>CM019063.1:277830120-279085718 GCA_009667805.1 Leptobrachium leishanense
AGGGGGTTTGATTACTGGGGTCTGATATCTGGGGGTCTGATATACTGGGATCTGATATCTGGGGGTCTGATATCTGGGGACCTGATTTGCTGGAGGTCTGATTACTGGGGTCTAATATCTAGGGATTCTGATATCTGGGGACCTGATTTACTGGAGGTCTGATTACTGGGGTCTGATATCTAGGAGTCTGATATCTGGGGACCTGATGTCTGGAGGTCTGATATCTGGGGGTCTGATATCTGGGGGTCTGATATCTGGGGGTCTGATATCTTGGGGTCTGGATGCTCCAGGCAGCACAGTAGCTGACACCATCTCGTAAGCCAAATATGAAAAAAGATGACTTGAAACGTCCTGTTCATTTAAATTAAACCCACCAAATGAGTTTAATAGACTGAGCAGAGTTTAATAAAGGAGTATTTATTAGGACACGTAAAATAGTCATAATAATAATTTTTTCCCTGGGCGTTAGAGTACCCCAGTGGCGTCGTAACGTGGGGGTGGGGGGTGCGGCCTGCACCAGGTGACACCCGCCCTTAGGGTGACACCGTCACCCTAAGGGCGGGTGTCTCACCCTCCGCCGCGTATTCGCTCCCTGCGAGCGTCCGAAGCATGCAGCTTCGGCGCTCGCCTGGAGGAAACACGTCACCAGCCAATCGCGGCTGGTCACGTGGCTCCCCCAGGCGAGCGCCCAAGCTGCGCATCGCCGGACGCTCAGAGGGAGCGAACATGCGGCGGAGGTGAGCTGGGGCCATTATCCATGTGCTGGGGCAGTATCCATGTGCTTGGGCAAATCCATGAGCTGGGGCAGTATCCATGTGCTGGGGGCAGTATCCATGTGCTGGGGTAAATCCATGAGCTGGGGCAAATCCATGTGCTGGGGCAAATCCATGTGCTGGGGCAGTATCCATGTGCTGGGGGCAGTATCCATGTGCTGGGGCAAATCCATGAGCTGGGGCAAATCCATGAGCTGGGGCATATCCATGAGTTGGGGCAGTATCCATGAGCTGGGGCAATATATCCATGAGCTGGGGCAAATCCATGAGCTGGGGCAGTATCCATGTGCTGGGGCAGTATCCATGTGCTGGGGCAATATCCATGAGCTGGGGCAGTATCCATGTGCTGGGGCATATCCCATGAGCTGGGGCAAATCAATGAGCTGGGGCAGTATCCATGTGCTGGGGCAATATCCATGAGCTGGGGCAGTATCCATGAGCTGGGGCATATCCATGTGCTGGGGCAAATCCATGAGCTGGGGAAATTTCCATGTGCTGGGGCATATCCATGAGCTGGGGCAGTATCCATGAGCTGGGGCAATATATCCATGAGCTGGGGCAATATCCATGAGATGGGGCATATCCCATGAGCTGGGGCAATATCCATGAGCTTGGGCAATATCCATGAGCTGGGGCATATCCATGAGCTGGGGCAATATCCATGAGCTGGGCAAATCCATGAGCTGGGGCAGTATCCATGAGCTGGGGCATATCCATGAGCTGCTGGGGCATATCCATGAGCTGCTGGGGCATATCCATGTGCTGGGGCATATCCATGAGCTGGGGCAAATTCATGAGCTGGGGCAGTATCCATGTGCTGGGGCAATATCCATGAGCTGGGGCAAATCTATGAGCTGGGGCATATCCATGAGCTGGGGCAGTATCCATGAGCTGGGGCATATCCATGTGCTGGGGCAAATCCATGAGCTGGGGCAATATCCATGTGCTGGGGCATATCCATGAGCTGGGGCAATATATCCATGAGCTGGGGCAATATCCATGAGCTGGGACATATCCCATGAGCTGGGGCAATATCCATGAGCTGGGGCAATATCCATGAGCTGGGGCATATCCCATGAGCTGGGGCATTATCCATGAGCTGGGGCAATCCATGAGCTGGGGCAGTATCCATGAGCTGGGGCAGTATCCAAGAGCTGGGGCAATATATCCATGAGCTGGGGCAATATCCATGAGCTGGGGCAATATCCATGAGCTGGGGCATATCCCATGAGATGGGGCAATCCATGAGCTGGGGCAGTATCCATGAGCTGGGGCATATTCATGAGTTGCTGGGGCAATATCCATGAGCTGGGGCAAATCCATGAGCTGGGGCATATCCATGAGCTGGGGCAATATCCATGTGCTGGGGCATATCCATGAGCTGGGGCAGTATCCATGAGCTGGGGCAATATATCCATGAGCTGGGGCAATATCCATGAGCTGAGGCAATATCCATGAGCTGGGGCAATATCCATGAGCTGGGGCAATATCCATGAGCTGGGGCATATCCCATGAGCTGGGGCATTATCCATGAGCTGGGGCAATCCATGAGCTGGGGCAGTATCCATGAGCTGGGGCAGTATCCATGAGCTGGGGCAATATATCCATGAGCTGGGGCAATATCCATGAGCTGGGGCAATATCCATGAGCTGGGGCATATCCCATGAGATGGGGCAATCCATGAGCTGGGGCAGTATCCATGAGCTGGGGCATATTCATGAGTTGCTGGGGCAAATCCATGAGCTGGGGCATTATCCATGAGCTGGGGCATTATCCATGAGCTGGGGCATTATCTATGAGCTGGGGCAGTATCCATGTGCTGAGGCAGTATCCATGTGCTGGGGCAAATTAATGTGCTGGGGCATATCCATGAGCTGGGTCAGTATCCATGAGCTGGGGCATATCCCATGAGCTGGGGCAATATCCATGAGCTGGGGCAATCCATGAGTTGGGGCAGTATCCATGAGCTGGGGCATATCCATGAGCTTCTGGGGCATATCCATGAGCTGCTGGGGCATATCCATGAGCTGGGGAAAATCCATGTGCTGGGACATATCCATGAGCTGGGGCAAATCCATGAGCTGGGGCAGTATCCATGTGCTGGGGCAATATCCATGAGCTGGGGCAAATCCATGAGCTGGGGCATATCCATGAGCTGGGGCAATATCCATGTGCTGGGGCATATCCATGAGCTGGGGCAGTATCCATGAGCTGGGGCAATATATCCATGAGCTGGGGCAATATCCATGAGCTGAGGCAATATCCATGAGCTGGGGCAATATCCATGAGCTGGGGCATATCCCATGAGCTGGGGCAATCCATGAGCTGGGGCAGTATCCATGAGCTGGGGCATATCCATGATCTGCTGGGGCAAATCCATGAGCTGGGGCATTATCCATGAGCTGGGGCATTATCTATGAGCTGGGGCAATATCCATGTGCTGGGGCAGTATCCATGTGCTGGGGCAAATCCATGTGCTGGGGCATATGCATGAGCTGGGGCAGTATCCATGAGCTGGGGCATATCCCATGAGCTGGGGCAATATCCATGAGCTGGGGCAATCCATGAGCTGGGGCAGTATCCATGAGCTGGGGCATATCCATGAGCTGCTGGGGCATATCCATGAGCTGCTGGGGCATATCCATGAGCTGGGGCAGTATCCATGTGCTGGGGCAATATCCATGAGCTGGGGCAAATCCATGAGCTGGGGCATATCCATGAGCCGGGGCAGTATCCATGAGCTGGGGCATATCCATGAGCTGGGGCAGTATCCATGAGCTGGGGCAATATATCCATGAGCTGGGGCAATATCCATGAGCTGGGGCATATCCCATGAGCTGGGGCAATATCCATGAGCTGGGGCAATATCCATGAGCTGGGGCATATCCCATGAGCTGGGGCAATATCCATGAGCTGGGGCAATCCATGAGCTGGGGCAGTATCCATGAGCTGGGGCAATATCCATGAGCTGGGGCAATATCCATGAGCTGGGGCAGATCCCATGAGCTGGGGCAATATCCGTGAGCTGGGGCAATATCCATGAGCTGGGGTAATCCATGAGCTGGGGCAGTATCCATGAGCTGGGGCAGTATCCATGAGCTGGGGCAATATCCATGAGCTGGGGCATATCCCATGAGCTGGGGCAAACCATGAGCTGGGGCAGTATCCATGAGCTGGGGCATATCCATGAGCTGTGGGGGCAAATCCATGAGCTGAGGCATTATCCATGAGCTGGGGCATTATCTATGAACTGGGGCAGTATCCATGAGCTGCTTGGGCATATCCATGAGCTGCAGGGGCATATCCATGAGCTGGGGCATATCCATGAGCTGGGGTAGTATCCATGAGCTGGGGCATATCCATGTGCTGGGAAAAAGCCATGAGCTGGGGCAATATCCATGTACTGGGGCATATCCATTAGCTGGGGCAGTATCCATGAGCTGGGGCAATATATCCATGAGCTGGGGCAATATCCATGAGCTGGGGCATATCCCATGAGCTGGGGCAATATCCATGAGCTGGGGAAATATCCATGAGCTGGGGCATATCCCATGAGCTGGGGCAATATCCATGAGCTGGGGCAATCCATGAGCTGAGGCAGTATCCATGAGCTGGGGCAATATATCCATGAGCTGGGGCATATCCCATGAGCTGGGGCAATATCCATGAGCTGGGGCATATCCCATGAGCTGGGGCAATATCCATGAGCTGGGGCAATCCATGAGCTGGGGCAGTATCCATGAGCTTTGGCATATCCATGAGCTGCTGGGGCAAATCCATGAGCTGGGGCATTATCCATGAGCTGGGGCATTATCCATGAGCTTGGGCAGTATCCATGTGCTGGGGCAAATCCATGTGCTGGGGCATATCCATGAGCTGGGGCAGTATCCATGAGCTGGGGCAGTATCCATGAGCTGGGGGGGGCAAATCCATGAGCTGGGGCAAATCCATGAGCTGGGGCATATCCATGAGCTGGGGCAATATCCATGATCCATGAGCTGGGGCATATCCATGAGCTGCTGGGGCATATCCATGAGCTGCTGGGGCATATCCATGAGCTGGGGCAAATCCATGTGCTGGGGCAAATCCATGTGCTGGGGCAGTATATCCATGAGCTGGGGCATATCCATGAGCTGGGGCAGTGTCCATGTGCTGGGGCAAATACATGGGCTGGGGCATATCCATGAACTGGGGCAGTATCCATGTGCTGGGGCAGTAGCCATGAGCTGGGGCAAATCCATGAGCTGGGGCATATCCATGAGCTGGGGCAGTATCCACGAGCTGGGGCAAATCCATGAGCTGGGGCATATCCAGGTGCTGGGGCAAATACATGAGCTGGGGCATATCCATGAGCTGGGGCAGTATCCATGTGCTGGGGCAGTAGCCATGAGCTGGGGCAAATCCATGAGCTGGGGCAGTATCCATGAGCTGGGGGCAAATCCATGAGCTGGGGGGCAAATCCATGAGCTGGAGCATATCCATGAGCTGCTGGGGCATATCCATGAGACGCTGGGGCATATCCATGAGCAGGGCAGTATCCATGAGCTGGGGCAGTATATCCATGAGCTGGGGCATTATCCATGTGCTGGGGCATTATCCATGAGCTGGGGCAATATCAATGAGAGGAGCTGGGGGCATAGCCATGAGAGGAGCTGGGGCAAAATCCATGAGAGGAGCTGGGGCAGTAAATCCATGAGAGGAGCTGGGGCAGTATATCCATGAGAGGAGCTGGGGGCATAGCCATGAGAGGAGCTGGGGCAAAATCCATGAGAGGAGCTGGGGCAGTATATCCATGAGAGGAGCTGGGGCAGTATATCCATGAGAGGAGCTGGGGGCATAGCCATGAGAGGAGCTGGGGCAAAATCCATGAGAGGAGCTGGGGAAAAATCCATGAGAGGAGCTTGGGCAATATCCATGAGAGCTGCTGGGGCATATCCATGTGAGCTGGGGCATTATCCATGTGTGCTGGGGGCAGTATCCATGGGTGCTTGGGGCAGTATCCATGTGTGCTTGGGGCAGTATCCATGTGTGTTAGGGGCATATCCATGAGAGCTGGGGCAATATCCATGTGTGAGCTGGTCTGGGGCAATATATCCATGTGTGAGCTGAGGCGCAATATATATCCATATGTGAGCTGAGGCGCAATATATCCATGGGTGAGCTGAGGCGCAATATATCCATGGGTGAGCTGGGGCAATATATAATTGTGAACTGGGGCAATATATCCATATGTGAGCTGGGGGCAATATATATCCATGGATGAGCTGCTGGGGGCAATATATATCCATGGATGAGCTGCTGGGGGCAATATATCCAGAGCTGCTGGGGGCAATATACAGTTGTGTACAAAATTATTCAACCCCCAATGCTGTAAAGGGTTTTAGGGAATTTACTGTACATTTGTAATTGTATTCAGAATGAAATCCTACAAGGACTTTTTAAAGAACCATATGCAACTAAAATGACATCAATTGGTTTTGTAATACAGTAGTAAATGTTTCTTTTGTGAATTCTTCATTGACACAATTATTCAACCCCTTAAAGACTACCACTCTGAAGAACAGAGGTTCATTCAAGTGTTTTCAATCAGGTATTGAAAACACCTGTGGATGTCACGGAGCAGCAATAAAACATAATAAGCACCAATAAGGCAGCTTTAAAATGACTGTGATACTCAGCTCCTTCTAGACATTTACTGGTGTGGTTACAAACATGGTGAAGTCAAGAGAATGGTCCAGGAAGACAAGAGAAGAGGTGATTACTCTTCACAGGAAGGGCAATGTCTATAAGAAGATTGCAAAGATGTTAAACATACCAAGAGAGACCATAGGAAGCATCATTCGCAAATTCAAGGCAAAGGGCACTGTTGAAATGCTACCTGGTCGTGGCAGAAAGAAGATGCTGACTTCGACTGCTGTGCACTACCTGAAGCGTAGAGTGGAGAAAAGTACCCGTGTGACTGCTGAGGAACTGAGAAAAGATTTTTCAGATGTGGGTACTGAAGTTTCAGCTCAGACAATAAGGCGCACACTGCGTAATGAAGGCCTCCATGCCAGAACTCCCAGGCGCATCCCCTTGCTGTCTCCAAAGACTAAGAAGAGTCGACTGCAGTATGCCAAAAGTCATGTGGACAAACCACAGAAGTTTTGGGATAGTGTTCTGTGGACTGATGAAACAAAATTAGAACTGTTTGGGCCCATGGATCAACGCTATGTTTGTAGGAGGAAGAACAAGGCCTATGAAGAAAAGAACACCTTGCCTACTGTGAAGCATGGCGGGGGGTCAATCATGCTTTGGGGCTGTTTTGCTTCTGCAGGTACAGGGAAGCTACAGCGTGTGCAAGGTACCATGAATTCTCTTCAGTACCAGGAGATATTGGATGACAATGTGATGCAGTCCGTCACAAACCTGAGGCTTGGGAGACGTTGGACTTTTCAACAGGACAATGATCCCAAGCATACCTCCAAGTCCACTAAAGCATGGTTGCAGATTAAAGGCTGGAACATTTTGGAGTGGCCATCGCAGTCACCTGACTTAAATCCGATTGAGAACCTCTGGTGGGACTTAAAGAAAGCAGTTGCAGTGCGCAAGCCTAAGAATGTGACTGAACTGGAGGCTTTTGCCCATGACGAATGGGCGAAGATACCCGTAGATCGCTGCAAGACACTTGTGTCAAGCTATGCTTCACGTTTAAAAGCTGTTATAACTGTAAAAGGATGTCGTACTAAGTACTAAGATTGAATGTCACTTGGGGGTTGAATAAAACTGATAATGATGTGAGCACAGAAAAGACATTTGTGGTTATTTCATTATAAATGTTATGTTATATTTGTCTGACCTACACGTGCCTCTTTGATTTAATTGTAAGCAAGATGACTGAATGATCAAAATCAATGTCAAACTGGCCAAAACACTCAATTTCAGTGGGGGTTGAATAATTTTGAACACAACTGTATATCCATGTTTGGAATGAGGCAGTGTGTGGAATGAGGCAGTGTGTGACAGTATGTGTGGAATGAGGCAGTGTGTGTGTGAAATGTGTGTCAGTCACTCACCACTTAGTAGAAATCCAGCTCAGACCAAACATTGGAGCTGCATGATGGCTTCTCTGGGGTCCCAGCCTCCCTCCACCTGAGTCCACAGTCTGTGTCATTGCTGCGCGTGGGCAGACAGCTCCTCCTGGCTGGTGTCAGCTGACGGGCTGTGGTGTCAGGCGGGGATGTTGCTGCTCATGGAAGCCAGCCTGTCTTCACTGAACCCTGGCAGTGGTGCAGGGCCGATGAGGAGCTCTGTCTCTCCTGCAGCTTAAACTGTACAATCGGTGGCAAGTGGTGCAGTATGCCAGTGAGGGTCTGACTGCTGCTTGCTTGGGTTAAAGGTCCCTGAGATCATCTTTATTAGGGGCACAAATTTCTTTTGGAATTTTATGCCCCTAAGAAAAATGCGCCCAGAGCCCTCAACCCTGTGCCCCCCCCATGCTATGCCACTGGTGGCAGCTTCATAAGGTGGGTAATTCATTGTCAGAGACTGGGAAACATGTAAGGATTGATTTCCAGTTGATTAGAGACAAACAGTGATGGAAGAGGATCCGCATTTACAGTAAAACCATGCAACCTCCCTACTGTAAAATTTAAAATGCGCAAGTCCGTACATTAGCATTATAACTGTTATAGTATAATGTATGAGTCTGTAAATTAATTTTTTACTTTTACTTTTTTTACTTTTAATAAAAAAAGGCTGTAAATACATTTTTTACTGTTATAGTTATAAAGCGCAAGTCCCTTCTTTAATATTTCTCATGTTACAATAAAAATGCACATGACAGGGATTTTCAGTAAGACTTACACTTAAGATTAAAATGGGCAACTCGCAATCTATGCACAGTAAGAGCCGGACCAATACATTAAACTGCATTAAATGCATCCTTTATATGACTCTTCTCCAATCACATAAAGGTTCTTATGAACCACTTGGTTTTTTATCATTATTTATTATTCATCTGTCGTTTTTCCCAGAATTTCAAATTATTTTAGAAAAGCGTCTATATGTGAAGGCAGCGCTTCCGTGCAAAATAAATAGATATTAATTAGGGTAGGTGCTGCAGTAGTGGAATGTGCAGTGTCCACACACCTCCAAGGACACAAATAATATAAAAGGAACAAAACATAAATTCTTGGCGCTCCTTGTATATTAGAACATTGTTTTAGAATACAATATGTATGATACAATTGTAAGTGAACAGTGGGTAAAAAATATTGAGTATGTTTTTTTTTTTTGTGTTTTTTCCATGTGTTTTTTTTTTTTGTTGTTTTTTTCCTCTTAACACTGAAAACACTCAAAAAATTCAAACAAATTAAAAAAAATAGAGAAATCAGAATACTTATATTAGTAATGATGGTATCTTTATCTTCCTCCTTTCCTCCTTGGCAAATCCTCTGGAGTTAGCTTTTTTTTCCCCCAATGGTGACTCGTTTATTCATTAGCTCATTCGATGGTATATGGAGGTGCTATATAAATTTCAGGGAGGGGAGGGAGCAAACCTTATATAGACAGGTGCTAAAGTAATAAATATGCAGCAGGACGATATGCTACTATATTCAAAAATTTATTCCTATAAATTCATATAAAAATAGACCATATGGTATGCATAATTAAAAAAGTTATTTAAAAAGAAATCGTAAAAGGGGATCACTTAAAACGCGTTTTCGCCTACCGGCTTCCTCAGTAAGTGTCCTCAGATAGTCTCTGGTGAAAAATATCAGTGAAATGTAAATAAATTTTTTACTGTTATAGTTATAAAGCGCAAGTCCCTTCTTTAATATTTCCCATGTTACAATAAAAATGCGCATGACAGGGATTTTCAATAAGACTTACACTTAAGATTAAAATGGGCAACTCGCAATCTATGCACAGTAAGAGCCGGACCAATACATTAAACTGCATTAAATGCATCCTTTATATGACTCTTCTCCAATCACATAAAGGTTCTTATCAACCACTTGGTTTTTTATCATTATTTATTATTCATCTGTCGTTTTTCCCAGAATTTCAAATTATTTTAGAAAGCATCTTCTTTTTGTAGTGTCGCTACTTGAAATGCCGGAACGTTACAGTTCTCTATAAATCAGCTAGACATTTCTAAGTACGAGGATTAGAGTAGCAATCATAATTTCCATTCGAGAAAAGAAATACTGAATTTTAAAGCTAAATTTTCTCTTGATTTTTTTTTTCAGGCTGTATGTCTTACTCTCAGCTGCATAAGTAATTAATGAACACAGACTACATGGCAGTACACTTTAGATTAGATCATAGAATTTCACTTGTATTGCTGTTGCGCTCCTTTATTCAACGCTCTGTACAAAATATGGTCTGGCTTCAATTTACATTTCGGTGCTGTGATAGACCTTCTTTCTTTTAACAAAGTCTGTTTAGAACTAAAAGAGTATTACATTAAAATGACTTTGTAAGTCATTATAGGCAGGATACTCCAAATGAACTTAATAGGACTTTCCGTCCAGTAATTGCCCAAACATCCGCTTCAGCTTTTAATGAATTACTCTATAAGTGTCTGGGTGACATAAAACATTAATGCGCCATTCAGTGACTTTTTATTAACAGATTTAAGAGTTTGAAGCAATGATCATTATTCGTTGTCTGCACATGAAACACATTTGTTTCACTGTGTGCAAAGAAAGCTGCTGTTTATTGATAGGATATTGTAGAAAGTATGTGTAAATGAACTGGCTTAAAATATGTTGAGAAAACAGTAGATGGTCCTGGTGGCGCAGTGGTGTACTATAAATTGTATAAACCCTAGCCTGATATTAGGCCCTACAGGTGCTCGTACTAGAGTCTAAGATCTAAAAATGTCGCCAGGAACCTTCAGGTCCCGAGAGACGTAAAATTAAAAATGAGAAGTGCAAATTACAATTGATACATAAATCAGTGTTGTATTTAGGTTTTGTGCTGCCCTAGGCCTGACTAAACTCGTGCACCCCCTAATTTAAATTTGAGGCACCCCTTCCTGTCAAGGGCACACCTCTTCCTGGTTAATCCCCACCCTTCCTCTTTAAGCTCCACATTTTCCTCTTAGAGCTCCGCTTCTTCCTCTCTTTATAGTAAAAGTGGATACCAGGTGCCTACTTGTATATTTTGTATACCATTTCAAATGTATCTATTGAGATAAATAAAATTATGAAATGTTTAAAATAGCATTTTTACAAAGAACAGCCATGCATGTCAAGTATATTGGATCACAGCTGCTCTAATTGGTTGAACAATAAAATCCATAGAAACGTGCACTGCATAGGAGGAGTGTATCACAGAGCTGCACAGCAATAAAACCCACAGAAATGGGCACTATGTATGAGCATATCATCAGAACTGCACAGCAATAAAACTCACAGTAATGTGCAGTGTGTATGAGCGTATCCCAGAGCTCCAGGGCAATAAAACTCAATGTAATATGCAGTGTGTATCACAGAATCCACAGCAATAAAACTCCCAGCAATGCAATGTGCAGTGTGTATGAGTGTACCAGAATCCACAGCAATAAAACTCTCAGCAATGCAATGTGCGGTGTTTGTGTCAGCGCATCAGAATTCACAGCAATAAAACACCCAGCAATGCAATGTGCGGTGTGTATGAGTGCATCAGAATCCACTTCAATAAGACTCCCAGCAAACCGAGTGAATATGAGAACACAGCAATTATTTATTCTATATTTACCGGCCTCTGTCCGCGGTAGGGCTGTGTGCAGAGTCAGCAGGGACTGTGTACGGACTCAGCAGGAGGTCCCTCCAGGCCACGTTAGGATCGCGGCTGTGCCTGTGCATGGAGCCATCTTGTCAGCAGTGGGGTGCCACTGCCAGAGGGTGCACCATGGCTTTGATTCCCTTCCCGGTGGGTGTTCAGTCCAGAATAGAGTGAGAGTCCGTGTTAACGAAAGGGCGGGCAGCTGCGTGCGTGTCATGTGGTTCAGACAGTCAGGTGGTACTGAGACTCAGTATCACCTGACTGGCCGGACCGCGTGACCTGCATGCACGCAGCCTCACCAGGAGCCAGGCAGCTCAATGATAAATTACTATCACTGCAGTGCTGGTTAAGGAAAGGTCCACTTTAAACAGCAGTAAGCAGACAGGGCTTCATATTCTGCTGATACCGCCCCTTTACCTGCCATTTACTGTCATCTTCTCTCTCTGGACACAAATCACATCCCCCTCCCCTCTCCTAGAGCTGATGCGGGGCAGTGGAGAAGTTATGGAGGGAGGAGAGGGGGATTTTTATTGTATTCGATTTTATTTCGTATGCAAACGCCCTGCTCCGCTGCTCGTTGTTTGAGGACACAGCTCAAAGCTGACACACAGTGACAGTGGCACCTCCTAATGACACCCAAATAATCACTGGTACCTGGGGCGGCCCGCCCTCCGCCACTCCCCTAAGTACACCACTGCTCTATGATATGCTCACACACAAGTTTGGCGAACTGCCAGCAAGTAAAGTGCTGTTTGAAGGCATTGCAAATCCCATAAAGAAGTAATGGTTAGTCTATTCAGAGAACACCAAACAGCAGAGAAATGGCAGTGAAATGCCCTGATGTTTGGTGGTTCCAATCAGTAGGTTTATTCAGGCGAACCCCATAGGTTTCAATGTTAAAAATATTCCCATTTTTATGCAATATCTAATAAACCATTTATTATTTTAATCTGCAGTAAAAAGTCTTTATTGATTTTTTTTTAGCACTTTGGGGACCCTGCGGTGAATGGTGAATTCACTGCAGGGTGGGGAAATTTTATTCCCCGAAGTGCAGGGAACTACAGAACACCAAAATGTTGGCGTTATTTCGGTGCTCTGTGAGTAACCCACTTAGGCTAGGGTCAAACGAAAGCATTTTTACACGCGAACGTAAAAAGGTGCGTCCGAACGGATTGATGTATTTTTTCACGGAATATGCGAAAACGGTCATACGATGCGCATGTTCGTGCGTGATGTTTTACGAATCCAAACCAGGAAACTTTTGCGTCTGGACGTTATGTTGGCCGGACATGAGCAGGGTCTGACGTCTCCAAATCACACACACACACCGCTAGCGGGCGCAGCGCACTCTGTACGTCCGTACTAGCGGTTCTGCGTTCTCGAAAAAATGCGTTAATTTTCCACTTGCGTTGCGCGGCCGGACTTTCGTGCGACCGTACTTCGTATATTGGCCGTCATTGCCCATCATTTGCTGCTAGTGCGGCCGTGATTAAGTGCGCCAGAACGCACGTTAAAAATGCGCTGGTCTGACCCCAGCCTTAGTGGTGAGGTTTTTTGCTGTCCCCTGGAAAGTGAAAGCCTAGGCCTTGCCTACCCAGGACATACTTGAAAATTAGTGAAATCTCAATGTATCCTTCCTGGCAAAATACTTTGCAAAAGTAAAAAAAAAAAAAAAAAATTTTTAGGGGTGGGGCCATCAGTGCGGGCCGCCGCCCCCTGGATAGTGCCACCCTAGGCCTAGGCCTTGTTGGCCTAGGCCAAAATACACCACTGACATAAATGCAGTAGCAAAGCTGAGAGACATGCAAGGATTATGTATAACAATAAAGTGCATGTGCTTATGAAACCATTCTTAAGTAAAGTGCATACACAGGTGGTGCGCTAAAAGCGCAAATCGCTGATAGCTCTTTGGAGGGTTGTACAGTCAATAAGTCCTAAGCCACAGTAAAGTGCACGTGCAAAAGTGCAAATAACATGAAAAAGAACCGGAAATTTTGTGGCCACTAGTGGTTGCACAGCGTATGAGCCGTGTTGTAGAGATAAACGGTCTACTGCCACAGCTCCTCTCCTCAATGGGTGGTTTATATAAGGAGAGAGAGAAGAAAAAAATAATAATAGTGCAGACTGCTTCAAGTATTTATGGTGAGGATAGAACAAGAATCTCACTCACGGATTACAGAGCCTAGTGTGTTCCTGGCTCTGAGTTGAAGCGCCTCACACCAGATATAGGGTGGCGTATCCCTTCTTTGTCCTACGGTTGGCCTCAGATGAAATACAAGCAGCTAGACAGTGCTCCCATAGCGTAACACATTTGTTAAAAGTGGCAGCAAGTTAAAAAGCTGATCAATCTCACTCACCAATGGTGGAGCCTCGGTTTTCTCAGGCTCGGCTTGTAAGCATATGGTACCATTTAACTTGGTGTGTACCTCACCTCTCTCGCCTGGAACGTCTGTTTCTTTCCTTCTTCTATGCTGGTACTCCACCTCCAGAAAAATTTAGGGAGGAAAGAAGGGGGAGAGACCAGGGTAATAAACTAGACGTGGCTCTTGTGGAGCAGCTTCCACAGTCTAGATGGTCTTAAATGAATAAAAAAATCAAAATAAAATTAAAAAGCTGAGACCCAAGAATAAAAACTTCAAAGGGTTTATTAGCATTACATAAAATAAGTCAGGGGGGGGGGGAATTACACTGAACGCGTTTCGGCACTTAACCTGTGCCTTCCTCTAGCAGTGTGGTGTATGGGGGTAAAAGGGAGAGTGCATTGGCTAATCACTTTTTATAAAAGGGGCATTATTGAGTACACCTGATTTAAGTTTCTTCCTTTTGGTGCATACTTCCGGGTTTGAGGTCATGTGACCTCTATTGTGTATTTTTTTTTTTATTATTCATTTATTTGTTTTCATAGAACAATAGGGTGTAGCCAGCTTGAATTACCATCTACCGATTAAACAAACAGCTAGTAATGCAATCCAAATTAGTGCCCAGTGAAACAGCATTTCTTAATAATGGATAACACGGGTTAGCAAAAATAAATAAAGGAAAAAATCCAAAAGCAACCCTGTGTCACAATGCAGAGAAATTCATATTAATTAGGAGAGTTGTTTGTGGGTAAGGCCAGAAAATATATCCGGCTGAAAGTATTGTCTACCAGTTTAAAACGATCAATTGCTGTTATAATCCTAATAGATCCCTGATAGACATTCAAACACTTCTTTCTCTGATATAAGAAGAAAATCCTCCTTTCAGTAAAGCCTCATGTCACAATAAACAATTGAGGATCGTGAGTTCAATATTTTGATAAAAGAGACAAATCAGAACATAGTTGGGCCCGGCGCCAAGTATACAACAGAAAGAGAATTTCCAATCTGTCTCTGTATATTGATATCAATTTCTATTGTGCCCCTAGTAGCCCTTTAAATTTTCAATATTAACGGCGGGATGATAGGGACAATCAAAGATCAGCATAAGTAGCCACAAATGGAGCCAAAGTTATGAGCTGAGACCACAATTTAAATCATATAGCCAAAAGTAACAGGGTTATCCAAAGAGATTCGAAAAGTCACCGCACGTTCGGTGACTTTTCGTTCTCTTCAATTCGGTTCCTTTTGCCGATTGCATTTCGGTGACCCTGCGGTGTATTCAGCAAACACCACAGGGTCCCCGAATTGCAGGGAAAAGCTGCCGCAAACCTGACGAAAACTAACCGAATGCACGCTGAAAACAAGCAAAAACATCTGGATTAACCTTCGAAAAAGCCCGAATCACACAGAGCCGAAGAGGAGCCGAACATGAGCCGAATCACACAGAGCCGAAGCAGCTGTGACGTAGAGGAGGCAGTGAATAAATTAGAAAAACCATTTGTATGAATCTGGGAAAAAGAAACGCTGTTTGCAAAGAAACTACTAAGCGAAAATGTCTGAAATTTTCACAGGAGGTCCAGGGAATGATAATAAAGAGGGCTGTTACAAAAAAAATAAGTAAACTGAAAAAAAAATAAAAAAAAAATCGGACTTTTTAAAAAAAAAAAAAAAATCTGAAAAATGCTTAAAGTATCCTAAAAAATCTATAAATAAAGAGACTCTTTGCTGCAGAATTTTATAATGAACGGTTTATTAGATATTGAATTAAAACGGGAATATTTTTAACATTGAAGTCTATGGGATTCTCCTGAATAAACCTGCCGAATTAAACCACCGAATGGCAGGGCATTAGGGGAACCTTTCACTGCTGGTTTGTGTTCTCTGAATAGCCGAAGCATTGCTTCTCTATGGGGATTTCACTGCCCTCGAACAGGCACCGAACAGGCACCGTATGTTCAGGCAATTCGCCAGGATTTGGCGAATTGCCTGCTCTCTGGATAGCCGAATGGCCAGGAAAGGTAACCGAACGCTGATTTTCAGCGTTCGGTTACCTTTCTCAAGCAATTCGGATCTCTTTGGATAACCCTGTAAAAGTGCCTGCTAAAAAGGGTAAGTAACCCATCATTAATTGTACTGCTCTCAACGTACGTTTCGCCACCTAAATCATGTGGCTTTGTCAGGAGCGTAATAAGATCCCACCTTCCCCATCCTACCTGTATAAATACTAACCGCAAACCCCATATTCTTCTGGAAACGAGGCATTTCTGATTAGTACGATATCGATCTAAATAAAACCCCAATTATTCAAATTTTGCTGTTAAAAGACAATCTAGGGTTAAATATTAAGCTGTCTCACAGATTTAGTATTTGATTCAAATTAAACAATGAAACAAAATCAATTTGTTTCATAAAGTCGTTTGCTGACTTTACTTGTAAGTTAAGATCATTTCGATAGTTGATATCAATTCAAATTTGGATCACTAAATTAAACCCCAATTAATCAAATTTTGCTGTTAAAAGACAATTTAGGGTTAAATATTAAGCTGTCTCACATATTTGGGGCCCTATTACATTCTTTGCGCACAATTGTGCACGTGCGCAAAAACGCATTAACACGAGGGGCAAAACCCTTTGCGCTGAACGTTGTATTACGAGGTTCGCACACAAAATGCGCGTTAACGTCTAACGCGAGTGACCCCGCGCGAACCCTTTGCGAGCGCATCCTATACTTAACATTGTGAGCACAAATGCGTTTGTGCGCTGGTGCGTTCATGGTATTACAATCTTAGCGCAAAATTTAACGGACAACATTTGCGCGCATAATTTTAACGTCTTTGAAAAGCTGGTGGTAACGGCAAATTGTAATAACTTGACCATACCAAACTGCGGATTCACAACGGAGAAAGTCGATGCACACGTTTTGTTTTACTAGATCCGTCAAAAATGACGGCCACTACCTTGTCTTCCGTCAGAACGTACGTCTGTTGTGCGCAGTCTGCACAAAATGCATTAGTCTGACGGACTCGCGCTAAAAATTACATTGCGCACACTGATTTCTGCGTGCAACGGTTCTTTGCGCGCATTTTTGTGCGTCGGTTTTACGAGCGCAATTTCCCGACGCATGAAAAAATGCACAAGGAATGTAATTCCAAGGGTGATTTTCGTGCGTTAACGCTGAACGCTTCGCGCAAAGAAACATGCGTTTAGCGTGCGTCTTTGCGTTAAGAATGGAATAGGGCCCTTAGTATTTGAGTCAATTTAACAGGGACAGGTGCTTAAGAAACAAAATTAATTTGTTTCATAAAGTTGTTTGCTGACTTATTACTTGTATTATATGTATTTTAATTTAACCCTTTCACTGCTGAGGCATTTCACCGCTGTGTGCTGAGCTCATTTTTACCGCTTTCGCGCATCATGTTTAAACACGATTTGAAGCCACATTTTATTATATGGCCCAGACATATAATATATCGTTCTTTCCGGCAGACTCGGTAGATTCATAATATATAATTTTTATATGTATACGTCATGTCCTGCCTGTATATTATAACAAAAAATCCAATAAAAATTTGAATTTTTAATCATCTGCAGCGTGTAAAGTGTTTTTTTCACCTTTTATCACATGAACATTTGCGGTTATATTTTCTATGGGGTGCGCTTGTACAAAAATTAGAAATAGGGACAAAATTTTTGGGGGAATTACGTGATTTTTAGCAAACACACCCCATAGAAAAAAATCATTAGTGCAGCATCATTGTTCACATTATAATTGAAATTTGAACAATATTGCTGCATTAATAAAAACAACACACAAAAAAATACATGTTTTTTTATTATTATTTTTAAAAATGTCTTATTTTTTTTTATTTTGTTTTTACTTTATACCTGGTCATGTTGGGTATCATTCAAAAGGCAATGCTCGGGCCTTTCGAATGACACTCTCCATGACCCCCTAGCTGCCACAGTTCCGGAGATATCGGGGTTCAAACAAACCCCCTATCGCCAGACATCTAGGGGTTCCCTGGCTATCTGGCAGCGAGGGGGGACCCGGGGGTTGAGCCGCCATCTAAGATGGCGGCCCCCACCGGAGCTAGGCTGCACTTCGGCGCCGAAGTGCGACCCGGTGCCAAAGGGGTTAAAGCCTGGCACCGCTTAAAAGGGGAGACTCTCCCCTTTTAAGCGGTGCCTGGCTTTTCTTTGTGGGACCTCCCGATCAGGAGGGAGTGGGATCCGAACGGATCCCCCCTCCCTTCCAGGCGATCTCCTTGCATTGCTGGGTGGTTGCCTGGAAGTGACGTCATCGCACATGGCGCAATGACATCATTGACGTCGGGAGGGTCTTAACTTCAGCGTCTTCATTTTTCCGAAATGAATGCACATCTCTAATTTGCAGTACATGGGAGGCGTGTCTAACCGCTGAGGAGAGAGGGCGCCTTTTTGCTGTGCTCCGGCTCGCGTCCTCATGTTTGGGTTGATGCAACTGTTTTTCTGTATCGTTTTCGGTGCCATCTCCTTGGCTTACCTGCTGTGCCATCTGAGTGGCTCCTAGCCCACCTGGGAAGCTGTGGACGTTGGGCTTTGGGCTGTTGAGATCTTTTTCCTCCGCGGCCTGTTGTTGAGGAGGGCGGCCGTCTTGCGCCCTCCCGATTTGCTTCTTCCTTGGAGCGCATACTTCTCCTCATGGGCAAGAAGACTAAGACACCCGGTGGGGCAGAGGGCCCTCTCCCGGACATCAGAGTCTCCCTTGGTGTGGGGCTGGAAGGAGAAAAGCGGTGTCGGAATGATGATGCTCCGTCGACCTTGGATGGGACGCTACAACCCCCTCAGTCTGTCGCAGCAGCTGGAGATCTACCACCACAAACGCTTACCACAGCGGACCTTCAAAAGGTCATGGAAGACTTCCGAAGGCTCTGGCGTCAAGATCTGCAGGAGGTACGCTCTGCATCGGATGCCTTACAGCTCCGGATAGATGACGTGCTTACCCGCTCTCGAGCCAGAGAAGGTGCAGGTCAGCAGAATTACCTTGGCAGTGATGGCCTTGGAGACCCGACATCGTTGTCGGAACCTCCGCTTGTTGTAGGGGGTCCCCGAATCGGTGCCGGCAGAGGGACTCTATGTTTTAGGCCTGGTAACTCACCTCCTGCCAAATGATGATGGATCGGCGGGCCCGCTGCTCCTCTCGGCCGTCCACATATGTAGAGCGGCCGCTGCCCCTGCGAAAGCCTCCTGGGGTTTCATCTTGGTGATGAGAGACGTGACTGTCCCTTCTTTATTGCTGAAGGCTGTCGACCCGACGTATTCTGTTGTCTATGATTCCACTTCTCTCACCATTTGCCGTTCCTTGCTTTGGCGGCATACCGCTGCTTCAAAGAAGTCACGATCCTACTCCACGAACATGGAGTTCGTTACCGCTGGGGGACGTCGGGCTCCCTGATTGTGTCCAAGGATGGCAGGACTCATACGGCGACGACCTTCTCTGAAGCACATGTGATCTTGTCTTACCTGGGGAAGGATATCCGTACCACCGGAGGCCTCCCGTGGCCGAATGTTGGACCCGGGTTAATTGATCGACTTTGACTTTCTTTCACTCTCGATCTCTTCCCTCTTTTTCCCTTTTTACCTTCTCAGGTGTGGCGCCACTTGACATTTCTTACTTACCCTCCCCAGTGGTGTATTTAGGTTTTGTGCTGCCCTAGGCCTGACTAAACTCGTGCACCCCTAATTTAAATTTGAGGCACCCCTTCCTGTCAAGGGCACACCTCTTCCTGGTTAATCCCCACCCTTCCTCTTTAAGCTCCGCCTCTTCCTCTCTTTATATTAAAAGTGGATACCAAGTGCCTACTTGTATATTTTGTATACCATTTCAAATGTATCTATTGAGATAAATAAAATTATGAAATGTTTAAAATAGCATTTTTACAAAGAACAGCCACGCATGTCAAGTATACTGGATCACAGCTGCTCTAATTGGTTGAACAATAAAATCCACAGAAACCTGCACTGCATAGGAGGACTGTATCATAGAGCTGCACAGCAATAAAACCCACAGAAATGGGCACTATGTATGAGCATATCAGAACTGCACAGCAATAAAACTCACAGTAATGTGCAGTGTGTATGAGCGTATCCCAGAGCTCCAGGGCAATAAAACTCAAAGTAATATGCCTTGTGTATCACAGAATCCACAGCAATAAAACTCCCAGCAATGCAATGTGCAGTGTGTATGAGTGTACCAGAATCCACAGCAATAAAACTCTCAGCAATGCAATGTGCGGTGTTTGTGTCAGCGTTTCAGAATTCACAGCAATAAAACTCCCAGCAATGCAATGTGCGGTGTGTATGAGTGCATCAGAATCCACTTCAATAAGACTCCCAGCAAACCGAGTGGATATGAGCACACAGCAATTATTTATTCTATATTTACCGGCCTCCGTCCGCGGTAGGGCTGTGTGCAGAGTCAGCAGGGACTGTGTACGGACTCAGCAGGAGGTCCCTCCAGGCCACGTTAGGATCGCGGCTGTGCCTGTGCGTGGAGCCATCTTGTCAGCAGTGGGATGCCACTGCCAGAGGGTGCACCATGGCTTTGATTCCCTTCCCGGTGGGTGTTCAGTCCAGAATAGAGTGAGAGTCCGTGTTAACGAAAGGGCGGGCAGCTGGGTGCGTGTCATGTGGTTCAGATAGTCAGGTGGTACTGAGACTCAGTACCACCTGACTGGCCGGACTGCGTGACCTGCATGCACGCAGCCTCACCAGGAGCCAGGCAGCTCAATGACAAATTTCTATCACTGCAGTGCTGGTTAAGGAAAGGTCCACTTTAAACAGCAGTAAGCAGACAGGGCTTCATATTCTGCTGATACCCCCCTTTACCTGCCATTTACTGTCATCTTCTCTCTCTGCACACAAATCACATCCCCCTCCCCTCTCCTAGAGCTGATGCGGGGCAGTGGAGAAGTTATGGAGGGAGGAGAGGGGGATTTTTATTGTATTCGATTTTATTCCGTATGCAAACACCCTGCTCCGCTGCTCGTTGTTTGAGGACACAGCTCAAAGCTGACACACAGTGACAGTGGCACCTCCTAATGACACCCAAATAATCACTGGTACCTGGGGCGGCCCGCCCTCCGCCACTCCCCTAAGTACACCACTGCTCTGTGATATGCTCACACACAAGTTTGGCGAACTGCCAGCAAGTACGGTGCTGTTTGTAGGCATTGCAAATCCCATAAAGAAGTAATGGTTAGTCTATTCAGAGAACACCAAACAGCAGAGAAATGGCAGTGAAATGCCCTGATGTTTGGTGGTTCCAATCAGCAGGTTTATTCAGGTGAACCCCATAGGTTTCAATGTTAAAAATATTCCCGCTTTTATGCAATATCTAATAAACCATTTATTATTTTAATCTGCAGTAAAAAGTCGTTATTGATTTTTTTTTAGTACCTTTTAGTAATTTTTCAGCAAAATCCCCCCCCCTTTTTTTAATAGCGGTTTTACTTTTTTCTGTAACAGAACTTTTTATTATCAATCATAGGATCTTATATGTAAATTCCAGACATTTTCGTTCAGTAGTTCTTTTGAAAACAGCAGGCCACGGGATTGCGGTGGCAGCATTCAGGGGCCGACTCCATGCACTTTGGGGACCCTGCAGTGAATGGTGAATTCACTGCAGGGTGGGGAAATTTTATTCCCCGAAGTGCAGGGAACTACAGAACACCAAAATGTTGGCGTTATTTCGGTGCTCTGTGAGTAACCCACTTAGTGGTGAGGTTTTTTGCTGCCCCCTGGAAAGTGAAAGCCTAGGCCTTGCCTACCCAGGACATACTTGAAAATTTGTGAAATCTCAATGTATCCTTCCTGGCAAAATACTTTTTTAGGGGTGGGGCCATCAGTGCGGGCCGCCGCCCCCTGGATAGTGCCGCCCTAGGCCTTGTTGGCCTAGGCCAAAATACACCACTGACCCTCCCCCCTTTTTCTGACTTAGTCGGGAATTTATTTATAGTTGTTTGCTCACACGCCTAGACATGCGTTTTGAAGGCCTGATGTGTTATTTTGTTTTCCCGTCTCCTATGTTAAAGTCACCCTGTACCTACAACTCTAGGTTCTGGTTGATTGTGTTTTCAGTGCCCTATTCCCTGATGTATGTGTTCTATTATTATTCCTTGATGTGTTTATTGTAGTTCTTTACACTGTTAGTAACTGATTCCTTTATTTAGGGACCCCCCCCCCCAGTCTCACTCTGCTCCCAGCAGCAAGAAGAGGCAGATCGAGCCGCTGTTTTTGCCGCAGGATGAGAGGTGAGTATGTGGTTTTTGGTGTTTTTTCCAGCAGGTGCTGACTGATTCCGTAGAGGAGGAATCAGTTAGCACCAGCTCCTAGCTGTGGTTAACTTTTGAGTTAACCACAGCGGGACATAATTAGCATTAGAACTGTAATCCTAACGATAATTAACACTTTGCGCTCCCCATGTTAAGCATAGGGAGCGCAAAGTACAGTAAGCACGTGCTGAAAAGTGCAAGATCCGAATCGCTATTGTTTTGTTATATATATATATATATATAAAAAATTTAACATTTATAGGAAACTCAGGTGAGCACTAAAGTTAGCACCCAGAGTGTAATGTAGCCCACTGTCGGGAGTGAAAATAGGGGTTGCGATAAAGACAAAAGAACGTCATTGGCATACGCTGACAATTTGCATTCCCCCTCCCCGACTGTCAGGCCGTGTATTGTAGGGTTCAGTCTGAGGTGTTGGAGAAGAGGTTCCAGAAACAGGGCAAACAAAGCCGGTGACAAGGGGCACCCCTGGCGAGTACCATTGTGGACAGGGAAGGGGATCAGGTCTGATCCCGGCACTATGACTTGAGCCAAAGGGGAGGAGTAAAGAGATCCCACAGCCATTATATATGGGGCGAAGCCTAGATGTTGGAAAAGTGAGAACAGAAAAGGACATTCCGCCCTATCAAAAGCCTTCTCCGTATTAAGCGAAATCAACAGGGAGGGGATCCTGCGGGAGGTGGCTAGCCATAAAAGGTCTGCCGTCCTCCTTGTGTTCTCACATGCCTGTCCATCAGGAACAAAGCCAAATTGATCAGGGTGGACCATATCCCCCAGCAATAGATCTAGGCGCATGTAGAGGACTTAAGGGAAATTGAACAGTAGTTTTCCATCCGTTGTGGTCTTTACCCAGCTTAGGTATTAAGACAATAGAGGCCAGCAAAGAGTCAGCCGGTGGTTTTCCCCTTTAAGAAGGTCATTAAGCTGGGCCAGCATCTTGGGGATTAGGGTTGCCGCGAAGGATTTGTAATAATGATACGTGAGCCCATCCGGTCCCGGGGGTTTATGAGGTTTCATCAGGCTCAAGGCCTTGCGAACCTCTTCCTCGGTCATTGGGTCTGCAAGCGTCGCCAATTGGGAATCCAGGAACGAGGGTAAGGAGGCCTTGTTTAGGTAATCATCAATGTCCTGTCACAGCGCCTCATTAACTGAAGTGTGGGTAGGGGCATGGTCATATAGGGCCCAGTAATATGTGGTGAAGGTGTTTCTGATAGCCAAGGGAGAAGTATGACACCGGCCATTGTCATCCCATATTAGGGTTACCGGACGGAACTGGGAGCTGGGTTTAAGTAAGAGCGCCAAGGAGGAGTCCATTTTATTGGATCATGCGTAAAAGCGTTGCTTGGACCAGAGCATGACTCGGCTTGTATCCTCTAGAAACAACTGGTTAAGGGCAAAGCGAACATGGGAAAGGGAAGCATAAGAGACAGGAGTAGGGGCGGATTTATGGGCGAACTCCAGTCGCCGAAGTTGGTGCTGAAGGGAATTTCTCCTGTCTTTAGTTTTTTATGGTGCACTGCTATGCTTAAAAGATTGCCCCGTATCAACGGCTTGTGTGCTGCCCAAAGTATCTGCGGGGAAATGTAGGGGGAGCCATTTAAAAGGAAGTATTTCTGGATGGTTTACTTAACCACCTCTGAAACGCCTGGTTTATCCATGAGGAAGGGGTCAAGGCCCCAGCGTCTGCCAGCGGGTGGGGAGAAAGGACGCATGGTCAGGGAAGTGTCTGCATGATCAGACCACGGTAACGAGCCTATGACAGAGGAGAGGACATTCGGGACTGTCACATATCCGGTCGCCGGCGCCGCAGGAGAAACAAAACCGGCGCTTAATTATTCAGATCTCCATGAATCCGCCCCTCCATACCTCTCAGTTCTGCTCCTAGCCTGCAAGAGGTGCAGGTGCTACTCATCAAGAGGCCTGCACTTCCCTATAATGAGGCAAAGCAACATGGGACATTGCTTTTGCATTGTTTGCCTATCTGACTCTAAGCTGCAATAGTCTCCTCTGCTAAACCTTCCTGTAAACTTCTGTATAACCTGTTGCCAAACCTTTGCCTGATATCCTAGACTTTGTTTATTGCCTGCTCCTTCTGATACCTTGCTGTGGAAACCCTGCTTCATTTATTTTAAGGCTTCTTCTTTATTCCTATACTTTATTCATGCTGTATTCTTTGCCTTCATTATTAATTATCCTTGTTCCCTGGTTCTGTCTCCTGTTATTATTCAGCCTTGTTCTCTGTTCATCCTTACCTCAGTTATTTGTTTATCCTCGCTGCCTGGTCTTACTCCTTTGTTCATCTGTGTATCCAGGCTCTCTAGTTATAGCTTTTGTTTATTCATTATTCATTGTACTCCTTATTTCTCGTGTTAACTCCGCTCCTTTATCCTTTAGTATTATTCTATGTCTAAATAAATTCCTCTTTAAATTTTTGCATATACTTTCCTTCTCTCTTTTTTCATCGCACATTGGGCTCGACCCGCAATCCAGCCATCTGTATTGTGACAGGGACACAGCTGGGAGAGGTCAGAATATAGTCAATTTGGGAGTACGAACCATACACCTGAGAATAACACGTGTAGTCTCGAATTGAGAGGTGTTGGGCCCGCCATATATATATATGAGTCCCAGTCCACAAATGAAGCAATAGAACTTTTGTCTTGAGAGGAAGGAGATGGAGTAGGGCCACTCCCTCTGGGATTTGAACTATCTAATGGAGGGCACAGAGTGGCGTTGAAGACTCCCCCCCGAATAACGTGTCCCTGAACATGTAAGAATATGAAGTCCATTGCACTGGACCAAAAGTCCAAGTCTGGGCAGTTTGGGCTGTATAAAGCCACTAAAGTGTACCTTTTGGGCGGAAATGGAGCCTTGTACTATCACACAACATCCTAAGTCATCCACATTTTCACGCTGACCGGTAACATGGGCCATCGTGGGGACTTGGTTCAAGGAGGGATGTAGCCCTTGTGACAGGTTAGCTGCTGGTTTAATACAGCACCTATAAAGTTTACAACAATGCAGATTCTGGACAGGAAATAAACAAGACTGTAACACGAGGCACAGGAGGGCATAGAAGAAAACTAAAGGAATCCCTAAGCTGGGGAAGGTTCTTAATAATGGCCTTCTTACTAATGAAACTCTCGCAAAGAATGACAGTGTCAGGAGAACAGGAAGGGCGAGGGTTAAACAAGACAGACAGGAATCCTAAACTGAAAATAAAGGTCCCTAATCTGGCCTTTGTACTAGGACGAATCAAACATATAAAACAAGAAACACAAGAATCATCAGGACTAGAGCCAGGGATACAGAACCAGGAGGAATGTCAGACTCGCAGAGATTGGCAACAGATCAGTAAATATAGATACAGGGAACAGGCAGAATGGGTAGTCAAAGAAAGCTGAGGTCAATACCAGAGAAAATAAATATAAGAATGCTTGCATCAACACAGGAACTAGGACTAGAACACAGAGGACTTGAAGTCACCACTTGAACTCATGCCAGGTCAATGAGCCCCTGTGCTCATGGCATTTAAATAGGGAACAGGTGTGGTTAATTGGGACATGTGACCCCAGACCTGAACAGCACAGCAGAACCCAGGAGCAGCATAATGCATAAGGCAGAATAGCCAAACCCAGACAGGGAAGAGCAGACCTGGATACCTCTCACCACCAGGAGGCACGGCTGAAACCAGCGGAAACGTGACATACATGTACCTATTCCACTACCAAAGGACACTTATTACATAGGAGTATCGCCACCCCATTCCGTTTGGGAGTGAACAGGACATATACACCCTGGAGAATGCCGGGTCCGAGAGGTGGAAGGCCGCTAGTTTAGATATCCTCCTCTCCTGAAGAAAGGCAATATCAACCGCTTTACCTCTAAGTTCACGAAATAACAGTAGCCATCGAAAACTGGCATGGATGAAGAGGTCAGGACAACGAACCCCCCTCTCTGTCGCCGGAGGAAAAAGAAAGATGGAACAGATTGAGCCCTCTCCGGCTATAGAAGTATTGGATAAAATAAATAACAAGAGTGAATATTAACTCAAAACCAGAATGCAACTGCATAAAGAAAAAGCAAAACGAGTCATAACATCCTAAACATTCTGTGCATTCTATACATTCTAGACACTGGCCTGCCGCAAGTGGCACCCAGCCCGACAGGGGCTTCGGACAAGGAGTAGGAACCATGGGCAACGGAGGGCCAATATACCCAGCCGGGTTTCACGCCCCACAGGGTCAGTCACCCATTCCTGGCCCAAGCGTGGTATGGACTGAGGAGGGGCAAGGTTGGCTCGGGATGGAGGCACCGGTATTTCCATTGTGCGCAGCGGGTCCTTCGCTTGATAGAGGTGTGAATAGGCATGGGTGCGGTTGTTCTTGAAAACAGATTCTTAAATAGAAAGCCCCAGGCTTACCGGATCTCCTTGCACTGTAGGATATCCGTGACCTCCCTCCATTCCCGCCGTCTGGCCAGGGTGGATGGGGAAAGATCTTGGTAAAATGCCAGAGGGGTGCCCTCATATTCCACAACCTGTTGGCGCGTGGCTTTGAGCAAAGCATCTTTGGATGTATAGTAGTGGAAGCGGGCTACCACGTTCCGTGAGTTAGAGGTTTTGTCTGCAAGGCCCCACGGCCCTGTGAACGCGATCCAGGGTTAACCTCTGAGCCGGTATATCCGGTATGAGGCTGTAATATGAGGAATGTAATATGATCGGCCCGCGCTAGGGCCACCTAAGTTAACCGTAACACTCACACAGCTGAGCGCTAATGTTACCGTTAATATTGTAGTAGGGCCCTAAATAAATGTATTCCCAGTTTTGTTTTCACCCTGCAAGGAGCTCTGACTATTGACTGGGTGGGTTTGTGCCAGTATCAGAACTCCTTTGTGATACTGACTGCAAGAGGGAACCTTTATGCACGTGGATACCATCCTGGGTACTGATCCCCACGTGACACTCTAGAACTAATCAATTTTTTTTTATTATACTCATCTTCTGATGATCTTCTTTTGTCTTCACTTAGTGGACAATGCTATTAAAAGTACAAAATATCAAGTGCATGACAGTGAGGGTGGTGTGGGCGAGTGTTGCTTAGCCTTGGCCCTCCAGATGTTTTTGAACTACATCTCCCATGATTCTCAGCCAATCATTACAAAAACAGTGCCTTTAGGAAATGTAGTTCCAAAACATCTGGATGTTGAGAATCCATGGTGTAGGGATTCTGCTTTCTCCACATTGTATTTATATTCCCATTTACATCTTCTCATAATTTAACTCAAACTATTAGTCCCATTGAAGGCATCTTTTGACCACCTGGTTATCCACTCAATTTCTTTCAACCCTGGCATCCCAGTTACTGCCTTATTGGTCCCCTTCAGCATATTATGTCTTTTTGGAAATCTAATGTGTAATACTGTTCTCACATTTCCTAATACATGCTCAGTTTTTTGCCTTCAGCTATTTTTTTTTATATGACCATTTTCTAATTTGTATTAACACACATTTATTTTGTGATACTCGTATTGAGTATACATTTTTGAATCATTATTTTTGTTAATTCTGTTTGTTACTTTGAGTTTTGCACTTTGTGTTATGTTGTGCTTTATCATTTTTTTTATTGACTCTTTATTTTCATATTAGGTGGGTGAAATGAAGACACCTTGGAAAAATGCAGACTAAAACAGTTTCTTTAGGAATGCGTTTAATTAAGGCAAATCCATCTGCCTTCACTTCCCTTTATCTTTATAAATAAACTGTGTCCAAAGACTTGGTTGATGAAGTCTACCATTTATTATTGTTGTTAAAACAATTTCAGTTATATAACGGTATACTTATTTTAACAGAGTCTTGTGTGACTTTATGTAAACCTGAATGAAGGCTGTTCAATACATTAAACATACATTAAACAGTTACGAAAGCTCCTTCTTTTATAACAGTACAACAGCTGCATACCTCATGTTTCTAAGTTATACCTTCATTAAGGGTAAAATCTAATTTTTAATATCAATAAATACAGTCTTGGTAACATTATTATCAGGCAGTTATTTTTCTTTCTTGGAGAGAATAGTGCATTATAAAACCAATGGTAAGGGGAACAAATCTTAAGAAGTATAGGTAATTTATTAATTCTACCTAAGGATGAGTTGACAAGATGCATAGGTGTCTCTAGAGGAGGGCAATTCCCCCCCCCCAGGTTATTCCTTGCCCCCCCCCACCAGGGATCCACATCCAGCTTCCACCACTTCTTTGGACCACTGTGTCTCCGTCCCATCGCATCTTGATTGAGCGGTCATTGGAAAGGGCAGAGTCTGACCTTTTTCAATGTTACTCAACATGACCATTCATTCAGTGCAAAAAAAATCATAAGTAATAAAATAAGCATGTAATTATTTTTTTCACAGGGTTGAAATGGCTCAGCAGTGAAATGGTTAATAGTCAGATTGTGTATTACTTTCACTTTTGCCTTGTTTTAGTTGTATATTAAGGGTTAATGGGCAGGCTTCATCTCTCACAGTATACATTTTATTAAATCCATGATTAATGGCATTTTAGGAGTTAATAGGTAGGCTACATGTCTCACAATGTAACATATCATGTTTTCCCTTGATTACTGGAATTTTAAGGGTTAATGGGTAGGCTACATGCCAGACCGTTTATTATTTTTATTGTATTTCCTTGCTTTAATGGCATTTTAGAGGTTTTTATGGAACTTAGAATCTAAAGGGTCTATTCATCTTTAGATCCTTTGCTTTTTGTCACATTTTGGGGAATTAATTTCACTGAAAATATGGTGAATTCCCTATTTAGTGACTTGTCACCGTAATTTGCAAAAATTGGAGTTATCGGATGTTGGCGAAAACCGTCAAATTGCTGCAAATAAAGTATTGAATTTATGTATCAGGTTAATGCAACAAAAAGTTATCATTGCACCACATTACGCTTGTATTTTGGAATTTTTTTTATACTTTAGTTTTTTTCAATGGTATGATTTAGTGGCGAATATTATTAAATATTATTAGTGCCCCCCCCCCCCAGTTTTGACTGTTATCTTATCTGCCCCTCTGTATATTGTTCCTAGAACTGCCATTCAGGGTTATTCAGAGAGAGGTGAAACTCGGAGAATGACTGGTGAAAATTCTAGGTCAAAATAGCCAAACCAGAAAAATCTCACGTTCCAAATCGTCTATTTGGTCTAGATTGTTCTCTTCTCCTGCCAATTCTACTGGTTTTCAACTCTCTCTGAGTAACCTGTACTGACCAGATGGATATGTTTTACTTCCACATTTAAAAAGTCATGTAGGAAAATACTCCAGTGTAAAATACTCAGGGTTATTCAGAGAGAAGTGAAAACCAGGAGAATGACGACTGGAGAAGTGAAAATTCTAGGTCAAAATAGCTAAACCAGAAAAATTCTCCGATTTATCTCACTTTCCAAATCAGATATTTGGTCTAGATTGTTCTCTTCTCCTGCCAGTTCTCCTGGTTTTCACCTCTCTCTCTGAATAACCCCCACTGACTCCATGTTGTCTGCAACAATCTCTAGGTAGTTGATATGTTACAAATGTGTTCTGACACCTTTCTATCATGGCCAACATTATCAGGGTAATTCAAAGAGAATCGAAAAGTCACTGCACGTTCGGTGACTTTTCGTTCTCTTCAATTTGGTTTTGCCGATCCCATTTCCAGGGCCGGATTAACATAGGGGCAGATGGAGCAGCAGCTCCAGGTCCATGCCTCAGAATAGGCGATGTCACGACCTAACTACGCGCGCTGCTGCGCAAAGACGCCGGGTTACGCCGCGCACCATCTGTCTATCCTAGATCCCGACAATTACGCGCACTTCTCTACCCGTCCCGGCCGCACTTTCTCTCACAACAGACGCGTAGAGCGCGATATACTGATCCCAGGATTGCAACGCAGCACAAGTCTTCTCCTGAAGCACGTACTCACTACGTCTCTCACAATCCTGGAACTCACTTTCTTATTCTATTAGTAACGCTGCCACCAGTCCTCACGGACACTACGCGCGTCGCAACAGGAGACGCAGGGCTTAGCAACCGCACTATCCTAGACTCTGACAGTGACTACGGATCTCACAATTCCCTGCCGTTTCCTGACGACCGCAATACGCAATTCCTTATATATAACTGAGCTTAAGGCAAATAGCAATACTCCCAATCTCTTAGTTAGCGTGGATTTCATCAGCCAGAGTCAAAACTTAAATAATTTTTGGTTTATTTATGATAGAAACATAAAAACTTATAACTAGAATAAATCAATTACTTATACAATACACAGCAAACGAAAGAAAAAGGGTTAATCACAGAGCCTTACTTATGACGGACTAATCAGTCGCGGGCATCGGTGCCTCCTGGGATCTGGAGATAGAGTATGGACAGATCAGTCCTCTTTAGAAGGAACCCCAAGTGATCAGCCCTGAGCCATGCTTGATTCAGAATATATATACCCTTCCTGATCTTTCCAGCCCCCACCCACCAATGGCCCAGTGTCCTGGACTCCATTTCCCAGAGTGCAATTCTCGCTCGTGCTCAGTAAGCTTGTCAATTAATCTTTAATTGCCTAAAGGCGTCCCTCTTCCCTCCAGACCCCCCTTAGAGATCAAGGATGTGCTTCCTGTCTTTGAAGATGGTGTCCCCATCTCTTGGTGCCGACCTGGCTGCCAAGGTGTGATTTTCTATGTTAGTGTACAAAGAAATTCCCTTTTTACAGCTACGTGTTATATCCTCCCACCCAGGGAGAAAGCTAAACATTTTGATTACATTTCAGCTGTGGATACACTTACCAAATGGTCAGACACAAATATCACTCTATATGGAGAAGAGGAGATATGTATGAACCGGCAGATAGACACATATATACAGGCAAACCCTTATATAGATAGAAATACAGCTCTAATCTGCCACATCTCCCATACAAAGGAAGACGCAGAAAGGGAGGCTAACTAACATGCCTCTCACGTGCGTCTTAGCACAGGTTCGCCAACGGGCATCTGGCACCTGCACCAGTTGCCGGCGCTATGACGGAGTGCGGGACGCACAGGTGTCCGTGCACTTTGCCCACTAAAGCGTGCATTCCCTCTCGCAACCGCATCACACATTGCCCCATGCAGGCCTTTGGCGACTCCACCATTCTTCCCCACCTCTCCCAAACCGGGGGGAGGGGGTCACTCATACTGCACTCACAACATGGCACAGACTCGGGAAAGCCCCTGTGCGTCTGCAGCCCCTCCGGGTGCAGCACGTGTGGCTCACTCTCAGCTCGCACCTCAGTCTTACAGGCAGCATAATCTTCGTAACCCATAGCCTGCTCTGGAGCCATTCTTACAGCAGGGGTTATGGAGAAACAGGGTGAAGCGCCCCGCTCCCCAGTAAACGTCCACCCTGCATCTGCCAACGGAGTCAGGTATCGTACCTGGCTCTGGGCAGATGGCTGGGAGGTCACAGGAGCCACACCAGGACCCGCTGCCTCCCCGTCTCTCACTGTCCCCGCACATTCAGACTTTGGGGAACCATACAGATGGGGCACAAGATTCTCCACACTCACCTCGCCCCCCATGGCACACAGTTTCCCCACTTTATCACACAGTTTAACAAGCACGCCTTGCTCCGTAACCGATGAGCATACAGCCATATGCCACCCTCCTCTACAGGGAGGTTGCTCAGTACCAGATTCCTGTGGTACTGGGAATCTGGTTGGCTTTCCTCAGGGCAACACGCGTCCACCCCAGGCCCTTCCTCCTGACCACACAACATGCGCTCGGTGCCACCCGCAGCCTCAGACACATGTGACACAAACTGGCATACCACAGTATCCTGCCCATCCAGGATCTTCTGCCCTCCACTCCTTTCACCTGGCACCGCCAACCTGGATGGTTCTGGCCCTGTATAACCCTCTGCCACCCTAGGCCTCTCCTCCCGACCACCCGGTATGCCCTCTGCGCCACGCACAGTCTCAGACACCCACGACACAGGCTGGCACACCGCAGTATCCTTCCCAGGCCTTCCGATGCCCACACCTTCCCTCCAGCACCACCGACCCAGTTGGTTCAGCCCTAAAGGAACTGGCCTCGGTCCTTTGTTCTCCCTCCCAACCGCGTGGCATCACAGACACACCTGAGTCTGGTCTATGCAGGCACACCACAGTATCCTGCCACCCCTCCCAGGCATTCTGATCCACACCATTCTCACGGGGCACTAGAGTCCTGGTTGGTTTAGGCGCAAGCAGACCCGCAGTCATCCCTTGCCCTTGCTCCCAACCATATGGCGTCACAGACACACCTGAGTCTGGTCTAGGCAGGCACACCACAGTATCCTGCCACCCTTCCCAGGCATTCTGATCCACACCATCACACGGCAGAGACGGGCCTTGTACCCTACTCCCCGCTGACCGCCAGCGGGTACCCACTTCCACCATGGGCACCGTGGCGTCCCCACGCATGGGGTCCGGGGAACCAGCTGACTCGGGTGCAGGTGGGCATTCACTCACCCCCTGCCTTTCTTCCCAGTCACACTGCCCCCTCATGCTACCACACAACACCTCAGGCACACCTGGCGCAGGCGCAGACTGACTCACTGCCATCCCCTGCCCTCCCGTCCAGGAATCCTGTTGTGCATCCCCACACACAGCCCTCTCAACTGTAGAGCCACTAGTGGGCCTGGGTAAATCCCCAGCATCCCTTTCCAGCACATACTGTGACACCAATTTACCCAAATCCGTGCCCAGCAACACATTTGTAGGAATATTTTCAGACACTCCCACCTCCCGCAGACCTCTCCCCACTCCCCAGTCCAAATAAACCCGGGCCATTGGCACCGCAGGACGTACCCCACCAAAACCCTTTACTGCTAGAATCCTGCCAGGAATAAAGTCTGCAGGGCTGACTAACTTTGGACGCACCAAAGTTACTTCAGCCGCGTATCTCGTAAACCCACAGATACCGGAGTCCCGACAATGACTGCTTGCTGGTTCACGTTGGCACTGCCCTCCGATCTGGTCACAAACAGGACAGAAGGTGATGTTGAGGGGTATCCTCCCCCAGCTGTGGATGCAGGTTTCTTCCTCTGCGGGCACACTGCCAGGAGATGATTGGTACTGTCGCAAATAAAACAGCGACGGCGCACACTTCTTCCAGGCGAAGAAGGATTCTTTCCCCCCTCCCCAGCAGAGACTGGCACAGAGGGGGGCGCTGCCGCCGTGATGTCGGGGGGTCGTGCTGAGTTGGGCTTCCATCCTGATGATCCTTTGGGGGAACCTCTGCTCTGGTCCACAGACGCTCTGTTGGCCGCATGAAAATCGGCCAGCTCACCAGCTTCCAGGGTCGTCTCGGGTTTGCGATCCAGAAGCCATTCCTGGATCTCAGGTGGGCACAGCTGCACGAACTGCTCTTTGATTAGCAGGTCTTCCAGGGATTCCAAGGTATCAATCTTCAGCCCCCTGACCCATTGTCGAAATAGTAGGGTGGTCAGGTGGCTCCAACTGCAGAGTAGCTCTCCGCGGTCCGTTTCTGCAAGGACCTGAACTTTTTGCGATATACCTCTGGCGTGAGGTTATACCATCTCTGCAACGTGGCTTTAATCGCCTCATAGTCCTGGTCGCTCTCAGCCGGTAATTCTGCAAAGGCTTCGAGCGCTGGACCTTTTAGTCCAGGAGTGAGGTACCTGGCCCATTGCTCCTTGGGCAGCTGGTACTGTCGACAAGTCTTTTCAAAACTTCGCAGGAACGCATCCAGGTCCCCATCTTTGTCAAGGGTGGGAAAGTTCTCTGCACGAGGTCTGGGCGTAGAGAGTTCTGCAGCGCCTGCAGGGGCAGGAGATAATGGCGTTCTGCTTGCCTGTGCCAGAGCGAGCTGATGTGCCCGCTCGGCTTGGCGCTCCGCCGCTTCTCGCTCACCCACGGTCCTGCGCTCCGCAGCTTCTCGGTCTGCTTGGCGCGCTGCCGCCTCTTGCTCAGCTCTGCGCTCCGCAGCTTTGTGTTCAGCCTCAGCTCGGTGCTCCGCAGCTTCGTGTTCAGCCTCAGCTCGGCGCTCCGCAGCTTCTCGTTCGGCTCTGCGCTCCTCCCGCTCTTGGTACTGCAGGATGAGCTGAAGCCGCGTCTGCGAGTCCGCAGAGTCCACATGTTTTAAAACAGTCTGCAAGTAAACATCCAGGGCAGTATCACCCTTGGGCGAAGCACTTGACACTGTTCTTTCCACTGGACTTGCGCTTCCTTCGGCTGGGTCAAGCATGGTACCCTGCTCTGCTGCGTCCTGGACTGCTTGCCTCGCCTCATAATCCTCGAGGGCTTGCAAAAGTTCCTCTTTCTTTTTTGATGATTGCTGCGACATTCTCACTCCAGCCAAATAAAAGATAGAAAAGAAAAACAAAGAAGGGGAAGGGAACTGCTGTGTATTGTGTAAATTCTAATAAATGCACTGAGTTCTGCTCTGGAAATTGGAAAACCAATTTCTTTAGTATCTGGATCTATGTTGCTTCACAGATCCAAATACTAACCTGATATCCCACCGCTTGCCACCAGTTGTCACGACCTACTACGCGCGCTGCTGCGCAAAGACGCCGGGTTAAGCTGCGCACTATCTATCTATCCTAGACCCAGATAATCACGCGCACTTCTCTACCCGTCCCGGCCACACTACCTCTCACAACAGGCACGTAGAGCGCGATATACTGATCCCAGGATTGCAACGCAGTACAAATCTTCTCCTGAAGCGCATAATAACTACGTCTCTCACAATCCTGGAGCTCACTTTCTTATTCTTATAGTAACGCTGCCACCAGTCCTCACGGACACTACGCGCGTCGCAACAGGAGACGCAGGGCTTAGCAACCGCACTATCCTAGACTCTGACAGTGACTACGGATCTCACAATTCCCTGCCATTTCCTGACGACCGCAACACGCAATTTATTATATATAACCGAGCTTAAGGCAAATAGCAATACTCCCAATCTCTTAGTTAGCGTGGATTTCATCTACCAGAGTCAAAACTTAAATATTTTTTGGTTTATTTATGATAGAAAAAGAATCACAGTGCTTGGTTACATAAAAACTTGTAACTAGAATAAATCAATTACTTATACAATACACAGCAAACGAAAGAAAAAGGGTTAATCACAGAGCCTTACTTATGACGGACTAATCAGTCGCGGGCATCGGTGCCTCCTGGGATCTGGAGATAGAGCATGGACAGATCAGTCCTCTTTAGAAGGAACCCCAAGTGATCAGCCCTGAGCCATGCTTGATTCAGAATATATATACCCTTCCTGATCTTTCCAGCCCCCACCCACCAATGGCCCAGTGTCCTGGACTCCATTTCCCAGAGTGCAATTCTCGCTCGTGCTCAGTAAGCTTGTCAATTAATCTTTAATTGCCTAAAGGCGTCCCTCTTCCCTCCAGACCCCCCTTAGAGATCAAGGATGTGCTTCCTGTCTTTGAAGATGGTGTCCCCATCTCTTGGTGCCGACCTGGCAGCCAAGGTGTGATTTTCTATGTTAGTGTACAAAGAAATTCCCTTTTTACAGCTACGTGTTATATCCTCCCACCCAGGGAGAAAGCTAAACATTTTGATTACATTTCAGCTGTGTATACACTTACCAAATGGTCAGACACAAATATCACTCTATATGGAGAAGAGGAGATATGTATGAACCAGCAGATAGACACATATATACAGGCAAACCCTTATATAGATAGAAATACAGCTCTAATCTGCCACAGGCGAGAGAAAGGATAACTGTCTGCATTTGGACCCCTGTATCTCCATCTCCATAGCAGCTACAGGGTCATATGAGGTACCACTGGAAAGGCCAGATGATACCAAACATGACTAAGTTTTAAATAATAAAATAATAAATATTTACTTTTTCTTTTTCTTTCCAACAGTAATATTTTTCACTTTTGAATTATAAAGTAAATAATGATGCTGCACTAACTAATAATAACTAATAACTAACTATCCATTGTTATGAATTGTTACATCAAAAACCTAAACCACCACACTGCAGCGAAGAGCACTGCGGGGATCTTTGAACCCCTCGACACTAATCGTTACACCTCACAAGGTCAAGTGAGATGTCATTGGACAGGGCAGAGTCTTGCCTTTGCATTAATATCAAACCTGACCATGTAAAATCGAAAAATAAAATAATTTTATTTATTTATTTTTAGTTCCAAAGCGATGGCATTGTCCATTTGTCACGTATAAAATGAGCAATACCACTGCCTTTGCTCACCTTCTCATTTCCCACGCTGGGAGCAAGGTCAGTGTTTTATACATAGTCATATTATTCGTAATAAAAACATGTTCCAAAACACAAGGGAAATATTTCATTTGTTTTGGTTAAAATTTTATATTTTCTCAGAAAAAAATGCAGTAACAGGTTACCATTTCACATTTTTTAACAAGAATTCCCTACAGAATATATATAAGCACAAAGGTTTGGAAGATAAAATGGGAGAATTTTTTTTTACACTCTTTAAATGATTGAAATCTGAATGAAAAATTCATCTCACAGTATCTGCCTGGTTAGATATACCCGTATCTGCACTATTAAATAACCAAAAATATGTTTTAATTTCACTAAATTCCAAAATACACCAAAATATTCAGCTCCAGGCCCATGGAGATCTTAATCCGGGCCTGCCCATTTCGGTGACCCTGCGGTGTATTCAGCAAACACCACAGGGTCCCCGAATTGCAGGGAAAGGCCGCCACAAACCAAACAAAAACTAACCGCAAAACCCGGTGAATGCATGCTGAAAACCCGCAAAAACATCTGGATTAACCTGCCGAAAACCACGGAAAAACCCGAGCAGGAGCCGATCACACGCAGCGCAGCCGACACTGCAGACGAAGGAGGTGAATAAATTAGCAAAACAGTTTGCATGAATGTTTGAAAAGTGAAACGCTGTTTGCAAAGAAACTACTGAGCGAAAATGTCTGAAATTTACAGATGAGGTCCAGGGAATGATAATAAAAAGGGCTGTTACAGAAAAAATAAGTAAATTTAAAAAAAAAAAAAAAATAAATGCTTAAAATATCCAAAAAAATCTATAAATAAAGAGACTCTTTACTGCAGAATTTTATAATGAATGGTTTAATAGATATTGAATTAAAACGGGAATATGTTTAACATTGAAGCCTATGGGATTCACCTGAATAAACCTGCCAAAGTAAACCACCGAATGGCAGGGAATTTTGGGAACCTTTCACTGCTGGTTTGTGCTCTCTGAATAGCCGAAGCAGTGCTTTTTTATGGAGATTTCATTGCCCTCGAACAGGCACCGAACAAGCACCGTATGCGCAGGCAATTCGCCAGGATTTGGCGTATTGCCTGCTCTCTGGATAGCCGAATGGCCAAGAAAGGTAACCGAACGCTGATCTTCAGCGTTCGGTTACCTTTCTCCAGCCATTCGGATCTCTTTGAATAACCCTGTATGTTTTTCAGAAATTTGAGCTACAGTAGCTCTCTCTGTGATCAGAAGGGCTAACCATCGCTCCCCATATGTATCACTGAGCCTGTTGCTGGCTCATCGTTAGTCCTTCTCTGGACCACTTTTGGTAGGTACTAACCACTGCATACTGGGAAAATCCCCACAAGACTTGCCGTTTTGGAGATTCTCTGACCCAGTCGTCTAGCTATCACTATTTGGAACAGCACCTAAACTATACAAATTGCAAAATCCCCATCTATGTGTTGGGACAAAATCAAATGGCACGCTGACCACAGTCACTTCTCTCAAATATCTAGGTATGTGGTTGGACCCGAATCTATCCTTTGGCCCCCACATCGAAAAACTTTCATCTAAACTTTACCCCAAACTAGGTGCCCTGTACAGAAACAAATCCTGCCTGAGCCCCGCGTTAAGAAATCAGATTGTACAACAAATGCTTATGCCAGCTATTGATTACGGAGATGTAGTGTATGCAGCGGCCCCGCAAACACACCTTCAGAAACTTACTACATTGTATAACTCCTTCTGCCGCTTTGCATTACAATGTAACTACATGACCCACCATTGTGACATGTTAAAAGAGCTAAACTGGCCATCGCTGGAGTCTAAACACACCCTTCACCTCTCCAGCCTGGTGTCTAAGAGCATTTCTGGGAAGCTGCCACCCTACCTGAATAGACTGCTTCCCCCAGCAGCTCCTTCATCCTATAACCTCCGATCCAGGACCAGCACCTTACTTGCTATACCACAATACAAAAAGACAGCGGCTCGCTCCTCATTTTCCTACAGAGTACCACAATTATGGAATAACCTCCCAGACACCATCAAATCTTCCCCCAGTCTTAAGTCACTCAAGAGCTCCTTACTAACATACCTCAATACAGAATGCACCTGTAAACATGTAACATAATGACTATTTCCTACATATTTATTTTCTGTTAATCTGTATATTTGTGTTGTTTTTCAATATCTTGCATTGTATTACTTGTATTTCTGTAACTTTTACACTTCAATGTTCTTGAACCCAGGACATACTTGAAAACGAGAGAAATCTCAATGTATCCTTCCTGGTAAAATCCTTTATAAATAAATAAATAAATTTGGCCCTTGTTAAAGTCACTCAGACCTTTTTGCTTGCCCATTATACCTGCTTCCAACACATGAAATTCAGCAACTGACCGTGCACGTGCCCCATGATATGTCCCACTTCTTGACAGATGCGTTTATAATGATATAATCAATGTTTTTCACAATGTCTGTCAGTGGTTTTAATGTTGTGGCTGCTCAGTATATAACATTATTTATTTTGTCTATACAGCAGATGTACAAAAAAACCTGTTTAGAAAACTAGCTTAATATTTGCAGAAAATATTTTGATTGTGATAATACTTTATCATGCACTTTATAAAGCGTCTACCAATGCTTTTTTTAATAAAGTTGGTATGTAAATCAAGCACAAAATATTTTGCCTTATGCTCCTAATCAACAAAGATTTAAAAGAATAATACAAATCTTGCATTTACATTCCAGTTAATGTCCTTTTTCATTTTGTTATAACAATTGCATTATTACGCAGGATGTACTGAGCTTAAAATATGCAGTTTTAAGAATTCCAATGGATTTATCTTGGCTGCTGATCATATATCTCATTTATACTTATTTTTTACTTAAACATGGGAAATAGAACGTTACTTTTTCTTTCATGTAGTGGTACTGTCAAAAGTGATGTTGAAAGGAAATAAAATTGCTGGACAAGTAGAAAGAGAGCTTTCTCTCTTATATATATATACTGTACATATTTGGCTTAACTGAAATCACTCTTCAATTCAGTGTAATAAAAGGCTGGTACAGTAATGCAGTTCATATTGTGAAAGTGGTAAAGGACAGGATTAATTACAAATTGAGGACTGCGCCATTAGAATTTGAGTATTTGACCATATTTTTTGCTCAGTCCTCAAACTATGATACTATGATGAGTAAGGGGCCTTGAACATGTTGGACCATGTTTTAGAAAGCTACTGAAAATTTCTATGAACATAATTTTCCCTGGATTTCCATTACATGCTCCTAATATTCTTGATCACTACATGTCTTCTTATTTTTTACTTTTTCTGTCTGAATTTTGTAGAATAGCTGAAAAAACAAGGAAAAGCAAAACTTGGTATTAGTCCATTATGAAAGCTATTGTCACATCCAAATTCAGATTTCAGGAAAGCTGTAGATATACTTGCAGGTGTGAGCTGTAGATCCACCTACACCAGTGTTTCCCAAACCTGTCCTCGGGACCCTCAACCAGGCCAGATTTTGCAGATCACTTTGGGGAAATGCAGACTGAATCCTGCAATCACTGAGCAGCGAATCATATCACCTGTGCTGTGCTTCACATATCTGGACAACCTGGCCTGTCAGCGGGTCCTGAGGACAGGTTTGGGAATCACTGACCTACACCTTACAATAATATGGCAAAGAAATGCCACCCACCAACCTCTATCTTTTTATTCCTCTTCCTGTTGCCCATGGTTCTCCCCTATGGTGGATGTTCTCAGCCTCGTCAAGGATTTTTCTGACATACTGCCCTGGATATAACGAGTTTCCCTATCAGTTAATGACCTGTTTGGTGTTATTATTTCTTTGACTCCCTGTTTTTTTCCTCGTATCCATGGTTATGATTTATATGCATGACTCTTATGAATAAAGAATTAAGAATAAATAGATTTCAATATAAATCAAACACAGCAGCCTGACAAACACGTTATGCAATCATTAATGTATCATTGCAAGTCAACTGGAAATTGTTAAAAATCTGGGAGTACATTGTCTCTTCCATGATATATAGCGACTTATGGTCTCAAGCGGCTGCTCTATCAATTTGTGATAACAAGCTAAATTTACTCAAGGATATAAAAATATTACCATATTTTTATGCAGTTTGTTCTTAAACTCCAGTCTATCTCAGCATCGGTGTTGTCCTAATAGGTGGTTACGTCAACATCCAATTAATCACCATATCGCATCAACATATGCGATAACTGGGAAGAAGGCAGATACTCTGGGAGATTCCCAAAAGCAGATATTTCACTCTTGATAAAGCCGCACTAAGCAGCAAGACGCGTGTCTAGCCTGTGTTCTTAACAGTTTACTTTTACGCCAATTACTGGTGTCGGTTCTCACGTCTACCTGTACTAGGGAATTCTGATGGGGATTTATACAGAGGCAGCATAGGCAGTGCTTGTAGTTAGTAGGAGTCTTGCAGAAGTAGAATTGAGGTGGTTTGTCTACTTAATGTTGCTTTTGTCAATCTGCAATGTAATTTTCCTTTCGGTAAGCAGTTCTTAATCTATTAAAGAGTTGTAAGAAAACTAAGATTTCCTATTAAAATGTATTGACATTGACTTTTTATTTAACCATATCAATAATTTAGTAATTTTGCTTTAATTTCTTTTTGTTTAGAAACTGTTTTGAGAGAAGTAATTAAGAAACAGTAATGAGAAAAGTAATGCCAAGTATATTATCCTAAAATCATCATGTAACCAATTCAAAAAGATTAATTGTATAAACATTCCTTTACTAAACCTTTCCTTGGGTTTCCTTCCCACTCTTATGAAATAGATTCTCCCACACTTCTCCGGGAATGCAGAATGTCATTGCTTTATTTGGATATGAAAGATCACCAAGTCAGGCTCATGAAAGCATATCCATGAGAAATCTCTTAAAATAATGTGGGCTTCTTGAAAGGCTGGTGGGATTAGCCAGTATTCGCTCTTGCCTAGGCAATTTACAATTAATTAAAACTAGTTCTGTATTGTTAAGCATGATTATTAACAGAAAAAACAAACTGCCTCCGCGTGTGCATATTTTCTTACATTGTCTTGTTTTTAAATTTCTTTTTAAAGAATAAAATAAATAAAATTTTCATTTGCAGTTCAGTGCGTCAATTAACCACTTGGCTGCTATGGACGCGCTCAGCGCGTCCAGCCAAGTGGTTCTCCTGTGCTACGGACGCGCTCAGCGCGTCCGAGCACAGGAGGCAGCAATCCGCCGGATTCCGGCGGATTGCTGCGCCCCCCCAGTGTGGGCTGACATCTTGGATGTCAGCCCGTCAATCCGGGAGCCCGGCGGGGACATTAGATGTCATCGCGGCGACGCGATGACATCTAATGCAGGCGCCCCCCCCGCATGTGCGGAGGAGGCGCCTGAAAGGGAGGGGGGAGGTCCTTCGGTAAAACCGGTAAAAATGACCTCAGCACAGAGGTGTGAAACGCCTCAGCAGTGAAAGGGTTAAGGGAAAAGTGTATTATTTTATAATGGACTGTGATATTTTAACAGCTTCCTCATGAAGTAGTCTTTTTCTTTAGGGTCAGACGAACGCATTCTGTGCGGACTGTGCGTCTGTGCACAACGGACGTACTTTCTGACTGACGATAAGGTAGTGGCCACACAGTCCGTTTTTGTGACTGACATTTTTTTTGACTGATGTAGATGGGAAATAAAATGAATTTGATAAACCATTATGTCCGTCAAAATGCTGGACGTCAAAAATGCAGTCCGTCTTATTACGTTCCATCACTCACACAGAAAGCTATGCAGACGTTGCGGATGTGGCGCACCGTTCTAGCGGTTTTAAATTCTTGCTTAACTTGCGTCCATTTCCGCATCCGTCGTGCGTCCGCGCTTCTGTGCAGACGTACTTCGTGTGTGGGTCTCTATTGATCATGATTCTATGCTACCACGGATGTTAAAATGTGAGGCAACACGGACGTGACCACTGCGTTCGTCTTACCCGAGCCTAAACAGAACCCCTGGACTGAAATATAAGTTCATTACTTTGCTCTTAAATTAATAAAATACTTGGATGTGGGTTAGATGTAGGTGGACTATTTTTTTGTTTGTTTTCTATAAGTGCTGCCATTATTAGTACAAATATATACCATATTTACTTTACAGGGCAACAGAACAATAACACTCCTTTTTCATTTTCTTAGCTGTTCGATCTGTGTTCCTGTGTACATAGATCCTAGGAGAGATAAGGCAGCAATATTTATATCTGGCTGAACAATGGCACTGTTGGGAATTGAACTCAGGTCCCAGATACATTTGACACTCAGCAATTCTCTTGTGCTTAAACGGGTGCTTATAAGGCTGAAACGGGAGAGGGTTGAAATGGAAGGGCTAAATAGCAACTCCTCCTGCACCCCTCAGCGCTCCTCCCTCCGGTTTTAACCCTTTAGTTTCCTTTAAAAACTTACATGAATCCAGTGCTGGTCTCCCTCTGAGCCCTGCAGGATGTGGCATGCTTCCAGCTCAGCATGGCATGTGTTCACAAGGGAGCTGGGTAGTCCATCCAATCCAGTGCAGGAAGGCTTTGATCCCATTGGATAGAGCTGGTATCTGAAGTCCTCCAAGCCCAGGAAACCTAAGCTGAGTGATCTGAGCTGAGGGTCTGGGCAGGACTAACCCCTGCATTTGGACTCCTGAATCAAACCTTTGAGCCCCCCTCAGAGGGGGAAGAGGAAGCAGGGCGCTCACAACAGCATGAGCAGACCGATAAGATAAAGTGAAGCCTAATAAAACATACAATGGGGAAACAGACCATTTGTATCATTGCAAAAGAAAGACATGAGAGTCATGTATAGTATGTGCAGGTGTCCACTTTATAGAAAAGGTACAGAGGTGGAAAATGAAAAATAAAATTAAGTTAAAATGAAAAGTGCAAGAAAATATAATGCTATAAATGAGCAATTAGATACAAAAATAATGGCTCTCACAAACTGATGGTGATTGATCAGGTATTAGAAAGTTGCAAACAATTTACGACTCTATTACTGGAATAAGGCTCATTTTATACTTGTGCATTACATATCAAAACACATTATAAACCACATACTGCTTTGTTTTTTCCTTGAAGTAATTGCATGTAAAAAGGAAAAATTAAAATTAGTTTTTTTAGCACCTGTTTCCATTTTATGGATGCAACATTTACCAAAATCTGTGAAAAAGATTTACTATTGTAGTTTATTTAATCTACAATATGTATCAGTTAATGAGGTGGAGGAGGGAATGGTTAGGTTAGATAAAGCGGCAGGGGGGTATTGTTCTCCAGGCTGAGATATTAGATGGCAGCTGAATGAGATAAGATAGGGATTTTAAAAGACTTCTAATCTGCCCCCTTTTATGTCATTTGAACACATCCCTGCACTACAATGATTTGAGTCGTTGATTGACCTATTTACTCCATTCTATGGCAAATGCCACACAGTGAGCAGAAAGTGCTGTAAAAGATACTGGGCCACATTACATTCTTGGTGCTAATGTTAGCACTCACCTGCGTGAGTGTTAACGTTAGCCCTGGTGGCCCTATTGGCCCATATTACAATCCAAACTCTAATGGGTTAAAAAACCCGTTAGCGTTTGGAATCTTGCACTGGTTACTGTACTTCGCGCTCCCTATGCATAACATGGGGAGCGCAAAGTGTTAATTAGTATTAGTCCTAACGCTGATTAACGTCCGGCTGCAGTTACCAGAAAGTTAACCACAGCCTGGACTTGGTGATAACAGATTCCGCTTCTGCAGAATCCGGCAGCAACAGCAGTAACCCCTTCCCCCAATAAATTCAGATACTCCCCTCTAATCCCACGGCGAGGACCACGGCTCCAACCGCCTCCTCTGGCTGCCGGGAGCAGGGAGAGACTGGGGGAAAAAGTCCCCCAGTCTTCTCCCTGTAGATCATTACGCCGACCTGCCAGATCTCGCGAGGCGAGATCTGGCAGGTCATGTGACCGGCGCCATCTGTATCAATAGAGTCCTATGGACTCCATGGAGAGGATGTGCGTGGCATTGCCGGGGCTTAGCGCCTGATAACAATGCAGGCATTGTAATATCACGCTAATACGAGGACGCAAAAGACTTTAGGTGCAGGTTTTTCTCCCTATCGTCCGTTTTAGCGCGATGATTGTAATGTGGCCCACTGTGGGGGCAGTTTACAACACAAAAGATTACACAATGGATGCACCCAGTGACACATAGAGTAAAATATTTTCTTAACTAACTTAAATGTCATCACAAACTTTACAAACATTTTCCAAATAATCTCTTAAATAGAAATGAGAAAACTGTAGCGGTCAAATATTCAGGAAGCACATCCAATCTGGGAGATTGTAAATTAATTATTGACCTGTCAGTGTTGCGTGCAGGGTTAAGAGGGTAAGAGTTTGTGGTACAGCGGACAGATGGGAAACAGGCTGGCTGTGGTTTAGATCTGGTGGTCTATTCACTAGCGCATCACACAGCAGACTGGATATACACCTCCTGGAACAATGCAGATTTGGAGATATAGGTACACAGGAAAACAGCAGGATAAATATCAAGGGGGAATGATAATGACAATTTGCAATGTTACAGCACTGCTATCTAGGGAGGTCACACCTGTAGCTCCTCACAAATCCAATGGGAGTAAACCCAGGAGTGGAACAAGGCTCAGGAAAAGTGTTGCTAGGCTTTGATTCACAGGCAAACTGGTGCGGACACAAGTTGATTTGTGCTTTTTATGCACCCTGGTTTTGGGTCATGACATGACCAACAGATAGCCATTAAAAAAAAAAAATTAGAACGTAAATTAGTTGTTGTACACATTTTTATACAGCTAATCAACACAACAAAAATGAGTGGGATAAAGAGGTTAGGACATAAAGGAAAAACTGTTTCCTACGTAATGACGTCTGGGTAATTTCTGAAGATCAAGACACTTGCATATTAAACAAATTAATAAGTCTTAATGCAATCTTGTGAATTTACTAGCGAGACAAGAATAAACCTAGTACGAGAATGTTGTTGCTAAGTGACTGTAGCAATTAGAACAAGATGGCATGTTGGAAAGGAGCGACTATTATCACCTTTGAATAATTTATGATCCTTGAGACAATGTTTGTGACACTTAAATGTCCACTAATCTTACAAGAATTAGGAATTAGTGTAAGGCACTCAATTATTATTATTATTCTTTATTTATAAAGCGCCGGCATATTCCGCAGCGCTGTACAATAGGCACAGTATAGACAGGGTTACAATACATTGAACAACATTTGACAAACAGTACAGGAGGAAATGATGGCCCTATTCCCATAGGAACTCACAATCTAGAAGGGTTGGGGTTGGAAACAGGAGGAGAGGACTTGAAGGTGAGAGTAATTGATGGTTGCCTGGGAATTAGAAGCCTGGGATTAGTAAGAGTAATTAGAGAAAGAAGTGTAGACAGCTGGAAAGGATGCCTGAAAATAGAGGCGGGTCCTAGGTGGGGGGTGGGACTGCTGAGTGTGTGAATGGATCCTGGCTGTGTGTTTCCCTGTGTGAATAGGAAATGAGTTCAGGTAAGTGTTAGGCATCAGAGGCCTTTGAAATGTGGGGGGAGGAGGGGCCACGGGTTAGAACCCTATCGAAAAAAGTGGGATTTTTAGAAAATAATATCAGCCAAAAATTAAGAAATACAGATACAAAATACAATTGCGAGGACAGCATATTGTGGAGTGCGCTGGTGGCCATCATGTTGAAAACTGGATATCTGGAGTGTTGGTAAGATGCTTGCAGCAGGGAGATCAGTGTATGAATGGATCCTGGCTGTATGTTTCCCTGGAGTGTTGGTAATAATATAATTGTCAGAAAATTATCTGATTAGGTAGATTAACAGTGAACCAACAAATTGCAATATCGCAGAAAGCAGAAGAAATAAAGCATTGCTTTGTGGTCATACAGTGGTCTAAACATGTGCACTACCAAAAAATGTGGTTCGACATGTATCGGCATGCTGGTGTTTCGGAAGCACCCAATTCCAATGATTTAGCTTTCCAATATTTCTTAATTGGAAAATGTCAACAGTGTTGCATCAGATATATTCTGATATTCGGAGGGGTGCTAAATTTAGTACACAAACCTGAATGTAATCAAGAAAAACTTAAGAGGTTTTTCAAAGAACACCGAAATGTCATCTAAGTGTCGGTGTTCTCTCGTTCGGCACACTTCGATGAGTGCAGCTCGCCGATCCTCCGGTGAATTCTCCGATGAATCCCCGAAGTGCTGCGAATGGATCTGCCAAACAGACCGCCGAACGCAGCCGACAATCTGCCGAATGCTGCCGAACAGACCACCAAGCGCTGTCCAAAAAAACCCAAAACAATCAGCGGCCGAACGCTCCCGGACTGGGGGTAAAAAAAAAAAAAAAGGCAAATTTTGTAAGAGGCGTTAAAAACAAGGAAAATGCATAAAAATAATAAAAAGGCCCTATAAATAAAAAGGTCTGTTACAGAATTTAAAAAAAACATTTAAAAAATTGGGAATCAAAATTTCGCCTAAAAAAAAGAAAACAAAAAAACCCCCGTGAAAATAACTAAAACATTCTAATAAATAAAAATACTTTTTTTACTGCAAATGAAAAGAATAAGCAGTTGAATAAAAAATAAATTAAAAAACCCGGTATTTTATTTCCCTCTGAAACCTAGGGGATTTGCCTGTTTAAACTGAAGCACCGAATATCTGGGCATTTCACCAACATTTCAGTGCACTTCAGCATTCTCTGAATAGATTAACCATTCCTTCTCTATGGGGAACTTCACTGCTGCCGAAGGTCGCCGAATTGTGGTGATCTGAGGCAAATTGCACTGTATTTCACTGGCAATTTGCCAATATTTGGCGAATTGCCAGCTTTCTGAATAGCCGCATTGCCACGAAATTGATTCATTGTGGATCTTTTTGGTAATATTATATTTTGATGCGTTTCTGTTTAGTGAGTCTGCGATTAGGAAGTTCCAACATTCCGAATCTCTGATATTCGGCTGGATATCAAGGTCTACAATTGAATTGCACAAGTCTACTGCCAAAGAATTATCAGCCAAATAAGCTACAATTTTAGAGGCAGGATACAGCCCATGTATATACTGAAGATGACAAAATTTGGGACTCAGTAGGTCCAATTATCTAGATGGTGTTTACATAACTACCTTTTCTTGTGCCCTGAGGGCCCAACCCATGTGTTTTAAATCTGTAACGGTTTTTTCTTTAGTGCATTACTATTGATGCAACCCTAACTACCAGGTCCTATTTCCTGCAGAAGGTACTAGTGATGGAGACAAGGATTACTAGTATAATCAAATGCAATCAGGATCCATTACTTGATTTGCTGCCGATAAGATACTGATTGTTCAGGGACACTCCAAACGACTTTGGAACAGATTATGTTCTGTAATGTGCAATGTGGTCCCCATTCTTTATGGTTTTGTGTCCATCTGTTTCTCTGGCCAAATAGTAATTAACCTTTGCAGCAATTTGCAAGATTGATAATTCCAATGATGATAAAAAAATGATATACCAAACAGATTTTTCTTATGGTACGGTGTATGGACAATGGTACTGGGAGACATCCCACAACTTTTTGCAGTGAACACGTCCTCTCCAGGGAAAGGTTAAGTATTTGGTCATTAGCTGTCTCTCACTATGAGGTTGCTAAAACATTGGGACTGTAATTCAGAGACCAATGTAAATTGATAGGAATAAGAGGTAACAGGTAAAGTGAGGTAACAGGAAGAGGACAAAGGAACAATGTGAGGGAAGAGAGATATGAGAATGACACAAATGAAGGTAAGATACATATGACATATGACAAAGGAATATGTGGAGCTGATTTCTCCCAGTATGGTATATCATATCCATTTCATGTCCCATATGGAATATTGAGGGATACAACAATGGCGTGATGAGATGGAATGCAAAAAAGACTGTTTTGGAAGTGGAAGGTACAGCACATAGGCAAAATGGGAAGTGGAAGGGATGGGACAAAGGCACAATGGGAAGAGAAAGTGATAATACAAAGACACAAAGGGAAATGAAGAGGGATAGGACAAATGCACAATGGGAGGTGAGAGAGACACAGCAGAAAGACAAGGGGCTCTATTCCCTAGTGAATGCTAACTGTACCGTTTGGGTGAGTAAGCGTTAATGCCAGGATAAGTGACATTAACGCATGCCCCCTCATATTATATTCCTGATGCTAAACCCCTGAAAAATCCATCAGCACATCGGTGATTGCCCTAACTTACTGTACTTTGCAAATCCTATACTTAACATGGGGAGCGTAATCAGTAATTGGAGATAGGATAAGTAAGTATTACAAAGTCCTATCTCCAATTACCTCAGGCATGGGCAAACCAAAAATTTAGCTACAACTAAAAGCTGGTGCTAACTGATTCTGCTTTTGCTGAATCCTTTAGCATTCCCTACATCCCCAATAAATCAGATACTCACCTCTCATCACATGGCGAGAACAGTGATACGATCTGCTGCTTCTCCTCTGGCCGCAAGCAGTCTCCCTTCACGATCACTCCGCTGCGCGATCTCACGAGAGCGAGATCGCAACCCTCCATGGAGTCCTATGGTCTCCAGGAGGTGATACTCGCTGAATTGCTACCGTGAGTAACCCCTAGGGTAGTGCTTCGTTCCGGGGCAAGGTGCTGAAGTAGCGCATGCCCTGGAATCTAACGCTAAAATGGGGCGCTACGTGGAAACCTGTAGACAAGACCTCAGCAGGGCCAGACTGGAAAAATGTTTTTAGACCAGCCATATAATGTGTTTTTTGCTAAGTACAAACAACAAAGGATGCTAATGTTATAATGGTGGAATAAGACAGTAGATTACGATAGCGCAATATTTATACAACACATGTGACCTGTCTCCACAGCCAGCTTTAGTGTTCGTTGGGCCCGTTTTATCCTTCTTAGAAAACATTATATCAGTTTCAGCAAGTAAGTATTAAATTATTCATTAAACGTCCCCCATACACAGGACTCAGTATATATCCTCATGCACAGGGCTCAATATAAATCCCCATACGCAGGGCTCAATATAAATCCCCATACACAGGGCTCAGTATAAATCCCCATACATAGAGCTCAGTATCAATCCCCGTTCATAGAGCTCAGTATATAGCCACATACATAGAGCTTAATATATATCCCTATAGGCAAGACTTAATATATACTGTATATGCATACACAGGGTTCAGGGTATATCCCAGTACACGGAGCCCATTATATACATACAAAGCTCAGTATATATTTCCATATGCAGGGCTCAGTATATAGGCCCAAACATAGAGCTCAGTATATATCCCCATACATAGCTCAGTATATATCCCCATAAGCTGGGCTCAGTATAGAGGCCCAATCATAGAGCTAAGTAGATAGCCCCATACACAGGAATGGAATACACAGTTGAACAATATTTCATGCTCTGCAAGCACACTTTTCTATTTTCTATGAGTTACAATGCAGCTCCCTGAATTTTGTACTTCCGTTCAATTATATTTGTACATTATGTTTGGCATTTTTCTACTAGTCAAACTGATAATTATGGCTTGTCAGGTCTCCTCTGTTTCTCAACCACGTCAAACATTTTATGGCTATTCCTGTTTCTACATATGTTTGACTTGTCTCTTAGATTGAGTTGACATGTAGACTTTATGCTCAACATAACATCTGATATTACTTCTGGCTCTGGGCAATCTTTGTCCATTGGTGTAAAAGATTCACAGGGGCAAGGTTAAGAAAACATCACTTGGCTTTAACCCTTCAATTATCCTTCTTGCTGGCAGCACAGTATGATCCATGCAGATCCTTTAGCCATATTAGCATTGATATCTCTATACAGGCAGGCTATCACTATATCTGATCTTGTATTTTCATACAGAATCTTTAAAAGCAGGATGTAGCCAGGGCTGGATTTATAAATAGGAAGAGTATGCATGCGCTTGCCTCAAGGAGGCGCCTTGCAGTGTAAAATAATAAATAAAGTAACAGTGATTTACAATCATTTAGACCCTTGTATCACTAGATCCCTACAGGCTAGAGGGACATATAATGTATCATTGGAAAGGCCAGAGCATGGCCTTTCCCATGATATCAAACATGACCAGGGTTAAATATAAAATAATAAATAAAATAAACGTTTACGCAGAACTACCTTTCAGTTTTTTAAATTATTATTATTTTTTTTAATTTGCACCAAAACAAAAATTACAGTAATTTTGGCACTTTTATTTTTTTCAGGAGAGCGCTCCACATTTATGTGCATACAGGCTCCTGACATATACATCCCTGGATGTAGCAGTATATTTGAATGATTGGAGCTTAATGAAAGGCGCTAAGCTAAAAATAGTAAGCTTTTTTGCTTCCTCCGGAGGACAATTAATGTAGAAATAGGTGTAAATGTAATATGACATGTATATTCACATTTTAGGTATGATTATAATGTATGATATGTACCTAGTAACTATTTCTGCTAAGGCATTTGTCTCCAGACACATCAAACCCTGTCATAATGCAAAAAAACGTGATTTAACTTACACAACTCTCCAAGACCAAGACATCCTAACCCAGACCCATCTAACACTTCCTACCTTAGGAAGGTATTGGACAAACGTACAATGGAAGGTGAGTGGGATGTGGCAGAAGCACAAAAGAGGTGAAAAAGATAGGGCAGAGAAACTTCAAAATCTTCAGCTCCCGACCAATAATCCAACACTGGTGTGACAAGATCCAACTCGAGCCCTCTACACAAACAATCCCCTCAAATGTCCCAGATACAAGATTGTTTTGCAAGCTGATCAATTTTCGTTTAGCCAATACACAAAGACAGCACATAGTTGTATGTTGGGCATGAAAAGACGTTTTAAAGGGTACTTCTTCTCTCAAGTTGGTCACTGGTAAGGGTGCTAGTTGACCTCAAGTTGGTCACTGGTAAGCGGGATATTCAAATCCCATCTGTTGAGTGACAGCTGTGTCGACGACAGAAACTCCTGTGCTTCATACAGCGCTACAGGGAAAATGAGGCTGGAGGAGGTGGGCAATCTGCATAGCCTGAGCACTTTAATTAGCTAAAGTGTCCAGGGAGTGTATAGTGTCACTCTACCACCTTCATTACCAGGTGGTTTTCCATAAAATCACTGGAAGGAATCAGTGGTTTTATTGAGAAACCACTTTACAGAACCCATACAGTATTAAAGTCCTGTAAAATCCCTACAGTACATTTCCATACTGTACTATTTGACAGTCAGATGACTCCATCTGCTGGCTAAAACATGCTACTGCATATACAGTTCTGCTACGACTGCCATGTCTCTGATAGGTGCTTTTGCAGATCGAGTTGTCAACTTTGGCAGTGAAGGGGTTAAACAGTAAACAAACACCATTCAGCCATTTATTGTGTATTCATTTTATTGTAAATAAGAACAAAACATGTCAGACACAATTTAATTTAGGTGCTGTGAACATATTCAAAAATATATTTAAAATAGAGAGGGCTATATTACAATCATCATGCTAAAACGGGAACGCTAAGGAGAAAAACCTGTGCCTGCAGGTTTCTCTTTAGCTCCCCCATTTTAGCGTGATATTACGGTGCAGGCGCTAATCTTGGACTTTGTAATCCTAACGCTAATTAACACTTTGCGCTTCCCATGTTAAGCATAGGGAGCACAAAGTACAGTAAGCTTGTGCTGAAAAGCGTAGGTTCTGAATAGCTAACAGGTTTTTCAACCCGTTAGCATTCGGAATGTAATATGGTCCGCCGCACTAGGGCAACCAGAGCTAACGTTCACACTCACACAGGTGAGCGCTAACGTTCGCGTTATCAATGTAATATGGCCCAGAGTGTAACATCCTTGGCCCCCGCAGCGCTTCCTGAGGGGTCTGGGTGCCGGTGGCATCGCTGGCTAGCCTGTTGCCAGTACTGAGACCTGGCAAAACGGCATCTGAGGGGGCGGGGCTTAGCATAATTGCAAGGAGCCATCAGCCTTTAACCCCTTAAGGACCGAGGACGTACCATGTACGTCATTGCAGCGGGTCTCTCTTAGACCCGCTGACGTACATGGTACGTCCTGCCGTTTTTTGAGCGCTGGAAGCGATCGGATCGCTTCCAGCAGCTCAAACGCCATTGCAGGCTGCCTAGGAGTCCAGGCAGCCGTGCAATGGCGTTTAGAAGTGCCGGGGCACCATGTGATCGCTCCCCGTGAGCGATCAACATCCGGTTTCACCGGAGAGGTGCCCGGCACTTCTAGAGAGCGCTGGAAGCGATCAGATCGCTTCCAGCTGCTCTGAGTATATTACAAGGATGCCTCGACATCGAGGCATCCTTGCAATATGCTTACCTGCCGCCGGTCCGTCCGTGATCGCTCCCCCCGAGCGATCACTTCCGCGGTAGCGGCAGGAAGTACTGAGTGCCACGAGGTATCGTGGCACTCAGTACAAAAACGATCACATCAGTGATCAGGTGCTCTGCTGGGTGCCTCGAGGGATCAAGGCACCCAGCAGAGTAAAAAAAAGTGTAAAAAAAAGTGAAAAAAAAGTGAAAAAAAAAGTAAAATAAAAATAAAAATAAATAAAATAAACTGACGGTTAGGGGTAGGGTTAGGGTTAGGGTTAGGGTTAGGGGTAGGGGTAGGGTTAGGGGTAAGGTTAGGGGTAGGGTTAGGGTTAGGGGTAGGGTTAGGGGTAGGGTTAGGGTTAGGGGTAGGGTTAGGGGTAGGTTAGGGGTAGGGTTAGGGGTAGGGTTAGGGTTAGGGGTAGGGTTAGGGTTAGGGTTAGGGGTAGGGTTAGGGGTAGGGTTAGGGGTAGGGGTAGGGTTAGGGGTAGGGTTAGGGGTAGGGTTAGGGTTAGGGTTAGGGGTAGGGTTAGGGGTAGGGGTAGGGGTAGGGTTAGGGGTAGGGTTAGGGTTCTAAGGGCAGGGTCATCTTGGGGCTGAGTGGGATGTTCCTAGCCTGCCTCATCAGAGAGGCAGGCTAGCAACATCCAATCAGAAGTTATAAAAAATCAAAATAAAATTTCTAATTTGTCAGGTCAGGTCAATATTTTGTAAATATTGGCTCTGACCTCTGTGATTCTCCCTCCCTCTCCTCACTTGTGTTTTGGTGAGCGAGAGAGAGAGATCAGATTTGACAGGTTAGAGATTTTAGTGAGATTTAGTGAGATTAGAAAAATTGAGGCAGATTTAGAGAGATTTTAGGGAGATTTAGAAGAATTGAGGCAGGTTTAGAGGGATTTAGAGAGATTTAGGTGTTTATTTGTATTTTCTTGTGAAACCCAACGGTTCTTCTAAGAACCAACAATCCGCTTATATATATATAATAATTATAAAATTTTATAATCTATTATATATAATGTCTGAGAGGGTGTACAGCGCCGAGGAGGCATATGCCATCCTGGCGTCAGAATCTGAGGCATCTGCGTCAGACTCAGACCCTCATTTCGACCCCGCTAACTGCTCAGAGACGCGCTAGATACATTATCTACGCTGGCTGATGTATCTAGTGATGTTTCTGATGCAGATCCTGGGTCACCACCTGCCAGCAGGAGACGCACAGCTCCAGCTGAGGAGTGGGTAGTGCCTCATCGCCAGAGGCCAGATATCCCTCCTTTCACGGCAAATCCTGGCATCAATATTGATGTTGCAGGATTTACCGCCACACAGTTTTTGCAGGTGTTTATGGGGGATGATTTGTTGGGCCACATCGTGGCCCAATCAAATCTGTATGCCCATCAGCATTGTGCTGCGAAGCCAGACTCCTACTTGGCAAGGCAGCAATGGACCCCGCTAGATGTGCCAGAATTTCTGAAATTCTGGGCACTTACTATGCTGAGGGCATCATAAAGAAGCCCTCAATTCGCTCCTACTGGAGCAGTAGCCCCATCTGCTCTACCCCCATTTACCCCCAATCAATGTCACGTAGAAGGTATGAAAACATTTTGCGTTTCATGCACTTCAGTGACAACAGCCTGTGCCCCCCTAGAGAGCATCCCCAGTTTGACAGGCACCAGACTTTTACATTTTATTCGTACATTTTTATGTTCTACAATTGGTGCTGTATTTTGCCAAAATCTTTGCACACCTATGCATGGGGGGCATGGGTGTACTCAGGAGATCTTGCAGAAAACAACCTGGAGAGTTTTCATGCAGTAACAAACAACAGTGTCTCCTAAATCACAGTCCAAATCTAATGTGGGCGTAAAAATCTGAAAATTGAAAAATTACCGCCACACACCTTCTCAAATGTTTTGGGCTAAAACCGTTGCATCCATGGCATCAAAGCACTCCATATGCAATACCTTGGGGTGTCAACATAACAAATATAAACAATTTTCTGGCAATAATTCAAACTGGGGTATGCGATAGACCCAAAACCAAAGATAGGCCTAGCTGAAGAAATAATCTCAATTTCAACTCTAATGACAAAGTCATAAAAATTGTATTTGAACCTTCCCAAAATCCTGGCAAACCTATGCATGGGGGGCATGGGTGTACTCAGGAGATCTTGCAGAAAACAACCTGGAGAGTTTTCATGCAGTAACAAACAACAGTGTCTCCTAAATCACAGTCCAAAACTACTGTGGGCGTAAAAATCTGAAAATTGAAAAATTACCGCCACACACCTTCTCAAATGTTTTGGGCTAAAACCGTTGCATCCATGGCATCAAAGCACTCCATATGCAATACCTTGGGGTGTCAACATAACAAATATAAACAATTTTCTGGCAATAATTCAAACTGGGGTATGCGGTAGACCCAAAACCAAAGATAGGCCTAGCTGAAGAAATAATCTCAATTTCAACTCTAATGACAAAGTCATAAAAATTGTATTTGAACCTTCCCAAAATCCTGGCAAACCTATGCATGGGGGGCATGGGTGTACTCAGGAGATCTTGCAGAAAACAACCTGGAGAGTTTTCATGCAGTAACAAACAACAGTGTCTCCTAAATCACAGTCCAAAACTACTGTGGGCGTAAAAATCTGAAAATTGAAAAATTACCGCCACACACCTTCTCAAATGTTTTGGGCTAAAACCGTTGCATCCATGGCATCAAAGCACTCCATATGCAATACCTTAGGGTGTCAACATAACAAATATAAACAATTTTCTGGCAATAATTCAAACTGGGGTATGCGGTAGACCCAAAACCAAAGATAGGCCTAGCTGAAGAAATAATCTCAATTTCAACTCCAATGACAAAGTCATAAAAATTGTATTTGAACCTTCCCAAAATCCTGGCAAACCTATGCATGGGGGGCATGGGTGTACTCAGGAGATCTTGCAGAAAACAACCTGGAGAGTTTTCATGCAGTAACAAACAACAGTGTCTCCTAAATCACAGTCCAAAACTACTGTGGGCGTAAAAATCTGAAAATTGAAAAATTACCGCCACACACTTCTCAAATGTTTTGGGCTAAAACCGTTGCATCCATGGCATCAAAGCACTCCATATGCAATACCTTAGGGTGTCAACATAACAAATATAAACAATTTTCTGGCAATAATTCAAACTGGGGTATGCGGTAGACCCAAAACCAAAGATAGGCCTAGCTGAAGAAATAATCTCAATTTCAACTCCAATGACAAAGTCATAAAAATTGTATTTGAACCTTCCCAAAATCCTGGCAAACCTATGCATGGGGGGCATGGGTGTACTCAGGAGACCTTGCAGAAAACAACCTGGAGAGTTTTCATGCAGTAACAAACAACAGTGTCTCCTAAATCACAGTCCAAAACTGATGTGGGTGTGAAAATGAAAAATGACCACCAAACTGTATCCAATTTGTTTGGAGCAAACGGATGCATCCATAGCATAAAAACACTCCATTTACAATACTTTGGGGTGTTAGCTTACCAAATATATGCACGTTCATAAAACTGGGGTATGTAAAAAGGCCCCTAAAAAGAAGATAAGCAAAGAAGATACTATATGTCAAATTAGAAAATTGACAAGCACATGTCAAAGATTGGCGTAGCACCCCAAAAACAACAGAACAAATCTATATATGGGTGGTATCAATTTACTCAGAAGATGTTGCTGAACATATTTTGGGGTGTTTTTTGGCAGTAACCCATAACTGGATTTGACAATTCATGCCTAAAGTACAATGTGTGTGAAAAAATAACACAAAAAGTGACTACCTGAAAGTTTGACATAGAGCTAGTGCATGGAAAGTGTTAAAATACAACTCTTTGAAGCACCCCAGGGTGTGCCCTTTCTAAAAATATATGGTTTGATGGGGGTAAATTACTTTGGCCGGCTTCAAAAATGTCCCAAATAGGACATGGGTGCATGATGACGAAATGTGAAAATTCCAAGTTGGAAAACTGAAATGCGCACCCCCCAAATAAGGCCTATTAGCCCCCAAATGACCCGACATACCTATACATGGGTGGTATCAATTTACTCAGAAGATGTTGCTGAACATATTTTGGGGTGCTTTTTGGCAGTAACCCATAACTGGATTTGACAATTCATGCCTAAAGTACAATGTGTGTGAAAAAATAACACAAAAAGTGACTACCTGAAAGTTTGACATAGAGCTAGTGCATGGAAAGTGTTAAAATACAACTCTTTGAAGCACCCTAGGGTGTGCCCTTTCTAAAAATATATGGTTTGATGGGGGTAAATTACTTTGGCCGGCTTCAAAAATGTCCCAAATAGGACATGGGTGCATGATGACGAAATGTGAAAATTCCAAGTTGGAAAACTGAAATGCGCACACCCAAATAAGGCCTATTAGCCCCCAAATGACCCGACATACCTATACATGGGTGGTATCAATTTACTCAGAAGATGTTGCTGAACATATTTTGGGGTGTTTTTTGGCAGTAACCCATAACTGGATTTGACAATTCATGCCTAAAGTACAATGTGTGTGAAAAAATAACACAAAAAGTGACTACCTGAAAGTTTGACATAGAGCTAGTGCATGGAAAGTGTTAAAATACAACTCTTTGAAGCACCCTAGGGTGTGCCCTTTCTAAAAATATATGGTTTGATGGGGGTAAATTACTTTGGCCGGCTTCAAAAATGTCCCAAATAGGACATGGGTGCATGATGACGAAATGTGAAAATTCCAAGTTGGAAAACTGAAATGCGCACCCCCCAAATAAGGCCTATTAGCCCCCAAATGACCCGACATACCTATACATGGGTGGTATCAATTTACTCAGAAGATGTTGCTGAACATATTGTGGGGTGTTTTTTGGCAGTAACCCATAACTGGATTTGACAATTCATGCCTAAATACAATGTGTGTGAAAAAATAACCCAAAAAGTGACTACCTGAAAGTTTGACATAGAGCTAGCTGTGCATGGAAAGTGTTAAAAAATACAACTCTTTGAGCACCCTAGGGTGTGCCCTTTCTAAAAATATATGGTTGATGGGGGTAAATTACTTTGGCCGGCTTCAAAAATGTCCCAAATAGGACATGGGTGCATGATGACGAAATGTGAAAATTCCAAGTTGGAAAACTGAAATGCGCACCCCCCAAATAAGGCCTATTAGCCCCCAAATGACCCGACATACCTATACATGGGTGGTATCAATTTACTCAGAAGATGTTGCTGAACATATTTTGGGGTGTTTTTTGGCAGTAACCCATAACTGGATTTGACAATTCATGCCTAAAGTACAATGTGTGTGAAAAAATAACACAAAAAGTGACTACCTGAAAGTTTGACATAGAGCTAGTGCATGGAAAGTGTTAAAATACAACTCTTTGAAGCACCCTAGGGTGTGCCCTTTCTAAAAATATATGGTTTGATGGGGGTAAATTACTTTGGCCGGCTTCAAAAATGTCCCAAATAGGACATGGGTGCATGATGACGAAATGTGAAAATTCCAAGTTGGAAAACTGAAATGCGCACACCCAAATAAGGCCTATTAGCCCCCAAATGACCCGACATACCTATACATGGGTGGTATCAATTTACTCAGAAGATGTTGCTGAACATATTTTGGGGTGTTTTTTTGCAGTAACCCATAACTGGATTTGACAATTCATGCCTAAAGTACAATGTGTGTGAAAAAATAACACAAAAAGTGACTACCTGAAAGTTTGACATAGAGCTAGTGCATGGAAAGTGTTAAAATACAACTCTTTGAAGCACCCTAGGGTGTGCCCTTTCTAAAAATATATGGTTTGATGGGGGTAAATTACTTTGGCCGGCTTCAAAAATGTCCCAAATAGGACATGGGTGCATGATGACGAAATGTGAAAATTCCAAGTTGGAAAACTGAAATGCGCACCCCCCAAATAAGGCCTTTTAGCCCCCAAATGACCCGACATACCTATACATGGGTGGTATCAATTTACTCAGAAGATGTTGCTGAACATATTTTGGGGTGCTTTTTGGCAGTAAACCTTAAAGTTCACAGTACATGTATTCTTAAATTGCGTTCAAAAAAAAAAAATCACCAAATTTTTTTTTTTCTCAAACTTTGGCATAGATTTGTGGTAAAATGGTTTGCATGGAAAGAGTCAAAATACCCCAAGTTTAATACCTTGATTTGTGTACTTTAAAAAAATATGTATATGTGGAGGGTTATTCAGGAATTAGTGACAGATATCAGTGTTACAATGTCACTATCACTAGTTTTGAAAATAAACTCTTTGGAAATGGCAAAGTGCTACTTGCACTTATTGTTGCATAAAATAAGGAAAAAAGCGAGGAATATGTAAACATTGGGTATTGCTAAACTCAGTACTAAATTTAGAAACTACTAAGGAATTAATTTTTTTTGACGGTTGTTGATACATAAGAAATTTTGGGGGTCAAAGTTCGAAAAAGTGGTGTTTTTTCAATTTTTGTGTCATATTTCACAATATTTTTTATAGTAAATTATATGAAATGATGAAAAAAATGGTATCTTTATAAAGTCCATTTAGTGATGAGAAAAACAGTGTAAAATATGTGTGGGTTACATAAACGAGTAAGAGGAAAATTTGACGTAAACACTAAGAGCGCAGAAACGTAAAAACAGCAGCGGTCACGAACGGACGGATTCGTGTAAAACCGCCCGGTCACTAAGGGGTTAAAAGAGGGCGAGTGGAGCTGCTCCTTGAACTGTTGTGGGAGTAAGTTGGAGTTAGTGTAGGTCAAGTTCCTGCATCGCCTGGTGTCTGATTTCTTGATATTGACCTGTTTCTGGCTGAGGACCTGTATACATTTTGACCTGGCTATCCCTAGCGACCATTCTCTCGCATATCCCTATTGTACTTTTGCCTGAGTGTGTGTCGGATTCACGTTTATGGTTTTGCCGTATGGTTTATGTTATCTATCTAGTTCATGCATCTTGTTTTCTGGTTCATGTTTTCATGTCTGTTTGTCTGTCTGGTTTCAAAGCCTAATTGCAAGACATCCAGTTCTGTGTCTAGATCAGTGTCATGTTTGTTCCTAGTTTCTAGATTTAATTAACTCAAATCACATTAATTATTCAAATCACATGTATGTGGCATTTTATTACATCTTATTCCACTCCAGTGGTCTTTATTAACACTAGTTGGGTCTTAATAGAAAGTTAAAGCCTTGAAGATTTAAATGCTTTATTAGAATGTTAGGGACACACATTTTTGCTTATAGCCTCTCAAACTACAGATTTGAGAATACTAATACATCAAAGAAACTTAATACTTATGTAAATAAGATTAGAGAAGAACATATGATCTTTTCTTCTGTAAATTCACTAAGAAAGACACTGTACTACAGATTTGTTTTAAAGAGACTAGCTGCTTATAAACATGCAATGGAGTTTACTCAAGTCTAGGCTTTGAGGCCTACTCAGAGAGCTACATATCGGTTATCCACAATCCCTGCTTAATCAAAGGTAAATCATGGAAATATATAACTAAAGAACCTAAACAGCTGTACAAAGGGGACTTGAAGAGGCGGATTTAAATTAATTTATTATTGACGGGGTATAAATATTTATATTACAAAAAAATAACTTCAAGAAAAAAAAAATCTTAAATATTTCACAAATAGTCTATAAATGCAGTGTAATTAATATGTTTTACGACGACAGACCTTTTTCACCTCTGCCATGCTTTTTTTCTCCTCATTAATCCCTTATATACAGTATTTAGACATTGCATATCTCTGCTTAATATGCTTGTGCTTTATTATTATAATAGTAATTACAGCTAAAGTGGACCAGAATATAATCAAATCTGATTTCTTAGAAGAGGGATGAGTAGTCCCTGCAATATACAGTGGAAATATGTTTAAGGCTTTGTAAAATGGTGTACTTGGGAACGTGGAATTTGGGTTGTGGAAACATTCGCTGAAGTGAAGAACATACTTTATAGTAGTAGGAATAAAATGTGGGAGTTAGGAGACTTGGTTCAGAAGATCACAAAGGTGAAGCAGATCAATTTAAAGGCAGGATATATCATAAAAACGTTAAATAAGACTTGGACCCTATGCTTGAGGTGCCTAGGGGGTATCAGTACTCCTGGTGAGGCCTAACAAGGCCACAGCAATTTTTTTCCTTTATTTATATAAAGCAATGGTTGTGGGTTGCCATATCTCTCGTGCAGAGGAGACTTCCTTGGCATTTCAGTTATGGACACCCTTTGTAGGTGATAGCAATCTGATTTCCATATGGTGTAGTCTTCCCTGTAGTGGCACCACTGAGCACAAACCTCATGAGACCTGAGCAGGAACACACTCGAAAAAATGCGTTCATTTTCCACTTGCGTTGCGCAGCCGGACTTTCGTGCGACCGTACTTCGTATATTGGCTGTCATTGCCTGGCATTTGCTGCTAGTGCGGCCGTGATTATGTGTGCCTGCACGCACGTTCGCACTGCCTCAGTCTGACCCTAGCCTTAGATGTGGGAGTTATGAGATTGGGATCAGAAGATCACAAGGGGCAGCCAAAAGAGATTAAAGGCAGTATATATTGTTAAAACACAGGTGATAGAGGATACCATGACAGTCCCACCTTTCTATGATAACACTGGAAACAATATTTTCACTTGCAGTAAAATGATTTCCTGTCAGAATGAACAGCTTATTCTGTAAGAATTAGGATTATAATAATTATTTCTCAAGAGAGGATACCCACTCCCAGCACATTAAGGTTTAATGTGTTGGGAGTTGTGACCCTTGTCTTGGTGAATGATATGATATTATAGGCAGAGAGCAAGGCCTTGTAACTATAGCTATTTAACAATTTCTTCACAACTTTACAACCCCTGTCACGACTTTAACAGGTGCCTTTTTCTTTGCCTATAATATGATACCAGTCACAAAGACAGGGGTCCCACTTCAAGCATATTAAAGATTTTATTAGTGGGATAGCATTGGATTAACAACCTTATAACAAACTGCCTGCCTTTTGCCCCTGCCTGTATCCTAATATTTCACCCTCCATTTTCCATATAAAATTCCCAGTAATGTGCGCTGTGTGTAAATGAATCACATTATCCACCACAATAAAACTCACAGTAGTATGCAGTGTGTATGAGAGTTTCACAGAGCTCCACAGCAAGAAAACTCACAGCAATGTGCCTGGTGTTTGAGTGTATCACAAATTTCCATATATATGGAGGTTTATACACTAACTGCCGTAAGTTGCCATTGTTGCAAGTTGCAACAATGTTAAACTTCGATGTTTCCCAAAAAGGAACTTCAAACAGCAGAAGTAAGAGTCATTGATGAAGCTTCTAATTCTACAGTTTGAATTTCCCTTTGGGAAACACAGTTGTTGTTGCAACATTGGCAAACTATGGTGGTTTGAGAATTACCCCCATAGTAATGTAATGTAGAGCTCCACTTTATGTAAATGACTGGATGTCTGGATGCTCAGTGAGGTCTAGTTACACCCATGAGACAAAGTTATAGCGATTTAGGGAAGGATTCACCAAACTTTAATATTGGTGCAGTGTGTCCAGTATTGAGCATCTCTCCTCTTTCAAAAAGTACTGGGTTCACAGTGGGGCATTCTGGCCAGGAAAGCCTAGATATTGAAAGCCTGGGGTTGTGTAATATAGTGGCGAATTTCATGGGCTCGATGTTATGTGATCCTGCCTGGTATGCTGATGGATCAAGTTGATGGCATAAGGGGGACCCTTATGACAACGAGTGATGGATTATCACTCTTATCTGTCCTTTCCTATCATACAGACCCTTCGAAGGTTTGCTCCCTTTCATATTGCTAGGGTGCTAACTGGGAAAGTACGAAGGGCATAGCAAAAGTTGCCATAATAATATTTGTTTAGATAATTGAGTGATACTGTTTGGAGGAATTTACTGTATACTCCTTTTTCTAAATTTATATGTACTCAATATATGCGATAAATTGCAGGTTGGAATTGAGCTAAGAAACAATTCTTATGCTTAAGCAAATGAACAGCCAATATATCATGGTTACCTCGATAGTGTTAATGGCTATTGTGTAATGACTGTCGCAGCGATGAAAGCAATTGGAATGAGATCGTATGCATGACTTAGAATTCCTAATCTGACGTATTTAAAAGTGCAGTCTATCAGGGCAAGTTTGCCATTGTGCACATAACCTGTATCTTATTTATGCACTTCTGTATCGGCAGAAATAATTTGTATCTAAGCATAGCCAGGTACTGAGCTTAACTCTGCATTTGTATAATAGCTTCAAGAGACTTTATCACACATTATGTGGCTTATGTTTGATTGTGAGTGTTTTTAACTGTGATATGGTTGATTTGGGTATTATCACTGGATGTTTTTAAATTCTCAATAAAAGTTATATTTTATTATTAAGAATATACTTCACCTTAACAATTAACAACATATGAGTTCTACATAGTGGACGGAAGCTCTCGTCAGTTGATGTCTATTTATATCGAATGAATCAAGCAACCCAATGCAAAACCCTCTGCTTCTGCTACTGCCAGACATGCACTAGAAAGTTCGGTAGGTAAGAGACAGGCAGTTATTTCTTAAAGATTAGTGGACAGGGTAAGAAAATTTTGAGCAAAAAGTGTTTATGATAAAGATTGAGGTGTCTTTGCACTTATTAATTATTATTATTTTTATAATTATCATGAAGTTTTTATTAACGTAATGTTAATGTAATCTGCATTTACAATATTAAATTATATATTTTCTAGTTATATATTATATATGTTTTATGATATTTAAAACTGGAGCAGATTCAGTCTGTTAAATTAAAACTTGCGTGGTGTATTTTACTGTAATGTGGTTATCAACTACAGAGGATGGGCAATGTTTGCAAAGGCAAATTGGTGGTGTAATTTAAAGAAGAACAAAGAATCAAAGGTTACCAATTTATGCAGCATTCATATTAAGCAAGATGGAGACCAATCGGATAATGAAAAAAAAATCCTGATTAATCCTACCTTGATACATTTAGGGCCCTATTACATTCTTCGCGCATACGTTTGCGCCTGCGCATAAACGCATTAACGCGAGGGGCAAAACCCTTTGCGCTGAACATCGTATTACAATGTCAGAGCAACAATCGCACATATACATCTACTGCGGGTGAACCTGCGCGAACGCTGCGCGGGCTTACTGTACTTCGCGAATCCTATACTTAACCCCTTAAGTACCAATGACGTAACTGTTACTTCATAAATGCATTGACTTTAAAGACCCTTGGTCCTTAAGGGGTTAACATTGTGAGAGCAAATACGTTTGTGCGCTGGTACGCGGATGGTATTACAATCAATGCGCAGTTTGTAACGCACAGCCTTTGCACGCATAATTTTAGCAACTCCTAAAAGCTGGTGTTAATGGCAAATTCTATCAACCTGGCCAAAACCAAATACACCAGCCCAAAAAAAAATATGCAGCAAAGTATACCAAAGCAATAAATTTGAGAAGTTGTGCGTGTTTCTTTCGTTGATGCAGCATACAGTATATGCGCAGATTGACTTTGATAGGCGCAAAAACTTCATGTGAGACAATTGTGGTTCTTAATTCTGATTGGCTGAATCGCATGAAAAAAAACAGTCCACATACTGATTTCTGCGCTCAACAATACTGCGCACGCGTTTGTGCGCGTCCGTTTTACGCGCTTTATTTTTTGACGGATGAAAAAATGCGCGAGGATTGTAATACCAGCATTGATTTATGCACCTTAACGTTTAACGTTTTATTACATTTTTGCGTGAAGAATGTAATAGGGCCCTTATTTTTTATATACTGTATACTACTTCACAAACAGCAGGGAGCACATTTCATGTGCTTCTCACGGGCCCTAATAAATTATACATGTACAAATAATGCAGTGGACTTTCACCTACTTAACTTTTTCCTTTGCTTTTCTTGCCTTTCCACTTCTACAATAACTTCATGGACTTCAAGTTCTTAACAATTTACTTAAAAACTATCAACAATGTTTCACTTCAATTATTTTTAAGGTTTGTGAAGCTAAATGTTTAATATGATTATTTTCCAGGTCCTTGTTACTGTTTGTATTCTATAAACACATTAGCACATCACTTTGAAGCCAACATCTTCTAATACTTTATTTAAAATTGGTCTGAAGAAGGCACACCTTAGGGGACATTCCCCTAAATTCAGCTGCTGATGAAAGGAAGTAGTTTCTTACAGTAGTTGTATCCTCTGGGCTTGTCAAGCATATGTAGCATGTTCTTTAAGATATAACAATGTACTGAAACCTGAACAGTCAAAGCATCAATCTGCTTTGCCGCTTTCTAGGAAATACTCTTTTTGGGTTTCATGGATAGAGACTCTCACTCTCAACATCTGCCTAGCAGTAAACGTTAGCTGTGGAAGAAAGTGTCGAGAAAAAAACACTGCCTTTTTTTCATTTTTTTTTTTTCTTAGGCACCATTGATTTGTCTTGCGCTCACATCAGGAAGACATGTTGACTTCACCGACTGTATGATTGCAATTTCGATCAACACCAAGGACGTATCGTGGCTACACACACCACATAGGAGGAGCAAAGTAGCTGAGACTGAGACGCAGAGAAAAAAAAAACCCTAGTAAGTGATGCAGGCACCGCTTGTCCTCGCTGCTCTCACAGCACATGCCTGCTGCTTGGTGTGACAGCAGGCAGGGACCGCTACGCTCTGTATCATGGGCTATCTCTAAACCTGCTGGAAGGATTCATGCATAAGTGGTTTGACTTTGCTTGGAAAGGCACATTTTTCTTTTTATCAGACTGATTGGAATTACTGCAAATCCCTGGGTGACAGCAGCGTTGTTTTGCATTCATATACCTACATTTCCTTCTCCTTGAGGATGGCGGAAGCAGAGTTGCAAAAGGAGCGCTTGCAAGCCATAGCAGTAAGTGGCATTGTTTTGTTTCGATTGATGCTTTTTACAAGGCAGTGTCGGGTGATTGTATATAGTGTATACCACATTTACCACTGACTAATGCAGAGCTGCCTGGTGTGAGGTTTCCCCTCAGGAGAGGATGCATTCATTCCTCCATAGTAACAGCTGCTGAACTGAGACGGCACGCTACACATGAGCCCCAGCTGAATGTCTCCTCTGTACCAGTATATAGCACTTGCCGCTGTGCCGTACCACTTCCGTACTGCACATGCATAATGACATTAGTGCTGCAGGGCCTCTCAGGCAGCTCCGGGGAAGACTGGTGTGGATGGCAGAGAGCCCAATGCTTCCTGGATTGGGTGGTTTTCGACACATCAACCTCTCCTAAAGAGAGTAAGGCCAGGAGAACTGCTGCAAAACCTTCTGAGAAGCAGCAACAGTGCCAAGCATTACCAAGCCACGAACGGGGTGTGGTTTGATCCAGGCATAATGCTGGATCTTGGCACCATTTCCAACACAAGAGTGTCTGCGGTGGCACGACATTCATTTGTATGCGATTTCATAAATTCTTCGCACAAATATACATCAGAAAGGGGTCCTGGAAGCCTAATCATCGGCACCTTAATAGAAATGACCCACCCACTCACCCACAACATCCCTGTTGATTAGTAATGTTTTACCTTTATGTAGTTTAATCATCATTATTTATTTAATAAAGGATGATATTTAAGTTTTCATATGTTTTGCAGCTTGTGTAATGTAAGCTATATTAGCTGAGTGGCCACTGTATAATAGTAAACTGCTTACAAATGTAAAATCTTACTGAAAATGTCACATACTTCGCCCACAAACATGATATCTTTATGAGAATCGGCCATTGTTCTGATTTTGTGGGTTGTGAATATTTAGGTTACAACCTTTTATGTTTTATATAACCAAATAACAACCGTTGTCTAATTTAACCCTCTCAGTCTAATAAGTTAATTATCTTCTTTTTTTTTACCAACCTATCAATACTTTACTAATTGAAAATATTTCGCTCATAACATTTCTTACAGTCTATGTATTGATTTCTAAAAAATAATAGTATTATTAAGAGTGAGAAGTAGCTTGCCTGCGGTCATTTTTAGTATAGCAAAGTCAGTTGAATACAAAAAGAATACAAAAAATCCCTTACAATCAAAGGCTTGTCCAAACCAGTTATGTCATATTCTGCATATTGAATAGCCTATTGTTTTCTATGTTAATCAGAGATGGTACATTTAAAGCATTATAAACATTGCCTATTTCTAAAGTTTTTTTTAACACCTTATATAAAACTTTTTTATGTGATACTACAGACATAATTAATTCACAGACCTTGGCCACTATTCCCTAGTTGGCGCTAACGATAGCCCCTCGACATGTAAGCGTTACCACCAGGGTAAGTGCCACCCATATTACATTCCTGAAGCTACCCTGTTAGCAATCTGTTAGAAATCACTTAGCACATCGGTTTTTGAGCTAGCTTGTACGAGCTTACTGTACTTTGCGCATCCTATACTTAACATGGGGAGCGCAAAAGTCCATTAGCGTTTTGATAAGAAAGGTATTACAAAATGCTAGCGCTAATTACCACAGGCATTTGGACAGCCAAAAGTTAGCACCTTCTAAAAGCTGGCGGTACATGATTCTGCATTTATAGAATCATGTAACACCCCCTAAAACCCTCAATAAATCCAATACTATCCTCTCATCCCAAGGCGAGAACAGTGGCCTGATCCGCAGCTTCTTGTCGTCGGGAGCAGAGTGAGACTGGATACAAATAGTTCTCAGTCTCCCTCCATGATCACTCCACAGCTCGAGATCATGCAGGGCTCGTGGCCCAGAAGCGCAACCCTCTATGGAATCCTATGGACTCCAGGAGGTGGTACTTGCCACAGCGCAGAAGCACTACCGCAAGTTTCCCAGTGGTTAGCGCTGTGTTCCGCGAGAAGGTGCTCAGCTAGTGCCTGCCCCGTGATATCATGGTAACAGGGTGACACTACGGGGACATCTGCAGGTGCAGATATTCCCAGTTAGCGTCCCCATATTAGTGCGAACAAGGGAATAGGGCCCTGTGTGTCTAGACTCTAGAGTACTTATTTTCTGGTATTGATGATGAAATGTGAACAGCCTTTGCGGATTGTTAACAAAAAATTCAAGAAGGATTTGGGAAGCATAACCCAGGACAAGCATTAAGTAGTCCTGTGAACTTGATCTCACGTAGAAAGTTTATGGTTTTGAGGATAATCGCACTCAACCATGCTAACTATGACAATTTTGGTCTCACCATGTATCCATGTTGTGTTATACCCACCACTATGTCAAAGTACCTTTGAATCAGTGGTCGTATACGACTCTCTATATAGGCAGATAAATGTGCAACATTTACATTAGGTATCAACAAACGTCGCCCTCCAGATGTTTTGGAATGATATTTCCCATGATGCTCAGTCAATCATAATGACTGCCTGAGTAATTGAATATCATGGGAGTTCCAAAACATATGGAGGGATAAGGCTGATGACCTCTGACATATTTCCTTCATGGCTGATGGATATTATCTGATGGATCACTTCGCTGATGGATATTATCCCCTATATCAGCTGTGTTCAAGCCACCCTAAATTGCACCAGTACTGACCAGGTGCACTTGCCTTTGATATCCTTTCTGTGGTCCCTTGCATTGATTGTTAAGATCACTCCTCGATGAAAAATCTCAGCCATTATTTACCCTGCTCCAGCACCAATCACTGACATCTTCCCCTTCCATGGCTGAAGCTTATTGAGGGCTGTTGAGCAGTGCTGAGCAGTATGTCAGTGAAATGACATATCAGTCAGCATGCTGGCTTGCACCAATGAGGTCTCATGCAATGGGGTGCACAGATTGAGCGGGGGTCTGACCTATAAACTGTAAGATTACTCTTTCCCTAAATTTTCCATAATATGTGTTAGCAAAAAAAAAAAAAAAAGATAATACATATATAGGAAGTAATTCTCCTTCAAATGACAGGTGCTTTTCAAAAGGGCTCCTGAGTATGTTATTTTAAAACACGGAAACACTGATTATTTTACTCATGGTTAAAACATACAAAAACATACAAAAACATAGTAGATTCAAGCAACAGCTTAGCAACTATATAATACCACCAAGGCTATGCCACCTTTTTCTGTCATGTAGTATTTTGTTTTTCTTTATGGCTCCTATGATAGCTACATTAGTCAATAAAATAGTATTAACATTAATGGAAAACATGAGCCGTTATATTATTGGTAATAAGCTTAACACACTATTGTGATAGAATATTGCTATCATGATGTTGCTTTGACACTGCATTTTTTAAGAGTTCTGAATCATTATTTGCCATACATTGGAATACATTATTAGAGCACAGTTAAAGGACAACTACAGTCAGGTCCAGAAATATTGGGACATCGACACAATTCTAACATCTTTGGCTCTATACACCAGCACAATGGAGTTGGAATGAAACAAACACAATGTGCTTTAACTGCAGACTGTCAGCTTTAATTTGAGGGTATGTACATCCAACTCAGGTGAATGGTGTAGGACTTACAGCAGTTTGCAGATGTGCCTCCCACTTGTTAAGGGACCAAAAGTAATGGGACAGAATAATAATCATAAATCAAACTTTCCCTTCTTAATACTTGGTTGCAAATCCTTTGCAGTCAATCACAGCCTGAAGTCTGGAACGCATAGACATCACCAGACGCTGGGTTTCATCCCTGGTGATGCTCTGCCAGGTCTCTACTGCAACTGTCTTCAGTTCCTGCTTGTTCTTGGGGCATTTTCCCTTCAGTTTTGTCTTCAGCAAGTGAAATGCATGCTCAATGGGATTCAGGTCAGGTGACTGACTTGGCCATTGCATAACATTCCACTTCTGTCCCTTCAAAAACTCTTTGGTTGCTTTTGCAGTATGCTTTGGGTCATTGTCCATCTGCACTGTGAAGCGCCGTACAATGAGTTCTGCAGCATTTGGCTGAATGTGAGTAGATAATATTGACCGAAACACTTCAGAATTCATCCTACTGCTTTTGTCAGCAGTCACATCATCAATAAATACAAGAGAACCAATTCCATTGGCAGCCATACATGCCCACGCCATGACACAACCACCACCATGCTTCACTGATGAGGTGGTATGCTTAGGATCATGAGCAGTTCCTTTCCTTCTCCATACTCTTCTCTTCCCATTTCTCTGGTACAAGTTGATTTTGGTCTCATCTGTCCATAGGATCTTGTTCCAGAACTGTGAAGGCTTTGTTAGGTGTTGTTTGGCAAACTCTAATCTGGCCTTCCTGTTTTTGAGGCTCACCAATGGATTACATCTTGTGGTGAACCCTCTGTTTTCACTCTGGTGAAGTCTTCTCTTGATTGTTGACTTTGACACACATACACCTACCTCCTGGAGAGTGTTCTTGATCTGGCCAACTGTTGTGAAGGGTGTTTTCTTCACCAGGGAAAGAATTCTTAGGTCATCCACCACAGTTGTTTTCCATGGTCTCCCGGGTCTTATGGTGTTGCTGAGCTCACGGTGCGTTCCTTCTTTTTGAGAATGTTCCAAACAGTTGTTTTGGACATGCCTAATGTTCTTGCTATCTCTCTGATGGGTTTGTTTTGTTTCTTCAGCCTAATGATGGCTTGCTTCACTGATAGTGACAGCTCTTTGAATCTCATCTTGAATTGACAGCAACAGATTCCAAATGCAAATAGCACACTTGAAATTAACTCTGGGCCTTTTATCCGCACATTGTAATTGGGGTAATGAGGGAATATCACACACCTGGCCATGGAACAGCTGAGAAGCCAATTGTCCCATTACTTTTGGTCCCTTAACAAGTGGGAGACACATCTGCAAACTGCTGTAAGTCCTGCACCGTTCACCTGAGTTGGATGTACATACCCTCAAATTAAAGCTGATAGTCTGCAGTTAAAGCACATTGTGTTTGTTTCATTCCAACTATATTGTGGTGGTGTGTAGAGTCAAAGATGTTAGAATTGTGTTGATGTCCCAATATTTCTGGACCTGACTGTATACTCACTGATATTATGTCTGCAATTAGCTTTATTTTTTACTCGTAACAGGTGTCGAGTCCTAAAAAATAAGCGCCCTATTACATTTTCTGCGCAAATGCGCTTGTGCAAATTTTTTTTGCACGCATTGTCCAGCGTTATCGCGCGAAAATTAACGTGATATTCGGATCCGAACGCATTTTCTCATCCGTCAAAAAATAACGTTAGTAAAAAAAAATGCACAAAACGAAGTGTAATACGCGCACAGTAACGTTGCGCATGTAAATCAGTGCGCAGACTGTTTTTTTCGCGGGTTTCAGCCAATCAGAATTAAGAACCTAAATTGACATCAATTCACCTTAATCGACTCACTAAAGTTTTTGCGCCTGTCAAAATAAATCTGAGTATACATGCTGCAGCAATAAAAAAAATATGCACGAATTCACAATTTTTTTGTTTGGATATGTGTAGAATGTGTAACTATACTATGCTGTATTTCTTTTTTTCGTGCTGGTGCATTTTGATTCAGCCAGAACGTTCAGATTTGCAGTTAACACCAGGTTTTCAAAGACGTTAAAATTATGCGCGCAAACATCGTTCGTAGGAAGTTGCGCATCTATTGAAATACCATCCGCTTTACGCATTTGTGCTCACAATGTTAAGTATAGGACGCGCACAGTTCATCACGCTCACGCAAGTCCATCCGCGTCAAACGCAATGTTTGCGCGAATGTTTAAATACGACGTTCTGCGCAAATGGTTTTGTCCTCGCGCAAATGTGCATTTGCATGCGCGCAAAACCGATGCGCGAGGAATGTAATAGGGCCCTAAGTGTGAGAACTCACCAAGATTTTTGCCCCAATTACTGTTTGTTCATCTTGCACTTAACCACTCACACACACTCAAATTTGATTATATATATATATATATATATATATAATTACACAAGGAGGGTAGCACTTAGCCTCTACTAAGCACTCAGTGTGGGTGCATCTCAAGTCAACATAATACAACAAACCAAGAGGAGAGCACACCAAACATCATGTTCAAACAATTCAAAAGGAACACAACAGCAGCTTGAAACATTTAAACATCAAGAGATTTTACTAGATTTAACCCTTTAAATGCTTACAACAATTCTTACCCCCTTCAAGATCACTGCAGTTCTTAACCTTTCAAGACTTTTTGCAAGGTTTTTAACCCTATGCTCGGTTGAAAATGGTGGAAATTTTGTATGAGAAGGATTGACACCCCTTGGTCAAGCACCCCTCCCTATCACAGGTGCTCCACCCACAGGTTCTGTTTAACCTTGAACTGCAGGGAGCTCCAGAAAGAATTTAGTCCTCAGTAAGTGAGTTAATCTCATAAGAGCAGTCATTAGGTTGGCATGATAGGACCTGCCAAGGGTGGAATACATTGACGCTGTTGGCAGGCTTAAGCAATTTGTGGCCATTCATTGTGAGTTATATTTCCACCATGATTTAATAGCTATGGAAAGGCTAAGCTTTTAGACAATACCTCTTAAACCCCAGATGCTGCATATGAGACCAGAAAAAATACAGGATGGCGAAATATTGTAGTGGTCCAGAATTGAGTCTGCTGTCTTTACTGCAGCAGGTGGGAGATAGGTAGACAGAGCATTAGCCAACATGCCAATAAAACAACGTGAAACGTTGTTGATGGGTTTGGACTTTCTGAATTGACAGCTTAAAATTCTGAATTGTCCCCCAAAAGTGCAATTTCTCATACTTATGGATGCAGTATGAACATGGACACCAATGCAAGAAGAGCACTGCAGATACCCCAAGAGAACAAGCCAGGTTGAAGAGCTAAAATGTAGACCTTCGCAATGAATAAACAACAGCTGAGCTGAAATGTTTCCATAGGTATGGGAAGTCTAGCGATTCCTTTTATTAGTTTAACCCATTTATTCTTCGAAGACTGGTCAATATTGCAGCAATTCAATGGTGTTTTATTGGCAGTAACCTCAACAAGAGGACAAGGGCAGGCGAGATGCCCCTAAGGTTTGAGTTAAAAACCTTTTGAATTATTTTTATCTATGTTTGTTCCCAACCAAGAAAAAACAAACAAACAATAAAATTCAATATAATTAACATATCTATTTTAATATGCGGTCTCCACTCACTTCTTTTAGCTAAGAGGTCTGTCTAGAGGTCTAGATCTCTTGAAGGTAGTGGACTGGTGCAATGGCTTTATGTTCAGAATCAATGCAATATTATCGCTGGATCAATAAAAGAAAAGCCATAGAAAAAGTAATTAGTCTAACAATATATTTACATGAAAACCTAAACTGAAGCAAAATATTTGCAGCAAATGGCCTCAATTCACCAAATGTTGCATTACTGTTTGGTTTGCTATTTGAAAGAAGAGAATATTTAGATCGAACTTGTATAGGGTAAACCTAATAAAGTTGTTTATGATCCTTGGTTCAGAAGTAAAACATAATACCCTGCACTCTCTTTCAGCTATTCCATTTGGCCCACAAAGATTACACACATTACATTTTAATTGCTTCCCCACTGCCATCCCCAGTGCACTGGAGAACCCTTTGTTAAAGGGTGGGTTGTAATTATGAGTAGCGTCTCATTTAGAATATGTCATATTGCATTTGATTATTTGAGTTGACTATGCTGTTAAGTAAAGGGTTGCATAGCTCATGCCATGTATGTCATTTTAGTTACACAGCCATAGGGTAACAACATATAAAAATCCATCCTTTCAAATTCATCGTTGAAGAACAGGTCAACTTTCTTTGCCAAATAACCTTAGTAGAATTATTTGGCATCTGGGATTTAATGAGAGTTTTTATTCCAGAATGGAATCTCCATGTATGTCAATGACACAACTCTTGAGTACTCTGTGTTAATGTAAGACAGCCAGCCAGTGGTGTATTAAAGCCAAGCCAGTGCTGACAGAATATGAGATGGCCAGGTGGCCACATTTCGGCTAACAAATCAAGTCATTTGATGTTTTTGGAAGGAATGCAGTAGAGTAATTGGAAATTTGTTTCACAAACGAGATGTCTGATATAAGTGGCTGGATTGGTTCGTAAATCATCACTCAGTAGGGTTGAAAGAAAATGGTGGGCATGGAAATATTTAAGGCATCCAACAGCAAGCAATATATAAAATACAGTTGACAACAGCATTAGCAAGATGATTTACGGCTTTAGGGATTTTTGTAAAAGGGTTCCGTTTCAAAATACTGTATGTACATGGCTTGGGAACCTCACTGCACCATAAGTGTTGCAAGAAGCAGAAGTGGTTATGGTGGAGTGTTTTCTAGCACTGTTCTGTTTCGATGAGGACATTGTAGAAGTCTATGGGTAGCGGTGACTGGTTTCAATAAAATAAGCATTTTATCTCTGCAATCGACATACAGAAGGATTAAAAAGGATTAGGTCTTTCTTGCATAATCCAGAACACATGGATCTCCCTTGACACCAGGATAAAAATGGTTACAGCGAGAACACTGCTGCAGAGCTTCTTTGGAGTAAGCAAACAGATTGCAAAAACACTGTAATTACTCTATCAGGGTTATTCAAAGAGCTCCGAATTGTGGCCGAAAGGTAACCGAACAGTGAAATTCAGCGTATGGTTACCTTTCCTGGCCATTCGGCTATCCAGAGAGAAGGCCGTTTGCCAAATGCTGGCAAATTGCCTGCACATACGGTGCCTGATCGGTGCCTGTTCGAGGGCAGTGAAATCCCTATAGAGAAGCAATGCTTCGTCTATTCAGAGAACAAAAAACAGCAGTAAAAAGTTGCTGAATTGCCCTGCTGTTCGGTGGTTTCATTCGACAGGTTTATTTGGGCGAATCCCATAAGCGTCAATGTTAAAAATATTCCCGTTTTAAAATACAATATCTAATAAACCGTTGATTATAATATTCTGCAGTAAAAAGTCTCTTTATTCATAGATTTTTTCGGATCTTTTAGGCATTTTTTGGGATTTTTTTGCAAACTTTTTTCCATTTTTTTAAATAGTTTTTTCTTTTTTCTGTAACAGCCTTTTTATTATCATTCATTGGATCATATATGTAAATTTCAGACATTTTCGTTCTGTAGTTTCTTTGCTAACAGCGTTTCACATTCAGACGTACTGTTTTGTTTTTTTTTCACTCCGTTCGTCTGCGGTGTCGAGTTTTTCCGGCGGCTGCTCTGCGCTGTGATCGGTGGCTGCTCGGGTTTCTCCGGAGTGTTCGGTGGGGTTAATCCAGATGTTTTTGCGGGTTTCGGTGTGCCTTCGCCGGGTTTTGTGGTGAGTGTTCGGCAGTTTTGCAGCGTCTTTTCCCTGCACTACGACGGCCCTGTGATGCTTGCTGAATACACCGCAGGGTCGCCGAAATGGGATCGCCAAATCGCACAGAATTGAAGAGAAGGAAAAGTCACCGAACGTACGTGCGGTGACTTTTCGATTCTCTTTGAATAACCCTGTATATTGTTTTAAGTTATCTGAATGGAGAGGGTCATTTTAATTTTGGTAGTCAAATATCACTTTCAAGATTTCCTAAAAAAATATATGATATATGCTGCATTAATACGCTGCCCATATTACTCACCACTGGAATACTAGTCATGTATTAGTCCAAATATAGAACACTAAACCAATCGCTTGGCATGGAGGCTGCCTCTCAAGTCTTTTCATTGATAAAAATTCTGTAAATAGTGTTAGTCACAGGACAGGAGCCATGACTTTTCGTAAGGATTAACAGTTCTGCTTGGACTTATGCCTGAATCTTGAAGATATCCAGCCCGTTCTCAAGTGTTAAAATGTGTGTCCTTGATAGAAGCAAACGTTAAACTCCTGCTTTGTATGAGAAGTATAACACTTTATTTTTTTTATTTTTTATTTATGCAAGAAAAAGTCACAAACTGACTGGCACAATAGGCCTCGCAGGGCCAAGTAATCATCAAAAATACGACAAACATGGGGGGGGGGATTCTCGCAGGTAGTCCTCAGTGTCTCCAATAGCGGAGGAAAAAGAGGGGAAGATCAATAAGTAAAGGATACTCATGCAATAATCCACATCTTTCTCCATATGGTAATAGGCAAAAATCAACAAACAAAGTCTTCTTAAGTAACGGCGGCAAGAAAAGAAAAAGTAGACGAGCAACAAGAGTCCTCCACAAGCATAAAAAGAAATTCTTAAATACTCAACGAGGGGGTCTCGATTAGTCGATGAAGAGGGGTAACACTTTATTTTTTAATGAGAATTATTAAAATCATACCAATAGTTGGTGCTTTTTCATTTTTTTTATACAATGCCCCAAACAATTCATAAGTTAAAAAACAAACAAATAAGTTAACGTTGCATTTTTAATTGCTGCAGCATAGCAGACTGGTACAATTAACCTTGGAATCAAATACCAGAATGCTAATGTGTGATTTATATCTTCATAAACTTCCTTCAAGCCAAATAAACATGTTCATATGCAGGTATGTTATTCATGGATATGATGTAATATAAAAAATAAACTGGAACAAATATCGCTCTGTTTAGGAACAGGACCCTGGGGATGCTCATAATTTCCCTTTTGTTTATTTCTGTGAAACATTTTGTAAGTGTACCAGGCCAGATTTTAACTGTTTCTCTTTAGTCAATCTTGCAGTTTTTAGGGAGGAATACGTCAGAAATCAGACTTTGTTACCTTAAGAATTCAAACATAAGACAACAGTGCATTACAAAAATAGAAAATATTCATGAGAGTGATAGATTGGGCCCAAAGAGATGACTCCTGATTTATTAGGAAATCTCAAATATGGGTAATGTTTTGGCTGTATAAAACGGCTTATCAATCTCGGTAATTACAGCCAAAACATTGTCCACATTTGGGGCACTATCGGCTGCCCTGAGCCTTTCCGGACTCGGAGAGTACAACTTCAACCTATACGTTATTGCAGCATATCTGTGAGCATCATTCCTCTGCTGTTGATCTTCCACCAAATTACCTGACAGAGCAACTATTGAAGAGCCATCATTGTGTTGATTGCTAATCTCTGCCTATTAACGGATCAGTGTCACTATGTTTAAATGTGTCATCTTAAAGTGAACTCATTGAATCTGATCACATTCTTTCTCATTTAAAATACCAAAGTGATTGTTTCAGCATCACCTCTATGTGTGAAAATAGTGATCTAAAAGACACAGTCTAGAATAAGCATGGTATAACACCTCTCGATTTTCAGACCGTATGTAATCCCAATAAACCAGGGTTTTATAGCCAATAAATGAATAGTTTTAAAATGAAAATATTCCGTACTGCTCGTGGCCTTCTAATGATAGTTCATGACATACATTGAATAGCATTTTGAGACCTCTGTGCTTAGTAAACTCGAATCTATGCACACAGAAATACCCCCCACCTCTTTTTTTAGAGCTGTCACTGTCTTATTTGAGAATGATGAGCTGGTCATTAAAGTGATGGAGCACCACTACAAAATTTGGATGACAGTGGAGAAATCTCTCTGACAGCACACTGCTACAACATCATTTTACTACTCATGCTCCGACTGGCAACTTTAAATCAAGTCACAGTGCGTTCAAACAGGGTTTTATATACAATTATTTCTCTATATATTGCTTGGCATGTTGCACAGAAGAGGAACGGTTACACGAGAGTGCATGGTGTCTTTGGAAATATCCTAGGTATTCTACACATTTCAGACAGTTTTTATTTAGTTTCGGATCATTTCGATTCGGCGATTCTGATCGATTTGGATCGATTCGGACCAATTTTTTTTTTTTTTAATGAGTTATTTCAGTTTTTATTGCTTATTTAAGTATTATTAATGCAGGATATGAATCCGCACACTGCCGGGCAGCACATCTCTGAAGATCGATTCATTGATTCGGAACAAATCATTTTTTGATCAGTTAGTTTTTTGTTTTTATGAGTCCACACACCGCTGGGAAGCTCCCGGCAGTGTGCGGATTCATATGCTGCATTAATTATACTGCAGAGAAGCGCTTCCCAGCAGTGTGTGGATTCATATGCTGCATTAATTATACCGCAGAGAGGCGCTTCCCAGCATTGTGTAGATTCATATGCTGCATTAATTATACCGCAGAGAGGCGCTTCTTCCCAGCAGTGTGCGGGTGTGCGGATTCATAGGCTGCATTAATTATACTGCAGAGAGGTGCTGCAGTATATGAATCCGCACACTGCCGGGCAGCGCCTCTCTGCAGTATAATTAATGCAGCATATGTATGCACACACTGCTGGGCAGCGCCTCTCTGCAGTATAATTAATGCAGCATATGAATCCACACACTGCTGGGCAGCGCCTCTCTGCAGTATAATTAATGCAGCATATGAATCCACACACTGCGGGGCAGCGCCTCTCTGCAGTATAATTAATGCAGCATATGAATCCACACACTGAGGGGTAGCACCTCTCTGCGGTATAATTAATGCAGCATATGAATCCACACACTGCTGGGCAGCGCCTCTCTGTGGTATAATTAATGCAGCATATGAATCCACACACTGCTGGGCAGCGCCTCTCTGCGGTATAATTAATGCAGCATATGAATCCACACACTGCCGGGCAGCGCCTCTCTGCAGTGTAATTAATGCAACATATGAATCCACACACTGCTGGGCAGCGCCTCTCTGCAGTATAATTAATGCAGCATATGTATCCACACACTGCCGGGAACTTCCCAGCAGTGTGGATTCATAAGCTGCATTAATTATAACTCATAAAAAACAAAAAAGTAACCGATCAAAAAATGAAACGATCCGAATCAATCTCCAGAAAGGTGCTGCCCGTCAGTGTGTGGATTCATATGCTGCATTAATTATACTGCAGAGAGGCACTTCCCAGCAATTTGTGGATTCATATGCTGCATTGAAACCTATGGGTTAAAAAGCCTTGTTTCTTTAAAAAAAAGTCAGGGAACCTAAAATTTCACCCAAAAAATGTCTAAAAAAATCCCAAAACAATAAATAAGAAACTTTCATTCTATTGGTAGTAATCTACTTCCCATTCTTAAATAAGCAATAAAAAATTGAAATAACTCAAACAGTGAAAAACCAACTGATCCGAATACTCGAAATGATACGAATCGCTGAAATGATCCGAATGACCGAAAAGGATCCGAATCGCCGAAATGATCCAAAATCGAATCTAATCAATCTGAAATTTCAGATTGATCTGAAATTTTCGGATGGCCGATATTTTGTTTTCGGAAATGCTCCCGAAATACGAAAATGGTGAATTTCATCCAAATTTCAATTCGGAACGAAACAAATTGCACATCTCTACATCATAGTCTTTGTCGAAAGTTGCAGAATAAAAAGTGATTCCAAGTTGGCGTTACAAAAAATAAATGGTTGCCAAAAGTAAAAAAAAAAACCCAAAAGCTCTTCCTCCAATGAAGAGACAGCCATGATCCTCTGTCTTCTGTTGCAGCAATTCGAAGTATTCTGAGGTCAATTAATTGGTGTCTCTCATTACTCAAGCTTTGACATTCCATAGAGTCTAATGGACTGGAGTGAATACCACTAGCAGCGATTATGTAAGTGCTAACTCACAAATCACTGCTCATCATAGAATAAAGCCCAATTTGTATTAAGAAATTATCCACAGGCATGAAAGTGCATTCATAGTTTCCTATTTCACTATTTTGTTATGAAACAATTTGTGTAAGATTATGGGGAGTTTTAGTTTCCTTTTTATATTTTATAAAATTTTTAAAATATGATTATAGTAGTAGTATTATTAATTATATGCTTTAATTCAAACATAAAACATGGACCATGCTCATTTGAAACAAAAATTTTTATTTATCTGGCTTGTAGAGGGATTATTCAAGAAACTGTGGTGAAACCTGGCAAAATCACGCGATTAGGTGATCCCAGATACATGACATATATGTTAAAAATGTAAATCCACCCCATGAAATCTCAGCTCAGAAACCTCTCGTTCAATAGGTTTTCAATTTGCATAAATGTTTGTTTAGAATTTTCTCTTGAAAATGAATGAGAATGGGGCCTCGCCATCACACGACTAGGTCCCTTTCAGTATTTCTTTGTTACAAACTTTGGAACATCCTACTCATTTCATAAATTTAAACTCCACCCAGATAACCCTATCAATGGGACCATAGTAAAGTTAAAGTATGCACCAACATTCCTATACCTTTTGCCAATCCCACCAAAACCTTTAGATACAAGATATCTTGTTTGGACCCATTCCTGTGCTCTCAATTTGATCTGATATGTTTGTAAATGTTTTACATGGGTAAAAGGTATAAAATCACTATCTAACTGCAAAATTACTTGAAAATGCCCTTTTCCCTGACATTCTCTTACTTAATAATCAGATAATGTCTTGAAAATTACAACATCCTAACATCAGACAATCACCCTTCCATACCAATTATCATCACCATTTGAAAGAATTTGTGAATGCTACTGATGGGAATGATTTAATATATATGACCCATTCCATGTCGATAGTCCCAGATCCACAGAAAAAATGGTCCTACCAGCTTCAGTGGGAGTTAGATCTTTGGTACTCTATTTCTTTTGAACAGTTGGTTGCGTCATTGATAATAGGCCTAAGAAAAACATTCTGTACAGTTGACCTAAAATAAAGGCAGAAATGATGGATAATATGGTATTGTCAGGGTGGCACCCGACATTAGTTGAGATGCGACTCATGTTATGGGGTTAAAGCCCAGTGAGTGGAGGATAATCAGGAAAAAGTAAACATAGGGTTTATAGTAGGTAATGAAACAATATTAACAAACAAAGGTTGATAATCTTGGATAAGGAATGTGGAATACAGTCTCTGTAACTGGATGGCGTTAAAACCAACAAGGCATGCATTCATTCATTCTGAATGAATAAGGCAGGGGTGAGAAGGAACTTGGCAGTGAACACGGAAGTGAACCTGGTGGCTGGATTTGGCAGTGAACTCAGTGATGAACATGGCAGCTGGACCTGGCGGTGAACAAGGCAGCTGACTTTGGTGATGATGCAGAACACACAAGGTCCTAGGCCAGACACTCACAGCAATGCTGGCAGATGTAAATCAGGAATAGAGTGGATCAGGTAGTAGTTTCAATGAAGCAAGGCAGATAGTAGCTTCAAGGCAATCACTGAGGAGCTGGACCTGGAGACATCACACACCCAGCAGACTCAATGAGACAGCAATGCCTTATGGGAGCCATGCCCTTTAAATAGGTGGTCAGATGCTCTGTTGGAATGGTGTAATCAGAGATGATGAGCTGGTGGCATATAAATTCCAGAGTGGATGGAACCAAAAGGTCAGACTGTAGTAAGAGCTGGCATGGATCCATGGGGATTCTAGGATTTCTACTATGCTTCAGAGCCGGAATCGTGACCGATATATGGATCCTATTCGTATAGTGCACACACCATACCAAATGCCTCACCTAAATGCTGTAGGTGTCAAAAATCAAAGGGACTGCTCTACCACATATGGTGGGAGCACTGGCGTGCACAGCCCGTTACATTAGGGTGTGCACCAATGTATCATTTATTAACATAAAACTTTCATTTAGAAGACTTTGCTCAAAATACACATTTTTCATTAGCAATAACTAGCCTGTAATCAGAGATAGTCGGTTTTTAGGCTTTTCATCATGAACCAAATAAGGGACATCTAAAATGTCAATGTAGGAGGTGAAAGGGGACCTCTTCACCGAACATTAGAGTGTGCCTGGACACACCAGGCACACTCCTTGCGCACGCCTATAGGTGGGAGTGTGCTAAAATAACAAATTTTTGGTCATTTGTTACCTCCCTTATGAAGGTTGGTTGTAACAGAGATAGACCATGTTGCATTGTGATGTTCTGTTATCTATGTTTGCTTCAATTTTTTTCCAACTCTTATTGAACACTAGAATACCACATTCTGGCTGCAGCACTATATTCTAATTGGCTAGCCACGACACCACTTCATGTCTGATATCCTAACAAGAGCTGAAAAGACTTCTAAAATGGACAGATTAGGACATGCTAGCTCTGGCAAGCATCCATATTTTATTAATTCTTGATGAAATTGGGATTCTTATTGTGAATCGAGATCTTCAGACTAAACATTGACCACTAGTTGCTCAGAAATAGTATGAGGCTAGGGTCAAACGAAAGCATTTTTACACGCGAACGTAAAAAAGTGCGTCCAAACGAATTGACGTATTTTTTCACGGAGTGCGCGAAAACGGTCATACGATGCGCATTTTTCGTGCGTGATTTTTTCGGATCGTCAATAAAACTCTTTTTGCGTCTGGACGTTATGTAGGCTGGACATTAGCAGTGTCTGACATCTCCTAATCACGCACACACGCCGCTATGCCGCAGCTGCGCACTCTGTACGTCCGTACTAGCGGTTCGGCATTCTCGAAAAAATGCGTTCGTTTTCCACTTGCGTTGCGCGGCCGGACTTTCGTGCGACCGTACTTCGTATATTGGCCGTCATTGCCCGTCATTTGCTGCTAGTGCGGCCGTAATTATGTGCGCCAGAACGCACGTTAAAAGTGCGCTGGTCTGACCCCAGCCTTAGACTCGAGCTGCCGATAAAGCGGCTCAGTTAGAAAACAGACGCTAATGGTGAGACGCAAGTGGAAAATGGCTCTAGCACAAGTTTCCATTTGTGTCTCTCATTTTTAATGTCTCGGTTGGAATCGGGTCCTAATTGCAAAGAAATGTAAAACAGGAAAATCAAGCACATGGATGCATGTATGCACTGACCCAGCTTCTCATTCCACTGGAAAAAGATGAATGAGAAGCACTCTCACAAGTGACTGAGTTTCATTTTTTGAATATCATTTGTCTTGGAAGTAGCAAGTATTTTTTCTTTTAAGACCAGAAGCGGGTCTGCTGATCATTTGCTCTCGCTCACAGTATGTGATGCCTCAGGGCACTTTTACATAGCTTGCAATCTGATGTGTTTACACAGATGCCATTAATTTGAGATCCTCTTCTGTGTGCCTGGTTTATTTATCATGATCCAGAAAGATCGCTTGAGTGGGTGGGAGAGCAGATTGGACTAAAAAGTCTAAGAATAGCTACAGCTGCCAAATGCCAGACAATGCCAGGCTGGGTGTAAATCAGGAGTCATGCAGTCTGAGCTGCTCGACATTCATACAATCTCTCATGTTACATGTACACAGGGTTTGCGACAACTTTATGTTTTATCTATCAGGGTTATTCAGAGAAAGTTGAAACTCTGGAGAACTTTTGGAGATGTGAAAATTCTAGGTCATTATAGCCAAACCAGAAAAATTCTCCCATTTATCTCACTTTCCAAATCGGCTATTTTGACCTAGAATTTTCACTTCTCCAAAAGTTCTCTAGAGTTTCCACCTTGCTCTGAATAACCCTGTATGTGTCATGTCTGTGGTGAACACATCTCTCAAATACTAGCAGGGTTATTCAAAGAGAATCGAAAAGTCACCGCACATTCGGTGACATTTCGTTCTCTTCAATTTGGTGCGATTTGGCGATCCCATTTCGGCGAGCCTGCGGTGTATTCAGCAAGCACCACAGGGCCGTCGTAGTGCAGGGAAAAGCCGCCGCAAACATGCCGAACACTCACCTCAAAACCCAGACGAATGCACACTGAAACCCGCAAAAACATCTGGATTAACCCCGCCAAACAGGCCGGAGAACCTGAGCAGAAGCCGATCAGAGCGCAGAGCAGCCGCCGGAATAAACCCGACACCGCAGACGAATGGAGTGTAAAAAAAAAACCAGTACGCTTGAATGTTTGAAAAGTGAAACGCTGTTTGCAAAGAAACTACAGAACAAAAATGTCTGAAATTTACACATACTATCCAATGAATGATAATAAAAAGTACTGTTACAGAAAAAAGAAAAATCAATTAAAAAAACTAATTGAAATAAAATTCGCAAAAAAATCCCGAAAAATGCCTTAAAGATCCTAAAAAATCTGAAAGTAAAGAAACTTTTTACTGCAGAATATTATAATAAATGGTTTATTAGATATTGGATTAAAACGGGAATATTCTTAACATTGAAGCCTAGGGGATTCGCCTGAATAAACCTGTCGAATGAAACCACCAAACATCAGGGCATTTCAGCATCTTTTCACTACTGGTTTTTGTTCTCTGAATAGACGAAGCATTGCTTCTCTATGGGGAATTCACTGCCCTCGAACAGACACCGAACAGTCACCGAATGGTCAGGAAAGGTTACCTTTCGCCAGCAATTTGGATCTCTTTGAATAAGGCTGGGGTCAGCCCAGCGCACTTTTAACGTGCGTTCTGGCGCACATAATTATGGCCGCACTAGCAGCAGATGACGGGCAATGACGGCCAATATACGATGTACGGCCGCACAAAAGTCCGGCCGTGCAACGCAAGTGGAATTTGAACGCATTTTTTTGAGAACGCAGAACCGCTAGTACTGACGTACTGAGTGCGCAGCTGCGGCATAGCGGCGTGTTTGCGTGATTAGGAGATGTCAGACTCTGCTAATGTCCAGCCTACATAACGTCCAGACGCAAAAATAGTTTTATTGACGATCCGTACAAAATCACGCCCGAAAATACGCGTCGTCTGACCGTTTTTGCGCATTCCGTGAAAAAATACGTCAATGCGTTCGGACGCACTTTTTCACGTTCGCGGGGAAAAATGCTTTCGTCTGACCCTAGCCTAACCCTGAAAGTTGCAGGCCCAAAATCTTTGTCCCAGGCATTAATCAAAAAACTATTATATTATTGTTAAATATTATAACATTTTAAAATTCAATCAAATGATGAGCCTTTAAATGCCAGAATAGATGGTGGCAAGCGAAATCTGCCTTACAGATAGATGAAGAGGGTTTGCGAAATTCAAAAAAAATCTAAGGGGTTTTTCAGTAAGTGGCGATTTTGCTATTAAATTGAGCTGAACGGTGAATTCTAAGCGTGCGGTGCAATGTCATGGCAGTTCTTCTAATCACTAAATTGTCAATTCGCCAAATACTGGCGAATTGCCAGCGAAATATGGTGCACTTCATTGCAGAGTGCCGCAGATAGGCGATCTTTGGAGGTCTTCGGAGGCAGCGAAATTGTCCCATAGAGAAGTAATGGTTAAGCTATTCACAGAATGCCGAACTGCACCGAAGTGTCAGTGAAATGCTGATTTTCAGTGATTCAGTTCGACAGGTTTAAACAGGCGAATCCCATAGGTTTCAATGTAAAACAATTCTAGATAATTTTAAAAACGGTTTTAAAAACTGTTTATCTAATCTTATTGATTTTTTTTGATTGGGTAACACAAATAATAGACACAGGTGGTGCAGTAGACATTGCTTATTTAGATTTCAGTAAGGCTTTTGATACTGTTCCACATAGAAGGCTTATCAATAAATTGCAATCTTTGAGCTTGGATTCCAATATTGTTGACTGGATTAGGCAGTGGCTGAGTGACAGACAACAGAGGATTGTGGTAAATGGAATTTATTCGGCGCAAGGTCTTGTTACCAGTGGGGTACCTCAGGGGTCAGTACTTGGACCCATTCTCTTTAATATTTTTATTAGTGATATTGCAGAAGGTATTAATGGAAAAGTATGTCTTTTTGCTGATGACACAAAGATTTGCAACAGGGTTGACGTTCCCGGAGGGATCAGCCAAATGACAAATGATTTAGGTAAACTAAAAAAATGGTCGGAGCTGTGGCAATTGAGTTTTAATGTGGATAAGTGCAAGATAATGCACCTGGGACGTAAAAACCCAAGGGCTGAATATAGAATATTTGATACAGTCCTAACCTCAACATCTGTGGAAAGGGATTTAGGGGTTATTATTTCAGAGGATCTAAGGGTAAGTAGTCAATGTAATAGAGCAGCAGGAAATGCTAGCAGAATGCTTGGTTGTGTAGGGAGAGGTATTAGCAGTAGGAAAAGGGAAGTATTCATGCCATAGACTGGGGGACTTTTTCCCCCCAGTCTCTCCCTCTGTTCCAGGTGACAGAGGAGGTGGACAGAGCCGCGGTCCTCGCCGCAGGATAGGAGGCGATTATCTGGATTTTTGGGGGATTTCTTCTGGTGCTAACGGATTCTGCACCAGCGGAATCCGTTAGCACCAAGTCCAGGCTGTGGTTAACATTTTGTTAACCGCAGCCGGACGTTAATCAGCATTAGGACATTGTAATCCTAACGCTGATTAAGGCTAGGGTCAGAGTGGGGCAGTCGGAACGCGCGTGCAGGCGCACTAAATCACGGCGGCAGTAGCAGCACATAACGGCCAATGACGGCCAATATACGCAGTACGTGCGTACAAAAGTGCGCCGACACCACGCAACCGGCAAATGAACGCATTTTTCTCAGAACGTGAAACCGCTGCTACAGACGTACAGAGTGCGCTGCGGCCGCATGGCAGCGTGTGTGCGTGATTAGGAGACGTCAGACGCTGCTAGTGTGCGGCCTACATAACGTTCAAACAGCCGGATTTCCCTAGAATTGCGTTGGTGAGTACCTGCGACTGTGCGACTGTGGTCGTCTGACCACTTAAGCGTATTCCGTGAAAAAATGCGTGCGCACGCATCGACGTACATTTTGACGGTGGCCGCAGAAAATGCGCTCATCTGTCCCTAGCCTAAGGCTGGAGTCAGATGAACGCAGTGCGAATGTGCATTTAGCCGTGCTTTATTATGGCCGTGGTAGCAGCAAATGACGTCCAACGCAGGCCCACACACGAAGTACGGCCGCACGAAAGTTCGGCCGAGCAACGTAAGCGGCAAACGAACGCATTTTTTCAAGAACGTCACACCACTAGTACTGACGTACGGAGTGCGCTGCGACCGCATAGCGGCGTGTGTGCGTGATTAGGAGACGTCAGACGCTGCTCATGTCCGGCCAACATAACGTCCAGGCACCCAAAGTTTCCTGGTTTGGATCCGTAAAAAATCACTGCCGTAATTGCGCATCGTATGACCACTATCGCGTATTCCGTGAAAAAGTACGTCCATGCGTTTGGACGCACTTTTTTATGGACGATGCGAAAAATGCGTTCGTCTGACCCTAGCCTAACACTTTGCGCTCCCCATGTTAAGTATAGGGAGCGCAAAGTACAGTAACCTCACGCTGAAAAGCGCATGGTACCAAACGCTAACGGGTTTCTTAACCCATTAGCGTTTGGAGTGTAATGTGCGGTGGCTACCTGGGCTAACGTTAACACTCACTCAGGTGAGCGCTAACGTTAGCACCCAGAGTGTAATGTAGCCCTACGTTTCTATGTTTATTCTTTTCATTTTCAGAAAAACGTTTAATTATTAATTATGTTTATGTATTTCTTGTATTTTTTTTTAGATGAAATTTTTGATTCCCAAATTTTTTTAAAAGACTTTTTTGTTTTTCTGTAACAGACCTTTTTATTATTTTTTTAAAGGAACTTTTTTATTTTTCAGACACATTTTAATTCTTTTTTTTGTTTAAACACCTATTATGAGAATAGTAGAGTTCCGTTTACTGTATTTTTCTGCAGTTCGGCAGTGTTCGACAGTCTGTATGGCGTTCTTCGTCAGCCAGTTCAGCGGTCTTCAGGGGCCAGGTCATTGGTCTTTGGTGGCCAGTTCGTCAGTGTTCGGCAACTCCATCTTCAGTGCATTATAGTGACCATGCGGGGAATAGTGAATTCACGAAAGGGTCAGCAAAATGGAATTGCCGAAGCACACCGTTGTGCGCCGAAATGCAAAGCACCGAAATTTCAAAAAGTACTCTGAATAACCCCTAGGTTGACTTTTAATAGCATTTCATTCCTCGTCAGAGATGAAAAGATTCATTATGAATGGTACATTTTTTATCTGCTTTTGTAAACTGGCTGAAACTTTATAAAAAAATAAATAATTGGTTTTATTTTCTATAAAGGAAAAATTACTGTTTTAGTATAGGCCACATGTTGAATGTTCATTGTTCACAATACAAAGTTGTGACTCATGAGGGGTTATTCAGAGACAGCCAATCTGGCCCCTAACAGTGAATTTCCCCATATGGTGCACTTTCGTGGCCATTCGGCTATTCAGAGAGCAGGCAGTTAGCCACATTTTGGTGAATTGCCTGCAAATACGGTGCCTGTTCGAGGGCATTGAAAGTCCCCATAGAGAAGCAATGGTTAATCTATTCAGAGAACACCGAACAGCAGTGAAAAGTTGCCGAAATGCCCTGATGTTTGGTGGTTTCATTCGGCAGGTTTAATGAGGCGAATTCCTCAATAGGATGCCACCATTTCTGTAATGAGTCAGATGGTGAAATTTGATCCCCACTAGATATTCCACACTCCCCCTAGAGTGGTATTATTTTATTAATTTTTTTAAATTAAAAAAATGAGGCGAATTCCATAAGCTTTAATGTTAAAAATATTCCCATTTTCATTCAATATCTAATAAACCATTTATTATGTTAATCTGCAGCAAAAAGTCTCTTTATTTATTTTTGGATTTTTCTAAGCATTTTTCGGCAATTTTTTCCAATTTTTTTTAAATAGCGTTTTTTTTCTTTAACAGACCTTTTTATTATTATTCATAGGACCTTATATGTTAATTCCAGACATTTTCATCCCGTAGGTTTTTTTCCAAACAGCATTTCAAATTTGACACTTTCAATGGTATTGTTTTTATTTTTACCTGTCCGGCGGCTTGTCTGCTTTATTCTGTGGCTGATCAGCTGGCCGGCTGCATTTGGCGGCTGTCTGGCAACTTCTGTGGGGGGCGACAGGTTTGCGGTGGCAAGTGGCAGGTTTGAGACATCGTTCAGCGGCCAATTTGCTGAACTTCGGGGACCCCGCGGTGAATGCTGTATTCATCACAGGGTCAGCGAATCGGACTCCTCGAAGTTCAGCGAATCAGAGTGCACCGAAATGTCTGTTTAATCCAAATATATTTAATTTAATATAAATCCCAAAGTGTTTGCTTGTCAACATTAGGTGGTTAAACTTCATTTGGCCTTATTCCAGCCAATCTCTTAATTACAACGGCAACTTTCTTGTTACTCGGCAGCTGGTATAGGAAGTGCAAATATGCATTAAACTCGGTTGAAAGCGGTAATTTAATTTTTTTTTTAAAAAAATGTGCCAAAACGTGGTGTCATGGGTCTATGCATCAGCAAATCACTTCATAGCTCACTCCAGAAGCTGACAACCAGCCGATCGGTGACTCACAAATATTCCGACTTGGGCTGCTTGTACACATTTTATTGATTTGCAAGACATTATTAATGACTTGATTGGCATTAGGCCCAGGTTGTTTGGTAAGCAGTGGCATATTCTTTCATAGGCCAATTAGGTTGCTTGATTCCAACCTAGACAGTAACAAGGAGATGGGAAAGGTGACAATTGTCGTGAAATGATTTTTCTTACCAGATCTCTATTACCAAACTTATTCCAACCAAGCCATAAGCAAAATCCTTTAATACCAGGGTATTCAGCCCATTTAGAGGAGAATGATCGAGGCTGGAATAGTGCGTTCTCCGCTAGGTAGCTGCAAATTAATGTCTCCTATATAAAGAATAGGAGCTGCTAATTTATACTAAGCAGTCGCAACCACCAAGCAAGGCTTGTGGCTTAATTTTAATAATCATAGTAAATTTTAAGCTAATGGCTAGAGCTGTTTTGTCCAATGGCTCCAGACGTTTGCTTACCACCTAGTTGGGAATCAGATCCTAGGCCTCTTTGGAGGAGGGCAGCAAATTTTTATACGTGCCTTGTAAGAGAATGAGCTGTTCCAGGATTGTAAATCTTGGACATAGGCCTTGTTTTTAATTAGGGGGCAAGAGCAGTATGTGATTGCAGATTGAAATTTTGGAAAGTCATCTTGGGAGAGGAATTATTTTGGAGTGGTATAGCAGCACCAACCCTAAATACTCCCAAGTCAGTATTTCATATTTGGAATACCGCTGGGGAAAGGATAGCATGGATTTAGCTGAGAAAAAAATAGTATAGATGTCTGAGGCCATCTGCCAGGGTGGAAAATCCAAGCTCATTATGCAATATTGGAGAGAGGGCATCTTAGTAGCTAATAAAAGAGCATGGTGGCAAGTCAGATGTGGCCGGCTGGGTGGAGTAGAGGTACCATCACTGCTCTGCATGGAGAGAGCCTGTGGAGACATAGGTTCGATCCCGACGAACAACCTCTCCAGTAAGTGTCCTTGGGCAAGACACTTAACAGTACATACTCGCCACCCAGGACATACTTGAAAACGAGAGAAATCTCAATGTATGCTTCCTGGTAAAATACTTTCTCAAAAAAAAACGAGAGATGTGTAACTAGATAGAAAGAAAAACATTCAGGAGATGTGGTATGTATTTTCATTGTATCTAGAAAAGGTTGTATACATCATGTGGAGTGGCAAAAAAGGCCTCTGCTTTAGTTTAAAGAGAGGGGATAGATGGGTAGCATAATTAGACAACAGAGGCTATAATTAACTATAAAAAAAGCAAGATAGGTAATTAAAACCCTGCACTTCAGTTGGTAGATGGAGCAGATTTGGAAATATCCAGTCTTTTTTATGCAATAAAAACAAGTTAACTATTGAGGGATTTTAGACACCGTTGGGTTTCTACACTAATTGCCATTGGTTAGAGTTGTTGCAACCATGATTGCAACCAAAAACAAGTCCGAAATGCAAAGCAAAATAACTTAACAGGGTCTCTAAGCCAAGACTAGCAAACTACTAGGGAATAATATTCTTGCGCTGATTCAATGATAACGGCTCCTATACAAAGCAGAGGAGTTGTTAACAAGCAGTTAAACGCTGCTCAGGCTGAGTCACATGCAAAGCTTGCAGCTTGATTCGTTTAGTGCAGGGATCTCAAACTCCACTCTTCGGATGTTGATGGCCTTCAATTCCCAGAATTCTTTGAATGTAATAGATGGCCAGAGAATCATGGGAGTTGTAGCTCTGAAACAACTGCGGAGCCAGAGTTTGAGTTACGTGGCATAGGGGTTCAAGCCACTAAGTCAATAGCTGAAGATGTTAAGTATAATAAAGCTCCAGGCAATAACTTAATGGTTGGTTTGGAATTCAGCAGAATGGTAATTATGGGGAAATATGCCCTCTATTAATACTTAAAGCATGAGAAATCATGTGACACACAGCATTGCTGCTATTGCGCTTGCTTAATTCCATTAAGAATCATTAAATCTGTGAAAACCCACGTTGATTTCTCAGAGAAGAGCAAGTGAAAGCTTCCTAGTCTGTAGGTGTATTGTAAGCATTAGCGCGTTGGTTTTGATTAGACTCAAGAAATCTGAACATATTTTCCTTTGTTATTGCTTATATTCACTAACACTGTCCGTGTTCCCATGGTAACTCCTAATATTTACTTAGTCGCTGTCACCGGCATGTACATTATACAGGAACTAAGTGACAGTGTGCAGCTGTCTGCATTAAGTGCAGTGTTAAAACTGACATTTTTTTCAAGGAGCAATGACAGAAAATCTCTCAGGCTAGTACAATTCTTACAATATATGCCCAGGTTCTAAGCTTACTTTGTAGCTTTGGACATATGGTGCGCATCACGTGTAATGATTTGCTCTCTAGCATTAGAAAAGGTTCAATGAATATGTAGAGGATAATGCCATTTACCATGTAAAAATACACATATTTTTTATGGAATTTCGTTTTTTCCCCATAAACATCAGGTCAGGTATTGGCTTTTGTGTATGAATCAATAATGTAGATTAAATAAACAAGACCCACAAAGCAAAGCTTTTGGTAAATGTCGCATAATGGGAAAAATGCAAAAAAAAAACAAGACATCAAACCTAACTTTATTTTTCCTTTTTGAATACAGTATGGGCAGTATTACAAAGATAGTGCTAACTTAACCAGACCTGTTGTAAACTTACAAGACCCATTATAGGGCTATATTACATTCTTTGCGGTAAAACGGGGGACTCTAGGGAGAAAAAACTGTGCCCGCAGTTCTCTCCCTAGCGCCCCCGTTTCACTGCGAAATTACAATGCAGGTGCTTAAAAAGCTGCCTGCATTGTTACCGGGCGCTACGCCCCCGGACGTGCGTGGTCGCGCTAAGCGCCGCCGCGCGCATCCACTCGATGGAGTCCATAGGACTCCATTGAGTTTCTCCTCTGCCAGTCACTTTCATTAATGGGGCACTCTATTGACTCTGACCATTTTATCTTTATAGGTGCCCCTCTCCTCTCCTTCCCCCTCCCTCCAGATCAGCTCCAACAGCTTTTTGAAGCAGAGGAGTTTCCTTCCTCCTCCCAGACAACTGTCACTCGGCAGATGGGATTTTGAATATCCTGCATGTCAGGGACTAACTCAGGGACAGATGACATCAGCACACTTCGTACATTGTTGATGTCTGGCCTTTTATGCATTACCAATTTGTTTATGGTCAAATTTGGAGCAGCCAAGTTCGGCTGCTGTCCAACAGGAATGGCTGAATTCAGCAAGGATGAATTGGTGCGGCCTGTTGAAGGGTCCTCAGTGTGCAAATGTTGCATACACTGTTCACATGCAAAAGGCTCCAGGTACTTCTGATTTTAGGAAGCCTGGAGCAGAAGTTGGGATAGAAAAAATGCTACATAAAATTATTTTTTAAAGAGAAAAGAGCTTGCATTAAAAAAAAAATAGGTCAGATGCCATCAATCGTATCTAGTAAATTTATAAAAGACAAAAAGGAAGGTAATTTAGGCTCCTTTAGGCCGGGTGCACACTAGGTGTTTTTTCTGCACACTAGCGCGCGTTATGACGCTCTTTATGACGTGCGTTGTAGCATATAATTACGCGGATAGAGAAGAACACACGTAATACGCGTGCAGCGCATAACGCGCGCTGAAGACGTCCGTCATGGAGACACCAAGGCTGTTGCGCTAGGATTGACATGACGTTGGCCGCATGCTGAATGTCAAATGTCAAAAGCCGAGCTTTTTTTTTTCATTCAACTCAAATTCAGTTTTTTGCGACGTGCGTCAAAATTAACACATCGTCTGGCGTCTACCATCTCTTCCGTCATAAAGCGTGTCCTTTTTAACACACGCTAGTGCGCAGAAGAAAACGCCTAGTGTGCACCCGGCCTTAAGATTTGCTTCAAAAACTACTTAGAAGACACTTTCAAATGTCTTAATCTAGGTGATGATGATGATAGCGTAAGTAGATCCTTCTTCAGGATTTCCAGTATCGCAAAACCAGACTTTGAGTAGTCACTTACACGGTCCTTAACATTTTTAGCATTATTGTGTGCAGGGGGTGCGTCTGGTATGCCCATTCACATACTAATGAAAGGCAAATTAGTCCTACCTCTCCCCATTTAGGTCCTTACAATACAATTTTACGATTCTCCTTACCTAATTCACTACAAAATAATTAGAAAAATGACTGTACCTCTCTAGAAATTTGAGTACTGACTAAACTGTGTTTTGTGCAAAATTTTCCAAGCCTAAACATACTAATTAGTAAATAATGTATGGATTCATACTCCAATGAGATAGGCTGCGTAAAATGCTAGTAATTAATGTCAGGTCGTTTAAAGAATATATAGAATACAGTCTTGAATCAGAACATAAGAGAACCCGTCTGCACAGTATATGCATAGAATGTGTTATGAATTTATTGTCAATTGATGTAAGAAATATATGAAAACTGCAACATCAACTGGCCTTCATGCCATTCAGAGAGTTAAATAAAAATAAATTAGTGCTATCTATTGGTTTTCTGTGAGGTTGCCCCAATGTTCCCAGGACAGAACCTGCTGTGGTGGATAGTTTTGAGTACATGGAGGCATATTGTGGATCCCTCTCTTCATGCACCATCCACACACCTTTACTATGGTCTCAAGATTTTTGGCCACTACCAAAACCATCATCAGCTTTACAAGTAGGGAAGTATTAGTCAGAAACAGGTCATACAAGGCCTAGAAATGACAATAATTTCTGAAAATATAGAAATTCAAATCGGTAAACATAAAGATGACAATTTTTCAGACCTACAAATATTATATTTTATCTCACATTTGTGTAGCACAATACAGTGACACATAATGGAAAAATATAAATCAAACAGTTCTACTATAATGCTTATTTTAATACCTAAGTGAATGGTATACACTGATAACCTTTAAAAAAATGCTTAAACATATTTTATCCAAGAACTGACTTCACAAAAATAGCCTGGCATTTAGAGCCGGCAGAATGCTGAGGGAAACGTTAATCACCACAAGAACACACAAGCAAAGATCATGAGAATGCTCCTTGAAAAAACAATGATAATTTATATTTTTTCTATCCTACATTAATAAAAAATTTTTTTAACTAATTGGGTATCGTTTCTACAAAAACTAAAGCAATGGTTGTGTTTCATTATATGCCTTTAACCTCTTCACTTCCCGAGATCGCGATATCTCGGACTTCAAAAGGACCATACGATGCCCCGATAGAGATTTCTCCATCTGCTGATCTGTAGCCCATAAGCAAATGAAATTTGTTTTATGCAAAACAATTTTGTTTGCTTCTGGGCTAGAGAAGATACCCCCAAGGTTTTAGCCCTATGGGTATAATGGCCAAAGAGCTAAACCTGTGTAAAATCGGCTAAGGAATGCCTGACATCTTGTATTCAGCAAGCTGATACAGGGAAAAAAAATCAAGCGCAGCTCAAATGACTGTAACTCAAATTGGCAGTAGATAGCACCATCTACTGGCCAAAATAGGTTATTTACAGTAAGAAATACAATGGGAATATGCTCAAATATGTCTTGCTGTGTAATTAATTAAAAAATATTTTTACAAAAAAACACTGGTTTCTGACAAGGTTTCTTTGAAAATCACTTAGTAGTAATAAATAACAATAATAATCAGAATAAAAATACTACATGGATGACATATCAGGGGCACACCGCTTCTGACAATGTCAAAACTGACACACAAAGCCAAGTGTAGTATGGGAATATTCTACTACATATGGTTGCATGTGGTTTACAGATATCTACATGAACACAATGTCAATTGATACAACTTTATTGCTTTTCTAAAACACTAGCGACTAGAAAAAGGGCACACATAAATGGGACATTTACATATTGCAGGTTTCAAAAATGAATACTACATTCCTATTCTGATAAAAATTATCAGCCAAAATTATTGGCCAAAGTTATCTGCCACCCTCTGCCGCTTCCTCCCAGCCACTGATGAGGAAGTCAATTCCTTATTGTCCTCAGTCCTCACATCTCACCACGTGCCCACTCGACCCCATTCCCTCACATCTAATTCCTCCCCTCTCCTCCTCCCTCATCCCTGCTCTCACACACATCTTCAACTTATCTCTCTCCACCGGCTCCTTCCGATCCGCCTTCAAACATGCGCTAGTTACTCCTTTACTAAAGAAACCATCCCTCGATCCCAACTCTCCATCCAACTACCGTCCTGTATCCCTGCTTCCCTTCACATCCAAGCTCTTAGAAAAACTAGTCTTCAACCGCCTCTCCCTCTTCCTGTCATCCAATTCCCTACTTGACTCCCTGCAATCTGGCTTCCGTCCCCTACACTCAACTGAAACTGCCCTCACCAAAGTCACCAACGACCTCTTAACTGCTAAAAAACACGGCCACTATTCTATTCTCATCCTGCTTGACCTCTCGGCTGCTTTTGACACTGTTGACCACCCCCTCCTTCTGCAGACCCTCAGCTCTCTTGGTCTCTGTGACACTGTACTCGCTTGTGTTGACTCCTATTTATCCAACAGGTCCTTCTCTGTGTCCTTTGCTGGTAACTCCTCCTCTTCATTGCCTTTATCTGTTGGTGTACCTCAAGGCTCTGTCCTTGGTACTCTGCTCTTTTCCATCTACACCTCCTCCCTCGGCAAAATCATTAACCACTTTGGCTTTAATTACCACCTCTACGCTGATGACACTCAGATCTACCTCTCTACCTCTGATATCTCTCCCCCTGTCCTTTCCAAAGTCAGTGACTGTTTATCTGGCATCTCCTCCTGGATGGCCTTGCACCACCTAAAGATCAACATGTCCAAGACTGAGCTCCTACTTATTCCTCCTTCTAATGCCTCCCCACCTCCTGACTTCTCTATCACGGTGGAGGGTATCACCATCTCCCCATCAAACCAAGTTCGCTGTCTTTGAGTTACACTTGACTCTTCTCTTTCCTTCATCCCCCACATCCAGTCTCTTTCCTCCTCCTGCCGCTACCAATTGCGTAATATTTCCAGAATTCGGCCATTTCTTACCACTGTCACCACAAAACAACTCATACACGCCCTGGTAATCTCCCGACTTGACTATTGCAATAATCTCTTATCTGGCCTCCCTCTCTCCCACCTCTCCCCCTACAATCCATCCTGAACGCCTCCGCCAGGCTAATTCACCTCACCCGCCGCTCTGTCTCTGCCGCTCCCCTCTGTGAGTCCCTTCACTGGATCCCCATCCACTGCAGAATTAAGTTCTAAATCCTTATCCTTGCCTACAAAACCCTCACTAACTCAGCTCCCCACTACCTGTCCTCACTAATCACCAAATACACCCCAGCCCGCTCCCTAAGGTCAAACAGCGACCTGCGCCTAGCTTCTCCCCGCATCACCTCTTCCCATGATAGACTGCAGGACTTCACACGCGCAGCCCCCATTCTCTGGAACGCTATCCCTCGTACGGTCAGACTTTCCCCTAATTTCTCTTCCTTCAAACGCTCCCTTAAAACGTTCCTATTTAGGGAAGCCTACCACCCAACTCACTGATGCAACCATCAATCACTCTCACCTTGCAGTCCTCTCCTCCTGTTTCCAAACCCAACCCCTCTAGATTGTGAGTTCCTACGGGAATAGGGCCTCATCTCCTCCTGTACTGTTTGTCAAATGTTGTTCAATGTATTGTAACCCCGTCTATACTGTGCCTATTGTACAGCGCTGCGGAATATGCTGGCGCTTTATAAATAAAGAATAATAATAAAATAATCCCTTGAACATTTTCTGGTGCTATTCACACACAGTCATGCTAAACATGGAGTACCACTCCAGTGATTTTGCCCCATCTATTTCAATATTTTGTTGGAACTATTACATAAATTTGTAGACAGATTTTTTTAGGATGATTGTCATTTAATAAACTTTTAAGAATCTTCCTTAAATATTGCATCATGCCAATATATATACAGTTGTGTTCAAAATTATTCAACCCCCAATGCTGTAAAGGGTTTTAGGGAATATAGTGTACATTTGTAATTGTATTCAGAATGAAATCCTACAAGGACTTTTTAAAGAACCATATGCAACTAAAATGACATCAATTGGTTTTGTAATACAGTAGTAAATGTTTCTTTTGTGAATTCTTCATTGACGCAATTATTCAACCCCTTAAAGACTACCACTCTGAAGAACAGAGGTTCATTCAAGTGTTTTCAATCAGCTATTGAAAACACCTGTGGATGTCACGAAGCAGCAATAAAGCATAATAAGCACCAATTAGGCAGCTTTAAAATGACTGTGATACTCAGCTCCTTCTAGACATTTACTGGTGTGGTTACAAACATGGTGAAGTCAAGAGAATGGTCCAGGAAGACAAGAGAAGAGGTGATTACTCTTCACAGGAAGGGCAATGGCTATAAGAAGATTGCAATGATGTTAAACATACCAAGAGAGACCATAGGAAGCATCATTCGCAAAGGGCACTGATGAAACGCTACCTGGTCGTGGCAGAAAGAAGATGCTGACTTCGACTGCTGTGCGCTACCTGAAGCGTAGAGTGGAGAAAAGTCCCCGTGTGACTGCTGAGGAACTGAGAAAAGATTTGTCAGATGTGGGTACTGAAGTTTCAGCTCAGACAATACGGCGCACACTGCGTAATGAAGGCCTCCATGCCAGAACTCCCAGGCGCACCCCCTTGCTGTCTCCAAAGAATAAGAAGAGTCGACTGCAGTATGCCAAAAGTCATGTGGACAAACCACAGAAGTTTTGGGATAGTGTTCTGTGGACTGATGAAACAAAATTAGAACTGTTTGGGACCATGGATCAACGCTATGTTTGGAGGAGGAAGGACAAGGCCTATGAAGAAAAGAACACCTTGCCTACTGTGAAGCATGGCGGGGGTCAATCATGCTTTGGGGCTGTTTTGCTTCTGCAGGTACAGGGAAGCTTCAGCGTGTGCAAGGTACCATGAATTCTCTTCAGTACCAGGAGATATTGGATGACAATGTGATGCAGTCCGTCACAAACCTGAGGCTTGGGAGACGTTGGACCTTTCAACAGGACAATGATCCCAAGCATACCTCCAAGTCCACTAGAGCATGGTTGCAGATTAAAGGCTGGAACATTTTGGAGTGGCCATCGCAGTCACCTGACTTAAATCCGATTGAGAACCTCTGGTGGGACTTAAAGAAAGCAGTTGCAGTGCGCAAGCCTAAGAATGTGACTGAACTGGAGGCTTTTGCCCATGACGAATGGGCGAAGATACCCGTAGATCGCTGCAAGACACTTGTGTCAAGCTATGCTTCACGTTTAAAAGCTGTTATAACTGTAAAAGGATGTTGTACTAAGTACTAAGATTGAATGTCACTTGGGGGTTGAATAAAACTGATAATGATGTGAGCACAGAAAAGACATTTGTGGTTATTTCATTATAAATGTTATGTTATATTTGTCTGACCTACACGTGCCTCTTTGATTTAATTGTAAGCAAGATGACTGAATGATCAAAATCAATGTCAAACTGGCCAAAACACTCAATTTCAGTGGGGGTTGAATAATTTTGAACACAACTGTATGTGAAAGAAGAAGATGTAACTATACTCACCTATTCTCATTTGCATCAGCTAAGGGAATACCATACATATACAGTAGTGGGATTCCTTTCTATTATAATTTTGACAGTACTATAAAGATAATCAGCCCTATTACAAACTTAGCGCTAGCGTTAGCGCTCAGATATGTGAGTGTTATCGCTAGGTTAAGTGACTTTAACACATGCCCTCCTATTACAACCCTAACGCTAATGAGTTAAAAAAATCAATTACCACGTCGGGGATTGAGCTCGCTTCTGCGAGCTTATACTTTGCGCTCCCTATACTTAATATGGGGAGAGCAATCAGTAATTAGCATTATGATTACAAATTCCAGGAAGCTGGTGCTAACTGATTGCGCTTCTGAGCAGTTAACACAGCTAAAATTCCCCCCAAAAATCAAATACTCACCTCTAATCCCACGGCACAAACTGTGGCCTGATCTGCTGCTTCTGGTCGCCTGGGAACAGAGTGAGACTGGAGGAAAATTGCACCCAGTCTCCCTATGCAAATCACTCCAGCCCGGCAGTACAACCCTCCATGAAGTCCTATGGAATCCAGAAGTTGATACTCGCGGTGGTGCGTTAGTGATGCCGTGAGTATCCAGGAGGTTAGTTCTGTGTTACTGGGCAGGCTGCTGAATTAGGCCTGCCCTGGAATATGGTGCTAAAACATGGGCGCTAAGGAGAAACCTGCAGACGCCAACATTGTAATAGAGCCCGATGTGTTTTTAAGAACATGGCTTCAATACAGCACAATCTCAGCTACTGTATTCAAAATGTTGCTGGCTGAAATAGTCATCTTTTTGGGAGTTAGCTTGAGAACTAGTACAGGTTAAATGAAAATGTGAGAAAAATTATTTTTACTAAAAGATAATGCAACTCATTGGGATATTTCATTGGAAACATGTACTAGAGATAAATGGAGTAAACCCAATTACATTTAAGTGTTATTAACCACACATTCATGGAATTACTTTTTAGGCCACAAAAGGCAGGCAACTAAAAATAGATGTGAATTTCCCTTGTTTTCATTTTTGGCAGAGATTGAAGAATTTCCCAATGCTCCTATTTTGAAATTCCCCAGCCAGTCCTTTGCAATTCATTGTTATGTGAAAAACCTTGCAAGCGCCTTTTAATTATGACTGATAAACATTGTAAACCATAGATGCACAGTCCATTTATGCACTGTCCATTCTTTTTAGGCATCCAAAAGTTCCAAGTTATATATTTCTTAATGACTAACCTGAAGAAGTCATCTCACATTTTTCTTCAATCCTCCTGATCACCTGAAAGTTATAGGCAGTTATACAGCTTTCGGAAGAATTAAGGGTAACGCACTGCCAGCATCTGATTGTTGGTGCTTGTGGTGCTTATATAGTTAAAATCAGGGTTTTGTAAAAGTATACACAAGCGCTAATGCAGCGTTAGTATATGAGTAACACTGATTGGCTGCTCCCTTCCTGAATCCCTGGGATAATGAATCATTTTGAGGCATGGTTCTAATTAATGGTGCAAATAGTGTCACGGTCATGACCCTACCCTCCCAATCCCACACCTGCCAAACATGGCAGGTCAAAATGTCATATATTGAGATGCATGCACAAGTTTCATACACAATATGCATCAGATTTACTCTATAATTCTGCTTTACTTTCCAAACAACTTAGAATTGTTATATGTAAATCATTGGATATTAGTGAAGGGCAATCTATCAGACGTAAATGATTGGATGTTAGTGAAGGGCAATCTATCAGACGTGAGATGTCATCCGTCGTCTGCTGGTTAAAGAGTTTGAAACCTAAGTGTAAACTTGCACTGAAGCTACGACAAGATGTCATTACTAAGGACAGTTATTTGGAGTAAATAAAATAATGTGGCTACTAGAATAATCATGTTTCGGATTATGAATAGCTTGCCCCAAACATAATCAATTGTAAGGATTAGTTGACAGTGTAATATGCTGTGCCAAATCTGAATTTTAGTAAAAATCCTAATCTTGGCAGTTTTCTTAAAAAGGAAATGTGATTCCGCTCTGTGATGGAACAGAATAACATTCTTTGAAAATCCCATTTCTTTGTAGAATAATGTAACGCTGAGAAATTGATGCTTTTTATATAATGACAGTAGAAATGTATAAGGCAATCAATTGATCTGAGTTCACACAAATAATTACATCACACTAATTTCAGGAGATCTTTCAGAAGCCCTGGAGGTCAGTTTGTCACTACTTGTGGAGCGAGCGTTCAATGTGATCACCTTTGGTGGAGGCAATTTTGTTGTACTATCATTCCCTCCCTGTGATATTATGCACGCCTCAAATCCACACCCAGAAGTCACGAGACTTAAAAAGAAATTCACAAGAGCCGACTAGAATGCATACTGTAACACGATATAATTGCTTCAATTTTTATTCAGATATGTTTTTGACTGATAGAATGAAATAAATAGCCATGTTGTGGAAATGTGTCAAGGTATGATAAAACGAAAAAATGGAAGAATCACATGGACTCCTACTTATACACGAGTAGGTAGATATTTATAAAGTAGTGTTAGGAATGTTTTTGTTAAATACCTACTTATATATAATCCAAGCCGCTTGCAAATATATGTCAATGAAAATAATGACTCTATTCCACTTAGAAAGCTACCCCAAAAGGAGTTTATAAGAAAGGAACAATAGAGTTCATTATCCTCAACCAACTCGCAAACAAATTTAACTATGACAACAGACACTCCTGTCTGAAATTATTAGAATAGAACTCGTTATACAGTTCATTACTCTGCAGCAGCAATCACCGATACCTTATTTTCTATCTATAATAACCCTAATCAATGATTTATTGAATACGAGTTTGGTTAAAGACAGAAACTCTTCGCCAACTTTCTCAACTTAAAATCAGTCAATCCTCGTCATACTTACCTCTGATTGACTTCAGCAGCAGAATAGCGCAGTCAGTTTACGATTATAATCCTCTCAGGTGTATAATGCTTTGCTATTTGATCTCTATGGAGATCTGTCGCCGTCTAAGTATGGATAGTGTGATATGTAGTGTGTCTCTGAGCATCTGGGAATACCAGAATGAATTAGTGCTTTGAATGAGTATCCAGTGAGGGAGTATTAGTCAATTAAGACTTGAGAGTCTTAATTGGGCAGACTAGATGGACCGAAAGGTTCTTATCTGCCGACATTTTTCTATGTTTCTATGTTTCTATGAGTGCCTGAGTGAGCGTGAGGGTCTCACTTGTTAGAGAGTATTGTCCCCAGAAGTATGGAGTGTTCCTAGCATCTTTAGAGAGTATCCCCAGACTGTCTAGTGTTTGTAGAAGTGTCCAAGGGCTCAAGACCCCCAAACTCTCTAGCTTGCACGGTATTTCTTCTCATTTCACACCCCCTTTTCCAGCTTCCTTCAATCAAAAATCTTTGTAAAATTTAAATAAGCATTATATTCTGATTTTAAGAATTTATCTCACTTTCCGCTTAAGGGCAGTGTGGTATAACAAGAAATTGTGTATATACACCTGGTCCCCCTAATTGTCTCATGTTATCTAATTTAATCCAAAACAATAAATTTTCTTGTTGTTTTAATTGCATTCCCGCTTTCAGTTACACTGACAGTAGGTTTGTCTAAGTAGATAGATAGTACCTAGGAGGTATAGAAGGAAAACGGGCCTTCAAGGGTCCGTGGCTATAAGACTGAGAGTGGAAACGACTGGTTACCTATCACATCTATAACATAATTGCTAGCAACAGCAGCATTGGAAGCCCAGAGTGGTATATGGTGTAAGGATATCTGGGAGCGCTCCCAAATGTGTCCATCAGAGATGAACTCCAACTGGGCAGGCCTCCTAGGTTCTATCTATCTACTTAGACAAACCTACTCCATTAGGTATTCACGCAGCTTGGCTGGATATACACAGAGCATCTTTGTATATATTTGTTTGTGTTACCACCTCGAGTATGTTTTTTTTTACTCTTGATACTTAGTAAAAGTTATGTTTTAACTTCTCACAAATTTCCAGAGACCCCAGAGTCCAAGGACTTTTTTGCCATTTTCTCTCAGGGTTACCCCCTATCAAGGCCACTGGGCCTATTATGCTATACTGATCTCTATCTTAAAGGAACACTCTAACAAAAAAATCACCCCCCCGTTTTTTAATCCTAACCTATCCCTATTCCCTTAATAAATAGTTATTTTTTTTTTGTGTGTGTGTAACTGTAATACTTACCCTAAAATCCTCTTCTTTCCAGCGGCATTTTTTTTTTTTTATACTCCCCCTCCCTCCTCTTCCGCTCCTGTCCTTCTTGCATTTAAGTTGCCTTCTGGTTTACGTGAGAAGCGAGCATGCGCGCCTCTCACGTAAGCCAGCCAATCGGCAGGCTTCCTCCCGGCTCCCTCTGAGGATTAGTGTTGCGCGCAAGAGGATGCGCACAACACTAACCCTCAGAGGGAGCCGCCAGCTTCTGCGGTGAGTTAGAGACGTCATCGCGCTGAAAGCGCGATGACGTCTCCTACTCGGCAAAAATCGACAGAAGCGGGAAATATGATTCCCGCTCTGCTGACTGACAGCTGGGAGGGCGGAGTAAAGTTCTCCGCCTCTCTCAGCTGTTTTCAGCATTTACAGCTGAACCGCTGAGTGGAGGGAGGGGGGACAGAGGGCAGCATACTCCGGGCATCATGACCACCTAAAATAGCTTAGGTGGTCATGTTGCTTAGAGTATCCCTTTAAGTCTTTCTCTGCTTAGATTTACTGTACACTTTTAGGAAATACAATGTCACTTTTTTTACTTTCAAGATGGTCAGGCCCTCTTTTTTCTTTTTCCCCATGAGATAAGGCAATCATTTCATATTTACTTTTTGGAATAAAAATTACCTCACAATAAACTCAGAAGAATTTCTTTTGAAGTAGTTTTATTCAGAGCATTAAAGAACGACTATTATCATGTGTGATAAATATTCAGGCGTTGAAATATTCTTCTAGATGACTAACCTCGAACTTAATGAGAACTGTTAAGAGAATTAGACATTTTAAGCTGGAAAATAGCATTATAATATAAAAATAGAATATAATAAAAGCATTATAATTATTAACAACACCGTTACACACAAAGTTCAGTCTTTCATTTATCTGATATTACTGGTAATCCACATGAAAGAGAAATAAAAAGTAATTTCCACTTAAAATGAAAACATCAACATGGGATTTAGATTTTTCTTTGGCTCGTAAAATATTATGCATATTAACTACCATAGTCTTGACTAAAATATATATTTTTTGAAAAATATTAAACATAATGGGCCACATTACATTCTTGACGCTAACGTTAACGCTCACTTGTGTGAGCATTAACGTTAGCTGCGGCGTCTACCACATATTATGATCCAAATGCAAACGGTTAAGTAACCTGTTTGCGTTTGGTACCTTGTGCTTTTCAGCGTGAGGTTACTGTACTTTGCGCTCCCTATGCTTAACATGGGGAGCGCAAAATGTTAATCAGCGTTAGGATTACAAAGTCCTAATGCTGATTACTGTCCGGCTCTGGTTAGAGGAAAGTTAACCAGAGCCAGGACTTGGTGTTAATGGATTCCGCTTCTGCAAAATCTGTTAACACCAGTCTAAAAAAACAAGTTAGATACTCACCTCCTGTCCCGCGGCTCCGACCACGGCTCCGACCGCCTCCTCCGTCCGGCGGGAGCAGGGAAAGACTGGGGGAAAAGTCCTCTCATCCTCTTGCCGCAAGCATCCCGTCCCGTAGCGCGCGGTAACAATGCAGGCAGCATTTTTTGCGCCTGCTTTGTAATCTAGCATTAAAACGTTGGCACAAGGGGGAAAACTGCAGGCGCAGTTTTTCCTCCCTTGTGCCCGCATTTAACTCTAGGATCGTAATGTGGCCCAATATTTATACTTAGGAATATTGGAACATAGCCGTGTACTTATGGTTAATCATTGGTTGGCACTAATTATACCATAATATGAAATGAAAACTATAGTACATGCATCATAAATATATAATGATGATGATATCCTTGCATGTTTGACACATTGATGCTGTAGTGGTCATCTAATTATTTCAGACACAATATGGACCCTATTCCCAGGGCAATCTATGTTCAGTCATAAAAGGTCAATCTGAGTTCTGTTAATTATATGGCAATTAGACAGATTCTAAACTCTAGTCAAATTATATCCCCTAAGGACCAGCATTTCCTGCAATAATAGTTGCAATGTTCTCATCTGGTAACAGAAAAAAATGTCGAGGCATTCCAGTAGCACAGAACTTCCTGCATTCTGATCCCATCCCTTACATACACAAAGATTATTTTCAGCTCATGCACTAATCCCTGGTGTCAAACATAAGTAAACCATTGATCTACATATATGATTTTCCTTCCCACTTTGGTGTCTCCAGCAAATATTAGTTGCTAAGAACCCTTTGGATGTTACTTCCTTGACATGCCTGACATGGCAATAAATTAGGGTACTGACATGTGTGCTGTCACAAAAGACTTTTTACTTTCCTCTTTCCAATGTACATGAGTTACATAAGGTGCTAAAACATTGACTACATTGTCCAGGGTTCGTCAACATTGGCTCTCCAGATGTCTTGGAACTACATCTCCCATAATGTTCAACCACTCACTAGATTAGCTGAGCCCCATGGGAGATTTAAAGTTGCTAATGCTGACTTTTGACATGGTAATCACGGATCTTCAAGGGTTTTTCAAACAGAGGTTTTCCAGCAGTTTAAGAGTTGTTCCAGTTAAGCTCTGGCCATTGGATCAATCAAATACATTAAATGTGACAAAGAGATGACAAAAATAGTCCATTACCCTACTTATTGGTATTTGGAATAAACATAATGAATATACTAGCAACGCGTCTTCCAAAACATTACTGCCATATTGTAAAACTATGAGCCGTGTTCCATTAATTTAATGAATTAGCTTGAATTAGTTTAACATCTTGAGATGCTGTTTCCTATGAACTCTAGGAACCAATACAAGCAATGGTGCATGGTATCATTTAATGGTTCCCTCCTGTTATGATTCAAGATGCTAATTAGTGTTAATTTAGTCAACTAAAATATCATTAAAGCTAAATGGTATTTTAATCAAAGGACTAGGGGTAGCACTAAATTACAATTAGTCCCTTCTTATTCTTAACATTTTCTTCTAGGTTTTATTAGCTGATGAAAACATCAATAGATTTTCATCAAAGTTGTAAACTTCAACTAAAATGACTAAAGTACGATTTAGTTTTAGTCATAAAGGACTATGACTAAAACTAAATTAAAATCAGTTCCCCCCAAACATTTTCCTCTAGTTTTCATTAATTGACAAAAATGTCAATAAAGCTTTGCCTTAGTTTTAGTCATCAGAACTTAATTGACTAAATTTTTTTCAGTGATGAAAACTAGGCTCTAACGAAGTCTTTCAAGAAAATTATTAGTCAACTGCTAATACAGTGACTTGGACATAATATAGCTTGGACTTATGTTATACAGAGGTTGGCAATAACAAGGTAAAGATAAGAATTTTGCTATTCCTCAGAGAGAACATCAATGTGAGTGAGGTTTCCTTGGTTAAATTTAGTTGTTTAATGTTTTTTACAGTGAAAAACCATGACACAGATCACAACGTAGCATTAAGGGCAAGACACAAATGGAAAGCTTGTCCATCAGCCGTTTTCCATTTGTGGCTTGCCTTTAACATTTTGTATTAAGATCGAGCCGCTTTCTCATCAGCTCGAGTCGTAATACTTTGCAGCTGCAACATGATAACACCCGTGGCATGGCGAACTGCGTTGTTATCAGCTCCAGGAGTCCATAAGACTCCGTGGAGACAAGTGTGAGTAAGATCCGGCCGCTACAGTGGAAGGATATACAGAGAAACACTGGAAACGATGCAAGCTGAGCTTGTGTCTTGGATGAAATAGGATGAATTGAAATGAAGCACTGCGTTTGAGCTTGTGCATTGTACTTTGTGTCCTAGTTGTAATCTGGCCCTATGTATATATATTTTTTTGGGTTAAGGGGTTAGTGAAGGGGTTAAGATCTTAATCTGACAGTAGCTATGTCATCTGAGGATGATAGGATATATATCTACAATGATGAGATACGGGTTGCTTAACTGAAAAAAAAATGGATATACAGGCTATGGCTTCAAATGCTTGAAAAAAATATTTTTTAATTGTGTTTTTAGTTACCAATATGACTAGAGACGGCACAACTCGTCTGGAAGTTTTTTTAAATTTATATTAGGCAGTTTCCTTCTTGCCTTATTTTTTACCATGGTATCTCAGTCATCATTAGTCTGTGGGTGAAGACAAAAGACCTACAATTTATTTTAACAATTCTATCCACCATAATACAAGGAAATGAGAGTAAAAAATATTTAAATTCAAATGTTGCAGTCACCATTACTAGTAAGATCACCTAAGTCTGGCTGCAACATTTTTTTTTCTTTTTATAATGTGGAGGAATTTGGCTGTTTTCCTGGATATGAAAATCCACAGGCTTTCTCAGAATTCCTACACATCATAACAGTGAATTTGGAGGCATTATTGAATTTCATCCTGTCTGGGGCACTGACTTCGTTGAATATAGCACAGCTGGAATCCAGCTGTGTTTAATTTAAGAAAAGAAACAGGGCCCCATTGTCTGCATCACCATTTGCCCATTAGCTTCCTAGTGCTTTGCAGTCTGGTTGTACAGAGGTATTGTTCCTCTTGAAAGTTACTCCTCTGTTATATCATTTCCCCTCAGTAAATAGGAAGTATAATAACTATTAAAATGAGCAAAAAATAGTGTAATATTCTATGTAATGATGGCATTTTGTTTTGCTGTGTTATACACTAGCAGATTTTTTTATATTAAATATTAACAGATTGCCTTCCAGCCATATTGAGTTATCCCCGTCAACAGAATCTCAGAAAATAATGTTCATGTTCAGCATCTCCAATACATCGTGTCAAGATTCCGCATAGAGGGACCTCCAGTAATACCCAGGTCTCATTCGTAAGTCTGTGTCAGGAGTTTCAAAGTGGTTACCCACAATCAAGTCATCGTGAAGATTCTTGCCTATCACACCAAAGATGCTTGCCCAATCTGGTGTCAATCTGAAGATGCTTGGTTAGCCTCGATTCACTCTAGAGATGCGTACGTACATCATTTTCCAAAAGAGCAGATCACCTGCATTTTCTGCCGCATGCCCCTTCTATCTACCAATCAAGACTCTCCCTGGAGTATTAAAGCCTTTCTGTTTTCATAGAAAGCTGCCCTGTCGTGATTTTTCTAAACCCCTCACTGCGTTCTCATTTGTTTTTTATCTACCGTGTACCAGACTTTGGCTTGCCTCGATTTACTGTTCTTTCACGAATCTCAGTCCTTGGCTTTGTGTTACTTGGCTTTATTATTGTGAAACTGGTTTGATCTCGGCCTCTTTCTTGACTCTTCTGGTTACCTTAGTGCTACCTAAGGACCAATTTTGACCCTTTCACTACCAAGTGATTTTTCAAAAAAACATTGTCAGGAACCAGTTGTTTTTATGAAAAATCATTTTTAATTATTTATACTTTAAGACATATTTAGAAATACTCCCAATTAATATTTTACTGTACTAACATATTTGGCCAGTAGATGGTGCCATCTTCTGTCAAATTGAGTTACAGTTGCAGCCTGTGATTCACTGCAACAAATATATATCGTCTTGCTGAATGTCCGATGTCAGGACATCCAGTTAGCTGATTTTTACACAGTTTTAGCTCTTTGGGTGATATGCCCACAAGGCTAAAACTTTGGGAGTACCTTCTGCAGCCTGAAAGCAAATGACATTTTTTTGCAGCAAACTAATTTAATTTGCTTTTGGGCTGCAGAACAGCAGATATCGATATTCGAGCACCTGATGGTGCCTTTGAAGCCCGAGATATCTCGATCTCGGTAGTAAAGGGGGTTAACACAGATTTCCTGCTTCTTCTGTATTATCTGCTTTCTGCATGTTCAACTACTTACCATGACTCATTGAGTCCATTTCTCTTTTGCACTCATTATTTTCAGTCCTCATTAGGCTACATTCAGTCATCAGACCTTTAAGCTGACCCCGTCTCACCATTAGTATGTTCCTTTGTGTACTACGTCTCGGCCTTATTATTTCCCCTCTTTCCCAATAACTTCAACCCTTATTCCACTTACTTTGATCTGTGTTGTTTCCTCCTCATACTCTTTACGTTTCATGTATTGTTCCAGTTTACCATTTACTACAGTTCTCCCCACATATCTTCTGTGATCTCTCTTTTCTATCGCTATGTTTTTTACCCAAGTTCACCCATTTCCATGTTTACGTAATATTTCTTCCATCGCTCTCTCAACCTCTGTGTGTTCAATCAGATTCATCTTGTGTTTTACAGCTGTCTCGTGCTTTGTCTTTTCTTTTGCTCTTTCTCCCATTTTGATATTTCTCTTTACCTCTCTTTCTATATATTTTCCAAAGATTCTCCTTTTTGCCTTCGATTAAAAAAGTATTTAATTCGTATTTTCAATTTCGCTCCATTCACTTTATTATATCCTTGTTCGGCTAAATGTTGGGGATCATTCTGAATCTTGAAGATGAAAGCCCCATTTGATCAATACGACAGCCAGTCATGAGTGACCACATGACATCACATGGTCACCATCAAACTGCCACATATAAGTCAGCAACGGTATTCCCGGTATTCTGCATGTAAGCATAGTCTTTTCAACTTATGACATGCTATGATTACAATCTCTAAGGGCTCTTTTATATGACTGTCATAGCACGATACTCAGCATAAAGGGGTTAAATATATTTCTGTAATGTATATGTATACCAAACTAATGGTTAACGTGTCATCCAAACATGATTGACATACCACCTTGCTGCCACTTTTGTGTTATTCTGAGAAAGCAACAATGAACAATTTAAGCAACAATGAAATAGCCGAACCAACGTTTTTCTCACACTACTTACAGGTTATGAAACCAGGGTAGATTTGAATTTCTGTATTTTGTGAGTGGCACTTTTAGACCGGAGTCAGAAGAGCGTTTTGAAGAGCGGAAGGAACATCCCTGTGAGTGGACATTCCTTCCACTCTGACGCCTGTCTGACCACTTCGCTGAGCGCAGTTAGTGTGCTCAGCATTGCAAGGCTTGATCCTCCTATGGAGGATCATGTTTTGCAGTTCCTTCAAAGCGCGTCTTAGCGCTTTGACGGAGAGGCTTGCTGCACAGACGCAGAACAGCCGCTGTTGCACACGCCATCCGTGTGCGCGCAACAGCATGTGGCCGGCCCCATCGCAGTGTCACAATGCTGCGATTGACACCAGAAGCCACATCAGTATGGGCGCACCTAGTGCGCTCATCTGACACTGGCCTTCAGACTATGATCGAAAAGTCATGGCCGAGACCATTGTAAACAAGTTGACCCTCAGGTCCTCTAACCAAATAACTTGCGGCCACTCCACCATCTATAAATCTATATAATACTATGACAGGAAAAGCTCCAGGGTTGATGACTCTCAATAATATGCTCTGTGCCACATAAAGCATATAAGACAGAGTGAGCTTGCTGTGGCATACTCTCATGTATGGGGTACACAATCCATAGGATATGATAGAATCAGCTCTAGTGTAAACCAATCACTCAGACATTGGAGTTAAAACCCAAGAACGTAATTACTAAGTTTTCCAATGTTGTAATATCTTTCTTTAAAACAACTAAAACTATTAAAATATGGAATTTTAAAAAAATCTGCAGCCCCTTAGCAGATTCCATTTCTTTCATTTTATCCTCTGTTGTTAGTAGACCACTGCAGGACACGGACACGTGTTGTTTTATATATAATATTCTTATGGCTTGGCATTCTGAATTTTTAAGCTTCAAACATATAATTAGATTGTTTAGTCTATTGCCTGTATGGTTTCTTCAGAATCTCTCCCTACTAGAGCATGATACTTTTCTTGATGTCAACTATGTGCTTCACTTCTTCCAGGTTTCAGATTTCCTCCTGCATGAAGAGTAGTACATTTCACGGTTTTACATGCTTCCTTTTAAATTACATAGCAGTGTATTCTGTTTATAAGCATTTTCTTTGAAATTCAATATATGTTGGGATAGGGCAGAAGATGGGCTTTGCAAAGATAAGCATGAAGGCAAATCCCAATGTACCACCATCTTAAAATTTCACCAGCTGCTGCTGTATAACAGGTGTTTCTTACTGTAAAGGACGTAATCAAAAGTGATGTAGTTTTGGTCCCATGGTAACCCAATCCCCAGAGGTCTGCCTAGTAGCTGCTGACTGACAGCCTTCAGGGTTTATTTGAAACCTCCACTTGGAAGCACTGTTCCAGGGGTCTGGTACAGCTGAGGGGTGTTGAGGCAGACTTCTATAACAACAATCACTTATATCTGCTTAAATGGTCATGATGGCTTGAGTATTTGTTTATTGTACGCTATGGAAAATCTTATGCTGTATATCAAACACTCACAGGTGTGGGGCCTTATGGTTCTTCACCTGTCTATCTCTTTCTGTTGCATTTCTGGGTTACCTGAAGCTAGTTATGCTTATATGAAGATACCAAAGCCTTCATCCACATCTCTGCCAAGGGACTGTGAATGTCGCGACTTGCCCCGTTTTCTCATTCTACATCATACAAACATCATGGCAGCTGAACGGAGGAGATAATGAAGTTTACAATGCACACATAGATCTTTATATGGATTCTTGTGTACAACATGCGCTCCAGATGGTTTCAACCATTTACAATCATCATATATTACAAATTACTGTGTGTATCAAAAATAGTAGGGGTTATTCAGAGAGAGCCGATCTGGCACCATAATTGCACCAAACGGTGAATTTCCCCATATGGTGCACTTTTGTGGCCATTCGGCTATTCGGTGGGTTTGCAGCTGGCTGGCGGCGGCATTCGAAGGCCAATTCGCTGCACTACAGTGAATCACACTCGCCGAAGTGCGGTGAATAAGAGATCTCCGGTGCTCTCTGAATAACCTTGTGTATTTCTACTGCGATGATAGTGTTTTAGATCAGGTTTTTAAAATTACTAGATAGGCATGTTGTTTATTTCAAAATGTATTTTTCTGGCTTTCTTAACTAAGTTATTTTTGTAAAGGATAGACAAATGGATATGAAATTATCTAAATTGACATAAATGTAATTTTAAAATAATATTAAAAGCACATCCAAAGTGTTTAGTCTACAAAAAGTGGAATTCACCAGAGATAAACATGTATTTCACATTCTACTTTATAAAATCTCGCTTTTGTATTCATGCTAGGTTTTTATTTTTAACACCTTGGTATAAAATATGGAGTTTCCAACAGCTTCCTAGTTCGTTCCACTGATATATAGGTCGCCATTGCTAGAATTTCGGTCGTCATCATTAGAGTTTTGTATTAACATATTAGGCCGATTACACCCTAGTCAGTAACTGGGATTTCCATCATGTACTACCTGTTACGGAATGTATTCGGCCAAGCCACTGTATTCCCAGGTTGGATCAAAACAACTGAGAGACACATGCAGATACCAGCTGTGTGCTGCTGCAGGTGTTGACTCCTGGAGTCCAGTTCGACCCCACATAAGTTCTGAGAGCTCTCTTCATAGGGGTCATGAAGCAGCCACAAAAGAGCTGAGAAAGAACACTGGATGAGAACTATATGTTTCTAGTCTCCTGATCATTTCCAGAGGAAGTTGTAGATTCTGCAGTCCTCTGTTCCGTAGGACCTAAGTAAGGGGGACATAAGTTAGATGGTACTAAATTGAGGTGTTATGGGATTTAACTTCTGCAAAATCACTTAGCAGCAGGGTTTATGAGATGGTATTCATTTCTGAATACACCAGCTCATTTACAGGAGAACAAGCTAAAATGGAATAGCTCAATCTCTGTTAAGGAGCTGCGAATTAACAGCTCCATAAGGTAAAGGAGACATTAATTTACAGTAAGCAGCCAAAACCACCAAAGCTGGTGAATCAGCTGTAAAAGCTGTAGCTTTGAGGAAAGGCTGGATCTGTTTTGTCCAATGACTCCAGCTTATAACTAGGTTGGAATCAGACTCCAAGGGGGTTAGTCAGAGAGCACCGTTGACATGTCGTTGACATTTCGGTGCTTTCTCGTTCCCCGCACTTCGGGGAATCAAATTTCCCCACCCTACGGTCAGGGCCGGCCCAAGCCACTGTGCTGCCTGGAGCGATGGAAGAACTGCTGCCCCCCCAAAAAAAACATGCAACGTGTATGAGCTTATTACGAAGCGTCACAGCAATAAAACTCAATGTTCGGTGTGGGAGCAAACAGAGCTCCACAGCAATAAAACTCAGTCTGCGAGCGGCTGTGACAGGCTGCAAAATAATAACATGCACAGTGAGTGTTATATAGAGATTTGACCTGTCAGTCTGGAAATTGATAGCTGTGTGTACAGGGGTCAGGTGTCTCAGTCTGGTAAATGACCCCTCCCCCCAGACCGTGTGAGTGTTATACACAGGTCTGACCTCCCTGCCTGGTACAGGTAAAGGCAGTAGTAGGTGCAACAGGGCCTCTCTCCCTGGAACCCGTCATCATTCCCCAGCTCGTCTCCATCCACAGACTCAGCCATGGAGCCCTGAGCCTGCAGCATCCCGGATCCTGGCCGGCACCGCATTCCCTGCAGGGACCAGACGTCAAGTCCCTCTCCCGGAAACAGGTCTAGCTCAAAACCTGTTCTCCCGGAAACCACCATCACATTAAACAGAGCCCCCTTGATACACACGGACGGGCACCAATATTATCCAGGGGGTCAGACAGTTCTGGAACCCCCCCATTTCTAATTCAAGATCCGGTGTATCACTCATTGGGCAGATGAAGCGGCCACTCTCTCCCTAATAAGTGGTGGGCGAGGCCTGCTGAGAGGGGTGGGCACAGCCTGCTAGAGGGGCAGGCGCGGCTGGCTTTCTCCACGAAACAACAGCCTGATGGAGGGCCGTGCCTTGTTCGGGCCATGCCTTGTTCGGGCTGAGCGCTCTCCATGCCATGGCCTTTACCAGGGTGGCAAAATGCTGCCCCTGACAAAGGGCTGCCTGGAGTGGCTGCTCCACCCTGCTCCATAGACGAGCCAGCCCTGCCTACGGTGAATTCAGCATTCACCACAGGGTCCCTGAAGTGCAGGGAATTGGTTGCCGAGTCGCCTACCGCCACCAACCCACTGAACATCCACCAAAACTCACAGTAGGGCCACCAAATACAGCCGACAAGGTGCCGGACAGGTAAAAAAAAACAATACGATTGAAAATGTCAAAACTGAAATGCTGTTTGCAAAAAAAACTACTGAACGAAAATGTCTGGAATTAACATATGTGGTCCTATGAATGATAATAAAAAGGTCTGTTACAGAAATAAGAAAAAGCGCTTTAACCCTTTCGCTGCTGAGGCTTTTCACACCTCTGTGCTGAGGTCATTTTTACCGGTTTTGCTCATCATGTTTAAATGTGTTTTGAAGGCTTATTTTAGTATATGACCCAGACATATTATATATCGTTCTTTCCGTCAGACTCGGTAGATTCATAATATGTCATTATTATATGTATACGTTATGTCATGTCTGTATATTATAACAAAAAATGCAATAAAATATGTATTTTCAATAATTTACAACGTGTAAAGTGTTTTTTTTCACATTTTAACATGAGAACAATTGCGGTTATATTTTGTATGGGGTGCGCTTGTTAAAAAAATTAGAGATGGGGTCTCGTTACATTTTTTTTTGGGGAAAATTACACGATTTTTAACAAACGCACCGCATACAAAAATCGTTAGTGCAGCATCATTGTTCATATTATAATTGAAATGGGAACAATATTGCTGCATTAACAAACCAAAAAAAAGAAAAAAGAAAAATATTTTTTTTTTTTATAATTTTTTTTAAATATATATATATATATATTTTTTTTTTTAAAAACTTTTTTCACTTTAGTGTTTGGTATCGTTGGAACGGCCATGCTCTGGCCGATCCAACCATACCAAACTTTAACCCCTAGCTGCCACGGATCGGGAGATAGGGAGTTCTTTGGAACTCCCTATCTCCACCGTTGGTGGCAGTTAGGGGTTAACTCTAGGACTGGCGTCATCGTGCTATGCACGATGACGCCAGTCCTCAGGGGGAGTTCCCGGAGGTTTGGCCGACATCCAAGATGTCGGTCAGCTCCGGGAAAGGATCACGAACCGGCGCTTTTCAGCGCCGATTCGCGATCCAGCTCCCCAGGGGTTAATGCCAAGCACCATTTGGAAGGGCAGGCTGTGCCCTTCCAAATGGTGCCTGGGTTAACCCCCGCAACGCCGCCGATCGGGAGGGAGAGAGGTCCGAAGGACCTCCCCCCCTCCCTTTCAGGCGCCTCCTCCGCACATGCGGGGGGGGGCGCCTGAATTAGGTGTCATCGCGCTGCCGCGATGACACCTAATTTCATCGGCGGCGGTTCCGGATGCTGGGCTGACATCGAGGATGTCAGCCCGCACCAGGGGGGCCAGCGATTGGCCGAAACCCGGCCGAACGCTGACTCCAAAGGGAGGACGCGCTCAGCGCGTCCTCCGCACAGCGGGAGCCATGTGGAGGACGCGCTGAGAGCGTCCTCCGCATGGAAGTGGTTAAAAAAAAAAAATTGCCGAAAAATGTGTAAAAGATCCTAACAAAATCAATAAAGAGACTTTTTACTGCAGATTAAAATAATAAACGGTTTATTAGGTATTGAATTAAAGCAGGAATATTTTTAACATTGAAGCCTATGGGGTTCGCCTGAATAAACCTGCCAATTGAAAACACCGAACAGCAGGGCACTTTGGCAACTTTTCATTGCTGTTCAGTGTTCTTCTCTGAATAGATTACCCATTGCTTCTCTATGGGGGATTTCACTGCCTTCGAACAGGCATCGCACTTGCTGGCAGTTTGTCAAAATTTGGCAAACAGCCTGCTCGAATGGCCCCAAAATGTCACCATACAGGGAAATTCCCTGTTTGTCCCCTCTGAATAACCTCTTAAATGTTTACATACATACTGTATATAGTCATATAAGTCTTATGGTCTGTTTGTGTTTTTGAAAATTAAACAAGCTGGGTTGGAAGGAGTTAACTAGCTAATCTACTTAATCTCAGAAAACATTCAGATGGATAAATGATGAAGTCATTTGATTTTAGTTGCTCCATTAACAATAAGTTTGCTTTACTTGTGGTTTATTGGCTCCTTAACATATAGTACTGCTGTTGATTTAAAGTCAAAATGACAAGAGCCTCTGTAATGTTTTTGTTTCTCAGACATCGGGATTTATATCATTACTTAAATTGTCAATGACAATTTCTGTTTATTTATGAAAAAATTGTTCCTTGCAGCTTAGGTCAACAGGTCAAGTCATGACTCTGGGATATTGACGTGAGGAAATGACAATGATCCATTGCAGAATTGCCATTAGGACTTTGTTTGGCTGTGTTATTTTTATCCTTCTAAGTCAGACGATGCCGCAGGAATTTATGATGAAAGGTACAAGTGATAAATATGCAGTGCTTCTGGAAATGATTTTAAGCCACCTTTCTTTAACATTCTATTATTATCCTACTTGTTTATCTGTCTAGCATCCATCTGCACTTCCATACAAATCGCTGCATTTTATTTTAGGTCAACCTATAAGAAACTGAAAAAAACCTGTAGCCTGACACCAGGTAGAGACAAAATATCAGTACATTTGTAATTCTTAAAATAGAATAAATTATTCTTTCTTATTCTAAGCCTTACCAATGCATACTAAGCATTATAAGAGTTATAGGTAATAAAACGAGATGTGTGTCTAGAAATGTGAATCACAATATAAAAATATTATATTTACGCTGCTTATTGGTAAAGCTGCAAAAACAAGGGCCTAATTCCGGCAAGTTGGTACCAGGGAGACGCTAAGGGGAAAAACTGGTGAAAACACTAGCAGCTCCCCGTTCTTGATAATAATGAATGAGTCACTGTATCAGAAGCTTGAGCTGTGATTATAAGGAGCTACTAATTAACACTGGTAGCAGCGTCACCACTGGTATCAACTCCTGGAGTCTATAGGGCTCCATGGAGCAAAGCACAGCTCTGTCACTAGCTCTGCAAAAGCAGTGAGACGTCAGTATACAGTAGGGGACATACAATTGGATTGGAAGGCATCATTGTAACCAATAGATTGCATGGAGCGCAGTGAACTTTGATGATGCCTGGCTTTGTTACCTGCATGGAACTCATAGGTCTTTAACACCCAGTAAAGGCATAGACCATCATGCACTGAAATCCCCATTCTGAGCAGTTTGAGTGCTGACTGCTTGGAATTTATGGTTTTCAATGTCTATCAGGGTTATCCAAAGAGATCCGAATTGCTTGAGAACGGTAACCGAATGCTGAAAATCAGCGTTCGGTTACCTTTCCTGGACATTCGGCTATCCAGAGAGCAGGCAATTCGCCAAATCCTGACGAATTGCCTGCACATACGGTGCCTGTTCGGTGCCTGTTCGAGGAAATATTCCCGTTTTAATTCAATATCTAATAAACCGTTCATTATAAAATTCTGCAGCAAAAAGTCTCTTTATTTATAGATTTTTTAGGATACTTTAAGCATTTTTCTTTTTTCTTTTTTTTTTTTTTTAAAAGTCCGATTTTTTTTTATTTATTTTTTTCAGTTTACTTATTTATTTTGTAACAGCCCTTTTTATTATCATTCCCTGGACCTCCTGTGAAAATTTCAGACATTTTCGCTCAGTAGTTTCTTTGCAAACAGCGTTCTTTTTCCCAGATTCATACAAATGGTTTTTCTAATTTATTCACTGCCTCCTCTACGTCACAGCTGCTTCGGCTCTGTGTGATTCGGCTCCTTTTCGGCTCCTGTTGGGCTTCTTCGAAGGTTAATCCAGATGTTTTTGCTTGTTTTCAGCGTGCATTCGGTTAGTTGTCGGTTAGTTTTCGTCAGGTTTTCGGCAGCTTTTCCCTGCAATTCGGGGACCCTGTTGTGTTTGCTGAATACACCGCAGGGTCACCGAAATGCAATCGGCAAAAGGAACCGAATTGAAGAGAACGAAAAGTCACCGAACGTGCGGTGACTTTTCGAATCTCTTTGGATAACCCTGTAAATTTACCAACACAATACTCTATACGGCAGAGCTTATAGAATTGAAAAGGTATGTGTAATAGAAACGCTCAGGGTTCTGTCCAAAATTCCAGGACCAGAACCAGCCCATTATTTGTCCATCCCTTCTCTGTCCCAGAACCACGCCAGGAGACCCACAGTCACCTTCTACTCTACAGAGAGATTCTCCATTGAAGCCAAGAGAGAGCCAACACATGACCAGAGAGACTTGATCCTTGGTAAAAGCAGGAATGAATGGCTTTATTTTTCAGACATACAGTATGTTAAAACAGGTTGCACAATGTATGTTGGTTATCTGGGAGGGGTCTGGAACAATAGATCTCTGCTGTCTGAGCACCCCCCTCCTCCTCCCAGTGATAAGATTATCTGTCCAGCACAGTCAATCCCAGGGGGACCATACATTTATTCAAGCTAACAACTCTTGGAACTGCACCACAGAAACATGGTTTAAAACAAATAACAAACAACATGGCAATGTCCAAATGCTCCATGGATAGTCCTTGCCATAATCACCCATAGTCTGTGGGCATGAGGCTGGCATCCGCTTCTCTCCAAAGGACACAAAGTCCATATGTAGTGCAGCCAATGCTGCGAGTGCCTGCGTTAGCCAGTCTCTGACACCTGAAATTCAGGTGTCTCAGAAGATGGCGGAGGCGTCCGTCCCTGTATTGTTTCTTTTTTTGTAAACATATTTTTACATAGTGCCAGGTTATAATGAAGATGGTAGCTGAATATCAAACTGTGCTTTCAGACGGCCAATAGAACTTTTATTTTTGCCTTTTCTTAATATGTGGATGAAATATTTGCCTGCTTCTTGTTGGATTATGTAATTGCTTAGATGGAAACTATTAAAATGCAGAGGGCCTGTTCGGCTAAATTTGAAGAGCTGAGAATTCCAGGGCGGCAGGCCAGTCGTACTGCTGGAGTGTAAAATCAGCACATTTACCATGTTGTTTCTGGCTGTACATGTATAACGTATAAATATACGTAATTTTTGCTGAATATGTGTGTAATATATTCCTATGTTTAAGGGATATTTGTAGTAGAAAAATAATTGAATGAACAGAGTAAATATGCGGCAAAAATCTTAATTTTTTTGTTTTAAAAACGTGAAAATAATAGTGAAAGCAAAGCATTTCATGTTCTCTCCAAAGTCATATTTTATTCAAATATAGCAAAGAAGAAGAGTCAATAAATCATCATTTTGCTTCCCTCTGTAATGCACAAACATTTTGAGATTTGCCTCTCTGCCTATTTAAATGTGTCCTATTGAAATACTTTCCAGTTACTCACAGTTCTGCTTTCTCTGGTGCCATATAGTCTGAGTCGTGTTAACTAGGACACCTGAGATACAGAATGGGGGTGGGCATATGATTTATAAGCATTTATTTCATGCTCTTCAGTTGCTGCCTGAGCGCTGTTGCCAGCTACTGTTAGTGGTCCAACATCTCAGCTTTCCATCATTGTTGCTTTATTCAAGTTGGCATCTCCAAAACCAAAAACAACTGTTTATCATCATCACTACAGTTACAGGCATCTATACAGCGCCAGCATATTCCGCAGCGCTTTACAATAGGGGAGCACAAACAGGAGACGTACATGGTACATGATGAAAAGATGACCCTGACCGTAGGATAATTTTCCAGGTAGTGCTCAGCCAGACAGTCCATGAGTTTACAAACTAAGGGACTGGGATAGGTGAAACAGACGGGAGCAGAGGGAATGTGAAGATGGATAGGAGGGCAGCATGGGAAGGACCAGAAGCCAGGGCTTAGTTAGAGTAATTAGAGAGAGAAGTGGCGACCGCTGGAAATTTGCGAGCACATGTTTTTCCCCTTAGCATCCCCCTTTTAGTTCAAGATACATGATGGCGCCTTCGTTTTTGCAACATATGATATTATATATATTTTTGCATAAATGATCCTATGGAACAATCGCTACCTAAAGGGTAGAGCGTAACCAATTGATACCAGAAATAGATGATTGCAAAGAAAGAATTGAGGGCAATCATGAGAGACCAAAGGGTTTGCCCCTAAATGTGAATAATCTTCAGTTACTCCGATGTGACCATCAGGGTACTAGTGTCTCCCAGAGACCGATTTAATACATAACTTTTATTTAACTATATAAAATCAAACATAAACATAGACATAAATAGACAGAATTCACAGGACAATAGTAAAACCAAATCTGCTGAAAGAAGTGGTATATATATACCGGCAGGAGCAATGATAGACAAACTGTGCAGCAGGTGAACCAAATGAGCTCACAAAAAGTGGTTTGGCAGTAAGAAAAGTAGTAAGCTGCTTTCTTGTTGTCAATCAAAAAAATTCACGATTATACTGCGGATCAATGAGCAGAAGAACAAATCTGCTGTAAATGAATGTATATATATGCACCAACCAAGGCAATAATCGACAATGAACACAGTAAATGACCTTCAGGGATCACTTCAAAAGTGTTATTATTTCACCATTTCTCACTATAATAGCGGTTTGCTTGTTGTCAATCAAAAGATCAGGTGTAAGTTGCAGATCAAATGAGCAGAAGGACAAATCTGCTAGAAGGTAATATATAAACGTAACAACAGAGGCAATGAATTCACAATGAACACGATAAATGACCTTCGTGGATCATTTCAAAAGTGTTGTAGTAAGGAGAATTGGTATTGTCAATGTGGAGTAACACACTATTGCACATGGAGGGCAGAAAACACAATTCAATAGGCAGAGAAAACGGCAAGAGTCTCCAATGGGGAGTTTGACTCAAGTAACCCAATACAATGATGCTGGGAGATTAAACTTGATAATATGTTGCCAAAGGCATCAAAAGAAAGGGTGTATACAACCAGTGATTCGAGTCTCCAAGCATGTATTCAGGAGGTAAAAATGGAGAATTACTGCCGAAGGAGTGCACCCGACGCGCGTTTCGCCGAGAATGGCTCGTCAGGAGTGCTTACGGGCTGAAGAGGAGGAAAGCTGTTTTAAATGAGTCAGGTTCCGCCCTGGTAATTGAATCAACCAATGAATGGCAGCATAGCAGATGGCCCAATCCGTTGCCTATCTAGGGGATTGACAGATGGAGCGACCAATAGGAGATGTTTATGGCCTGGACAGCTGGTAGCATAAATATTTGTAGTTAAATAGTCCAATGGCGGTATAGCCGCTAATATTGATCAAAATCGCGTTGCCAACAAGTACCAAACAGAAAAAAAGGGGGATATTTGATCTAAATAGAATTCATGAGAATGAGAAAAGTGGTGAATTGCTAAAATGCGTGTAAGATAATCAAAGGGGAATGTATAATGAAATTGACATATAAAGTGGATGGCCACTACGAGTTCTTAACAGCATGGGATCAGAAGGGTAATGATACATTGATATATTACCAAAGGTAATATTGTAACGATAAGATTAACAGTATAGAGAAGAATTAGTACACACGCTTGAACACACCACCTAATCGAATACATAGAGGAGTAGTGAATTAATGCGCTCAGGAAACTTAGAGATGGATTTAACCTCACTCACTGTGACTCAATGTGGAAATGAATATAGAAGTATAATGACCAATAATGGGTCAGAAAATACCAAGAAACGGCGTGAAAGATTAATAAAACTATGCTAAGATATTAAGCATAAATGGGTCGTCACGCTTTGACGCGGCGCCTGATCAAGTACACAGCTAAGAGGTTAATTGGTACATTCAAAAAACATATAGGATTGAGTTTGACTTCACTCGTTGGAACCCAGTAAATGCATAGGTAAAATAACCTAATGATATTAGCAAATGGAAAATAAAGTCAGCTAGCAATAGATGGATATAATATCCTAATATTTACTGAGACATGGTGTAATATCATTGTAGACAGTTTGAGATGCAGGTATTGTTGGACAGTTTATTAGTAAACTCAAACCTACATATTGAAAGTTTAACAATGGGGCAACACATATAAAAAATTGTGGAAACCTTAAATATAGATATAAGGAATATGATGATAAAAACTGTTGTTAATGAGTACTATCTTAAGTGTTAAATATGACAAAAACTGGCTACTCAGCTGAAAAAATGTATCAATGAGGGCAAGAGACTGGCCATGAGTAATGAATGGACCAGGACACAATAACATGACAATTAAAAAAACCGTCTATGAAACTCAATGTAATAATGATATAGATATTGATGGACTCATTGTAATTGAGACTAAACAAAAACGTATAAGAATAGTGAATAATTGGTATTATTAATTCTGGTAGTAAAATTAAACAGGTAAATACAATAAACAAAAAAATAATATATAGAATATATATAAAGATGTCTGACGAATGAAAGAAAGAAATGGAAAAAACAAACAAATTTGATGATCAGATAAATTGGCGTATAGTTGAAATCTTCATTCAAACCATGTGGATATAGGGTTTTGAGTGTGTATATCCAATAGGACTCTCTCTGACAAAGATTTTTATCCAAATTACCTTTACGTGGTCCACAGACCATCCCTTCAATGGCTTGAAAGGACAGACATGAGGGGTCAGAATTGTGTTGGTATCGGACATGTCTAGAAACAGAAGTCTCAAGACTGTTATGGACAGAATTGACATGTTGGAGAATACGGCGTTTGAATTGCTGGATCGTTTTACCAACGTACTGGATTCCACATTCACAAGTAATGAGATAAACAAGTACCTGGCTAGAGCAATTCATAAATTGTCTGATGTCATAATGACGCCCTGTGATGTTGCTGAAAAATTGTTTAGATTTGTGGACAAACTTACAAGCTTTACAATGGGTACATTGAAAAACCCCTTTGGGTTGTTGTAACCAGGTGCGTGTAGCTTTTTCTGGTTGTAAAAAACTATGGACCAATTTGTCACTCAGATTTTTAGTCCTTCTTGCTGTAAATGAGGGAAAAAGGGGGAGAACTTTTTTTAAAGATTTTTCCATGTGTAGAATTGGCCAATATTTTGCGCAAATGGATTTTACTTGGGACCAACCATTATCATAGTCCGCGATGAATCTTATAGATGTTGTATCATCTCTTTTTTTCGGGATCAGAAGTTCATCCCTGGGAGTCAGAAGAGCTCTTTGATACGCTTTTTTAAGGCATTTCCTTGGATAACCTTTAGATAGAAACATGTCTTTTAAAAGATTTGCTTCTAGTTGGAAGTCTTTTAGAGACGTACAGTTGCGTCTAGCCCTTAAGTATTGGCCTATTGGTATCCCTCTCTTAAGGTTCTGTGGGTGATGGGAGGACCAATTTAGAAAGTTGCAAGATCTGAATTGATAGAAATGTTAAGATCAAGAAATTCAATGCTGTTACCACCTATTACTAAAGTGAGGCTAAGTCCAATATCGTTATTATTCAAAAGGGCCAACCATTCGTTTAGCATCTCAATAGAACCCTGCCAAACGAACAGAATGTCGTCTATATAACGCATCCAGTTTTTGACGTACATTGAAAATCTCATCATTTCCGTAGAGAAGACAATTAACTTTTCCCACCAGGCAAGGTACAGATTAGCATAACTCGGGGCACAGGATGTTCCCATGGCCGTGCCCCGAGTTTGCAAATAAAATTGGTTTTGGAATAAAAAGTAATTATGATTTAGTATGTAGTCCAAAAGAGACAAAATGAATTCGGTATCTTGGTCAGAATATTTACTCTTCAAAAAATGTTGAGTAGCACGTAGTCCCACAAGGTGAGGGATGTTGTTATATAGTGAGACTACATCAAGGCTAACCAAGATATCCCCAGGAAGAACATGTATCTCAGATAGCTTCTGGAGCACATGTTGTGTATCTCTTATATAAGAGGGAGTGTCGAGTACTAAAGGTCGTAAGTAACAGTCGACAAATTCACTAATGTGTTCGGTCAATGAGTTGTTTCCCGAAACTATCGGACGACCAGGTGGAGATACAAGAGATTTATGTGTCTTGGGGAGACAGTATAGAGTCGGAATGGTAGGATATTTTGGAAGAAGAAACTTAAAGTTATCGTCGGAAATTAATTTCAACTGTACACCTTGTGTTAGTAGAGTTTGCAGATCTTTGGTAAACAGCTGGGTGGGGTCACATCCCAATTTTCTATAACCATCATTGTCATTTAAATGCACCATGCACCATGCACTCAATCCTATATGTTTTTTGAATGTACCAATTAACCTCTTAGCTGTGTACTTGATCAGGCGCCGCGTCAAAGCGTGACGACCCATTTATGCTTAATATCTTAGCATAGTTTTATTAATCTTTCACGCCGTTTCTTGGTATTTTCTGACCCATTATTGGTCATTATACTTCTATATTCATTTCCACATTGAGTCACAGTGAGTGAGGTTAAATCCATCTCTAAGTTTCCTGAGCGCATTAATTCACTACTCCTCTATGTATTCGATTAGGTGGTGTGTTCAAGCGTGTGTACTAATTCTTCTCTATACTGTTAATCTTATCGTTACAATATTACCTTTGGTAATATATCAATGTATCATTACCCTTCTGATCCCATGCTGTTAAGAACTCGTAGTGGCCATCCACTTTATATGTCAATTTCATTATACATTCCCCTTTGATTATCTTACACGCATTTTAGCAATTCACCACTTTTCTCATTCTCATGAATTCTATTTAGATCAAATATCCCCCTTTTTTTCTGTTTGGTACTTGTTGGCAACGCGATTTTGATCAATATTAGCGGCTATACCGACATTGGACTATTTAACTACAAATATTTATGCTACCAGCTGTCCAGGCCATAAACATCTCCTATTGGTCGCTCCATCTGTCAATCCCCTAGATAGGCAACGGATTGGGCCATCTGCTATGCTGCCATTCATTGGTTGATTCAATTACCAGGGCGGAACCTGACTCATTTAAAACAGCTTTCCTCCTCTTCAGCCCGTAAGCACTCCTGACGAGCCATTCTCGGCGAAACGCGCGTCGGGTGCACTCCTTCGGCAGTAATTCTCCATTTTTACCTCCTGAATACATGCTTGGAGACTCGAATCACTGGTTGTATACACCCTTTCTTTTGATGCCTTTGGCAACATATTATCAAGTTTAATCTCCCAGCATCATTGTATTGGGTTACTTGAGTCAAACTCCCCATTGGAGACTCTTGCCGTTTTCTCTGCCTATTGAATTGTGTTTTCTGCCCTCCATGTGCAATAGTGTGTTACTCCACATTGACAATACCAATTCTCCTTACTACAACACTTTTGAAATGATCCACGAAGGTCATTTATCGTGTTCATTGTGAATTCATTGCCTCTGTTGTTACGTTTATATATTACCTTCTAGCAGATTTGTCCTTCTGCTCATTTGATCTGCAACTTACACCTGATCTTTTGATTGACAACAAGCAAACCGCTATTATAGTGAGAAATGGTGAAATAATAACACTTTTGAAGTGATCCCTGAAGGTCATTTACTGTGTTCATTGTCGATTATTGCCTTGGTTGGTGCATATATATACATTCATTTACAGCAGATTTGTTCTTCTGCTCATTGATCCGCAGTATAATCGTGAATTTTTTTGATTGACAACAAGAAAGCAGCTTACTACTTTTCTTACTGCCAAACCACTTTTTGTGAGCTCATTTGGTTCACCTGCTGCACAGTTTGTCTATCATTGCTCCTGCCGGTATATATATACCACTTCTTTCAGCAGATTTGGTTTTACTATTGTCCTGTGAATTCTGTCTATTTATGTCTATGTTTATGTTTGATTTTATATAGTTAAATAAAAGTTATGTATTAAATCGGTCTCTGGGAGACACTAGTACCCTGATGGTCACATCGGAGTAACTGAAGATTAATGATCCTATGGATATTTGTCTTAATCTTATATTGAAATTATTAGTGTAATATTGGACTTGAGGCAGCAAAATTTGGAGTGCCTTGGCCAGCGCCAAGCTTACGTACACCCTTCCCTTGTAAATACACTTATATGACTTCTTACTATATACAGGTTTTTCTTCAGTCTATGGTTGTGTAAGTAGCACTTTGCAGACCTGTCCTGTGCAGTTTTTGCATAGCCACAGAATATGGTACAGAATCTTCAGCCTCTGTCACTATTTCTTCCAAGATTTTCGTTTAAAAATTACAAAGTAAGCAGCAGATAGATAAGAGCTGTTCTTCACCCATAAAAACATGGTTGAAAAAACACCACCACAACAGATGTCTTGTTTGAATAAAATTATGAGTTTCTCATACATAAACAAACCCATATTCTAGCTTTAGAAAGAAAAAAATAGCTCCATCGAGGGATCTTCATTGTACCAAGAAACAGACCACAGTTTGTATTCCACAGAACAGCATCAAAGGTAGCACAACCACCATGACCAACAAGTATTGCCATGGCCTCTCACCCTTCTACTACCTCATCTTCACCCAGGAGGATTGCGTCCCAAACTACCAACACCACTGCTAGTAAAACTAGTAGTTAACATAGTCGGTGTCAGGATCCGAACCCCCAGATCCTCTGGCGCCCCCTTTGTTTTCCTTTTTTGCCATGTTCTGCATGAACTTGCAGGTTCCAGGACTTTATGTTCCCATCCAGGTTTTGCCTAAGCTCCGTACCATGACCAGGCTCCTGGAGATCCAGCCTGGGTCTTCCTTTTCCAGCCCTGGAGTTCCAGCTGAGGCCCTTCTGTGATTAAGCCTCCTTAAATGGCAGAGAGACCCAGCTAGCAGTGGTTCTGCATTGTTCTCCCTGACTGAGGTCACTTGGATGTGTGCAGACCTGCTCTTCATGAACCAGTTTATCTTGTTCCTGTACATTATATCCAGCGTATTCCAGTGTATCCAGCATATTCCAGTGTATCAGTACCCATCTCGCTACCTTGTTATTCCTGGAGAAATCTCCTTCAGTTCCTGGGACTTTCAGCGATTTCCACCAGCGCTTTATCTACAGTCTGTGGTCAAGACCTCCAGGTCACTGCTCAAGTGGGTACTCCCAACCGTGTAGCCCACTATCCCCTGTGTCTGGAGACCTACCTGTGGATTTACAGCTGTTCACCACCATCTCTCAACCAGTGATAAAGGTACCTCTGCCAGCTGTCCAGTGTTCTTCCTAGTGGACCCTGTCTGCAGTCTGGGACTGCATAGCCCACTATCCTGACTCTCCATCCAAGACCACTTCCTGGACTGTATATACTGTGTGCTGAACCCTTGCTTAGGAATACCTCACCTCACAGCCAGCCTGATTTGTTCTTGATGGGCCCTGTTTGCAGTCTGGGACTGCATAGCCCATAATCCTCTGGCTCTCCAGTCAAGACTACTCCCTGGACTTTATTGCAATCCTCTGTTCTTTCAAGTGCCTGCTGCCAAGGCCTATTTATGTTCCATTAAAGTTATTTCGTTGCTTGATTCCTGTCTGGCCTCCCCTCTGTCACCGCCTGCTGGGCTCATAGCTGAACCGCACACGCCACGTGACAGTCGGGCTACTATATCATCCATTCTGTTCAATTCACCACCTAAGGGGGTAATATTGTTTTCTAGAGCATTTTCTCGTGCACTAGGGCAATCATCTTCCAAAGCAACAGGTGTAGCAGCTGGCCTTACCACCAGTAGATGAAAGGGAGAACTGTGATATTAAATAGTTCCTCTGAGTCCTTCTGTAGGAACTTGCTAATCTTGTAGAACTCAACTGACAACAGCCAATGAATTACTAGGGTCTCTGGAGTGTATTATAAGATCGGTGTTCACCAATGCTAATTCCAGCTGTGGTGACAAATAAATTTCTTCACTTTTAGTAAAATATCACTGGAAGTAGCCTTGCAGATTACCACTCAAAACAATGGACTCTATTCCAAGTTAAGTAAAATTAGGTTTTAAAGAAGAGCAGTAAATCTAAAATTAATATTAAAGTTTAATAATCTAGGACCCCAATCCATCCAAGCCATGAATAGGGGCCCTGAAAAATGGATAAACTGTGAGCAGTCTGTTATCCATTTGTGGATCGCTATTAAAGGCTCTATTACGAACGAGCCATTGTTCTTATTGTCTACGTTACAAGGTATAGAAGCTGGTAATATACAGTGACCTGCTCCAACAATCGAGCTTTAGCAACACTTTGTTAGAAATGAATAATGACTTGAGCCTTTAAGCTAATGGCTTGACCATAATGTATAGAACTGCAGATGTTAGGTTCATGGCTCAGTTGGAAATGAGTACCTAGTCTTCATTCTATCACCATGGCAATTCACCCTGGCAATCCAGAGCTGATTTGACAATAGACTAAAACAATTTTTTTTAGAGTGTAATGACTGGTAGACTCAAACAGAAAAATCTATAAATACAATGTGAATGGGCACACATTGTTCCCAAACTGGACCTCACTATTACGAATGGGCAGACCCCAAAAATCTGTGGTTGAGTCTGATGTAAGAGGCATACAGTCAGGTCCAGAAATATTGGGACATTGACACAATTCTAACATCTTTGGCTCTATACACCACCACAATGGAGTTGGAATGAAACAAACACAATGTACTTTAACTGCAGACTGTCAGCTTTAATTTGAGGGTATGTACATCCAACTAAGGTGAACGGTGTAGGACTTACAGCAGTTTGCAGATGTGCCTCCCACTTGTTAAGGGAACAAAAGTAATGGGATAATTGGCTTCTCAGCGGTTCCATGGCCAGGTGTGTGTGATATTCCCTCATTACCCCAATTACAATGTGCAGATAAAAGGCCCAGAGTTCATTTCAAATGTGCTATTTGCATTTGGAATCTGTTGCTGTCAACTCTCAAGAAGAGATCCAAAGAGCTGTCACTATCAGTGAAGCAAGCCATCATTAGGCTGAAGAAACAAAACAAACCCATCAGAGAGATGGCAACAACATTAGGCGTGACCAAAACAACTGTATGTTCCATTCTCAAAAAGAAGGAACGCACCGGTGAGCTCAGCAACACCAAAAGACCAGATCACAACAGTTGGCCAGATCAAGAACACTCTCAGGAGGTAGGTGTATGTGTGTCAAAGTCAACAATCAAGAGAAGACTTCACCAGAGTGAATACAGAGGGTTCACTAGGGATGAGCCGAACACTGCCGTGTTTGGTTTGCATTCGAACAATTTCAAAAGTTCGAGTTCGAACACAAACCGAACTCAATGCAAGTCAATGGGACTCAAAAGTTTGATTTTTAGAGTGCCCTGCAAGAGGGCATATATGCAAGATATTTGCCATAAAAGGTGTATGGGGGTCCGGGTAGTGCCCTGGGGGACAGGAAACAAGGAACAAAAGTTTAAAAAAAAGTTTTTAAAGGAACAGTGAGTTTTCCATGAAATCAGGGTTAAAAATAAAAATGAAAAATTCCTTCAAATATCGTGCCTAGGAGGTCCCCATAACCTGCCCGTGATGTGGCGGATTTGTAGGATGTATAGAAACATTTAAAAACAAAAACATGACATTTCAAATGACGGTAAACGGTTTTACTTTAATCTATTCATAAACAACTGCTCGGGGCGGCAGTCTGTATTAAAAAAGGAGACATTTTAGGACACGCAGAACAAGTTTAGGGATTTTTTTGGGCTAAATTATGGTGAAACTTATGCAGGCTTTGGATGAAAGTAACAATAGGTGCTTTAAAAGTGGGCCTTTAGTGTCGGCAACAGTGCCGTCACACCGTAACCCCTCTGTGGTATTGTGGAAGAGTGCAGGGTTGGACCCCGCAGTCCAAAAAATTAAAATGATATAAATCTGGTAATATAGGCATCAGTGCACCCAAATATTGTGCCTGTGGTGGCAGCAAGTGCCTTCACACCGTAACCCCTTTGTGGTATTGTGGAAGAGTGCAGTGGTGGATGTTATGTGAATGCAGAAGAGATCCCCGATCTATTCAGTTACGTCAGCATCAGGGGATTGATAGCTGCTGATCCAGGACTGATTCATTTTTATAAATGTCAGCCGTTCTACAGAGTCGGTGGACAGACGCACTCTTTTGTCTGTGACAAAACCTCCAGCGGCACTGAATGTCCTTTCAGAAAGCACGCTGGATGAACGGCAACCTAGTAGCTGCATAGCATATTGGCTAAGTTCTGGCAAGTGATCCAATCTCAACACCCAGTAAACCAGTGGATCATCTGCTGGAAAGGTATCCAGGTCTGCCCTTGCCCCTAGGTAGTCCTGCACCATACAGTGAAGACGCTGGCAATGGGTGCCTACATTTGACGTCCCTGGGCATCGTGGACTAAACAAAATTAAAAAGGCATCAGTCAAGCGGCCCCGGCCTTCACCGCTCTTCCTTTGATGATCCGCCACCTCAGAAGCACCTGTGTCATCACTTGGTAACCTACCAGTGCCTGGAAAGGTGTTACACAAGTGTCACTTTGGAGCGTACTCAAGTTGTTTCATCCTGTGCTCCCTCTGTGTGGGCAGGATGAGCTCTGCAACTTTACCCTTGTATCGTGGATCAAGAAGGCTTGCCAACCAGTAATGATCCCTCTCCTTGATAGCACAAATCTTGGGGTCCTTTAGCAGGCTTTGCAGGATAAGGGAGCCCATGCAGCGTAGGTTGGAGGTGGCAATAGCTTCCGAGTCTTCCTGGTCAATGAGGATGACCCCATCGTGCACTTTCTCCTCCCAGCCACGTACTAGTCCTTGGGTTTCTGGGCACACACAACCCTCCCTTGAGGAATCCCCACCTTCAATGCCCCCACTACTTAAATATTCCTCCTCCTCATCCTCCTCCTGTCTGATCTGAGGAGGACCCGCTGGAATGCTGTCTGCGGAAAGACTGGGGCCTTGAGAGCTAGGGAAGACTTGAGAGCTAGGGAAGCCCTTCTCTTCCTCCCGCTGCTCTGCCTCTAGAGCCACATCTATAATTCCCAGCAGAGTGTGCTTCAGCAGGAACACTAAAGGAATTGTGTCACTGATACATGCACGGTCCCTGCTCACCATCCTTGTTGCCTCCTCAAATGGTGACAGTACAGTGCATGCATCCTTGATCATCAGCCACTGCGGGGGGAACCAAGTTGACCCGAACCTGTCCTTGTGCCATACTCACACAGGTACTCATTGATGGCCATCTGCTGCTTGTGCAGACGCTGCAGCATTGCTAATGTCGAGTTCCACCTGGTGGGCATGTCACAGATCGGATGGTTTGGGGGAAGGTGGAATTCTCTTTGAATTTCTGCCAGGCGAACAGTTGCTGGGAATGACTGTCTGAAGTGGCTGCAGACTTTTATGGCCTGGCTGAGAAGCTCTGCCAGCCCTGGGTACATGGTTAGGAAACGCTGTACCGCCAGATTTAGGACGTGTGCTAGGCATGGTACATGCGTCAACTTACCCTGGCGTAGGGTGGAGAGAAGGTTGCTGCCATTATCACAGACGACCATTCCCAGCTCAAGCTGGCGTGGTGTTAACCATCTCTGCACCTGCCGCTGCAGAGCTGACAGAATTTCTGGCCCGGTGTGGCTCCTGTCCCCTAAACAAACCAGCTCAAGCACAGTATGGCATCTTTTTGCTTGAGCCATTGCGTAGCACCTGCCACGCGTCGGTTTAACTGCCACTTTGTCAGAGACAGAGAAGGAGGAGGAGGAAGAGAGAGAGGTGGTGGTGGAGCAGACAGACCTCATAGAAGCAGCTTTCTGGAGGCGTGGTGGATGAACAAGCTCCAGCACAGAGCCCCGTCTTGGATCCCTCCCAGCTGCAATCAGAGTTATCCAGTGTGCCGTGAAGGAAATGTAATGGCCCTGTCCATGCTTGCTGGACCACGTGTCTAAAGTCACATGCACCTTGCTGCTGACTGCCTTTTGCAATGACTCCATAACATTGTGTTCCACGTGCTAGTATAGTGCTGGAATGGCCTTCCGTGAAAAGTAATGGCATTTTGGAACCTGCCACTGTGGTACAGCACATTCAGCAAATTCACGGAAGGAAGCAGAGTCCACCAGCTGGAAAGGCAGCAGCTGCAATGCGAGTAATTTTGCTAAACTGGCATTTAGACGCTGTGCTTGGGGATGGTTGGGACTATATTTTTTCTTACGCTGCAGCAGCTGGGGCAACGTAATCTGTCTGCGTAAATCTTCAGCTGATAGGATGCTGTCACATTGTGAGGAAGGACCTGGTACATCCATTACTGTAGCCAGTGGTGTATTTAGGTTTTGTGCTGCCCTAGGCCTGACTAAACTCGTGCACCCCCTAATTTAAATTTGAGGCACCCCCTCCTGTCAAGGGCACACCTCTTCCTGGTTAATCCCCACCCTTCCTCTTTAAGCTCCACCTTTTCCTCTTAGAGCTCCGCCTTTTCCTCTCTTTATATTAAAAGTGGATACCAAGTGCCGACTTGTATATTTTGTATACCATTTCAAATGTATCTATTGAGAAATAAAATTATGAAATGTTTAAATTCAAGCATTTTTACGAAGAACAGCCACGCATGTCAAGTATACTGGAACACAGCCTCTCTAATTGGTTGAACAATAAAATCCACAGAAACGTGCACTGCATATGAACGTATCACAGAGCTGTACAGCAATAAAACTCACAGTAATGTGCAGTGTGTATGAGTGTATCCCAGAGCTCCAGGGCAATAAAACTCACAGTACTATGCAGTGTGTATCACAGAACCCACAGCAATAAAACTCCCAGCAATGCAATGTTTGGTGTGTGTCAGCGTATCAGAATACACAGCAATAAAACTCCCAGTAATGCAATGTGTGGGTCAGCGTATCAGAATCCACAGCAATAAAACTCCCAGCAATGCAATGTGTGGTGTGTGTCAGCATATCAGAATCCACAGCAATAAAACTCCCAGCAATGCAATGTGTGGTGTGTATGAGTGCATCAGAATCCACTGCAATAAAACTCCCAGCAATGCAATGTGTGGTGTGTGTCAGCATATCAGAATCCACAGCAATAAAACTCCCAGCAATGCAATGTGTGGTGTGTATGAGTGCATCAGAATCCACTGCAATAAAACTCCCAGCAAACCGAGTGTATATGAGCACACAGCAATTATTTATTCTACATTTACCAGCCTCTGTCCGCGGTAGGGCTGTGTGCAGAGTCAGCTGGGACTGTGTACAGACTCAGCAGGAGGTCCCTCCAGGCCACGTTAGGATCACAGCTGTGCCTGTGCGTGGAGCCATCTTGTCAGCAGTGGGGTGCCACTGCCAGAGGGTGCACCGTGGCTTTGATTCCCTTCCCGGTGGGTGTTCAATCCAGAATAGAGTGACAGTCCATGTTAACGAAAGGGGGCAGCTGCGTGCATGCATGTCACGTGGTTCAGCCAGTCAGGTGGTACTGAGACTCAGTACCACCTGACTGGCCTGACCGAGTGTGACCTGCACGCAAGCAGCCTCACCAGGAGCCAGGCAGCTCAATGACAAATTTCTATCACTGCAGTGCTGGTTAAGGAAAGGTCCACTTTAAACAGCAGTAAGCAGACAGGGCTTCATATTCTGCTGATAAACCCCCCCCTTACCTGCCGTTTACTGTCATCTTCTCTCTCTGGACACAAATCACATCCCCCTCCCCTCTCCTAGAGCTGCTGCGGGGCAGGGGAGGAGCTATGGAGGGAGGAGAGGGGGATTTTTATTCTTTTCGATTTTATTCCGTATGCAAACGCCATGCTCCGCTGCTCGTTGTTTGAGAACACAGCTCAAAGCGGACACACAGTGACAGTGGCACCTCCTAGTACCCCCTAATGACACCCCAATAATCACTGGTACCTGGGGCGGCCTGCCCTCCGCCACTCCTCTAAGTACACCACTGCTCTGGTGATATGCTCACACAGAAGTTTGGCGAACTGCCAGCAAGTACGGTGCTGTTTGAAGGCAGTGCAAATCCCCATAGAGAAGTAATGGTTAATCTATTCAGAGAACACCAAACAGCAGAGAAATGTCAGTGAAATGCCCTGATGTTCGGTGGTTTCAATCAGCAGGTTTATTCAGGTGAACCCCATAGGTTTCAATGTTAAAAATATTCCTGTTTTTTATGCAATATCTAATAAACCATTTATTATTTTAATCTGCAGTAAAAAGTCTTTATTTATTTATTGATTTTTTTTTGTACCTTTCAGTGATTTTTCAGAATTTTTTGGGCTAAATTCCCCCCCCTTTTTTTATTAGCGGTTCTTCTTTTTCTGTAACAGAACTTTTTATTATCAATCATAGGATCTTATATGTAAATTCCAGACATTTTCGTTCAGTAGTTCTTTTGAAAACAGCAGGCCATGGGTTTGCGGTGGCAGCATTCAGTGGCCGACTCCATGTACTTTAGGGACCCTGCAGTGAATGGTGAATTCACTGCAAGGTGGGGAAATTTTATTCCCCAAAGTGCAGGGAACTACAGAACACCAAAATGTTGGCGTCATTTCGGTGCTCTGTGAGTAACCCAATTAGTGGTGAGGTTTTTTGTTGCCTCCTGGAAAGTGAAAGCCTAGGCCTTGCCTACCCAGGACATACTTGAAAATTAGTGACATCTCAATGTTTCCTTCCTGGTAAAATAGTTTGCAAAAGTAAAAAAAAAAAAAAAAAAATTTTTTTTTTTTTTTAGGGGTGGGGCCACCCTGCGGGCCGCCGCCCCCTGGAAAGTGCCGCCCTAGGCCTGGGCCTTGTTGGCCTAGGCCAAGATACACTAGTGACTGTAGCATCATCCCTGTCACTGGAGGTTGTAGCAGGCAATGACATGGCATCACATATAGTGCAGTAGAGACAGATGAGGAGGAGGACCTATGCAAAGTGTTGTGCCAACGGGATGCGTGGCAGGTGGTCATATGTCGCCTCAAGCACGTAGTACCCAAGTGTGGGATGTCTTTCCCACGCTTGATCCTCATCTGACATAGATTACAAATAGCAACGGTGCAGTCTGCTGCACATTTCTTAAAGAATTCCCAGACAGCAGAGTTCCTGGATGTGTGCTTTGAGACAACAGCGCTCTGCACCTGAGCAGCTCTGACATCTGATGCCTTGGACTGGCTATGGTCGGTCATAGAGGACATTGTGCCTCGTGTTTGTTGTGCCTCCTCCTCCTCACTTGACTCCTCTGTTCAATCAGGCACCCAGGTGGAGTCAGTAACCTCATCATCATTGTCATCACCCCCTATCTCCTCATCACTGGAGCCAACTTGGCAGTATGCTGCAGCTGCTGGGGCAACATTAGTGCCAGTTATTTGTGTATCACTGGCACCCCCTTCCGCTAGGTTGATAATACTCCCTTCGTCAACCCCAGAGATTGAATCAGAGCACTGTAGTTGCTGCGCATCCTCAAGCAGCATGTCACTGTCATTGTAGTCAAACAATTCAGCTGACTCCTCCGTGTGTGATAGTGAGGCTACGGCAGGAGTAGCTGTGGACATGGAGGCTGCATTAGATGCTTTGGCAGCTGAGGAGGACTGTAAACCACTACAAGCCTGGCTGGCAGAGGACTGGGAGGATGAGGATGGCCTGGTTAGCCAATCCACCAAATCCTCTGTATGTTGCTGCAGTTTAAGACAGCCAGCACCAGTTAGAAAGGACAAGCGTGCCCCTGCAGAGGATGCACCACATCCACGATGATCAGAGACACAGCCTCCCGATACAGAGACTGCTTGCCCTCTTATCTGTGTCTGGGAGCGTCTGCCTGTCCTTTTTGTTCTTTCAGACATGGTGAGTGATATATAGATTAATATATAGAGAACTCTGATTCAACTCTGTTATAAAAATTGGAGATATGCAGAACTCACTGGTATACCTCAGTGAGACACCCTGATAGCTGGCAGCCAGTGACAAGACACAGATTACAATTCCCAGAAACCTCCTATAACTCAGTGAGACCCCCTGATGGGTGGCAGTGAGAACACACAGATTAGAACAATTCCGAGATATTTTGTAGAAATCACTGACCCAAAATAGTTGGTGTCAGTGAGACCACAAAGATTAGAACAATTCCCAGATATTTTGTAGAAATGAGACCCCCCAATAGCTGCTGGCAGACTGGCAGTGAGAACACACACTAACAATCTCCTCTCAAAACACACATGCTGGGGCTGCAAGGGACGCCTTATATAGTGTGCTGCGGGACTTAGCTCTGTGAGCCCATGATTGGGCAAATTTTGACCAATCAGGACTCTGAGCCGTGATTGGCATAGTCTTGCACCTGTCTTGCACCTAAACTGTGGTCAGGTGCAGGCTGTAGCCAATTACAAGCTTCAGGCCAGTGGAAAAGTGCATTGTGATCCATTGTGGGCGAACATGCTGCGAACACGCGGAAATGTTCGAAGTTTGCGAATATACGAACTGGCGATGTTCAAATCGAACTCTGAACACATCGAACCGAACAGCTCATCCCTATTCACCACAAGATGTAAACCATTGGTGAGCCTCAAAAACAGGAAGGCCAGATTAGAGTTTGCCAAATAACACCTAACAAAGCCTTCACAGTTCTGGAACAAGATCCTATGGACAGATGAGACCAAGATCAACTTGTACCAGAGTGATGGGAAGAGAAGAGTATGGAGAAGGAAAGGAACTGCTCATGATCATAAGCAAACCACTTCATCAGTGAAGCATGGTGGTGGTAGGGTCATGGCGTGGGCATGTATGGCTGGCAATGGAACTGGTTCTCTTGTATTTCTTGATGGTGTGACTGCTGACAAAAGCAGCAGGATGAATTCTGAAGTGTTTCGGGCAATATTATCTGCTCACATTCAGCCAAATGCTGCAGAACTCATTGGACAGCGCTTCACAGTGCAGATGGACAATGGCCCAAAGCATACTGCAAAAGCAACCAAAGAGTTTTTGACTTGGCCATTGCATAACATTCCACTTCTGTCCCTTCAATCACCTGACCTGAATCCCATTGAGCATGCATTTCACTTGCTGAAGACAAAACTGAAGGGAAAATGCCCCAAGAACAAGCAGGAACTGAAGACAGTTGCAGTAGAGGCCTGGCAGAGCATCACCAGGGATGAAACCCAGCGTCTGGTGATGTCTATGCGTTCCAGTCTTCAGGCTGTGATTGACTGCAAAGGATTTGCAACCAAATATTAAGAAGGTAAAGTTTGATTTATGATTATTCTGTCCCATTACTTTTGGTCCCTTAACAAGTGGGAGGCACGTCTGCAAACTGCTGTAAGTCCTACACCGTTCACCTGAGTTGGATGTACATACCCTCGAATTAAAGCTGACAGTCTGCAGTTAAAGCACATTGTGTTTGTTTCATTCCAACTCCATTGTGGTGGTGTATAGAGCCAAAGATGTTAGAATTGTGTTGATGTTCCAATATTTCTGGACCTGACTGTATGTGGAGGCAGACATTCTGAACCCTTTAACCCTTCTTGTTTCCTGTTAGTATTGGGCATTACCTGTGTAATCCAGGCAACATTCAGAGAAATCTCAGGATATCGGAAGAGTTGCTCGGTTGCATTAGAATGAGGAAGCCGGAACAGTAAGAGAAATCATCTACATGGAATCTTTGGGGAGATTCTTTAATTTTCCTAGGTGTCCTGTAATCCATGACCATAGCAGGGCAATGGAATAAATACAGTTTTAGTTTGAGATTCTTTGGGCATAAATAACACAATAATTATGTTTGGGAAGATGGAGCTTACTGATGATTTTGTACTCCTACAGTTGTGTTCAAAATTATTCAACGCCCAATGCTGTAAAGGGTTTTAGGGAATTTAGTGTACATTTGTAATTGTATTCAGAATGAAATCCTACAAGGACTTTTTAAAGAACCAAATGCAACTAAAATGACATCAATTGGTTTTGTAATACAGTAGTAAATGTTTCTTTTGTGAATTCTTCATTGACACAATTATTCAACCCCTTAAAGACTACCACTCTGAAGAACAGAAGTTCATTCAAGTGTTTTCAATCAGGTATTGAAAACACCTGTGGATGTCACGGAGCAGCAATAAAGCATAATAAGCACCAATTAGGCAGCTTTAAAATGACTGTGATACTCAGCTCCTTCTAGACATTTACTGGTGTGGTTACAAACATGGTGAAGTCAAGAGAATGGTCCAGGAAGACAAGAGAAGAGGTGATTACTCTTCACAGGAAGGGCAATGGCTATAAGAAGATTGCAAAGATGTTAAACATACCAAGAGAGACCATAGGAAGCATCATTCGCAAATTCAAGGCAAAGGGCACTGTTGAAACGCTACCTGGTCGTGGCAGAAAGAAGATGCTGACTTCGACTGCTGTGTTCTACCTGAAGCGTAGAGTGGAGAAAAGTTCCCGTGTGACTGCTGAGGAACTGAGAAAAGATTTGTCAGATGTGGGTACTGAAGTTTCAGCTCAGACAATACGGCGCACACTGCATAATGAAGGCCTCCATGCCAGAACTCCCAGGCGCACCCCCTTGCTGTCTCCAAAGAATAAGAAGAGTCGACTGCAGTATGCCAAAAGTCATGTGGACAAACCACAGAAGTTTTGGGATAGTGTTCTGTGGACTGATGAAACAAAATTAGAACTGTTTGGGCCCATGGATCAACGCTATGTTTGGAGGAGGAAGAACAAGGCCTATGAAGAAAAGAACACCTTGCCTACTGTGAAGCATGGCGGGGGGTCAATCATGCTTTGGTGCTGTTTTGCTTCTGCAGGTACAGGGAAGCTTCAGCGTGTGCAAGGTACCATGAATTCTCTTCAGTACCAGGAGATATTGGATGACAATGTGATGCAGTCCGTCACAAACCTTAGGCTTGGGAGACGTTGGACCTTTCAACAGGACAATGATCCCAAGCATACCTCCAAGTCCACTAGAGCATGGTTGCAGATTAAAGGCTGGAACATTTTGGAGTGGCCATCGCAGTCACCTGACTTAAATCCGATTGAGAACCTCTGGTGGGACTTAAAGAAAGCAGTTGCAGTGCGCAAGCCTAAGAATGTGACTGAACTGGAGGCTTTTGCCCATGACGAATGGGCGAAGATACCCGTAGATCGCTCCAAGACACTTGTGTCAAGCTATGCTTCACGTTTAAAAGCTGTTATAACTGTAAAAGGATGTTAAACATAGAAACATAGAAACATAGAAAAATGTCGGCAGATAAGAACCTTTCGGCCCATCTAGTCTGCCCAATTACATGGATACTTTACCTGGATTTATCTTTTGTTTAGGATAGCCTTATGCCTATCCCATGCCTGCTTAAATTCAATTACTGTTTTAGCCTCTACCACTTCAACTGGAAGACTGTTCCATGTATCCACCACCCTCTCAGTAAAATAATGCTTTCTGATGTTACTTTTAAACCTTTGCCCCTCTAATCTAAGACTATGTCCTCTTGTTTTGCTACTTTGTTTCCTTTTAAATATACTCCCTTCCTCTACCTTGTGGATTCCCTTTACATATTTAACCACTTCGATGCGGAGGACGCGCTCAGCGCATCCACCGCATGGCTGCTGGTGTGCTGAGGACGCGCTGAGCGCGTCCTCACTTTGGGGTCAGCGTTCGGCCGAGTTCCGGCCGATCGCTGGCCCCCCCGGTGCGGGCTGACATCCTCGATGTCAGCCCGGCATCCGGAACCGCCGCCGGTGAAATTAGGTGTCATCGCGGCAGCGCGATGACACCTAATTCAGGCGCCCCCCCCCGCATGTGCGGAGGCGCCTGAAAGGGAGGGGGGGAGATCCTTCGGACCTCTCTCCCTCCCGATCGGCGGCGTTGCGGGGGTTAACCCAGGCACCATTTGGAAGGGCACAGCCTGCCCTTCCAAATGGTGCCTGGCATTAACCCCTGGGGAGCTGGATCGTGAATCGGCGCTGAAAAGCGCCGGTTCGTGATCCTTTCCCGGAGCTGGCCGACATCTTGGATGTCGGCCAAGCCTCCGGGAACTCCCCCTGAGGACTGGAATCATCGTGCATAGCACGATGACGCCAGTCCTAGAGTTAACCCCTAACTGCCACCAACGGTGGAGATAGGGAGTTCCAATGAACTCCCTATCTCCCGATCCGTGGCAGCTAGGGGTTAATGTTTGGTATGGTTGGATCGGCCAGAGCATGGCCGTTCCAACGATACCAAACATGAAAGTGAAAAAAGTTTTTTAAAAAAATAAAAATTAAAAATAAAAATAAAAATATATTTTAAAAAAAAATTATAAAAAAAAACTAAAAACATTTTTTTTTCTTTTTTTTGGTTCGTTAATGCAGCAATATTGTTCCCATTTCAATTATAATGTGAACAATGATGCTGCACTAACGATTTTTGTATGCGGTGCGTTTGTTAAAAATTGTGTAATTTTCCCCCAAAAAAATGTAACGAGACCCCATCTCTAATTTTTTTAACAAGCGCACCCCATACAAAATATAACCGCAATTGCTCGCATGTTAAAATGTGAAAAAAAACACTTTACACGTTGTAAATTATTGAAAATACATATTTTATTGCATTTTTTGTTATAATATACAGACATGACATAAAGTATACATATAATAATGACATATTATGAATCTACCGAGTCTGACGGAAAGAACGATATATAATATGTCTGGGTCATATACTAAAATAAGCCTTCAAAACACGTTTTAACATGATGAGCAAAACCGGTAAAAATGACCTCAGCACAGGGGCGGGAAAAGCCTCAGCAGCGAAAGGGTTAAATGTTTTTATCATATCTCCTCTGTCTCGTCTTAGTATGTTGTACTAAGTACTAAGATTGAATGTCACTTGGGGGTTGAATAAAACTGATAATGATGTGAGCACAGAAAAGACATTTGTGGTTATTTTATTATAAATGTTATGTTATATTTGTCTGACCTACACGTGCCTCTTTGATTTAATTGTAAGCAAGATGACTGAATGATCAAAATCAATGTCAAACTGGCCAAAACACTCAATTTCAGTGGGGGTTGAATAATTTTGAACACAACTGTATATTATTCATTATTACATATTTTGGCATAATGGAAAGGTCAGCAGCAAGCAGCGTGTAGGATCATAATGGATGTTTAAAGAGAGAAGCAAAAATAGGGTGTGTGGAGATAGTGGCCTAAATGGGGTAGTGGGGATGGAAAGTGAAGTACAAAAGTAAGGAGATATGGGGTGAGAGATACATGGGAAGTATGGTGGGATAGAGGCAAAATAAGGGAATGAGGGTGAGGAATGGACACAATTTACTTGGATCAGAGTATTATTACAATACTGAGTAACCTTGGGACACTATATTTTAAGGCTTCCTCTCCATTCAAGATGCTCAATGATCCTTCTAGAACATTCTAATTCCATAGGGAAATTCACATTTACTCATGGACACTCCATTCGACAGAGGTCAGCAACATCAGCCCCCCAAGGACCCTATTACAGTCTAAACGACAGCGTTAGCACTCCACTATGTGAGCGTTAGCATTAGGTTAAGTCACTGTAATGCATGCCCTCCATATTACATTCCGAGCGCTAATGGGTTAAAAAATTTATTAGCATATCGGTGATTGCGCTCATTTGCGCGAGTTTACTGTACTTTGAACACCCTATACTTAACATGGGGAGTGCAATCATTAATTAGCATAAGGATTACAAAGCCTGGTGTCCTTCTAGACTCTGATCTCTCCTTTACTCCTCAAATTCAGTCACTAACCAAATCCTGCTACTTTCACCTAAAAAACATTGCACGCATCCGCCCCTGTCTTTATCAGGACTCTGCTAAAATGCTCATCCAAGCACTTATTAACTCCCGCCTTGTCTACTGTAACCTCCTTCTCGCTGGCCTTATTCATTATTACATATTTTGGCATTATGGAAAGGTCAGCAGAAAGAAGGAGGTTACAGTAGACAAGGCGGGAGTTAATAAGTGCTTGGATGAGCATTTTAGCAGTCCCTCTGCAGTCTGTCATCACCTCACGCACCTCTCACACCTCCCCCGTTTGTCAATCTCTACACTGGCTTCCTGTCCTATAGAATTCAATTCAAAATATTGGTACTCGCATACAAAGCTCTTCATAACCACGCCCCTGCCTATATCTCCTCCCTTATTAACAGGTACATCCCACCCCGACCACTTCACTCTGCCAATGAGCTGAAGCTATCAGCTTCACGTACCCTCACCTCCAACTTCTGCCTTTAAGACTTCTCCTGAGCTGCCCCCTTTCTATGGAACTCTCTCACCCGCAACATCAGACTCTTCCCGTCTCTCCAGTCCTTCAAGAAATCTCTGAAAACACTTTACTTTAGAGAAGCCTATCAGCTCACTCCCTAATCCCCCTCTGTTCATTTTCTGCTGCATCTTCCCACATAGCCCACATGCACCCGCAATTTCATATTCTCTGTTAACCCTCACCTAGTGTGTCACCCCTCTCCTCTTAGATTGTAAGCTCTCGACCAGGGTCCTCTCACCTACTTTACTGTGTGTTTAACCTGTATGTTTATTTGTTGTTCTGCCTCCCACTGTACAGTGCTGCAGAACTTGTTAGCTCTTTATAAAAACTTGTAACTGTAACTAACATTAATTACCGCACCAATGTGGTAACTAAAAAGTTAACCATAGCTCAAGCTGGTGCTGATATCGCTTCTGTGGAATTAGTCGGTACCAGCTGAAACCCCCCAAAAAAATCAGATACTCCCCTCTCATCCCGTGAATGGTGGCCTGATCCACTGCTTCTGGTTGCCAGGAACACAGTGAGACTGCGGACAAATAGTCCCTAGTCTCCTTCTGCTAATCAATCCGTGGCCCTGCAGGATCTCGCAAGTGTTTCACAGTAGGAATGGTGTACCTTTCATCATAGGCCTTGTTGACTCCCCTCCAAATCTTTATGGTTTATGGTTGTGACCAAAAAGTAAAATTTTGGTCTCATCACTCCAAATGAATTTGTGCCAGAAGGTTTGAGGCTTTTCTCTGTGCTGTTTGGCGTATTGTAAGCGGGATACTTTGTGGCATTTGCGCAGTAATGGCTTTCTTCTGGCGACTCGACCATGCAACCCCTCTTTCTTCAAGTGCCTCTTTATTGTGCATATTGAAACCGCCACACCACATGTTTTCAGAGAGTCCTGTATTTCACCTGAAGTTATTTGTGGGTTTTTCTTTGCACCCGAACAATTTTCCTGGCAGTTGTGGTTGACATTTTAGTTGGTCTACCTGTCCATGGTTTGGTTTCAACAGAACCCCTTATTTTCCAATTCTTAGAGTTTGAACACTGCTGATTGGCATTCTCAATTCATTGGATATCTTTTTATATCCCTTTCCTGTTTTATACAGTTCAACTACCTTTTCCCGCAGATCCTTTGACAATTCTTATGCTTTCCCCATGACTCAGAATCCAGAAACGTCAGTGCAGCACTGGATGAAAGATGCGAGGGTCTGTCAGGAGTCCAGAAACTTATTGACCTTTTATACACACACACTAATTACAAGCAAACAGATCACAGGTGAGGATGGTTACCTTTAATAGCCATTCAAACCCGTTTGTGTCAACTTGTGTTCATGTTATGAGGCCAAAATCACCAGGGTATGTAAACTTTTGATCAGGGTTATTTGGGTTATTTCTGTTGTCCTTATGATTTAAAAAGAGTAAACACACAATAAATTTCTTCAGCCAAACACTAACCATGAGTGAAAGAAATGTGTTATCATTCATATACTCTGAATAATGGCCAAGAAATCATAAATTCTGTCGGGGTATGTCAATTTATGAGCACACCTGTACATCTCCCATGATGCTCAGCCACTCGTTAGGTTAGCAAAGCATCATGGTGAATGTTGTTCCAAAACATCTGTAGGGCTAAGGTTGCTGACCCCTGTCATACAATGAGTTGTTTAATTCCATCAAATTGGCACTTCGCATAAATCCACATCTGCAATCGTACACAAACAAACTTTCATTCTGCTTCAATATCATTCATACACTGACCATGGTAATGGAACACTGAATAATCCAGTAATATTATTGGGAATGGGTACTGAATATTTAGCTACATGACCTTTAAACCCTTCTTGGCAGTATTCTAAAGAAATCAGCCTGAACCAATCATACTGAAAGGCTTTTGACTGGCTTAGCCACTTACTGATTCAGGGCTAAGCCACTTACAGAATCACCTTTTTATAGTTATACATGTATTATCTTTATAATTAATTTAAATAGTAATAACACTTTCCTTTACTTAACATAACATTGGATTATAAGTGTTCTACCACTGTAAAATAATTTCTAAGGCTTTTTCGTTTTTAGGGAGTTTAGTCCTTGGCTGTATGGGGTTTTAAGTCTTATCATGGTGAGTGTTATATTTGTGTATGTCAGATTATTTATTCAATAAAATAATGCTTTAAAATAAGTCATTTTAAGGTTTGAAAGGATCGGCTGTTATTGAAAAATGAGTACAAATGTTGTATGTGTCTAGTGAGTTTTAATAACAATGCAATTTATGTACTGAAAGCTTGTGGCAGTATGATAGCTTTGTAGCTGGAGTAACCACTGTGAAAGTAGGAGTTCAAATTCGGCTTATTTCATTCATAATAAGCAAGGATAAGCCAAGTCAAAATAACCATCAACATCAGGGACACTCATGGACAAGTGTATGTATGTTAACTGTTATATCAATACATGAGTTAAGACTTGCTGTGTGGTAAAAAAAATATAGCAGGATGTATTGAGGTAGCTATAGCTATAATTATATAACTCTCTGTAAAAAATAATACTTATTAACCCCTGTCCCACCTTTCTTTTTTTATAGAGTAAAAAAAGTAAAAAAAATGACCTTTAAGTTCCACGGGTCGTAGACTCTTGCTGTAAGCCTATGAAATGCTCTCATACAGAAGCATTGATTGGAGTGAACCAAAACCCAGGAAGACTGTCTAGCACCCACCTTTTGACAGCTTTCCAGGTGTAGATAAGAAGTCTGTTTTAAAGACCTGTTTTACCTTTTAGTGGGGTGGGGGGAGGACAATCTTCTGCCACCGTGAAGCCTTAATTAAGCATTGGATGTTAAGCTTAGTGCAAAATGACAATTGTTATCACTCAGCAGTGCTGAGCAATACGGGAAAAGTACTTTCAGCCTCTGATAGAAGAAGTCTCCAGGTGTCTCATCAGTGGTGCAGGGTAGGATGGTTCCTCTTGAGAATACAATTCTAAATGTACTACTACTGCAGGCAACTGTTGACATTGTGGAGTGTGGACCATTGTGTGACTTGATTTCAGCTCATTCAAGCTCTGCCCTATTTACACATTTTGACAAAATCTGATGCTTACAGGAGCCAAAATATTTCCTACTTTCAGTTGTATGTATCCTCTGATCGTGATGAAATATATGCACAGTAAATAGACATTTTTCAAAGCAGTTTTTATTACCTTAAAAATAAAAAAACCTCAAAAACAAAATCAATACAAACTGATCTAAAGTTCTATTAACCACTAATCGCGTTCTTTGCTTTCCCACTAGGGTGCGGAGGATGCGCTCAGCTCCTTGTCACAGACCCTTGTCTCGGAGCCAACCATGGTGTTCTCCCGGCGCGAGCTGACATCTTGGATGTCAGCCCTGCCTCCAGGATATCCCCATCCCCACTGACATCATCATGCCCAGTCAGAAAGGGACTTCCCCCTCCCCCCTGTCGGGCAGGGAACTCCCTATGGTGAAGATATAGGGGTCATTCAGACCCCCTTATCTCCTGAAACATATATGTTACAGAGCCATACCTTTCCAATGATACCAAACATGACCATGTTATATGTAAAAATAATAAAACCATAAATAAAAATGTCTTCTATTTTTTTCTAATGCAGCACTATTGTTCACTTTTCAATTATACTGTGAACAATGATGCTGCATTTAACCTACCTTCTCAATTCCCACGATTCCAGCAAGTTTGTAGGGAATGACACATTCAGGGTTATCCAAAGAGATTCGAAAAGTCACCGCACGTTTGGTGACTTTTCGTTCTCTTCAATTCGGTTCCTTTTGCCGATCCCATTTCGGCGACCCTGCGGTGTATTCAGCGAGCACCACTGGGTCCCGAATTGCAGGGAAAAGCTGCCGCAAACCTGACGAAAACTAACCGCAAAACCCAGCGAATGCATGCCAAAAACCCCCAAAAACATCTGGATTAACCTGCGAAAACCATGGAAAAAGCCCAAGCAGGAGCCGATCGCACACAGCCGAAGCAGTCGAAGCAGCTGAGACCCAGACAGGGAAGTGAATAAATTAGCAAAACCATTTGTATGAATCTGTGAAAATGAAACACTGTTTGCAAAGAAACTACTGAGCGAAAATGTCTGAAATTTACATATGAGGTCCAAGGAATGATAATAAAAAGGGCTGTTACAGAAAAAATAAGTAAACTTAAAAAAAAAAAAAATCGGACTTTTAAAAAAAAAATTCAGAAAAATGCTTAAAGTATCCTAAAAAGTCTATAAATAAAGAGACTTTTTGCTGCAGAATTTTATAATGAATGGTTTATTAGATATTGAATTAAAACGGGAATATTTTTAACATTGAAGTCTATGGGATTCTCCTGAATAAAACCACCGAATGGCAGGGCATTAGGCGAACCTTTCACTGCTGGTTTGTGTTCTCTGAATAGCTGAAGCAGTGCATTTTCATGGGGATTTCACTGCCCTCGAACAGGCACTGAACAGGCACCGTATCTGCAGGCAATTCGCCAGGATTTGGCGAATTGCCTGCTCTCTGGATAGCCGAATGGCCAGGAAAGGTAACCGAAAGCTGATTTTCAGCGTTCGGTTACCTTTCTCAAGCAATTCGGATCTCTTTGGATAACCCTGATTGTGTTATTACGCATTGGTTCATCGAAAACCTAATCAGTCCAATTGCTGGTATATGCTGGTGTTACAAATACAAATCACAGCTAAAATCCAAAGAGCAGCAGGAGATGCTGCGGGGTAAAACTTCTCCCATTCTATTTGGAGTCTAGTCTTGTGAAATGCTGGCGTTTGCAATACCAGGCGAGTGTCGCCCATATTTGCACCAGCGCTTAGTGAATAATCCCTTATGTGTTCTTCTTGGGATGCAACCTACCTAATTGGAAGAATGAACATGTTATGGTAACCATGACGGTGGTATTTTTGTAAGAACCATTGCTTAAATTAGAATACAGTACAGGAGCTTTCTCTCTGCACATCAGATGGATTTCTGTCTTACCAATGAACAGCAGCCTGTTCTGATGCACACCTCTCTTTGCTTACTCGGTAACAGTGCATCTACTGCCTGCTGGATCACAGCCTAACAGCTAGTGAAGGGAAATCTATATCCGTGGGTTTTCTCATTTATTTTCTCTCTCCTCCTCTTTAGGAAAAAAGAAAACGACAGACTGCGATTGAAGACAAAAGACAACAGCTCGATGAACAAATTCTCCAACTGCAACATTTGAAGGTAAGAGATTCAAATCGTGGAGGGGAAGCACAGCTTAAAGGGATTGTCTGTAATAAACATGGGGGAAAATAAGCAGATCAGTCATTCATACATGGCTTACATGTGCATTTATATTCAGCATGTACCTATCCATAGCATTATTCAATCAGTGGGGTGGGATCTAGGATTTCCTGCAAATATAGTTCACACATTATAGCAACTAATATAAGACTCATTAGAGTATGCTAAACAATATATTTAATATGCTATGCCCAAAAATTATAAATTTGGGGTTTCTGATATAAATAGCATTGTGGCTTTGCAGTAACAGTATTGCACTATGCACAGTGTACTATCCACATTATAAATTTATTATAGGACACAAGTGTTCATTTATTAGTTAATGGTTCAGACAGCGGGGGCGTATCTGTTGTCACGATACAACAGATGTGCTTACAGAGGTGCCGATAAAGGCAGAGCGCTGTGTTAAAATGTATGTCAATAGAAAGCCCGGATTTGGTTAAGCAGAATGCTATGATACAATGATGTCAGAATATCGCATACCTTTCCTTTAATAAATAACATATCAAAATGGCGTCTCTTTCACACCTGAGTACACTGTATTATTTGAATAATTACATTTATGACATATCTGTACAAATGTGGAAAGGGGAAGGTTTGGAGGAAAGTATGGCACATTCTCTTAGATCGTTGTCAATGGTTTCTGCATTAGACATACAGTATACATTGTAACGAGGTTTATTCAATTTATGATCCAGTGTTCTACAGCACAATACATCGTCTGTCAGTATACATGTTGCACCCATATTAGTATTTATATGATCATTTGAAAGAAAACACATTTTTTATTTATATGGCATGTTATAGATAGACTATAACAGCGGCCCCGAAATCATGGCGTGTCACTCTATGGCTTGCTACAGGATGTCCCCTACCACAAGCCCTCTTATCAGGCCAAAAGGGAAGATGACTTCCAGGGGTCCGTCACGGATGAGGAGTGGGAGAAAATCTCCACAATCTCTACCACAATCTCAACGTCCAGCAGAAAGCAAGAGACGGCTTTCATGCTCCTTTCTAGATGGTACAAACCTCCGGCACTGCTTGCCAAATTTGACTCCCGCGCTGACGGTTCTTGCTGGAAATGCCGGACCCCTACGCTGACCTCCGCCATATGTGGTGGAGCTGCCCAATGCTCCAGCCTTTCTGGCACACAGTCCATGACACCATTAGTAAGGTATCGCGGCACCCCCGACTTTTCCCCAGCCTCAATGCTCTTACATCACGCCCCCCTGAACATCACTGATTACAAAAACTCACTGGACATTAGATTCTTGAATGTGGCTAAAGCCATTATCCCTAGACACTGGAAAACCCTCTCAGCCCCCTCTACTAGGGAATGGCTACAGGAGATCCAAAACCTTTGAAATATTGAGGACCTCCTCCATGTGGCCACACGTACCACTGATACACATCTACGCTGCTGATATTACTGGCCTGCTGCCTGCCCCCGCATGCAGGACCCCCCACAGAGCGTGCAATGATGCCCCTTATGTGTATAGTGGCTTTGCACTATTTGTTGTGAAGCATATACCCCACTGGAATGTTAATGTCATTACGCCCAGCTCCACCTGCCCACTGGCCCTGCTGCTTCTTGGTCACCCCTTTTTCCCTTTCCCCTCTCCACCCCTCGCCACGAGCCCCTTTGGTTTCTGATTTATTGAAAACTGTTTTGTTTCTCACGCTTTTATATGCCATGTCATGCCTTTTAGCATTAGCTACGCATTTCCGGAGCGCCTTGCGCCGCCTAATTGCTGTCTAGCTTTCTCTTTTTTGCTGTAGTGTATTTTGCATGGAATTCTCAATAATAATGTATTACAATAAAAAAAAAAGACTATAACAGCGGGGGTAGGGGTGGGGTGGGATTCTGAACAGCTTGAGACATATTTGACCGTACTATAAGCAGGCTCACCTGATAATTAAGAACATATTTAAAGTTGAACTGGTTATATAGGAGTAGTAGATCACACTGCTTAAACTGTAAACCCAGTCAGCAACTTCCTAAGCATTCTGTCTTACATAGTTGCATAGGCTGAAGACATGCGTCCATCAGGTTCAGCCTTTAAAACGTTCTCTTGATGTATTTGTTATAACATTATTACATTTAGTAGAAGACTTCAGAGTTGTATTTCCTTGAGTCTAAAACGTTCTGCTCTACTGGATCTTATGATGCAGAATATTCCTACTGTCATGCCAGCAGGGGGTGCTGTAGTAAGGTCTCCTCAACAGAGAGAGCGCCATTCTGGTAATTTGACTGCTGCACCTGGTCAGAGACCTAGGAGGCCTTTAAATACAAGTCACTGACAGAGCTCTGAGCCTTGTCGTGGTTTATTTTACCCCTCAGCACGTGCCTTATAGTTTATGCATAGGATCTCTGGTTCGACCTCTGGCTTGTATATTTGACTGTGATTTCTGTGTTTATCCCTTGCCTTATGTTATCTGGCTTGTTATTACTACGATATCTCTCCTGTCCCTGATCTGTACTTTTTTGTATTGTTTGTATACCTTCTTTAGATTAGTACCTGGCCATTATCAAGGACCAGTTTCTCAGATTAGGGGTTTCCTTGCTTTGCTGGGTTTTGTCTGCGTGCTGGGTGACTCTATATCCTTACACATACACTATGCTAAGGTCTAATATTAAAAGGTGTCTCAAACTTGCAACTTAAAGTATTTTGCCTGAGATCTGTGCTAACCTGCCCTGTATTCCTGAATCCCCCAGAAATGTATTGGAAAACCAGTGGCTGTTGGTAAAGTTTAGTGGGGCACATGTTGGGGCAAGGGTGGGCACTTGCCGTTTCCTGGAACAAAGGTCCCAGCTGCGGAACTACTTACATTTTGGCATCTGGCAGAAAATTTTGGCGCTGCTGCACTATTTGTCAACAGCGCAAGGACAAAATAATTAAAATATTGTTAAATAAAATATGTTATCAAAAAATGTAACTATTGTTTTGCTGTTTTTTTTGTTTTCCACATAACAGTCATGTTGGACATCAAGACTCTGGCCTTTCTAACGACACCTAATTCGTCCTTGTAGGTCACATGGTTCAGGAGATACACAGGTCCAAATACCCCTGCACCTCCTGTAATGGGATTTTCAAAGCCAGGCAGGGGGAATCCGTGTTTGTGACGTCATCACACGCCTGCACAATGACTCCCACGGCCCAGGGGGGCAGTCTCACACCAAGGGCTGACATCTTTCATGTCAGCTTTCTGTGGCTGCAGCCCTTGCTTGGAGCCATAACAGCACCGAGCAGAGACACAACAGAATGTGCGTGGAGCGTCCTCAGCATTGGGGAGAGAATCCCCATGTCGCTCCACACACGTCCCGGCATTGCAGGGGCTGCCTGAAGCAGAGCTAACAATGGCACGAGATGAGGCTGAGCTCCATGCTCCCATCACTGGCAGCCAGGCTGTGACGGAAAGGCTGCACTCGCTCGCCCTGGCACACTGCCCGTGAAATGGAGCGGTATCCCGCTCCCTGCCCCAGGTCGAACGCAGGCTGCTTTTGACAGTCCCCGTGCACTGCAGGTCACTGGAGCAGTGTGGGCGTTGGTCTTTCCCATGCACACAGACACGCTGCCATAATCACACCTTTCGGATCGTGCTCCGGCAGGATGCCCCCCCCCCTGCTGTCACCTCAGGATTCCTCCGCCTTGCTTTGCTGGACTCCATGCCTCTCCCGCAGCTGTCACAGTCAGCGCTCATGAGCAAGCACGTGCTGGTCGGGGCATGCCCTAGACCAGGGGTCAGCAACCTTGGCTCCCTGATGTTTTGGGAACTACATTTCCCATGTGGCTCATTCAGCCTAATGGATGACAGAACATCTTGGGAGATGTAGTTTCCATCACATCAGGGAGCCAAGGTTGCTGACCCCTGCCCTAGACCAACAGTTATGCAACGCTGCCACCCACTGGCCAGTGATGGAGGAGGGAAAAAAACAACTTATCAGTTCAGGGAGCCTGCCTACTGGCATATTTGGGAAGACGGAGGCAGGCGGGTTCCGTCTGTAATATGCATGGAAACTTTAGGCGCACAAATTTCTTTTGAAATTTTGCACCCCTAAGAAAATTGCGCCCAGGCCCACCGCCCCCATGCCCCCTCACGCCACACCACTGCGCCACATTGAGCATGACTAAAGTGTTCATTCCAGGAGGCAGATTTCAAAAATGTTGCAAGCTCATGACATGTTCACTGGTTTATGAACTTCTTCAGAAAAATATCAATAAAGGGGAAAGAGATACTGGCAAATTCTACTCATTAAAGCGAGAACACAGCACAGTTTTCTTAGGGGTGTACGCTTAGCAGTATTTTCCGACAGTGGTTGCAAGTTAATACGTACCCCTAAGTAAAAGAAATTTCATCAACTTCACCACTACAATGCCTAAAAGTTTCCTTAGTACCGGCTGGGTGGAGTAGAGGTAACATCACTGCTCTGCATGGAGAGAGCCTGTGGAGTCATGGGTTCAATCCCAGCAAGCAGCCTCTCCAGTAAGTGTCCTTGGGCAAGACACCTAACGGTACATACTCGCCACCCAGGACATACTTGAAAACAAGAGAAATCTCAATGTATCCTTCCTGGTAAAATCCTCTCTCTCAAAAACAAAACTGATGACTCTGCTACCTAACACTCTCATTAATTAACCTTCCAATACCCTACAAATCCTAGTTATCCCCTCTACAACCACTCCTCCACTACCATGCCTAACATATTTGCTAGTAGACTCCCCTGCTGCCTAAAAAACCTCACTAATGTTATCCCCACCACTACTTAACATCTTTTTCCTTTTTAACTCCTCTACTAGAATTCACTTCCTCACTTATTAACCCCTATATTACCCTACTATGCTACAACCTATTTAACCCCTCTACTTGAAACTCCCTAAATTAACCACACCCCTGTATATTCTTTTATATTTTTCTACTAACATCAATAGTTTCACTGTTGTCATATTATAAACATTTTTCCTTTTTCTTTCACAAAAACATAAATTCATTTAGGTAAGTAATCACAGCAGTGAGACACAAAATGCTTGGAAAAAGTGAAGGAACATTAGAAAACAAGCAGATTTTTAATTGTAAAGCTCTCATGTTAATCAAACCCTGCAGTACTAGTATTAAAAAAGCATATGTTGAATCGGCTAATCATAAAACTCTGTGGTTTACATTTTATCAAGCTGTGTGGAAAATATGACCAGTAGGGCCAATTGTAATGCACAAATATTAGGTGCTCTCTGTAGTTCTAAATTTGCTTATATTCTATTTTCCAAATAATTCTGCAATTACCAACCTAAACAATTTTAGTAAACAGTTGGAAAGGAACATGTAATTGTTTATCCAACTAAGAATATTTTTATGTCTCTATTTGTATTTATTAATACGGCAAAATCAAAAATTCATTAAAATGTATACAAAATGGGCTAAATTACAATCTTCACACAAACGTTAACGCTCACTTGTGTGAGCATTAACGTTTGCTGCGGTGTTTACTGCATATTACAATCCAAACGCAAACGGGTTAAGTAACCCGTTTGCGTTTGGTACCTTGCGCTTCTCGGCGCGAGGTTACTGTACTTTGCGCTCCCTATACTTAACATGGGGAGTGCAATCTACTAGCGCTGATTAATGTCTGGCTGTGGTTAGCACAAAGTTAATCACAGCCAGGACTTGGTGTTAACACCAGCCTAAAAAACAAAAAAATGAATCAGATACTCACATCCTGTCCCGCGACGAGGACTGCGGCTCCAACCACCTCCTCTGGCCGGCGGCAGCAGGGAAAGACTGGGGGAAAAAGTCCCCCCAGTCTCTCCCTGCGTATCACTATGCGAGGCGAGATCCGGCTGCTCATGTGACCAGAAGAGGAAACTCAATGGAGTCCTATGGACTCCATCGAGTGGAACATCCCAGGGGTTAACGCGCGGTAACAATGCAGGCAGCATTTATTGCGCCTGCATTATAATCCAGAGTTAAAACGCGGGCACAAGGGGGAAAACTGCGGGAGCTCTGGGATGCAATTCATTGAATTGCTGTGATGTGCAAGTGGCTTCTGCAATAATAGACACACTTATTAGTGTGGAGGCCTTGTATCTCACTTTTTGTCCTCCACTACAACCCTTGTAAGTACTGATTTACCCTACGGGTCCAAGCATCCACTGCAACTGGTCATCATGCCTAGCTCCTAGCTAATGAGGGTCCAATAAACCCGAAACAGCGCTGTCCTAGGAGTGGCTTTGACCAGTTGCATAACCTTATCTCTGCTAGAAAGCCAAGGTGTGGCATATCATTGATTTTAGGGTTCTGTGTAAAACAGACCCAGTATGCATAAAAGTGAGACAGATGTCATTTTACATATCCTACCCGGAATTCCTTGCTGCATATGGGGAATGTGGCACAGGAGCTCTGGGATGCAATTCATTGAATTGCTGTGATGTGCAAATGGCTTCTGCAATAATAAACATACTTACATACAGTATATAATTATATATGTGTGTGTGTGTGGTGTGTTCACGCAAGAGACATATTAGTTTATGTGCAGTATGTGTGACTTCAGTTGTGTTTCCGTAAGTGTCTCTAATGCCCCTCACCTGTCTTCACATCCAGCACACACAGTAACACCTTAATTTCTCTTCTTTCCCTCTTCTTCCATCTCCACCATGAAGTCTGTTGTATCTATCTCCTCATTTCCCATAATTATTTACTTAAATGTGTCCCTAACCCTCCACACCATCAGCATGCTCTTCCTAACCCCATTGTACCTAGGCAATGAACCGCTTATCTCGTTCGAGTTCCTTTAGGAGCTGGATTAAGGATTTCAAGGTCTTGGAGGTAAATATTTTCATAGGATTTTACCCTATCCTTTATACCTCCATTGTGCATTGGTTCCACACCTACACCCCAATATGTATCTTCTCCAAGTCTGTCATTCCCAGGACATACTTGAAAACGAGAGAAATCTCAAAAGTATCCTTCCTGGTAAAATCCTTTATAAATAAATAAATAAATTCACCCATACTGTACTGTTGCTGATGCCCTTAACTCCATTAACCCAACATTTCTGAATCTGATTTATCCATGTGCTTTATCCCACTCAAACCTAATGTGCCTCTGTCCATAATAGGAATGGTCATCAGTCATGTAGGGCAGGGCTGTCAAAATCATGGCTCCCCAGATGGTGAGGCCTACAATTCCCAGAATTCTTCCACTGTAATACATGGCCAGAGAATCATGGGATTTGTAGCTAAGAAGCATCTGTAGGGCTGGAATTTGACAGCCCTGATTTAGGGCATTCACCTTGGATGCCATCATATGGAGGATAGGTACAGAGGAACAGACTATCATGTGAGCGGTTTTGCAAGAGGTTTGGAAAGTTGTTTTAATATCTTAGATTTGGCTGATAAATGTGTTTTATCTTTTACTTTATAACGTAGGTTTACATTACAGAGCCACAGGCAAGACTTATCACTGTGTTGGGTGCACTACCTTTAATGTGGCAGTAAAGCTCACACCTTGCAGTCAATGTGAGATTCAAAAAGTCTAAGAGCGTGATTCTTATTGTAGCAGAGACTGTTATTGAATACAGTCCATAGAGGAGGACAGACAATGAGTCCAAATCCAGTGCGTAACCCTCCTAGGTCACGAAAGTCAAAAGTTTTTTCTTAAATATATCCACTTTTGGGACTTAAGCGTTAACTAGCTTCAATTAATACTTATGTCTTATGTAAATATGAATTTCTATTCATGACTACCATGTGATATGCAATGAATAACACAATTTAGCAATCCTTCATCTTGTAATTCAAGGTGTCTAATCTCCATATGAACTAAGGTTTTATGACCATTACATCCTTCCTACGAGGTGTCACCTACCATATTATTTCATGTTTGTCTTCCTGATCCAATTAATTTGGAGCACCCTGACCTTATAAACAGTGTTCAATATTGCCTCCAGTCCCCTATTTAGTAATTGTTCTGATAAGTATGCCCTCTTTAACAAATACAATCAGGGTTATTCAGAGAGCGTGAAAAGCAGGAGAATGACTGGAGAATGAAAAATTCTAGGTCAAAATAGCTGATTTGGAAAGTGAGATGAAAGGGAGGATTTTTCTGGTTTGGCTATTTTGACCTAGAATTTTTCATTCTCCAGTCATTCTCCTGCTTTTCACGCTCTCTAAATAACCCTGTATATTTAGTCTCCACCATAGCAGCTGCTAGATTGTGTCACAAATTACCAGATTATGCAATCCATATATGTGTTTTCGTTTTTAACTGCTGTAGCAATATTACCAATTAGACGAGGAATTGACCACAAAATTCACCAACAAAAATAATTAAACACGTGTGAATTTGCTTTCAATTTAATTTAAAAATAACATTTTTAAAAAAGAAAAGAGAAATCCTGATTTATTGAAAGGAGAAAAATATTAGTGCAAATAGTAATAGATGTCACAAGTAAAACATTCCTTCCTTACACCCTGTTTTAGCGATTGGCTTTAGAGATGTGACTGTCTGGATCTATATTCATGGATATATATTAATAGTCCTCAAGTACAAAACTTTCCATAACTGCACCCCTTTCTACATCTCCTCCCTTATTAGCAGATATATCCCATCTCATCCACTTTGCTCTGTCAACGATCTGATGTTATCTCCTCATACCTGCCCCCCAATGCTCGCCTTCAGGTCTTCTCCCAAGCTGCCCTTATTTTATGGAACCCCCCACAACATTATACTCTTCCCATCTCTCCAGTCCTTCAAGAAGTCTCTGAAAACACATTACTTTAGAGAAGCCTATCGGCTGAATCCATAGTCCCCCTCTGTACATTTCTTGTGCCATCTTCCTATTTAATAAAAGGAAAAAACTTTACTGGTATATTTGCATTACGGACAATGAAAAACGTATAAATGTGAACATGTATGTTGAATCAATGCATAGATCACTAAGAATCATTTTCCTACTTAGGTTAGCGTCAGACGAACGCAGTCATCACGTCTGTGTCGTCGCACAGTTTAACGTCCTTCGTAGCATTGATTTGTGATCAATAGAGACCAACACATGAAGTACGTGGGCACTGAAGTGCGCGTGCCCCACACAGGTGGCAACGGACGCCCTAGGCCTCGACGTAAAAGCGCTACGATGGACGCCCAGAGTGCACCGCATCCGCGTAGCAGCCTGTGTGCATGATGACGCGACGTCAGATGCAGCGCATTTACGTCGTAAATCACTGTGACGCTCAGACGTTTTTTTTGGTCTGGCTGACTGTACCTGTCTTTCACTTTTAATTATTTTTTTTTCCCATATTTCCCTCTTTTTCTACATCCGTCAAAAAAAAGGATCATGTGGTGTCTACAGTATTTTCCGTCAGTATGTCCGTACGTTATACACGCACGCAGAGTGCGCTCAGACTGCGTTCGTCTGATATTGGCCTTAGCCCACATACACCCCACTACTTCATATACTCTTTACCCTCACCTAATGCCACCCCTGTCCTCTTAGAGTGTAATCTCTCAAGCAGGGTCCTCTCTCCTACTGTTCTGTGTGTTTAACTTTTTATGTATATTTGTTATTCTGTCTCACCCATTGCACAGCGCTAAGGAACTTGTTGGTGCTTTAGAAATACGTGTAACTGTAATTCTATATTAAAATTTACAAAAATTGAGAACACTGTATCATACTATAATTTTAAAAATGCAAAAAGCGTAACTAGGAAAAAATGATGGAGATTTGTTTAGAAAATCTTATCATGCATTGCATAAGCGAGCTGCAACATCTATGTACTCCACCATGGCAGGTCCTACTTTATGTCAATCTAATGACTACTCTTGTGAGGCACACCCACTATACTTTGGGCATACATCCTACTGGGGAACCATGTAGATCAAGGTTTAAATAGAACCTGCAACAAGGTGCCTGGGACGGATGCAAAGCCAAAGGGGGTAGTCAGTTCTGAGCATGCGCTTTTAGCCATTTTATATTTGGATCTATATTGCATTTGCAAACTGGCTGCACAAAGACACTCGAACACACAAACATTAAAAACTGATAGACAAACCAGCATATTCAAAAAATCGGAGTGAAGACTTTTATCCTTATTTTACTTAAGGTTGGATTACCCATCATTTTCTAAATCCAATAAGGACGAAAGACTGCTAATCAAAGTAAAGCATCTAGTTTTCACTCACATGGTCCTTTTGTTTAATGCAAATGCGGTTAAATGCCAGCTGTTAAATTTGCTTTTCTGGGTAAATCCCTGGAAGTTCATTATTATAAATAGACACTTGTTATGCTGCCTTCAGTAAAATGTCATGGCTGTTCAATTGTGTTGCAGTGGAATTCCAAATATTACCTCACGGTGCAACATAAATAGCTGAATTGGATTGTAAAATATCTGCCTTTCACATCATAAAGACTATAGTTTTATCAAATATAAAAATCCTTTAATTTTTACTTTGCCTGTGTATGTATACACTGTCATTTATATTTATGAATTTATTTATTATGTTCATTTGATGTACGTAAAGATATATAATCTGAATACCTGGAACCCACCATCACCCAGTGGAGTCTTACTCTCTTTTTCCGGATCACGCCGGTGACGAGCGGTGTATGGCTGACAAAACTGACACGCCCTGCTTGCCAGCGCCATTACTTAATGCTCCCCACATCATGCATCTTTCTTAAAGGACACTGCCATGAATGTCAATATGTCAGACTCTTTCTCGGATATGCCTAAAAATACAAAGTTATGTACGGTGTTCCCAATGTTTCGGGAAGTGCACGGTCAAAAAGACCACTTGGGTGCAACCGTGAATAGTCTATGTGCAATAGTGCCACTGTGAAATTAAACAGAAAATTGCGTATACTGCAGAAAGGGCAGCTAAAGTGCAAATGCAAATTGAAGTGCATACAAAGTCATATAAAGTGCAAATGCGAATATAAGTGCATATAAAAGTGCATATGAAAGTCTTTAAAACAGCTGCTATATTCAAGTCCTGCTTTCCAAATCAAGAGTGGAAGCAATAGAACACAGTCCAACTGACCATATATTCTATGTTGGAGATATAAAAGAATCTCGTTCGGTTTCCACGTAGACAGTCCAGGTGTGTACGTGAGGTCTTGATGCAGTATCTTCACCTAAGTCCTGTGTAAACTCCCGATTCCCAAAAAATGGGAAAAAGAAGGAGGAGAGGAGAAGAAAAGAAACAATAGTGCAATATTGCCTTATAGAGAGTCAAGTGCCCATAGACAAGGGAACACTTACGCTTTTTAGAGCCTCATGTACCGGCTCTAGTGTGAAGTGCCTTGGGCCTGGTTGAGGGTAGCCTCTGCCCTTCTTTAAAATTTGCTTGATTGTCTCAGGTACAGAGAAGTGAGAGACATCCTCATAGCGTAGCTTATAGCCAAATACTTAGGTAAGGTAAGGTGAAAGTTAGACAAACTCACCGATGGTGGAGCCTTAGAATTCCAGGCTCAACTTGTTAGCGTGTGGTACTGCCTATTCGGTGGGTACCCTCACCTCTCTCGTCTGCAGGCGATCTTCCTCTCTTATGTAGATGGTGGATAAGGATAAAATGGAGCATGTAGGGACATATACTGTTTAAAAAGGAGTCTTAAACAGAAATGGTAAAGTGAAAATAAAAGAGTTTAATCGTTCAATTTAGAACATATAAAAATATAAAACAATGGTTAAAACAAGGTGGGAGGGAGGTCACAACATGGGATACGCGTTTCGGCACTCTCAGTGCCTTCCTCAGTCCATGTGCAGGTTAAAAAATCGAAAATGGGGGATCTGAGGCACTCCACGTGTCTGTGTTTTTATAGATAATCATTGGGTATTCATTTCCCAAGTCACTTCCGGGTTCGTGGCTGTTGCGGTCACGTGGTACGTGCCGCATCATCAACGGAACGCACATCCAATGGAACGCACGTCCAAGATGGCCGCGACGCGATTTGATGATGCGGCACGTACCACGTGACCGCAACAGCCGCGAACCCGGAAGTGACTTGGGAAATGAATACCCAATGATTATCTATAAAAACACAGACACGTGGAGTGCCTCAGATCCCCCATTTTCGATTTTTTTAACCTGCACATGGACTGAGGAAGGCACTGAGAGTGCCGAAACGCATATCCCATATTGTGACCTCCCTCCCACCTTGTTTTAACCATTGTTTTATATTTTTATATTTATACGTTCTAAATTGAACGATTAAACTCTTTTATTTTCACTTTACCATTTCTGTTTAAGACTCATTTTTAAACAGTATATGTCCCTACATGCTCCATTTTATCCTTATCCACCATCTACATAAGAGAGGAAGATCGCCTGCAGACGAGAGAGGTGGGGGTACCCACCGAATAGGCAGTACCACATGCTAACAAGTTGAGCCTGGAATTCTAAGGCTCCACCATCGGTGAGTTTGTCTAACTTTCACCTTACCTTACCTAAGTATTTGGCTATAAGCTACGCTATAAGGATGTCTCTCTCTTCTTCCACTTCTCTGTACCTGAGACAATCAAGCAAATTTTAAAGAAGGGCAGAGGCTACCCTCAACCAAGGCCAAGGCACTTCACACTAGAGCCGGTACATGAGGCTCTAAAAAGCGTAAGTGTTCCCTTGTCTATGGGCACTTGACTCTCTATAAGGCAATATTGCACTATTGTATCTTTTCTTCTCCTCTCCTCCTTCTTTTTCCCATTTTTTGGGAATCGGGAGTTTACACAGGACTTAGGTGAAGATACTGCATCAAGACCTCACGTACACACCTGGACTGTCTACGTGGAAACCGAACGAGATTCTTTTATATCTCCAACATAGAATATATGGTCGGTTGGACTGTGTTCTATTGCTTCCACTCTTGATTTGGAAAGTAGGCATGTGCACCGATTTTTTTTTTTCGGTTCGATTCGGTTCGATTTGTTCGGATGTTTAAAATTTTCGATTCGGCTCGTTTCGACCGATTTCTGTTTCGATTCAGTTCGGTTCGGCTCGTTTTTCGTGTACATTTTTTTTTTCCGAATATCGACCATTTTTCGTGTTTTCGGGTCACTGCTCGTTTTTTGTATCGACTTTTCGTGATTTCGGAAATTTTCGTTTTCTTCGGAACGTCTGTTCTTCTCGTTTCAAAGTGTCTAACTTTTTTTATACTTTATATATTTTTTTATAATAAATTTTTGGTTTGTTTTTCGGATCCGATAATTCATTCTGTCGATACGATAATTCTGGCAATTCTATCTTTTTTTTTTTTATTAAATAAAGATCCTTTTTTTCTTATGAATATACATTTCAAAACTTTATTTAATCATATTAAAATGGTATGAAAGCCAAGGAACAAAAAAAATGAACAAAACGATTTAAAAAACGCTAAACTGACCCGAATGCCACAAGAAACAAGTGATACGCATTTACAAATACAAAATTTACAGAATCAGCGATATAACCGATAATAGTTAAATATACGATGTCCAGAATTACCGAAATGGAACCGAAATCACGAATGAAACCGAAATCATGAATAGAGCAAAAATAAATTTCGATTTGACACATTTCAAGTCCATTCGAAAAATCTGAAAAATTTTCGTTTTGGCTCGGAAAACTTTTCGGATCTGTCGGTTTTCGGGTCCGATCCGATTTGGAAATTCGGCCGAATCCGAAGACACGAATCGGGAAATTTCGTGAAAATTCCAAAATCCGAAACGCACATCCCTATTGGAAAGCAGGACTTGAATATAGCAGCTGTTTTAAAGACTTTCATATGTACTTTTATATGCACTTTTATATGCACTTATATTCGCATTTGCACTTTATGTGACTTTGTATGCACTTCAATTTGCATTTGCACTTTAGCTGCCCTTTCTGCAGTATACGCAATTTTCTGTTTAATTGCACAGTGGCACTATTGCACATAGACTATTCATGGTTGCACCCAAGTGGTCTTTTTGACCGTGCACTTCCTGAAACATTGGGAACACCGTACATAACTTTGTATTTTTAGGCACATCTTGTACTATAATTGATTACTCTAAAAAGAGACTGCGCCACTAGGACCCACCCCTTTCCCTTGCTGTACATTTACACATATCTGTCGAGGTTTTGTGCTCAAATCCTAGTTGGCTGCATAACACAAACCTATCCATTCATTAATCACCAGCGCCTCCACTGTATATCCACCCTCTGTTCTTTCTCGGATATCCTGGTGACGGATGTGACACAAGCGAATTGGAAAGCCCTACTACCTATATAAACTCTCCTCACTCATTGGACTGGTACCCTGTCATGGGTCTAGTTACTGGACAGCTTGTTCATATATTTCTCAGTATTGAGTACAGATCCAGAATGCTATAGACATAGACATAGTCGAAGACTGAGCTCCTACTAATTCCTCCTTCTAATGCCTCCCCACCTCCTGACTTCTCTATCATGGTCGTTGATATCACTATCTCCCCATCAAACCAGGTTCGCTGTCTCGAAGTTACAATTGACCATGCTCTTTCCTTCATCCCCCACATCCAGTCTCTTTCCTCCTTCTGCCGCTAACAATTACATACTATTTCCAGAAATCGGCCATTTCTTACCACTGACACTACACAGCAACTCATTCACACCCTTGTAATCTCCCGACTTGACTATTGTAATAATCTTCTAGCTGGCCTCCCTCTCTCCCGCCCCTCCCTCCTACAATCCATTCTGAATGCCTCTGCCAGGCTCATCCACCTCACCCACCGCTCTGTCTGTGCCACCCTCTCTGTGAGTCCCTTCACTGGCTCCCCATCCACTGCAGAATTAAATTCAAAATCCTTACCTGAGTCTGACCTGCAAAGCTCTCACTAACTAAGCTCTGCACTACCTGTCCTCTTTAATCACCAAATACACCCCAGCCCGCTCCCTAAGGTCAAAACAATGACCTGCTTTTGGCATCCTTCATCACCTCTTCACATGCCAGATTGCAGGACTTTTCTAATGCGGCGCTGATCCTATGGAATGCGCTCCCTCACCCTATCAGACTCTCCCCACAATCTGGCTTCTTTTAAATGCTCCTTAAAGACACTTCTATTTAGGGAAACCCACCTCATAACTCCGTAAATAAACATACGACTGACCCGATAACTGTCTTCATCTCTCTCTCTCAATTAACATCACTCTCATCACTGCAGTCTTCACCTCCTGTTTCTCACCCCTCCACCCATCTACATTAAAGTTCACACAGGAATAGGGACCTCAATTCCTCCTGTAACTGTTGGTGGAATAATGAATTGCCTTTTTGGTGTATTGTAGAATTGTCTTGTTTTTACCCATTTTACCTTTGTACAGTACTGTTGAATGTGTTGGCGCTAAATTAATAAATAATATTAATATACTTTGAGGTTTGCCCACACTGTAGACAGTAATTCCTTGATTCAACACAAAACAACATATTTAGACAACTTAAGGCATGCATGTACAGTAGGTTATGAAATGTTGTATTTATTGCCACTTAAGTAATTTACTGTTATATCTCTAAGATGCTAGGTTTAGTATGACTGCTAGGTGACACTGTATTAATAGCAATACTAATAATAATTAATTATTATTAACAATTTAATATGTTGGAAGCCAAAGCTGCTTTATGTTTTGGTTCTTGGTGGTACATGTTAATCAAAATCCAAGAACATTTTAGTCAATAACCTGACACTTTACAGACAAATAAACAAATGGCAGCCCATTGTCTGCTGTTAAGTACTGTTTTTTAGCATATTACTTTAAAATATTTTATATATAAATTATATACTCTGGGCTAGATTACGAAGTTAATGCTAAAATGGAAAAACACTAACCGGGAAAACCTGCGCCTGCAGGTTTCCCCATAGGATCCCCATTTTAGTGTTATATTCTGGGGTGGGCGCTACTTCAGCATCTTGCCCCAGAACACAGTGCTACCCTCAATGATATCCGCGGTAGCATTTCCGTGCCACTGCGAGTATCACCTCCTGGAGTCCATAGAACTCCTTGGAGGGTTGCGCTGAAGAAGCCGTGAGATTGCGCAGTGCCACAGAGTGATCAAAGAGGGAGACTGTGGACTATTTCCCCCCAGTCTCACTCTGCTTGCACTCAGGAGAAGTGGTGGATCAGGTCACCATTCTCAGCGTGTGATGAGAGGTGAGTATCGGATTTATTGGGGGGTGTTTTAGGGGGTGCTAAATGATTTAGCAAAAGCGGTATAACTTAGCACCAGCTTTTAGGAGTAGCTAAAATTTTGTTTACCGCATCATTGCGGTAATTAGCGCTAGGACTTTGTAATACCTTACTTATCCTAACGCTAATTACTGATTGCGCTGCACATGTTAAATATAGGATTTGCAAAGTACAGTAAGCTGACAGAAGCTAGGTCAATCACCGATGCGCTAATGGATTTTCAATGGGTTTAGCGTTAGGAATGTAATATGGGGGGACACTTATCCTAGCGTTATCCCTTACTCACCCGAACGCTACAATTAGCGTTCATTATGTAAGCTAGCCCTCTATTTTTAACTGAATGCACTCAGTTATCCAAAATGGAAGTATCTATGGTCCAGGCCCCTTTTTCAGTTTGACATATATTGTTTCCTCGCTTTCACTGAGTAACAGAGACATACTCATCAGACGTATGATACTGTATATGTAGTGAGAGGTTTTCTTTACGTGCACTTGGCCTTTTAAGTAGGGATGGGCATCGGGTGTTCGGGAACGCCGAACATTATGGGATGTTCGCGGTTTGTTCGACCGCGGATATTCCATAATAAAAAATGCGTCCACAGGTCTCCTAAATGTACCGGCAGCATGAAGATGAGCTTTAACCAAGCTCTGATTGGTTAAAGTCGGAGCAAGACTTTAACCAATCAGAGCTTGGTTAAAGCTCTGCCCCACGCCTCATCTTCATGCTGAACTCTGATTGGGCAAAGTCCTGCACCTGACCTAGACTTGCCCAATCAGGACTCAATATTGAATTAGAGCCCTGATTGGGCAAAGTCCAGGTCAGGTGCAGGACTTTGCCCAATCAGATCATTCAGCATGAAGACGTGGGGCAGAGGAGCCGTGTCCAGACGGACCGGAGGAGCTGATGGACCGGGGAACAGGAGGCCGGGACAGCTGCAGGACAGGTGAGTTACGGGGGCCGGGGGCCGCAGCCACAGGTCTCCTAAATGTACCGGCAGCCGCCGGTACATTTAGGAGAACTGTGAACACAATTTGCGTGTTCGGCCCCCATTGATTAACATTGTGTTCGAGTTCGTATTCGAACATTTCGGCCATTCGGCTGTTCGGATATGAACCGAACACAGGGGTGTTAGGCTCATCACTACTTTTATCTATGTAGGAAAAACTTTGTAGCAGCTTGGCCACAAATCACCAAATATTCCTATCTTGTCTTTAAGTCTCTCATGAGATTGTAAATCTAATTTGAGAAGAATTACACCACTATCCATATCTCATTCTAGTCTAAATCGCTGCGAGAGAAATGGCTGCTGCAGGGAGTCCCAACGGGATCAGTGGAAGAGGAAGAATCAAGGAGAAGACAGTGTGAGGAGGATGAGAAGAAACTAAAAATTGTAGAAGTTAATGCGCAAAGGTAAGAATTAAACATTCTCATATCTATATTGAAGGCAAAGAATTAAACAAATAACAACATAGATAGCTACAAATTCTAGACTTTACTTGTACAAAATGTTAAAGAAATCATCAACTATAAACAAACATAGCTGTGCATGCATATATACTGTATATACGTCTTCCCAGTCTATACAATGATTGGCATCTTAATTCTTAATTGGCATCTTAATTCACCATATATAATGCAATTGTAGCGCTCACTCCCGGAGGAGCCACTGAATGTAACCTCAGGTCAGTCTCCCCGCACTAGGGAATAAATATACACCAGCACTGTTGTGGATTTTATAAGTTATATAGTTTACTGGTCTCAAATAAACTGGCATATATAAAGCAGCACGGTATACATATATATTTACAGGAATTCGTAATGCGAGAAAAGCGCAGCAGAAAATAAAAAGGAATTTTAACCCCTTCGTTGCCGGAGTGTGAGTCCCGTACAGGTTGTGTCCCAAGAAGGTGTGCGTGTATGCGAGTGTTGGTACCCGGGTACTAGATTCAACTGGCCAGTGAATGATTTCAATGTGTCCTCGACTAGTCACGTTGGGGCCCTGTAGGTTTAAACAAAACTGCAGCGTGCTTTATTATTGTACTATGGCCAGGAAGGCCTCTCACCCATCCGCCAGATACTCTGCACTCTGCTCGACCCAGGACGTCTCTCCGCTCGATTTGGCTGGGACTCTGTGCCACCAATCTTGCTTGTCCGTCTCTGCCACAAGATGCTCAGTTCACCGCCTGCACTCCCATTAGATCATCGCAGTCTCCTAACTCGGGGTTCATCTGCAGCTCTGTATCTGTGTAAAACTTCTCAGCAGTGGATTACTAGGTCTCTGGCAAGTAACTGAAACGGATCTCCAGCTCTGCAAGGCAGCACCTGCGCTCCGGCCTGGTCACAATCGCTCCTTGCCTCACGTGCGTCTTGCTCTGTTCACCCCTTGGCGCGCACTGGCTCTCCTCCGCACGAGGTTGCGGATGTGTCTCGGTTCTCCCCACCCACTTCCTGTCTCTGCCCCAAAGCGTGCTGGAAAACGTAGTCCAAAAGTGTCCAGTATTGGTTTACATTGCGCTCGTCTCCCCCTGGTGGCCAGAAACGAGTAATTACAGCAGCAGGATTTAAACCAGCGCTACACAATTATTGGTGCATATTAGAAATTCATATTACCTGCAAAGAAATGTGCAATAGAGATTCTTGTAAGGCGAGATACAATACTCAGAAGTCAAAAATAATCTGAAAACATTTAATAAATTTTAGAATCATGCTTATCAGAAAGAAATAACCATACCCAGGTGAATATGGTATGATGTACCTTCGAGCAGGTAAAAGGAAATTCTCAACAGGATGGCTGCAATGGCCTATACACAAATTGGTGTGAACAGGGATTAAAAATTTACTTTTAATAGAGTAATATAAAAAGGATCCACAGATCCTGGTAGTACAAGACAAGACGTAAATAAAAGGAATTGGGGTATGGATAAGGCCCCTTGGCTATAAGGCACATACACATTAGCACAGCACCCCAGTATGTAGAGAGTAGCTAATCTGTCGAGCAGAAAAGGAAACAACGGGCATTCGAGGGTATGTAACGTATAGGAAAGACAAAGAGGAAAACTCAAGGGTGTGCTGTGCTTGGTAAAGCAAAAGGAAATAATACAGTAGACAGATTTGTTACAAACTGGGAAACAATGTTTCCAGACCGTCCCTTGCTGTATGAGGAAAGGGAAAATGCTAAGCAGGATATGGCGCCCCTATACCTGCAATAACAATGCAAAGAGCCACAATTTAGAATTCATTTATAGGAATTCCAACCCCAAGTCATCCAACTGTCAAATGAATACCTACTTCCAGCTGATGAAGAGTTATCGATACCATTTAACCCCTTCACTGCTGACTACCTGTGGGACACGTCCTCAGTTACTCCCGCTGTATGCCGAGGACGTGTCCCACATGTCAACAGCTTTGCGGGACCCCCGGCGGAGGTACTCACCTCTCTGTCCGGGGTCCCACGGCCGTCAGACTTCAGCGTCCTCAGACACTGAAGTTAAGACCCACCCGACATCAATGACATCATTGCGCCATGCGCGATGACGTAATTTCCAGGCAACCCCCCGGCAATGCCGGGAGATCGCCTGGAAGGAAGGGGGGGATCCGTTCGGATCCCTCTCGCTCCTGATCGGGAGGTCCGACAAAGAAAAGCCAGACACCATTTAAAAGGGGAGAGTCTCCCCTTTTAAGGGGTGCCTGGCTTTAACCCCTTAGGTACTGGGTCACACTTCGGCACCTTGGGGTACCGAAGTGCGGCCTAGCTCCGGTGGGGGCACGCATAGCGTGATGATGTCAGATAGCCGGGGAATCCCTAGCTGCATGGGGATTTCCCAAGGAAATCCCCTGGTGGAGATAGGGGGTTCGTTTGAACCCCGATATCTCCAGAACCGTGGCAGCTAGTGGGTCATGTATGGTGTCATTCGAAAGGCCTGGGCATGGCCTTTCGAATGATATCCAACATTACCAGGTATAAAGTAAAAAAATAATAATAATAAAAAATATATATATAAAAAAAAAACATGTATTTTTTTTGTGTGTGGTTTTTATTAATGCAGCAATATTGTTCACATTTCAATTATAATGTGAACAATGATGCTGCACTAATGATTTTTTTCTATGGGGTGCGTATGCTAAAAATCACGTAATTCCCCCCAAAAAAATTTAATAAGTCCCCATTTCAAATTTTTGTACAAGCGGACCCCATAGAAAATATAACCGCAAATGTTCATGTGATAAAAGGTGAAAAAAAACACTTTACACGCTGCAAATGATTTAAAATTCAAATTTTATTGCATTTCTTTTTATAATATACAGGCAGGACATGACGTATACATATAAAAATTATATATTATGAATCTGCCGAGTCTTATGGAAAGAACAATATATAATATGTATGGGTCGTATAATAAAATGTGGCTTCAAATCGCGTTTAAACATGATGAGCGAAAGCGGTAAAAATTAGCTCAGGACACAGCGGTGAAATGCCTCAGCAGTAAAAGGGTTAATGAAGATTTACACAATGGCAGACAGTGAATGTGAAAATCAAGTTCACCAGCCAACATTTGAAGCAGAACAGTCTTCTGATGAAGAACGAGAAAACCCTGTACAAACACCTAGATGATATCCACAGAGAGAGAGAGACGCCAACCAAGAATGTTGATTTATGAAACCTTGTGACAACCTTCTGTGATACAAACAGAAGTACCGGTGAAGGACATTCACAGTTTCACGCAACACATTGTAGTTCAAGCTTTTGGAGACCATGGAATACAATGGACTCACAGACCGCTTATTAAAGTGCACCATGAGCCTTGTCCATTGCCCTCGGTAGACAGTAAGAAGTGTAACTTCCGGGTTTAGGATTTATTTATGCGAATATATATTTGTATATATATATATATATATATATTGGTGTTTTGTGAAGAAATGCAAGTTCTAGACAGCCAGTTCTTAGAATACACAGGTCTAATGTGGTAGTCTGGAAAAAAGCCCATGACTGTATTGCCCATAGCTCTGTTGCTGCTGCCTTAACCACTTCAATGCTGAGGATGCGCTCAGCGCGTCCTCAGCATTCCCGCTGGTGTGCAGAGGACGCGCTGAGCGCGTCCTCCCATTGGGGTCAGCGTTCGGCCGGCTTCCGGCCGATCGCTGGCCCCCCCGGTGCGGGCTGACATCCTCGATGTCAGCCCGGCATCCGGGACCACAGCCGCCGGAATTAGGTGTCATCGCGGCTGCGCGATGACACCTAATTCAGGCGCCCCCCCGCATGTGCGGAGGAGGCGCCTGAAAGGGAGGGGGGAGGTCCTTCGGACCTCTCTCCCTCCCGATCGGCGGCTCTGCGGGGGTTAACCCAGGCATCATTTGGAAGGGCACAGCCTGCCCTTCCAAATGGTGCCTGGCATTAACCCCACGGGAGCTGGATCGCGAATCGGTGCTGAAAAGCGCCGGTTCGCGATCCTTTCTCGGAGCTGGCCGACATCTTGGATGTCAGCCAAGCCTCCGGGAGCCTCCGGGAACTCCCCCTGAGGACTGGCGTCATCGTGCGTAGCACGATGACGCCAGTCCTGGACTTAACCCCTAACTGCCACCAACGGTGGAGATAGGGAGTTCCAATGAACTCCCTATCTCCCGATCCGTGGCAGTTAGGGGTTAAAGTTTGGTATGGTTGGATCGGCCAGAGCATGGCCGTTCCAACGATACCAAACACGAAAGTGAAAAATTTTGTCAAAAAAAGAAAAATGAAAAATAAAAATAAAAAAAATTTAAAAAAAAATTATAAAAAAAAAATAAACACTTTTTTTTTTTTTTTTTGGTTTGTTAATGCAGCAATATTGTTCCCATTTCAATTATAATGTGAACAATGATGCTGCACTAACGATTTTTGTATGCGGTGCGTTTGTTAAAAATAGTGTAATTTTCCCCAAAAAAAAAAGTAACGAGACCCCATCTCTAATTTTTTAACAAGCGCACCCCATACAAAATATAACCGCAATTGCTCGCATGTTAAAATGTGAAAAAAAAACTTTACACATTGTAAATGATTGAAAATACATATTTTATTGCATTTTTTGTTATAATATACAGACATGACATAACGTATACATATAATAATGACATATTATGAATCTACCGAGTCTGACGGAAAGAACGATATATAATATGTCTGGGTCATATACTAAAATAAGCCTTAAAAACACGTTTAAACATGATGAGCAAAACCGGTAAAAATGACCTCAGCACAGGGGCGGGAAAAGCCTCAGCAGCGAAAGGGTTAACCTCCTACCAGCAGGTGGCGATTGCTGTGTTTCTCAGTCACAGGGACTGTGATTTGTGCCACGTGCATGTCTCAGTGGTTTAGTAGTTCCGAGACAGACATGGAATGCAGTGGAAGAGAATCAGCAAGTCCAGAGTAAAAACCTGAGTTATTTCTCTGTTTCAGAATGAAAAATCAAAAATAAATGTATTGTATTAGAACAAGCTCCGTCTCTTGATTCCACAAATGCAACACAAGCAAGGCCAATCCAGGTGCCCCCACCCATCCGGGGCCCTCGGGCGGCACCCGAGTGCCCGATGGGTCAGTCCGCCCCTGGCTGGGACACTATGCAGGAGAAATTTGGTTCACAATCCGTTGGCTCATTGCTGGTGGGTGATTGAAACTCATAAGGTAATATATTCCCCGCCACCTTGAGTTCGGAAGCAGTTCCATAGGTGGAAGGTGTGGACATTTTGGTGAGGTAGCTTAGGTTTAGTACTGTAAGGATCCCCAGACGCTCCTGAGTGAAGGAGAGCAACGTCTGCCAGTATGATCTGACATAACGGCATGTGAGGCAAGTGGCAGTTGGAGCAGATTTATTTTCAGGTGGGGAGGGGGAGTATAACTCCTTAGCATCAGAGCGTGATCATAGCTAATGCTCTGATGGTCATTTTGAAAAATCCTTTCTTAGTGGGCACCTAGAAGCCGAGAGGAACATACGTGCCGAATTTCAAGTTTGCAGGTTTTATGGTTCTGGAGATATCGTGATATTGCGCGAGTGCCATTTTGCTTTTATACTGTATATATACAACAGATATCGGATAATGGGATTTTGTACATCAATATTTACATTAATATATATTTATATTCTTACAAAACAAAGTCTTCAAGTGCATCTTGAAGAGTTGCCTATATTCCTATTCATCTACAAGCGTGGAGGCTTTTTATCTCACTTTTTGTCCTCCATCACAACCCATATATATATATATATATTGTTGTACATACATATATAGACACACTTATACTAATAGATCTGTTTTCATAGACCTCCATTTTTTTTGTCATTGGGGTACTATTATAATTTTATAATTCTGTTAGTTACTCATTAGATAACCATCTTTGTGTTCCTTTATGATGTGCCTGAGGCAGTTGTAAATAGAGCCAATTTTCCTTACAGACTCTGCCAATCTTCTTTCCAGACACAGCCTGTTGTGATACAGTGACATTTACAGGTTTGTCAATGTAATGCCAATTTAAAGATCATTAGAACACTTAGAACATCTACATTTCAATCTTTTTTATTGTGTAGCACACAATTATGCGACGAGTTGACATATTTGAAAACATAAATAATCCCTACATTCCTGTTTTTTGTTGTTTTACGTAAGTTTTGTAAACTGAAACGAAGGAGTATTTTGCTGAGTTTAGTTTCTACATGCAGGGGAGATGAGGAATAAATGCCAGCAGATTAAACTGGTCCTGTAATTAATTAGTGCCATCTGATGCTCGTGTTCACCATATGACTGTCTGACTGTGTAAATGTAACAGCCCGTGTACATCACACTACCCACGCCATCAGGCAGCCAAGCCTGGGCTACTAATATATTCGGCTTTCTCTCTCCAGCCTCGGTCTAAAACCTATTATAGGCTAATCCGTTTATGTAAGTGTCACTAATGGAAATAAAGCAAAGCTTTATATCCTACCTTGACATAATGGGTCCACTCAAGAGACAGGAATACTCCCCAACATATCAACTGTAAATATACAGTGTGTGTGTATATACTGTATATTACTAGCTTTTGCCCGCGGCTTCGCTCGCGTGGATTTTGGGATTTGTTAATTTTTTTTAAAGAAATATGATTTTTTTGGTTCCAACTGCACAAAATCTAATTTACAGGTTGATGTCTTAAAGTAATAAATAATGTTTACTGCAGACATTAGTCAGGCCGTATTGGCTACAAAACAATGTTGTTTCATTCAAATGCATCCATTAATTTTTTTGTGTTTGTAAATACAAACCGACAATGAGTCAGACAAAAATGTTTTACTTATTTTTTTTTGGCATCTGGAACATAGTTTTATTTTCTGTTTGAGTACTATATAAACTACATTAGTGGTTCTTTCGGGTGCTCAGAGCACCGGAGAGTTAGGTGAGCTCAGTCTGGAATAGAGAGGGAAGCAGACATGCTGGAGCAGTGGGGGTGTGTGAGGCCTGGCTGTGAGAGGAGCTGCATAGAGACTCCATTCTGTGTGATGTAACAGCATCCCTCTGATCTGCTTATCCAGTGTATCAACTGGATTTTCCGAAAATGGCAAAATACATGTTTTTTTTACTTTTCAAGAAGATTCTAAATACCAATTTTCACGTCTCTAACACCTAATGTTTTTGAGATATAAGTATCCTGTTTGAAAGTATTCACCCTCTTTTTCACAACCCACTTGGCTCTTTGGAAAATGGTAGAACATGTGTTTGTTTATTCTTCAAGAAGATTGTAAATCACAATTTTCACGCCTCTAACATCTTTGTTTTTTCAAATATAGGTATACTGATAAAAGTATTCACACCCATTTTTCTCCCTTGCCCCTTAACCACTTCGCTGCTGAGGACGCGCTCAGCGCGTCCTCAGCAGTCCCGCTGGTATGCGGAGGACGCGCTGAGCGCGTCCTCCCATTGGGGTCAGCGTTCGGCCGGGTTCCGGCCGATCGCTGGCCCCTCCGGTGCGGGCTGACATCCTGGATGTCAGCCCGGCATCCGGACCAGCAGCCGCCAGAATTAGGTGCCATCGCGGGGGCGCGATGACACCTAATTCAGGCGCCCCCCCGCATGTGCGGAGGAGGCGCCTGAAAGGGAGGGGGGGAGGTCCTTCGGACCTCTCTCCCTCCGATTGGCGTCTCTGCGGGGGTTAACCCAGGCATCATTTGGAAGGGCACAGCCTGCCCTTCCAAATGATGCCTGGCATTAACCCCTGGGGAGCTGGATCGCGAATCGGCGCTGAAAAGCGCCGGTTCGCGATCCTTTCCCGGAGCTGGCCGACATCTTGGATGTCGGCCAAGCCTCCGGGAACTCCCCCAGAGGACTGGCGTCATCGTGCGTAGCACGATGACGCCAGTCCTAGAGTTAACCCCTAACTGCCTCCAACTGTGGAGATAGGGAGTTCCAATGAACTCCCTATCTCCCGATCCGTGGCAGCTATGGGTTAAATTTTGGTATGGTTGGATCGGCCAGAGCATGGCCGTTCCAACGATACCAAACATGAAAGTGAAAAATTTTGTAAAAAAAAAAAAAATTAAAAAAAAAAAAATAAATTAAAAAATAAAATAAAAAAAAAAAAAAATTTTTTTTTTTTTTTTTTTGGTTTGTTAATGCAGCAATATTGTTCCCATTTCAATTATAATGTGAACAATGATGCTGCACTAACGATTTTTGTATGCGGTGCGTTTGTTAAAAATAGTGTCATTTTCCCCCAAAAAAAATGTAACGAGACCCCATCTCTAATTTTTTTAACAAGCGCACCCCATACAAAATATAACCGCAATTGCTCGCATGTTAAAATGTGGAAAAAAACACTTTACACGTTGTAAATTATTGAAAATACATATTTTATTGCATTTTTTGTTATAATATACAGACATGACATAACGTATACATATAATAATGACATATTATGAATCTACCGAGTCTGACGGAAAGAACGATATATAATATGTCTGGGTCATATACTAAAATAAGCCTTAAAAACACGTTTAAACATGATGCGCAAAACAGGTAAAAATGACCTCAGCATAGGGGCGGGAAAAGCCTCAGCAGCGAAAGGGTTAACTGAATTTTCAGAAAATGGTAAAACACATGTTTGGATTTTTTCACGACGATTGGCGACTGTAAATACCAAATTTCACACCTGTAACATCTTTGGTTTTTGAAATATAGGTATAATGATAAAAGTATTCAACCTCTTTTTGCCCTCCCCCACAGTTTTTTTGCAAAATGGTAAAAAAATTAAATTAATTTTCAAGACGAATCTAAATACCACTTTTCACATCTGTAACATCTTCTGTTTTTGACATATAGGTATACTGTTTATAAGTATTCACCCAGGACATACTTGAAAATGAGAGAAATCTCAATGTATCCATCCTGGTAAATTCCTTTCTCAAAAAAAAAAGTATTCACCCCCATTTTCTCACCCCCACTTGGAATTTTTGGAAAATGGTGAAACGCATGTTTTTTTATTTTTCAAGGAGACTGTAAATACCAAATTTCACACCTGTAACATCATTGTTTTTTTGACATATAGCAATGCTGATAAACGTATTCACACCCATTTCCCCGACCCCCCCCTTAGCTGGATTTTCAGAAAATGGTAAAACACATATTTGTTTTTTTGTAATAAGATTGTAAATACCAAATCTCACACTTGTAACATCTTTGGTTTTTTAAATATAGGTATACTGATAAAAGTATCTACACCCTTTTCCCCCGACCCCCCCCCTTAATTGGATTTTTGGAAAATGGTGTAATACATGTTTTTATATTTTTCAAGATGATTGCAAATACCATATTTCACACCTGTAACATTTTTGGTTTTTGAAACATAGATATACTGATATAAGTATTCAACCCCCCCATTTTAGCCCTCCCACTGGATTTTTGGGAAACGGTGAAGTGACGTTTTTTTTATTTCTCAAGGCGAATCTAAATACCAATTTTCACGTCTGTAACATCTTCTGTTTTTGAGATATAGGTATCCTGTTTAAAATATTCAATCCCCCATTTCCCCCCCCCACTAGGATTTTTGAAAACCGGTAAAATATGTGTTTTTTTATTTTTCAAGATTAATCCAAATACCGATTTTCATGTCTGTAACATCTTCTGGTTTTTAGGTATTGGTATCCTGTTTAAAATATTCAACCCCTTTTTCACACCCTTAGGGGGGGAGTTTCCAAACATCCTTCCTTAGTGGGTGCCTACAGTGGCGTCGTAATGTGGGGGCGGGGGGTGCGGCCCGCACCAGGTGACACCCGCCTTTAGGGTGACACCGTCACCCTAAGGGCGGGTGTCTCACCCTCCGCCGCGTATTCGCTCCCTGCGAGCATCCGAAGCATGCAGCTTCGGCGCTCGCCTGGAGGAAACACGTCACCAGCCAATCGCGGCTGGTCACGTGGCTCACCCAGGCGAGCGCCCAAGCTGCGCGCTGCCGGACGCTCAGAAGGAGCGAACACGCGGCGGAGGTGAGCTGGGGGCCTGGCAGTATCCATGTGCTGGGGCATTCCATGAGCTGCTGGGGCATTCCATGAGGAGCTGGGGCATTCCATGAGGAGCTGGGGCATTCCATGAGTGAGCTGGGGCATTCCATGAGCTGCTGGGGCATTCCATGAGGAGCTGGGGCATTCCATGAGCTGCTGGGGCATTCCATGAGCTGCTGGGGCATTCCATGAGCTGCTGGGGCATTCCATGAGGAGCTGGGGCATTCCATGAGTGAGCTGGGGCATTCCATGAGCTGCTGGGGCATTCCATGAGGAGCTGGGGCATTCCATGAGCTGCTGGGGCATTCCATGAGCTGCTGGGGCATTCCATGAGGAGCTGGGGCATTCCATGAGGAGCTGAGGCATTCCATTAGTGAGCTGGGGCATTCCATGAGGAAGGCTGGGGCATTCCATGAGTGAGCTGGGGCATTCCATGAGTGAGCTGGGGCATTCCATGAGCTGCTGGGGTATTCCATGAGGAGCTGGGGCATTCCATGAGTGAGCTGGGGCATTCCATGAGGAGCTGGGGCATTCCATGAGCTGCTGGGGCATTCCATGAGCTGCTGGGGCATTCCATGAGGAGCTGGGGCATTCCATGAGTGAGCTTGGGCATTCCATGAGTGAGCTCGGGCATTCCATGAGCTGCTGGGGCATTCCATGAGGAGCTGGGGCATTCCGTGAGGAGCTGGGGCATTCCATGAGGAGCTGGGGCATTCCATGAGTGAGCTGGGGCATTCCATGAGGAGCTGGGGCATTCCATGAGTGAGCTGGGGCATTCCATGAGGAGCTGGGGCATTCCATGAGGAGCTGGGGCATTCCATGAGGAGCTGGGGCATTCCATGAGTGAGATGGGGCATTCCATGAGTGAGATGGGGCATATCCATGTGTGAGCTGGGGCATATCCATGAGCTGCTGGGGCATATCCATGAGGAGCTGGGGCATATCCATGAGTGAGCTGGGGCATATCCATGTGTGAGCTGGGGCATATCCATGAGGTGCTGGGGCATATCCATGTGCTGGGGCATTCCATGTGCTGGGGGCATATCCATGAGGTGCTGGGGCATATCCATGAGGTGCTGGGGCATATCCATGAGGTGCTGGGGCATATCCATGTGTGCTGGGGGCAGTATCCATGTGCTGGGGCATTCCATGTGCTGGGGGCAGTATATCCATGAGCTGGGGCAGCATCCATGAGCTGGGGCAGTATATCCATGAGCTGGGGCATTATCCATGAGCTGGGGCAGTATCCATGAGCTGGGGCATATCCATGTGCTGGGGCAAAATCCATGAGAGCAGCTGGGGCATTATCAATCAGAGCAGCTGGGACAGTATATCCTTGAGCTGGGGGCAGTATATCCATGAGCTGGGGCATATCCATGTGCTGGGGCATATCCATGAGAGCAGCTGGGGCAGTATATCCATGAGAGCAGTTGGGGCATTATCATTGAGAGCAGCTGGGGCAGTATATCCATGAGAGGAGCTGGGGCAGTATATCCATGAGAGGAGTTGGGGCAAAATCCATGAGAGGAGCTGGAGCAATATCCATGAGAGGAGCTGGGGCAATATCCATAAGAGGAGCTGGGGCAATATCCATGAGAGGAGCTGGGGCAATATCCATGAGAGGAGCTGGGGCAATATCCATGAGAGGAGCTGGGGCATATCCATGTGTGCTGGGGGCAGTATCCATGAGAGCTGGGGCAATAGCCATGTGTGAGCTGGTCTGGGGCAATATATCCATGTATGAGCTGGTCTGGGGCAATATATCCATGTGTGAGCTGAGGCGCAATATATCCATATGTGAGCTGAGGCGCAATATATCCATATGTGAGCTGGGGCAATATATATCCATGGGTGAGCTGCTGGGGGCAATATATATCCAGTCTAATCCAGAGCTGCTGGGGGCAATATATCCAGAGCTGCTGGGGGCAATATATATCTACTAGGTGTAAAGCCTGCCCAGAGGGCAGTCTATTGATAAGTGTTGTGCTTGGTTCTGTGCTCGGTGCCGTTTATTGTGCTGTGTTTGGCTCTGTGCCGTTTATTCTGTTGTGCTCGGCTCTGTGCCATCTATTGTACTGTGCTCGGCTCTGTGGCGTTTTTATTGTGCTCAGCTCTGTGGCGTTTATTGTGCTCGGCTCTGTGGCGTTTATTGTGCTCGGCTCTGTGGCGTTTATTGTGCTCGGCTCTGTGGCGTTTATTGTGTTGTGCTCGGCTCTGTGCTGGGCTCTGCACATCGGCTCTGTGCTCTGCTCCGTGCCGTATATTGTGCTCTGCTTTTATTGTGCTCTGCGCCGTTTATTGTGTTGTGCTTGGTTCTGTGCTCGGCGCCGTTTATTGTGCTGTGATTGGCTGCGCCGTATATTGTGCTGTGCTCTGTGCCGTATATTGTGCTGTGCTCTGTGCCGTATATTGTGCTGTGCTCTGTGCCGTATATTGTGCTCGGCTCTGTGCCGTATATTGTGCTGTGCCGTATATTGTGCTCGGCTCTGTGCCGTATATTGTGCTGTGCTCTGTGCCGTATATTGTGCTCGGCTCTGTGCCGTTTATTGTGCTCGGCTCTGTGCCGTCTATTGTGCTGTGCTTGGCTCTGTGGCGTTTATTGTGCTCGGCTCTGTGGCGTTTATTGTGCTCGGCTCTGTGGCGTTTATTGTGCTCGGCTCTGTGGCGTTTATTCTGTTGTGCTCGGCTCTGTGACATTTATTGTGCTTGGCTCTGTGCAGTCTATTGTGCCGTGCTCGGCTCTGTGGCGTTTATTGTGCTCGGCTCTGTGCAGTCTATTGTGCTGTGCTCTGCGCCGTTTATTGTGCTCTGCTCTGTGCCTTTAATGGGTTGTGCTCTGCTTGGCGCTCTGCTCTGTGCTCTGCTCGGCGCTGGGCTCAGGTACTGGGCTCAGGCGCTGGGCTCTGCGCTCAGGCACTGGGCTCAGGCGCTAAGGCGCTGGGCTCAGGCGCTGGGCTCTGCGCTCAGGCGCTGGGCTCTGCGCTCAGGTGCTGGGCTCTGCGCTCAGGCGCTGGGCTCAGGCGCTGGGCTCTGCGCTCGGCTCTGCGCTCGGCTCTGCGCTCAGGCGCTGGGCTCAGGCGCTGGGCTCTGCGCTCAGGCGCTGGGCTCAGGCGCTAAGGCTGTTTTTGCGCCCTTCCAACATTGGTGATCCTGCGGCGGGAGGTGCGTGGCAACCTCCGTAACAGGCTGTTGGGGTTTGGATGCGCGCGCAGCCGGGTGCGCGCGCGCCACCTGCCGCAGCACGCCCAAAGCGTCCAACGGAGGTTGGATGCGCGCGCAGCAAACCTCCGTAGGACGCTTTGGGCGTGCTGCGGCGGGCGCGCACCCGGCTGCGCGCGCATTCCAACCGCCACAGCACCCCGTGGGCTGTGCGCATGCGCAGTCCGTATATATATATATATATACACACACACACACACACTGTAACCCCATGTGGATATATATACACACACATACACATATATGGTTGTTACAGTGTGTGTGTGTGTGTATGGCTGGCATCCAGGCTCAGGCGAGCCCCCGGCTCGGCTGGGCCTCTAGGCCCAGGCCAAGCCGGGGGCTCGCCTTAGCCTGGATGCCGGCCAAGCAAGTAGCTCGGCCGGCATCCAAGCTTGGGCGAGCCCCCGGCTTGGCTGGGGCCTAGAGGCCCAGCCGAGCCGTGGACTCGCCTGAGCCTGGAGGACACCCGAGCAGGCAATTCGGCCGGCCTCCATGCTTAGGTGAGTCCCCGGCTCGGCTGGGCCTCTAGGCCCAGGCCAAGCCGGGGGCTCACCTAAGCTTGGATACCGGCCGAGCAAGCAGGGTGGGTGTGGAGAGCACATACTCACCTACATCGGCCCTCCAGCGATGGCAGTCCCGCTTCCAGTGTCCTCTCTCCGTTGGTCGCCGGTATGACGTCACGAAAGCCTTTGACCCCCGGGGTCAAAGGCTTTCATGACGTCATACCGGCGACCAACGGAGAGAGGACACTGGAAGCGGGACTGCCATCGCTGGAGGAGCTAAGGGCCGATGTAGGTGAGTATGTGTAAGCAACATCCCCTACATTGGCCCGGAGCTCCAGCGGTGGCTGTCGCAGGCTGCTCGGCCGGCCTCCAGGCTTAGGCGAGCCCCCGGCTCGGCTGGGCCTGTAGGCCCAAGCCAAGCCGGGGGCTCGCCTGAGCCTGGAGGCCGGTCGAGCAGCCTGCGACAGCCGGAGGACAGTCACCGCTGGAGCTCAGGGCTAATGTAGGTGAGTATGTGCTCTCCACACCCACCCTGCTTGCTCGGCCGGTATCCAAGCTTAGGCGAGCCCCCGGCTTGGGCCTAGAGGCCCAGCAGAGCCGGGGACTCGCCTGAGCCTGGAGGACGCCCAAGCAGGCAACTTGGCCGGCCTCCATGCTTAGGTGAGTTCCCGGCTCGGCTGGGCCTCTAGGCCCAAGCCAAGCCGGGGGCTCGCCTGAGCCTGGATGCCGACCAAGCAAGCAGGGTGTGTGTGTGTAGAGCACATACTCACCTACATCGGCCTCGAGTCCTCCACCGGTTCCACACATACTCACCTACATCGGCCCTTAGCTCCTCCAGCGATGGCGGTCCTGCTTCCAGTGTCCTCTCTCCGTTGGTCGCCGGTATGACGTCACGAAAGCCTTTGACCCAGGGTCAAAGGCTTTCGTGATGTCATACTGACGACCAACGGAGACAGAGAGGACGCTGGAAGCGGGACCGCCATCGCTGGAGGAGCTAAGGGCGATGTAGGTGAGTATGTGTAGGCAACATCCTCCTACATTGGCCTGAGCTCCAGCGGTGACCGTTCCTCGGCTGTCGCTGGCTGCTCGGCCGGCCTCTAGGCTTAGGCGAGTCCCCGGCTCGGCTGGGCCTGTAGGCCCAAACCAAGCCGGGGGCTCGTCTGAGCCTGGAGGCCGGCCTAGCAGCCTGCTCGGCCGGAGGAGGTCACCGCTGGAGCTCAGGGCCGATTTAGGGGAGTATGTTTTGGGAACTTCGGCCCGGAGCTCCAGCGGTGACCGTCCTCCGGCTGTCGCTGGCTGCTCGGCCGGCCTCTAGGCTTAGGCGAGTCCCCGGCTCGGCTGGGCCTGTAGGCCCAAACCAAGCCGGGGGCTCGCCTGAGCCTGGATGCCCGCCGAGCAGGCCGCGACAGCCGGAGGACAGTCACCGCTGGAGGATCGGGGCTTGCGGTGTTTAAACAAACGGGTAGCTGCGCGCGGCTCGTGCCGATTTTTTATTTTTTTTTGCAGGTGGCCGGCACGCGCAGCTACCTGTTTGTTTTAACGGCCACTTTCAAATGTCCGTCGCGCATGCGCAGACCGCTTTTGGCGACGGACACTTGAAGGCTTACTCTTTTATAGTGTAGATGTGTGCTTTCACTGCCTTCGAACAGGCAACGTACTTGCTGGCAGTTGGCAAAAATTTGTGTGAGCATATGAGAGAGCTCCACGGCAATAAACCTCACAGTAATGTGCGCTGTGTGTATGAGCATTCAGTGTTAGATGGGAGTACTGATTTAGGAGTAAGAATAGTTAAAAAAAATCTGTAAAACTCGGGGGGGGGGGTGACACCATAAATTACCGCACCGGGTGACACCAACCCTAGTGACGCCACTGGGTGCCTACAGCATAAAAACAGTGTACCTTCAAAATTTCACGTTCCTAGGTTAAAAGGTTTTAGCTGGGCATTGATGAGTCAGTCAGTCAGGACTTTCGCGTTTATATATGTATATATATATATATATATAGTGTCTGTAACAGATCTCTGTGCCCGGACAGGGTCACATCTGCCAAATGCTGCTTCCTCGCTAGACACCCAGTTTCTCCTTGTGACTCCCACACCTTTCTCTTGTACCTTAGCCACAGCTCAAGGCCCGGTGTATGTAGAGAGCCTGGCTAGCACCCCCAGGAATAAGCCGAAGCTGTAGACCTGGAGCCTTTCCTTGGAACAGCGGGCAGAAGATTCCTGGTCCTCCAAAACATGAGTCGTGACTTCAAGCTTGGTCAGAATAGAACTGACTGTTTATTCACAGAGAGGACAGAGTCAAGGACCATACATTTGCATACAATCAAACAGACAACATCACAGATCAGATAACTACCCAGGGCCTTCAAACAATGGAGAATGGGGGAAGGAGAAAGCACGTAAACAAAAGGAATTTCTTACTGAGAGAATTTACACAATAGCAGGTACTAATACAGAGATCTACACTATACAGGGAATAACAAAATATATTTAAAAGGTTCACCAGTTCCCCAATAGTCTCTTTCACGGGCCATAGTCTCTGGGCAGGAAGCTAGCGCACATCCCCCTCCAAGTCGCACAGTGATAGCGTGTTCTGTCACAGTGTCTACAAGGGTTGTGGTGGAGAACTAAAAGTGAGATAAAAAGCCTCCACACTATAATGAGTGTGTTTATTATTGCAGAAGCCACCTGCACATCATAGCAATTCAAACAATTGCATCCCAGAGTTCCTGTGCCACATTCCCCATATGTAGCAAGAAACTCTGGGTAGGATATGCAAATGACCTCTGTCTCACTCTTATGCATCCTGGATCTGTTATTACACAGAACCCTAAAATCAACGCTATGCCCTACTATGGCTTTCTAGCAGAGATAAGGTTATGCAACTGGTCAAAGCCACTCCTAGAACAGCGCTGTTTCAGGTTTGTTGAACCTTCATCAGCTAGGAGATAAGCATGACCAGTTGCAGTGGATGCTTGGACCGTAGGGTAAATTAGTGTCTACAAGGGTTGTGGTGGAGGACTAAAAGTGAGATAAAAAGCATCCATACTATAATAAGTGTGTTTATTATTGCAGAAGCCATTTGCACATCATAGCAATTCAAAGAATTGCATCCCAGAGTTCCTGTGCCACATTCCCCATATGCAGCAAGGAACTCAGGGTAGGATATGCAAATGACCTCTGTCTCACTTTTATGCACATAACCTTATCTCTGCTAGAAAGCCATAGTATGGCATAGCATTGATTTTATGGTTCTGTGTAATAACAGATCCAGGATGCATAAAAGTGAGACAGAGGTCATTTGTTTTATACTGTACAGGTCATCTATCAATGTGTATCTTGGATTATTTGTGTAAGTGTGCTAGAACATATAAAGAAGTATAGTCTATGACCCCCTATTACATTCTTCGCGCAATTTCGTTCGCGCAGCGCAAATTTTTTTGCACGCATCGTCCAGCGTTGTCGCATGAAAATTAATGTGATATTTCAATCCGAACGCATTTTCTCATCTGTCAAAAAATAACGTTCGTAAAAAAAGCGCGCAAAACGAAGTGTAATACGCGCGCAGTAACGTTGCGCACGTAAATCAGTGTGCGGACAGTTTTTTTCGCAGGATTCAGTCAATCAGAATTAAGAACCTTAATTGACATCAATTTACCTTAATTGACTCACTTACGTTTTTGCGCCTGTCAAAGTAAATCTGAGTATACATGCTGCAGCAATAAAAAAATATATGCACGAATTCACAATTTTATTGTTTGGGTATGTGTAGAATGTGCAACTATACTTTGCTGTATTTTTTTTTTTTGGTGCTGGTGTATTTGGTTTCGGCCAGAACGTTCAGATTTTCAGTTACCAACAGGTTTTCAAAGACATTAACTCTTTCGCTGCTGAGGCTTTTCACACCTCTGTGCTGAGGTCATTTTTACCGGTTTTGCTCATCATGTTTAAACGTGTTTTGAAGGCTTATTTTAGTATATGACCCAGACATATTATATATCGTTCTTTCCGTCAGACTCGGTAGATTCATAATATGTCATTATTATATGTACACGTTATGTCATGTCTGTATATTATAACAAAAATTGCAATAAAATATGTATTTTCAATAATTTACAACGTGTAAAGTGTTTTTTTTCACATTTTAACATGCGAGCAATTGCGGTTATATTTTGTATGGGGTGCACTTGTTAAAAAAATTAGAGATGGGGTCTCGTTACATTTTTTTTTGGGGAAAATTACGCGATTTTTAACAAACGCACCTCATACAAAAATCGTTAGTGCAGCATCATTGTTCACATTATAATTGAAATGGGAACAATATTGCTGCATTAATGAACCAAAAAAAAGAAAAAAAAATGTTTATATTTTTTTTTATAATTTTATTTTTAAATATATTTTTATTTTTAATTTTAATTTTAATTTTTTTAAAAAAACTTTTTTCACATTCGAGTTTGGTATCGTTGGAATGGCCATGCTCTGGCCGATCCAACCATACCAAACTTTAACCCCTAGCTGCCACGGATCGGGAGATAGGGAGTTCATTGGAACTCCCTATCTCCACCGTTGGTGGCAGTTAGGGGTTAACTCTAGGACTGGCGTCATCGTGCTATGCACGATGACGCCAGTCCTCAGGGGGAGTTCCCGGAGGCTTGGCCGACATCCAAGATGTCGGCCTGCTCCGGGAAAGGATCACGAACCGGCACTTTTCAGCGCCGATTCGCGATCCAGCTCCCCAGGGGTTAATGCCAGGCACCATTTGGAAGGGCAGGCTGTGCCCTTCCAAATGGTGCCTGGGTTAACCCCCGCAACGCCGCCGATGGGGAGGAAGAGAGGTCCGAAGGACCTCTCCCACCTCCCTTTCAGGCGCCTCCTCCGCACATGCGGGGGGGCGCCTGAATTAGGTGTCATCGCGCTGCCGCGATGACACCTAATTTCAGCGGCTGCGGTTCCGGATGCTGGGCTGACATCGAGGATGTCAGCCCGCACCGGGGGGGCCAGCGATCGGCCGGAACCCGGCCGAACGCTGACCCCAAAGGGAGGACGCGCTCAGCGCGTCCTCCGCACACCAGCAGCCATGCGGAGGACGCGCTCAGCGCGTCCTCCGCATTGAAGTGGTTAAAGTTATGCACCCAAACGTCGTTCGTAAAAAGATGCGCGAAGATTGTAATACCATCCGCGTACCAGCGCACGAACGAATTTGCACTCACAATGTTAAGTATAGGACGCGCACAGTTCATCACGCTCGCGCAAGTCAATCCGCGTTAAACAATAACGCGTATCGTTTGCGCGAACGTTGAAATACGACATTCAGCGCAAAGGCTTTTGTCCCTTGCGCAAATGCGCATTATGCACGCAAAACACGCTGCGCGAAGAATGTAATAGGGGCCTATGTTTTTTATATTTTATTTAATAAAAATGTTTGCTTCACTCTCAAAATCTTATTTACACATAAAAATTTATTTCTAAATCGGTTAGTATCAGTTATAGTAACTAATGATACCATGCATTGTTACTATCACAATACCATTCAATACCACAGGTTTCCCCAATACCTTACAGATATGTATAAATACAATGTCAGGTATCCGAACCGCGGGTGAGGATATGAGCCCAGCATGCAGTGACACACAGGAGGCAAGGATATAGTGGATAAACAGGGATTTATCACTATAGAACACACACACGTAAACAGAGTAGTGAGGGGCGCAGCAGGAATAGGGCTGACTAGGGATACTGCTGCGTAACAGAGACAGGGCAGAACACACACCGGAATTACAGGGGAAACTTACATAAGACACCAGACAGACGGGACAGGAAAAGGGCTGACTGGGATCTTGCGAACACTGTGGGTGTCAGGGTTACTGGAGACACGGTTGGAGTTCAATGGAGGAAACACAGTGGAGCACGGTTGGTTGCAAGGTACACAAGGCATAATCAAGAGGGTTGTCCATATAGCATAGTCCAGGGGCAAATCCTTTGATCATGGGCAGGGGTAGCCAAAAAGGTCTGGTTTCACGAAATATGGAGATTTGGATACAAGCAGGTAGACTGGAACATTGAACAGCATACAATGCACCAGCCTGGGAGGAAGGGCGTGACCTCCCTTTAAGGAGACCTTGTTACAGGTAAATGCTGATACCTGTTGCATCTGCCAGGGAGCTGCTGCAAAGGGAAAGTCCAGCAGGGCAGTACTTTTCATGTGGGAACAGCATCAGATTGAATGTTTTTGTGCCAGCGGCGGCGAGAAACCTGACATGCAAGTGACAATCTGTGAAAGCATGGTTGGCACACACGTGTGCTGATAATGACAGTTTCAGCAGAAACCTGAGTGGTCAACCTAATCCAACCATTAAAAGAAAAAGGTGGATACCAGGCACTCCAATGCAATTCAGGAGTTTTATTTATGGAAAAAGCCCACGCATTGTTTAAGTCTAGGAAGACCTTTCTCAAGAAATAGATTGGCCAAATTGGTTAGAAGTGATCAAAATATATTAAACCAATTGTCCTTCATGTCTTCTGATTGGTTTGATGTAGGTGGCCCTATGAAATCAATTGGCCAATCAGGGCTCTTGATTCTCTCATTGGCCATATTAACTTCATGTGCCAAAATGCTTCAGTCAACGTGAGAGGCTTCATCTCTGGAGGTCTCTCACTGTCTGAATTCATTTTCCATTCTATTGGACAGAGTTCCTTTTTATATAGCCCTGGGCCTATCAGCCTCATTGCTGATGAACACTTGGGCATGGAAGGACCTCCCTGGTGCCGCTGGTTGCCAGATAGCAAGTATGGACATCTAAGGAGGCATTATTTTTAAATTTATTTAGGGTTTCACTTGTAGCTTTTGCTTGGAGAAGGTTAGCTATTTAACTAATATATTTTGGGGAGTTAATATTCAATTTTGTGTGGTTAATTGTATATACAGGGGACCAAGGGTCCTCCTACATAATTAAATATTATTGGTTATGGGGGTTTTGGCTGGGAAGAGGGTGAGGCATGCTCCGGTCCAACAATATTAAATCCCTTACTTGCTGGCTTTGAGGTTGCCAGTAACCGGAAGCACCAGTAGTTCAGACAGTCGCATAACATCCTGGTTGTAATTCTACATGCACCCAACCACATGGCTGGGCAGATACTGGCTTTTCAGACTGTAACTTCAAGATTCTCAGATCTTGCTGTTGCACCGTGTGATCCGAGTGGATTGTAAATTTGGTGGAATGTTTTGCGTCGATATCGGGCGCATCACACCCATATTGACTGCTTAGTGAATCCTGCATATAGAGTGTGTGATTGTATGAGTCAGTTTCCCAACTCATACTCGGATTGCTGATGTGCTCCTATACTTAGTGTTCAACCACCTGAAACACAGTTTATTTTTTTTTATTTTTTATATGATGCAACTGGAAAATGATGATATGTTGACATTCCCTCCCTATGGTAGCACATCCATAAAATTCCTTCTACACTTCCCTTGCTTCTGGAATCCCTAATACCTTTTCTGTATATTGTGTAATTGTGTGAATAAGTTGATTTATTAATATTTTATTCGAATTCTCTTCTTATATTTGTTAATATGGGGTACCACGTCGAAGGTGGCATGTTCTGATGCATAGTACTACAGAATTATTATTTGCAAGATTAACAACACCCTACCAATCTCTATTGGGTACATATGTATTTTTTAAAATGTAATACTATTATGTTTTTTTTATATAGCGCCACATATTTCTGCATTACAAGATCGTGTACATTAGAATACCACACATGGATGATTCGGCCTGATTGAGGGGAACCCTGTTTCCAAGGGAACTTACAATCTATTTAAGAGAAGTACAAGTATTTTTGTGATAGGTGCATCCATATTGGTAGGTGTCTTGCCCAAGGACACTTGCTGGTGGTGTCTTCTCAGTGGGATCTGAGTCTGCTTTCCATGATTGTAGATCAGTGTCCTGGTGATTAGGTTGACCCGACTTCTCGTAAAGTCAAGACTTGCTTCCTCGAGGTTGTATTGGAAGGCTGTGCTGGACGGGATTTGACTTGCTTCCACATGGTTGAGTGCAGAGATGTTATCACTGGACTCTACAACAGATATTGTGTGTACAGTATAAGTATGTACCGTTAGGTGTCTTGCCCAAGGACACTTACTGGAGAGGTGCTCTGGCCGTGATTCAAACCTGGGTCTCCACGGTTACAGAGCAGTGATGTTACCTCTACTCCATCCAGTCGGTATTTAATTTTTTTTTAGTGCAAACAGCTGCGAAATCTTGTTTTTATGGACCCTCTGTGTCTGACCTTGTAAGTATGGAATGGGCATAGAAGAAGTCTGTTCTACAGATTTTTTTATGGGCATTTTATGAGTCTGTGATGCCATGTTTTTAGTAGTGATGTATGAAGATACCAGGTGCACTATGTCTAGTGAAAAGAGACTTGTTTTAATGGGGCCTAATATAACTCTAAGCAGAAACCTCCAAATGGTAGATCCTCAACTGTTGTAGAATTATCTTATAACTCCTTCACTACCAAGTTCACTGTCATTACCCAGGGGATTTATGTAAAACATTTTTTCCACTGCATACAGAGTAAAAATGAATGCACCCTTTACAAAATACAGATTAGAGACTATAAGATTATCTGACAAGCAAAGCGTACTCACATCATTGATCCCGGAGTTGGTCCCCAGTAGGAGGGATCGTCAAACTCCCATTTGTCGAGTAACAGCTGTGTGAGCAGAGGAAATTCCTCCGTTTCACACAGTGGCATTGGCCAAATGGAGGCTGGATGAAGGTGGAAGGGCACTCCTTGCAGTCTGACTACTTTCATTAGCTAAAGTGGACAGGGTGCATAGAACGGCCTTTCAAAATGCCCCTATAGTAATTACACTTTATAGTCTCTTGCCGACACTTCACATTTAATTTATGTGCTTCTGTTGCACCCTCTAGTGGTAACGATGTAAAATTAATTGAAATCTCAGAAAAATTAGCTAAATTAGCTTAAGGCCATTACACATTGTACAAGGTTGGTCATGATTTTGCTACCAGAGATAAATTTCTGGGATCCTAAAGGATTTCTGTTATCATAGGGCAAAATCATGAGTCTTTGAGCTCCTTTGTGTGACATGTTCACAGACGGCAAATAAATGATCTTTGCACCTTCGATGTTCTGGCAGAATCTGAAATATTGGTTTGTACTCCTTCAGTGCCACCATGTAAATCGATGCAATGTTACTTGACATCGTCCGTTCTACTGGGCAAATCGCAGCTTTCCAGGGCCCTATTGTGATGCTCTCGGATGATCCTGTGCTATGGTGCAATAAGTGGGCATTGTGAATATGGTGGACAGCTAAGCATTTATATTGGGCACATCGCGCCCATAACGAAATATACAGGGTTATTCAGAGAAAAGTGAAACTCTGGAGAACGTTTTGGTGAAAATTATAGGTCAAAATAGCCGATTTGGAAAGTGAGATAAATGGGAGACTTTTTCTGGTTTTGCTATTTTGATCTAGAATTTTCACCTTTCTCTGAATAACCCTGTTAGTGAATTTCGCCCTTGACTTTAAGATACGATATAGCCTTACAGGGTTATTCAAAGAGATTCGAAAAGTCACCGCACGTTCGGTGACTTTCGTTCTCTTCAATTCGGTTCCTTTTGCCGATCCCATTTCGGTGACCCTGCGGTGTATTCAGCAAGCACCACAGGGTCCCCGAATTGCAGGGAAAAGCTGCCGCAAACCCGACGATAACTAACCGCAAAACCCACCGAATGCAGGCTGAAAACCCTCAAAAACATCTGGATTAACCTGCCGAAAACCACGGAAAAACCCGAGCAGGAGCCGATCACACACAGCCGAAGCAGCCGAAGCAGCTGAGACCGCAGACAGGGGGAGGTGAATAAATTAGCAAAATAGTTTGTGTGAATCTGTGAAAATGAAACGCTGTTTGCAAAGAAACTACTGACCGAAAATGTCTGAAATTTACACAGGAGGTCCAGGGAATGATAATAAAAAGGGCTGTTACAGAAAAAATAAGTAAACTTTAACCACTTCAATGCGGAGGACGCGCTCAGCGCGTCCTCCGCATTACCGCTGGTGTGCTGAGGACGCGCTGAGCGCGTCCTCCCATTGGGGTCAGCGTTCGGCCGGGTTCCGGCTGATCGCTGGCCCCCCCGGTGCGGGCTGACATCCTCGATGTCAGCCCGGCATTCGGAACCGCAGCCGCCGGAATTAGGTGTCATCGCGGCTGACACCTAATTCAGGCGCCCCCCCCCGCATGTGCGGAGGAGGCGCCTGAAAGGGAGGAGGGGAGGTCCTTCGGACCTCTCTCCCTCCCGATCGGCGGCGTGCAGGGGGTTAACCCAGGCACCATTTGGAAGGGCACAGCCAACGGTGGAGATAGGGAGTTCCAATGAACTCCCTATCTCCCGATCCGTGGCAGTTAGGGGTTAATGTTTGGTATGGTTGGATCGGCCAGAGCATGGCCGTTTCAACGATACCAAACATGAAAGTGAAAAAGTTTTTAAAAAAATATTAAAATTAAAAATAAAAATATATGAAAAAAAATTATAAAAAAAAAAATAAACTTTTTTTTCTTTTTTTTGGTTCGTTAATGCAGCAATATTGTTCCCATTTCAATTATAATGTGAACAATGATGCTGCAGTAACGATTTTTGTATGCGGTGCGTTTGTTAAAAATCGCGTAATTTTCCCCAAAAAAAAATGTAACGAGACCCCATCTCTAATTTTTTTAACAAGTGCACCCCATACAAAATATAACCGCAATTGCTCGCATGTTAAAATGTGAAAAAAAACACTTTACACGTTGTAAATTATTGAAAATACATATTTTATTGCATTTTTTGTTATAATATACAGACATGACATAACGTATACATATAATAATGACATATTATGAATCTACCGAGTCTGACGGAAAGAACGATATATAATATGTCTGGGTAATATACTAAAATAAGCCTTCAAAACACGTTTAAACATGATGAGCAAAACCGGTAAAAATGACCTCAGCACAGGGGCGTGAAACGCCTCAGCAGCGAAAGGGTTAAAAAGAAAGATCGGACTTTTAAAAAAAAAAAATTCAGAAAAATGCTTAAAGTATCCTAAAAAATCTATAAATAAAGATACTCTTTACTGCAGAATTTTATAATGAACGGTTTATTAGATATTGAATTAAAACGGGAATATTTTTAACATTGAAGCCTATGGGATTCTCCTGAATTAACTTGCCGAATTAAACCACCAAATGGCAGGGCATTAGGGGAACCTTTCACTGCTGGTTTGTGTTCTCTGAATAGCCGAAGCAGTGCTTCTCTATGGGGATTTCACTGCCCTCGAACAGGCACCGAACAGGCACCGTATGTGCAGGAAATTCGCCAGGATTTGGCGAATTGCCTGCTCTCTGGATAGCCGAATAGCCAAGAAAGGTAACCGAACGCTGATTTTCAGCGTTCGTTTACCTTTCTCAAGCAATTCGGATCTCTTTGGATAACCCTGTTATTTTCCGTTCAAGTAAGCAACCTGAAAATAAATAGTTACTGCTTCCAGACTATTCAGCCATGTTGACCTATTTACAGGTGAAGACAAAATATGTATATTTCGTTTGTGCACATCAAAATTATGAAAAATAGTCTGAGCTCATCTCATTTGAGGTCTGTGTTAATTAATGTTGGCTCCAGGTCTAATAACTCTTGTTGCGCATTAGAAAATCCCTAAGGACATCCTCATCTGTTAACATCTGTTTATCTTTGTGCTTCAATTTGCAGAACAATCATCATCAGTTCTCATCAGAAAGCATAAAGATGTATACCTTTTTCTCTTTTCACCTTCATGACTGCATGAAATGTTTATTTTAAAGTCCTCTGCCATAAATTTCCCTGCTTTCAAATAAGAAGCATTCGAACACATAAAGCCACATATGCTTCTTGGGTTATGGTGCAAGAAGACCTTCTGTCCTTGGTTCCCTGCAACATCGCTTGCAATAGTTAACAAAAGATGAAAGCTAGGGGTTCTCGAGGAAAAAAAAAAGGAATTTGAAATGTATTCATTCCCTTTAACAAACTCAAGGAATGGGATTTGGAGCAAATGTTATATTGACCATCATACCACAACCAGAGATGTAAGAGGATCAGAGTTACTACATCACAGCATGGAGGTATTATCCGCCTTAAAAACAATTACAGGGTAATTCAAAGAGATCCGAGTGGCTGGAGAAAGGTAACCGAATGCTGAAAATCAGCGTTCGGTTACCTTTCTTGGCCATTCGGCTATCCAGAGAGCAGGCAATACGCCAAATCCTGGCGAATTGCCTGCACATTCGGTGCCTGTTCGAGGGCAGTGAAATCCCCATAAAAAATGCACTGCTTCGGCTATTCAGAGAACACAAACCAGCAGTGAAAGGTTCCCGAAATGCCCTGCCATTTGGTGGTTTAATTCGACAGGTTTATTCAGGCGAATCCCATAGGCTTCAATGATAATAATATTCCCGTTTTAATTCAATATCTAATAAACCGTTCATTATAAAATTCTGCAGTAAAGAGTCTCTTTATTTATAGATTTTTAAGTTTACTTATTTTTTCTGTAACAGCCCTCTTTATTATCATTCCCTGGACCTAATATGTAAATTTCAGGCATTTTCGCTCAGTAGTTTCTTTGCAAACAGCGTTTCACTTTTCAATCATTCATGCAAACTGTTTTGCTAATTTATTCACTGCCTCTTCTGCTGTGTCGGCTTTTTCCGGACTGCGATCGGCTCCTGCTCAGGTTTTTCTGTGGTTTTCGGCAGGTTAATCCAGATGTTTTTGTGCGTTTTCGGTGTGCATTCGCCGGATTTTGCAGTTAGTTTTCGTCAGGTTTGCGGCAGCTTTTCCCTGCAATTTGGGGGCCCTGTGGTGCTTGCTGAATACACCACAGGGTCACCGAAATGGGATCGGCAAAAGGAACTGAATTGAAGAGAACGAAAAGTCACCGAACGTGCTGTGACTTTTCGAATCTCTTTGAATTACCCTGATAGGGTTATTCAGAGAAAGGTGAAAACCAGGAGAACCGGAAGAAGAAGAGAACAATCTAGACCAAATAGCCAGTTTGGGAAGTGAGATAAATGGGAGAATTTTTCTGGTTTGGCTATTTTGACCTAGAAGTTTCACTTCTCCAGAATTCTCCTGAGTTTCACCTTTCTTTGAATATACCTGATACTCTATATGAGATAGAGACATCGTTATCCTCATAGTAATTTTGGAGTGCAATCAAAAAAAACTTCAACGTACTGTAAAGTTCATGGTACATTCAATAGTAATGTCCTATAGCGTTGTCTACTTGCCACCATTCTAAACACATTTATTTATAACAGCATGTTTCCTTGAAGAGAATATCAATTTATATCTACTTATTGTGATTCATTTGCCTTCTTCTGACTTCTTTTTGTGGATAGATGCATTTTGATCCTTCATGAGAATGAACTTTGAGTATGTAGCCGTATAAATTAATTTTGGTTAATTTTATAAACGCTTCAGATTATTCTGGTCAAAATTCTAATTCATGAAATTATTACAAACAATTTGTGTGAAATCGATTCTGTTCTCAGATCAAGAGCATGAAATCAATGTTTTGTTGGGCCTTAGAGATTCCTCTCACCCGTTCTTCTTACGGAAATATTTGTGAAGTCCAGATTTTCAACAAGGCCGGCTCACTGTCATTAACCAGCTGCTACATTGTCAGAGGTGATGTTTGTACAGAAAGGGCCCTATCCCCTGGGCTTCGCTAAAACAGGGTGCTAAGGGGAAAAATTAGCGTTCGCTAATATCCCCTTTGCATCCCCGTTTTCCCAGTGTATTAATGGAGCAGGCGCTGAGTCCAGCAGCCTGCTCCGTAGCGATGACTAGGCTCGTGGACGCTCGGGGCAGCGCTAGAGCACCGTCCTGAGCCATCTACTCCATGGAGGCTTCTCCTGCCAGGTCACATGACTGGCAGAATCTACCTGTCATGGAGTTGATGTAACGCTCCATGCTTCAAACCCCAAGAGACTTTATGTTCATTTATATCATGTGTTTTTAAATATATTTTACATCGTTTGGTTTTAGTTTAATTTAGTTTAGTGTAAAATGACATAGCTTTGGTTTTAAAAATATTTATATTCCTGTAGGTAAATGTGTTTTTGTGTATACAGTAAACAAGCTTTACTGCTGTGTAATTTATGCACCAGGGCTTTTCCCATTATCTAGCTGCATGTTTAATTCAAGGGATCTCTGATAGTGTGTGTTTAATCTGATGTGTTAGAACAATGGATATACAAATGTTGTGTGAGCTGAAGGCTAAGAGAATGTAAAGAATGTTTCCTTTAAATAACTGACTTAATGTAATTAGTATGGGTATGCAAATTATGACTGTTGGACTTCAGCATAAATGGTGGTTGTTCATTTAAAAGTCAGAGAACTCTCAGAGCTCAGAGAGAGAGGATCCTGTTTTAAAGCATACAGCCGCGCCTGGTGTCTTTATTACAAACTACGCTACACTCCACACTCACCCTCAGAAGGCAGAGAGCGGCCTTCTGGAGATTCCTAACGGCTCCAGGGCAGAGGAACAGAAGCAGGCAGGTCAAGCCGCTCGAGGCGCTGAGGACAGCGCTCCCAGTAGCCGGGCTGACCGCAACGAAGGGGTGTCTGGAGAGCCAGGACAGACGGAAGGGAACAGTTCCTTCACACTACCCTATCGCGAGATCCTGCTGGTCGGCAGAGTGATCGCAGAGGGAGACTGGGAAGTTATTTTTCCCCCAGTCTCACTCTCCTCCCGGCGACTAGAAGCAGGGGATTGGACCACTGTTCTCGCCGCGGGATGAGGAGTGAGTATTTGATTTTTTTAAGGGTTTTTTCAGCTGCTGCTAACTTAAGTATACGGGGAGGGCGAAGTACAGTAAGCAAGTGCTAAAAAGCGCTAATACCGATTTGCTGATTCTGTGCGGAGTGCTAACGCTCATTTATGTGAGCGCTAACTTTGGCTTGAAGGAGGTGATAGAGCCCAAAGTGTTCTAAATAAAGTCATTGCTTGGGGGCATTGATTGATTGAAAACACTCAAATATCGCAACCTTTACCCATTTCTCAGAAAGTACCAACTTGCCTTTTCTACCTTTGGATTCTTTTTGACAGCTTCATTATTTGTTGTATATGTATGTGTAAAATCTATACAATGAGTGTACACTTTTTATTTACTGTTTCAATTAACATGAAACAGAAAATTCAGGGACGAGGGAAAGTCGCTTTTCGTAGTTCAGTATGAAGACACTAAAATTCCAATTAGTAAATGGGGATTAAGTTGCAGGTTACACTGATATATAAATATGTAATCAGTAATTAAATATATATCCAAATTAAATAAATGGGTGAAACACACAACCTTCACTAAAATAATTTCTGCTGCAATCAAATGCTTTCCAAAGTGTTAGCACTGGATGAAGTTCATGTGTGTGACATGATCACCTGTTTGGAAGATCCCATCAATTGTTATTGTGTGCGTTTAAAAGACTGTGTCATGACAGACCAAGAAGTTGTCAAAACCAGTTCTGGATAGAAGCATTGATTGACATTCCAAAAATTACGATTTCACTCAGCATAGTTACATGTTAAAATGTATATTTTTGTTTCTTTAAATATTTTTTTTCTCTTCACATTGTTGTAGTTTATAAACTAACAGACTAAATAAATGACATTATTGTACTCTCCAAAGAATGATGTCGATATGGTCGCCTTCCCTATACACACAATGACTGTGAAATATGTAATTATATACATGAGTTAATAAAAGTTTTGAGGACAAGGTGTTTTTCCCAGTAAACTGAAGAATTGATCAACAAACTGATACTGAATGGCCAAATAGAGAGTGAAGATAAAACACTCCATTTTATGTCCAGAAATTAATCCATTCCAACTCTGACTTTCTTTGAAAATGTATTTTAATTAAATAGGGCCAATATTTTTTAATCAGATTGCCCATTGACTTTGAAGGAGTTAAGAAAACATCATTTATTTTATGTATGCTAAGGTCTGACTCAGCATGATTTCTGCTATTACATCAACTTCACTGTGAAGAAATATCATTTTTAATGTTGAGTCTACAAATATGTTGCTGATTAGAGCATATTTCAGTATGTATTTTCAGGAAGGAAGTATCGTCAAACCGCTGTTATTCATTAAGGTCTACAGTACCACGGTTCACATAACGGCATCTTTGCTGCTGCTGATGAAGAAAGCAAGAACGAGCATCTGCTCTTAGTAATCCTAAACTTGATGGCATGTTATGTTTATATTTCACAAGAAAGATTCATGCAAATACGTAAAAGGAAAAGTGACTTAAGATTCACATGAAATTCAATGTTAGAGGGTAATAATAGACTTGTCTGATTCGTTTGGACTGAATATAAATTTGGTCAAATATCAGCGATTCAGAAGCATCCAAATTCCGTATTGCAGAGCCACTGAACAGAATCACAGTTTAAATAAATTTATTGAATTGATCCAAATAAAATAAAATAAATTCTGATTAATTTGCATGACAGAAAAAGATTGCACTCACTGTGCACTGCAAAATTCCTAACCCAGATCATAAAACAAGCACAAATAGTAATCCTAATCCTAACCCTAATTCTAAAAATAACTCTTACCCCAACTCATAAAACAAATAGTAACCCTATTATTTATCCTAACAATAAACCCTAATTATAAAATCAAATAGTAACCCTAACCTTAGATCTACCTCTAAACTTATCCTGTCCATTACCCTATCACTACCCCTAAAAGTAAACCTAATACTACTCCTAACCCTAACAGGGGAATAGGATGTAGTAAAGTACCAGTTGGGTGGAGTAGAGGTAACATCACTGCTCTATAACTGTGGAGACACAGGTTTGAATCCCAGCAAGAGCACCTCTCCAGTAAGTGTCCCTGGGCAAGACACCTAACGGTACATACTCGCCACCCAGGACATACTTTAAAACAAGCGAAATCTCAATGTATCCTTCCTGGTAAAATACTTAAAAAAATAAAAAAAAGTATAGAGGGGGATATAGGAAGAAAAAATATATGCACCTCAGAATTTTCCAAACTGATCAGATATTGCATCCGTTCGATATTTTTTAATCAGTCCGAATAGTATTTTCCGAATCTGAAATATTGGGTTCAGAAATCTCTGAAACCAAACTGAAATTTTTGGTCGTACAAAAATATTGTTAATTTTAGCTTTTATTAATATTATTTTAATTATTTTTTTTCTATGTATTATAAAAATTGGTCTCAAACAATTGCAACTCGGAGCTTTACATCCTCCCCATGTAGCAAAATGTAAGGTACACAGCCTACCAAGTCGCCTGATTTTCAGTGATGAACTGGAAACTCACATTTTACAGTGTCTAGAAATTAATTGGAATGCAGTCTACATGTTGCATTCATTATGTTGCAGTTCTGAGTGAATTCTTTTGGTATGGAAACAAAGGGCAGACTAAGGCGCTTTCTTTTTATGACTGTGACATTCAGCTTGTTATGAAGTCATTAATTAACTATGCCCACTGCTGCCTCAAACCCATTTACAGATTAAATGTCTGACTGTAAATAGAATGTCAACAACTTGTCACAAAGATTCAGTTCAGATCTTGTTCTAACAAGTATCTTCTACTCTCTTTCATTTTGATTAGTCTCCGTAAAATTATAATTTATTTTTATTTAGATACAATTTTTTTTAGCCATGTTTGGTACATATTTAGGAACACTTAAAGTATATTCAATAAATTCAATAAACACTGAACTACAAAATTAGAGGGCTACTCCTTTTACATTTCAGTTAGCCAGTGCTGAGCAAGCGTGACTTGGATACAACATCATTACCTTTGCTACAACTCACCCTCCAGTGAGTAGACCTTCTTTTCTTTTGGGGTTTCTACACCTTTGAGACAATTCTTGCTGGTTAGAGATTAATGGTTTCCTCACACCTTTCCATTCTTCCTGAGACTCCGAAACTCTTCTTTTCACCAATTTAAACGCAAGTAGCCCCTTTTGTCCATGAGCTGTTGGAATTGCAAGTGAGCTACGAACTCCTGCACCTCCACTCACAGATACTGACTCCTCGGCTGCTATTCCAAGTTGAGTGGCAATTGCTTGGTTACTGTGTGTAATAGATCTCTGTACCCCGTCAGGGTCACATTTGTCATTGCTGCTTCCTTGCTGGACACCTGGGTTCTCTTCGTGTCTCCCATGTCTTTCTCCAGTCCTTATCTTCAGTTTAAAGACAGATACACGTAGAGCCTTGCTAGCATCCCCCAGAAATAAGCCAAGGCTGTAGATCTGGAGACTTTTGTTGGCACAGCGAGCAGAATATAGCTGCTACCCAAACCATGAGCGGTGACTGCATGTAGGGTCAGAATAGAGCTATACTTTTAATCAGGCACAGACACACATTTATTTATACGGTCACACATGGGTCACTTACATACACAAAGCCCCCCTAGAAACTGTTGGGGACCTAACCAGACCAAAACAGATAATTGGACAAACATTTACTTCTTGGAATTTTAAACCTAATTACATTAGGTAGGAAGTTAAATTAAACATTATGTAACATTCCTAACGAGACCGGGCAATGAAAATCAGGATTATAAACAAGATACAGACAGAAAATTTACAACCTATTCAAATAGAAACAGATAAGAACACATTCACGGCCGGATTTGCATCTCAGGCACGTGTAGGCACAAAAATGTTGAGCGCCCCTAACCCCCCCCCCCCCAAATAAGAAACATGGCAAAATTACTTTTTAAATTTTCATTTTGGGGCAAACTAAAAAATTACAAAAATAAATTAAACTGAAAAAAAAAACACAACTGTTTTTCTCTTTGCTCAAATAAAAAGATGGGGCCTAATCTGTTGCCACAGTTGAGTTAGTACAGTGGCATTGCTTGTTTTATATGTAATAGCATATATTGCCTCTGTTATAGAACAGAGAGAATTTTTTTTTAGGAGAATGTATTTTACCAGGCAGGATACATGAGATTTTTTTTCAAGTATGTCAAGGTGGCAATTATGTACCGTTAGGTACAGGAGGATCGGGGTCGCGCCTATTCCCTAATGGGGGGCGGCTGCAACCACCAAATGTATCCAGCCCAGCAACATGTATAAAACATAACACGAAAAAAAGGTGTCATCTGCGCTTATTCCTATAACACCATGTGAAACAAAACACAATTAGAGGCTTTGGTTTAAATGGCCACTTCGAGTAAGGCCCACATCAGACGAACGCAGTGATCACGTCCGTGTTGCCGCACAGTTTATCGTCCATCGTAGCATAGAATCATGATCAATAGAGACCCACACACAAAGTACGTGCTCACCGATGTGCGGACGCACCACGCAGATGGTAATGGATGCAATTTAGGCATGAACGTAAAGAGTACGCCACGTCCGCATAGCGTTCTGTGTGCATGATGACACAAAGTCAGACGCAGCGCATTTGCGACGTTCAGCACCTTGATGCACAAAATGCCTTTTCATATAATTTTCCAATTTTTATCATTTTTCATATTAATTTTGTTTCCCATAATTCCCTTTTTTTTTTTCTACGTCCGTCAACAAAAACGGACCGTGTGGTGTCTACAGTATCTTCCGTTAGTACGTCCGTCCATTGTGCACGCACGCAGAGTGCGCTCTGACTGCTTTCGTCTGACATCAGCCTAAACCAAAGCCTCTAATTGTGTTTTGTTTCACATGGTGTTATAGGAATAAGCACAGATGACACCTCTTTTTCTTGTTATGTTTTATACATGTACCGTTAGGTGTCTTGCCCAAGGATACTTACTGGAGAGATGCTCTTGCCGGGATTCAAACTTGTGTCTCCACGGTTATAGAGCAGCGATGTTGCCTCTACTCCACCCAATCGGTACAATTTAGCATTTACTTTTGTTCAATTTTTTTATTTTTACCCACTCACACTGTGAGGCTCAGGACTATGTAAGTAGAATACTTACCCCTATACTCACCCTACCGAAAGCTATCCATAGATTTGCGCTATATGCATCTTATTGCCAAGCAAGAACCTCATTTCCTTGGAAACTACAATACCGTGACAGTGGGAGGGGCCCCCCATAGAGGCCTGAACGCAATGCAAATGAGTCTATAGACTCCTCCTTTGTGCGTGAAATCTCTGCTTTTGTATACAGCACATCATTTGATTTTGTGATATTGCGCAATTGGTTTTTTGCATTGTTTTTTCCAGGTCTAAACAAGAAACCCTGATTTTTTTCTGTGCCCGCCCCTAAAATAGGATGAAGGGAAATATCAACAACTACTGATTACTCTATTTGCGCTTCCAATTACAGTTTTGTATACTATTTTTAATTATTTGCTTGCCAGAACCTTAGTTTACATCTCGACAATCTCATTAAAAAGCTTGGAAAAAAGACGAGACAGAGGAGATATGATAGAAACATTTAAATACGTAAAGGGAATCCACAAGGTAGAGGAAGGGAGTATATTTAAAAGGAAACAAAATAGCAAAACAAGAGGACATAGTCTTAGATTAGAGGGGCAAAGGTTTAAAAGTAACATCAGGAAGCATTATTTTACTGAGAGGGTGGTGGATATATGGAACAGCCTTCCAGTTGAAGTGGTAGAGGCCAAAACAGTAATTGAATTTAAGCAGGCATGGGATAGGCATAAGGCTATCCTAAACAAAAGATAAATCCAGGTAAAGTATCCATGTAATTGGGCAGACTAGATGGACCGAAAGGTTCTTATCTGCTGACATTTTTCTATGTTTCTATGTATTTCATCCTACATGACCTAATTGATAAAGCCAATAGTGTATGTTATTTTTAAGTGCCAAGTGTATAAATAACTTTATAATAACTTTTATTTTCCATACTTTTAGCAGGATAATCACTAATCTGATAACCACAATCCAGATAGGGACAGACAAACAACAGCAGACTGTCAATGACACTATCCTTGCCTTTCTTTATTTTTCCCTATCTGGACGACTTTATTGTGGTTGGAATAACACTAAACAATGGCAATTAGCGATAACCCACTTAGGGCACTATTCCATAGTTAATGCTAAAGTTAACGTTAGGATGTGTAAGCGTTATCGCTAGGATAAGTGCGTTTAACACATGCCTCCCATATTACTTTCCTGACACTAAACCTGTAAGAAATCACTTAGTGCGTCGGTTTTTGTGCTAGCTTCTGTGAGTTTACTGTAATTTGCGCATCCTATACTTAACATGGGGAACGCAATCATTAATTAATACCCATTAAAATAACTCTAAAAGCTGGTGCTAAATGATTCTGCCTTTGCGAAATCATTTAGAATCCCCTAACTCCCCTCAATAAATCTGATACTCACCTCTTATCCGCCACTTCATGTCGCCGGGAGCAGGGTGAGACTGGGATCCTTCCGTATTCACTTTGTGGCACTGCACGATCACGCGACAGTGAGATCGCACAGGACTTGTGGCCCAGAAGTGCAGCCCACCATGGAGTCCTAGGGACTCTAGGAGGTGATACTCATGACAGCGCAGAAGCGCTACAAGTATCCCTGCGGTTAACGCTGCGTTCTGGGGCAAGGTGCTGAGCTAGCGCCTGTGCCAGAATATCAAGCTAAAATGGAGACACTACCGGGAAATCTGCAGGCGCAAATTTTCCCCGTTAGCATCACCATGTTAGCGTTAAACGAATAGTGACCTTAGTGTGGCAACAGTTTTTGATGAACAGAACTTCTAAAATCTAGCAATAAAACTCTCTGCACTATGTTCTTCAAATTTATATTTGTAAATAGTACTGTCCACTAGGTGTCATACAACACTTTCAAATTGAACTGCCCATGTATCTGCAGTACCATATGAGAGTTTTTTAAGCACTGGCAATTTAAGTACATTCCTATGTGTCAAGGGGTTTTTTTTTGGGGGGCGGGTGGTATTATCATTTTTTTAATACACATGGCATACGCAGCCTAAAATACATTAATCTGTTATAAAAAAAATTATTCCAGTTGATGACAAGGCAGACTGCAGAAAAGGAACATTTTTTTGTTTTTTTCAGAAAGAATTTTACCAAGAAGGATACATTGAGATTTCTCTCATCTTCAAGTATGTCCGTGACAAACCCCTCTATTAGCAATCCATGCAATTTCTGTATTGGATTACTATATGGTTGTTCTTGGTTTCTTGACCTTGACAAACACCTGAACTGAATAAATGAGAATCGACTGTGCAAGGCCAAAATAATCAATTGCAAAAAATACTCAAAAGGGACCATTTACGGTAGTGAATGAACCAAAATGATAGACAGACAGACATATGATAGATAGTCAGATATACAGATAGATGGATGAGGAGAGAGAAAGAATTTAATTGGATAAATATTTAACAAAAAAACAATAACTAGATCTAGTTATCTTCCTTTGGCTCCCTGTATCTTATAGGATACAATTTAAAATACTGACGCTCACATTCAAGGCAATTAATAACTTTACTCCAGCGTACATGTCTTTCCTACTCCACATCTGATCTCTCCAGTCTGCAGACAACCTCCACCTCTTCATTGTTTCCACCCCCACTTCTAACCCTCCCCAATTACAGTTACCACATCATTATTGGATTTACAACTTGCTTTGTTACCATGCCGCCATCACTACCTCTGATATAAACCCTACTGCTAGAAATATTGACCATCAAATAAGACAGCAGCTTTTCTAGTTCACCTCCATTTCAACTCCTCTACACCAATGTTTCTCAAACCTGTCCTCAGGACCCCCTAACAGGCCAGGTTTGCCAGATATCTGAAGCATAGCACATGTGATATAATTTGCTGCTCCGTGATTTCAGGATTCAGTCTGCATTTCCCCAAGGTCATCTGCAAAATCTGGCCTGTTTGGGGGGTCCCGAGGACAGGTTTGAGAACCACTGCTCTACACTAAGTTCTTGTGAGCAGGGCTCTCTACGGGCCACATTACATTCTTGATGCTAACGTTAACGCTCACTTGCGTGAGCATTAACTTTAGTTGCGGTGTCTACCGCATATTACAATCCAAATGCAAATGGGTTAAGTAACCTGTTTGCGTTTGGTACCTTGCGCTTTTCAGCACGAGGTTACTGTACTTTGCGCTCCCTATACTTAACATGGGGAGTGCAAAGTGTTAAGCAGCGTTAGGATTACAATGTCCTAAAACTGATTACCGTCCGCTCTGGTTAGCGGAAAATTAACCAGAGCCAGGACTTGGTGTTAACGGATTCTGCTTCGGCAGAATTCGCTAACACCAGCCTAAAAATAAAAAAGAAGTCAGAAACTCCCCTCCTGTCCCGCAGCTCCGACTGCGGCTCCAACCTCCCCTGTCCGGCGGGAGCAGGGAAAGACTGGGGGGAAAAAGTCCCCCCATTCTCTCCCTGCATATCACTACGCCGACTAGCCGGATCTCGCGAGGCAGTTTTTCCTCCCTTGCGCCCGCGTTTTAACGCTAGGATCGTAATGTGGCCCTACGTCTTTTGTCTCTGTTTCCTAAGTCTGTTTGTAATTTTAGTTATTCCCTGTTCCTCCTTACTGTAACGTGCTGCAGAAACTATGATAATGATATTAATCTTTGCACAATGGGATATGAACAGACATCTGTGGATAGAAATAGTACTAGTTTTTGGAAAAAAAGTGAATGTGAAGTTATAACAGGAAGTATTCCAGTGTCTCTTCCAACATTCATTTCACTTGATGAGAAACAACTGAAACATTTGAAGCCAGTTCCCACATAACATTCTTCCTTGTTCCAATTTTCCATGAAGCAAACAAGGGTCTGTCACCATGTCCTTTTATGGTACACAATCAGCCATGACTGCTCTTTTGCAGCAGCAGCCGCCGCCACCACCACCTGCAACAATGTGGCTCGTACGCTGAAGCTGTTCATAAGAACTGGAAATAGGCAAAGAGGCATGTGACGCTACAATCACTTCTAGCATTTCAACCACATCAACTGGAAATATTTTCAGCTGCTTGTGAAGGAGTTTGGAATGTTTTCTTGTACTTATGACATAGCTCTCTTATAACCCCAACTCCCACCAGCACTACCAAACGCTGTCATCTAGAATTGTGGTCACGCCTGTAAAATTGGATAATTATAATTTTTTACTCGTAATAAGTAATGATACCAGGCTATAAATTCCTCAAGCACGCACATACACACACACTTTAGCACACAGATGTCAAAGACTACATTTATTGACATCTCTGTGAAAGCAATTGCACTTCAATGTTACTTCTTATTTCATAATTCTGCGTCTGTTTTCCAGGACTAAACATCAGGAAATTCACACAGCACACTGTTTAAACCTGTTTGAATATAATACTTGTTAATTCTTTAATTTGTCTATGTTTTATATTGTTTAGGTACACTCCTGTGTTACTGGCACTCTAGTTTACCAATTTTCAGACTCCTTATTTTCTATTAGCTGTTCATTGTCCCAAGTTGCATCTCTAACTTTTCAGAGTATGCAATGACAGCCAACATTCGTGTGCATAGTTAAAAACATGTATGCACGGACCTCACTTCACGACCTTGTTAAGGAGGTTTTGGCCCGGAATGTATCTCTTACACTAGCGGTGTTTCTGCTGGCCTGTCCACTGGTTGACCTGACAATGCGTCAGATTAAGGCTCCCGTCAGACGAGTGCAGCGTTCACGTCCATGATAGCACACAAAAGTACGTCCATGATAGCATGACATAAAGGCCAATGGAGTCCCACAAATGAAGTATGTCCGCACTGAACTGCGGACGCACAGCGGCAAACGGACGCAAGTTAGGCAAGAACGTACAACCCCATAGAACGGCCGCACAAAGTGCGCTGCTTCCACAATGTCTGCATAGCTTTGTGTGTGAGTGATGGAACGTGGTCAGACGGACTGCATTTATACGTCCAGCATTTTTGACGGACAAAATGGTTTTGCATTTTAATTTATTTTCCCTGCTACATCCGTCAAATAATACGTCAGTGAAAAAACGGACCGTGTGGCCACTACTGTGTCTTCTGTACTAACGTCCGTCCATACTGCACGGACACACAGTCCGTAGAAATCACGTTCGTCTGACCCTAGTCTTAATTGTTGTCCAAGATCTCTTTGGCTGGCAGGCGGGCAATTTCTGCCGTGTGGAGGGTGCCTGAACCTCCTCACAATACTAATGTGATTTGCAACATTGGGGACACTATGCTCATGAACTCACTGCTAAGATACGACATACCATGGACGCTTTTCATAAATTATGGGAGCCCTGGATGGACTATGATGTTTGATGGGCTTGTACGGATTTTCCTTGTTGCGGGTTATGTATATTGATGCTCTGACAGCTTATCGTGACCTTCTGGGTAGTCTTTCTGCTCTTCCCTTTCCCTTTTTTTATTTATATAAATATCCTTGCTTGTGGGGTGGAGGAGTATAAGATCTTACCAGTATGTAGTAATAGGACCAACAGATTATCAAATGTATTGGCTAAACATAAAATGAATGAAAAAAAAATAATAACAAACTGTGACAAAATAATTATGTATCAAAATTTATAAGATAATAAAAGATATGGGACACTGAGATACGTTTTACGTATAATTTTTCAATCAGTGGTTTGATACCACTGATTATTAGTGGCGGCTGGGGACATTTTTATTTTGAGTGGCGCCAAACTGCAACCACACCCCGCATAAGCTCCCCCTTAGTGGGAATGAATACATTAAAAATATATAAATATACACACACACACTGAAGTGAATAGGTGCCCCGGAGAAAATGCCTTATCTGGTAACCCTAGTTCTGTTTCTATAGGAGCGTTCTTTGTTGAGAAAATGCTGCTATATTAACCTTCACTTGCCCACAGTATCACCTATTCACTTCATAAAATCTAAAGAGGTTATTCGCAATCCTCCGAATTTCACCGTTCAATGTAATTTCGGGGAAATTCTTCTATTCCAAAAGCTGTCAATTTTGCCAAATACAGGTGAATTGACAGCAAAATACAATGCAATTTGGCAGCACCGAAATTGTCCCATAGAAGACTATTGTGTCTTCTATTCACAGAATGCCAAATTGCACCAAAATCCCTGTGAAATGTGCTGGTACTCAGTGTTTTAATTCGACAGATTTAAACAGGAAAACCACATAGGTTTCAATGTAAAAAAAAAAGTTGTTCCTGTTGTACAAAGGAGGAGCCTCCACTGTCACAGATTGAGATAGCTATATGCGAACCATGTCTCAGTGCCTAATATAGTTTATTATTTTATAGATCATGCTGGGCATACAAAAATGGCCAAAGCCCAATACTTCAATGAAAATCTAAACAATAACATATCAAACCCGAGAAATTTTTGGGAAATCGTAAATAACATACAATCGCCCCCTGTCCACTCCCAACCACCTGCTGTCAAAGAAAACAACCAAACCCTGCAACACCCCCTAGATGTAGCAAATGCCTTTAATAACTGTTTTGTTGGATGCACCAACACCCTGATTGCTAAGCTAGCAAATGAAACACATTCAGAAAGGCAGCACACAAGTCAGATCCTTCCAACTGTGTAAAAACCCTGTATCAAAGGGAAATTCAGTTTTAGACCGGTGCCTGTCAGTGCCATTACTAAACTTCTCTGTAACCAAAAAATTAAACACCAGTCAGGACCTGACCAAATCACAGCAATGCTGCTGAAAATCAGCGTGCCGGCAATTGCAAAACCTGTCGCAACCCTAATCAATGAGTCACTGGCGACTGGATATATACCCAAACTCTGGAAGACTGCGAGAGTGGTACCTATCCATAAAAGTGGAGACAATACTTTGGTATCCAACTACCACCCAATATCATTGCTTCCTGTAATGTCAAAAATCCTGGAAAAATGTGTTTACTAGAATTACGCGATTACTACCAGTATTGGAACTATTTAACCCCAGATCAATCCGGCTTCCGTCCAAATCATTCAACCACAACTGCCCTTTTAAAAGTTTCCAATGATATCCAGGCTGGCATGGAACAAGGAAACGTAACTGGAACCATCTTCCTTGATTTTGCCAAGGCCTTTGACACAGTAGACCATGGCATCAATTACAAAAACTTAAAAACTCTGGTATTGGTGATCGCACGCTAAACTGGTTTCAATCATATGTGTCTGATCGGTCGCAATATGAGTCCATTTCTGACAGCACTTCCCTCCCCCTCCCAGTCATGTGCGGTGTACCTTAAGGCTCGATACTCAGCCCCCTGCTATTCACAATATTCATAAATGATCTGCCCAATGTCTGCAAAGCCTCAACTGTACACATGTACGCAGACGACACTGTAATCTATACCAGCAAACCAGATCTCCCACAGCTGGAGGCCGTGCTGCAAGACCAATTCACAGAGGTAGAAAAGTGGATCAAAGATAGCAAACTTTTTCTAAATGCTGACAAAACTGTTACAATGCTCTTTGGAACAGCACCTAAACTTCACAAATTGCAAACACCCCATCTATGTGTCAGGACAAAATCAAATGGCACGCTGACCACAGTCACTTCTCTCAAATATCTAGATATGTGGTTAGACCCAAATCTATCCTTTGACCCCCACATCGAAAAACTTTCATCTAAAATTTGCCCCAAACTAGGTGCCCTGTACAGAAATAAATCCTACCTGAGCCCCGCGGTAAGAAAGCAGATTGTACAACAAATGCTTATGCCAGCTATTGAATACGGAGATGTAGTGTATGCAGCCGCCCTGCAAACCCACCTCCAGAAACTTTCTACATTGTATAACTCATTCTGTCGCTTTGTGCTACAATGTAACTACATGACCCACCATTGTGACATGTTAAAAGAACTAAACTGGCCGTCGCTGGAATCTAGACGCACCCTTCACCTTTCCAACCTGGTGTTTAAGAGCTTTTCTGGGAAGCTACCACCCTACCTAAATAGGCTGCTTCCCTCAGCAGTTCCCTCATCCTATAACCTCCGATCTGGGACCGGCACCTTATTTGCAATACCACAATACAAAAAGAAAGTGGCTCGATCCTCATTTTCCTACAGAGCACCGCAATTATGGAATAACCTCCCAGACGCCATCAAATCTTCCCCCAGTCTAAAGTCCCTTAAGAGCTCCCTATTAACATACCTCAATAAGGAATGCACCTGTAAACTTGTAACATAGTGACTATATTTCCTACATATTTATTTTCTGTTAATCTGTATATTTGTTTTGTGTTAATTTTTTGCATTTTACTACTTTGTATTTCTGTAACCATGTTCTTGAACCCAGGACATACTTAAAAACGACAGAAATCTCAATGTATCCTTCCTGGTAAAATCCTTTATAAATAAATAAATAAATATTGTTCTTGAAATATAATTTTATTACGTTTATTTTGCTACTTTAGTTGTTGCGAATCTTACCTTGATTTTTTAGATTAGTTCTATTATAGTCTTGAATAAAAGCCAAATTATTTGCACTGAAATGTGGCAGGTGTTTCTCGTATCATTAACTCTTAATTTTTTTCTCCTTTTTATCTATTTTTTTATTTAGCTTTCCCAAAACGACACTGATTTTACCTTACAAATTAAATTGAATCTGTTAAAAACACATACCTATCCAGACATTAACAACTGAGACATAAATACAGAGATTTCAAGTTGAGAATCTATTTTCTGAGACTGGTTTAACACAGCAGTGGACATTACCTCAAACAATAACAGGAAGCATGTGAGGGTGGAAACCATAAACTGAACGCGTCCCACAAAGCAAAAGGCTTCCTGATTAGCCTGATTTTCCCAGAGACACTTCAGCTAACCTTGAATATGTCCCCTAGGAACGGCACATCCCTAAAATCTGACAGCATTGCGTGGTCAGGCCTCTGTCAGCAAAAGACTTGGCACATATAAGAATTTCAATAACATATTATTCCAGATATCCTTTCCTTAAAACCTACTTTATTGCTTTGCTACATAAAGATACCTATTTTTTTTCACAAAGCCTGTCTGAATGGCACACAGTTTCAATGGGTATGGCATATACATTAACTTAAATGAAATTGGTAGCTAGAGTGCCGCATAAATATAAATATATTTTGTGATGTAAAATGATAGCAACAAAGTATAAGAAATATATTCACTGCTTCCATAAAGAACATAATGATAGATTCTATAGGCACAATATAATTTATATTATTGGTAGATATGGAACAAAAGATATGATGCACTAATAGATAAGAAGGCAGTTATTGATCTAACAATAAGCTCAGAAATTTAGTACATCATAAAAAGAGTGTGATATAGAGATCTCAAAATTCCAAAAATATACAGGGTTATTCAAAGAGATCCGAATTGTGGCCAAAAGGTAACCGAACAGTGAAAATCAGCATACGGTTACCTTTCCTGCCCATTCAGCTATTCAGAGAGCAGGCAGTTCGCTAAATGTTGGCGAATTGCCTACACATACGGTGCCTGTTCGGTGCCTGTTCGAAGGCAGTGAAATCCCCATAAAGAACAAAGACCAGCAGTGAAAAGTTGCCGAATTGCCCTGCTGTATGGTGGTTTCATTCGACAGGTTTATACAGGCGAATCCCATAGGCTTCAATGTTAAAAATATTCCTGTTTTAATTCAATATCTAATAAAACTTTTATTATAATATTCTGCAGTAAAAAGTCTCTTTATTAATAGATTTCGTAGGATCTTTTAGGCATTTTTCGGGATTTTTTTGCGAAAAGATTTTTTCCGTTGTTTTTAAAATAGGTTTTTCTTTTTTCTGTAACAGACCTTTTTATTATCATTCATTGGATCTTATATGTAAATTTCAGACATTTTCGTTCTGTTGTTTCTTTGCAAACATCGTTTCACTTTTCAAACATTCAAGCTTACTGTTTTTTTTTTTTTAATCCATTCGTCTGCGGTGTTGGTGGTTTTCCGGCGGCTGCTATGCGCTGTGATCGGCGGTTGCTCAGGTTTCTCCGGCGTGGTTAATCCAGATGTTTTTGTGGGTTTCGTGTGCGTTCGCCGGGTTTTGCGGTGAGTGTTCGGCGGGTTTGCGGCGGCTTTTCCCTGCACTACAACGGCCCTGTGTTGCTTGCTGAATACCCCGCAGGGTCGCCGAAATAGGATCAACAAATTGCACCGAATTGAAGAGAACGAAAAGTCACCGAACGTGCGGTGACTTTTCGATTCTCCTTGAATAACCCTGATAGACTATCAGGTCTATTCAATAAAGGTGAAACTCGGGAGAATTGCAGGAGAAGTGAAAAATCTAGGTCAAAATAGCCAAACCAGAAAATTCCCCCATTTATCTCACTTTCCAAATTGGCTATTTGGTCTAGAGTGTTCTATTTTCCTGCCAATTCTCCTGAGTTTCACCTTTTAGTGAATAGGCCTGATATATATTGAGTGAGCTGAAGAAAATATTTCTGTAGAATTTATGTATATAGGATATGCAAGTGTCCGTACTGATATATTGACTAAATTAGAACTTAGTCACTCAGCAGCCCCACCTCTGCTTTTCTTTTGTCTTGTCACAATTTCCTTTACTTTAAAGTCCACCAGTCTTACTTATGTATAGGGCGGCATCATCTTAATTATAGCATTAACATAGCATTGGCATAGAAATCTGAACAATCAGAGCTGCCAATGCTTACCAGTCAGATGAAATAAGAAGAGCCAATCGGTAGGATACAGGCAATAGTGGCACACAGCAGGTAAGTATGATAGGAGCATTTTAAAAATGTAATTTCTTAATTTTATACTTTATTGACAATTTTGTTAGCCCCTTCACTGTGGGCGATGTCTCACACACGTGGTCAGTTTTTCGGCTGTGGTGCTGACGACATTGGGACATATCATTCCTACTACCTATATTTCCATCGCTCTCGCAATGCTCTGTCCGCCATGATAGATCTGCTGACAGTTCAGCCAGTCCAAGTAAATCAAGTCCAATAACTTCAGTAGAACCCCTTAACCCCAGTGTGAAGGAACCGTTCCCTTCCGTCTGTCCTGGCTCTCCAGACACCCCTTCGTTGCAGTCAGCCCGTTACTGGGAGCGCTGTCCTCAGCGCCTCGAGCGGCTTGACCTGCCTGCTTCTGTTCCTCTGCCCTGGAGCCGTTAGGAATCTCCAGAAGGCCGCTCTCTGCCTTCTGAGGGTGAGTGTGGAGTGTAGCGTAGTTTGTAATAAAGACACCAGGCGCGGCTGTATGCTTTAAAACAGGATCCTCTCTCTCTGAGCTCTGAGAGTTCTCTCACTTTTTAATGAACAACCCCTATTTATGCTGAAGTCCAACAGTCATAATTTGCATACCCATACTAATTACATTATGTCAGTTATTTACAATAAACATTCTTTGCATATTCTAGCCTTCAACTCACACAACATTTGTATATCCATTGTTCTAACACATCAGATCAAACACACACTATCAGAGATCCCTTGAATCAAACATGCAGCTAGACAATGGGAAAAGCCCTGGTGCATAAATTACACAGCAGTAAAGCTTGTTTACTGTATACACAAAAACACATTTACCTACAGGAATATAAGTATTTTTAAAACCAAAGCTATGCCATTTTACACTAAACTAAATTAAACTAAAACCAAACGATGTAAAATATATTTAAAACCACACGATATAAATGAACATAAAGTCTCTTGGGGTTTGAAGCATGGAGCGTTACATCAGCTCCATGACATATGTCCCCCCTTCCAGAACGGCAGGGCAAGCTTAGATCCCAAACGGATCTCTTGCCACTGACGAGACTTCTCCCCTTTGTCCTTTTTTTCTGCGCCATCCTCAAAGTTCCAGGGTGCTGGCGCACAAGCATCACCAGTGGGGTCCGACGGTCACCACAGGGTATGCCTGGGTGTGGGTCCATAGTCTGTCGGGAGGAGGCGAGCCACCAGGCTTCTCCACTCCTCGTAAACTCCAGTCCTCGTAAACTAGCCCGCTGTCCGAGGGGTGCTCCAGGCCCCAGCGCCGGGCGCCCCATTGGTGCAGTTGGTGGCAGGTGTCCCCTCCTGGGGAAGGGTTCTGTCGTCGGGGAGGGGTACCGCCTGTACCACCTCCGGGGGTATCACGCACCCGGGAAAAATGCGGGCCACTTGCACGCGTCCCGAGCGCTCTGGTCAGCTGCTGGAAAAAGTAGTGGCTGTAGGGGGCCTCCGGGCCAAAGGGTTGGAAAAGTGGGCAGAGTTGACAATGGCTCTGCCCCGTAGCCAGCGCTTCTGCTGGAGAAGGGTCTCTGGGCGGGAGGATGGCTTCCTCCCTCTCCGGGGAAACCAAGTGCTGCGGGCAAGTCAACCTGGTGGTATCAGCCATCGGCTCCTCGGGGAAGGCGGTGGAGAGTGGGCAGAGGCCAGCGGCTCTCTGCCCCGTGGCCAGCTCTTCTGCTGGGTAGGGGTCTCCTTATGGGCAGAGGACATCTTCCATAATGAAGGGGGCCAGGGGGGGTGGAAACAAGCCCAGGGGGATCCTCGGGGGGGATCCGGGGAAACAAGCAAAGGCTGCGGGCAAAGCAGCCCGGGTAGATCATCCACCTGCGCCTCGGGGCAGGCTGTAGAGGGTGGGCAGAGGCCAGCGGCGCTCTGCCCTGGAGCCAGCTCTTCTGCTGGGAAAGCGGGTGCGAGATCAAAATCCAGCGGGGTGGAAGGGGTCAGCGGCTACGGGATAAGCAGCCTGGGGGAATCATCTTTCTGTTCCTCGGGGCGGGATGGGGTGGGTGGGCAGAGGCCAGTGGCGCTCGGCCCCGTTGCCAGTGCTTCTGCTGGGTAGGGGTCTCCTTGTGGGAGGAGGGCATCCTCCATAATGAAGGAGGTCAGGGGCTGTGTGGAAACAAGCCCCGGGGGATCCTCGGGGGGATCCGGGGAAACAAGCATGGGCTGCAGGCAAAGCAGCCCGGGTAGATCATCCATCTGCGCCTCGGGGCAGGATGGGGTGGGTGGGCAGAGGCCAGCGGCACTCTGCCCCGTTGCCAGTGCTTCTGCTGGGTAAGGGTCGCTTTGTGGGAGGATGGCTTCTTCCATCTCCAGGGGGATCAAAGGTTGCGGGCAAACCAGCCCGGGGGGAACATCTGTCTGCTCCTCGTGGCAGACTGTGGGGGGTGTAGCTTCCTTGACAGAAATTCCAGGCAAGCTGTAAATCTCCTCCCAAGTATCGCTGGGGAGTGCGGGTTCCTCCCATGAAGCTCCAGACAAGCTGTAAGTCCCCATAAAAGGATCGCTGGGGGGTGTAGATTCCCTGGATGAAGCTCCAGGCGGGCTGTCAACCTCAACCCAGGGCTCTACGGGGTAAGTTTCAGGGGTGGGGTATTCTGTCCATGTCGCTTGGAGCTTGGCCAACCGCAGCTGGTGTTGGCGCTCCTTATCTCGCTCCTCATCTTCTTGGAGGTCCATCATCAGTTGTACAACTGCGGCTTCAGAGGGGGTGGTGCCGCATATCTCTAATATTGCTCGAGCTTTCTTTCGGAGGTGATCTTTAGTGGCCGGAGTCGGGGTTGGGGTTCTTACCATTCGCTGGTCCATCCTTGTAAGCTCCTTCACCAGGGCTTTCTTGTTTTTGGTGCCGGCGATTCCTCCACGGCACTCTAATATGTATCTCAGCGTGTCCCTCTTGTAGTTGGCATAGCTGGCCATTCTGCGTTTCTTCTGGGGTTGGAGAGCTTATCCCACCGCTTGCCACCAGTGTGAAGGAACCGTTCCCTTCCGTCTGTCCTGGCTCTCCAGACACCCCTTCGTTGCAGTCAGCCTGGCTACTGGGAGCGCTGTCCTCAGCGCCTCGAGCGGCTTGACCTGCCTGCTTCTGTTCCTCTGCCCTGGAGCCGTTAGGAATCTCCAGAAGGCCGCTCTCTGCCTTCTGAGGGTGAGTGTGGAGTGTAGCGTAGTTTGTAATAAAGACACCAGGCACGGCTGTATGCTTTAAAACAGGATCCTCTCTCTCTGAGCTCTGAGAGTTCTCTCACTTTTTAATGAACAACTACCATTTATGCTGAAGTCCAACAGTCATAATTTGCATACCCATACTAATTACATTATGTCAGTTATTTACAATAAACATTCTTTGCATATTCTAGCCTTCAACTCACACAACATTTGTATATCCATTGTTCTAACACATCAGATCAAACACACACTATCAGAGATCCCTTGAATCAAACATGCAGCTAGACAATGGGAAAAGCCCTGGTGCATAAATTACACAGCAGTAAAGCTTGTTTACTGCAGGGCTCGAGTCGAGCGGGAACGCGCAGGAACGGCGTTCCCGCACTTTTCCCACAGCGGGAACGCTGCGGGAACGCAGCGTTCCCGCTGTGGCCCGAGCCCGAACGCCGCCGCCGCACATTGCCGGCGGCCGGCGTGCTTCCTGTTACAAGGGCCAGCTGACAGGAGGTGGAGCCGCTCGCCTGGCTGTTTCATAGTTCCCAGGCGAGCGGCTGCACTTCCTGTCAGCGGCCACTGAAGCAGGAAGCACGTGGCCGCTGGCAATGTGGAGAAGCAGCAGCAAAGGTGAGCTGGGCTGGGGGCAGTATCCCTGAGACCTGGGGGGGGCAATATCCATGAGACCAGGGGGGCAATATCCATGAGACCAGGGGGGCAATATCCATGAGAGCTGGGGCAATATCCATGAGAGCTGGGGCAATATCCATGAGAGCTGGGGCATTATCCATGAGACCTGGGGCAATATCCATGAGAGCTGGGGCATTATCCATGAGAGCTGGGGCATTATCCATGAGAGCTGGGGCATTATCCATGAGACCGGGGGCATTATCCATGAGAGCTGGGGCATATCCATGAGACCAGGGGGCAATATCCATGAGAGCTGGGGCAATATCCATGAGACCTGGGGCAATATCCATGAGACCAGGGGGGCAATATCCATGAGAGCTGGGGCATTATCCATGAGAGCTGGGGCATTATCCATGAGACCAGGGGGCAATATCCATGAGACCTGGGGCATTATCCATGAGACCTGGGGGCATTATCAATGAGAGCTGGAGCATTATCCATGAGAGCTGGGGGGGCATTATCCATGAGACCTGGGGGCATTATCCATATGAGCTGGGGCAATTATATCCATGTGAACTGGGGAAAATATATCCATATAACCAGTGCTGTGCATATTATTCTTGGGGTTCAGTGCTGTGTATGTTATTCTGGGGGCTCAGTGCTGTGTATATTATCCTGGAGGCTCAGTGCTGTGTATATTATTCTTGGGGTTCAGTGCTGTGTATATTATTCGGGGGCTCAGTGCTGTGTATGTTATTCTGGGGGTTCAGTGTTGTGTATGTTATTCTGGGGGCTCAGTGCTGTGTATGTTATTCTGGGGGCACAATGTGTGTATATTATTCTGGGGGCTCAGTGCTGTGTATATTATTCTGGGGGCTCAGTGCTGTGTATATTATTCTGGAGGCTCACTGTTGTGTATGTTATTCTGGGGCTCAGTGCTGTGTATATTATTCTGGGGGCTCAGCGCTGTGTATATTATTCTGGGGGTTCAGCGCTGTGTATATTATTCTGGGGGCTCAGTGCTGTGTATGTTATTCTGGGGGCTCAGCGCTGTGTATATTATTCTGGGGGCTCAGCGCTGTGTATATTATTCTGGGGGTTCAGCGCTGTGTATATTATTCTGGGGGTTCAGCACTGTGTATATTATTCTGGGGTCTGTGCCTGGAGATATATATATATATATATATATATATATTGTATATAAAATGCGTTAGTCCAGTTGCCACAATAACGAGTATACCTGTACGTAGTGATACCTTTCACTGATCAGTATAGTTTCCAGTTTACACTCTTGAAAGCTTGTCTTTTAAATGTAAAGTTAACCCAATTAAAATGGTATCACCGGCACGCGCTGCTATACTCGTGATATATATATATATATATATATTTTCTTCAGGTAATGGGGGTTGTGGAATTCGTGGGTGAGTTCCCTCACTTTTTTTCCCAGGACTTGACCCCTGGTTTACTGTATACACAAAAACACATTTACCTACAGGAATATAAGTATTTTTAAAACCAAAGCTATGCCATTTTACACGAAACTAAATTAAACTAAAACCAAACGATGTAAAATATATTTAAAACCACACGATATAAATGAACATAAAGTCTCTTGGGGTTTGAAGCATGGAGCGTTACATCAGCTCCATGACACCCAGCTTGAGAAAAGATATTAGTAGATGCAAGGGTCCTTTGGACCCCTGTATCTCCACTTTTATGCAATCACAAGGACAAGTGAGGTGTCATGACCAAGCATGACAATTGAAAATGTAAAAATAACTTGTAAAGCAAACAATGTGATGCAGAAAGTCATCTTTTTTATTTCCCACGCTGGGAGCAAGTATGGAAGAGATCTAATACTGAAGCACCGCCTTGTAACAATTTTACCTTGCATGGAATTAGCGGGTCATTAAAACCCCCATTGCTTTGTTATTGTAATACCTAAAAGCCCCAAATCCATTTTTGGGAAAAAACAAACAACCAACATTTGATCTTTTCAAAAATGCTATTATTTTGGTTATAATTAAACACTTGAGTGGAGAGGATGTGTATGTATCGTGCACATTCACTCCGGGGTTTTGTTTCTCATACATCCACTACCACAATTATTATTACCATCTGTGATAAAGGCACTGGATGCAAGGATCCGTACTTCTTCTTTCTTTTATTGTGCAGTCATAAAAGTAGCAGGGTACAGCAAAACATCAAATAAACAAAATATAAAACAACCCCATACTCCTTCATGCGGAGTCTGACTAAACATATAGGATGCCCTTACTAAATATTGGGCAGCTAGGCTGCTTGCTAATAAATGGAAAAATTAAAAAGGTACTTCCCTTTTGTCTTCAGGAGTTTCTTTTGCTTCCTTCCCTGCTGTAGCCAGCACCCAGAGTGCACACTCAGAGAGGGACCAGCTCTCCTATATTGGCAGGGCAGACTTAATCAGGCATAAATTTAGGATTATCCCTATAATGGGAAAATGGCATTCTCCATACACCTACTAATATATTTATGGTATACTTCCCTGCCCCTAATCACACTGTCACACCTCCAAATCCCACGGCAAAGCAGTGTGTAGAGAAAATCCAGAAGAAATCATCAAATGTCAGCGTTTCACAAAAGGAGAACCTTAATAAACAGGAGAAGCTTCATAGTGTAGGTTCTCCAGTGGCTGTTTCTTACGTCAATCGCTGGTGCTTGTAATTTTAGCAAACACCTGCGCTTGTTGCATAAGCCCCCTAGACATATGCAATATGTTAATATTTTTTTTTTATTATTCAGCAGAAAATCCCAAAAGATATACGGATAAGTAAATAAATTTATGTATTCAAATCAACCAGCCTAAAGCTACTTCCTTTGGCTGGATGTCAGCCACTAGAACTAAAAAGATTACCAGATGGTGGTGGACTGAAAAGTTCAGATTTTTTTTATACCCTTATTTTCAAAAAGAAAAAAATAATTGGTGTTGAGACATTAGAGGTTAGTTCACCCCTGCGAGTTTTATATATTTTTGGTTTAAATTTTAGTATTTCACTTTTAACAATCTGGGCACTTTGTTTAGTGTCTCAATTTTTGTGACTTTTACTTAGAATGATTCATCAAATTAACTTAGTTTCTGCTTTTAATTCTCTTTAAATATGATAGTATCATAAAATAATTATGATAGACACCCATAATCTCCAAAACTTTCTGGATTTACACCCAGGCGTAGCTTCAAAACTCTTGCCAGGGTACTTCAATACAAAACTGTCAACAATTCGAACTAACATGCATTGATCGTGACAATTATAAGCACCTGCTTGCTGACTCCTAGTCAGGCTGGGTAATTAGAAATCACACGCAAGAATGTTTTGCCATACCAATAATAACTTCAAATCACCAGCAGCTACATTTTCATCTTTTAAAGTCCATAGATTTCTTTGAATTTTCCAGTAGGTTAGGTACTTAGTCACCTACACATTAATGATTATTTTCAAAGGAATGTGTTTGTCATATCAATATAATTTAAAAAATGCAGCAACTATATTTCCCAGAGAGAGAGATTATAGCAGAGAAGCAACATTCTCTGCGATCTTACTCCTGTCACCCTGTATTACTGTAAAGATGCTACAAGGAGCAGTTTCTACCCACTACAAGTTAAACAAACTTTAATGCTACATTACAACATCCTGGGAGAGGGCAGAATACAATAGAAGATTGTATCCTGTATGCTAATAATGCACATTTGAAGCATCAACAACCATCTAGAGTTTAGAACTTTTTATCCCAGCAATCTCTTTGTGAAGTATAAATTAATACATGAAAAATAAAAAAATGAGAATATTCACATTAATTTAATCAGTTAAATATATCAGAATAACAATATGTGAGCAATACTTCTATTCTACTCTACATTGAAGTGTTTGTTACACATCCCGTTTCAAATAAAGCTTCAATATAATATTTTTTTTTAAAAAAAGCACTTGGTAGTGAAAGAGTAAGATTAATTAGCAAATAAGAATATCTTGTTAGCTTTGCAGACCAGAAACCATAAATACAGTATATTCATTGACACTTTAGGATTTTTCAGTTTCTTTATGTCTTTATTTAACTTCTAAATTAGTCTTGTATCAAACTGTTATATGAGTGCTTTTTAATGCAGACAGTTTCCTGTTTTACAATGCTCCATTCAAAGCTTTCGTCTGAGTGTCAAACAGAATTCCAAAAGCACTGATGTAATGCAAATTTTTAATAAGAGATTGTATCACAATTCAACATATTAAATAATGGGTATGTCTTGGGCACTAATAATGAGTAAATAAACACAATTTATGAGTTTCAAACCTTACCACTAAATGTACACATTCTGACAGACATGGTACTTACGTCCTATGAATTTATATGCATTTGTAGTGTATATTTACAAGTAGGGTTAGCAACACTGGCCTTTAGCTTTGAAGCTAAACAAAATAATGAGGTTTGAGATATAAGATGTAATATTTCAGAATGAAAGTATAATGTATATAATTGGTGCTTTGCAAGGGGTATTACACTGGCATGCTAGGGACATTTGATTAGGATGTGTTCCTATATTTCACATTTATCAGCTACAAACGTACACAAAAAAAGTAGCAGAATTTATGTGTGGAATAACCAAGGGCTTGATTCTTCTCGAACCAGAAATAGAGAGCCGCTAATGGAAACATTGGTCAAACCCATTAACCATTAGTAGCTCCCTATTGCTCGTAACTAATTGGAAGCCATTAACAAATACCGGCAGTGCCCACATGCACGCCAGCGGGTATCTTCTTCTGGGGTCGTTGGAGACCATGGAGACCAGAGAGAGCTCTCAGGGAGATTGTGTGCATGTGTTTGTGGGTTGGTTGAAGAACATGGTCCTTTTGCTAGCAGTGAGAGGAGGCACCACGGGACCTGAGGTTATTGGCTTCCGTCCTATTCCAAGTGAGCCACAAGTTCTGTTCTGACTCAGCTTCTGCTGCTTATTGTGAATTTTTGCTTCCTGTACTTTGTATAGAAAGTGCAAATGCAGTAGAAGCAAGAGAATAACGAGTGTTAACATAACAGAATATTATACCTGTGCTATCCAATATAAATGTATGAGTTATGTATTCCATCTTGTACAATAATATATTGGTATCTTTTTTTAAAGAAAAGAACTTGGTACTTGTACATATTGTTCTATATTATTACAAAAAATCTAAATTCAATTCAATTTATTAAATAATAATAAGGTGGATTATATATGTATAAATGCATGCTAAATGTTTAGTTTTATGATGTGCATTACACATAATTAGTCTATTAAAGCACAAACCATGTGCCGAGTAAAGCAGAGAAACTGTGATCATGTTTTCAATTAAATTCTGTCTTCCAGACTTGAACAAGATATTGAACAATTGGAAAAAGAAGAATCATTGATTTCTGCCAAAGAGCAAATCCTCAGAGAAAAATTAAAAGAGACTGAAATATCTTTGGAGGATTTGCAAAAGGTGAGAGATGTATTATGACGAGGATGTGACTAAACAGCAACTTCAGTTATGAGATTCTCTATGTATTATTTGTCTATCATCTGTCGTATCTGACGTTTTGAGGAAAGAATATTATTCTGCATTTGTTGCAAAAATGAAGATACGTAAATAGGAGAGAGGTGAAGAAAGTGACTATCCACCCTATGGGCCCTATCACCTCCTTAATGCTAGTGAGCACTAGCACTAGGTTAACTGAGATTAACGTGGCGTGCCCATATCACATCCCGAATACTTCCGGTTTAAAAAACCTGTTAGTGCATTGGTGACAGCGGTTACCGCGAGCTTACTGTACTTTGCGCTCCCTATACTTAACATAGGGAGCACAAAGAGTAATTAACGTTAGGATCACAAAGTCCTCACACTAATTACGCCCGCTGCGCTTAATTAAAATGTTAGCCAAAGCTTTAAGCTGGTGCTAACTGATTCCGCTTCTGCGGAATCTGTTATCACCAGCTGAAAACCCCTTCAAAAAATCAGATGCTCACCTCTCATCCCAAGACACGAACGGCAACCCGATCCGCCGCTTCTGGCTGCTGAGAGCAGAGTGAGACTGGGGACAAAACGTCCCCAGTGTCCCTCGACGAATCACTCCGTGGCCCTGCATAATCTCGCGAGAGCGAGATCCTGCAGGTCACGTGGCCCGACAGCACGAACCTCAATGGAGTCTTATGGACTTCAGGAGTTGGTACACACGAGTACCAGGAGATAAGTACCAGTAAGCAGCCAATACGGGGCAGGCTGCTGTATCAGCACCTGACTTATAATAAGATGTTAAAACGGGGAAGCTAAGAGGAAATCTGCAGGCACTGGTTTTTCCTGTTAGCGTCCCAGTTTTTTGCACCAGGGATGTGATAGAGCCCTATGTCTTTTAAAGATTGATTTGGCTGATAACAAGAAGCCACAAAGGAGGTGCTATATTTTTTCTAGTTCTTAACATATAAGGAGTCATTACTCATTATATTCACCAGCCCCAGAGCCTTCTTGAAGGGACACTACCACTTACATAAGTTGTAACTAGATTACTTGTGCATTACAAAGAAAACCACATTATAAAACACATGCTGTTGTTTTTTTTTCTTTGAAATAATTGCATGTAAAAAGGAAGATAAATTTAGGGTTTTATCTCCTGTATCCATTTTGGTGATTATCCCATGATGCAACATTAACCAAAATCTTATGGTGAACTTTACTTTACAGCCATGGTTTAGCTTCTATGGTATTTAACAGTCAGTGGGGTGGAGGAGGGAATGTTTAGATAAGGCTGCAGAGGGGTATTGTGCGGTGTATGGAAGAGATGGCAGCTGAATTAAGATAAGACAGGGAATGTTAAAGACTTCCAATCTACTCCCTGGTGATGTCCTTTGCATACATCCCACACAATAGAATACTATGAGTCGGTTTCCATGACTACAGTCCCATTAACTCCATTCTATGTTCAATGCCACACAGTGAGGAACAAGTTATGTAAAAATACTGAGGGGCACTTTACCACACAAAAGATCACAAAATGGACACACCCAGTGGCACTTATATATTTTCTTAACTAAACATACATAAAAAAAACAAAGCACATGCAAGATACACTATATTGCCAAAAGTATTCGCTCACCTGCCTTGACTCGCATATGGATGGGTGAGCGAATACTTTTGGCAATATAGTGTATCAGCAACATAAAAAAACAAAATAAATCATTTTATTTTTTGGTGGTAATGTCCCTTTAACTATGTGCTATTGGAGCTGTCAATTTGAGGAGGCTAAGGGCCCACACCAAGATGACAGATTAACTAATCTGTGAGTTGCTTTTTGCCGACGATGCTGCCCTTGTTTCCCACATGGTGACAGCCTGCAGCGAGTGACATCCTGCTTTGCAGAGGCTGCTGAACTCTTCGGCCTAGAAGTTAGCCTGAAGAAGACAGAAGTTCTCCATCAGGCTGCACCTCCGGAAGATTATCATCATTGGCAAATCAGAGCTAAAGACAGTCCATCAGTTCAGCTACCTTGGGTGCATCATCTCCTCAAATGCCAAGGTTGACAAAGAGATAGACAACAGGCTTTCAAAGGTAAACAGTGCCTTTGGTAGACTGCACAAGAGAGTCTGGAACAACAAGTACCTGAAGAGAGGCACAAAGATCAGTGTGTACAGAGAAATCGTCCTGACGGCTTTTCAGAGTTGTGGGTTACCTACCGCCACCACCTGAGACTCCTTGAGCACTTCTACCAACACTGCCTCTGCACTATACTCGACATCCACTGGAATGACTTTGTTACCAACACTGAAGTCTTCCAACGAGTGGAGCTTACCAGCATAGAGGCAATGCTCTTGAAGGCGCAGCTTTTCTGGGTAGAGAACAATTCCAGGATGGAAGTTTATCGCTTACCAATGGTTGTGCTGTACGGCGAACTCTCCACTGGTCAACGCAGCAGAAGGGTGCCAAACAGGTACAAGGACCCGCTGAAGAAATCTCTATGTGCCTGCCACATCGATCATCAGCAATGGTCTGCTCTAGCCTCTGACTTGGAGACCTGGAGACGCACCATTCATTATGCCATCTCTTCCTTTAGGAACGCATGCAGAGCAGATCGGGAGGATAAAAGGAAATAGAGGAGGGACTGTGACAGTGAGGCATTCAATTTAATTTCAGACCAGACTTTCCCATGTAGCTGCTATTTCAGGATCTTCCAGTCTCACCAGCCTCGTCAGCCACCAGCGAGCTTGTAGCAGATATGGGCAGCCTGCTTCCTAAATCTTCATTCGTGAAGTTAAGCCAGAGAGAGAGAGAGAGCGAGATTGGAGCTGTAGCTCCAGGCCCATGCTACAAAATAGGGCCAGTGAAAATCTGACAATTTTGACAATATCAGCACAAATTGCTGCTAACACAACGAGATTTAGAGTGATGGGGCAGTGGTGTAAAAGAGGAGTGTCTATGTGAATGAGACAGGAACATAATGGGACATGAGAAGAATGGGAATGAGTGCAATGGAAGTGGGAAATTAGGACAGAAGAACAGTGGGAGCTGAGAAGGATGGGGAAAGGAAACAATATAGCTCAGAAGGATATAGCAATGGTACTACAACTACATAGCCATAAACAACTTAATCCAGCATTGACCCACTCCCTCTAAATTTGCGCATTCTGTAGCAAGTGTAACAAGTGTAAATGTACAATAACCTTCCTTACAAACTGGCTTGGAATAGATGAAACGTTGCCTGCTAGCATTTACAAATGCAACCTAGAGTTACTGCTATGCTCACAAATTAATAAAGATTATATGTAAGTGGAAACATGTGATGTCATCATATTCCCAGTTTATGAAACAAAATCCATTAAGTTGTACTTCTATACTAAAGGCTCCATGGCAACCATTCTTTTATACTCAACAAGGTGGAAAACCTGCCCAGAGGGCAGTCTATTGTGGATATACTGCCCCAGCTCGTGGATATATGCCCCAGCTCGTGGATATATGCCCCAGCTCGTGGATATACTGCCCCAGCACGTGGATATACTGCCCCAGCACGTGGATATATGCCCCAGCACGTGGATATACTGCCCCAGCACGTGGATATACTGCCCCAGCACGTGGATATACTGCCTCAGCTCGTGGATATACTGCCCCAGCTCGTGGATATACTGCCCCAGCACGTGGATACTGCCCCAGCACGTGGATATACTGCCCCAGCACGTGGATATACTGCCCCAGCTCGTGTATATTGCCCCAGCACGTGGATACTGCCCCAGCACGTGGATACTGCCCCAGCTCGTGGATACTGCCCCAGCACGTGGATACTGCCCCAGCACGTGGATACTGCCCCAGCTCGTGGATATTTGGCCCCCACCTCTCATGGATATATGCCCCAGCTCATGGATATTTGCCCCCACCTCTCATGGATATATGCCCCAGCTCATGGATATTTGCCCCCCACCTCTCGGATATTTTCCCCCCACCTCTTGGATATTTGCCCCCCACCTCTCATGGCTATATGCCCCCCAGCTCAGACCCCAGACCAGACATGGGGCGACTGTTCGAATGCTCTATCGGCATTCGGACAGCCGCCCCATGAGCTCCTCATACCTTCCCGAGCGGCGAAGTGAAAGTTTCCCCGCTTCCGGTCGTTGAAGGACCCAAGCAGCGGTCACGTGACCGCGGCTTGGGTCCTTCAAAGAGCGGAAGCGAGGGAACTTTCCCTTCGCCGCTCGGGGGTTGGATGCGCGCGGCAGCCGGGTAGAGGCTGCGAGTGCAGCCTCTGCGCGGCAGCCGGGTAGAGGCTGCGAGTGCAGCCTCTACCCGGCTGCTGTGTGCATCTTGTAACCGCCGCGGCGAGCGCACAGCCGGCTCGTGCCGCGGCGGTTGCATGCGCGAGCAACCAACCGCCGCTGGTTGCGCGCGCATGCGCAGAGTAAGGCTTGGAGACGGACACGCCAAGCCTTACTCAATTATAGTATAGATGGTGCCCTTTAACAAAATGTGGGCCCTTGGTTCTTGTCTACAATACGTAATTTCCCAGATGACAGATACAACAGAAGAGTATTCCTTCAGATAGGACTTGATAGTTTGACCTGTAACTTTGTTGGTTGGCTTTTGCTAAAGTTTATACAATAATTTTATTGTCTGATATGAATTGTGTGTTTACAGTTATTTTGACTTTTTTATTTTTTATTAACCTAACAGATCCACGTTAATATTATTTTGTTTGCCTTGCTTTTATGTTTTACTTAGATACAATGTGTCATAAATATGTACAGTATAACAAACTTATTTATTTTATTCTGTTACTTTTTTACAGAGTTTGTTAATTCAGGACAAAGGTAAGAATGATTTGTTATTTATCATAATCTCTTATAGCTGGATGCAGTAAAAGTCAATTATACAATACATTTTGACATCAATTGGGAAGATCACTAATGATTGGAATAGCGAAAATAAACCTGTCCGTGAGTTTATTTATTTTTATTTATTTATTTATAAAGGATTTTACCAGGAAGGATACATTGAGATTTCTCTCGTTTTCAAGTATGTCCTGTGTTCAAGAACATTAAGCTAAAACTCACAGCATGTACACCATAAATTCAGGCACCTCTAATATACACATTATAAGTATTGGGTCTTGCTGACCTTATTCTATTTTACAGTACAGAGGTTCACTACAGTATATTAATATTAATATACGGTAGGTGTTATAATATGAGTAGGATCTTAAAACATACAAGTGAATGTAATTATATATACAGGGTTATTCAGAGAGAACTGAAATGTCACCAGCATTTTGGTGCTCTCCCGTTCCCCGCAGTTCGGCTAGTCTGATTCACTGACCTTGCCATAAATTAAGCATTCATCGCAGAGTCCCCGAGGAGCAGGGAACAAGCCGCCGAATCGATTGGAAAAACTGCCGCAAAACCGCCGAATGCATTTGAAAACCCACTGAAAAAATACCGAATCCATCAGTAAAAAGCCCAAAACCCGACAAGCATGTTAAAAAAAAAAGCAACCTAAAAAAGGGGTTTGCAAAAAAACAACTGCACGAAGATGCCTGAAAATAACATATAAGGACCTATGAATAATAATTTTAAAAAAAGTCTTTTACAGAAAAAATACCCGTTTTGAAGAACATCCGGAGAAAAAAAATTCACCGGAAAAATCCTAAAAATTAAATAAATAAAGAAACTTTTTGCTGTAAGTGAAAAGAATAAACGGTTGAATAAATATTTAATAAAAACGGGGAATATTTTTTTACATTGAAATCTATGGGATTCACCTAATTTAACCTGCCGAATGAAACCACAGAAAATCAGGGCATTTCACTGCGGTTTCGGTATTCTCTGAATAGATTAATTCACTGCCGCCAAAGATCACTGTATTTCTCTGACAATTCGCCAATATTTGGCAAACTGCCAGCTTTTTGAATAGCCAAATTGCCTCAAAATTGCACCGTATGGGAAAATTTACTGTTCGGTGCAATTTTAGAGACAATTCAGCTCTCTTTGAATAACCCCTATAGGCCCCTATTACACACTTCGCGCAAATGCGCTCGCGCAGCGCATTTTTTTTGCATACACATAAAAACGTTATTGCGCGAAAATTAACGCGGCATTCCGATCCGAGCGCATTTTTTCAGCCTTCATGTTTTTTTGTGCGCAAATCCGACGCGAAATTCGTGCGCAAATATACGTTGCGTGCAGGAATCAGTGGGCAATCAGAATTAAGAACCACCATTTTCTAAAGTTAGGTTGTTCGCCTGTCAAAGTCAATCTGCGTATATGTGCTGCAGCAAAAAAAAAATTGACAAATTATTAATTTTTTATGTTTGGGTATCTGTAGAATGTGTAACTGTACTGTGCTGTATTTTTTTTTATTGCTGAGTTATTTCGTTTCGGCCACAACGATCATATTTGCAGTTAACACCAAATTTTCAAAGACGTTACGAAAATTCGTGCAAACCTCGCTCGTACGACTTTGCGCAAAGTTTGTAATACCATCCGCACTAACGCTTTTGCGCTCACAATATTAAGTATAGGATGCGCGCACGAACTTGCGCTCGCGCTGGGTTCGCGCAGGGTCAATTGCGGTAGACGATTACGCGCATCGTTTGCGCGAACGTCGAAAGACGACGTTCTGCGCAAATGGTTTTGTCCTCGCGCAAATGCGCATTTGCGCACACGCAAATGCGCTGTGCGAAGCGTGTAATGGGGCTATAGTGTGTAATTCAAAACCCAATAGACATAAAACAATGTTCATATAAAAATCTTCATCGGTGACACATGTAAATAATATATACAGTATATGGGCAAAACTATATATATATTTAAGGGACATTTTACACAGTGTAAGCACTTAATCTTTCCTGAGTGGTCACACTGTTGTAAGATCCCTGCTCCCTCTCCCCCTCTGAGGGGGGTCTCAGAGGGCTGATTCAACCTTCTAAATGCTGGAGCTTAGTCCAGCCCAGAACCTCAGTTGAGTTTTCCTAGATTTGGAGTATTTCAGGTACTAGCCCCATCCAATGTATCAAAGCCTTCCTGCATTGAGAGCCACTGGATTGGCTAGAGTGCCCAGCACCTCTGCGATCATGAGTCATGAACGTAGGACAGTTGAAATAAAAATGATCACCTATGTTAACGCTATAAAGGAGGGACTTAATGTAGACTCTGGCTTTTTAACTCACTAGCATAATGTCACGTAACAGTTAGCATTTGTATCTGCTTTATGTGGATTTTTTTAAGTCCTCTCATTGAATTCTTCTCATTGACTCTTCAGTCACAATCATTAGATGCACATCATGATGCTTATTTCTGTTATGTTATGGGCCTATGATCTCTTCTCTGTTTTCCTTTCTTGACCATACTATTCCATTATTCAGTATTTATGACAACCCATCCTAACCCCCTACCATTTTGCACTGTGGCTCAAGGGGTTATTCACAAAGCACCGAAATTTCGCTGCATTTCACTTCAGTGCACTTCAGCGATTTAATTTTGCTGAAACTATGGTGATTTCATTACTCACCGTAGTGCGCCAATGATGGAGTCGCCAACGCCTTATGAAAAATTTGGCGAACGTCGCCGAAGAGCACCAAAGACAGATGAACTGGCCTTGGCGGAATCCACTGAACTGAAAAAACAGAATTCTTCTATCCTCTTAATTGGTGTTTAAACCAATATAAATGTGTTAAAATGTGTATAAATAATAAAAAAACGTCCTTTAAAAATTAATGAAGACGTCTGTTACAGAATAAAGAAAAACACCTTTCAAAAAAATTGGGGAAAAAAATACAAAAATGTGTTCTAAAAAATAAAAAAATAAAAAGGATTTTTGCTGAAAATGAAAAGAATAATTTTTTTTTTGTTAATTAAAAATTATATATATTTTTTTACATTGAATCCTATGGGATTCGCCTGTTTAAACCTGTCGAACTGAAACACTGAAAATCAGGGCATTTAGCCGACACTTCGTTGCAGTTCAGTGTTCTGTGAATAGACGAACCATTACTTTTCTAAGGGACAATTTCGCTGCCTCCGAAGACCATCGAAGTGTGGAGAACTGCGGCGAACCAAACAGTATGTTGCCATAAATTCGCCTGTGTTTGGTGAATTGACAGTTTAGTGAATATGCGAATTGACCCGAAATTGCTCCCTACCCCAACAGTGTTCAATTCTAGGACTTTGGTCGGTATAGACCAGACCTGAAGAAGAGAGTTATATTCTTGAAAGTAGGGATGTGCATGACTTCTTTTTTTTTTTTTTCGTTTGGGATCATTTCGATAATTTTGGCATGATTCGATTTGGATCATCATCCCTGCACAAGAGGTGCAGCAACCCCCGTTCATCCAGCAGGCCTCGTCAGGAAGGTATAGGTGACACCCTCTAGGCACATCAAGCAAGGGGTCCACGTCTGGATGACCCTGTAAACTTATAGTGAGGGAAAGGGGGGTTTGTGAGGGTCCTGAGGACGAGCAACAGCACTAGTGGCCTGCTCTACAGTGGGGCCCGCTCAGGTCTCACAAGGTTTTAGCTTGCTTGTGCCATTACAGGGATGAATGCTCCATATGCAAATCAGCCTGCTCTCACCCAATAAGGGTGGCCAGTACTGATTGCCAAGGACGTCATCCCTGCACGAGAGGTGCAGCAACTCCTGATGATCGTTTCGGCCTTATTAGGCCTCTTCAGGAGGGTATAGCTGACACCCCTCTAGGCACGTCAAGCAAGAGGTCTACGACTGGATGAATCTATAAACTTATAGTGAGGGAAAGGTGGGTTTGTGAGGATCCTGAGGACGAGCAACAGCACTAGTGGCCTGCTCTACGGTGGGTGCCCGCTCAGGTCTCACAAGGTATTAGCTTGTCGGGGGTTGCTTCACCTCTCGTGCACGTCCTTGGCAGTCAGTACTGGCCACCCTCATTGGGTGAAAGCAGGCTGATTTGCATATGGAACATTCATCCCTGTAATGGCACAATCAAGCTAAAACCTTGTGAGACCTGAGCGGGCCCCACCGTAGAGCAGGCCACTAGTGCTGTTGCTCGTTCTCAGGACCCTCACAAACCCCCCTTTCTCTACATAAATATGTACTCTGCTTAAATAAAATAAAATGTTAAATATAGAAAAGAGTGAGCCAGGGCTGAACTGGATCCTTAAATCATACAGGTAAAGGTGTTCTGAAATAACTGTGTCTTCTGGGCCCACCTCAAGTTTCTCCTACCTCAAAAGGTGCTACTATTTAGTTATCTATATTGTCGAGAGGTATAATCTTTTTAGCAACTGACTACAACTCTATTCAGTGATTAAACCTTTGTGTCTTTCATATGCTATATTAACCCGTTAAGTAGTCAGTACATTTCATAGATGATGGTGTTTGATCCTCCTATTGTTATTTAATATTTATGCATTATCTATTTATTTTATGAAACTCATTTGAGGGCGTTGATGCTAAATAATCCAGAAATTCTCAAAACTAGTTGGTGCTATTATATGGCTTGAGTGATCTGGATCTGTTCCCTCCTACCTCAGCTAGTCTATTGAACTCCTATCACAAGGCCATGAATCTGCACTTTGTTTCCTTTGATCCAATGATTCAGTAGAATGCTGTATTGCCCATTGTATGGGCTGATACGTTCGCAGTCTGCTGTATAAGCACTACACTGACTGCTGGCCTCCACAATGATTTAACCTAACTCTGTTTGCTTTCCAGATGCGGTGAGCTACATCTACTCCCAGGTTCCTGAACTCACAAATCTAAATTCACACAAACCAGAGACGCCTCCTGCTTGTGACAGAATATCAAGGGTAGCTAGTAAGTACATATAAAAAAGTGCAAATGCACAGGTCATGACAGCAGTGGGGAAAAAAACTAATTTACCAATATTAAAATGCAATATCTTACATTGATTATTATTTCTTTCTATTATAATTATATTATTATTTTTTAATCTCATAAAGCTGTGAGTGTTGAGTGTTGATTTGGGACAAAGAGAATATTTTGTATATCTATTTTATGTGCACCTTGGACTGTTATAGGTTTATATTGACATAAGGTATGAGCAGTAGACTAGAATTAAACCATAATAAGAAAAATGTATCCCATAGAAATATTTGACACTTGAGTTTTAATTTGGCCATACACTGTACGAAGGTCAAACATAGTACACTGACATTAAGGGTAGATATAATACAGTGATTAGGCTAGTTTTAATATTTTTATAAATCAGTGTGTGCATTCTTAATCTCTCATCAGATTATATACCTATGTTGCATAACTTTTACATAGAAACACAGAAATAAAGAAGAAAAATGGAGTTACCTGCATTGAACATATACTGTACCTCCCCAACCAGAGGGGAGCTGGAGACATGATTTTAGAGACACAGAGCACTTGAGTCGATAGCATTCGAATTTTTGTTCTTTATTAAGGATTTCCTGGGCTAAGTCTTCGTTCCCATGGATAAATATTTGCTAACTTCTAAAAAAAGTTAGATACTTGCCTGCTTATGGCAGAACAAATGGAAGACAATAATCTGAAAATCAGTGGAAATGTTCAAATGAATGGGTACATTTTAAAATTGATTGACTTTAGGTTTTAATTATTCAGGCTTCGTTGCCTTGACACTACTCAACGTTTATATGTATTACACATATAAAAAGCATTAAACTGATTTATATATGTGTGTGTATATATACATATATATATATAGGAAGCTCGATCCCGATATATTTAAATTAATGTCATATAAAATATCAAGATGCCGGACTAACCTTTAGGCTAAATCTTACTGTTAGAAAAGGATCCTGAATTCCTTTGCTGTTTGCATGCTATTTCTTAGCAGAAGTATGTCAATTCAAACTCTTAGCTTCCTTTCCAGGGAAAAAAAAATTGTATTTTATTGACATCACATTTTAATGACACTTGTCAAAACACAATCAGAAAAGTTCCTGAAAATGTTTGCCTTTGAATATGATTGTATGGCATTTGTTTACTTCCGTGTTTTTCATTAAACCCAAAACCTAGCTGATCTGACAATCTCTACTGGGAAATAGTCCCCAAGCTATGGTGATGTTTTTATGAATTTGTGCGTATTCCAAATGATATTGTGCATTTGTTACATATAATCCAAAGAAACACAACATTGCACTCAGATATTTACCCTCATTGTAATGAAAATAAGTCAAACCTTGTAAGCCTTTTCTCCTATTCTGTGACTGAGTGGGGTTATACCTGTCCTGAAGCATGTTAACAGAGATCATTCTACATGTTGTGAAATCATAATAGTACACATCATAGAAGTGTGATATTATTTTATGAGTATGAAATATTTAGATAATCTGATAGTTTTTTTGTTTATTATCTGTGGACACTCTTTTCTTTCACAATAAATTCAATATGCCCCCAATATCTCTATTTGCTTTGTTGTAAAATAATTTTCCATGTAGCTTGATATATATTTTTTAAAATTAACATAAAAAACATAAATAATTAATAAAAAAATAAATAATTTCCTAGGGCAGTGTTCCAATCGAGCTGTAAATCTAATGTCTCAAGGTGTTAATGTGAGTAGGGGTAAAATTAATGTCTCAAGACCCTATCACAACCGGGGTTTATTGCTTCTGTTAACTGTAAACAAAAACCCTCTATACTTTGTATAGGAGTCATTAATTTAGGTGGCTAGATGGAGAAGAATGAGCTGTTCCACTGTAGCTCATTATTCTTGACTGTATTTGGTATTCTACAAACAAATACAGGCTCAGTAGCCTTGGTGTTAACACTTAAATAATTAAACCAAAAAACACTGGGAAGAAACAGTTTCCAGTGTTCTTCTGCGTCAGAGCTCTTGCAATTTCATATGGACTTTAGTAGCTGATACCAGATGTGGTGCGTGGCAGCAGTGATGGTATCTATCAGCGTACACCAACTATTAGGACTCAAACTGCTAATATAATGACTTGGTCAGAATAGAGCCGGTAACAGGGAGCTGGTAAGGGTTATCGGCTTGTGCTGATATTTTCCTTTTGTTGCTCCCTGTTAATGACTACCTGGTATATTCCAACCCCAGTGTAAACTTAGCCACTCCATAGACTTTAGAGGCTCTGGTAAGTTTACAACAGCTCTGGTTAAATTGGAATAGGGCCCTATATTGGAATAGAGGCCATGGATTGCAACTATTCATACTCTACTGTAAACCCATGTTTTTCTTCAAAGTACTGTTCAATGGATATAAAATGTTTCTTACAGCAGGAATTTATTAATTCTACAAAATTCTGGATCACGTAGCATATGTAACTATGAGTAAAATTCGGTAAGAATTTGCTATGTATACTACAAGTTCTTACAAATTATTCCCTTGCACAGCTGAGAGAGGAAATCACTCATTCTCCTCTGGTTAGAAAATGTTAAATGAGCATAGTGTATCTTTGAAAGTATATCGGAGAGTAGATAAATCAGGTTTATTCTTTCTCTCTTCAATTTCCCATAGTATGTACAAAATGCATGCCTCACCAGTCACGCAAAGCAACTTTTGTCACGTGCAATACCACTGTGCTTACCGTCCAGGTTTGTTAAAGACTTGTCTTAATACCAACCACTGTCTGTCTAGGTTTATTTTATAATAAATGCTGACTTTAACTGTCCTTAGCCCTACTGTACAAAATCTAACATGTGAAGTAATTTTTGTGAATGTGTGTCTGCTCAATGCACATTATTTACCCTGTTTGTTTGCAAATTAACCATTCACATGCTTTGTGTGTTGTAACATACACTTCCTTTCTTGTTTCATTCAAGAAAAATACGCCATGGAAATTAATGTGGAGAAAGACAGAAAGACAGGAGAGACCAGGATTCTCTCTACATCAGAAATTGACCCAGAGGGTGTTCATCAAAGAGGAGTAAAGGTCTATGATGACGGTAACAAAGTAGTTTATGAGGTTCACCATGCAGGTACTGTGGTAGAAAATGGTGTCCACAAATTAAGTACGAGGGATGTAGATAACCTTATCCAGAAAACGGCACAAACAAATGTAATTAGAGGGCAAGAAATAGAAACCTTACCAGGGAGAACTATAATCTTTGAAGGAAATCCTATCCAGGGAAAAGAGCAAGTTCATTTTAAGGAAGCAAAATTAGAACTGGTACACAAATCAAACAAAGGGCTGCCTACAAACTCTGGAAACCAAAATGCCAGAAGTGGACGGAATGAACTGATAGAAGCCACGCTGGAACAACCAGTAACCATGATCTTCATGGGGTACCAGAACATCGATGATGACGAAGAGACCAAGAAAGTACTAGGCTTTGATGACACCATCAAAGCTGAGCTTGTTCTCATTGATGAAGATGATGAAAAGTCTTTAAGGGAGAAGACAGTGACTGATGTGTCTACCATGGATGGAAATGCAGCAGAATTGGTCTCTGGCAAACTCCTCACTGAGACCACTGAGCCCTCGTCTCCAGAGGGCAAAGAAGAAAGTCTTGCCACAGATCCTGTACCAGGTACAGAAAAGAAAGCTCGCTGTAAATGCTGTGTTGTAATGTGATATTGTTTCTCTTATGATACCAACAGCACAGACACTGCCAACTTTTTAACATCAGTCATGGTGCAGAATCTACAATACTGTGGGCTGGAAGTTAATATCTTTATTGCCTTGAAATTTGTTTGCATTATTTATTTATTTATTTATTAATTAATTATTGTTTACCTTTTTTAAAAATGTTATAATGAACTTCACGCCATTTTATTTGTGTATTTATACGTAAGACGTCTTTTCAAAATGAAAATCTGTATTTTTTACAATCACAATAGCAGGCCTAGGTGGTATGAATACTAAGAATCTAGTTCAGTGATTACTCATACAGGCAAAACAGCACTAAACTTTCCACATTAACCATACATCCAAAAATTGGGAGAATACACTGCCACGCGATATGTGAAAAAGAATTTTCACCCAACTTGATTTTCCGCGAGTGACGTTATATCGACGATGTTTACAGATAAATAGTTTCAACATTAATTTTAACAATGTTTACTTGTAGTGCAGTGGAAATCCCTCACATACAGATGTAGATATTTAGGTCAGATTTGTTATCACATATTTCAATTGCTGGAAACCTACACAGAAGGCACAAACACCTATATTAATATTTGGTGGCATTTACGTAGAAGTATCATAGATAGATAGATATCTTTTTTACCTATTTTTTTTTGTTTTGTTTGCCTTATTTGGAAATTTGAGATATCTCGGGTTTTGAATTGAATGGATTTACTGTTTTTGCCTTAATTCTTCCAGTTTACAGTATTGCCAATCATGTTTATTTACATGAACCTGGCATGATATAACCTAGAATCCAAAAAGTATGGATAAAGTTGTTTGTTCTGGAGCAATGTTCATCACTAGATGGTGTCCAGCTAAGAGCCAAACATAAATCTGAATAATATATAGATAAATATCATCCTATAATAACTTAATATTAATTTAAGATGCTATCTCCTCTGTCCATCAGTTTTTAATATGGTGATTTGATTTTTTTCTCTCTAGGGAATTGATGTGATTTTAAGTCTCACTGAATAGAAACAGTGATCGGTGCCATTTTGTTTATAGCAGATACTATATATTTCCTTTTTTAACTATTGTTACCTAGTCATCTCTAACCACAGTATATTTCACTATATTTCTTGTATGTGATAAATTGTATAATTTTTAATAGGGGTGTAAAGAGGGAAGAAATTGTTGTTTTACTTAGGTAAATCTATATTTTTCCATGGTGTTGATGCTTTTTCACATCGATTTCAGATTTTTTTATGAGTCTTAGAAGCAACACAAGTTGTGCTTTTATTTGATGTTGCTGCAATCTGAGCTAATTTTTTTGAATTGTATGTGTGCGTGGCTAGAAATGCATTGAATACACACCACAGCTCTTTGGACCTGATCAGATTCAGTCAGTGACTCTTTGTTATTCACATTTTTTTTTCAAAAACAATTTTTTTGGGTAGGAAGTTCTATATGTCCTTGCTTGCTGAACGCAAAAAATGGGTAACTTTTTCCAAATTACCACATCCACAGTCCTAGTAGCTATAGGTTTAGCATCCTGTGTATGATTGAAAGATTCATATCTCTGAAGGCACATGCTATTTTTTTGTACCTCTCTACTATGTGTCCAGGGTTTGTAGTAATATCATCATCATTTAGGCCATGTCTCACACTCTGAATCATATCAAACCATTGGTAGGGGCAGGGTACAACTCAACAAATTACACCAGTGTAGATGTGCTCCACTTTACCCGCCTTGCACGGATATTCATATGTTCGAAGGTGTGTTTGTAGACTAGGAACAAATTTTCCATTGTCTTTTCTATTATTAAATTCCCCAATTTGCCCAAAATTTTACATACTTTAGCATTTGGGAGTCCATTCATTAAACATAGAGCCATCAAATTGAACGTGAACTTGAGCTTTTCCGAGCTGAAGATTGCTACATATTTGGCAACGCAGAAGCCAACTGAGGACAACATACTGTTGACTCAGTCTTGCGTCTTTCTACAACCTCTTAGCAGTAATACCCATCAAAAAGTAACAGATATTATACAGCACACGGGTAATTATAATAAACAATTGAAAAAAAAACTTGATAACCTGTTCTTAGGTTGTCATGTTTCTAATGCACCAAAAGCAGGAAAGTCTCATTTGCATGGCAACATTTTTTTCCTATCCCTAATCAGAAAAGAGAACAGCTTGATGAATTATTGAAACTATTACATATTTGGACAAGTATTTATACCTACTCTATAACCACATATGCAGCAAAGAAAATTTAGATTTTCTTTAACATCTGAATTGTCAGAAATTCCAGTATATTTAAGGTACAGTTATATATTCAGGAGTTACAGTTAAAATGTGAACCAAATATTCCTTCTTTAACATATACAGGATGTCCCCTGTATATAGCTTAGGCTGGAGGTGTAGTGCTTTTAGCTGGAACTATATATATTATTAAGAGCACTCTAATTTAATATAGTTGTAAAGATTCTAATAACTCCTAATTTAGGAACACATGATCGGGATCTAGTTACAAAATATGATCACATTTGCATTACCCTGTCACAGTCGAGTCAATGTACTCCACCATGGCAGGTCCTATCCTTCCTAACCTAATGACTGCTCTTATGAAATTAACCCACTTATTTGTGACATATAATTAGAATTGGATTATTTTATGTTTTTAGGAAGGTTTACCATTAAATCAATAATGAACAACGACCTATCAAGGAATGCTATTATAAAATAATAAGTATATGCTCGTGTTATGTTTAAATATTTGTAATTATTGTTTTCAATAAGCTGTAATATAATTCCTGGGCAGAAAATATGTTGCCGGTCTCTCCAAATGTTCACAATAAAGTGAAAACACACATATATATATATATATAAACTATATAGTTAGATGTTTGTAAAGTTCAGTCTAAGTCTAGGAATTTTACCAGGGTATTTGAATAGATGTCAATTGGATTACTTAATTATATTTACAAAAATGACCTCAATAAAAGGTATTTAATTGTTTTATTCCCCTCCAAAAGTAAGAAAAATATAAAATTAATATTAGCTATACAATACCCATTAACCAAAATAGGTCCAAATAAAACTTAACTATGTCAGCACCAATTACCGACAACACAATGAGATTAAGAGGAATGGGTCAAGGAGGCAATGGAGGGTCAGAAGAACATGACAGGTGCACATTGTAGCTGAGAGAGAGCGGTATAGGAACACACCAAATCGTTAGCTCCAGGCCTATGAAAGCCTTAATCCAGCACTGTATAAAAATCAGACAAAAAAACCTGAAAAGCATTAGACCAGATGAATTAATGTAAATAAGATTAAGAATAAGATTCTCTCCGTTTTGAATTTGAGAACTGATTTCCATCTTCTATGCAATTCTTTTTCTCTTTAATGAATCATCCAACACTTTACCAAACCCCTTTAACTTTTTGGTACTGCAGGTCCCAGCTGTTACTAGCTACTATAAGAGCATTGCCCTAGCAAACGAAGCATGACACTTTCTTAATATCAGCATTACCATATTTTAATGTCACATGCAACAGAATAAAAATAATCATTTTATTTTGCATGAATTGTGGATATATTTATATAGAACCTTTTATCATGTTTTATATTACTTTTAAAGATTCTTTGGATTCTGTTTTATAGTTTTTTTTTATAGATAGTAGAGGGCCTACTTTTTGTCGTCGTTATTTCGATAAAATCTCCACTGATTTTACAAAATATAAGCAAGAAATCTGAAATTCCAATATATATCTAGAATATCCTATTAATATCTTTCAGTGGTGTATGCTTTGTGTATGCAGATCTCCTAAAGTCCATTTTTTGTGATAATGTTGAATTAAATTGAAAGTATGATGTGTGTGGGTCTGAAGTGCCAATATATATTTTGTCATTGTGGTGTTATGTTTCTAGTATTTTATATAATTTATACTTAAGTTTTTCTTTACTCTACCACATGTTGTACAAACACAACATTCTCTTTGAAGCCTCTGTTCTCATTGTACACATAAAAGAATTCTGTTGAATAATATCAACACCTTGAAATTATTTTCAGACGTAGGTTTTAAGAAGTGTCATCTGTGTATGTCCATAAAATGCATGAGATGGACAGAATAACAATTTATAAACTCTAAAAGAAATGTTAAATAGCGTAAAAATGGCTTTATATTCTGGATACATAGCGATCCCCTTAGTTTCCAATTATTATAGATGTTTTGAAATTGGGATGTGGTCATACTATGGACTGGCTCGCCTCCTATTGCATCAACACTCAGGGCTGCATATTTACAGACCATGCCTGACACCTTCTCTGCAGGGCCCGGAAATGCACTAGCCTCATTGACTACAAAGCAACCGATTTTAAAGGGATACGCTAAGGTTAAAACAGGAGAGGGGAATCAACCCCTCCTGACCCCCTCCCCCTCCACACCCTCTCCCCATTTTAACTCTCTATGTATCTTTAAAATCCAATGTGGTGCAGCCTTAGTTTCCAGTCCTACCATGTGACAGGCCTACGGCTTGCAGGAATCTGGCAGTATGTCACATGGCTGTGGGGGCTTGATACTCCAGGAAGCATCCACCTAATCCAGTGGCTGAGAGGGAGAGGAAGTGGGACCAAATTGGTTCCCACTTCTTGTACCCAGAGCATGAAGCTCTGGTCAACTCATGCTGACAGGAGCTTCAGGGAGGAGCTAAGCACTGGCTTTTTGCATCAACGGGGAGAAGAGGGCTGAAAACCGTTAGAGCACTGTGACCACTTCATTTACATTGAGGGGTCACATTGCATAGAGTGTCCCTCGTGTTACATTGTGATGAATGTGAGGGAGGGGTGGTGCTCTGGTGTCTCCAGAATCAGACAGGGACTTGCAATCGATACTGTGACCTCTGATTGTGGGGAAATATAAATGTCTGTCAATGTTTTTTATATACTACATAAACTAAATAGAAGAAAGCTGCTATGGAGCCTTAAGATGTGAAAAGATCTACATTGTGATTAGCATACTAACAGTAGTAACACAAACAGTTGCGTCGCCAAATGGCATGAAATTATAGACTATTGGGAGTATGTATAGACTTTAATTAGGAATATATTTATAAGGGAAGCCTTAAATCAGAGTAGTTAAAAAAATATGTTTTCAGATAGTAATGAATCTTGACTGAGAAACACTAGCCCTTTGTTACATACCTTAATTCTTTCCATTATACGTGGATTTTGCCAACACTTAATTTTCAAAATGTTTTTGAAATTTGGATTGGGTGGACTGACCATCGCAAACATTATATCCTAAAATTATATGTCATATTTGGTATTCATAGAAATTATACATAGAGCCGTGGTATGGTAGAGACTATTTTCTTGGTCTACTATACTAAAATTCCTATCAAATACTCTAAGGCTCATCTCATAAGTGACATGCAGTAGTTGTGGTCACACGTGTTGTGCATATATTTAATTCCGTTTCTGAACTCCAGGAGAATGCAATCTTTTTTTCTTTCTCTATCTTGTCACAATATTCTTCACACACAGTCTTGCAGGCATCTCTAAAGTGCAGTAAAGGGCAATGCAATTTACAGTTCCAGGAACTGGTAAGTGCAACTGTGAAGGTAAGCAATGCTGAATCTCTTACTAGCCTTAATTCTTTATTAATCCATATAGTATTTTCGACTATTAGAGTAGCATGGAAAAGTATATGAACCCTTTGGAATTAGTTGGTTTTCCTGATGAATTGGTCATCAAATGTAATTGCATCTTCATCAAAGTCACAAGTATAGAGAAACGCAATGTGCTTATGCTAACAACACTCAAACAGTTATAATCGTTCACGTCTTTATTGAACACATCTCATTAGAAAAAAAAATCATTTTCCTGTAGCATTGTAGAGTGTCAAGGAGGTCTTTGGTTAACTCCCAGCATTTGTCAATGTTGTTTTTGGAAAGAAGTGGAATTGTTCATGGTGTCCTGCCATGGACACCATACCTGTTCAATATTTTCTTTGAGATAACTGTGTAACCCTTTACAGCTTTATGCAATGGAACAATTCCAGAATGCAGGTCTTCTGAGAGCTCTTTTTTGCAACGCATGGTTTACATCAACAAATGCTTTTTGTGAATAGCAAAATCATGTTTGAGCGCATTGTATAAGTCAATGTAGCTCTAATTCACACCTCCAATCTCGTTTCATTAACTGGACACCAGGTTTTCCAATTTCCATTTTAATTAGCTGTTGTTGAAGTCATTAGCCTAAGGCAAGGCTGTCAAACTCCAACTCCACAGATGTTTTGGACTACAACGCCCACGATTCCCTGGCCATCTATAGCATTGAAGGAATTCAGGGAATGGTGGGCATCAACCTGGAGTGCTGTGAGTTTAACAGCCCTGGCCTAAGGTTTGTAGATACGTTTTCCAGCCTATCATTTGAATGCTATATTCAATATGTAGAAGACAATAATTTGTATGATATTAGTTAACATAGATCATTTTTGTTCATTTCTTTAGCAAAGATTAATATAAAAGCAGATTTTAATGCAGTTATTTCTAAAGGGTTCACACACTTTTCTTGCAACTGTATATAGATATATAGAGAGATAAATAGATAGTATTCTCCATTACATGTCTGATGAAAATAAAACAACAGAGTGTGAAAGTAAGTGACTTAACCAGGCAGCCTTTGAACATAATTTACTGTTGAAATGATGCAAGAAACAAAGTTGTGTCAAAAAAGACATCAGAACAAAAATACCCCACTCCATTTTGGACGCAGCCGAAAATGACACTTTGTGTCATTTTCAGCCGCGTATTTCAGAAGCAATCGAAAATATTTCAGGTGGCATTGTGTTTTGCGTCTTTTTTTGCGGATGAGACTAGACTAGCTGTTGATTCTTAGCAAACCAGATCCTAAAACAATAATCACAGAACTTATTTTTAATCAATATATATGATAAATATATTGAACATATAGATAGCTAGTATTCAGTTGCCCAAAGATCTAAAAAGTTGCAAATCACCTTGTGATTTTTTTTCATAGTGCATGTGCCTTTGCCATTTTCGCATATTTATTGCAATGTGCGAAAATAAAATTCTTTACATTCCGCATTCACTACCTTGCCTTGTTATATAAAAAAACTCATGAGGGATGAGAACAAAAGCTCTATGCAACTGCACATTGCTTCCACGCTGCTACCTTACAAAGCTTTTTGCACTTAAGAATTCAAAGATTTTGAAAAGTTTATATGGCCAATTCTTCATTTGGAAAGTAAGTTACAATGTAACTAAATTATAATAAATGTAGCGTTTTTTTACATAACGGGTATTAGAGTGTTTGTTATTTGAATCCTTGCCTAACTTAACTATGGACAACGATGTAAAATTAGCTTAACCGAAAAAACTTAAAAAACTATTTCCCATGGTTTTCAAAGTATAACTGCTGCTAGTTTCAGTTATGACATATTTTTCTTTAAAAAGAAACTACAGAATATTTGGTTTAGCCCTGCCCAGTATTTCTTCGCAGCAGAACATTTGTTGTTTGATTAACGGAACTGAAAGGCAATCTTTGCATGGCTTGACAGAAAGCATTAAAAGTTATTATTAAAGACAGTGAAGGCTTTTCAAGGTACCTGCTTAGCACGTAGATATCACGCGTGTTTGGGGAGAGTAACGGATTAAAGGCTTGAGTAAACTGAGCCTTTGGTTGGTCTTTGACCAACCCTCTCATCCCCACTTTTGCCTTGTCCCATCTATCGAGCCCTCATGTAGCCATTGCCCCAACTATCAAATCCTCATTGTGATTCTGCTTCATCGCTCTTTCTTTGCAAACATATGCCCAATCCATCTCACCGACATTGTGCCTCCGTCCCATCTGTCCAACTCCCATTATGCATCTGCTGCTCTTCAGTCACATAATCTCCTTGAATCCTTGTCTAGCTTGCATTGTGTACAAAGAGTAGTCCAAACAGGAAATAGCGTTATATTCTCCCTTACTCTCAGTGAAAATGTAACTATAGTTTCACCAAATACCCTTGACCCCCTCGTGTGCAAGTTAACTTTTCAATGAGTTTAAATGAGGGTATAGGCATACATAGGCCCAGACTGGCCATTGTGCACAACTGGCAAATGCCTAGTGGGCTGCAATGGTCATAGGCCGGGTGTCTCGACAAGCCCCACACCCCACCCATATGCGCCCACAGCCAGTATCATACTACATGCATGGGGTCTGTCCTTTGGGCTCTTCACTCTCCCATCTCTCTTAACACAACCCTTTTCAGACCCCATGCCATCCCCAGATAATACTCAAGACCACACATCTGCAGCTCCAAAAGCCCCCATGCTAATCCATCCCAGTGGCTATAGTGGGCAGATTACTCCTTTGACACCTTTGTGAGTGGTTGAGTTTATAGTTGCAGGGCATATTTCAACTGTGTTCAAGAACACAGTGGTAGGGACACCTTAAATCTGAATCTATGCAAGGAGCAAAGTTCCTACAGTGCTCTTAGTGTTTTTTAATGTAGCATGGGACTGCAAAGCTTTCATGTAGGCCTTAATTAACTCAAGAGTCAATGAAATCTCTTCAAGCATATTAATCCAGGATTTTCTCAATAGTGCCTCAGTGAGTCCACCTTCATTTTCACAAGACTCCTTATAAATTTCACAATTTCATCTGAGAGAAAACTATGAAATCTTAGATAGAACTATGTCAGTATTTATGACATTAAAAAAATGCACTTTTACGAAATGGACGTTTCATACTACACCTTGTGAGGATGTATATTTAGATAGGAAAGGCACTTATAGTTGGTGCATATCCACAGGCAAAGTCAAGTATATATAAGAATTGCTAACTATATTACATTCTAGCCCTTCAATTATTTTTACGTATTTCTAACTCTAACTGGCATATATGCTTCAAAGGAATTTAGATGATGAGTAGCTAGGGACTGCTAGTTTAATTGTCAAACAAATTGCACTGTTTTTATCTCCCATGGATATATGGGACTCCATTCCTAAGCCTTAGCAAACCAAGCTTACATAGCTGACCTACAACATGTCACCATGATTGTTGATACTGTGCTGCAGACATCAATACAAGAACAAGTATAAAAATAATCTCTAATAGCTATATATTTAGGATCCCCAGTTAGGTCATGAATGAGCGTACTTGGGTTCTTCTGGAATAACAGCGTGCAAAAAGATGTCCTGCTCTGGTGCACATTTCTCAGATCAGGGTCAGCGACCCTTGCTCTCTACATGTTTTGGAACTACATTTCCAATAAGGCTCCACAATATTATTGTATAGCTGAGCATCATGGGAGATGTAGCTCCAAAACATCTGGGTTGCTCACTATACTGCATGCTTCCTTACTCAACAATCAAGGCAAACAAAGACATTTCTAGGTGTTTTGACATTTTCTATAGATGCAATTGACTTAACACTGATGGACGTGTGCTTCAAGTGACATTCCCAGCAGTGGTTATTCCATGAGTGTTCAGAACTATGGACCCAATTCAGAGATCAGCCAGATGTAAACCATTTTTTTTTGCTATTTTGGCTTAAAATTTAAAGAAAACTCAAAATATATATCCTTTTATTCATTCAATGTTGTTTCATTTTTTTACACATTATTATAATTGGTGTGTAACTGGAGCATCAAATCTGCAACACCACTAAATCCGAACACAAAACATTTTCTCACAACTGAGAGGCCAAAGACAATGTTGTGTGTATCATGACTGTTTAGTGAATGTCAATTATGGGTGAGCTTTAAACATGTAAGTGAAGTGTAACTGCTGTATGACTACATGTAAACCAGTAAAGTAAAGGTCATTTGTCAGCCTAACCCATTGTTTTTAGATGCTGCGTTAGCTGGAATACCTGATGTCTTTTGTAAAATGAAATATACTTTTGTTAAAATCTCGCTTAAAAGAAAGCAAACAATGACACTGCCAGCAGCTCTCAATGCTGTACTTGTGACTTCTCTATTTTCTCTGTATATTATTACTATAGCAAATAAACTTGCTTTTCACTTCTGTGTCTCTTTTTCTGCTTCTCTTCCTTTGGACCTTTCAGACTGACCTTTGGAAAACTTTGTCTACATCACTCTCCAGTCACAATAAATCTGCACTAACCCACCAACTTTCTGGCTGTTTCGCACACAATAGCTCACACTGTTACCACTGAATAATGGCTCTACATGAATTATATGTCAGACTTCCTACTGCTGTGACTACATATCATTACTCAGGACCTGATATACTTACTAGGATAAAAATGTCAAGATGATTTATAGCTGTCATTGAGTTTGGTGTGCCTCCATAAAGGTTATCACACCCAACAATTTACACTTGCATGTTCATTATGTATGTTCTTCTGGTTTCCGTGATGATATACTTCATCCCACAGACCTGTACATGGCCTTCAGATGTAATGTCAGCGTCGGGCTACTCTATGTTACATGCTACTGGACAACTCATTCTATTGTAATGACACATTGTTTCTCCATGGATAACCAGTAGCTGGACAGATCTCATCCTTGCTCCAGTGGGTGGCCATCTTTAAGTTCTTTTTACCTGGAAGCAGGTAACACTATTCAATTATATTGTGCACAATTTGAATGGTAAAGTGTCTCATTGTGAATGTGAACCCTGCCATGTTGGGGCTACGTCACCATGCAACAGGTTGCTCATGTAGAACTGAAGATGAGTAGGCAAGATGAACATACAACTTGCCTCCTCTGGCACTTGCATCCCAGTTTTGTGAATGCTTCTCATTGAAAAGCAGTACTTCTCTATGAGGGGCATTTTTGTTTTTTGAGAAAGGATTTTACCAGGAAGGATACATTGAGATTTCTCTCGTTTTCAAGTATGTCCTGGGTGGCGAGTATGTACCGTTAGGTGTCTTGCCCAAGGACACTTACTGGAGAGGTTGCTCACTGGGTTCGAACGCATGACTCCACAGGCTCTCTCCTCGCAGAGCAGTGATGTTACCTCTACTCCACCCAGCCGGGTGATTGACAGCCTCAGGGCTGGATTGTCATAGTTGCTATTGGAGCTAGCAGCTCCAGGCCATGCCCCAAAAGAAGATTAACTACATCAGCACCATTTGCCTCCAATATGATGAGATTACAAGGCATAGCGTAGTATCTATGAAAAGCATTTAATTGGACCACACGAAAACCACTAACTTCAGTAAACAGAAGAACAACAAACAGGAGATAAAAAGGTACCAGTGCACATTTTTACTTACCTTCTTTTACTGTAAATTAAACAAACACAGAGGGACCAATGCACTACGTAACATTAAAATGGGGATGCTACCGGGGGAAACCTGTCAATGCAGGTTTTCCTGTAGCGTCCCCATTTTAGCAGGAGATTCCGGGGCAGTCGTTAATTCAGCACCTTGCCCCGGAGCTTAGCCATACCCCTGTGATACTTGCAGTAGCGCTTCCAGTCCCCTGGGAGTATCACTCCTTGGAGTCCATAGGACTCCATGGAGGGTTGCACTGTTGGATTGTGAGCCCTCACGATCTCGCTCTTACGAGATCACACAGCACCGCAGTGTAGACGCGGAGGGAGAATGGGGACTATTTCTCATTCTGCTCCCAGCAGCAGGAAGCAGCGGATGGGGCCACAGTTCTTACAGCGCTATGAGAGGGCCAGAGGGGGTATCTGATTTATTGTGGGTGTAGCTGGTGCTTATTGATTCTGCAAAAGAGGAATCAGTTAGCACCAGATTTTTGGTGCCGGTTATAATTTAGTTAACCCATTGGTGCAGTAGTTAGCGTTAGCACTTTGTAATACCTTACTTATCCTAACGCTAATTACTGATTGTGCTCGACATGTTAAGAATAGGGTGTGCAAAGTACAGTTTTCTTGTGCAAGCTAGCACAATCACAGCGCACAAACAGATTTCTCATGGGTGTAGCATTAGGGATGTAATATGGGGTGGCATGCATTAAAGTCCCTTATCTTGACTTTAACCCTTACTCACCCAAATGCTACAGTTAGCGTTCAGTAGTGCATAGTGCCCAGAGTGGGCAGGGTAAGAAATAATAACGCAACGCACACAAAAAAAAATTCTGAACAGTTTCTCTGTTCTCTAAAAAAACAAACAATATTACATATAATGCAGTGTTTTCCATATTTATTAAATGTTGAATTTCTTTTAGAAACAACTGTAGGACTGCTTTATGTTATTTACAGATTATATCTACACTTTTAAGATTAATATATATTAGATACGTATCAATATTAAATTAACTCAAATCACTCAATCCTGTACAGGTTGATGGATTCTTCATTAGTAATCACTATTTCTAGAACATCAAGCAAATTTGCAGCATTAAACTTTGTGGGCCCTATTACAATCTTCGCACATACGCACTCGCAAAAACGCATTAACGCGAGGGGCAAAATCCTTTGCGCTGAGCGTCGTATTACAATGTCAGCGCAACAACCGCGCCTATACCAGTGGTGTATTTAGGTTTTGTGCTGCCCTAGGCCTGACTAAACTCGTGCACCCCCCCCCCAATTTAAATTTGAGGCACCACTTCCTGTCAAGGGCACACCTCTTCCTGGTTAATCCCCACCCTTCCACTTTAAGCTCCACCTTATCCTCTTAGAGCTCCGCCTTTTCCTCTCTTTATATTAAAAGTGGATACCAAGTGCCTACTTGTATATTTTGTATACCATTTCAAATGTATCTATTGGATAAATAAAATTATGAAAGGTTTAAATTCAAGCATTTTTACAAAGAACAGCCATGCATGTCAAGTAAACTGGATCACAGCCGCTCTAATTGGTTGAACAATAAAACCCACAGAAACGTGCACTGCATATGAGCATATCACAGAGCTGCACAGCAATAAAACCCACAGAAATGGGCACTGTGTATAAGCATATCACAGAACTGCACAGCAATAAAACTCACAGTAATGTGCGGTGTGTATGAGTGTATCCCAGAGCTCCAGGGCAATAAAACTCACAGTAATATGCAGTGTGTATCACAGAATCCACAGCAATAAAACTCCCAGCAATGTGCGGTGTGTGTGTCAGTGTATCAGAATCCACAGCAATAAAACTCCCAGCAATGCAATGTGCGGTGTGTATGAGTGCATCAGAATCCACTGCAATAAAACTCCCAGCAAACCGAGTGTATATGAGCACACAGCAATTATTTATTCTATATTTACCGGCCTCCGTCCGCGGTAGGGCTGTGTGCAGAGTCAGCAGGGACTGTGTATGGACTCAGCAGGAGGTCCCTCCAGGCCACGTGAGGATCGCGGCTGTGCCTGTGCTTGGAGCCATCTTGTCAGCAGTGGGGTGCCGCTGCCAGAGGGTGCACCGTGGCTTTGATTCCCTTCCCGGTGGGTGTTCAGTCCAGAATAGAGTGAGAGTCCATGTTAACGAAAGGGCGGGCAGCTGTGTGCTTGTGTGTCACGTGGTTCAGCCAGTCAGGTGGTACTGATAGTCAGTACCACCTGACTGGCCGGACCGCGTGACCTGCATGCACGCAGCCTCACTAGGAGGCAGGCAGCTCAATGACAAATTTCTATCACTGCAGTGCTGGTTAAGGAAAGGTCCACTTTAAACAGCAGTAAGCAGACAGGGCTTCATATTCTGCTGATAAACCCCCCCCCCTTACCTGCCGTTTACTGTCATCTTCTCTCTCTGCCCACAAATCATATCCCCCTCCCCTCTCCTAGAGCTGCTGCGGGGCAGGGGAGGAGCTATGGAGGGAGGAGAGGGGGATTTTTATTCTATTCAATTTTATTCCGTTTGCAAACGCCCTGCTCCGCTGCTCATTGTTTGAGAACACTGCTCAAAGCTGACACACAGTGACAGTGGCACCTCCTAGTACCCCCTAATGACACCCCAATAATCACTGGTACCTGGGGCGGCCCACCCTCCGCCACTCCCCTAAGTACACCACTGTTCTGTGATATGCTCACACACAAGTTTGGCGAACTGCCAGTAAGTACGGTGCTGTTTGAAGGCAGTGCAAATCCCCATAGAGAAGTAATGGTTAATCTATTCAGAGAACACCAAACAGCAGAGAAATGGCAGTGAAATGCCCTGATGTTCGGTGGTTTCAATCAGCAGGTTTATTCAGGTGAACCCCATAGGTTTCAATGTTAAAAATATTCCCGTTTTTATGCAATATCTAATAAACCATTTAATCTGCAGTAAAATGTCTTTATTGATTATTTTTTTTACTACCTTTTAGTCATCTTTCTGATTTTTTTGGGCAAAATTTCCCCCCCTTTTTTTTAATAGCAGTTTTTCTTTTTTCTGTAACAGAACTTTTTATTATCAATCATAGGATCTTCTATGTAAATTCCAGACAAATTTCGTTCAGTAGTTCTTTTGAAAACAGCAGGCCATGGGTTTGCTGTGGCAACATTCAGCGGCTGACTCCATGCACTTTGGGGACCCTGCAGTGAATGTGAATTCACTGCAGGGTGGGGAAATTTTATTCCCCGAAGTGCAGGGAACTACAGAACACCAAAATGTTGACGTCATTTCGGTGCTCTGTGAGTAACCCATTTAGTGGTGAGGTTTTTTGCTGCCCCCTGGAAAGTGAAAGCCTAGGCCTTGCCTACCCAAGACATACTTGAAAATTAGTGAAATCTCAATGTATCCTTCCTGGTAAAATACTTTGCAGAAGTAAAAAAAAAAAAAATATATTTTTTTTTTAGGGGTGGGGCCACTCGGTGAGGGCCGCCGTCCCCTGAAAAGTGCCGCCCTAGGCCTATACGTATATGTCTACCGCGGGTGAAGCTGCGCGAACGCTGAGCGAGCTTACTGTACATCACGCGTCCTATACTTAACATTGTGAGCGTAAGTGCGCTGGTACGCGGATGGTATTACAATCTATGCGCAGTTTGTAACGCACAGCCTTTGCACGCACAATTTTAATAACTCCTAAAAGCTGGTGTTGAAGGCAAATTCTATCAACCTGGCCGAAACCAAATACACCAGCCCAAAAACAAAAACGCAGCGAAGTATAGTTACACATTCTACACATATAAAACCAATAAAATGGAGAAGTTGTGTGTGCATTTTTTATTGCTGCAGCATATATACTCAGGGTGACTTTGACAGGCACAAAAACTTAACGTGAGACAATTATGGTTCTTAATTGTGATTGGCTGAATCACGTGAAAAAAACAATCTGCACACTGATTTCTGCTCGCAATGTTGCTGCGCGCGCGTTTGTGGGCATCCTTTTAACGCACGTTATTGCTCGACGGATGAAAAAATGCACAAGGATTGTAATTCCAGTGTTGATTTCCACGTATTAACGTTTGACGTTTGGCGCAAAAATTCACGCCTTGCGCGTGCTTTTTTTTTCGTGAAGAATGAAATAGGGCCCTGTGTATTCAGAATAATTATATCAGCAATTTTGTAAAATTTACACATCTCTTATGTTTGTTTTAATTCTCACAACAATACCATTATTGTGAACTTGTCTACATAAAATACTACATATGCTAGAACTTGAAACTACATAAAGGAGTAGTATAATACTCGATTAGCAGCAAACAAGGAACTCAATAGTTAGCATTTTTCACATATTAGGTTTTACTGAGGAATATTTTTTGACATTACTTATACAAACCGTATAATTGTGGATTATTCCAGCCTTGGTGTTAGAATAATCTTAATTTTAATAAAGACAGGAGGCAAATATTTTTTTGCATTCTCTTTTCTTTACTAAATCACAGCAGCAAAGAGAGTTTTACATAGCAACAGTAAAAAACAATAAACAAATAGTATTCCCACAAGAGAGCAGTCAGCCCCTGCCACGGCCTCTTTTCTTGCATGTGGGACAAGCAGGAAGGTCCATGAAACAGATAGTCCGGTAAAACAAAGATGAAGAAGCCGAAGTGAACTAGAAGCCAACAGGCCGAACAGAGGAAGAACCGGAGTTCAACAGGCGAGCCACAGAACTGCAGACCAGCAGAGCAGCCGAGTCCAATCAGACTAAGAAGAAAACAGAGGATAGGTGAAAGTACCATGTGATGGAAACACGTCAATCAGCAGGTAACTAACTCACTAGCGAAGAGCTAACAAATAACACTAATAGCAAGGGTGAGAAACTAGTCCTAGACTAGGCTAACTAGACATGCAGATAGGCAAACCTACTAATGGAAGGAAAACAATTCGATAAATAACGGACACAGAGTCGAGGAAGTTGAAATTAATTATTTATTTTAAAGATTACAGTAGAAAATCTGAGAAATGTGAACAACCCGGGCATGGGCGGGAGGGAAAAATATTCGCCTCCTGTCTTTATTAAAATTAAGATTATTCTAACACCAAAGCTGGAATAATCCTCAATTTTATATCAAGTCAGGAGGCTTCATATTTTGCAGATTTAAAGTTGCACTAGAGCCCCAGATGCGTGGGAATGAGGGCGAAAATAGAAGGTACGGAACGTAACCGCCCTAGACCAATCAGCGGCCGCTAGTATATCGGACAGAGAACCCCCAGTATCCGCAACCGAGGAAGCTGCCGCACCCCGCACGGAGTGAGTGCCAAAATGGGGAGCAAGGCCCGCAAGGGAGAGTAGCCAGCGAACCCATCTAGAGAGGGTAGGTGAAGAGACAGGTTTGTAAGGAGAGACATAAGAGACCAAAAAGTTGGCCTGTCGGAGAGGAGCGCAAAGGGCAGAAACGGGAGAGGTAAGTAGTAACACAACGAGCAACACACTATAGAGGATCGGAAGGAAAGTAAGGGTAGAAAACCTCAGGAGATAGTGTTTTAGTACGCCTGGTAAGTGTGAAACGACACCCTCAGGGGAGAAGGCCACAGCATGCGCATCGAAGGTCCTAACATCGGAGACGCGTCGAAAGGACATCAAACACAAAAGGACTGTTAGTTTAGCCGAGAGCTGACGAAGGGAAAGTGAATTGTTGTCTGGCCAACTGCGCAGGAAATCGAGCATCAGTGCAACATCCCAAAAAGTAGTGTACTTAGGGGCCGGCGGGCGAGCAAGCCGAATGCCTCAGAGGAGACGACACATGGAGTGGTCCCGACCCACAGGAACGCCACCCAGGGGAACGTGAGCTGCTGAGATGGCCGAGCGGAATAGATTAACGGTACGGTACAATTTTCCAGACGTGGAAAGATCCGCCAAAAAAATTAGGTAAAGAGGCTGTAGCGGGATCAGCCTCTTGTTGCACACACCAACTACACCAAGTTCTCCAGGCGTAATGGTAGCTCTTTCGCATGTCGGGAGCCCAGGATTCCCATAACAAGGAGCGTGCTGCTTCCGATAGGCCTAGCAGCATGCAGGGTCCCCGGAAATCGTCCATGCCACCAGGGGATGGTTGCGCTCCAAGACCAACGAGTGCGGCCTGCCTTGAGGATCCATCAGGATTGAATGGAAGGATGGTAGCAGAAGCGGGTGAAGGCAAGAAAGTTCCAGCGTCAGTGGGAACCAGGGCTGAGTGCGCCACAGGGGCGTGATTAGGAGAATTTGAATCCTCCGTCTGCGGACTTCCTGGATCGTACGCATGATCATCGGGAATAGTGGGAAGGCGTAGGCTCCCGACGGTGGCCATGGCTGGAGGAAAGCGTCCACCGCAGTCGCCTGTGGGTCCGGGAGCCAACTGAAGTAGGCCTGTGTCTGATGGTTCAAGCGGGAAGCGAACAGATCGAGATGAAAAGGTCCCCTCAGTAGTGACAGATGATGGAACATCGGGACGTCCAGTTTCCAGTCGCTGGCGTCTCTCCAATGTCTTAAAAACCAATCCACCACATAGTTGGAGGAACCGGGCAGGTATTCCGCCTTGAGGGAGATGTTCCATTCCAAGCAGTAATTGAAGAGAGAGAGTGTAAGGTCTGACAGGAGCTTGGAGCGGGAGCTCCCCAGACGGTTGACATATTGGACTGCAGAGATGTTGTCCATCCGGAGAAGCAGTGAGGTCCTGGGTAAAGCTGCGGACAGCAAAGGAGCCGGCGATGAGTTCTAAGCAGTTGATATGAAGCTGCTGTTCCTTGGGTGTCCATGCACCACCCGTGGATGCGGACCCGCAGGTCACTCCCCAACCCGATTGGCTGGCATCCGATTCCAGTACGAAGTCCGGTAGGGAGCCGAAGATGGCGCGCCCATTCCAGGCCTCCATATGACGCAACCACCATAGGAGTTCCACTTGAACCTCTGGGGTGATGGGAACCAGCTGGTTGTAGGAGGGGTTGAGGTGGAGGTACGCAGCCTTCAAGCGCTGCATCGCTCGATAATGCAGCAGGCTGGAAAATATGGCTTGAATGGAGGAAGAGAGTAGGCCCACAACCCTTGCCAGATCTCGAAGACAGATGGTGTCTGACGTCAGGACTCCTCGTAGAGTCTTCTTGATGGCCCGAAGCTTTTGCAGGGGAAGGCGGGGCTGGCAGGACGTTGAGACTATGTCGAACCCTAAAAAGGTGATGGTTTGAGCCGGGCACAGCGCTGATTTGTCCCTGTTGATGATGAAGCCCAGGTCTTGCAGGAGTGCCACCACCAGGGTCGTGTGACGTGTGGATTGGACTGGGTCCTGAGCCAGTATCAGTATGTCATCCAGATATATGATCGTCCTGATGCCTTGAGCCCGTATGGAGGCCATAACCGGTTTGAGGAGCTTTGTGAAGCACCATGGCGCGGAGCTGAGGCCGAACGGCAGGCAGGTGAATTGCCAGAGATCGCGGTGCCAGTGGAACTGCAAGTACGGTCGGTGGGCGGGATAGACCGGGACCGTGAGGTAGGTGTCCGTGAGGTCCAGTCTCGTGAACCAGTCGCCGTCTCGGAGGAGGTCTCTGAGGAGGTGTATGTCCTCTATTTTGAAGTGACGATAGGACACGAAGGCGTTGAGGGCCTTTAAATTTATAACCGGCCGGAGATCCCCAGACTTTTTGTGTACCAGGAATATATTGCTGGTGAAGCGCGGGGGTTCTAACGCGGGAAGGATGGCTCCTTTCAACTGCAGGGACCGAAGTTCCTTGTCTATCAACGTTGCCTCTTGTGAGGAGTAACGGGCCGCAGGCGGGGAAGCAGACTGGACGGGGACCTGGGAGAAGTCATTTAAAAAACAGACACGGATTGGAAGAACCCACGAGTCGGATGTGAGCTCGTGCCATTTGGGAAGAAAAAAGCGCAACCGACCCGCGACCGGTATGTGTGGAAGTGGAATCGCAGGAGTACTTACCCGCGGAGTAGCGACGTCTGGGCCTGCTGAAGCCACGACCGACAGGAACTCCCCGTGCCAGGATTGGACTGGGTCGATATTGCACGTCCGTGCCTTGATTTGAGTTTTGAAGGCGAGGTCTATAGGAGGTGTGGTATCGGCTGGCGACCCGACCTCTTGGTGAGCCAGCCCTGGAGGAAAAACGAGTTGTGGGGTGGAAGACTCGCTTCATATTGGATTGCACCTTCTGCAAATTGGTATACACATTAACTTTGCGGTTCAGCTCTTTTAATTTAAGAAGAGGTCCCCGAACAGCAACCCCTTAGCTGCAGGACCCAATTCTTTGGTGCACATAGAGGTGAGTTTGGCATCAAAATGAAAAAGTGCCGCTTTACGGTGTTCGGAGGAGATGCCAACATTGGCATTCTCTAAAAGGCAAAGAGCGTGTTGGCCCATTCACGAACCAAAGCCGGGTCAAGCGGGGTGTTGTTATTTAGCGCTTCATCCGCTATGACAAAAATCAGGGAAAGGGGGCCGGAAACATCCAGCAATTTGTCCTGGGCGACACGGAGACCCTGTTCCAGACCCCGATTAGGATCCCTGCCAGCCTTCCCCATGAAGGTGACAAAATCCTCGTCGAACTCCGGAGTAAGGGACACCTTGTCCGGGAGCGTTGGGCGAGGGCATTCGGCCCGCAAGCGTGCTCAATCAGCTTTTTCTAAGGGACAACGCAGCCAGAAGCACAGAAACTCCTCTATATGGTCCGGCGGGATCCAGGTCAGTGACCTGGGGTGGGTAGTAGTTCGCGGGTCAAAAAACGGGACGCCTCTAGCGTCGAGGAGTGGTGCTGGGGTATCCGAGGACACCAGAGAGCGAGGTGCCTGCGTGGCTGAGAGGGGTATGACAGCCATGGCATCAGAACAGGGCTCACCTGTTGAGCTAGGAGTAGCCGGCGGGTCACCAGCGGTCTCTGCTCCTTCCTCCTCCGGGTAATCAGCTCAGTAATCAATGTCATCCAGGTCGCAAATGTCATCCCCTTCGGGATGGGCAGACATGCGGGAGGATTTTTTAGCGAGGCCCTTACCCTTGCCCGCGGATTCAGACTGGCCCTTCTAGGGCCTTTCGCGCGACGGCGTGGCAGCTTCAGATTGATCAGACTGAGAGTCCACAGATTGGGCCGGGGACTGGGCCCTAGAAAGCACCGGAGAATCCAGCTGTGGAAGTGGAGATAACGCTGCCAGGGCTATGGGCAGAGTCTCAGAAATGGCAGTAAGGAGCCAGGCCTTAAGCTCCTCCTGATTGATGGGGTTTAGTTGTGGAGGGTCCATCAATTAGTCAGGGATTACGGGGCTCACCCGTTGCGGATTTAAATATATATATGTATATATACGCGAAATTAGCGCAAATTTAATGTTGTGCGATCGGGGCTCACCCGATGTTTTGCGGGCAGATATAAAAAAGCGCAGCCGGGACGAATATACATAGTATATGAGGTTTATCGGGGCACATCCGAGTTAGCCGAGGGGTCCTGCAGTGAAGCGGTGGCTGTTTATCAAAGGGCATGTGAAGTGTGCTGGTGCCTGTCAGACTGTCGGGCTTACGAAGGGCGCGATCTCCGAATGGAGGCAAACGCGGATGAAAAACCCCAAAATGGCCACCAGAGTGTGCAAGCACGGTAGGAACGCCACGCTACTGAGGGGAGAATTAAGGAAAAAGCACTTTAGAAACACGGAAAACAAAGCAGTGCGAGTGAGAGAGTAAAGAGAGAAAAAGAGAAAAAAAAAAATAAATATATATTTAAGGGAGCGCAGTACATATATTGATGGAAAATATAAGCAAGGATTGACTTAGCTTAAAATTAGTCAGCATAGGGTTGAACCTTCTTATTCGGAAATCTGATCATATAATATCATCATCCTACATGAAAAGAAATATAAATTGCGTAGCACAGTATGACAGTTTGAAACACACTAAGTGGTGTAGATGGTCGCACTCACAAAGGTGGAGCCCCCAATGGCTCGTATCAATTCGCCTTTAGGTCTCTTATAGGAGGGGGACCTCGCCCATATGGAACCTTGAAGTTTTCCTGGGATAGAGGATAACCGAAGGTGGAGTCTTCAACGCCTCTTATCAGTTGGCCTTTAGATCTCTCATAGAGGGGAAACTTCACCCATGTATAAATTCTTTCTTTTTGATGGCAGGATGTACCTCAAATGTAGAGGATAACGCTATAGTGCATTATCATTGATACACAAATAGGGTATATAAAAGTGAAAAACTCACGTGATTCAGAGCCTTCCAATATGATGGCTCTGTATATAAGGCATATGGACCTCTTATTTGGTCAGAGGGGGTCCTTCCTCCAGAATAGAGATAGATAGACTTCCAAAATGAAGAAAATTGAGCATAAAAATGAAAGAAAATTTAATAAGAATAAAATCCGAAAAAAAAAAAAAAAAAACAGAATCCGAAATTATACAAAACCGAAAAACAAATAAATACGAAAGGAATAAATACGAAAAGAAAAAATCCGAAACGCGTTTCGCTTGCGTTCTGCAAGCCTCCTCAGTCGGTAACCGACTGAGGAGGCTTGCAGAACGCAAGCGAAACGCGTTTCGGATTTTTTCTTTTCGTATTTATTCCTTTCGTATTTATTTGTTTTTCGGTTTTGTATAATTTCGGATTCTGTTTTTTTTTATTTATTTTTCGGATTTTATTCTTATTAAATTTTCTTTCATTTTTATGCTCAATTTTCCTCATTTTGGAAGTCTATCTATCTCTATTCTGGAGGAAGGACCCCCTCTGACCAAATAAGAGGTCCATATGCCTTATATACAGAGCCATCATATTGGAAGGCTCTGAATCACGTGAGTTTTTCACTTTTATATACCCTATTTGTGTATCAATGATAATGCACTATAGCGTTATCCTCTACATTTGAGGTACATCCTGCCATCAAAAAGAAAGAATTTATACATGGGTGAAGTTTCCCCTCTATGAGAGATCTAAAGGCCAACTGATAAGAGGCGTTGAAGACTCCACCTTCGGTTATCCTCTATCCCAGGAAAACTTCAAGGTTCCATATGGGCGAGGTCCCCCTCCTATAAGAGACCTAAAGGCGAATTGATACGAGCCATTGGGGGCTCCACCTTTGTGAGTGCGACCATCTACACCACTTAGTGTGTTTCAAACTGTCATACTGTGCTACGCAATTTATATTTCTTTTCATGTAGGATGATGATATTATATGATCAGATTTCCGAATAAGAAGGTTCAACCCTATGCTGACTAATTTTAAGCTAAGTCAATCCTTGCTTATATTTTCCATCAATATATGTACTGCGCTCCCTTAAATATATTCATTTATATTTTTCTCTGTTAGATATTGGTAAGGTGACAGGTACACCCAATAGGTGAGCAGCATTATATATCACCAGTTTATTATATGAAATAGCGCCGATGTCAGGTTCGTGTTTATGGAGCTCAGGATGCGGGACAAGCCGTTTTTGGGGTTGAGTCTGGATGTGATAAGGTGTATGGTAAATAACGTAAAGGTTTTAGTACCTGGCTGGGTTTGGTTGAAGAGAGTCGTCGTTGATGGAGGCTGAGGTTCGGTACACGGTGAAAGCAGGCGGAGAGTCGTCGTTGATACAAGCGGAGGTTCGGTACACGGTGAAAGCAGGTAGAGAGTTGTCGTTGATACAAGCTGGGGTTCGGTACACGGTGAAAGCAGGCAGAGCGTCGTCGTTGATACAAGCCGGGGTTCGGTACACGGTGAAAGCAGGCAGAGCGTCGTCGTTGATACAAGCCGGGGTTCGGTACACAGTGAAAGCAGGCAGAGCGTCGTCGTTGATACAAGCCGGGGTTCGGTACACGGTGAAAGCAGGCAGAGCGTCGTCGTTGATACAAGCCGGGGTTCGGTACACAGTGAAAGCAGGCAGAGCGTCGTCGTTGATACAAGCCGAGGTTCGGTACACGGTGAAAACAGGTAGAGATATCTTTAGACAGGTGTGCTCAGGTAAGGGAGGTTTAAAGGGGAGGAACAGGACAACCAAGCAATGAGTCTTGGAGAGGTTGGTGTTTAAATAGGGCGCCTGTGGGAATTGGGCCAATCAGGAGAGAGGTGTACCTGGTTGCCTGGGGATACTGGGTTTTGATTGGTTGGGGACGCCATCTTGGAAAGCCACGTGGGACGCCGAGACGCGAGGAGACTGGTGCCGGAGAGCAAGCGCTGGGGAAGGACTCGGTGGCGCCGCGGGGGTGCGCAGCCGATCGAGGGGGTCCCTGGTATGGAGCGCCGATGCTGGGGCCATGGTGTTGCAGGGACAGCCCTCACTACCAGCAAGGAAGCCGCCGGGGGTCTGGAACCGCGGTGCAGGGCAGAGGTCCGGTGACCGGCAGTGGTGAGTCAGTGGGTCCGGCGGGACCTGACAGTACCCCCTTCTTAGGACGACCCCTCTGGGGGCGTAACGGGCCAGGCTTGGAAGGGTGTAGGAAGTGGAAGGCCCGTACCCGAGAAGGGGCATGGACTTGAGTCGCGGGTTCCCATGAATTTTCCTCGGGTCCATATCCCTTCCACTGGATGAGATATTCTAATTTTTTGTAGCGAGAACGGGAATCGAGAATACGTTGGACTTCGAATTCCTTAAGACCCTCCATGGTGATTGGGTCTGGAGGAGGGGGTGAGCGCTGGGGAAAGTGATCCTCTGTCCAGGGCTTTAGAAGGGAAACATGGAAAACCGGATGTATTTTAAACGAGGGAGGGAGTTGGAGGCGGACAGCGACAGGGGAGATGATGGAGACGATGGGATAGGGACCTATGTATTTAGGACCTAATTTCTTTGTTGGACACGACAGTTTGAGATTTTTTGTAGATAGCCATACTTTCTGTGATGGTTGATAAGCAGGGGCTGTTTTGCGATGTAGGTCGGCATATTTTTTGTAGGTGTTTTGGGATTCTAATAGGGTGTTCTTCGCGAGGATGAACCCTTGTTGTAGCTTCTGAATATGGTCGTTGACCAGAGGTAAGGGACTCTGGGGGGGAGTGTCTGGAAGGACTGAGGGGTGAAACCCATAGTTAGTGTAAAAAGGGGATTGTTTGATAGAGGTGTGTATTTGGGAATTGTATGCAAATTCCGCTGTGGTGAGGAGGTCGGACCAATCGTCTTGTAGGTACGAAGTATAGCAACGTAAGTATTGTTCCAAGGTTTGGTTCGTTCTTTCGGTCTGCCCATTGGAGTGGGGGTGAAAGGCAGTGGACAGACAGACGGATATGTGTAGTAGTGTACAGAAGGCTTTCCAGAACCTTGAGGTAAATTGGGGGCCACGATCTGAGATGATGGTTTCTGGGGTGCCATGGAGCCTGAAAACATGATGAAAAAAAAGGTTGGCGGTGTCCTTGGCGGAGGGTGATCCTTGAGTAGGGATAAAGTGGGCCATTTTGGACAGTCGGTCTACTACCACCATGATAGTGGTATGTTTTCGGGACGGGGGTAGGTCGACGATGAAGTCAACGGAAACACTAGACCATGGGCGAAGCGGGACTGGTAAAGGTTGGAGGAGTCCTGTTACTTTCGTTCTAGGGACTTTACAACGGTTACAGGTGTCGCATGTCTTGACGTATTTCTGAACGTCTAGGGAGACGGAGGGCCACCAAAAATGTCGAAGGATGAGGTCTAGTGTCTTTCTGATACCTCCGTGTCCTGCTGTGGGGGCGTCGTGATTGAGGTGTAGGATTTCCAATCGTTTGGCCGGAGGTATGAACAAGCGTCCGGAGTTGTGGGGCGAGGAGGTGTCACGGTCTTGGAGGTTTTTAAGAAGGTGGGTCTGAGTGGCAAGGAAATGTCCCTGATGTAGAACGGTGTCTTCTTCGTCCGTGGATGTTGGGGTTTCGTCTGACAGGCGGGAAAGGGCGTCGGCCTTTCCGTTTTTGCTTCCTGGGCGATAAGTTATGTGAAATGAAAAACGAGAAAAAAACAGGGCCCAGCGGGCTAGCCTCGGACAGAGCCGACGTGCCGATCTTAAGTATTCTAGATTTTTATGATCTGTGAAGATGGTTGTGGGGTGAAGGGTGCCTTCCAGGAGGTGTCTCCATTCTTCGAGGGCGTTTTTTATGGCCAGGAGTTCCCTATCGCCTACGCTGTAGTTGACTTCGGCTGGTGATAGTTTGCGGGAGAAGAAAGCTACAGGGTGTAGACGATCATTGTTTTCGTCTCGCTGAGAGAGGACGGCTCCGGTGGCGATCCCTGAGGCATCCACTTCCAGAGAATAGGGTTTAGAGGGATCAGGTAGCAGCAGGATGGGTGCGGTGGTGAAGCGGGTACGTAGGTTGTCGAACGCCTTTTGGGTTCCTTCGGTCCATAGGAAGGGGGTGTTCTTCCTGGTCAATTGGGTGAGAGGCTGGGCAAACCTGGAGAAGTTACGAATGAATTTGCGATAAAAATTTGCAAATCCAATAAAACTTTGTACTTCTTTTTTTGTACGAGGGCGAGGCCATTTGGTGATGGCTTCGATTTTCCGAGGGTCCATTTCTATATGACCCGGGGTGATTATGAACCCTAGAAATTCGATTCGCGGAGTGTTGAAAATACATTTTTCGAGCTTAGCGTACAGGTTGTGGGACCGTAGGCGGGCAAGGACGGTATTAACATGTTGGTAGTGTTGTGACAAGGACTCGGAGTAGATAAGAATATCGTCCAGGTAGGCGACTACGTTTACATCCAGTATATCGCGTAGGATATCGTTTATGAAGTGTTGGAAAGCAGCTGGGGCGTTGCATAGCCCATATGGCATAACAAGATATTCGAAATGGCCATATCTTGTGCGGAAGGCCGTCTTCCACTCATCCCCTTCGCGCACGCGCAGTAAATTGTACGCCCCTCTAAGGTCGAGTTTCGTGAAAACGGTGGCCGTTTTTAGCTGGTCAAGGAGTTCGGGTATAAGTGGTAGGGGATACTTGTTCTTTACGGTGATTTTATTTAGTTCTCGATAGTCCACGCACGGGCGAAGACCCCCATCCTTCTTTTCAACAAAAAATATGCCCGCTCCCGCGGGGGAAGAGGAGGGTCGGATAAAGTTCTTCTCTAGATTTTCCTGAATATATCCTTTTAGTACCCGTAGTTCGGGTCCCGACAACGGGTAAATGCAGCCATAGGGTATGGCAGCTCCAGGAAGGAGGTCAATGGGGCAGTCGTATATACGAGGAGGGGGGAGCTTTTCTACTCCTTTCTTGCAGAAGACGTCTGCATAGTTCGCGTACGCTTGTGGTAGGGTCACTTGGGCGGTTCTCAGGTTCTGGTCAAGAATGGATAGGATGGTACCTGTGGTGTGTGCGAGACAATGAGCCCTGCAGTGGGGAGAGGAGAAGGTAAGACGACTAGTGGTCCAGGAGATTGTGGGGTCGTGTTTTACCAACCAGGGTAACCCTAGGATGATGGGAAATAGGGGTGATGTGACCAGATCGAATCGTAAGGTTTCTTTGTGTCGGTCACCTATATATATCGTAAGAGATATGGTTTCGGTAGTGACCGGACCGGATATCAAGGGAGATCCATCGACACTTTGAATGCTCAAGGGTTTAGCTTTATTTTGGTGAGGGATACAAAGAAGAGTAGCCAGAGTAGTGTCCATAAAGCAGCCACTCGCGCCGGAGTCGATCATAGCAGGAAGGGTCACTGAGCGTTCATCCCACTGTAATAGAATGAATACAGACAAATGTTGAGACTCGACAGGGTGCAGATCTCCTAGGCGCGGATCATCGGGTATTTTATGGTCGTTACCTTGATGGAGTTTGACCTTATCGGGGCATTCACGGGCAATGTGGTTGGGTTTGCCACAATAGAGACACAGATGGTGGTTCCGTCGTCTTGCAAGTTCTTCAGGCGGTAGGTGCCCCTTTACTAGTCCAATTTGCATGGCTTCTCCGAAAGGTGCCGAGGTAGCAGGAGGGGAGGTGACGGGAGTGGGTGTGGAAAAGAAAGGTCGCCTTGTAGACGGAGTGGAGACTTGGTTGACTCGTTCTCTTTTCCGTTCTCGTAGGCGTCGGTCTATGTTGGTAACCAGCTGTATGAGGGGTTCGAGGGAGAGAGGGGCTCGGACGTGGGATAGGTCATCCTTTATCGCTGGATAATCCGACCTTGAACTGACTGACCAGTGTGGTTTCGTTCCAACCCGTCTCTATGGACAGAGTCTTGAATTCAGCAACATAGTCCTCCACCGGGCGTTTCCCCTGTTTCAGGTCTCGTATGGAGGTTTGGGCTGACTCAAACCGATATGGGTCCTCATACAAGTCGTCCAGTGCTGTGATAAAGGCTTCCCAGGATACAAGAGCGGGATCGTTGCTGGTAATGAGATGGTGAGCCCACAGTCGGGGTTCGCCTTGTAACAGCGATATCACTGTTTTGATTCTGATGTCTTCGGAGTGGTAGGTTCGGGGTTTTAGGGAAAACAGGAGTTGACAATCCGTAAGAAACACCCGATATTTGTTCCGGTCACCGGAAAATCGGTCTGGCAAAGGCACAAGAGGTTCAGGAGCCATAGCATCAACCAAGGGTAGATGAGTTGGTAGGCTTGGGATGGGGAGGGGCGAGGTAGCGGCCATAAGGTCCGAGACCTGGTTCTGGAGTTGAGCCTGTCCGGTTTGTAGGCCTTGGACGGTCTGGTTTAGATTCCCGATCTGGCGGGACATTGTGTTGAGGGCTTCGGCTATATCCGCGAGGTCCATTCGGTAATAGGCTTGGTTGTATCTGTCAGGTTCGTGTTTATGGAGCTCAGGATGCGGGACAAGCCGTTTTTGGGGTTGAGTCTGGATGTGATAAGGTGTATGGTAAATAACGTAAAGGTTTTAGTACCTGGCTGGGTTTGGTTGAAGAGAGTCGTCGTTGATGCAGGCTGAGGTTCGGTACACGGTGAAAGCAGGCGGAGAGTCGTCGTTGATACAAGCGGAGGTTCGGTACACGGTGAAAGCAGGCAGAGAGTTGTCGTTGATACAAGCTGGGGTTCGGTACACGGTGAAAGCAGGCAGAGCGTCGTCGTTGATACAAGCCGGGATTCGGTACACGGTGAAAGCAGGCAGAGCGTCGTCGTTGATACAAGCGGGGTTCGGTACACAGTGAAAGCAGGCAGAGCGTCGTCGTTGATACAAGCCGGGGTTCGGTACACGGTGAAAGCAGGCAGAGCGTCGTCGTTGATACAAGCCGGGGTTCGGTACACAGTGAAAGCAGGCAGAGCGTCGTCGTTGATACAAGCCGAGGTTCGGTACACGGTGAAAACAGGTAGAGATATCTTTAGACAGGTGTGCTCAGGTAAGGGAGGTTTAAAGGGGAGGAACAGGACAACCAAGCAATGAGTCTTGGAGAGGTTGGTGTTTAAATAGGGCGCCTGTGGGAATTGGGCCAATCAGGAGAGAGGTGTACCTGGTTGCCTGGGGATACTGGGTTTTGATTGGTTGGGGACGCCATCTTGGAAAGCCACGTGGGACGCCGAGACGCGAGGAGACTGGTGCCGGAGAGCAAGCGCTGGGGAAGGACTCGGTGGCGCCGCGGGGGTGCGCAGCCGATCGAGGGGGTCCCTGGTATGGAGCGCCGATGCTGGGGCCATGGTGTTGCAGGGACAGCCCTCACTACCAGCAAGGAAGCCGCCGGGGGTCTGGAACCGCGGTGCAGGGCGGAGGTCCGGTGACCGGCAGTGGGTGAGTCAGTGGGTCCGGTGGGACCTGACAGCCGATACTCTGAACGTCTTTTCGTTCTACTTTTCTAAAAGGAAAACAGTTCAAATCAACAGTAAATGCAGTAGAAAATCACATAATAAATTTACATGAAGGTCAATAGAAAATACAATCAAAATACAATTAAACTAGGCCTGACAACCAGGAGCTGTTTCAAAAACGTCTCACCTGGTCATCAGCAGCAAAGAAAAGAGGCCGTGAGAGGGGCTGACTGCTCTTTTGTGGGAATACTATTTGTTTATTGGTTTTTACTGTTGCTATGTAAAACTCTCTTTGCTGCTGTGATTTAGTAAAGAAAAGAGAATGCAAAAAAATATAAAGCCTCCTGACTTGATATAAAATTGGATCACGCGGAGGGAAGGGGGGACTTGGATGCAAAACTATACAAATAGAAAGTAAAACCATCTTACTTGAGACGTGAAATAGCTTCCTTTTTTACATATTCATCTTTATTAAAGAGTATGAAAAAGTTACAGTCAGTAACAACAAAGCACCTGCATAATATTGGATAAGACACATGAAAAGAACAAGCGTATGATCAGAGAATATGAAGACAAGACACCATACAATGTTGTATATGCAGGAGCGGAAAAGGGTGTTATTAATGGGTGCTTTGTAGTATTATGGTCCGTGGTGCGGGCAGGGTAAGCTAATTTTAGACTGAAGAACATTACCAATTCACTAGTGTGTAAAAAATCAGAAAGGTACAGGTGAGTGAAACTTGAAGGAGTAGCGAGGTTTGGGTTATGTCCACTTCCCTCAACATAGGGTCCAGGGGAATGAGGAGTGCTGCTGAGACCTAGGAGGATGTAGCGTGCCAATAGAGCCACCTGTGGAGATGGTTCCGCGGTCTTGCCTAATGCCATGTCAATAGGGTCCTCTGCTGCTCTAATTTGCTCAACCTCTCGGAGCCAGGCAGGAAACAGTGGTGTATCAGCTTTCTGCCAAAATAGTGGTTTATCCAATTTAGCTGCATTGAGCATAAATATGGTAACTGACTTTTTAAAGGTTGCAGGAGTGTGGTTTGGTTGACTAGACAGAAAACTGGAGTGAAAGGAGTGTGGTTCCATTATTTTACAAAGGGTCACATGTACTGTATTTGTTGCCAATAAAGCTGGACTTTGGTGCAGGACCACCAGATATGCAGGGGGCTCACATCTGCTGTCCCACATCTCCAGCAAGTCATCTGTTCATCTCCTCTGTAAAAAGCCTTATTCTGAAGCCCTTTTCTGTCTGGGGTTCTGTGCCAATGAGTGAGGAGCTTATAATCAGACTCCATGCCTTGATCGCTGTAGAACAACCATATGTCGAAGTGAAGATGTTCTCTCATTGATGGTCCTCAAATTGAAGTTGGAGGTTGTTTTTCCATTCTATGTGAAAGAAGGTGGTGGCAGGAGATTGAAATTATAGTAGGCCATCAGAAGTAAGAGGATAGTGGGGCCTTGGAACGTAGGTAGCACATGAGACTGTGTATATGGAATTTGGTAAGGAAGGATAGTGGTTAAAATAGAGGCAAATGGTCATGTGTAATCTCCAATCCATTTTCAATTGAGTAGCATGGACTGGCAGGGGAGGAGGGCCTGCGGTGCTAGAAGATTGTAGAACCCTGGAGTAAGACGGTAAAAAATTAAAGGGTAGTAAGGAGAATGGGTGTGGTGCCACTTCTATGCAATGTATTAGTGAGCAATGCACCATATGCTCATCGTGTCTCTGAGCATGGGACATCGTAAGACTTTGCGGCACGTGGTCACAGTCAGCAGTCCTGGTAGAAAGGCTAAGGGAAAGGTGGTGTAGGTAATGGCTTCCTTTTGATATCGTCTCAATGACATTGTGATGAAGTACAACTTATAGAAAAAGGTTTGGTGAGGAGGAGGAAATAAGGATTCCATTATAGTATGATATTAAAACAAATCATGTACATAACAGATATATAGAAGTCTGTCAATTGTACACAGAGGTGCATGAGAGCACATAAGAGCTTTAAAGAACGTGGACAATATTTGTGTCAGAAGTTAACAGTGGTATTAATGGGAAGAAGAGATGGCTCAATATTATTAATCCAAAATGTCTGTCACGAAACATTGTTCTATACTCTTTCCCTAGTCAGTTTATTTGTTTACTGGTAAAATGTCTGTTCACCACCAGAAGAACCAGATCTGGTTATGACTTAGAATCCAAGTCTTAGCCGATTCTGTCGATTCTGCAAAGTCTTGATCTGTTGCACTTCCTGAAACCAAAGTCTGACAGGAAGTATGATCTTAGGATGACCAGTTCAACTGTACTGAGAACCCAAATAGCTATTGTGAAGGCACTTAAAGGTCTATGATGTTAAAGATACAACTCAGGAGTGAAAGGGGGTCGAGAGTCATCGGTTTTCAGAGTACTTCATAAACCTGCAACCAGAAAGGCTGGATCAACAATCTTGAGCCTCCAAACGTCTAGAAACTACATTTCCAATGTGGCTCAGACAACATAATGAGTATCTGAAAATCATGGTAGATAATTCTGAAATGACTGGAGAGCCAAGATTGCTGACTCTGATCTGTTATTGGAAATATTCCATTTTACCAGAAGGTTAGTAAGGCATCTGTCAGTCTGGGTTACACTGTCATTCTGGGACTGCACACAATCCATTTTATAAATGATGTCTGAGTTTAGTGTGTGTAATTAGGACACAATACACATACAGGGTTGTTTAGAGAACACTCAAAAGTAACTGACATTGAGATCCCCTCCCGTTCGCCTCAGTTCGGCGAGTTTGATTCGTCAACCTTGCGGTGACTTCAGCATTCACCACAGGGCCCCTCGAAGTGTGGCAAATCAACACGCTAAGCGAATCAAAAAACTGCAGCAAAACAGCCGAATTGATCTGGAAAACTGCCGAATCAGTCTGAAAAAAGCCCACGACCAGCCTAACAAACCACCGACCAGCTGCTGGAAAACGCGGACAAGCTGCCAACAAAGGGTAAAAATAACCCGCAAAAATACACAGCAACTTTCAAAAGGCGTTTTAAACTAGCGCATGAAAATGCTTGGAAATAATATATGAAGTCCTATGATTAATCTGTCACAGGAAAAGAAACCAGCATTTTAAAAATATCAGGAAATACATTTCACTGAAAAAAAAAAAAAAAAATGCCTAATAAATAAATAGGCTTTTTGTTGCAAATGAAAAGAAAAAAAATGAATAAAACAAGGGAATTTTTTTTACATTGAAACCTATGGGATTCACCTGTTTAAACCTGTCGAATGAAATCACCGAAAATTGGGGCATTTCACTGACATTTCGGTGCAGTTCAGCATTCTCTGGATAGATTAACCATTACTTCTCTATGGGGATTTCACTGCCGCCGAAGATCACTGTGTTTTGCTGGCAATTCACCAATGTTTGGCGAACTGCCAGCTTTTTGAATAGCCGAATGGCCTTGGAAAATGCACCGTATGGGGAAATTCACTAGGGATGTGCATGGCTGAAAAATTTGTTTTTTGTAGTTTAGTTTCGTCACGTTTTTAAATAATTTTGTTTTTGGAACTTCATAACTAATTTAATTTCGTGTTTCGTTTCATATTTCGTTTCATTTTGGATTGATTTGTATCGGATTCATATCGTATCGAATCGTATCATATCGACTTCGATAGTTGATATCCATTTGATAGTTCATTTCAATTTCGATAGTTGATATCCAATAGTTGATATCCATTTGATAGTTCATTTCCAATTTGATAGGTGATATCCAGTAGTTGATATCCATTTGATAGTTCATTTCAATTTCTATCGTATCGGATTCGTATCGTATCGAATCATATTCGATAGTTGATATCCATTTGTTAGTTCATTTCAAATTCTATAGTTGATATCAATTATTCAAATTTTTCTTTTATGATGATGACACAGTGTAAAACGAAATAAATTTGTTATATACCATTTTGTTTAGTTTCGTATCATATCGTTTCGTTTTCATTTTGTATTCGTATCGTATCGATTCGTTATTCGGAAGTACTTCCGAATACGAATTATCAAATTTCGTTCCGAATTCCGAATTTTTCCAAAACGAATTCCCATCTCTAAAATTCACTGTCCGGTGCAATTTCAGGGCCAATTCAGCTCTCTTTGAATAACCCTGATAGGGAACGCACACTGTATAGTAAGCAAGCCTGACCAACAAATCTTCACAAGAGCAGCTGGGTGCCACAGGCCACAGAGGAGCCACCTCCACAGCAATCCACAAGATTCAAGGAATCATCAAGCCGTTAATTAGGGCAACGTTTCAACCTCCTGAGAGCCTAAGTGCACTGGCTTTACTTACAAGCATTCAAGCTCCCCATTGACTCTGGCTGGATATAAATTAGGAAAAAGCTTGTTTTAATCCCTTAATGACTGCAGGATAACTTTTTGAATGCTTGCCATATCTTATATACTGTATTAGTCGCTATAAATGCCCGACAGCACCATCTCACAGAGATCTAGACTAGTGAAGTGCTGTGAAGTGCTGGCAATAGCCCCCATTGGGGTATCCTATGGTAAAGTTGCCATCTTGCTGCAAAACGACACATCAAAAAGGCCCGGATTGAAACAATTTCCTCATATTCAGGCAGTAGGTAAAAAAAATTATATTTCATGTGAAAAAGCATTTTTTACGCTGCAACTAACCACCATACCTGCATTATTTTACTGCATCTTCGGTGCACTAAAATAAACTGTTCAACGTAGTTTAGGCGAAATGGAATCTCCGAAGTGCACCGCAGTGAAAAGCACTGACATTTTGATGAAATTTCAGTGCTTTGTGAATAACCAATATAGTGCAAAATTACAATCCTCTCGCTAAAACTGCGCCCGCTGTTTTCTCCCTAGCACCCCCGTTTTTACGGGAGATTACAATGCAGGAGCTTAAAAAGCTGCCTGCATTGTTAGTGGGGGCTAAACCCCGGGATGCGTTCGGCAGCGCTGAGCTCCGCCGCGCGCATCCGCTCAATGGAGTCCATAGGACTCCATTGAGTTTCCCCTGTGCCGGTCACATGACCTGCCGGATCTCACCTCGCGAGATCCGGCAGGTCGGCATAGTGATCCACAGGGAGAGACTGGGGGACTTTTCCCCTCAGTCTCTCCCTGCTCCCACCGGATGGAGGAGGTGGACAGAGCCGCTGTCCTCGCCGCGGGATATTAGGCGAGTATCTGACTATTTTTTTATTTTTATTTGGCTGGTGCTGACGGATTCTGCACCAGCGGAATCTGTTAGCACCAGGTCCAGGCTGTGGTTAACTTTTTGTTAACTGCAGCCGGAAGTTAATCAGCGTTAGGACTTTGTAATCCTAACGCTGATTAATACTTTGTGCTCCCCATGTTAAGTATAGGGAGCGCAAAGTACAGTAACCTCGCACTGAAAAGCACAAGATACCAAACGCTAACGGGTTACTTAACCCATTAGCATTTGGATTGTAATGTGCGGTGGCCACCAGCGCTAACGTTCGCACCAAGATTGTAATGTGGCCCATAGACTTTAATAGCTCTGGTATGCTTGTAACAGCTTTGGTTAAGTTTATTCCCGAGTCAGAATCTAGCTTTATAAAAGAGGAAATGTAACTAAGTACAATGAGTTTTTATTTTTATTTTAGAACCCAATTTATGTGATTTGCAAAGGCAAATTCACTTAACACCAAGGCTTGAATCGGCATTAATCTCTGAATACCAGCTCGTTTAGTGGAGGCTGCTAGGTTGGAATAGCTCGTTCTCCTCTAGGCAGCTTCAAATTATCAGCATATATATAAATTACAGGACCCTTTAATTTAGAGCAAGCAGCCGCAAAAAACATGTGGCTTAGTTGATAGCAGCAGTAGCTTTTAAGCTAAGGGCTGGGGCTGTTCTGTCCAATGTTCCTAGCCGTTAACTTAACCCCGTGACTGCAGATGACGTGTGGGGACCGTCCTCATTGACTCCTGCTGTATGCAGAGGACGTTCCCCACACGTCATCTGCTCGGCGGGAGCCAGAGAGATACTCACCTCTCTGGGCCAGGGTCCCGCGGCGTTCTGACTTCCTAGAAGTCAGACACCGCTTTTATGGACCCTCCCACCATAATGAAGTCATCGCGTCAGACGCGAGACGGGAAATCGCCTGAAGGGAGGGGGATCTTTTCGGACCCCTCTCCCTCCCAATCGGGAGGGCCTAAAAGCTCAAGACAGGCATCGCTTGGAAGGGCAGTGTCTGCCCTTTCAAGCGATGCCTGTCTTTAACTCCTGAGTTGCCGGACCTTCTATCTCCCCATCGCCGGGGGTTAGAAGAGAATGCCAGGCATCCCTGGAAAGGTCACAGTCTGAGCTTTCCAGGGATGCATTCTGTTAACCCCTTAGTCGCCAGGGATGCGATCCAGTACCAATTTGCACAGGATTGCGGCCTAGTTCCGGTGGGGACCGCCATCTTAGATGGCAGCGCCACCTCTGGGTCCCCCCTCGTCATCTGATGTCATTGCGCATAGCGCGATGACATCAGTTAGCAGGGGAACACCTAGCTGCCTGGAGATTTCCCAAGGAAATCCCATGGTGGAGATAGGGGGTTCCTTTGAACCCCCGTATCTCCCAAACGGTGGCAGCTAGCGGGTCATGGTTGGTTTCAGAGCATGGCCTTTGCAATGACACCAAACATGACCATGTTTGAAGTAAGAAAAACTAAATAAAAATATAATAAAATAAAAAAAAAAAAAAAAAAAAGGTTTTTTTGTGTGAGTTATTTTTATTAATGCATCAGGTTTGTTCCCATTTCAATTATAATGTGAACAATAATGCTGCACTAATGATTTTTTTCTATGGGGGTGTTTGCTAAAAATCATGTAATTTCCCCCCCAAAAAATGTAACGAGTCCCCATTTCTAATTTTTTTTAACAAGCGCACCCCATAGAAAATATAACTACGAAGGCTCGGATGATAAAATGTGAAAAATAAACATGTTACACGCTGTAGATGATTAAAAATTCTAATTTTATTGTGTTTTTTTGTTATAATATACAGACAGGGCATGACGTATATAATAATGATATATTCTGAATCTGCCGAGTCTGCCGAAAAAAAGGATATATAACATGTCTGGGTCGTATAAAAATACGTGGCTTCAAATCGCGTTTAAACATGATGAACAAAAGCGGTAAAAATGAGCTCAGCACACAGGCGTGAATGGCTCAGCAGTCATTCCAAGATGTTTTGTTTCTATACATATATATACTGTTATGCAGCAGTTTTTATGAAGCTCACTGTCATATTACAGCAAATTTTAAAAATTGTTAATTTTGAACCAATAAATCTATCATTTTAGTATACATCCCATATTTGCTACAACTTTGTTTGTTTCTTGGAATTCCAGACATTTGTGGTATTACTAAAATCAGTACAGGTTTATTCAACTGTGCTGAGGTACATTTCATCAGCAGGACTTGAAAATTAGATTCAGAGTACACATTTCTTTTGTATTAGTGTTTTTTTATTTTTTATGTAAGGTATAGAGATAGCAAGCAAATGTGGTAAGATTTCCAGATACTGAGAGGAAAAATCCTTTGTACTTAGTCTCATGCCGGTCAGGGCAGGGGTTCTTTGTAAAGCACAGCAGGGTAAAAAGTATGAATAGCGGTTGTGTACCATATTGTTCTGACAAACAGTAATATTATTTAAAAATAACTTCAAGGTGTTCAGCTGAGCATATGCAATTCATTACAAAACACTGAACAATAATCAACGTTTATTTTTATACCGCTAACATATTATACAGTGCAGTATATGGGTTGTACATAGTTATGCGCACATGAGGTAGAGAAGGCTCTGCTCCCTAAGGAGCCCGCAATCTTAAAGGGACATGTATGTCTTTAATAAGTTTTTTAAAATTGACAGTAAAACACTTAAGTTTTAAGAATGTGTAAAAATTGTTCATTTTCTTGCTTTAACCCTTTCACTGCTGAGGCATTTCACGCTGTGCTGAGCTAATTTTTACCTGTTTCGCTCATCTTGTTTAAACGCGTTTTGAAGCCTTATTTTAGTATATGACCCAGACATATTATATATTGTTCTTTCCGGCAGACTCGGCAGATTCATAATATGTCATTATTATATGTATACGTCATGTCCTGTCTGTCCTGTATGTCTGTATATTATAGCAAAAAATGCAATTAGAATTTTCAATAATTTACAACGTGTAAAGTGATGTTTTTTCACCTTTTTTCATGCGAGCAATTATGGTAATATTTTTTATGGGGTACACTTGTTAAAGAAATTAGAAATGGGTCTCGTTACATTTTTTTGGGGGGAAATTACGCGATTTTTAACAAACGCACCGCATACAAAAATCGTTAGTGCAGCATCATTGTTCACATTATGATTGAAATGGGAACAATATTGCTGCATTAACAAAACAAAAAAACTTGTTTATTTTTTTATAATCTTTTTAAAATATTTTTTTATTTTGAATTTTTTTTATTTTTACTTTTTACATGGTCATGTTTGGTATCATTGGAAAGGCCATGCTCTGGCCGATCCCATGATATCAAACATTAACCCCTAGCTGCCACGGATTGGGAGATAGGGGGTTCATTGGAACCCCCTATCTCCACCATTGCTGGCAGCTAGGGGGTTAACTCCAGGACTGGCGTCATCGTGCTATGCACGATGAGGCCAGTCCTCAGGGGGAGTTCCCAGAGGCTTGGCCGACATCCAAGATGTTGGCCAGCTCCGGGAGAGGATCACGATCCGTCGCTTTTCGGCGCCGAATCGTGATCCGGCTCCGCAGGGCTTAATGTCAGCCACCGTTTGAAAGGGCAGGCTGTGCCCTTCCAAACGGTGCCTGCTTTAAGCCTGTGGCCCCCAGCGATCGGGAGGGAGAGAGGTTTGAAGGACGTCCTCCTCCCTTTCAGGCGCCTCCTCTGCACACGCGGGGGGCACCTGAATTAGATGTCATCGCGCCGCCGCGATGACATCTAATGTCCCCACCGGGGTCCCGGAGTGCTGGGCTGACATCCAAGATGTGAGCCCGCACCGGGGGGGCCAGCAATCGGCCGGAATCACTTCGGCGACTCCATTTAGTTGAAAATTTGGTGGATTCACTATTTATGGAATGCTCGCCAGATTTTGACGAAAATTGAGTTATTATTATTATTATTCTTTATTTATAAAGTGCCAGAATATTCTGCAGTGCATTACAATGGGCACAATATAGACAGGGTTACAATACATTTGACAAACCAGTTCAGGAGGAAACGAGGGCCCTATTCCCATGGGAACTCACAATCTAGAAGGGTTGGGGGTGGAAACAGGAGGAGAGGACTGCAAGGTAAGAGTGATGGACTGCAGGGTGGGAGTGATGGACTGGTTGCGTCAGTGAGTCAGGTGGTAGGCTTCCCTAAATAGGAATGTCTTAAGGGAGTGTTTGAAGGAAAAGAAAATAGGGGAAAGTCTCACTGTACGAGGGAGAGCATTCCAGAGGATGGGGGCTGCACTGGCGAAATCCTGTAGTCTATCATGGGAAGAGGTGATGTAGGGTGAAACTAGGAGCAGGTCACTATTTGTCCTTAGGGAGCGGGCTGGGGTGTATTTTGTGATTAGTGAGGACAGATAGTGGGGAGCTGAGTTAGTGAGAGGTTTGTAGGTCAGGGTAAGGATTTTAAATTTAATTCTGCAGTGGATGGGAAGCCAGTGAAGGGCTTTGCAGAGGGGAGCAGCAGAGACAGAGTGGTGGGTGAGTTGGATGAGCCTGGCAGAGGCATTCAGAATGGATTGTAGGGGGAGATGCAGGAGAGAGGGAGGCCAGCTAAAAGATTATTACAATAGTAAAGTCGGGAGATTACAAGGGCGTGGATGAGTTGTTTTGTGGTGTCAGCGGTAAGAAAATTTATTTATAAAGTATTTTACCAGGAAGGATACATTTGGATTTCTCTTGTTTTCAAGTATGTCCTGGGTTCAAGAACATTGAGTTGTTACAGTAGGTACAGAAATAAGAAGTAATAAAATGCAAGATAGTAAAAAAACAACAAAAATATACAGATTAACACAGAAAATATATATGTAGGAAATATACTCACTATGTTACATGTTTACAGGTGCATTCTGTATCGAGGTATGTTAATAGAAATCTTTTAAGTAACTTTAGACTGGTGGAAGATTTGATGGTGTCTGGGAGGTTATTCCATAATTGTGGTGCTCTATAGGAAAATGTGGACCGAGCCACTTTCTTTTTGTATTGCGGTACTGCAAGTAAGGTACAGGTCCTGGATCGGAGGTTATAGGATAAGAGAACTGCTGAGGGAAGCAGTCTATTCAGGTAGGGTGGTAGCTTCCCAGAAAAGCTCTTAAACACCAGGTTGGAAAGGTGAAGGGTGCGTCTAGATTCCAGCAACGGCCAGTTTAGTTCTTTTAACATGTCACAATGGAGGGTCATGTAGCACAATGTTACATTGTAGCACAGAGAGGCAGAATGAGTTATACAATGTAGTAAGTTTATGAATGTGTGTTTGCGGGGCCGCTGCATACACTACATCTCCGTATTCAATAGCCGGCATATGCATTTGTTGTACAATCTGCTTTCTTACCGCGGGGCTCAGGCAGGATTTGTTTCTGTACAGGGCACCTAGTGGTCTGTGGTCAGCGTGCCATTTGATTTTGTCCTGACACATAGATGGGAGTTTGCAATTTATGTAGTTTAGGTACGCCGAAGTAGTTATCAGGCGTTGGCGAAAAGAGCCGATAAATGCCAAAATTGCCTCGGCAAATTCTACCAAAGTGAAATATATAAAATAGGAATTTAAGGAGGGGAGTGGGTGAGCCATGTTACACTGAACTTTGAAATCTACAAATAATAGCAGAGTCAAATACTCAGTAAAAGTGTTTTTTTCACATGTACTTTATTTTTGCATACCTTTTCTGATTTCAGACAATCAGGTCTATTCAAAGAAAGTTGAAACTCAGAAGGATGACTGGGGAACTGAAAATTCTATGTCAAAATAGTCAAGCCAGAAAAATTACCATTTATCTGACTTTCCAAATCGGCGATCTGGTCTAGATTGTTCTATTCTCCAGTCACTTCACCTGATTTTCACCTTTCTTTGAATAGACCTGAATGTTTCACTTCTAATCAGATGAAAAACCGGCCCCCTTACACAAAATATAGGAATCAAAAATGCCAATCAATTTGTGTCCACCAATCAGATGAGGACTACTCCTCGAATTGGAAGGTCCTAGGAAAGTACCCTCTACACCTGTTGTTCACTCCCTTGATAAGACAAGGCTCATACCTTGTTTTAAAGACTTTTCTATATACAATTCCTGCACTTTATACTCCTGAGGACGCTGCCATAGATGCAGCGAAATGCATAGAGTGACCTCTTTTTGGCAGAGACATGGCATGGGATTGGTAATGCGGTTTTAGCTGGCTATTTTTTTTTCCTATAGAATAAATAGGTAGCACTCCTGGTACTCTTTTGACTCTGATAGACCTGTGATCTCTGTATATCCCTCTGACTATCCTATACCTACCAGCCCCCGAAGGTTGGTTTCTTATCTGTTTAAGAATACATTGGGTTATAGTATAGGAGGGTACTTTATTCTTAGGCAACAGCATCTATATAGACCAGTGACCAGGCTGAGCCAAGCCAATTACCAATGTGGTTTTGAGCATTTTATTTCACATTGTTTTTGAAAAAGGTTAAGTTTTATTATAAGCACAATACTTACCTCCATTTTCTATGTATATTTAGGTTTACCCCCAAGCTTGTAGTATTGTGTTCTTTATCCTATGAATACAATTTCCTTGGCAAAACTTATGTTTTTTTGAACAGATCCGTGTAGGAGTTAAATGTTTCACAATGATAAAATACGTATCTGGTGGCGCGATGAAGGTCGCTTATGGATGTCTGATGGTTCTCTTAGTTCATTTGTCCACATGGATCATCTGAAAAACAGAACAATATAATCGTATAGACTGTTTTAACAGATTCTCAAAAAGCGTTATATAATAATTACACTCACAAATCTAGAGCCCGAACACTGGCTCTGAGTGGATGAACGCATTCGGGTACTTAAGTTCTCTGCTTAAGAAGGTGACCCACACCTTCTTATAGAGGGAGATTCTTCTCACATGTAATACAAGAGACAGGAAAAACTTTCTCGTGCAGATCTTTTGAATATGTTGGTGTAAAAAGATATAGAGATTGCCAACTCACATGCGTTGGAGCTTAAAGCCAAGCTCGAGGTGTGCGCGCGTATGGACTTATTATAGGTTAAGTCCAACAAACCCTTCAAACTTCCTGGACTTCCAAAAAGGACGGGGATGAAGTAAATAAATTAAAAAGATTTATTAACACATAAAAACAATGCTGTTAGCACTGCCAGGTGCCCAGAACGCGTTTCGCCAGGTTAACTGGCTTCATCAGCTGGTTTACAGGCTGAACCAGTGTACATGTTTAAATAGTTTCATTAGATTGTCCCCATCTGTCCTTAATTGTGAATTAAGCGTGAGTTCCACGCCTCAAAACGAGTTCTCTCGGATCTGCGGCGGGCGCCGCCATCTTGCGCATGCGCTCTTCTCTCTCCATGCGCCTCACCGTGTGGGTCAAAACCATTAGTCCGGATGGAGCGTGCGTTCCACTACAGCTATCGCGATCGGCTCCTGGTGGTGATGTTTCTTCATTCTCTTCTATGGCGACCGGACAGTATGAAAGCCCCATGGAGGGAGAATAATATCAGAAACGTATATATCCATTGTCCATCAGTCCCCTCATCCTCCCCAATTGCATCTCAAACGGGGGATATATGTACATGAATGAAGATCAAATAATAAAATCATGTATATTCTCCTCATATCCAATAAACTGGTGTATTACAATCATGTGTACAAATACTCCTTTGTGACCTAATGTAGTGCTAAAAATTAAAAAAAAATGTAAAAAAAATCTTTTAAAAAGGTTTTTTTAAAAAAAATTTTTTTGCTGAGTTTTAATTTAGAATGCCCTATACTGTATTGTGACTGCTATAAATAGAGCAATAAATGGGTACTCACGGGCATAATTAAATTTTCTTTTCTTTTATAAAGTTCTTGAATTTAACCCCTAAATAGGGGGTATATATTCTAAATATTTTTAAATTGAAATATATTCAATATTTATCCTATGATATTTAGTGCCTAGAATGGATGTGTTAATTATAACAAATAAAACCAAAGTGCAATGAGGAAAAAAATCCCTAATATAGTGTACTACTAATTATTTATCCCTGAAATATATAGGGGATGAAGTATTAAGATGTTACATATCTTGGATGGAGTCTACAATAAATAAAGTGCTATTAGTATTAGGTGATGATTGTATATTAAAGTGCTAGTTAGACTACGATTCTAAAGAATTATGTTCATATAAATATAAAAATTTATAAAAATTGGGGATACCCCTTAGTGAACACTAGGATACGCTTAAATAGAATGCAAGGGAAAGGATTAACCACTAAGTGGTAATCTATTGATTATAATAAAGTGCAAGGTGTAATAATAACCATCAATAAAGTGACTAATATATATTTTATGTGCTCCTTTAATATAGGATATATAATATGAATAAATAATTAGGCTATAAAGTGCTTTGGTGGATTAAAATGTCGATAAGGGTTATTCATAATAGCCTTTCATACTTCCCCATATCGAGTAGGTAAAATACATAGTGAGGAAAAACTCCAATAGAGGAAGAATATTAACATTAGTGTATAAAATTTACAATGGAAAATAAATATATATACGTATAAACAAATATAAAAGGTGATAATAATATATAATTTAAGGTGCCTATTAATGACAGCATAAATACTCGTTAATTCTATAATTTAATATCCAATGCATCATGTCGTAATGATCCTGTACCGCTGGACTTAGTTTATATAGTTTAATTTATGCAACAATATACTTAATTTATATAATTTAGATGTCTGTGGTGGGCTAATCTTTTGTGGTGCCCTGCATTATAAATATATGTTAAATTGAATAATTAATAGTTGATGTTAAAATCTTTGGATCACCCCAGTGGTGTGCAATTAGAGAAGATGGGTAATCCCCAAAACAAAAAGCAACTTCTTACAAAAAATGAGTGATTTCAAAATCGTCATTTAAACCATGGGGGGTTAATGTACCATTATTGAAAATGAGTCTCATTTCTTCCTTCCCTAATTTTTTAATCATATCTTCTTCAACATCGTTTTTTTAATTTGTTTTATTGCCCAAAATTTTAAGCCAACAGGGGAACTATTGTGATGGTTTTTAAAATGTATAGACACTGAGTGCTTCTCAAAAGCATTTCTAATATTTCTAACGTGCTCAGCTACTCTAACATTAAAAGCCCTCTTGGTGAGCCCTATATAACCTAGGCCGCAGGGGCTATTGCAGCATATATATTACATTTTTAGAGCAACAGTTTAAAATACCAGCTATCTTAACTATTTTTTTCTGTTTATGATTAAAATAAGTGCCTGTATGTGTCTTTTTATTTCCAGTGAATCTACACGCTGAGCATAGGCCACAATGGTAAAAGCCCTCCTTAAGTCCAAAGTGATTTTTTATATTATTTGGTTTTTTAGTTTTACTATAGACTAATTTAGATTTTATATTCCTAGTGCCTCTAAACACTATTTTAGGTGTCATTCCTATATAATTAGTCAAATCACTATCATTTCTTAAAATGTGCCAGTGTTTCATAAAATTTTTTTTAATATTATTCGCTTTACTATTAAAATCACAGACAAATCAGATCTCCTCCCCATCTTCTTGGGTCTTAGATTTATACTTCAACAAATCCCCACGATCCTTCTGCATAGTATTAGAAATGGTATTATCCAAATCTAATTCTCTATAACCCTTCTCGACGAAATCTTTCTTGAGAGTATTAGCCTGTTCTATGAATGTTTCCGTATCCGTACAATTGCGTCTTAAACGGACGAACTGTCCCATTGGGACACCCTTAAGCCAAGTGGAGTGATGGCAACTAGTATAGTCGATATACGTGTTCGTATCGACTTCTTTAAAGAAAGTTTTAGATTTAATACAATCTCCCTCTATATAAATCTCTAAATCGAGAAAGTAAATTTTTTGTGTGCTCCAATTATTTTCCAATTTAATACCCCACTCTATATCATTAAGGCTTTCTAAAAACACTCTTAGATCTTCTTCTTCCCCTCTCCAAATGAAAAAAATATCATCAATAAATCTTTTATACACCTGGATGTTACCTTGCGCCCAGCTACGCGAACCGTACACGAACCTGGTTTCCCAGGCCCCAATATATAGGTTGGCGTAGCTGGGCGCAAACTTGGTACCCATCGTAATACCCCTCCGTTGAATGTAAAAATCCTCTTCAAATTTAAAATAGTTGTTGTTTAATATGAACTTCACACTCTCCAAAATAAAGGACGTTTGGTCCTCACTAATCATATTGGACTTAGATATTTCTTCCTCCAACTTTAGCAATCCCAAACTGTGTGGTATATTGCTGTAAAGCGAGTTGACATCGCACGTTACCAAAATATCACCCTTCTGCCAGTTGTTATCCTTTATTACCTGTAACATGTTTAAAGTGTCCTTCAAATAGGACGGAATAGTGCGAACGACGGGTTGGAGGATTATAACCACGTATTCTGATAAGTGGCTGGTTATAGACTCTATGCCAGCCACTATGGGTCTACCTGGAGGTTTAATAGGATTTTTATGTATTTTAGGGAGAATGTAAAAATGCGGTGTCTTTGTAGATTTCATGGATAGATACTCGAACTCTGACTTATTCAAAATACCCCTGTCAAGACCCTCCTGGAGGAGCAATTCCAGTTTCTGTCTTATCTCTTTGATCGGATCAATTTTTAATTTACCATAAGTCAGATCATCGTTTAGAATGCGGTTGACTTCATCATGATATAGCTCTTTAGACAGGATGACAGTGCCGCCGCCTTTATCGGCGGGCTTTATGACTATAGTGGGGTCCTTCTGGAGGTTCATTAACGCTAGATTCTCTTCTTTCGTGAGGTTATAGTGGTCTATTTTAGTGGACATCTTATCTATATCCTTCATGACTAGGGTTTCGAATATTTTCATTTCATCAGAGATCATGTGACGCGGAAAGAACTTGGACTTACTTCTCAAGTTAGTATGCACATAGGAAGTGGAACATACGTTTCTGATATTATTCTCCCTCCATGGGGCTTTCATACTGTCCGGTCGCCATAGAAGAGAATGAAGAAACATCACCACCAGGAGCCGATCGCGATAGCCGTAGTGGAACGCACGCTCCATCCGGACTAATGGTTTTGACCCACACGGTGAGGCGCATGGAGAGAGAAGAGCGCATGCGCAAGATGGCGGCGCCCGCCGCAGATCCGAGAGAACTCGGTTTTGAGGCGTGGAACTCACGCTTAATTCACAATTAAGGACAGATGGGGACAATCTAATGAAACTATTTAAACATGTACACTGGTTCAGCCTGTAAACCAGCTGATGAAGCCAGTTAACCTGGCGAAACGCGTTCTGGGCACCTGGCAGTGCTAACAGCATTGTTTTTATGTGTTAATAAATCTTTTTAATTTATTTACTTCATCCCCGTCCTTTTTGGAAGTCCAGGAAGTTTGAAGGGTTTGTTGGACTTAACCTATAATAAGTCCATACGCGCGCACACCTCGAGCTTGGCTTTAAGCTCCAACGCATGTGAGTTGACAATCTCTATATCTTTTTACACCAACATATTCAAAAGATCTGCACGAGAAAGTTTTTCCTGTCTCTTGTATTACATGTGAGAAGAATCTCCCTCTATAAGAAGGTGTAGGTCACCTTCTTAAGCAGAGAACTTAAGTACCCGAATGCGTTCATCCACTCAGAGCCAGTGTTCGGGCTCTAGATTTGTGAGTGTACTTATTATATAACGCTTTTTGAGAATCTGTTAAAACAGTCTATACGATTATATTGTTCTGTTTTTCATATGATCCATGTGGACAAATGAACTAAGAGAACCACCAGACATCCATAAGCGACCTTCATCGCGCCACCAGATACGTATTTTATCATTGTTTGCACATTGGTTTGGGGGAAACCGCTGTACTTCTGGTTTGGCTTTGGTTGACTGGTGGCGGTATAGGTTTTGGGCGCCGTACACTTTTCTGTTTGTTAAATGTTTCACGTCTAACTGAATCTAAAATTGAATGTTTATGCAGTAATATTATGATGTTAACAGGTTCAAGTAAATAGGGGAAGGCTAATTTGATTCCTGTGAATGTTTAAACCATCTGCAATTTAGGAGTTACCCATAATGTCCTGTATGACCATTCAGCACATAATAAAATACAGGTAAATTAAAATAGCTAATTAATGCTCAGTCATTCTGAACAACTCTTGCATGGTCAGTAAAACTATAAAAACATGCACTACAAAGATCAAAACACATAAAGTCCAACAGCATACCTTAATTAGAAGTGAAGATTTTGAATCACTACGGACCCTGCTACAATAAAATATAAATATTGGAATCCTCACACAAGAGAGACCATCTGCATGCATTAATGCTGTGAGTCAGCCCTTTACCGGACTTATTGGACCAAGTTCATGCATGAGACTCTAATAAACTGATACAATACAACAAAAAAATTAATAAACAGTTTTTTTTAAACTTGGGAGAATTTTCAAAAATATATCCACCCTAAAATGCATAAAGATATGTATGCAGGATAATTAATACCAAATCACGGTATTAATATAGCCTGATAGATAGGCTATAACATTGGGCATACATATTGTCCTCTGGGTCTTACAGGAACTTAGATAAATACAGTGGTGGTGAACCAAAACTTGGAAAGAGAAAAAGACTCCATGGTGAAACGCCCTTATAAATCTGAAACAGTAATGAAGCACATTCACGTGAATTGACACTGAAAGTACTGAAAGACACTGAAAGTAGATATGTGCAATTCGTTTCGTTCCAAATTGAAATTCGGACGAAATTCACCATTTTCGTGTTTCGGGAGCATTTCCGAAAATTAAATATCGACCACCCGAAATTTCGGATTAATCCGAAATTTCAGATCGATTAGATTAGATGATTCAGATTATTCGGCGATCCGGATCATTTTGCCGATCCGGATCATTTTTGAGTGATTCGGATCAGTTGGTTTTTCACATTTTTTTATGAGTTATTAAATTTTTTTATTGCTTGTTTAAGAATGGGAAGTAGATTACTACCAATAGAATGAAAATTTCTTTACTTACTTATTCTTTTTGGATTTTCTAGACTTTTTTTCGGTGAAATTTTAGGTTTTCTAACTTTTTTTAAAGAAACAAGCCTTTTTTAACCCATAGGTTTCAATGCAGCATATGAATCCGGGAATTTCTCCTCTATTACCAGATGTATCCAGCCCAGCAACATGTATAAAACACAACAAGATAAAAAGGTGTCATCTGCGCTTATTCCCATAACACTGTGTGAAACAAAACACAATTAGAGGCTTTGGTTTACTCAAATGGCCATTGGAGTGAATTTGACCCTGAAAGTAACCTCTGGCTCAGGAAAAAGCATGTAAAAAGCCTCTGTTTGGTGCAATTTTGGGTCAGTTCCTCTATTCGTTAATCTGTCAATTCACCAAAGACAGGCAAATTGTCAGTGAAATACTGTGCAATTCACCAGCACCAAAATTGACCAAAAGAAGTGTATTGTGTCTTTTATTCACATAGCTGGAATTTCAAAGTAATTCGGCGCTAACTGTCCTGATTTTTGGTATTTTAATTTGACAGGTTTAAGGGGCAGGGTTAAGCAAGGAGATCGTGCATGAGGTGTAGTTAGGAGCAGAGCCAGGGTCCTGTGCTTCTTCAGAGATGTGTATGCATCATCACTGATCAATGTGTGTGATCAGCATCAGTAGGTCAGTCAGATACAGCAGGCATGTAGAGGATTCAATAGCAGGCTAAGGTCAAGAAGCCAGGGAATCCTCAAACAAGCAGAAGGGGTAGGAAGAGGCATTTACAGGAAGAGGTGACTGGGGAGGACTTTTTGTTGCAAGAAAGCCCACAAAGGGACCAGTATGGATTTGCTCTGCCTAGGTGCTTCTTCGGAGATGTGGATGCATCATTACGGATTAACATGCGTCATTGGCGTCAGGTGGTGTTCTTTGAGCACCAAGATGGTAGCCATTGAGCCACCTGAAGACGTGAGTGACCTTGAAGACGTAGAGATGGCAGACAAGCCTGGCCCATGTTGGTGGTGCTACAGAGATGACTTCAGGAACACTTGTGTATTGGAAGTGAGATTTCTGGGGGCCATAACACAAACAAGCTCATCTCTACAGTTTGAACTTATTTCCTGTACAAAATGGTCAGCTATTAATATTTTAGGCATATGTAACTAGCTATACTGAGCTAAATAATTGCTCAGAATTTACTCCTGTTATGTTCTAGGTGCTTACACAACTAATTTAATGTTACATACTAACAATATGTCAGTTTAAAGTGATTTAGATATATAGGACAAATATTTTCAATCACTCTTAGGCACATTTTCCAAAATAAATACACCCACCACCATCATAAATAATCACATTAAAGGGTAAACACAAATGTCTTGGAATTTCTACATTTTCACATTACCGGAACACTGTAAATCAAAATGCTCCTACTTTATAACTAAAAAAGTATTTATACATGCCCTTTTTATTTCTTTTGTGCAATTCTATTAATATCTATTAATAAAGCTTACATTCTGGGAAACACATGCTGTGCTTATTATTCCATCACAGCACAATGATTACATATTGTGTATGTACAAAGTCAACTGTAAACAGACAGACATCCAACTCTGCTCAGACTGTTTAGACTGCAGTGTTTTAGATGGTGAACTTATTTCTTCCTCAACCTTATTTGCAAAAACATTTTCAGGAAAACAACAACTAACTAAAACACACAGATAATTCTCTACACTCGAAAATAATGCAAGTGTACTTTAGCCCATGAAGACTCATTTAGCATCTCTTTCATTCCTCTGTTGATATTGATGTTGCAAAAAAGCAGATTTGTTTGGTATGTCTTCATTCTGTCCCTCTGTATCTGTGTACAAGTGCCCAAGCCAATCAATGAGCCATTTTTCCATATCATTTTCTCGTGTCTGTAACTTTAAACTGCCACTCTGCACACCCTGACAACTTTAGCTCTTGCAGGGTTATTCAAAGAGAGGCGAATTGCACCGAACAGTGACTTTCCCCGTACGCTGCAATTTCGGAACCATTCGGCTATTCAAAAGCTGGCAGTTCGCCAAATATGGCAGTCCAGATCAAGCAATTTTAACTGGGACACCCGGAATATATATCACATATTTAGTAGTTTTTACCAAATAAACATTTTTACCTTACCAAACACAAAATACCAGTCTAATACAATATATTTTGAAAGTTGAAAGGGTTTTGACAAGGTACTGGAAGTAAGCATTAATCATGGGTTTCAATGGAAATGAAGCCTTTATTTACAATTCTCCAGATTTTCCCCAGCAACGTTCTTACTGCAGATATTTCAGTTAACTAGCAAGGGGCGAGGTGGTTTCATTTATTCCATTGCAGTAATAAAATAATTATGAACCTCTGATACAGAATAAATTCACAATTAAATGGAAATTTACATTTAATTGTGAATTTATTCTGTATCAGAGTTAGACGAGGAGGAAAATATATTGGATAACCGTTATCAAATGGTAATGCGTGTCCACGGATATGAATGCAGGACTATTTACTCCCACACATTTTGAGATTGTTAGTTAAACGTATTCACACCCATTGTGACACTCCTAAAACTTATTTGATTATTTTTTCCTTTGGTTGATAAGGACAGTGACACGCAAGTGAGGTCATACATTGAATATTAACACATACAGAGGAGATTACTAGATTGAAGAGGAAACTACTTTGGAAGGAAGCGTTGTCAGATGAACTCATGCCAGTAAGAGATTATTTTGACACAGTACTTCAAGAGAAGGTCTGAGCAAATCCAGCATCTTGGGACTGTGTGGAAAATTAGGAAAAACTCACTAACCAAGAAACACATATCAAGGAAAGTCCTAGATAAACAGTCAAGGTAGGGGGGTTTTCATGTAGGTAGAAAGGCTTAAATATCGGAGGTACAAATAACTCTTCATAAGTAGAATAGAGGAATAATTTCCTTTTACACATATATGTCAAATCTGCATTGTATCGGTGTCACCACCTAATTCTCTAGCATCAATATAGAAGGAGTTGTTCTCAACCCTGGTCCTCGATGACCAGTTAACAGGACAGATTTTAAGGATTGTTATGAGCAAACCTGGATATGCAGACGATCTGTGCCAGAGTTCAGCGTCCTTGACCTCTCAGATGTCGTTGAACTCCATCTCTCATGATGCACAGTCACTCAGACTAATGGAGACTCCTGGGAAATGTAGTCCCAAAACATCTGGAGGGCCATGGTTGTTGATTCCTGCCCTATGCAATGCAGACATGGTTCAAATATTCATGCTGTGAATATATGCAAGTAGTTTTCATAAATATAAAAATAAATAAAACGACATCATGTATCAATAGGGCCATTCATTAACAAAGTTCCCCGTACTTGAGTATGCATTAAATCACAAATGATCATTTAGACTGGTTATAAAGATAAACATTGCATGGAGAACTGGCAGCATGCCTGTATCCTAAAATTTAAGGTAGGAAGTACTGATGTACAAAACATTGAAAAACATTGAACAATTAAACCAGTGCTCTGCAACTTTGGCCCTCCAGAAGTTGGGAGCTACATTCCCATGAGGCTCCACCAACCTAATGAGTGCCTTAGCATCATGAGAGATGGAGTTCTAAAACCTCTGGAGGGCTAAGGCTGCTGACTCCTGCATTAAACGTACAGTAAAGCGAAGGGCAATATTAGAATCTTAACGCTAACGTTAACACTCACATAGCTGAGTGTTAACACTAGGTTAAGTGGCTTTAGCGCCGGCAGCCCAAATTACAATCCGAACGCTAACGAGTTAAAAAACCCGTGAGCACTTCGGAGTTTGGGCTTTCTAGCGTGAGCTTCCTGTACTTTACGCTCCCTATACTTAAAATGGGAAACGTAAAGAGTAATTACCGTTAGGATTACCAAGTCCTACCGCTAATTACGTCCCGCTGCGGTTAACTGAAAAGTTAGCACCAGCTTTCTAGTTGTGGTTAACTGATTGCGCTTCTGTGGAATCAGTCAGCACCAGCTTAAAATCCCCCAAAAATCAGATACTCACCTCTCAACCCATGGCGAGAATGGCAGCCCAATCCACCATTTCTGCCTGCCAGGAGCAGAGTGAGACTGGGGGAAAAAGGGTTTTCCACCTTAGCGTCCCTGTTTTAGCCGGCAGAACGTAATACTGCCTGGAGTGTATAAGGGCATTATACAGATCCAGATTGGTGCAATTCACTGTAGTGTACAATGTAAATAAGGGTGTCAGAGACGTGTAGCTCTAATGCAGGGGTCTCAAAGTACCGGCCTGTGGGCTATTTGCGGCCCGCAGACCTGTTACAAATGGCCCGCCGGTCGGCTGCTTGACATGAGCTGGCCTTGTGTGGGCCTGCCTGGCATGGCTGCTTGGGGAACACATCCAGTGGTCCCTAGGTTGCAGTCCAGGCCCAGCGGGGACTTAAAGCTGGCACCGACCATCCGTCGCACCCTATAACATAATCAGCAGGACCCGGCAGTCCGGCAGGCCCCCGCTGATTATGTCACAGGGTGCGGCATGACGTCTGCCACACTATGCACTGGCAGCAGACATCACGCGGCGAGCCTGTGACATTATCAGTGGGGGCTGGCCGGCTCCCGCTGGTTATGTCATAGTGCGTGCTGGATGGCCAGCCGCCATCTTTAATCCCCAGAGCTTGCTTGGCCTCTAACCTGGCACTCTGAGGAGAAGAAGGAGCTGACCAGAGATCCACCTGCCCACCCCCCTCCCCAGAAAAAAATGGTTTGCCCCCACTTAAGTTATTTGCCCACCTTCTATTTACCCAATGAAATAATAGTAAAAAAAAGTTTAATTTACTTTCTAACCCCCCCAAAAACAAAAAAGGTCCACGGTAATAAAACTCACGGTAATGTGCAGTGTGTATGAGAACAGCTCCACAGCAATAAAAGTCGTTCATACAGATTACTGTAAGTTTTATAGCTGTGAGCTCTGTGATACATTACTGTGGTGTGTATGAGCATATCACAGAGCTCCACAGCAATAAAACTCACATTAATGTGCGGTGTGTATGAGCGTATCAGAGAGCTCCACAGCAATAAAACGCACAGCAATATGTGGTGTGTATGAGTGTATCACAGAATCCACAACAATAAAACTCACTGTAATGTGCCATGTATATGAGCGTATCACAGCATCCACAGCAGCGAACCTCACAGTAGTTTGCAGTGTGTAGTATAAAAAAATAAATAAAAAAGTGGGCTGCTCAGTCCAAGATGCCTGGGCCTATTTTTTGTCTCAATCCAGGCCTGAGAAGTGATTATGGATGACCCAGGAAGACCTGACTGAAGAAAAATAAAAAACGGAACTCCGCTATTATTCTAATAGGCATTTAAACCAGTAAAAATGCATTAAAATGTGTCCCAATAATAAAATAGCTACTTTAAAAAGAAAAAAAAGGTTTGTTACAGAATAAAATATAAATGCCTTTTTAAAAAAAATTGGGAATATTTTTTGTCAGAAAAATACCAAAAATACAAAAAGATGTTCAAAGAAATAGACTTTTTGCTGTAAATGAAAAGAATAATCAGTTTAATAAAATAAAAAAAAAAAACCTTGCAAAGGCTAAGGGAGACACTAACCACAGAACACCACAAATTATAAAACACTCTAAAATGAAACTGTGTAGAATTTGTATAAGAAAGAGGATGTGTATTGAGAAGTGGGTCATTCATTACCAGTCTCCATGCATTGCACATTATTAGGCAGCTGTGTTTATAGAATAGTCATTAAAACTAGTTATATGATACTTTGGGAATTTTCTAAATGAGTTTCACGTCATGCATTAATGTTTTTTTTTAAAAGAAAACAAACACAAAAGTGCTGGATTACATTTATTCTACTGTAGGACCAGTTCGGTCCACGGGTGATCGACCTACTGAAACCAAGCATTCCCTGAAGCCTGAGTGTTTTACTATCCATCTAAATACATCTCAAATAGATATACTAAGGACATTCTAAGAAACATCTACAAAATAGCACACACATAATACCATATTGACACATTTTACACCAGGGCCGGCCCGACCATGGAGCAGTGCGGAGCACTTGCTCCAGGCGTCGTAAATTTGACAGCGACAAATTCGCGGCGCTGAGTGACGCTGCGGCCGCTGCAGTGCACTATATTTTCATGCGCCGCGGCAGCATCTAATTTGCCGCTGGCGCATCATGGCCCTCAGCGTCACAAGTGCAGCCACTGACCATGCCCATCCCTGACCCACATGGCCAGCACGGGATCAAGACGCCGCAGGGTGTTGTGTGGGTGAGCGGGCAAAGGGATCATCAGGCAAGCCAGGCCAGGCACTGACTCGTCCTCGCCTCAATCCTCCAGTTCCCGCTGGGCCCTGCTGCTGGACTCAATACTGGGCTTTGCTGGGCATGTCACATCTGGGCTCTGCTGGGCATGTCACATCTGGACTCTGATGGGCATGTCACATCTGGGCTCTGCTGGGCATGTCACATCTGGACTCTGCTGGGTATGTCACATCTGGGCTCTGCTGGGCATGTCACATCTGGACTCTGCTGGGTATGTCACATCTGGGCTCTGCTGGGCATGTCATATTCTGGACTCTGCTGGGCATGTCACATCTGGGCTCTGCTGGGTATGTCACATCTGGACTCTGCTGGGCATGTCACATCTGGGCTCTGCTGGGTATGTCACATCTGGACTCTGCTGGGCATGTCACATCTGGACTCTGCTGGGCAGTGGCATAACCAGAGTTATGGGTGCCCAGGGCAGAAATTCCCCCCCCTCATTATATAAATGTCCACTCTGGTTATAAGCGGACCGGGACAAAATATTGGACCCCCAGAATTATATACACAGGCACTGGACCCCCAGAATTATATACACAGGCAATTGACCCCCAGAATTATACACACTGGACCCCCAGAATTATATATACAGGCACTGGACCCCCCCCCAGCACATACCCCTTGCAGCTATGCAGTGTAGGGTAACCCAGCTGTGGCCTGCCCAGTGCACCCTTTCCATGCTGCCAGAACACACGTGGCACCCCATCTGCACAGCCCTGCAAACCCTTTCCATATCATGGGCCCAGGGAACCCCCCAGCTCACACATGTAAATTGCCCCCAGCTCACATATTGCCCCCAGCTCACATGGATATATATTGCCCCAGCTCACACATGGAAATATTGCCCCCAGCTCACACATGGATATATTTGCCCCCAGCTCTCACACATGGATATTTTTCCCCCAGCTCTCACATATGGAAATTTTGCCCCCAGCTCTCACACATGGAAATGTTGCCCCCAGCTCTCACACATGGATATATTTGCCCCCAGCTCTCACACATGGAAATTTTGCCCCCAGCTCTCACACATGGAAATGTTGCCCCCAGCTCTCACACATGGATATATTTGCCCCCAGCTCTCACACATGGAAATTTTGCCCCCCAGCTCTCACACATGGAAATGTTGCTCCCAGCTCTCACACATGGATATATTTGCCACCAGCTCTCACACATGGAAATTTTTCCCCCAGCTCTCACACATGGAAATATTGCCCCAGCTCTCACACATGGAAATGTTGCCCCCAGCTCTCACACATGGATATATTTGCCCCCAGGTCTCACACATGGAAATATTGCGACCAGTTCTCACACATGGAAATGTTGCCCCCAGCTCTCACACATGGAAATGTTGCCCCCAGCTCTCACGTGGATACATTGACCCAGCTCACCTATCCTCGTCTCCAGGCTGCTCTGCCTGAACCCCGCTCCGTCATCCTTGCTGGTGGCCGTGTGCTTTTCCTCCTACGAGCGGCCGCCAGCATAAAGCTCTGTCGCTCAGTTGGGGATCTAACCACCAGCCAGATCTTGTGAGATCACGGCTGGCTGGTGGATAGATCCCCAGTCGAGCAGCAGAGCTTATGCTGGTGGCCGCTCGTAGGAGGATAGCAATGTGGCCGCCATCAATTGCCCCCCCCAGTGCTCACTTTGACAGGCTCGGGCCACAGCGGGAACCTGTGTTCCCGCAGGACTCAAGCCCTGTCCCCTAGGTCTCCGGGCGATACTCCTCAGTGGCGTAACAACCGGGGGCACCGGTGGCCGGCGCCCCCCATCGGCCCTGTGCCCAGGGCACCCACACCGGCTGCCCCTGGCCGTTACACCACTGCTGCTTCTGCTGGGCATGCCACATCTGGACTCTGCTGGGCATGTCACATCTGGCTCTGCTGTACCTCACATCTGGGCTCTGCTGGGCATGTCACATCTGGGCTCTGCTGGGCATGTCACATCTGGACTCTGCTGGGCATGTCACATCTGGGCTCTGCTGGGCATGTCACATCTGGACTCTGCTAGGCATGTCACATTCTGGACTCTGCTGGACATGCCACATCTGGGCTCTGCTGGGCATGTCACATCTGGGCTCTGCTGGGTATGTCATAGGAGCCAGTAGGGGAAAAAATTGTTGCGGCCAGATTTCCCTTAGTGGTTCCCTGTTACCATAACTATTCCAACCCAGCCGCTGTATTACTAGCTTGAGTCAGAATAACAGCGAGCCACATATAGTTACCAGCAGCAGAGTGTTTGTATCAAGGAAATGGTTTAATTTGAAGTTTCCTTGATTCATCCATAGTAGGAATGGTTAATCAAAACGGTCATGTTGGAATAAAGGTGTGTAAGAGAAAGGAGAGAAGGAAGAGAGTGAAGTTTGAAATTTCTTTTTAAATATTTGTAATAGCAATTTTGCTTGATAAGATGTGCATATACTCTACAATAGCAAAAATAAAACTGGCCATATATACAGGGCTAGACCTGAGTTTGGAAATGTGATGCTAAAGTCGCTCAGTTAAACAGACACAGGGAATCAACTGGTATGATTAAGGATTAAGGGCTTCAGTGATTGCATTGGAATGCTGACGCACAAAGGATTAATGATCTATGGCCCCTTCGCTACATTCCACTGCATTTTAGTGGGCTAATTAATAAATGCACCTTGAAATCAAAAGACATACTTTAACATATTTCAGTTTTGGCTTTAGTATTCACTGCTTTGAAACATAATTGGATTTATATGATATTCTTAGCAGCAGATATGAATGGCAAAAAATCAGACCCTATCAATGGGTCATAACTTTGATCAAAACGCTTCTTTTCAGGATTGTGGTTTGACCCTGTATAATCTGGCATTTTGTTCCACTGCATTATGTACAGTATATTCATGAACCCTTGTATATATGTTTGCATGCACTTTACTCTCCATTCTCTCCCCTTGGAACACATTTCTCTGATCACTACTGGCATAATAAAGATTAATCACATCACTACATTCTAAAAACACAATTGTTCTATGATAATTATGTCCTCCAGAGGGGTTGGGCTAACGAGCGTTCCATTTACTTGGAGAGAGATAGGTGGTTAAAGTTGATATCTGAAATAACAGTCTCTTATAGTATTTACCTTCCAGTTGCCAATATAATTTAACACAGGAAGAAGAAAACAGCAAGTACTTAACCCCTTCATTACCAATATTGCGTTATCTTGGGCTTCAAAGGCACCCTCTGGTGCCCCTACATCAAGATATCTCGGTATGCTGATCTGAAGGCCAAAAGCAAAAGAAAATTGTTTGCTGCAAACAAATTTTATCAGCTTTTGGGATGCAGAAGGTGCCCCCAAAGTTTTAGCCCTGTGGGCATAATGCCCAAAGAGCTAAAACTGTAAAATCGGCAGCTGAAAGCTCTGAAATATTGGACTTTCAGATGATGTCAGCAGTCGATGCAGGAGAAATAGAAGAAAATAGATCTGCTATTAAAACCACTGTAACTCAATTTGGCAGTAGATGGCGCAATCTACTGGTCAGATAGGTTATTACAGTAACAGGTATCCTGGAACATACAGGAAGTCAATGGAGGGACTGGCAGAGTGGGGAGGTACACGAGGTGCGTCTGGTGAGAAAAATAAGCCTGGCCCCTGCATTCATTACAGATTGCAAGGGGCAATACGGGATTTGGGGAGGCCAATGATGAGCGAGTTGCAGTAGTCAAGTCGTGAAATGACAAGAGCATGAACCAGCACATTCGTGGTATCTTGTGTCAGAAAGGAGCGGACGCGGGCAATGTTTTTGAGTTTAAAGTAATATGATTTGGTCACTGTCTGGACGTGGGGAGAGAATGTTAGGTCAGAATAAAAAATGACACCAAGGCAGCGAGCTTGAGGGGTTGGGCTACAGAGCGTTCCATTTACTCGGAGAGAGATAGGTGGTATTGGGCTCTTCTTGGAGGGAGGAATGGCGATAGTTTAAGTTTTGGCAAGATTGAGTTTAAGGAAGTGGGAAGACATCCAATTCGAGGCGGCAAATAGACAGTCAGTGACTTGATCCTGGAGAGCTGGAGAGAGATCAGGGGAGGAGAGGTATATTTGACTGTCATCAGCGTATAGGTGGACTGGAATCCAAAGGAGCTGATCAGTTTGCCTAGAGAGGCCGTGTAGCTTGAAAAAAGTAGAGGGCCCAGTACTGAACCTTGGGGCACCCCAACAGAGACAGGCTGTCGGGAGGAGGTACTTCCAGCAAATGAGACAAATCCTATACCTAACATAGGGAGCACAATCATTATTTAGTGCTAGTGCTAATTACCACATCCATGGGTTAAACAAAAGTTGACACCTAAAAGCTGGTGCTAACTGATTCTGCTTTTTTGAAATCATTTAGCATCTCTGTCTTAAGCCCCTCCCCAATAAATGAGATGCTCACCTCCATGCCACTTGCCTTTAACAACTCTATAACAGTTCTTTAACATGATGTTCAGGAGTTAATTGGTGCAATTGCTTAAATTCTAAAGTTGCTACATGTTTATTTATAACACCAACATATCACACAGCTCTGATTGCTGGGAAAACTACAGGACAGAGACTTATGACAGTGAGGTCAGTTAAACTAAACCTTCGTTGTAAACATTTTCAGTGGCACAATGTCCTCCCTTCTGCCTACTTTGAAAAAAAATAGAAGAATTCTGTAGTTTGTTTTGCTGTTTCCATACTGCATACCTATTGTTTGTCAGGCTCTCAAATTCCTGTTCCTAAATTAAACAACAGCTCAAATAGAAAAGCATGTTGTCAGCACAATGTCCTACAAAGGCTAAAAGCAAGAGCCCATCAAAAGCATCTGTCTAAAAATGCTGGCATGGCATTTATGCATCTAATTGTTTGGATGACTTTGTGAAAGGTGTGTTGATTTTAATGAACATGAAGATTGAATCACTTGTACTTTTTCATTTTTAACAATCAAACAGCTTGGCTCTTTGACAGATTATTTTAATTTTCAATCCTATTCATTGTCACCACTTACACACATCATATTACATTGGATACAAAAATGTCTGACTATTGGCTCATACAAATGAACGTGTTAACCATTATAAGGAAATATATGCATTTTATCCATTGGATTTATTTTTTAACTGCTGATGAAGATTGGTAAGTAACAATATGCACTGGGTACTATTCCCTTGTTCGCGTTAACATGGGGATGCTAATGGGAAAAATCTACTTCTGCGCTGCAAGAGTCCATCACTCACCAGCAAGTCCAAGGAGTGGAGGAGGGAGACTAGTGTCACGTCTCACCGGCCACCGCTCCCGTTCTCGCCCGGGCTCGAGTACCCCCTCGAGGTCCGCGGGCTTCCGAGCCGCCTCTCCCCCGGATTGTCGGGGTCCTCGGTCCGCGGGTCCTCGTGTCCGGATGGCCACTCCCCGTCGGTGGCGTTCCTTGGCCGGCGTTGCGTGGCGTTCCGCCACCCATGCGGCCGTCGATGGCCATGTGGGACTCCATCTGAGCGTAGCCAGTCAAGATGGTGCCCGGGGGCGGATCAAGACCTCCATGGTCGGAGGGGGGAGGAGCCGGGACTCTGCAGAGACCACAGGGGGGAGTCTCCAATCTGGCCTCCAGCAGGAGATGGTGGAGGTGGTGCCCAGAGTAGAGGCGTGTCCACCTCCACCCTGTCCACTATATAAGGCTGGAGAACGCTCTCTGGCATCGCTTCACAATTGTTTCTCCTTCGGTTGAACCAATAGCTCCTCAACTCCTCTATCTTTCCAAAAGACTAAGTTCGTTCCTCGACCTTCCACTTAGAATTATCCCAGCGCTTCCAGTGTGCCTCCTGCATCCTAAAGATTCCGTATTCTGGGTTCTTATCTTGTTCCGCATCAATATGGACGTGACAGATTGTGAAGCCATGGCTGAACCCACGGATCTCATGGATGCCTTCGCTACCCTCACCCGGCAAGTGTCCTCCCTGACTCGTTCCTTCCAGGAACTACGATTGGAACAAAGGGACCTCCAGACCCAGGTGCACAACACCGCAGCACCCCCACCTTATCCCACGCCCGACGTCCAACATGCACGCCAAATCAACAGATCTGGCGAAAACTCTCAGGTACCAGAACCCAACGTTCCCCTACCTGAACGCTTCTGTGGTAATCGAGCTGATTTTGACACATTCCTATTAGACTGCCACCTGCTGTTTTCATTGAAGCCTCGCACCTACGCTTCCGATTATGTAAAGGTCCGTACCGTAATCTCTCTAATGGGAGGCGAACCAAAGAAGTGGGCCTATACATTGTTAAATATGCAAGATCCTGTTTTGGATTCCTGGATCACGTTCGCCGAAGCCCTTGAGTCAATGTATAAAGACCCCAACAAACAATCCACCGCCCAAAGCGCTATACGAGTCCTAAGGCAAGGTCGTAGACCTGTGGAGGAATATATAACGGACTTCCGTCACTATGCCCATGACACCTGTTGGAATGAAACAGCCCTGATCGACCAATTTCGCATGGGCCTCTCAGAACCCCTCAAAGATGAATTGGCACGCGTTGGTATACCACCCACTCTTGAAGGAATAACTCGTTTCTGTATCCAGATGGATCGTCGTCTCGAACGGCCCAATACTCCTACTCAAGTGAGTAACACTCGCCCCTCCTCCTCCACTGTACTCCCTCCTGTTACATCCAGAACCTCAGTCCCAGCGATTTCGCCTGAACCTCCATCCGAACCCATGCAAATCGGTCTCGTCGATGGACGTTTACCTCAAGCTGAACGGGAAAGGCGCAGACGATTACGTCTATGCATTTACTGTGGAGGGGCCAACCATCAAGCCCGTACCTGCCCTGCTAAACCAACAAGAGGTAAACCTCATCACATCATCTTCCCTTTTACGGCTCTGAAATCTTCTATTTCACCACTATTAATGATCTCCATCTTATTACAGTGGCAACATATGATGATTCCCCTCCAGGCCAATTGTGGACTCAGGGGCTAGCGGATGCTTCATAGACACAACCACTGCTTCACGTATTGACAAATAAAGAAAAAGCAGAGAGAACACTTAGCACTAGATATAAATGGTGTATAGTAATGAGCTGCTCAGTTAAACACCTATACAATACACCCTATACAATAAATATATATACAATATAAATATATTGTACACCCTATACAATAAACAAATGGAAAAAATTGGGCATAAGTTTTTTTTTGTTATTATTAGGTCATTGTGATCAATAACACTATTGAAGTTTTCCATTCAAGCCTATCCATTACAGTTAAGTGCGCTCACACCGGGGCTTATGCCCAATTTTTTCCATTTGCTTCACGTATTGGTATTCCTTTGTACAATAAAATCTCACCTATCGAAATTCAACTGGTTGATGGGTCTCCTTTGAAATCAGGGCCGATCACTCTGGAGTCCTCCTTGATACAGATGTATACGGGTACAAATCATTCAGAAGAGATTCGTTTTGATATTGTGTCATCTCCAATATTTCCTGTAATCCTTGGGTTACCCTGGCTACGTAAACATGACCCCTACGTTCAATGGTCTACAGCCAAGATCTCTTTTTGCTCACCCTATTGTAAAGAAAAATGTCTTCATGCCTCTCATACCGTTAACACCATACTGGACACCAATATGGTATGCCTAGGGGTAAATCTACCAAAAGCATACCAAACTTTTTCCGATGTATTTGATGAAAAGGGAGTTGAAACCTTGCCACCTAAACGCCCCTACGACTGCCCTATTGATCTATTACCTGGTGCAGTCATACCCTACAGTCGTTTATATCCTCTTTCGGAACCCGAACTAACTGTCCTCAAAGGATATATCGACGAAAATATTCGCAAAGGATTCCTCCGTCCCTCCACTTCCCCTGCTGGAGCAGGGATATTCTTCGTTAAAAAGAAAGATGGAGGTCTGCGCCCCTGTATAGATTATCGACAACTGAACGCAATAACAATAAAGAACCGATATCCTCTACCCCTCATTCCTGAATTGCTAGAATGACTAAAAACGGCTCAAATATACACCAAACTGGATCTCCGGGGTGCCTACAACCTAGTGAGAATGCGTTGTGGTGATGAATGGAAAACTGCTTTTCGGTCACGCTATGGCCACTTCGAATACACCGTCATGCCATATGGGTTGTGCAACGCCCCTGCCACCTTTCAACATTTGGTAAACGATATTTTCAGAGATCTCTTAGATCATTTTGTTATAGCATATTTAGATGATATCCTAATTTTTTCCCCTTCCTTATCTGAACATCGTCGTCATATGACCATTGTACTACAACGTTTACGAGACCACCATTTGTTTGCCAAGCTCGATAAATGTGTATTCGAAACGACCAAGATCTCCTTTTTAAGATTTATTATATCTCCTGGACTAATAGAAATGGATCCTCAAAATATACAAGCTATTCATACCTGGCCCATCCCCAGGACAAAAAAGGAGGTACAAAGATTAATCGGCTTCGCCAATTTTTATCGCCGCTTCATTAAGCGCTTCTCCGACATCATCCATCCGTTAACACACCACACTAAACCATTGATCCCTTTTAACTGGACTCCTCAAGCCCAAAAGGCATTTAACACACTTCAGGAATGCTTCACTACAGCACCTGTCCTGACCCTACCAAAGCCTCAATTCCCATTCTTCGTAGAAGTTGATGTCTCTGAGATCGCTACAGGAGCAGTGTTGTCTCAACGCACCCCCGATAATCTTTTACACCCGGTAGCCTATTACTCCAAGAAACTAAGCAGCTCTGAACAGAATTACGACATCACGGATAAAGAACTCCTTGCCATAAAAAGGGCCTTCGAAGAATGGCGCCATTTACTAGAGGGTGCAACACATCCAGTGACAGTTCTAACTGATTACAAAAATCTCGAATACCTCCAGTCCGCTAAACAACTACGACCAAGACAAGCACGATGGGCCCTATTCTTCAATCGCTTTACATTCCATATAACATATCTACCCAGTTCGAAGAACGGAAAAGCTGATGCCCCAGAAGATACAACGATGCACCTACATCTCCTACTCCTCCATCCACCATCCTAAAGAAAGAACATTTCCTTGGAACTATCCAACCACTGCATGACAAAATAAAACAATTAACAGCCGACACCTCTCTTCCTGTTACACCCGAAGGTATCCATATAAGAAAAGGATGGATATTCGTACCCGAAAAAGCCAGACTAGACACACTATACCAATGCCACGATTCTTTATTGTCTGGACATCCAGGAATATCAAAAACCCTACACACAGTCAAATGTCAGTTTTGGTGGCCATCAATGACTGACATGATAACACAGTACGTCAACTCTTGTACTGTTTGTCAAAGAAACAAGAATCCCCGTACTAAACCTATGGGACTTCTCCTCCCTCTACCCATTCCGACACGTCCCTGGTCCCGCATCTCTACCGACTTTATTGTCGATCTACCTCCTTCTCACAACATACTTCCATCCTGGTAGTAGTGGATTACCTCCCAAAATGGCACACTTCATCCCCCGCAAAGAGTTCCTACAGCCAAAGAAACCGCATCCATGTTCTTTCATCACATTTTCCGATTACATGGCATCCCAGACTCCATAATATCAGATCGGGGTACACAATTCACTGCCAAATTCTGGAAAGCCTTCTCTTCCATCCTCCACATCTCTGGTAACCTCTCCTCCGCATATCATCCACAATCCAACGGCCAATAATACAATATCTAGTGGACTGGAAGGGGTACGGCCCCGAGGAGCATTCCTAGGAACCTGCCTCTCAGGTACACGCCCCTGACTTGGTTCGTGCCTTTCATGGGGCGCATCCCTCGAGGCCTGGTCCCATTCGTGCCAGGAGGTCGCTCCTTCTGGGGGGGTTCTGTCACGTCTCACGGCCACCGCTCCCGTCCTCGCCCGGGCTCGAGTACCCCCTCGAGTCGTCGCGGACTTCCGAGCCGCCTCTCCCCCGGATCGTCAGGTTCCTCGGTCTGCGGATCCTCATGTCCGGAAGGCCGCTCCCCGTCGGCGGCGTTCCTTGGCCAGCGTGGCGTGGCGTTCCGCCACCCATGCGGCCGTCGATGGCCACGTGGGACGCCAGCCGAGCGGAGCCAGCCAAGATGGTGCCCAGGGACGGATCGAGACCTCCATGGTCGGAGGGGGGAGGAGCCGGGACTCTGCAGAGACCACAGGGGGGACCACAGGGCAGAAGATGGTGGAGGCGGTGCCCAGAGTAGAGGCATGTCTACCTCCACCCTGTCCACTATATAAGGCTGGAGAACGCTCTCTGGCATCGCTTCACAATTGTTTCTCCTTCGGTTGAACCAATACCTCCTCAACTCCTCTATCTTTCCAAAAGACTAAGTTCGTTCCTCGACCTTCCACTTAGAATTATCCCAGCGCTTCCAGTGTGCCTCCTGCATCCTAAAGATTCCGTATTCTGGGTTCTTATCTTGTTCCGCATCAATATGGACGTGACAACTAGGCGGCACAGCGACCCAGGAAGGGAGAAATAAATTGGGGGGCAGAAATTAAATGAACTGGGGGGAGAAATACAATAAACAGTGGGACAGAAATAATATGAATTGGGGAGGGGGCTGAATTGAATGGGGGGATAAATATAAATGAGAGTAAGAAATAAAATGACCTGGGGGAGATAACATTTACTGGGGGCAGAAATTGTTTCTAATTTAATTTCAAAAAGAAATACCAGCTGTGAGACTCATATTAACACATAAAAAAGGATACCTTAAAAAATCTGTACTTTCCATTAGTCCCACGGTGCAGAGGGTGACGTTATCCATCATTTTCTCGGGCTGTATGCAGGGCTCACTCATAATTAGTGATGGGCTGATCACCCCCGTGTTCGGTTCGCATTCGAACGCGAACATCGGAAAAAGTCCGAACGCGAATAGGATACGAACACAATGCATGTCAATGGGGCTCAAAAGTTCCAAAATTAAGGTCCCCTCCAGAGGGCATATATGCAAGATATTGGTCATAAAACGTGTATGGGGGTCCGGTACTGCCCTGGAGGACAGGAAACAATGAAAAACAAATTTTAAAAAAACCCAATTTTTAACCCTTTCACTGCTGAGTGCTGAGCCATTTCACCGCTGTGCGCTGAGCTAATTTTTACCGCTTTTGCTCATGTTTAAACACCATGGGAAATGTTTTACCACCAACGAGTGGGAAAAACTAAGATCTTAACGCAACCGTTAACGCTCACTTGCGTGAGCATTAACGTCTGCTGCGGTATTCACCGCATATTACAATCCAAATGCAAACGGGTTAAGTAACCCATTTGCGTTTGGCACCTTGCACTTTTCAGCGCGAGGTTACTGTACTTTGTGCTCCCTATACTTAACATAGGGAGCGCAAATTGTTAATCAGCGCTGGATTACAAAGTCCCAACACTGATCAACGTCTGGCTCTGGTTACCGGAAAGTTAACCAGAGCCAGGACTTGGTGTTAACGGATTCCGCTTCTGCAGAATCCGTTAACACCAGGCTAAAAAATAAAAAAAATTAAATCAGATACTCACCTCCTGTCCCGTGGCGAGAACCACGGCTCCAACCACCTCCTCCGTCCGATGGGAGCAGGGAAAGACTGGGGAGAAAAGTCTTTTTGTATGGGGTGCGTTTGTTACCACGGGTGCGTTTGTAATTTGCCCCCCAAAAATGTAACAAGTTCCCCATTTCTAATTTTTTTTAACAAGCGGAACTCATAGAAAATATAACCGCAAACGCTCGCATGTAAAAATGTGAAAAAAACACTTTACACGTAAATTATTGAAAATTCTAATTTTATTGCATTTTTTTGTTATAATATACAGACACAACATGACGTATACATATAATGATGATATATTATGAATCTGCTGAGTCTGCTGGAAAGAACAATATATAATATGTCTGGGTCATATAATAAAATAAGGCTGCAAAATGCATTTAAACATGATGAGCGAAAGCGGTAAAAACGAGCTCAGCACACAGCAGTGAAATGCCTCAGCAGCGAAAGGTTTAATGATTGTGCTTCCCATGTTAGGTATAGGATCCGCAAAGTACAGCAAGCCTGCGTAAGCTGTGAGGCGCTGATTGATTTCACCCCAGCGAAGCGTCAGGAATGTAATATGAATGCCAATGCCATGCGTTAAACTCACTTATCCTAGCTCTAAGTAACGATTACATATCGAGACGCTACATTAGCACCAATGATGGAATAGTGCCCAGCACTTCTACTTGAACAAGGTTGAGTCAGCTGCAAACTCTCTCACCCCTATCTGCTTAGTTACACTAAACGTATAAACGCCACAATAGGTAGTCATATATACTCATATATGTGTTATAATATGAGTGTTAGCTGCTAACAGATATGTGTATATTTCCTATAAATCATCTTTTTTTGGGTGGCATTGGGACTGTGTTTCATGGTTATGCTTCTTTTGGTGCAACCATCAGCTGTTATCTTCTCTATTGCCACCCTCCCCAACTTCAAGAGAAGAACTTGCAATCAGCAGGAAGTAGTATTATTATCCTTCATTTATATAGCATCCCAGATTCTGCATCACTTTACCAGATCAGAGTACAAGGGGTTGATACGTGACAATACCACATATGGATGATGATCTGATTCAGAGGGACCATGTTCCCAAGGAAACCTACAATCTTCTTATTGGGATCGGAGTCTGCTTTCCATGATTATAGATCAGCGACCTGGTGGTTTGGTAGAACCGGCTTTTGGGTTCAGTCGAGAATTAATTGAGTTACAGGGGAAACAGATTCTGAAAAGAAAATAATTAGTTAACTGTATGTGTGCTAGATATTTGTCTCTGTGAAACCATAATATTAGTCTATATGCTTTACACCTTGTCAGCCCACATACAGGAAAAATATTTATTAGCAGCTGCACACTATTCAAGTCTGATACTGACAGGATCCTTCGTAGGTCATAGAGAAAGAGTCTGGGTCTTGACTGCAGGACAGCTATCAGATAGTGATGAGTATTAATAATCCTATCAGAGGTCGAATCAGAAATTAGAATTCTTGCTCCCCATTCAATGTTCAGGACTCCATGGATAGAGAGTTACAAAAATAAGAGAATGGGCAGGGAAAGCAGAATGACTCCTGTTATTTACATCAGAATCATAGACATAACACTTGCCCATCCTCCCAGTAGGAAAAAAAGGTGCTGCAAGAGCAGTATGAATCAAGTTAGCCTAAAGGACAACTACCAACAAAAAATGAAATATCCTTATTTTGTTTTATTTTATGTCGCTTATATCTTACACATACTTTGTTTTTCTCTTGTTTGTTTAGTTAAGGACATATTTAACTCTTTATATGTGTCCCTGGTGCGTACATTCTGTGATCTTTTGTGTTGTAAACTCCCCCCCCCCACAGTGGGCCCGCGGTGTATACCATATATTACGATCCTAACGTAATATATGTAACCCGTTTGCATTTGGTACTTTGCGCTTTCCAGCGTGAGGTTACTGTACTTTGTGCTCCTTATACTTAACATGGGGAGTGCAAAGTGTTAATCAGCGTTAGGATTAACGGACAACGTTTGCGCTCATAATTTTAACGTCTTTGAAAAGCTGGTGTTAACAGCAAATCTGAACGTCCTGGCCAAAACCAAATACACCAGCCCATAAAAAAATACAGCACAGTGTAGTTACACATTCTACTCATACCCAAACAATAAAATTGAGAAGTTGTGCGTGTTTTTATTATTGCTGCAGCCTATACAGTATACTCAGATTGATTTTGACAGGCGCAAAAACTGAACGTGAGACAATTGTGGTTAATTCTGATTGGCTGAATTGTGTGAAAAAACAGTCCGCACACAGTTTTTCTGCGCACAGCAGTAATGCACGCGTGTTTTTGCGTGTCTTTTGTATGCGCATTATTTTTTGACGGATGACAAAATGCACTCGGATTTTAATACCAGCGTTAATTTACGCGCGTTAACGTTAAACGCAACGCACACAAATTAACGCGCTGTGCGAGCGTTTTACACAAACAATTTAATAGAGCCCTACATATTTTACCGATGAGGTAGTGATGGGTCTTGAATGAAGATAATATTTGTCAAAATATACAGTTGTGTTCAAAATTATTCAACCCCCACTGAAATTGAGTGTTTTGGCCAGTTTGACATTGATTTTGATCATTCAGTCTTCTTGCTTACAATTAAATCAAAGAGGCACGTGTAGGTCAGACAAATATAACATAACATTTATAATGAAATAACCACAAATGTCTTTTCTGTGCTCACATCATTATCAGTTTTATTCAACCCCCAAGTGACATTCAATCTTAGTACTTAGTACAACATTCTTTTACATTTATAACAGCTCTTAAACGTGAAGCATAGCTTGACACAAGTGTCTTGCAGCGATCTACGGGTATCTTCGCCCATTCGTCATGGGCAAAAGCCTCCAGTTCAGTCACATTCTTAGGCTTGCGCACTGCAACTGCTTTCTTTAAGTCCCACCAGAGGTTCTCAATCGGATTTAAGTCAGGTGACTGCGATGGTCACTCCAAAATGTTCCAGCCTTTAATCTGCAACCATGCTCTAGTGGACTTGGAGGTATGCTTGGGATCTTTGTCTTGTTGAAAGGTCCAACGTCTCCCAAGCCTCAGGTTTGTGACGGACTGCATCACATTGTCATCCAATATCTCCTGGTACTGAAGAGAATTCATGGTACCTTGCACACGCTGAAGCTTCCCTGTACCTGCAGAAGCAAAACAGCCCCAAAGCATGATTGACCCCCCGCCATGCTTCACAGTAGGCAAAGTGTTCTTTTCTTCATAAGCCTTGTTCTTCCTCCTCCAAACATAGCGTTTATCCATGGGCCCAAACAGTTCTAATTTTGTTTCATCAGTCCACAGAACACTATCCCAAAACTTCTGTGGTTTGTCCACATGACTTTTGGCATACTGCAGTCGACTCTTCTTATTCTTTGGAGACAGCAAGGGGGTGCGCCTGGGAGTTCTGGCATGGAGGCCTTCATTACGCAGTGTGCGCCGTATTGTCTGAGCTGAAACTTCAGTACCCACATCTGACAAATCTTTTCTCAGTTCCTCAGCAGTCACACGGGGACTTTCCTCCACTCTGCGCTTCAGGTAGCGCACAGCAGTCGAAGTCAGCATCTTCTTTCTGCCATGACCAGGTAGTGTTTCAACAGTGCCCTTTGCTTTGAATTTGCGAATGATGCTTCCTATGGTCTCTCTTGGTATGTTTAACATCTTTGCAATCTTCTTATAGCCATTGCCCTTCCTGTGAAGAGTAATCACCTCTTCTCTTGTCTTCCTGGACCATTCTCTTGACTTCACCATGTTTGTAACCACACCAGTAAATGTCTAGAAGGAGCTGAGTATCACAGTCATTTTAAAGCTGCCTAATTGGTGCTTATTATGCTTTATTGCTGCTCCGTGACATCTACAGGTGTGTTCAATACCTGATTGAAAACACTTGAATGAACCTCTGTTCTTCAGAGTGGTAGTCTTTAAGGGGTTGAATAATTGTGTCAATGAAGAATTCACAAAAGAAACATTTACTACTGTATTACAAAACCAATTGATGTCATTTTAGTTGCATATGGTTCTTTAAAAAGTCCTTGTAGGATTTCATTCTGAATACAATTACAAATGTACACTAAATTCCCTAAAACCCTTTACAGCATTGGGGGTTGAATAATTTTGAACACAACTGTATGCTTTCCACTTTCTGCAGCATTTAGTAATATTTGAAGCATTCATTATAATCTGTTCCTATTATAGGGGTTTGTTATATTATCCCGCCATCTTGATTTCAAAATATTTTATTTTGAAAAGTCAGCAGTCTTACAACAGATACAGAGATAGTATGGCCACAAAAGACATCACAAGGTCAGTAGTCACGCAGGACTAGGGGACCGCATGGTTACTCAAAGAGATGAGCAAGAAGAGGTACAAATAAAAAGCAAAAACAGGGAAGGAGGAGGGAAGTATATTCTGTCTACCGCGGACCAGCAGATGGTGAACAAAAGAAATAGGGGAAGGTGGGAACGGCAAATGCCTTCACCGTGACGTTCCTGGCTCGCTCCCGGAGGAGGCCATGGAAGGATAATGTCTCGAGGCACGAGAGCCTGAGGGCCAGATATGGTAGACAGAGCCATGGTGAATGCCACAGCGGCGCGCCCCGATGCAACCCGAATGATGCCAAAAGGAACCAACAACAAAAATAGGGAGGGGGAGGTGTACACCATCAGCGTCTATGAAAAACAAATGCCCACGGGGTGGGGGAAGGGGAAGGAAAGAGGGAGAGGGAGAAGGGTGAAACAAACTATAGATCTCGTCAATTGTCGATTGAGGGTGTCATCTGGAAAAGACAGGACAGACAGAGAGTCCAAATCAGGCAGTAAACAAACGGTGGGGAGGGGGATGTCATCAAAAATTGGCAACGATATGCAGCCAAGGATCGGTAGCCAGTAAGGAGAGGAGTACAGGTCCCTACTATGAAGAGCAAGCCAGTGTCTAGCAAAAGAACGAGACATTTAGCCCCCTCAGGGACAGCACCCAGCAGAAATACTCCAAATCCACTCACAGAGATATACTCCGCGTTCGCAGCGTTTCCATCCACTGCCACACCCATCCACTGCCATCCATCCAGTGGGTACAGCATGCCTGGATCCGGCGGCCTCTCCAGCAGCCTGTCATCTGAAAGAAGTGTGCTGCCCGGAATATCACTCGCAGCCTCCTGGGCTCTTGGCCCCGCCAGGGCAACCAGGGCCTCTCCTGGCTGCGCCAAAAGCAGCAGGTCCGCCTCCGCAGGGATGACCGATGGCCACGTGTCAGCAGCATCGAACGTAGGCCGATTTCCCAGGATTGTGTCATCAGGTATCCACTCATCCGGTACTGCACCCTCAATGGACAGCGCCAATCACGGAGCTCCATCCGTAACTCCCCGCAGAATATCAAGAAACCCACGCAGGTTTCCTTAGGTCAGCAGCCAATCATCATCGGAGGACAGGGAGTGTAGGTTTCCAAAACAATACAATTACATCACCTACTTTTTTTCCTTAAATACTTATTTTTTTCCATATTTTCCCATTTTGGATGTTCTTTCAATTTCGTAAGGATTCTACATTAATGCTTAATAAAATTTGTCAGTTTTATAACAATTTAATATTTTTAATGAAATCGAGAATATAAGGTAATGTTGTCCTTTTCAGCACCCTACATAGCCCCGATAAGGCTAGGGTCAGACGAACGCATTTTCACGTTGTCTGTGAAAAAGTGCGTTCGAACGAATGGACGCATTTTTTCACGGAATACGCGATAGCGGTCATACTAAGCGCATTTGCGTTCGTGATTTTGTACGGATCATCAATAAAACACTTTGTGCATCTGGATGTTATGTTGGCCGGACATTAGCAGCGTCTGACGTCTCCCAATCACGCACACACGCCTCTAGCGGACGCAGCGCACTCTGTACAACCGTACTAGCGGTTTTACGTTCTCGACAAAATGCGTTCATTTTCCACTTGCGTTGCGCGGCCGGACTTTTGTGCGACCGTACTTCGTATATTGGCCGTCATTGCCCGTCATTTGCTGCTACTACGGCCGTGATTAAGTGCGCCTGCACGCGCGTTTGCACTGCCTCAGTCTGACCCTAGCCTTAGGCTTCTACTTTACAATCACACATATTTTGGATATTATTTTGACATTGATCAAATGATGATTGCAAAATGATTTTGGTAAAAACCCGAGAAATTGCAACAGCTGATGGGTGATGAAAACACACATCCTAACCTGTGCACCGATGCAGAATACCTTTAGGTGAAAGCACTTCTCTTCCAATACTTTTGTCTTCCCCATATTTTACCGCATCTGCATGGTGAAACAGTATATCGATAGGCTGTGTGTTGAACCTTGAGCACCACCAAAAACATACTCCTATTTTGTGCTGGGACTGGATGATGCCATACAGTTATTAGCAAACATGTCTCACTTTGGCCTACAAATAGGTAATTTTTGCACAAAGGGTTGCGTTCCAAAGCTTCCTTTGCAGTTGTCTGCAGTTGATACCTTTTTCATTTATTTGGTTTAGCCTTTTTATGCAAAATCCTGTAGGGTGCACTTTCAGCCTCAGTTGTTACAAGCAGAATACGGTATTAAGTTATACATTGGTTTAAAAAAAAGACATCTCCATTCTATCTTTTTTTGTGTTTTTTATTTAGACAGGAAGGGCCATGTGAGCATTAATGTTAGCTTTGGTAGCCCTAACGCGGGTCGACCATATTATGTTCTGAACGCTAACGGGTTAAAAAAAACGTGAGTGATTCAGAGCTAGTGCTTCTCTGTGCGAGCTTACTGTACTTTGCGCTCTCTATGCTTAACATGGGGAGCGCAAAGTGTTAATTAGCATTAGGATTACAAAACCCTAAAACTAATTACCGTCCTGCTGCGGTTAACTCAACAGTTATCCTCAGCTAGGAGCTGGTGCTAACTGATTCCACTTCTGCAGAATCAGCACCAGCAGAAAAAAACAGCAGAAATCAGATGCTTACCTCTCATCCCGTGGCGAGAACGGCAGCTTGATACGCTTCTTCTTGCTGCCGGGAGCAGATGGAGACTGGGGGAAAGAAGTCCCCCAGTCTCCCTTTGCGAATCACTCCACCGACCTGCCAGATTTCACGAGGCGGGATCCTGCAGGTTATGTGCCCGGCAGTGGAAGCATCAATGGAGTCCTACGCATCCCGAAGCTTAGCGCCGCGTTATGGTGCAGGATGCTGGATTAGCCCCTACACCGTAATGTCATGCTAAAACGGGGAAACTAAGGAGAAACCTGCCCCGTTTTAGCGTGATATGTAATTTGTCTCGAAACCTTAGATAGACTTGACGTGATGTGTGTCATGTGAAGAATAGCTGATGTCACACGATACGGCATCTGTTGGGTGATCTCAGTATAAAAATAAATAGAAAATGAAACTGAGTAACAAATGACATCATATCGTAAGATTTTTGGGGGAATTATATATATTTGGGTATAATGTGGCAATGTGATTCGCTGAAAGAGTGTGATGTTTATATATTAGAAATTAATATCAATGCTATTATTATTAAATTGCAGAGCCAAAGAAGAAATCGGTGCAATTTAAAGATCTCGAGGAAATTATAGAAAGAGGAAACTATGACTCTCAAGTAACAGTAAGTTCACATGTGTCAGATGTGCACTGTCCATGATGTTTGCTATAAAGGGTACATCTTTTTTTCATCTTCTTACATGACAAATTATCCAAACAGGAAATAGTATTAGTTGTCTTCGATTTCTATCTAATGATTGGGAGAACTGTCAGTCATTGAACAGCGCACTTGTGTTGTCTTCTTGTCAATAGATTATATTAGTGGCATAATACAACATCTTTTAGGTAGAGAATTGAATACCTATATTCTCTATATTGTAATGAGCCATTGGTGCCCCCAACAGTGATACCTAAAATATCTTATTGAACTTTCTCAATATGATCATTGTAAAGGCTATTCATCATTCTTGTGTTTTTCATATTAATGAACCAATCCTCCATGGTTCATTAGTGTTTGCTATAGGCTTTCTCCCTCATACAGTTTAATGTCTATCCAAATTGTGTTCTTATATGAACTTTGTACATCATACTTGCAGATGTGAAATAGAGATAATTTCCAACCATTTTTGGATGAAATTGTGAGTGGAAGCATACATGGAAAGACATACAGGGTTATTCAGAGAGAGGTGAAACTCAGGAGAATAACTAAATTCTAGGTCGAAATAGCCAAACCAGAAAAATTCTCCCATTTATCTCACTTTCCAAATCGGCTATTTGGTCTAGAATTTTCCATTCTCCAGCCATTCTCCTGCTTTTCCCCTCTCTCTGAATAACCTGTTAGTGAAAATTTGATATCCTAGCACATTGTTTCCTAACCCTGGTCCTAGAGTACCCTTAAAAGACCGTATTTGAAGGATTATCTTGGAGAAATGCAGGCCGAATTATGCAATCAGTAAATCATATCAACTGTGTTGTACTTCAGATAACTTGAAAATCTGTCCAGTTAGTGCTCCCTAAGGACAAGGTTGGGAACCACTGTCCTTGTCAGGTCCCACGCAGTCTTCAGCAGCCAGCGCCCGGCAGCGCGTTCTGTGCTGCTCACTGGCTGGGCGCTGACTGATATGAAAGCTCCTCGCAGTCACAGGTCAGGCACGGCAGCAGGGCACAGCGTGGTGACGCAGCAGCCACTGGCATTAAAATCAGGTGCCTGAAATCCACTCAATGCCCTGTTGTGGTTTTCACATCCTCTCAGCGCTATTCCGTTTATTGCATTTGATCCTGTGTATGACCATTGCTTTCCCTCCTGGCATTAAACCCCTTGGCCACCCCTGTGACTACCCACTCTGATTTACCGACTCTGACATACGAGTGACTACTATTCTGCATAATGTATAATGTTCTTGAACCCAGGACATACTTAAAAACAAGAGAAATCTCAATGTATCCTTCCTGGTAAAATACTCTATAAATAAATACGGCTGACATTCCTTCTGGAGAACGATACAGGCATACTACTGATTACCACCCTGAATACTGATACTAGCACACGGCTGACTTTCCTTCTGGCGAACGATACCGGCATACAGCTGACAGTCACTCTCATTATCAATTCTGGAATTTCTATCCTTGATATTATGGTAACCTATTCTGTTGTTAACCCTTGCTGGGCATTCATATTATTTACTCTGTCTGGTTCAACACTATCTTGATATCTGGTATACGTTTCCTCCTTTGGGGTCTGGTAATAGGTAGCTGTGCTGACCACTTTAAGGATTGGAAGAATGGGATAGCTGTTCTGCGTACAGGGATTAGTGTCTTAGTTGTTAGACACATGACAGTCCTAGTGTAATGTGCAGGGAAAAATTAAATGTCCTGACAGAACTTCAGGAACATGGAGGAAGAGGAACTATTTTTTAGTCAAGGCTGCTCAACCATGGCCCTCCGGATGTTTGGGAACTTCATTTCCCACAAGCCACTGTCGACCTAATGCATAACTGAGTATCATGAGCGATATAGTTCTGAATCATTTAGTCCAGTTTGAGCACCTTTGCTTTATAGAAACATAGAAACATAGAAAAATGTCGGCAGATAAGAACCTTTCGGCCCATCTAGTCTGCCCAATTACATGGATACTTTACCTGGATTTATCTTTTGTTTAGGATAGCCTTATGCCTATCCCATGCTTGCTTAAATTCAATTACTGTTTTGGCCTCTACCACTTCTACTGGAAGGCTGTTCCATGTATCCACCACCCTCTCAGTAAAATAATGCTTCCTGATGTTACTTTTAAACCTTTGCCCCTCTAATCTAAGACTATGTCCTCTTGTTTCGCTACTTTGTTTCCTTTTAAATATACTCCCTTCCTCTACCTTGTGGATTCCCTTTATGTATTTAAATGTTTCTATCATATCTCCTCTGTCTCGTCTTTTTTCCAAGCTGTACATGTTAAGATCATTAAGCCTTTCCTGGTAACTTTTCTCCTTCAAGCCGTACACCATTTTAGTAGCCCTTCTCTGATCTCTCTAAGATGTCTATATCCTTCTGGAGATACGGTCTCCAGTACTGCACACAGTACTCCAAGTGAGGTCTCACCAGTGCTCTGTACAGTGGCATGAGCACTTCCCTTTCCCTACTGCTAATACCTCTCCCTACACAACCAAGCATTCTGCTAGCATTTATGTGATAGTTTTAGTCTTCAGGTGACTATACATCCCTGCAAATGGATATTATTAACTTGTCTTCTTGCATTAAACTGCATAGATTTACAGTTGTGTTCAAAATTATTCAACCCCCAATGCTGTTAAGGGTTTTAGGGAATTTAGTGTACATTTGTAATTGTATTCAGAATGAAATCCTACAAGGACTTTTTAAAGAACCATATGCAACTAAAATGACATCAATTGGTTTTGTAATACAGTAGTAAATGTTTCTTTTGTGAATTCTTCATTGACACAATTATTCAACCCTTTAAAGACTACCACTCTGAAGAACAGAGGTTCATTCAAGTGTTTTCAATCAGGTATTGAAAACACCTGTGGATGTCACGGAGCAGCAATAAAGCATAATAAGCACCAATTAGGCAGCTTTAAAATGACTGTGATACTCAGCTTCTTCTAGACATTTACTGGTGTGGTTACAAACATGGTGAAGTCAAGAGAATGGTCCAGGAAGACAAGAGAAGAGGTGATTACTCTTCACAGGAAGGGCAATGGCTATAAGAAGATTGCAAAGATGTTAAACATGCCAAGAGAGACCATAGGAAGCATCAATCGCAAATTCAAGGCAAAGGGCACTGTTGATACGCTACCTGGTCGTGGCAGAAAGCAGATGCTGACTTTGACTGCTGTGCGCTACCTGAAGCGTAGAGTGGAGAAAAGTCCCCGTGTGACTGCTGAGGAACTGAGAAAAGATTTGTCAGATGTGGGTACTAAAGTTTCAGCTCAGACAATACGGCGCACACTGCGTAATGAAGGCCTCCATGCCAGAACTCCCAGGTGCACCCCCTTGCTCTCTCCAAAGAATAAGAAGAGTCGACTGCAGTATGCCAAAAGTCATGTGGACAAACCACAGAAGTTTTGGGATAGTGTTCTGTGGACTGATGAAACAAAATTAGAACTGTTTGGGCCCATGGATCAACGCTATGTTTGGAGGAGGAAGAACAAGGTCTATGAAGAAAAGAACACCTTGTCTACTGTGAAGCATGGCGGGGGGTCAATCATGCTTTGGGGCTGTTTTGCTTCTGCAGGTACAGGGAAGCTTCAGCGTGTGCAAGGTACCATGAATTCTCTTCAGTACCAGGAGATATTGGATGACAATGTGATGCAGTCCGTCACAAACCTGAGGCTTGGGAGACGTTGGACCTTTCAACAGGACAATGATCCCAAGCATACCTCCAAGTCCACTAGAGCATGGTTGCAGATTAAAGGCTGGAACATTTTGGAGTGGCCATCGCAGTCACCTGACTTAAATCCGATTGAGAGCCTCTGGTGGGACTTAAAGAAAGCAGTTGCAGTGCACAAGTCTAAGAATGTGACTGAACTGGAGGCTTTTGCCCATGACGAATGGGCGAAGATACCCGTAGATCGCTGCAAGACACTTGTGTCAAGCTATGCTTCACGTTTAAAAGCTGTTATAACTGTAAAAGGATGTTGTACTAAGTACTAAGATTGAATGTCACTTGGGGGTTGAATAAAACTGATAATGATGTGAGCACAGAAAAGACATTTGTGGTTATTTCATTATAAATGTTATGTTATATTTGTCTGACCTACACGTGCCTCTATGATTTAATTGTAAGCAAGATGACTGAATGATCAAAATCAATGTCAAACTGGCCAAAACACTCAATTTCAGTGGGGGTTGAATAATTTTGAACACAACTGTATGTATGCAGTGGATAGACATTGCTTAGCTGTCCCTAAGAAGCATTGAGGCATAAGAAAAGTTAGGGATGGGAGCTGTGTGTGTTTTAATGCTGATTATAAGTGGTAGACAGGAAATAAGCACATATGTAGAAATTAACAAAGCCAGCAACATAGTTATGATAAAATGGTACGGCATTCACCTCAACTCAGCAACACTACAGGGAACAGCCTTGTATCTATCAAGTGCCTACTCTGTCCAAGTGTAAGTCATTCTTTTACACTTTCTGCCTGTCAGTGATTCAAGTCAACAGTGTACAACTCAAATGAAGATTCTGTAATAACCAGAGCATTGATAATACATACTGTGCATGAAAAGTTGCATGACCAACGACATTCTACGTTTGCTTTTTTAGCAACATTGCTAGGCCCCCTAATTAAATGCCCTCTACTTTCCATATTTGCTCAATCTCAAATGGTTCTTACCTTCACCATTACTAGTTTGAGACATAGATAAAGACAAGATAAATGGAACTCATCATGTTTGATTATTCGATAATAGGCACAGTCCATACCAGGCATCTCATCTACAAAAAACCCAATGGGCCATGTCTCATTGCAATATCCATTCTGTACCAAGATCAATCTTATCTGGTTAACTATCTCATCTTCAACATAAAGTACTGCTCCTAGCACAGGCATACTCTCTATTTTTATGGATGTGAATAAGTTTGTAAGATTCAGCTGCTCTTTTCATACCTCCTCTACCATACAAAACATCCATTACCAGGGCCGCCATCAGGGCATTACGGCCCATGTTGCAGTAAGGGGCCCGGCCGACTGGGGGGGCCCGCAATCGGCAGCTTTATTTACTTTAGGCCGCAGGAGGAGGTACTGCGGCCTACTTGTCCCAGCTGCTGTGCGAGCAGAGAATCAAAAATGTCCGCCGGGCCCCCTCTGATCAGTCCTGTCACGTGGGGGGTGCCGCACCAGCCAGGTGACACCCTCTTGGAAGGTGACACCACTCAGGGCCAGCCATTGTGTGCTTGCTTCTTTCAGCAGTACTGTCTCTCCGTGGGGAGAGATCTGCACTGTGCACAGAGAAACTCCACCCTGGCCAGCACAAGCCCCGCCCCTCCATGTGATGGCCGTGGGGTGGGGAGAGGAGGGGGAGCAGCCCTCCCACCATCATGGTTGCCTTCTGCTTCCCCTGGCTCTGGAGTCTGGGGAGCTTACTGCACACTGCCTGCCCTGCCCCTTCCTCACACAGCACCACCACAAGCATGTGCCTGTGGGTTGGAGAAGGAGAGAAGTCAGGCTGAGGAGCTGCCCTGACAACCCTGCACTTGCTGGATCTGGACAGAGGCTGGTAAAGGGCTACACTGGGAAAGGTAGAAGAGGGGGCTAGATAGGTGACAGACTGTACACTGTGGGTTGGGGGGTGATAAGAGAGAACACAGGGGGCTGGGGAGGGTGACAGAGGACACACTGACATCCATCCATCCTTATCTGTCTATCCATACATTCCACTGTCTATCTGTCCATACCTCTATCCATCCCTGTCTGTCTATATATCATCCATACCAGTCCGTCCGTTCATCCCACTGTCTATCCATACATCCCTCTATCCATTCAGAGACTCACTGCCTTTACCATTAGAGGTCTATTGCTGTGGATCCTGTGTACATTCAAACTCACTGCCTTTACCATTAGAGGTCTATTGCTGTGGATCCTGTGAATGTTCAAACTCACTGCCTTTACCATTAGAGGTCTATTGCTGTGGATCCTGTGTACGTTCAAACTCACTGCCTTTACCATTACAGGTCTATTGCTGTGGATCCTGTGTACATTCATACTCACTCCCTTTACCGTTAGAGGTCTATTGCTGTGGATAATGTGTAGGTTCAAACTCACTGTCTTTACTATTAGAGGTCTATTGCTCTGGATTCTGTGTAAATTCATACTCCCTGCCTTTACCATTAGAGATCTATTGCTGTGGATCCTGTGTACATTCATACTCACTGCCTTTTACCGTTAGAGGTCTATTGCTGTGGATCCTGTGTACATTCATACTCACTGCCTTTACCATTAGAGGTCTATTGCTTTGGATCCTGTGTACGTTAATACTCATTGCCTTTACCATTAGAGGTCTATTGCTGTGGATCCTGTGTACGTTCATATCACTGCCTTTACCGTTAGAGGTCTAATGCTGTGGATCCTGTGTATGTTCATAGTCACTGTCTTTACCGTTAGAGGTCTATTGCTGTGGATCCTGTGTATGTTCATACAGCGTTTACCATTAGAGGTCTAATGCTGTGGATCCTGTGTACGTTCACACTCACTGCGTTTACCGTTAGAGGTCTATCGCTGTGGATCCTGTGTACGTTAATACTAATTGCCTTTACCATTAGAGGTCTATTGCTGTGAATCCTGTGTACGTTCATATCACTGCCTTTACCGTTAGAGGTCTAATGCTGTGGATCATGTGTACGTTCATACTCACTGTCTTTACCGTTAGAGGTCTATTGCTGTGGATCCTGTGTATGTTCATACAGCCTTTACCGTTAGAGGTCTAATGCTGTGGATCCTGTGTACGTTCACACTCACTGCGTTTACCGTTAGAGGTCTATCGCTGTGGATCCTGTGTACGTTAATACTAATTGCCTTTACCATTAGAGGTCTATTGCTGTGAATCCTGTGTACGTTCATATCACTGCCTTTACTGTTAGAGGTCTATTACTGTGGATCCTGTGGACGTTCACACTCACTGTGTTTACCGTGAGAGTTCTATTGCTGTGGTGCTCTGATATACTTAATCAGTGGAGTAATCTAATTATATTTTTATGCTACATTGTTTCCACTAATGCACATTTTATGTGATTTTAATGTATTGGGAGCAACACTCTGTAATACGGTCTTGATTCGTATTATTTTTTAATCACAATTTGAATTTCATACTGTCTTAAATTATTTGAACAGATACTTTTTTATATTATATGTGCTGTTGTGCGAGCAATATGTGTGATTTTAAGATATTGGGACTAACACTCTGTAATGTGATCATGATGCAATTAAAAATTTAATTCCTATGAGAAGAGGGGATCACGGGGGGGGCTATTCTGAGGGTCAGTAAGGGGCCCCAAAATTTCTGATGGCTGGCCTGTCCATTACTCACGGTAAACTTTTAAAGCAGTTAGTAATGTACTTTCATTATTCTGTAGTATCTATTTTGATTTGTTTAGTTAGATTTTTTTTATTTCACCAATAAATATTCACAATTCTCATTGTTTTTTCCAGTGTAAAATATTTCCAGTATCTCTAAAACGTCAAGTCTTGTGGGATGTTCCCAGTATAGTAGTTAGCACCTAACAAAAGTGCTGGAAAGAGGGACAGCCGGTGAACCGGCATCAGGGTCATGAGTGCCCAAGTCTCCTTGCTGGCAGCTGCACATGGGGGGGGGGCAAAGGCTAGCTTATGGGGTCTGATCACAGAGAAGAGCTACTGTAGCTCAAACTGCTTAAAAACATTAATACTGGCCATGACAGAAAGTGCCAGAATACACAGGACTCGTACTACCTAGCTTGAGATTGTTGCAGCCTTCATACACCCCTTCATAACAATGGTGTTCAATAATTTCTCAAGGGCTTCAGTTTTTCCATAAAAAGGTGCAAAAAGTATGGCATACTGTTTGCACCTTTTTACAGAATAACTGAAGCACTTGAGAAAGTCAGAATTGACAAAACACATTGGGCATTTTATCATGTTATATTTTGGCAATAAATTTGTTTTATGGATATCCCTGTGCGGAGCATCCTTTGACATTGGAGGTTCCAGAAATACATGTATGATTGCTGGGGTACTGGAGCAGATCGAGTCTTCACTTTCTACAGTGTGAGATATTATCTATAGTCATTTACCACTCAGAGTTATGTTGTTGCATATTTCTGTGTCGCAGGATCAGTAGTCAGTGCAAGACAGAACAATAGGCAAACTGAAAAATGCAGGATGGAAAGTGAAATGGCTGAAAAGCAAAGGGGTTAACTTCTATGTATCAAACCTCTGGAGTTCACTTGACAAGACTATTTCATGGATACACTCAAAATATATAAACCTATACAGTGTGTATACTGTATGGCCAAGCTTGTGTGTGTATATCTGGTGTATAAATGGATGTGGATATAGCTGTGTATGTGTCTTTTGAGTGTGTGTCTGTACACAGCTGTGTATGAGTGTGTACCTGGGTGCATATCTCCCAAATGGGCCTGTTTTTCAAGGACAGTCCCTATTTTTGGCCCAAATCACCCTTTCCAACTTTTTTCTAATGTTCTTCCTTTTAGGAACCCCTCAACATATTCAGGAAGTGCAGGTGTATAACAGAGCTGCATAGCATTAAAACCCAGCAATCAGTCTGCAAACTATAATAAATGTAAATGAGATACTTTTCTTTGATTTTAGTTAATATCTTTATTGACATAAATGCCCAAAATATTGTGATGCCGGCCATAAAGTTTCTGAGCCTGGCTTCAGCAGAGTCTCTAAATGGTGTGTGTATGTGTGTATAGCTGTGTATGTGCTTGTATCTGAGTTATATGGCTGTGTATGGGTGTCAGTGGGTGTCTGGACCTGTGGCGTGTTACTGCTTGCGGTGCTTGATTCTCAGTGACAGGCAGAGCATGTGCCAGAGTGCAGAGCATTGCTGTGCAGTGCCTATCCTGTGTCACCTGAGGCCTGAGGACAGATCCCGTGCAATGCTCTGGAGAGAGTGAGTGTGACGAGCACAGCCTGCGATTAGGCTCGACACTACCTGACACTACGAACCCAACACCAGCTCTTAGCCAAAACTGGTAGAGTGCCCCCCCCTCCAAAAAAAACCCCTATGTCTGGATCCGGCCCTGGTCACTTGCATCACGTATGATCTGCCCACAAGCCCCCACGGCACCAAATTAACAGAGCTGATTTCAGGTCTAGGTCTTTGTCTCAACTTGAACAAGTTTACATCTCTCTGTCCGCACTGAGCCCTTATTACAAATTTACTCTATTTTTATAAATCATATTTCCAACCCAGATAACAAACTCTACCTTTTTCCTGTCACCCAGCCCTTTCAGTGGTTCGTATACATAAATACACCCTTGCTCGGTTATACTGTATTATACTATTATACTACATTATCTCCGATCTTCTTTTTTGCCTCACTTGTTCTGCCCCCTTTTTGATATTTTGTTGCCATATAAAAACAACAATAACAGAATAATAATATAACAGATAAAGAAAAAGGCGCTAGCATTTGTAACTCAGCAACTGGAAATTCATGAGTCACGGGGTTAACATTGTTTGCCGGCCATGGCCTGGTGACTCTTAATAGTCCTTGTTTCGCTCTTCTCTGATATGAAAACTGAACAGTGCTGCAAAGCATGGAGTGGATAGCATCGTGTAACATGAGCAGCCCTGGCAGCTATCCCATGGTATACATACACCCCTTTTAGTTTGGATCACACGGCTTGATTGCACCAGAACGAGTGAGAAACATCTAGCCTGCCCATTCATTTATTTATTAGTCAGTAAGAGTGGCTGGGAAGTAGGAGAGAGAGAGAGGGAGCTCAATGTCACAGCAGTCAGACGACTGCTGCATATGCCCACACTCTGTCCATATCTACATCCACACCCACTGATGATGGGATGCAAGCAAATAACTCTGTGGCTTGAGGAGTTGGAATAGCATTAGGAGAAGGGCTTCGAGCTGCGGCAGTGCTTGATGTGCTTTCTGATCACTGTAAAAGGACATTATTATTGAGTTTTACAAAAGATACCAGGGGACGCCAACCACTCGAGAGGAGTCGGAGGGCATTGCACGCTCTAAGGTACTGTACTTTTAGCAGACTGCAGCAATCCTCCTGCGACGTCTGCAGTCCTTTTCTCCAGAAACTATGCAGAGGGGTCAGGTCCGGAAGGGAACCAGAACAACAAGGGGAAGCAATGACAACAAATGTTTTGAATGCTCAAATGTGTATGACAAAGAGGAATTTATAGCAGATTTATACAACGCTATATAGAAGGTAGTGTTACTGGAATATACTGAGACTCCTGAACATTACTCATCCCTTTGGCACGCTGGGTTTCACAGTGACTCTTGAAATTGCAGTGACTGGCATTTTTAATTGTATCTCATAGCACAGAGCTGTTTAGTATAAGAACAAGGAACGTCCCATCTGAAGTCTAATTACTTCATAGTAAAAAAAAATCACAATAAAGAGACAGCTATCGGTTATATGAAGCTTCCCGTCTGGGTCCATGGTGTCTATATATATATATATATTATATATATATATATATATACTGTGTATAAAAATGTATGTTCCCCTGAATCAGGTCATCTTCCATGTGTGGTGTTCTAATGTATCAACTCCCTGTACACTGATCTCGTAAAGCGATGCGGAATTTGTGGCGCTATATAAAAGATAATAATAACGTGTGTATATATATTTCTATATATAATAATTCTAGATGTGTATGTTGTAATGCATGATGTGTAAAAATTATCGGGTTTATGGCACACACAGTAGATAGGGTCATGGGCAACATCTTTGTAATGTTCCTTGTAGAAAGGATTAAATGCTTTTCTATTCATGCATGAAGGATATCTTCTTATTCCAAGTCTACAGAGGGTGAATGAAGGACAATTTTTTAGAAACTGCATTAACCCGAACTGCAGAAGTATTGGGGGATGCTCTGTTCAATGGCACAATTTAAGTAGAGTTGCTGTTTCACACCATTCCTTTTACTTTTTACTGATTTGCTGATGAAGTTAACATGACAAGCAATGCATAGTTTATTATTATTATTCATCATAGGCATTCAGGGTTATTCAGAGAGAGGTGAAAAGCTGGAGAATGACTGGAGAATGGAAAATTCTAGGTCAAAATAGCCAAACCAGAAAAATTCTCCCATTTATCTGACTTTCCAAATCGGCTATTTTGACCTAGAATTTTCCATTCTCCAGTCATTCTCCTGCTTTTCACCGCTCTTTGAATAACCCTGATAGTTTCAGGGTTTAGGATACTTTCATACATGAAAATTTTCTTTTTGCAAGGGGATAGAGCAGGTCATATACCGTATTTTTCGCTCCATAAGACGCACTTTTCTCCCCCCAAAATGCCCCATGATATGCCTCAGCTCACCTGTCGCCACCGCGTTCGGCTCCTTCTGAGCGTGCATCCGGCGGCAAGGAGCTTGGGCACTCACCTGGGGGAGCCACGTGACTGCGATTTCACGAGATCGCGGTCACGTGGCTCCCCCAGGCGAGTGCCCAAGCTTCCTTCCGCCGGACACACGCTCAGAGGGAGCCTAACGCGGCGTCGACAGGTGAGCTGAGGCATATCCATGCACTGCGGGGGCATATCTATGAGCGAGCTGGGGCATATCCATGTGCTGCGGGGGCATATCCATGAGTGAGCTGGGACATATCCATGAGCGAGCTGGGGCATATCCATGAGCGAGCTGGGGCATATCCATGAGTGAGCTGGGGCATATCCATGAGCGAGCTGGGGCATATCCATGTGTTGGGGCATTATCCATGTGCTGGGGCAATATCCATGAACTGGGGCATTATCCATGTGCTGGGGCATATCCATAAGTTGGGGGGCAAATCCATGTGCTGGGGCATATCCATGAGCTGCGGCATATCCATGAGCTGGGGGGCATATCCATAAATTGGGGGGCAAATCCATGTGCTGGGGCAAATCCATGTGCTGGGGCATATCCATGAGCTGGGGGACAGTATCCATGAGCTGGGGCAGTATCCATGAGCTGGGGGACAGTATCCATGAGCTGAGGGCAGTATTTATGAGCTGGGGGACAGTATCCATGAGCTGGGGGACAGTATCCATGATCTGGGGGCATATACATGAGCTGGGGGACAGTATCCATGAGCTGGGGGACAGTATCCATGAGCTGGGGCATATCCACGAGCTGGGGCAGTATCCATGAGCTGGGGGACAGTATCCATGAGCTGGGGGACAGTATCCATGAGCTGGGGGCATATCCACGATCTGGGGGCAGTATCCATGAGCTGGGGGACAGTATCCATGAGCTGGGGGACAGTATCCATGAGCTGGGGGCATATCCATGAGCTGGGGGACAGTATCCATGAGCTGGGGGACAGTATCCATGAGCTGGGGCAGTATATCCATGAGAGGAGCTGGGGCAATATCCATTATTACACTATTTGATTTCAGAATATTTATTTTCCTGTTTTCCTCCTCTAAAAACTAGGTGCGTCTTATGGTCAGGTGCGTCTTATAAATTAAAATCATTGAAAAGTACAAATTAAGTGAATAATTACATTGTATAATCCTAAAAAAAAAAAGTGTACAAGTCTGCAGTGGGGACTACATCATTTAAAATAACAGAAAGTTAAAACTTTCCTATTCTCTGTAGTCTGAAGGTTTATGCTAATATTAAAATTACTATAACCCCATGTACGATCTGCTTTATATGTAAAAAGTGAGAACGGTGGTGCTCATTAGCAGCATCTTCATGACAATGGTAAAGGACAAATTATTTAAATGTACACACGCACTAAAAACAACATCCTTTTTATTAACATTTTTTTCACTTAAACCTGTGACAAGAGAATGGTTCATTGATTTAATTTTCCTTTTTTAAAGTCAATTTGTAATACCCATATGTATTATATATACTGCTTTTTCATACTTGGTGACAGACAGCAGCCAGCGGTTCTAGTTCTTTGTTTTCAAGGATCTCTACCCTAGAACTTAAGCCCCCTTCCTTTTTTCTCTTACTAATCTCTTACTAATTATTTTTTTAATATCTGTTTTAGTTAAAATACTTACCTTTTGTCCAGCAGCGCTTGGTTTCCCCTCCTCAACTCCATGGCTTCCAAATGCAGAAGTTCCTGGAACCTAATGCGCCGCTCGCACTAAAAGGACCAATCAGTTGGACTCTCCAATTTGGCAGCTTCCATTAGACCGCAGTCAAATTTGGCTTTTCCGAATTTGGCTGTGGACAAATTGGAGACGCATAGAGGACTAGATGTCAACATGTAAGAAGCAGGTTGGATAATCAAAATGCTGTCTACTGAGTGACAGCTGTATGGATGGTGGAAACTTACAGCCAGGATAGGGTTAGCCCAAAGTCAATGGGCAGATGCCCTGTAATGAAGGACATATTGGAGAGATCTTCCTAACTGGGTCAGCTCTATTGTAGCTCTGCTACTTGACTACCCAGTTTGACAATCAAATAATTGCACTTGCCAAATGCCCCTTCCTTGATACACTTGTTCTGAGATCTGGCAGCTAGAAACCTGCCTGAGTAATCCTATAACATAATAATACATTCAGGATTGCCAGAGAAGACAAGAATAATAACCCACAGGATACTACAAATGTTAGAAATAAAAATATTTTTTTTATCTAATATCTGTAATATCGTAGTCAATATTTAGTTACTGACTGTGTCAATAAGCAGTGTTTTTCAGTTTTTGGTATGCTGTTCCCAACCCAAGGAGGCAAGAACTTTGCTTCAATAAGGTTGTTCAGGTAGGTGCCCTAGTTTGCCAACACAGGGCAGAATGTGTTTTTTTTTGTCTTGTGCTCTCACCAAGACAGACCACATTTTTATGAACCACTCAGTTTCCAGGGATGTCTGGACCAAGCTGGAAGGGGAAATGCATAGGAACCTATTCCCATGCATCCTTCAAGGCCTGGTGCTGCCCCACCTTGAATAAACCCAGGCAGGACCTTTCAAGCACTGCACTACTGAATTCTGGCTTCTCCTGCAATCTCTGCATCAGACTCAGGCGCGTCCACTCTCCTGGCCCATTGCTGCCCTAATAAAGGGTGGAGCACCCATGAACCCTTGCTTCAGCATTGCTCAGTATCCATTTTGTTTCCTATCAGCAAAGAAGCCTAAGCTCTCTGCCTGTTTGTGTACCAGACTATTTGGCTTGATTACGGGGCTTTGCTATTTTCCGTCTGCCATGACCCTTGGCTTGTCCTTGATTACTCTTTTGGAATACCCACTATTGGATACCTGTCCTTGAGACCCAAATCTGTTGCTGAGACCCTCATCTATTGCAAAGACCCTCATCTGTTACCAAGACCCTCATCTATTGCTGTGTTACCTGCCTTGCTGCCTGTCATGCTCCGCTCTCGGCCCCGGCCGCCATGTTGGGACACCTGTTGTACTCACCTGAAATCCCTCATTGCGCGTCGCTCCACGCTCTCTGCCCGCAAGCAGGAGAGAGCTCGAGGTCCACCCCACGCTGCCGCCAGGATCCGAATGCCGGAAGCGCGCACACGCGATCGCATGCCTTCCTAGGAAACAAACTTGGTACTCTGGCGCCCGCTGGTAGCTTACGGGTATTGCATGACACCTGCACTGGAGATCCTCGAATGCCACCAATTAACCTATCAAGTACTCAGGTATCCCAGCTCCACCTACGAGTCCCAGGTGAACGGTGTTCTTATGATCCTCTGAACCCTATTTAAACCTGCCACCTTTCTCAGTTCATTAACCAGGTTATACTGTGGTTTCACCGCTCCAGTTATCCAGTGTTCCCTCTTCGTTCCTGTTCCAAGTGAATACTGAGCTCCAGACCCTGCATCCAGTCTTGCTTCCACGGTACCAGCTCCAGCTCCTATACCCAGGCCTGCTCCTGCTTCCACGGTACCAGCTCCAGATCCTGCATCCCGGTTTGCTTCCGCTACCACGTACCAGCTCCAGACCTGCATCCCGGCTTGCTTCCCCTACCACGATACCAGCTTCAAATCCTGCATCCTGACTTACTTCCGCTACCACGGTACCAGCTCCAGACCCTGTATCCAGGCTTGCTCCACGACCACGGTACCAGCTCTAGATCCTGCCTCCAGACTTACTCCACGACCACGGTACCAGCTCCAGATCCTGCATCCAGGCTTGCTTCCGCTACCACGGTACCAGCTCCAGACCCTGTATCCAGGCTTGCTCCACGACCACGGTACCAGCTCCAAATCCTGCCTCCAGGCTTACTCCACGACCACGGTACCAGTTTCAGATCCACAACCCAGGCTTGTCTCAAAGGCCACAGCCCACGTTACCTTTTTCTACAACCCTTCGTTCAAGACTTTGTTTGTATCACTTCTAAACCCGAAGACCCTTACTTGCAATCCTCCGTTCTGGACTTTGTTCTAACCAAGAATACCTTTTGACTATTAGTCTTTTGTTCTGGACTTATATTCCTTTTTATCTCAGTAAATATTCCGTTGCTTATATATACCTCCTGGTCTCCTTCTTCGACAGCTTGCCATTGGGTTCCATACACACAACACTATACAGGGGTCACAGCCCCTGCCCTTACAATGCCTGATTTCCTGTTGCCCTGGATTCCTATACTCAGCACCCCTGGACTCCCACCTTCCATTCCCCTATATATCAGTCTCCTTCTTTCTTCCCTGCCATCTGCCTAATTAGCACGTAACCTGCCTGTTGTTCAGCCGGGGTTCCTGTCCCATCCATCTGTCTGATGTTCAGCCCTTTTCTTGGCCTGTCTGTCTGGTGTATTCTGTGTGTGCTTTAGTTAACCCCCTTCTTGTCCTGTCTCTCTGTGACACCCCCCTATACCTGTAGTCAGTCGTATTCCGATCTTGCTCCTCTGTTTCTGTCCACTTTAGTGTCTACTTTAGTCAGCTCCTTTCCTGCCCTGTTAGTTCCACTATATTCCTAGTTATCCTTATTCGAGCCTGGTCCCTCGCCTGTGCTTCCATCTGTGTTTACCGACTAAGGGCTAAATTACAATCTCCACGTTAAAACGGGGGCGGTCGGGAGAAAAAACTGTGCCTGCAGTTTTCCCCCTACCACCCACGTTTTAGCGTAGAATTACAATGCAGGCGCTTAAAAAGCTGCCTGCATTGTTTCAGCGTGCTGCAGCCCCACGATGCTCGTGGTAGCGCTGAGCGCTGAGCGCAGCCGCGAGCATCCACTCAATGGAGTTCATAGGACTCCATTGAGCCAGACGCCGGCGGTCACATGACCTGCGGAATCCGTTAACACCAAGTCCTGGCTCTGGTTAACTTTCCGCTAACCAGAGCCGGATGTTAATCAGCGTTAGGACTTTGTAATCCTAACACGGATTAACACTTTGCACTCCCCATGTTAAGTATAGGGAGCGCAAAGAACAGTAATGTCGCGCTGAAAAGCGCAAGGTACCAAACGCAAACCGGTTACTTAACCGTTTGCGTTTGGATTGTAATATGCGTTAGACACCGCGGCTAACGTTAATGCTCATGCAGGTGAGCGTTAACCAGGGGCGTACCTAGGGGGTGGGGGCAGAATGCACAGGGTGACACCACCCCCTAGGGTGACACCCTAAAAAAAAATGTAATTGTTATTTTTGCAAAATATTTTACCAGGAGGGATACATTGAGATTTCACTAATTTTCAAGTATGTCCTGGGTAGGCAAGGCATAGTCTGGCACTTTCCAGGGGGTGGCAAAAAACCCACCACTAAAGGGGTTACTCACAGAGCACCAAAATGACATTTTGGTGTTCTGTTGTTCCCTGCAGTTCGGGGAATCAAATTTCCCCACCCTGCAGTGAATTCACCATTCACTGCAGGGACCCCAAAGTGCAGGGGGTCGGCCTACTTAACGAAAATGTCTGGTATTTACATATAAGGTCCTATGATTGATAATAAAAAGGTTTCTTACAGAAAAAAGAAAAAAACACTATAGGATGGATATGTTGTGAGTTTGCAAAATCACTTAAAAATAACAATTATTCAAAAATAATCTACACTCGTCCCTTATTGCACAGCACAGAGGACGCATGATCTACCATCGGCAGATTCATAATATATCATTATTAAATGTATACGTCATGTCCTGCCAGAATGCTATAACTAAAAATATTTTTGAAAACATTCAAAAAAGTGCGTGAGATTTTTTTTCCCCCATTTTAAGGTTGGGGGGGGGGTGCCAAATATAGGATCTGCCCCGGGTACCAAATGTTCAAGTTAAGATTGTAATGTGGCCCTAAATCTTATATTTTACCACACCTGCTCCTCCAGTGTCTTACTGCATCCCTGGGCTTGTATCCTCGCCCCCCTGAGTTATCTGACCCATGCCAGCTGCACATAGTCCCAACATACACATCCAATCCCTGACCACCAGCTCCACGCAATCACATAACGATCATCTCATGCGTTCAGTTCTCCACACACTCAGAGGACTCTCATCAAACATGTACATACATATCGAAGATTATGGAGGGCAAAACATTTGTAAACCTTATTTTCCTTGCACTAGTTCTGGAGGGAAATCATCAATATTTTTGGAAGTTTCTAAAACTGTGCCAAATGTTCATTAATGTGAAATAAACACCATTAAGTATGTTCATTATTAACATATGGGCTGTGAAAGTAATGAAATAGCTCTTTGTTAAGTTTCCTTCTTCTAATTATGCAATTGGAAAATAGATAGGACCTGGGGCTAGCAATATGAATGAGTCACAGAGGTATGATTTTATGATATGACTAATAATGTTGTTGGATGGTAGCATTAATATTTGAATTGCAGCCTTAGTTCAAAATTGAGCTTAGTTCTGATTGTAAAAATCTAAATAAATTATGGGTGCATTCAAGATACTCACTTGGAGGGACAAATCTAATTTGCAGAGGGTGCCGCTCTTCTGCCAGAGCCCCCTTAGACAGGAATATTGTACCAGTTCTGCGGGAGTGCAGTGTGACTTGACTGTAGGGTTTATGTGAATTTTAAAAAATATTTAAATTAATCTTTAAAAACTCTGTTTATCTTTCCTAGACGGTCTCCTAAATTGTGTTTTGTGGGGAAGATCAAGTAAATTTTGTTCTGTGGCTTTTAAAATAATAAACAGGGGCATCGACACCTTCCTTGATTTGCACCTTGGGCTCAACTCTGCAACCCCGGCACAATGAGCCTGTGACATTTAATGATTATTGTTATGAATAACAATCCCAGTCACTGACTTAACAGCTGGGGTGGAATAGGTCCCATAGTCTTTATTAAGGATACTGCATGCACACCATTAGTAGTACTGTAAATGCTCAAGGTTGTCCAGGATATTTCCTTGTATATAAATTTAATCATAAAGAGACCAGTGTATTGGTAGTCTTGACTAAGAGCCATGGAAAATTCCTGCCATCCAAGAGTGCATCTGGGTTTGAACAACACATCTATGAATATGCTACCAGAATGACCCTCAAGTTGACAAGTGTACATAAGGACACTACAGTGATGTAAATGTGGCAAACTCTCGTTAATAGCCTTAAATATAAATGTTTATTCGATAAATGACTTTCCTCACCTTTTTCTTATAGAAGAAGTCCAAAGTTTCTCTTGTCATGCACATTACAAATTACCAAAAATTGAATGGTCACATCTACAGTTCAATTCGTAAAAGTATGAATAGAGCTTTATTTTAGCTAATATGAGCCCAAGGTCTGCTGAGGCCACAAGTCATGTTCAATTTGAATTAAACAATGGTGGAGAAATATTTTAGATCTTATATTAAACCCTTCACTACCGAGATATCTCAGGCTCCAAAAGCACTATCTGGTGCCCCGATAGAGATATCCCAATCTGCAGCCCAAAAGCAAATGAAATTAGTTTTTTGCAAACAAATTTCATTGCTTTTGGGCTGCAGAAGGTGTCTTCAAAGTTTTAGCCCTGTGGGCATAATACTCAAAGAGCTAATACTGTGTAAAAATGGGCTGAAGAATGCCCTGACATCGGACATTCAGGAGCCGATACAGGGAGAGAGAAAAAAAAAAGAGCTGCAGCTGGAAACGCTGTAACTCAATTTAGCAGTAGATGGCGCCATCTACTGGCCAAATAGGTTATTTACAGTAGGAGATACAATGGGAATGTGCCCAAATATTTCTTACTGTATAATTAATTAGAAATGATTTTACAAAAAATCTGGGGTTTAAGACAACTGCTCTTTGTAAAATCACTTGGTAGTGAAGGGGTCAAGTTAATAGGGAGCATCGTAACTAGTTGAGTCAGTTCCTGATCTGGACAGAGCTCACTGCAGGAGGTGAGCTCTACAAAGACTACACTACTACAAAGAAAGTATCTATTTAATCATGCGGATGCATTCATTTTAATGTATTGTCTATTCAACACGTTTGATAAACAATGGTCAACTCAAACGTGTAATGGCCTTTTAACAAGCTACATTAGTTTGGTGACAATAACAATTAATGGCTGACAAAAAGCATAACCTGTAGTAAACTCCCCCAGTTGCATTATTTTTGTTAGACTTCCCACCCAGATGGAAGTCGTTTATCACACATCCTGGGAATGTTCCCAGCTACAAATAATTAATTCCCAGTAGATACAATCATATCCTGTTGCAGACATATATATTATAGCATTTATTACAATAAGTATTTAAACTGCATTCCTAAGACTGTATGGTGGCTGCAATAAAAAAAAAAACACACAAAAAACAAGAAACTGGAGTGCATGGCAGGAGATCTGTCAAATTTCCAATTTTCGAAGGAAATTCCTCCCTCCCACTTCCTACAGCACACCAACAGAGATCTGTGAGATTGCTCAGGAATTCTTGCTTCGACTACTGTGGAACAGACATTTCCCGGGATAAGACCGCTGGTGGGGATTTCATTGTAAATCAGAATGAGAACACTTGACCTGCCCAGGCTGTGAGGCTTGGACTGATACTTTACTGTTTCCTTAAAGTGACGTGAAAATACAATGTTTAAAAATTATTTACTAGAAGTATAATTAGGATCACTTTTTAATTGGAATGAAATAAAAGTAAGGTTTCCTCACTCACAAAATTTAACCCTAATTGAGAAAATCACCAAAAGACACTGTTACCCTTGGTTTTCTCTCTGACAGTGAGACAGGTGTCCTGACACATTTTTGACTGAGGGTATCTGTTCTTCAAGCATCTGCAGCAGGCCTATCTTGCAGTAGGGATATGAAGGCCATGGCTTAATGTAGCTGAGAAGGTTCTTTTCCAAGGAAAATTATGGCACACGTGGGGGATTGCTTTTCCATCTAACGACAGGTATCCTTCCCGGTTCTCACAATCACAAGATAACAAGGTTCTCCTAATGGTGGGCTGAGGAACCAGAAACAAACCTTTGACCCTAGACAAAAACCTGTGTGTCCATTAAGTTTATAGGTGCTTAAGTAGCCTACACAACAATTATTACTTGCCTTTAATAAACAAATTATTATATTTTGTAAAGAATATACCAAAAATAGATACATTGCGATTTTTGTTTGTTACTAGTAATTTTTATTTTCGATTTAATAATTTTATATTTAGGAAACCGTAGTCTACATGGCCAGTAGTACACCAAATCACATTTCTTCTGGCGTACTATATTCATATTGGATTATGGACCACAAATATATATTAGTCTTTAGCATTCACATTAGGAGCTGAACTTCTGTACCCTACTGTAAAATTGAATGTTCTTGAACCCAGGACATACTTGAAAAGGAGAGAAGTCTCAAGGTATTCTTCATGGTAAATTTTTTTCAGAAATAAATAAATATTGTAGACTAGGTACAGGGGAGCTGACATCACTATATGACATAAGGCAAGCTTCAGCTTGTTGTTACTACGGTTTAGCTTCATGCCTGAATCAGTTGTGAACAGAACAGCATTGTTCAATATATTCATTCTGTGGGGTTGGACTAAATGATGAAATAACGTCTGTTTAGAAATCTCTAGGGACATTCAGACATGATTAGGGGTAGGGGGATATAGTAAAATCTGCGTTGGCAGTATCTTGAAGGGAAATATGTTTTATTTACAGAACTTTTAACAAAGTGAAACATATCACACATATGCATTTATACCACTTTTTCATGGTCTCAGATTGGTGCCATTAACAAAAACGGACATTATTATTTTAATGTTATAGTAAATAAAAGATATATGCACGTCAGCCTTTCTGTGTAGTATTTTGTAAAATATTCAGATGAATACATAAAGGGTTATTCAGAGAGCGTGAAAAGCAGGAGAATGACTGGAGAATGAAAAATTCTAGGTCAAAATAGCCGATTTGGAAAGTGAGGTGAAAGGGAGAATTTTTCTGGTTTGGCTATTTTGACCTAGAATTTTTCATTCTCCAGTCATTCTCCTGCTTTTCACGCTCTCTGAATAACCCTGATAGTTTTCAATGCATCCCCAGCTTACCCTTGTTTTGTTGGAGCGGAAATCTTTAAGTCCTCTTTGGTCAGTAATTCAAATGGAGAGAATGCAGGTAATTCTGACATATTGTGCTCTTGGCTTACATCTAAAAATGTGCTCTGGGCCTATTTCATCTGCTCTACTTTCTACTTGTGTATGGTGTCTGGCTGTGATCATGTATTGCTTCAGGCCTCAGGGGATTAAAGATGGCTGCTCCTGTGAAGCATTACAACAACATAGAATGTACGATGCACAACTCCCATTAATTTTGGGCGGAAACACATTAGCAGTCAGCCACACCTCTTACAAACGAACAAACATTTTTCCTATGTGCTCCACCAGCCTACAAATTAAATAGATACTTTTTAGATTAACCAATATCTCTTTATTTGGTAGGCTATAGGAATCTGAGCATGTATGAAAAAAACATTTTCTCCCATGACGTAAGGCTGAGTCTGGAGATGCAATGTAGTATGAATAGAAGTATGCACTTGTAATCTTATTTTAAAAATAGTAACTAGAAATAAAATTACTAATGTTTATCTGTTTTGACAGAGATAGGGATTTTCAGGTATTGGGACTTCATTGCCACATTTCATTAGATTAGGTAGAAATATCATTAGGTATTTGTAACTGAACTTATTCATAAAACCTAAATGCACTTAGTAGTAAGCATTGTGCTTGAAAATTGGATCAAAAATCAAGCATGACTATGTACTTTTACCTTTTACTGTTGGAAGACGTGCTGTGCTGCCTGGTCCTGCCCTCTAGTGACACATAGCAGCCAGTAAGGCTAGGGTCAGACGAGCGTGATTTCTACGGACTGTACGTCCGTGCAGTACGGACATCGTCAGTACGGATGACGCAGTAGTGGTCACACAGTCCGTTTTTTCACTGAAGTTATTTTTGACGGATGTAGGAGGGAAAAATAAATTACAATGAAAAAACATTCTGTCCGTCAAAAATGCTGGACGTATAAATGCAGTCCGTCTGACCATGCTCCATCACTCACACACAAAGCTATGCAGACGTTGCAGACGTGGCGCACTCCGCACGTCCGTTCTAGCAGTATTACGTTCTTGCCTAACCTGCGTCCGTTTGCAGCGTCCGTCATGCGTCCGCAGTTCTGTGCGGACGTACTTCATGTGTCAGGCTCCAATGGACTTTCTTTCATGCTATCACGGATGTACTTTTAGGCGCAATCACGGACGTGAACACTACGCTCGTCTGACCCTAGCCTTAGAGAGCAGCGATGTATCTCAGGACATAAAGACTAGGGTCAGACGAACGCATTTTCGCGCTGTCTGTGAAAAAGTGCGTTCGAACGAATGGACGCATTTTTTCACGGAGTACGCGATAGCGGTCATACGATGCGCATTTGCGTTCGTGATTTTGTACGGATCATCAATAAAACACTTTTTGCATCTGGACGTTATGTTGGCCAGACATTAGCAGTGCCTGACATCTCAAATTCACGCACACACGCCGCTATGCGGCCGCAGCGCACTCTGTACGACTGTACTAGCGGTTTGACGTTCGACAAAATGCGTTCGTTTGCCACTTGCGTTGCGCGGCCGGACTTTCGTGCGACCGTACTTCGTATATTGGCCGTCATTGCCTGTCATTTGCTGCTAGTGCGGCCGTAATTAAGTGCGCCAGAACGCACGTTTAAAGTGCGCTAGTCTGACCCTAGCCTATGATTTAGGGTTTTGACCACAGCAGTAAAGTGTAGATTTTGGTAAATATTGAATCATGGGAAAATGTCCACAAAAATGGGACCAAGAGAGGAAAACCTATCTTTTTTTTTTCTGTTTTACATACAATTTCTTCGAACAAAGATAAAAAAAAACAGCATCATGTGGTTCATAAGGTGATTTTGTTTGTAACGCACAGGTAATCTAGTTTTTTCTGTGGTAGTGTTGCTTTAAACAAGCTACTTAAAAATAAAATATTTTGGGCCATATTACAAAGTTGGTGCTAACTTAACCAGAGCTGTTGTAAACGTAAAACCTCCATAGGCTATAATGGCTCTGGGAAGTTTACAACAGCTCTGGTTAAGTTAGCACCAACTAGGTAATATGGCCCTTTGGCTCCAGCTGTGCTGTGACCCACCGAGAGATTTCTTGGTGTCAGTGGGCCAGTCCTGGGTGACATGGGAGGAACCCTACATCAATTTTGCTTAGACAAGTTGCACAGGGTATGGCAAGAACCAAGGCATCCTCGAGCCATTGGGCCACTGAACATTTCATGGGCTGTTTCTCCTCTGATGGCACCACTGAAGGTATATAAAAACACTTTTTTTTCTGTCTCTAAAAAAAATATTATTATCGACGCTTGGTCAAACTGACCAAATTGGTTTTCAAATAATATTACTATGTGTTCTCATTAGCACATGAGTAATCAAGCGTAATCAAGGCTGCCCATACTAACAAGACAAATCTTACTTTATTGTCTCTACTCATTATCTAGCCATAATACCATACTTGTCAAGTTACAAAGTTTGGCCATGTGACACATTTTTCCCTAGGCTGTCACTTGGATTTAGGGAGGACTAAGGGAAAATGCACTATGAGTGTATGTTTACACATAGGACATACTTGAAAAAAAAGAGAAATCTCAATGTATCCTTCCTGTTAAAATACTTTGCAAATAAATAAATAAATAAATGGCGCTTAAAGACAGCTGTGTAAGCCATACATGAGTGCTTTATTAATATGGGCAGTCCTGATTTGCTGCTCGGCTAAGTAGCTAGTCAACCCGGGTCATGGACATTGTTAATAGTACAAATTGCATTACAACCATGTTCCCTCGGCTGGCTACTCCTCATCCCTCCCGATCTTAAATCTGTTAAAGTTGGCAGGTCTGGAATGCATTGGCATTAGACTTGGTGTGACCTATAAAATAAAGTGAACCCAACTTAATGAACCTTTATTTATGAGACCCAGACTTCACAATGAGCTTGGATAGCCATTGTGGGGGCCAGAGTAAGGTAGAAGGAAATTCATACTTAATAGATTAATGTTACATCCACAGGGCTAAACAAGCTAAATGTCAGACTTCTGTGTTGTTAATGTAGATAGACATAATGCTACTGAATTGTGTTTACATTGATTCATGGCTCATTTTGGTCCATAGGTTTCAGATGGTCAGCAACAGCAGAAGGTTAGAGGATTAGTCCAGACCACTGCTTGGATGGAGAAGTCATGGAATAACTTAAATTGTTATACAGAAAAGCTAATAGGCAACACTGAGCAGCATGTCATATGCCATATATTATTTCTGGTTTGTACCATTAGAGTCGAAGTAACAATGTCACGGATTGAGTGTAATCCAGCACAGAGACAAAACTCAGCAGTCACACAAAACCCAGTTAAACAATGAAACCCCTAATCTGACAGGCTGGTCCTTAGAATGGCCAGTGCTATTCTGAATAAAGAACATGAAAAATTACTATACATAGAAGTATAGAAACAACAGGGACAAGAGAAAGATCGCAGCACAAATACAAGCCGGAAGGTCGGTACACAGAATCCGTACAATAAATAACCAAAAAGGCAATAAAGAGCAAAACCAAAGTCCAGATACTAAAGCCAGGGTCAGAACACATAATCAGTATAATCCAAATAGGGACAAGAACAGAAACCAGGACTGAGAGTACTTAGCCAGGGGTGAAACCAAAGGATCACAGAATATACAGGAACACATTGTGGGGTATACTGGAAACCACAACAGGTCTCAGAGCTCTGTCAGTTGCTGCTATTTAAAGGCCTTCTAGCTCTATGATCAGGTGCAGAAGGCCCAGAGGGTATGTGTCCAGAACGGCACCCTCTTTGCCCAGGAGGCCTAACTGCAGCACGAGCAGGTCCAGCACCACCAGCAGGCATGACAAGCAAACTGATTAAATCAATAAAATGTTGCTGATAGAAATTGATGAACGGAGGTCATGGGCTGATATTGTCTAACAATATACTTGCTGTATTAACCCCTTAAGGACGCAGGGGTGGCGCCCTTAAGGGGTCGATTTCGCCGGCGAGGCGTACAGGTACGCCTCGCCGACAGGTGTCGGCGCGCAGCACTCATTCGGAGCCCTCCCCGCAGCCGGCTCGCAGTGCGTGTCATTGGCTGCAGGGGACGGCTTGATTTCAGGCCGTCCCTGTGCAGCCAATGACACGCGCCACAAGTCAGTGCGCACAGGCTGCGGGGAGGGACCAAGGCGGCCCCATTGAAGACAGCGGGGTGTACCTGTACGCCCCGCATCTTCAAAGCCCGCCCACCGGCAGGACGTCATGGAACGTCCTGCGGCGTTAAAGGGTTAATATAGCAGGGGATGGAGACCCTTAAATGATGGAGGCTACTTCTAGTTGGTAGCTGGCTTTAGATACCTACAGGTATTGATCTGGCAGTAGGGATTTCCCACTGTGACATAAATTCGTAATTTTATTTTTCTTTCAACAAAGTATGAACAAAAGCGGTCTAAAAGTTTGTTAGTAATGCAACTTTAACTTGCATTCCCTTTTTTTTTTTTTCTGAGTAAACGTCATTGAGTATCGGCCAGGGAAGTAAATCGGACCATTTAGGCTAGGGTCAGACTAACACATTATTCGCGTTGTACGTGAAAAAGTGCGTTCGAACGAATGGACGCATTTTTTCACGGAATACGCGATAGCGGTCATACCATGCGCATTTTCGTCCGTGATTTTGTACGGATCATCAATAAAACACTTTTTGCATCTGGACGTTATGTTGGCCGGACATTAGCAGCGTCTGACGTCTCCTAATCACGCACACACGCCACTAGCGGACGCAGCGCACTCTGTACGTCAGTACTAGCGGTTTCACGTTCTCGAAAAAATGCGTTCGTTTGTCACTTGAATTGCGCAGCCGCACTTTTGTGCGGCCGTTCTTCGTATGCTGCCCGGCATTGGACGTCATTTGCTGCTAGCACGGCCGTGATTAAGTGCTGCTAAACGCACGTTGATACTGCGTTAGTCTGACCCTAGCCTTAGAGTTGTGTTTTAAATATTGATTAATTTATTTCATGTTCACAAAATCCACTAAACTAAACACTGTAAGACAATTGTTTAATTTAGAATAACCACAAAGGCTTGATAGGAATGAGCATACGCTAAGACCTGCCTTCATTCCCTACTTGAAGTAAAAAAAGCAGTTATAGAAATCATTTATTGCCGAGGTTAATTCCCTGCTGGAATTCCCCAGTTTCAGTCAAACTGTCACACTTTCATTTTCAGTTTGCAAAGCTTTAATCAGATATTTTACCGCGTTGCTATTCATCTGAATTCTGGAGATTGTTCAATAAAGAAAAAAGTAAAATAGGGCAACGGAAGACAGTTCTCATACTGAAAAGAAGCAAAGTTTTAAGAGAAAAGGCAAAGGCATATTTTTTTTTGCAGTGTTCAGAGAAATTGTAATGTATCCAGTAGGAAATAGAAGACAAAGAGAAATATACCTGACAGATAAATAAATAACTTGCATAAATATTAGATATTCCAGATCTACAGGGTTATTCAGAGAGAGGTGAAAACCAGGAAAATGACTGGAGAAGTGAAAATTCTAGGTCAAAATAGCCGATTTGGAAAGTGAGATAAATGGGAGGATTTTTCTGGTTTGGCTATTTTGACCTAGAATTTTCACTTCTCCAGCCATTCTCCTGGTTTTCACCTCTCTGAATAACCCTGAATGTTTCTAAAGTAATACATCTGTATGTGTAAAAGTTATCATACTCACCACACATCAGTACAGAGATAAATGGGAGGATTTTTCTGGTTTGGCTATTTTGACCTAGAATTTTCACTTCTCCAGCCATTCTCCTGGTTTTCACCTCTCTGAATAACCCTGAATGTTTCTAAAGTAATACATCTGTATGTGTAAAAGTCATCATACTCACCACACATCAGTACAGAGTAACTGCCCTTTGTAGGCAAATGACAACCATGTAACTCTGTAAGGTGGGCTAAAGAGGCCAAATATGTAAGCATTACATTGATGCCTTCTTAGGTTAAGGTCAAAATGTAACCTGTTTGTGAATGGAAGAATTTTCCATACACCATAGGACTTCTTTTAATCCATTGAAGTGTGGAGAGGAGACTATTCCTCTGCAACAATGTGTAATGTCAGTACCTAACTGCAAGTGAAATGCTGGCATCGCTGTGGCCCACAGACCCTTCGTAACTGGACCCTGGTGTGGCATGTAGCCACATAGGGCAGGGCTCAAAATTGTGGACATGCACACGCAGACAGCACAATAAATTGTTTCATGCTGCGTATTCCGGCAGTGCTAACATGCAGCCCACCCCCCTACCCCAGGCTGTACGGTGGCAGGGATCAGCTGCCTAACCTGACCAAGCTCGTCTCTGTCACTGGCAGGGGGTGGAGAGGAGCTTCCCTGCCTCCTCGCTCTGCTCATACTGGGGTCTGATGACTGGGAATATTTGTGTCCGGAGTCTGATGTCTGGGTATTAATTTTATTTTTGTAACTTTATTCTAAATAAAACCTTTAACAGTGTAATTTCATAAGATAATTTAATGGGGTGTGTTTAGGGGCAGAGTTAAGGGCTGGCTTGGGGTTAGGTGGAGCAACTGGTGGCGAATAACTCTTATAGCCTGGTTTGTAGCTTGTGACTTGAAATTTTGAGCCCTAACATAGGGTACTAGGAAAGAGGAAGGACTGTAACATTTCAATGTTCTTGAACCCAGGACATACATGAAAACGAGAGAAATCTCAATGTATCCTTCCTGGTAAAATACTTTATAAATAAGTATGGGATACATCATGTTGTATATCTGAATGCAGGACCAGTTGCTATTGTAGTACTTGAATGAATGTTTATCTTGGATCCTCTGAAAAGTTGGGATCAAGCAATTACTGGTGCCGGGGTTTAAAACATACATCCACCCTTCAGGCAGGGCCGGATTTACCATTACGCACAGTAGGCATGTGCCTACAGGCGCCTGCCACAAGGGGGCGCCTTGCTCTGTGTGTAAAAAAAAATATTTATTTGTTTACACAATTTGCAATAATTTAGACCACTGTATCTCTGGAGCCATAAGGGCTAGAGGGACATATGAGGTATCATTGGAAAGGTCAGCTTATAGCCTTTCCAGTGATCCCAAATATAACCAGGTTAGATCTAAAAATAAAATATCTATTAAAATAATATTTTTCTTATTTTTTCTAACACGACACTATTATTCAGTTAACAATTATAAAGTGAACAGTGATGCTGCACTAACTCTCCTCATTTACCATACTGCCAGCAAGTGTGTATCTGGTGAAGCAATGCATTGATTGTCAAAGCCTAGACCGTGGTGCTGCAGTGAGGAGGGACAGGGGGACTTTGGAACCTGCATCCCTGAATTGTACAGCACACAAGGTTAAGTGAAGTGTCATTGGAAAGGTCAGAGTCTAGTCTTTACTATGATACAAACATGACCATGTAATGTGTAAAAATAAAAAATATGAAAAAAGTAAATGCAAAATATTTTTTTTCTGTTCTACAGCAGAGGCAATATATGCTTTTATTACATATAAAACAAACAATGCTGCTGCATTCACTGCCCTCCTCCTTTAACCATTCTACCCCACTGACTCCCTCACTCCCTGCCCCCTCTTCTACTATGTCTTCCTTTTCTACAATCTCGGAGGAGGATGTAACAGAACTTCTTATGTCCTCCTACCCGACCACCTGTCCACTTGATCCCATCCCCTCACACCTTATTCGGCCTGTCCTACCAGTTACTGTCCCTGCTTTGACTCATATTTTAACCTCTCCCTCTCCTCTGGAATATTCTCCTCAGTATTCAAACGTGTTTTGATCACCCTATTCTAAAAAAGCCATCTCTTGATCCTACCTCCCTCTTGAATCACTGTCCCATCTCTCTGCTCCCCTTTGCCTCCAAAATCTTAGAACGTCTGGTCCATAACCAGCTCACCAGTTTTCTTGCTGCTAACTCTCTACTCGATCCGCACCAGTCTAGCTTTCGCTCCCAACAATCTACTGAGACTGCTCTGACCAAGGTGACTAATGATTTAGTTGCCGCTAAAACCAAAGGTCACTTCTCCCTCCTTATTCTTCTTGACCTTTCCGCTGCATTCAACACTGGTGATCACCCTCTCCAGCTCCTCACGCTGCATCAACTTGGCCTCAGTGACATCACTCTCTCCTGGTCCTCTTCCTGTCTCTCTTTTCGCTCCTTCAGTTTCTCCTTCCCTGGTGTCTCTTCACCACAAGTTCGTCTTTCATTTGGGGTACCTCAAGGCTCTGTTCTGGGTCCCCTACTCTTCTTGATCTATACTGCCTCTTTGGACAACCTCATCTCTTCCTATGGATTCCAATATCACCTCTATGCTGATGACACCCAAATCTACCTTTCCTCTCTCGATCTCTCTCCTACGGTGTTGGACCGTGTTACTGCCGACCTATCGGCTGTCTCCGACTGGATGACTTCCCATTTCCTAAATCTCAACCTCTCTAAAACTGAACTTCTCATCTTCCCTCCCTCTAAAACCTCCATTCCTGCACCAATTTATCTTCAGGTGAATGGTGCCACCATTACTTCTACCTCTCAAGCTCCATAGCCTCAGGGTCCTCTTGGACTCCAATCTATCCTTTACTCCTCGCATTCAGTCTCTAACCAAATCTTGCTACTTCCACCTAAAAAACATTGCACGCATCTGTCCCTTTCTTAATCCAGACTCTAATAAAATGCTCATCCAAGTTCTTATTATCACCCGCATTGACTACTGTAACCTCCTTCTCTCTGGCCTTAAGAGATCCCAGATTCTGCCTCTGCAGTCTGTAATGAACACCTATGCCAGACACGCTTCAAGACTTCTCCCGAGCTGCACCCTTTCTATGGAACTCCCTCCCCCGCAACATCAGACTCACCCGTCTCTCCAGTCCCTCAAGAAGTCTCTGAAAAAGCATTACTATAGAGAAGCCTATCAGCTCACTCCATGATCCCCCACTGTTATTTCCTGCTCGATCTTTCCATACAGTCCTCCTGCAACCCGCTACTTCAAATACCCTATTCACCCTCACCTAATGTGTCACCCCCTCTCCTTTTAGTTTGTAAGCTCTCGAGCGGGGTCCTTCCTCCTTCTGTTCAGTGTGTGTAACATATATGTATATTTGTTATTCTGTTTCTCCCATTGTACAGTAATACTTGTAACTGTAACTAATTAAACTAAGGCAACATATTCTGCCTCTTCTTTTGATTTGAGCAAAGAGAAAAACAGTTTCAGTTTTGGGGGGGAGGGGCACTCCGCATTTCTTTGCCTACTAGCTCCTGAGGTGCAAATCCTGCCCTGCCTTCAGGCATGCACAGAGCCACTTCAAGAAGTCTCTGAAAACGCATTACTATAGAGAAGCCTATCAGCCCACTCCATGATCCCCCACTGTCATTTCCTGCTCCATCAGGCATGCACAGAGTCACTATAACCCATTACATAACTTGAATGTATTGGAGTGTCCCTTAATGTGGTATGTGTGGCCTTTCTGCTAGCATCACTTTTAACCCATTCAGACCCAAAATCGAGTTATCTCGACTTTGCATTGTAATGCATTGAAAAGCACATCAAAAGACAGTTTTCACACCTTTTTAAAGCAGGATTAGTGTGTCCCTGTGAAGAAATGAAATCCTTTGTTTTATTTCTCTCCAAGCATCCTGGAGAGATGTAAAACCAACTGCAAATAGAAGCCCCAGTCCTCACTGAAACAAGATCAAATAGATTACTGCTGCATTACAGCTGCCAGGGAGATGACAGAATACAGGGAGAGCTCTGGGGTCCCTCATGGCTATACAGGGATAGGATTCAGGGGGTTATAATGACTGAATATCCCTGTACAGTACAGATGTAAGGTGTTACTGTAATTTACAGACATTAAGCCATATACAGATAATATGTTTATATTCTATTGGTATTTTTTGTGGAACCTCCATTGCTAATAACCTCATTATGATCACTACAAATCCCCATAAGCAGGAGATCTGAACATTTTTATTATTTATCTTTATCGCAGTTCCTGTATCGAACACTAAGATTTTATTTTCCCGAATGATAATAATGCAGACCCTTTTTTTCAATTGTGTTAGATAAAGGATAAATTAAAAATGAGCAAATTAATTATTTAAAATATTTAACTATCTTAAAATGACAATTTCTGTGCAAAACCTCAATTGTTAACTTTACATCCCATGTTTCAAATAAATGGTATGATGATATTAATTTCCAACAAAAATCGCTTGATAGCGAAGGGATTAAAGAGAAATTTCATATCATATAATTATTGCTTATATAAGCATATTCAGATTTAGTCAACCATGTGCTGATTGGTCCTGAAAATATCCTAAGTAGCGATAGCTAAGGAGTTATTCAGTAAGTGCTGTGGTTTGTTGTAGCTGCAAAGAATGGTTAATACTGTCGTTGTTGCAACCGTGACAAATGTCAACGTTTCACAAAAGGGACATTCAAACAGTGGCAGGGGAGGCTTCAGTGTGGAAGCTTCCCTTACCATCATTTTAATTTTTCTTTATGAAATTCCAAAGTTTGTTGCACTTGTAACAAATGCGACACTTGCTATTGTTTGCAACATCAGCAAACACCAACTCTTATTGAATTACCCCCTAAGTTTACCCAACTTATTTTTATCTCTATTACCCTTTGATTGTAAACGTGTATGATTTCTTGGGGACATTATGTGCTGTCTTCTTAAATGGATTTTTTTTTCTCATTGAATTATTTCTGACAGGGTAAATAGAACCTCCCAACACCCAATCCAGTGTACATAATCAGGCATATGGCAGTTCATCAACCATTATTAACCTGTTCACTACCAAGTGATTTTCAAAAAAAACAGTCAGAAGCCAGTGGTTTTTTGAAAAATCACTTTTAATAAATTGTACAGTAATACATCTCTCTTACTGTAATAACTTATTTGGCCAGTAGATGGCACAATCTAGTGCCAAATTGAGTTATGGGGGTCTTAACAGCAGGTCTTCTAACTGCTGACAGCTTCTGAAAGCCCGATATTTCAGATCTATCAGCTGCCGATTTTACGGTTTTAGCTCTTTGGGCATTATGCCCACAGGATTAAAACCTTGGGGGCACCTTTTGCAGCCCAAAAGCTAATGAAATTCATTTGCAACTAACGAATTTCATTTGCTTTTGGGCTGCAGATCAGCATACCGAGATATCTGATGGTGTGTTTGAAGCCTGACATATCTCAATGTCGGTAGTGAAGGGGTTAAGGGTATAAATCTATAGCAATCCCTTCCTTATTGGCACATTTACATACATTTTTCATTCACGTGTGTTCGCTGTCTGTATGGTATTAAGTATAGTATTTAATTAAGGTTTGCGACATTTATGAATAAAGTTTGGATTTTGGTAATAATCTTTTTTCATTTTTTCTGTCATTACCTAAGAGCATTAGATGTGGGCATTTTTTGGTTTACATCACATCTATTTCTAGTTATTTTGACTTTAGCGCTAGTCAGATTTTTGTTATTACTTTGTATACTTTGGGCTCTATTACAATCCCTGCGCTAAAATGGGGGCGGTAGGGAGAAAAAACTGCACCCCACAGTTTTCCCCCTACCGCCCCCGGATTAACGGGGGATTACAATGCAGGCGCAAAAAATGCTGCCTGCATTGTTTGCACCCGCTATGTCCCAGGATGCGCGCGGCAGCGCTAAGCGAAGCCGCGCGCATTCTCTCAATGGAGTCCACAGGACTCCATTGAAGCAGACGCCGGCAGTGACATGACCAGCCGGATCTTGCCTCGCGAGATCCGTCAGGTCGGCGTAGTCAGTGGCGTAGCGTGGGTTGTCAGCGCCCGGGGCCAGCCAAGAATTGTGCGCCCCCCCCCAACCTGTGGACACGTTATCCATATTGCCCCAGCTCTCACATGGATATTGCCCCAGCTCACACATGGATATTGCCCCAGCTCACACATGGATATGCCCCAGCTCACACATGGATTTGCCCCAGCTCACACATGGATTTGCCCCAGCTCACACATGGATATGCCCCAGCTCACACATGGATATTGCCCCAGCTCACACATGGATATGCCCCATCTCATGGATAATGCCCCAGCTAACACATGGATTTGCCCCAGCTCACACATGGATTTGCCCCAGCTCACACATGGATATGCCCCAGCTCACACATGGATATTGCCCCAGCTCACACATGGATACTGCCCCAGCTCACACTTGGATATGCCCCAGCTCATGGATAATGCCCCAGCTCACACATGGATTTGCCCCAGCTCACACATGGATTTGAACCAGCTCACACATGGATATTGCCCCAGCTCACACATGGATTTGCCCCAGCTCACACATGGATTTGCCCCAACTCATGGATTTGCCCCAGCTCACACATGGATATGCCCCAGCTCACACATGGATTTGCCCCAGCTCACACATGGATTTGCCCCAGCTCACACATGGATATTGCCCCAGCTCACACATGGATTTGCCCCAGCTCACACATGGATTTGCACCAGCTCACACATGGATTTGCCCCAGCTCATGGATTTGCCCCAGCTCACACATGAATATGCCCCAGCTCACACATGGATATGCCCCAGCTCTCACATGGATATGCCCCAGCTCACACATGGATTTGCCCCAGCTCTCACATGGATACTGCCCCCAGCTCACACATGGATATGCCCCTGCTCATGGATTTGCCCCAGCTCATGGATTTGCCCCAGCTCACTCAATGATTTGCCCCAGCTCACACATGGATTTGCCCCAGGTCATGGATTTGCCCCAGTTCATGGATTTGCCCCAGCTCTCACCTGGATATTGCCGCAGCGGCAGCCAGCTCATACATGGATATTGCCCCAGCTCCAGCAGGGGTTGAGGGGGCCCAGATGCCGGGCAGCGGGAGTGCCTTCCCGGTCCTGAACAGCGTGTGAGTCCGTCCGAGTTGAAGGGGAGGCGGCTGCGTGCGTGCGCTTGTCACGCGGTCCGGCCAGTCAGGTGGTACAGAGACTCAGTACCACCTGATTAGCCGGACCACGTGACCTGCGCCTGCACGCAGCCGCCTCCCCTTCAACACTGACGGACTCACTGTTCAGGACCGGGCAGGCACTCCCGCTGCCCAGCATCTGGGCCCCCGCAACCCGTGGGCCCTTGGGCGGCGCCCGAGGGCCCGGCGGGACAATCCGGGCCTCAAGTTTTAGGGGTGCAAATTTCTTTTGAAATTATGCGCCCCTAAGAAAACTGCACCCGGGGACACGGCCCCCCCAGCCCCCCCACGCTACGCCACTGGGCTTAGTGATACGCAGGGAGAGACTGGGGGACTTTTTCCCCCAGTTTTTCCCTGCTCCCGCCGGATGTAGGAGGCGAACAGTGCCGTGGTCCTCGCCGCGGGACAGAGGGTAAGTATGTGATTTATGTCTTTTTAGGCTGGTGTTAACGGATTCTGCAGAAGCGGAATCCGTTAACACAAGTTCTGGCTCTGGTTAACGTTTCGCTATCCAGAGCCAGGCGTTAATCAGCGCTGGGACTTTGTAATCCAGCGCTGATTAACACTTTGTGCTCCCCATGTTAAGTATAGGGAGCACAAAGTGCTGTAACCTCGCGCTGAGTAGCGCAAGGTACCAAACGCAAATGGGTTTTATAACCCGTTTGCGTTTGCATTGTAATATGCGGTAGATACCGCAGCTAACGCTAGTGCTCACACAGGTGAGTGCTACCGTTAGCGTTAACAGTGTAATAGGGCCCTTTGTATTTAGGGAATAGGCTAGTTTTATCTGTTACATTTTTTATGATAATTATTGTATAACCATACTATCCAAGTAATAATGTATACATGGTAAATAGTTTGTAATACTGTTTAGAACATTGTAAGAATTTTATGGTTCTAAATGGTGTTTATGAATTGCAGTTTTGACTTTCAATAGTTGCCTTTACTGTTATATGCATTAATTTATATGTTCAGTTGTTACTTCGCATTAGTTCTTGGCAGCTGATCTGAATGTTTTTAACATAGCTTAAACTCATGAGATTTCTCATAAACTCGAGATTGTGAAATGGGAATTGGACTTCCACACAAACTTGCCTTATGTAAAATAAAGGGACAATATAATGACCTTAACAGTACATTGCTGTTAGAAAAAAAATTATGTTACTGTATATATATATATATATTTGATATTACTTAAAAATATTTAGTACATTTTAAATTCCTAAAATGTGACAAATAACAGGCTGTTGGTCATTTATTGCCAGGGAGTGTGCACGGGGTTAATGGGTATTTATTATTTATTTATTTATTTATAAAGGATTTTACCAGGAAGGATACACTGAGATTTCTCTCGTTTTCAAGTATGTCCTGGGTTCAAGAACATTGAATTGTTACAGAAATACAAAGTAATAAAATGCAAGATATTAAAAATAAACTAAAAAAAAAACAGCACAAATATACAGATTAACAGAAAATAAATATATTCACTATGTTACATGTTTACAGGTGCATTCTGTATTGAGGTATGTTAATAGGGAGTTCTTAAGTGACTTTAGACTGGGGGAAGATTTGATGGCGTCTGGGTATGAGTCCAAGATGCAGCAATACAGGGGCCAGGGGCCAGACAGGTTTCAGGGCAAAGCAATAAACGATTGTTAAGAGAATATATCAGGGGTAAGATCAAGGCAACACAGGAGAAAGGGTTAAATAATAGAGGTAGCTGGGCATGACAGGAATAGGGCTGGACAGAGGCACAAGACACAGGACAGAGAGCTAGACAGGAAGGAGGATGACACTAACTGACTAAATACAGGAGAAAGAGAAAGGAGCAACACAGGAAGAGGGCTGACTAGGGGAACAGGTAGAAAGACTAAGGATAGTGGGCAAGGTAGTTTTATGGAAACTGGTAACAATAGAACCAGGGGATACTGAGAGAACGGACACAAGGAGGCTCACAATACAGGATACAGGCTGGGAGGGACAAAGGCAAGACGGGGCTGTAGTAGCCGAGGGTCTTGGAAGGCAGCAGGCAGATAATTGTGGTTACGTCCGTAGCAGAGGTTTGGTACAGAGGAATCCAGAATAGCAAAGCAGGGGGGCACAGGAAAACAGGACAGGTAATAAGGAAGATAATGCCGGGTTTCTAGGTAGGATACGTGATGGGTAGGCAGGGTACTTGATGGGTTGAAAGGTGGGGTACTCTGTAGGGTACAAGGCAGTATGTTGGAGGGCAGTAGAACAGGATCTCAGGAGTCTCAGCAGACAAGTCTGACACTGTCAGGTGTGCTGCCACTGGAGGGGGTGAGGGGGCAAACCCTGGATGCAGTGATACACTTGAGAATTTGGATAAGGTGAATATAAACAGGGCTTATTCAGAAACATATATAACAATGGAGAGGGGAGAGGCAGGAAAGGGGTAACTAAGGAAACAGAGGGAAGACACAGAGGGCCTTTATTGGAATGTACACAGAAAACACCTAAACAAACAGGACATAAGGGGACTCACGGATATCAGACCGGCAATACAGGAAAAGGGGTGGATAACAAACAGAAGGACACGACAGGTATATGGCTGACTTAGGTTTTGCTGATACAGGTGGAATATCTCTGATAGGCAAGGTCCTGATGCAATGATGGTCTGTAACACGATGAGAACCTTAAGCAAGAACAGCAACAAGGGGTCTTGAAGACAGGAACAGCAACAGGGGGTCTTGAGGGAAGGAACAACAGAGGGTCTTGAACAGGAACAGCAACAGGAGGTCTTTGGAGGGTCTTGAGGCGTGGTACCAGAAGGGAGAATCAGATTAACAAAGTCTAGGAGGAAAGCCAGAGGTCCGGTGTACAGTATACAGTCAAAAGCAGGAGGGCTTCCTTCCAGGCTGGTTACAAGACATAGACTAAAGAAACAACATAATGCAGAAGTATCTTGGGTAGGGCATGTCTCTTTTAACCCCTTAAGGACGGGAGTAATTTTACAACTTTGGCGCTCTTTCGGAAGTGAAGTTTGCTGAAGTTTTTGCTCATCATGTTTAAACGCGGTTTTAAGTCACATATTATTATACCACCCAGACAAATTATATATCGTTCTTTCCGGCAGACTCGGAAGATTAATAATATATCATAATTATATATAAAAGTCATGTCCTGCCAGAATGCTATAACAAAATATGTAAAAAAAATTGAATTTTCAATAAAATTTCAATCATCCACAGTGTATAAAGTGTTTTTTTTTATCACATTTTTTTATCCCATCCCTTGCGGTTATATTCTATGGGGTAGACTTGGGAACCCTTTTTTTTTTTTTTTGGGTGGGGGGGAAATTACGTGATTTTAGCTAAAACCCCCCCAAAAAAAATCATTGGTGAAGCATCATTGTTCACATTATAATTGAAATGTGAACAATAATGCTGCATCAAAAAAAAAAAAGCACGTTTTTATTTTTTTAATAAACTAATTAATTGTTTTTTTATTTTTATTTTTATACACTTTTATTTAACTTTTTTCATTGTCATGTTTGATATCGTTGGAAAGGCCATGCTCAGACCTTTCCATCGATATCAGGCATGACCCCCTAGCTGGCACCAATCAGGAGATAAAGGGGTTCAAAGAACCCCCCTATCTCCTGCAAGGGATTTCCATAGGAAATCCCTTTGCAGCTAGGGGCTTCCCCAGTTAACTGACATCATTGCACATGGCGCGATGAGTCATTTGATGCGGGGGGGACCCAGAGGTGGGGGCTGCCATCCAAGATGGCGGCCCCCACCGGAAATAGGCCGCGATCGGGCACAAATTTGTGCTCGGTCGCGACCTGGCAACTCATGGGTTAACCCCAATACATCGCTGGAAAGGTCAGGCTGTGACCCTTCCAGCGATGCTGGCCACAGCCTTGTAGCCCCCGGCGATGGGGAGATAGAGGGATCCGAAACTGACGTCATCGCACCCCCGGCGCGATGACGTCAGTGCGCCGGAGGAGGAAACCCTGCCAATCTGACTCCGTGGGAGTCAGAGCAGTGAGGGAGCCGCCGGAGTAGGTGAGTATCTCCCGGGGGGGCTGGAAACGCCGAGGACGTACATTTACGTCCTGCGGCACCAAAGCCTGCCTAATGCAGGGCATAAATGTACGTCCTGCGGCGTTAAGGGGTTAAATAGGAGATTTGTTGAAGTGTGGAAAAAAGGGCGTAGCTCTCTTTTGAGGAGGCCTCATCAGATGGGATGGGGTGCACCTGAGGCTAGTTTGAGTAGGCAGAACACCTAGGTAGGACTTTCAGGAGCCTGGATGATACATAAGGCTGAGGCAAAAACTTGGTAAGGAATCATGAGTGAGCAGGACAGGAAAGGGGTTGATGGAGTTGTCAACACAGAGAAGCACCGAATTTGACCTTGGTGCGGTGCTGTGACATTAATGGACTACGTACTAGATTCATAGGAGTGCACAGCCTATTGCCTTAGGGTGTGCACCCAAAAGCTCAAACGTGTGCGTGTGTGGTGTGTGTGTGTGTGTGTGTGTGTGTATATATAGATATATATAAAAAAACTGTATCACATGCACCTTATGCATACATACGCAGACACATGTACAGACACACACTCATGCATTCATGCATTCAGCCAAAATATATCATTACTATCAGGTCTATTCAACAAAGGTGAAACTCAGGAGAATTAGCAGGGGAAGTGAAAATTCTAGGTCAAAATAGCCTAACCAGAAAAATTCTCCAATTTATCTTACTTTCCAAATCAGCTGTTTGGTCTGGATTGTTCACTTCTCCTGCCATTTCTCATGAGTTTCACCTTTTATTGAATAGACATGTATGTGTATGCTTCAGGGGTGCAGCAACCCTGGCTATCCAGATGTTTTGGAACTACATTTCTCGTGAGTCTCAACTAACCAAATTAGTGGCCGAACAACAAATGAGATATAGTTCCAAAACAGCCAGAGAATGACCCCAGAATACAGCTTATTATCACACCAAAATGCTATATAAAAAAAACTGTTAATTTCGATACATATTTTACATAATCATGTTTAGGAACCTTAGAAAGGCCAGACTCTGACCTGTCCAATGACACCTAACTTAACCTTGTGGGGTATAAATAATGGAGATACAGGGGTCCATAGCAACTCCCGCCTCTCCCCGCACCAGTACAGTGTTTTTGTTTTAGATGAAACCATGTGTAATAACGCACACTGGTCTTTCCACTGATGCTCATATGACCCTGTAGAACTTACAGGACCAGCGATACAGTGGCCCAAAGGACACCTGTATCTCCAGTAAAGGAATTTCACAGCTGGGAGGGGGGAGTGGGAAAGACTCTGACATCATCATACTCTTGAGCGATTAAATCAGTGTCCAGGGAAAGTCCTACAGTGAGGGAAAGATGTCAGCCCACTGTGAAAGAAAAAAGAAATGACACGAAGCTGCAGGACTTCAGCGACGTGCTGAGTACATCCTCTGCACACAAACATAAAACCAGAAGATGCGCTCAGCATGTCGTCAGAAGCAAAGAAGTTATAGGGGGAAAAAACGGGGTAACGTTTGTGCAGAGTGCCCATTTAACCTCTTGCTGCCTTGCACCACTAGTTAGTCTCCTACCTGTACCTCACGATGCTGCCAAGACGCTCGCTGTAATTCTTATTTTTTTGGAGTGCAGGCAGCAGATATTGTGCTTGATGATTCTAGGAGCAATACCATCCTATTGGGTGCAGGTCTAGTGGGCAATGCCGGGCTGTGACAAGGACATAGTGCAGACTTTTACACACAGCAGCCTGTTTAAAGACAAATACATTCTTTACACACACACAGCCATTCATCCGCATACATAGCCATATCCCCCCTCCACCCCAGGGGTACGTAGCAATAAAGCTCACAGCAATGTGCAGTGTGTATGAGCGTATCACAGAGCTGCACAGAAATATAACTCACAGTAATGTTTGGTGTGTATGAGCGTATCACAAAGCTACACAGCAATAAACCTCACAGTAATGTGCACTGTGTATAAGTGTATCACAGAACTCCACAGTAATAAAACTCACAGTAATGTGCGGAGTGTATGAGCATATCACAGTGCTGCACAGCAATAAAACTCACAGTAATGTGTGCGCTGTGTATGAGCATATCATAGAGCTACATGGCAATAACAGTCACAGTAATGTGCGCTGTGTATGCAAAGCACAGATCGCATTGCAGACCCCACAACCATCCGGACAACCAGGGATATGTAGGCTCCGCTGCACAGATAAAGGGCCCCGGTGGCTGGCCAGCTGGGACTGAGATTGTGCCATGGGCCGGGATTAAGGTGTCACCAGGAACACCTGGCACACCCCGTGCGGACACCTATGCCCAGATTTCATTATAATCCCCTTCACTACTGTGATCTACCAAACTCGATCTGGTCAAATTCTTAGGCACTGCAAAGGAATTTAATTTACTGCAAAAAGATTGTTTGCAAACGAGCACCAGAATGTGTCCCCAAATTCTCAGTACTTTGGACATGTCAGTCAAGGTCCTAAAGCTGTTTAAACAGCCTGAAGATCTGCTTTGCTTCAAAGACACACGGATCCCCAGCTGTAAACATGTAGTAGCACTTCTTAGCAAACAGGGGGAGCCCTCTGCCTGTCAAATAAGATTCCTGTCTTTAAAAAGTAACCAAAATGTATATTATGAAGAGTATATTAATGTTTACACTGTCTCCAATGAAAGCTATTTTCCACAAATCCACTGAATCTTGGCTGTAGTTTTGCGAGAAACAATTTGGTAATGACAATGTTTATGCACACAACAGAATTATTTCCCTCGTTCACTATAAACGTGTCAACCAAATTTCACTACATTACCACTATATTTTTTTAAAGAAGGATTTTTACCATGAAGGATACATTGAGATTTCTCTCGTTTTCAAGTATGTCCTGGGTGGCAAGTATGTACCGTTAGATGTCTCGCCCAAGTTCACTTACTGGAGAGGTGCTCTTGCCGGGATCGAACCTGTGTCTCCACAGTCTCTCTCCACAGTTATAGAGCAGTGATGTTACCTCTACTCCACCCAGCCGGTATTAAAATACATTATAGATATAATGATGTTTTTATCTTTTGCAGTCATCCAAAAGGACTGCCATCAGAGAGAATGAGTCTGTTATGTTCAAAGCTTTCGGTAAACTTGAGTCCAAGGTACATAAATTGAATGTATCAGTTCTTCTCCGTTCATAATCCATTGTGGTAATAAGAATATAAATCCTGAGGCACTTGCTTAATGAACAGAAAGATGAGCTCTGCGGTAAACTGCTATCTGCAAGGTTATCTAAATGACAGATTGTTGTGCACCAAAAAAGTCTCTGTTAACAGAGTCCCTTTTATCTCTAAAGAGATATTTCTTATGAATGTACTTTGAAGTTGCAATTCTACATGACAAGAGAATTAAATAAAGTAAATATATTTTGCAATGGGAGTTTTTTTCTCTGTATGTCTCTAAATTATCCCGTAAATATAAAATATGGCATGCACCGTACTACTAATTAGTGTCAGAATTACATCTTTATTCATGTTAGTTAGATTTAGTTTGACCAAAGCTGCATTCACCTAGCCTAGGTTAAGTTGATCAGGCTCACTGTCCTGACAATAACTTGTAGGATTCTATACCTATACACTCACCGGCGACTTTATTAGGTACATCTGCTCAATTGCTTGTTAACACAAATTGTTAATCAGCCAATCACATGGCAGCAACTCGATGCATTTAGGCATCTGGATGTGGTGAAGATGACTTGCTGAAGTTCACACTGAGCATCAGAATGGGAAAGAAAGGGGTTTTAAGTAACTTTGAACGTGCCATGGTTGCTGGTACCAGACGAGCTGGTCTGAGGATTTCAGAAACTGCTGATCTATTGGGATATTCGAGCACAAGCATCTCTAAGATTTACAGAGAATTGTCCAAAAAAGAGAAAATATCCAGTGAGTGGCAGTTGTGTGGACAAAAATTCCTCGATGATGTTGTTGGTCAGAGATGAATGGGCAGAGTGGTTCAAGATGATAGAAAGGCAGCAGTAACTCAAATAACCACTTGTTCCAACCAAAGGTATGCAGAATACCATCTCTGAATGCACAACATGTCGAACTTTGAAGCAGATGGGCTACAGCAGCAGCAGACCACACCAGGTTTCATTTTTGTCAGCTACGATCAGGAAATTGAGGCTACAATTTGCACAGGCTCACCAAAATTGGAGAATAGAAGATTGGAAAAACGTTGCCTGGTCTAATGAGTCTTGATTTCAGCTGTGACAGTCAGATGTTGTAATGTTTGCTTTTTGTGCTGCTGATGCGTTTGTGCAAATGACTCTCGGATGCAGAAATAAGGATAAACATGGTACTGGTTTATTATAATATAGCAGAGCTGTTGAATGACCGTTGTTCACAGAGAGGCCAACTGCCAAATGACCCAGCCAGTTCAGCGGTCACCAGACAATTTGAACACTGGGATATGATTGGTTAGTAAATGCATATGCAAATATTCCAGATGTTAGGGTCTGAATTTGGCATAAACAACATGAAACCATGGATCTATCCTGCCTTGTATCAACAGTTTAGGCAGGTGGTGATGGTGTAATGGTGTGGTGGAGATTTTCTTTGCAAACTTTGGGACCCTTAGTACCAACTGAGCATCGTTTAGACGCCACGTCCTACCTGAGTCTTGTTGCTGACCATGTCCATCCCTTCATGACCACAATGCACTCAGACATCTTCTGATGGCTACTTCCCTCAACATAATGCATCATGTCACAAAACTCAAATCATCTCAAACTGGTTTCTCGAATATGACAATGAGTTCACTGTACTCCAATGGCCTCCATAGTCACCAGATCTCAATACAATAGAGCACCTTTGAGGTGTGGTGGAATCTGAGATTTGCATCACGGCTGTGCAGCCGACAAATCTGCAGCAACTGCGTGATGCTATCATGTCAATATGGACCAAAATCTCTGAGAAATGTTTCTAACATTGAATCTATGCCACAAAGAATTAAGACAGTTCTGAGGGCCAAAAGGGTCCAAACCGGTACTAGCAAGGTGTACCTAATAAAGTGGCCGGTGAGTGTTTATGAAATGGTTTATTCAATAAGCATTGGACTGGGGAAGAACTGCAAAAGATTTGTAAATTGACGACCAAAAATACCACATATGATTTTCCTTTTTCATCTTTCTCTTTTCATTCTGCTGCTTGACCCAAATTTCTTGCCAACTTTTCTTAATTTCAGAGCTTAGAGAATACATTTAAAAGACCTGTAGGCACTGTGACCATTCAATGTAATTTGAGTGAATGCAGTGACTTGAGTGCCCTCCACCCCTGAAAAACAGGGTTAGCTCGTTATAGGTAGAAAATAAGTAAATAAAAAGTTAAAAAAATTACCGAACTGATAAAAGACTTACTTCAAAACAGATCTATCCAGCTAATGTCTAATATAGGCAGAGGTCAATAAAAAAAAGATAAGGATCCTGGAGGTATGAAGGGAACAAGGATTTTAAAAAAATTACCCTTCCTATTGTATACTAAAATGTGCTGTTCCTATATCAATCTCCACAATACAGAGATTAGTGTATAACCTGTGTATACTCATACACAGGGGATAGACAATGGGATCACAAGGATTTGGGTGATTTCCTTCCTAAAGTGAGACATATGGAAAAGAAGTGACCAGAGAGGAAATGTAGAATATGTAAATAGGTGTAACTACATAATTAGTCTTCCCAAAATAACATTCCCTGCTAATATGACTACTGTGGCAGCAAAGACCTAGCAATAATGCTAAGCAATCTTTTTTATTAAAATAAAAATAAAAAATGCATTTGATTGTTTGGTGTATTCTATGCAGCTAATTCACTGAGATTTTTGTTTCTCTAAAGAGAAAAATACATTAAAATATAAGAAAATAAAAAAATCTAATAGAGAATAAAAAAACATAAAGGGCGCTCTTCTCTTCTTAGCACTATGGCTAGGGTCAAACGAACGCATTATTCGCAGCGACTGTCAAAAAGTGCATCCGAACGCATTGACGTATTTTTTCACAGAATGCGCGAAAACGGTCATACGTTTTTCGTGCGTGATTTTTTATGGATCTTCAATAAAACACTTTTTGCGTCTGGACATTATGTTGGCCGGACATGAGCAGCGTCTGACATCTCCTAATCAGGCACACACGCCGCTAGTGGACGCAGTGCACACTGTACGTCAGTACTAGCGGTTCTGTGTTGTCGAAAAAATGCGTTCATTTTCCACTTGCGTTGCGCGGCCGGACTTTCGTGCGACCGTACTTCGTATATTGGCCGTCATTGCGCGTCATTTGCTGCTACTGCGGCCGTGATTAAGTGCGCCTAAACGCACGTTAAAAATGCGCTAGTCTGACCCCAGCCTAAAATGGGAAGCTAACGGGAAAAACCTGCGCCTGCAGATTTCCCTGTATCATCCCCATTTAAGCGCGATGTTCTAGTGCAGGCGCCACCTCGGCACCTTGCACCAGAACGTAGCGCTACACGCAGTGATACTCGCAGTAATGCTTCCACGCCACTGTGAGTGTCACCTCCTGGAGTCCATAGGACTCCATGGAGAGCTGACCTTCCGTGCAGCAAGATCGCGTAGCGCCACGGAGTGATCACGGAGGAAGACTGGGAACTATTTCTTCTCTGTCTCACTCTTCTGCCGGCGGCAAGTAGTGGCAGATCGGGCAACTGTTATCGCTGCAGATGAGATGTAAGTATGGGATTTATTGGGGGGGGGGGTAAGGGGGTGCTAAATAATTTTCCAAAAGCGGAATCAGTTAGCACCAGCTGTTAGGTGCAGCTAAAAGTTTGGTTTGCGCATCGCTGGGGTAATTAGCAGTAGCACTTTGCAGTACCTACTGTAACAATTCAATGTTCTTGAACCCAGGAAATACTTGAAAACGAGAGAAATCTCAATGTATCCTTCCTGGTAAAATCCTTTATAAATAAATATACCACTTATTACTTATCATAACAGTAATTACGGTTTGCGCTCCCCATGTTAAGTATAGGATTTGCAAAGTACAGTAAGCTCACAGAAGCAATCAGATTTTTCACGGGTTTAGCATCAGGACTGTAATATGGGATGTATGCATTAAAGTCACTTATCCTAGCGTTAGCACTTGCTCATCCGAATGCTAAAGTTAGCGTTCACTATGGAATATAGCCCAATGTCTCTATCATAAACAATAGTGGTTGGTAATCTTTCCTTTTTAGTGAATAAAACTATTAGTGCACTGCACCTCCTTAAATCTAGATGAAAAAAATATTACAGTCTATATGATTACCGTTAGCTACTAAACGTAAGTAAACAGTCTTTTTCTCCTGTGACAGATATGGTATTTCCCTAGCTTACAAAAAAGTTATGCACGGGGGGGAATTTTTGTATAGCATTTTTTTTTAAAAAGAAAGAAAAAACTGTAAATGTTATTTCCTTCCTCATTTGAACGATTTCAAGTGTGAGAATTATACTCATCGCAGATTGGAAACTATAGCTGGTCCTAGGCAACAAAATAACATTTATGTCGCACGGTGGCTCCGAATTGGCCGAGTGAGGTTAGGAAATGGGAGATTAGTCGTGCTGACATCTCAGAACCTGAATCACTCATAGATTAATTACTGAAAAACTAATACCTCTCTTGCAAGCAAACTCGTTTCAGTATCACTACACATTTGATTGCAACAAATGCTTCTAATGAATAAGATTTGCAACAGGGTTGACGTTCCTGGAGGGATCAGCCAAATGACAAATGATTTAGGTAAACTAAAAAAATGGTCGGAGTTGTGGCAATTGAGTTTTAATGTGGATAAGTGCAAGATAATGCACCTGGGACGTAAAAACCCAAGGGCTGAATATAGAATTTTTGATACAGTCCTAACCTCAACATCTGAGGAAAGGGATTTAGGGGTTATTATTTCAGAGGATCTAAGGGTAAGTAGTCAATGTAATAGAGCAGCAGGAAATGCTAGCAGAATGCTTGGTTGTGTAGGGAGAGGTATTAGCAGTAGGAAAAGGGAAGTGCTCATGCCACTGGTGAGACCTCACTTGGAGTACTGTGTGCAGTACTGGAGACCGTATCTCCAGAAGGATATAGACATCTTAGAGAGAGTTCAGAGAAGGGCTACTAAAATGGTGTACGGCTTGAAGGAGAAAAGTTACCAGGAAAGGCTTAATGATCTTAACATGTACAGCTTGGAAAAAAGATGAGACAGAGGAGATATGATAGAAACATTTAAATACGTAAAGGGAATCCACAAGGTAGAGGAAGGGAGTATATTTAAAAGGAAACAAAGTAGCAAAACAAGAGGACATAGTCTTAGATTAGAGGGGCAAAGGTTTAAAAGTAACATCAGGAAGCATTATTTTACTGAGAGGGTGGTGGATTCATGGAACAGCCTTCCAGTTGAAGTGGTAGAGGCCAAAACAGTAATTGAATTTAAGCAGGCATGGGATAGGCATAAGGCTATCCTAAACAAAAGATAAATCCAGGTAAAGTATCCATGTAATTGGGCAGACTAGATGGACCGAAAGGTTCTTATCTGCTGACATTTTTCTATGTTTCTATGTTTCTATATATCGTAGCGATTTGTTTCCCTCAAAAATGTAGTTTTTTTGGCATTTTTATTATCGTTATTGTTAATATCGCTATAATAAAATGTAGCATTCATTCTTGAAATACCATTAGTTGAAAATATTATTTAAAATATGTTTTTCCGTGTCGGATTTTGTCAATGAAATATAACTCAATTGGAAAGCTATAGTAAATGACATTCTATGTTTTACTGTCCTTTACTAAATACAAAACAAACCTCTTTTGCGATATTATAGGGTGTTCAGTATGACAACAATTTAGCCTCTGGCTGTTTGAGTCAATTTGATTTGAATCTCTACGTTCAATATTATAATAATGTCAGCCAATATCCTTAAATCTACATCCTCTGTACACAATAGGTTTGGAAGGCCACTATACATTTATACAAGTACACACTACAAACACCCACGGAAGTCCCTAAGGTGTAATGATTTGATCAATGTCCCAAAGAGCAATAAAAAACAAAACTTTAACCTCCCTGGCGGTCTAATTTTTGGGGAAAAACACGTCTAAAAGCGGTTTATTCCCCCCCCAGCCGTATTCCCGAGTGTAGCACGGGGTTAAATTCCTATGTTGGAAGTGGTAACCCCGAGCAACACTCGGGATGCCGCTGGATACATCACCTCTCCCTGCGCTCCCTCGATGTCCCCAGCTGCCTCCTCCGGCAACCGCGACCTTATACTTCCTGGTTCCTTTCTCGCGAGAAGGAATCCAGAAAGTAAGACGCCATGATCGCCGGAGGAGACTGCAGAGATCATCGAGGGAGCGCACGGAGAGGTGATGTATACAGCCCGAGTGTGTCTCGGGGTTACCGCTCTCAGCGGTGAAATTTAACCCCCGAGACACACTCGGGATAACCGCCAGGGAGGTTAATTAAATCAAAAGAAATATCCCTCAAACATATACAAAAAGCAAGAATATATAACACAGACATATAAAATCACATATAGAAATCGAATAGATGACCAATCAAAGACTACAACTATATGACAGTATCGGTAATATTGACCAGTACATAAACTATCTGTAGAGACCTAAGAAGCTGCTCAAAATACTAGTATCAGAAAAATTAAAGAACCATCTCATCACTATCAGCAGACTATCCACATATAAATTATTGTCCACAGAAAATTCCCTGTACCTCAGAAGTAAATACTGCCTACCTATACAACAGAGACCCGTATGTACACACTACAATAAGAAAATGGTCATGACCTGATATGCAAAATAGTTCTCAACACCCCAGGTGTACAGAGGCACAGTCATATAATGCCAACATGTAAAAGGAGGGTATATAGCCTGATGCTGAATGCAAGGTAATCACACCCTAATAGCAGCATAAAAAAAAAGCTTGGAGACACAGCGCCACCACCTATCGCATCAGGTCATACACTCCAGAATGCACATACCTTAGCAGACATAGCTGCCTACATGTGCCCTAGAGTCACCATATGGATTTCACAAACATATACCTCAGCAGACAATGCTGCCTACCTATACAATAAAGTCACACAATAACCATGGTTGCCAAACCAAACCCAATCAGAAAACAAACTGTTAAAATAAGACATTCAACGCGTTTCACCTACTAGGTAGGCTTTATCAAGACTTTTACCAAGGAGCTATCCATTGACAAGAAATGGACACTAGACTCCTGCGATTTGGTTCAGACCAAATACAAATTTAACTGAAGATTGTCATTTTCAGCAATTCGGAACATCTGAATTCTGAATCACCGAGCCTCTATACTCTATTTCCGAGCCTCTATTTCTATATTGATTGCAGACGACTGGATCTATTCAGATTTATTTGGATGAGCAAAAACAATTGCACTCACTGTGTAATGTAAATTTCTGTCATGCCTCAGCCCGAGAAGCCTGCTTATAGCCACGATATTGCTGTTGCTCTATGTCTGTGTCCACTCAGGGGTTAATACCTGTGACAGCTCCTGAGTGGGTGTGCATATAACCTGGACACACCCTTCCTGCCATGCTATGTCATTTTGCTGTTTTCCCTGTGTATGTGAGGTCATGTGAGCCCCCTCATCCTGTCTGTCAGCATTATCCCTTGTTCTGTTATATTCCTGTGGATCCTGTTGCTGAACTTTACACTGCATAGCCCACTATCCAGTGGACTGGAGACCTGCCTGAGTTCCAGTTAGTTACCTTACCTGAGAAGCACTATCGCCCGGTACTTGGTGCTATTCCTGTAGTTCTGCAGCCTCTTGACTACGTGGTCCACTATCCTCTGGAGCTTGGAGACTTTCTTGGCTGCCAGCCATCCATCCGGTTCCTGCTGCTACGGACCTTCAATCAAGGTATTGCTACGCAAGTGGAGATCCCAGCTTCTGACTGCACAGCCTACCATCCTCTGCTTATTTTGTACATTACAACCAGGATCAGTGGAGATGAAGATACTACTATAACAAGTGTATGTGGTATTTACCCAAAAATCTTGAGGGCGCTGTACCCTTACCTTGTATTGTTATTTTGTACATTGTGTACTGTGTATTTTGAAACTCCTATATGCAAAGACTGTGTCATTCTGCTGTGCATTCAATATACCTTTTATTACCTGCATTCCAAGTCTCCAGTGTCTGTTTACCTGTTCACCCCCAGCGCTTGGGATATAAACCTAACCTAAGGCCCTGCTATGGCTCCATCATGGCTCGAGCCTGACAATTTCCTACTTCTATCCCTAATCGAAAGCAGAAATAGTAACCCCAACCATAAAACAAGTTGAAATAGTAACCCTAACAATAAAACAAACTGCAATAGTTACCTTAATCCTATCCCCAAAAGTGACCCTGACCATAGTCACAAAACATTCAGAAATAGCAACCCTAACCACAACCCTAAAAGAAATCTTTAAAAAACTTGTTGAAATAGCAACCCAGAACCTAATGTTAACCCTTGCATAAAACAAGCAGAAATATTAACCCTAACCCAAAAAGTAGCCCTAACAGTAAAAGTAACTCTATCCCTAACAGTAACCTTAAACGTAACCCTAGAAGTTACCCTAACTACAGCCCTTAAAGTAACTATAACCCTAAATCTAATCCTAAAAATTACCTAAACCCTGAAAATATTTTCTATTACTTTCTATTACTATAGTAAATTCTACTTTATGAATATGAAGTGCCTGAATATTCCGATATCGGGTCAGTCTGATGTTTTCGGATCGCCCAAATAGAAAATTTCCAAATTTAAAATATATCTAGCTTTTTCTTTTTGAATTTCTAAATTCAGTCTAAACAAAAATTATTGGCCATGAAAATGTCTCATTGACACTCATGGAGCAGACAGTCTAATTTTCAGGCCATTGCAGTCTCTAGTGATACAACGCTTTACATCTGATAGTTTCATATTCTATCCACTTATTATCTTTTGCCTGCTGTCTCTCCACAATATGATTTGACTTGTCAATGGCAAAGAAAGGGGCTTCTGTAAAGGAAGAACGATAAAAATATGATATTCTCCTGTTAAAGACGTTGTTTTAACCAATTCAAATGATGTATTTAAAAAGGCCTGGATGCTTTTCTGGTCAAATATGATGTAAATGGATAGAAATATTCAAATTATGGTGGATTGCTTATTGATTCAAGGATAAATTTGATTGCCACTATGGAATCAAGAAGGTTTGTTTTCCCCTTTAAGGCACAATAGGAAGATGTTCAAAAAGAGGGTTTTTCCCTTCATTTGAGTCACAGCAGCCGTAGGGCTGTGTAGAAGGGTTAATTTATGGACATTTGTCTTATGTCAACCTACATTACTTTGTTACTATAACTTGCTGGTACTTGGTAGACATGCACCTCTTTACCATCTTGCAGAGCTGACTCTATACTACTCAATTTAATTACACCACTAAACATCCTGAGCAGAATAAGGAAAAATAACAACCAAACTCTGTTTTTGAGAAGTGTGTTTCTGCATGAAATAGTCCGGTAACTTTGACTTTGGAAGATTTCAACCGTTTTTGGGCTAAATTACATAGTGAAGTCTAACTGTAGCTATAGGATGAGAAACTGTTAACGCTAGGATAAGCTGTTTCAAAATCATTTAGCACCCCCTAAACCCCCAATAAATTCGATACTCATCTCTCATCCCTCGATGAGAACGGTGGCTCAATCCGCCACTTCTTTTCCTCAGTAGCAGAGTGAGACTGGCGACAATTATGGCTTGAGCATTCAGTAAACCAATGACCCTGAACCCCAGAAGCCTGTCGATCCCAAACTCCTTGGCAACCATATGGGTGAAGGAATGCACTCCATTTCAGAAAGCTGAATAAACCTGCTGGGACAACTGATAGGGGAGAGGGGAGCACTCAGCTACATATGACCATTTAAAATACATTAAATGCTCATGGTGGCTTTTATGTTTCTTTATCAGTACTTGAGCAGAATGCCTGGTATGATGTAGAAACTCCTTACCAGAGGGAAATCAGTGAATTAATTATAAAGGGAATCCAAAAAGGAGCTGGCCTGAATAAATAATTGCTAATCTAACTATGCCTTGTGACTTCACATGCCGCTTAATAAGATGAAAGATGAAGAAATTACATGTCTGAGACAATAAAGTCTAGTCCTTGATAGAGTGTTCATTTTGTGATAGATTCCCAATCTAGATCAATATATTGCAACATATTGACACCTGATAGATGTTCAAGAGGCAAAAAAAAAAAGCATTTTGACACAAACAAATTAATGTGTGTACAGATGCTCTAGGGTGGTTTCTGTTCACTTGTTGAAACACTATTAGAAACATTGTGTAAAAACATCTAAGGGGTTATTCAGAGAGCACCGAAATGTTACCGGCATTATCATCCAAACCTTTGTGATTATATATTCTATGGGACACTCTTGTTAAAAAAAAAGTTGAAATGGAAACCTGTTACTGCATTTTTCTGAGAAAATATGGAATTTTAACCCAAATGGAAAAAACACAAATTTTCGCTTGTATATTGGGGATTGTGTTTTATGAATAATATGATTATGTATAAAACACTGAACATTCTTCCAGCATTGGAAATGGGAAGGTGAGTAATGGCAGGGGTATTGCGCATTTTATACTTAACAAATGGCGAACTCTGTGAAACAAAACGAATAGAACAATAACTTTTTTGTTTGTTTTTTTTCCTTTAGATTTCAATGTTTGGTATCATTGGAAAGGCCAGACTCTGTCCTGTCCATTGCCACCTAACTTGACTTTGTGGGATGTAAATGGGTGTAAAGAATGGAGAATTCAGCGGTGTGGCAACTTGTAAATAAGATGGACAGATGCGCAATAATGCATTCACCATCACCTCCACATTTGCCCCCTGCAGTGGGAATGAGGTGAGTTAGTACAGCTGCATTGTGTGCTTTATAAGTAAAAGCACATAATGCCACTGCCTTAGAACCGAGAGAAAAAAAATGTAAATTTTGCATTTACTTATTTCATTTTTCTATTTTTACAGGTCACATGGTTATATTTAGTATCGTGGAAAGGCCAGACTCTGTCCTTTCCAATGAAACCTCACTTGACCTTGTGCATTGTAAAGATTAGAGAGGGTTCCAAAGTTTCCTCGCTGCAGTGCCGAGATTTAGGTTTTTGAGGGAACAATACGTAATAACACATCACCTCCACATTTGCTGGGGACATGTGAAATGAGATGGTGAGTTAGTGCAGCATCAATGTTCACTTATAATTGAAAAGTGACCAATAGTGATGAATTAGAAAAAAAGTTAATAAAAATTAAAAAAATTACCTTTACATACAACCTGGTCATGTTTGTTGACATTGCAAAGACTAGGCTCTACTTCTACCTGTTATGGTTTCAGAAAAAAGGGGGTCCAAAGGACCCCTGTATCCCTCCATCGGGAAGGTCCAATTTCTGGCGTCATCGTGCCCATGCGCGATGACGTCAGTGGGTGGGGGAGGTCCCAAGGCGTGGTCTGAATTTCAGGAAGACAGACCACCATGGAATTCCCCCCCCGGACGGCAGCCAAGAGTTTATAGTGTAAGTATTTCTGCCTGTTGGTGTCACCCCCTAGCGGGTATCACCTGAGTACGGTCCACACACCCCCCTTGTGACGCCACTGTTAGGCAAACCCTTTATATTGCACCTATATTTAAATCTATGTTTAGTTTGACTGTTACTGTGGACTTGTATTGATGTAAGTAGATTCAGTAAAAAATGCATTTTGCTGAGGACTTCTAATCCACAAAAAACAAAGTGAGGAGACTACATTAACTGTGCCAATAATGTGGATATTAAATAACATGGCTTAGTCTGGTGTTATGAGTTATGGAGCAGTGGGCTTAGGGGTCCTTGCCTTCATGTTTGAGTTATAATGCCTCTAATTTTCTACAAGGCGAAACCTAAACCTTTCCGTGAAAGTCCTTCTAAGGCTAGGGTCAGACTAACGCATTTTTCACGTTGTCCGTGAAAAAGTGCGTTCGAACGAATGGACTTATTTTTTCACGGAATACGCGATAGCGGTCATACGATGCGCAGTTTCATCCGTGATTTTGTACGGATCATCAATAAAACACTTTTTGGGTCTGGACGTTATGTTGGCCGGACATTAGCAGCGTCTGACGTCTCCTAATCACGCACACACGCCGCTAGCGGACGCAGCGCACTCTGTACGTCAGTACTAGTGGTTTCACGTTCTCGAAAAAATGCGTTTGTTTGCCGCTTGCGTTGCGCGGCCGCACTTTTGTGCGACCGTACTTCGTATATTGGCCGTCATTGCCCAGCATCTGCTGCTAGCACGGCCGTGATTATGTGCGGCTGCACGCGCGTTCGCACTGCCTCAGTCTGACCCTAGCCTAAACCAGTGGTCTGCAACCTTGCCCCCCAATTGTATTTGAACTACATCTCACATGATGCTCGGCTACTTGTTGGCAGCGCTTTAGGGAAATGTAGTTCCAACACATCTGGAGGGCCACAGTTGCCAAATCCTGCTGTAACCTACAATATGGCCCCCTCCATCCCTGAACCGCTGGCACTAATGATCCTGACATCCAATACAACTCCCCTTGTTTTCCTCAACTCCAATCCGTCTAGACTGTGAGCTCCTATGAGCAGGACCCTCTACACCTCTTGTTTCCATCCTACAGTATGTCCGTTTATCTATCTCATTCTCTTTGGCTATTGTAAAGCGCTGCAGAATCTGTTGGCGCTATATAAATGATGATAATAATAATGATAATAAAATGGGATACACTTTTATACTCATGGTGAAGTTGTATCAATAGCACGTATTTGCATCTTTAATGAAACCTTATTTACATAAGGGAACAACAGAAAATAAAATTATTGATATGACCTAGAAATGTGTAGATAGAGAGTATTTTCTCTTGTTTTGTTTCACATAAAAAATATTTTACAATATAATAAACTCTTGCAAACTACTGCAACGAAATCTTAAAGATCAGCATAAAATGAACTGTGTACTCAAGCTACCAGGCAGCACAGCATATTTTATTTCAGATAAAATAGCCGTGATAGCTCTTTTTGTCAAAATTGAACATATGGGAATCAGTATCAGTTCTTTGCTCAATAGGAATTACCAGAGTGTATAAGAATTGTCTATGTGGACAAACAGAATAATGTCCCTATAAGGAGAGCAGCATCCGGCTGTAGATACCTGGAATTCTCTTCATTAGGTAGTTTAAATTACCTTGAGCTCTAGCTGACTATTTCCAGCTTACATAAATCATCTTTTCTTGCGTTTTCACAAACATAGATCAAGGAATAATAAAATTTAGCAAAACACACTCACCTTGTGAACCATGCATTTTTTTTGGAGAACAGTGACTCATATTTTCAGGGCTCCCCTAATTATTTCCATGGCATGGCCCTGAGCAAACAATAGTTGTGGGACACCACAGTCTACCCTTTTCCCAGTTCAGTGGACTGCCGTTACAACTTACAAGGTGTGGGGAGAATATATTCTCTTCTGCAATTCACTCCCCACCTTTTGTAGCAAGACAAAGTAGACCCCCCTAAGGTAAAAATTAAATCCCCATATTAACTGAAAAGTCTCATAAGGATTGATTTTACCCAATGCAGGTCAAAGGACGATTTGCTCACCCTTAGGTTTGGCCCAGCCTAGAGAATGCTATAATTAGGGATCCATAGTTTCTAGGGACTGTGTCAGGTACTGGTCCACTTAACCCCCCCTGCAGTCACTTTTCCTGTAGGGTTTCAAGCAATTTTCCCGCTGCTCCCTCAGCGGTTGCACCAGAAAATCGCTCCCTCAACATGTAGCATAAGTCATGGTTGATGGAGAGCCTCCCTCAAGCATGGCGTTCTAGGGTTTCCGTACAGCCATTGCATCAGGAGGTAGCAGTGTTTGCTTGGGACCTGTGACGGCACATTGGAGAGGAGCAGTCGCCAGGACGCAGGCAAAAAGAATGGGATTTATTAGAGCCAGTTTCTCTAAACAATGCTGTTCCACTGTCATTCCAACCCAGAGTTACAGAGGAGTTAGTAGCATTAAAGGAGTTATTCACAAAGCACGGAAATTTCAGCGAAACTGCTTTGCACTTCGGTGCACTATGGTTCGCTTCAGCGATTCCATTTTTGCTGACACCTCAGTGAATTCACTATTCACCACAAGGTCACCATAGTGCACCGAAGATGAAGTTGTCGAACATTGCCGAACTGGCCCCCAAAGTCCGTCGAACTGGCTGCCGAAGACCGCTGAACTGCAGAAAAAAACCTGGAACTCTTCTATTCTCCTAATAAGTGTTTAAACTGATAAAAATGGGTCTAATTAATAAAAAAGGTCCTATAAAAAAATAATGAAAAGGTCTATTACAGATAAAAAAAGCCTTTTAAAAAAAATTGGAAACAAAAATTTCTTAAATTCAAAAGATACAAAAAGGTGTTCTAAAAAATATTAAGACTTTTCCATGAAAATAAAAAGAAACTTTTTTTAAAAAAATAATTAAAAAATATATGATTTATTTACATTGAAACATATGGGATTCGCCTGTATAAGCCTGTCGAACGGAATCGCCAAAAATCAGAGCATATCCCTGGACACTCAGCGAACTACACCATATTTCGCCAGTATTTGGCAAATTGACAGTTTAGTAAATAGACAAACTGCCACGAAATTGCACTGTACAGCATGTTCGTTGCCTTGTTAATAACCCCTTAAATTTGAGGAATTGGTGAGGTGAAGCAAACTTACTTTCGCTTACACTTATTATTTTAGGTAAATGTATCTTAAAAATAATTACAGGGTTATTCAAAGAGATCCGAATGGCTGGCGAAAGGTAACCGAACGCTGAAATTCAGCATACCTTTCCTAGACATTCGACTATCCAGAGAGCAGGCAATACGCCAAATCTTGGCGAATTGTCTGCACATATGGTGCCTGTTCGGTGCCTGTTCGAGGGCAGTGAAATCCCCATAGAGAAGCAATGCTTCGTCTATTCAGAGAACAGAAACCAGCAGTGAAAAGTTGCCGAATTGCCCTGCCATTCGGTGGTTTAATTCGGCAGGTTTATTCAGGAGAATCCCTTAGGCTTCAATGTTAAAAATATTCCCGTTTTAATTCAATATCTAATAAACCGTTAATTATAATATTCTGCAGTAAATAGTCTCTTTATTTTTACATTTTCTTAGGATCTTTTAGGCATTTTTTGGGATGTTTTTGCGAAAAAAAAATCCTTTTTTTTTTTTAAATCGTTTTTCTTTTTTCTGTAACAGCCCTTTTTATTATCATTTATTGGACCGTATATGTCAATTTCAGACATTTTCGTTCTGCAGTTTCTATGCAAACAGCGTTTCAATTTTCAAACATTCAAGCGTACTGTTTTTTTCCCCCTCCATTCGTCTGTGGTGTCGGGTTTTTCTGGCAGCTGCTCTGCGCTGTGATCAGCTCCTGCTTGGGTTTCTCTGGCATGTTCGGCGGGGTTAATCTGGATGTTTTTGACTGTTTCGGTGTGCATTCGCCTGGGTTTTGCAGTGAGTGTTCGGCAGGTTTGCGGCAGCTTTTCCCTGCACTACGACGGCCTGTGGTGCTTGCTGAATACACCGCAGGGTCGACGAAATGGGATTGCCAAATCTCACCGAATTGAAGAGAACGAAAAGTCACCGAACGTGCAGTGACTTCTCAATTCTCTTTGAATAACCCTGTATGTGTTAATGCACAGACACTGCACTTCCACTTGGACAGACTGGGAGATAAGCTATGTTTTGTCTGTCCCACTCCCAAAAGGGCATAAAGGCATTTAGACGAACAAGAGGATACTTCCTTGGAATGTGAGCACTGCCGATAATTGAAGCATTCTCTCATTGATGTTGTTGATAGTAATTTTTTGGTGTTTTTCCCGTGGCCTAAACAAGACATTCCGTAAACAATAGTTCAAAAATGCATCTTAGAAAAAACAAACATATTTGAAAGACCGATTCAATTACGTGCTTGGAATTCGTTTTGCTCTACAGGGATTATCTAGTGTTATGCCTCTGACACTGTTAGATTTTCTTCCTTTTGGCTCAGTTGGATTTCTTCAAACAAAACATTTTGTTCAGGGAGTCTATTTCCTTCAAATCTCACTGCACGTCAGTTGACCTAGTCGAACCTAGTCGAACGTGCCTGTGTGTGGTGCTTTTGCATTGGATAATGATGTGTGTGGTGCTTCTACATTAGTATCCCAAGTAAAGAAAACAAAAATGTTTACATACCATGGAGCACCACATCTCGCAAGTAACTTAAACCCAAATGAAATAGAAACAAACTTCAAATACTGTTTTATAAATCAGCAAAGCCAAAACATGGTCTGTCTAGCTATGGATTTATAGAACGTACAGAGAAGCATTAAGTGATTGTATCTCTTAATGCATTTAATTATAAACTTGGGACTAAAAATAAACCGTCATAAGGAAGTAAGCATCTACAGCATGTTTCTATGCTTAGATTATTGAAGTCAATCTGCATCAGAAAATCTCCAATTTTCGATTCGTCCAGAAATTACGATCACTTTGGGCTTGAAGTTAAAGTTTGTCTGTTCGATGCATAGATATAAAGACTAGTGACCGCAAAGCACATTGCAAGGATCTATATAATTAATTCCAAGAAAAAATTATATCTTGATGTGTATGTCTCAAGATACAGAAAACAAATTAGGGTATGCAGAATAAGTGAGGCATCAAACGGCATACATTGTCTACAGGAATTTAGACATTTTAAAGGTTAATACCAAAACAGGAACATATTCAATGCTGGTGTCGAATAACAATGTACTAATAATTCTATTACAAGGATGGGATTGGGTTAGACCATGTCTGAGTAAGCAAGTATGGCCCTTCGGATGTTGTAGAACTACATATCCCATGCTCAGCCACTTTAAGGTTGGTGAAACCTCACAGGAAATGTAGTTCCTAAACATCTAGAGGGCCAAGGTTGCTGACCCTTGGATTAGACATTAGAGTTAGGGGGAATTGGGATTAGGAGTAGATATGCAGTATAGAACTAGGGGGGTTAGGCTTGAATGATATTTTATGAGAGAATGACATCAGGTGTCGCTTATGATTAAGGCATTCGTTTTTAGGATGTGTGGAAACAGTGAAATAAGAAAAATGGCAACTCTACAGGCACTATTTAAACGTGTCTAGTAATAGAGCCCTGTTAGCAGCTCCGTTATCAGCTTTTTAATGACTGAGCCGCTTTATTAGTAGCTTGAGACATAATAGCAGAGAGCTGCAAGCAAACACTGACAGCACTGCTGCACGCCGCAGGGGGTATCGGCTCCAGGAACCCATAGGACACAATGAAGAGAATTGGGACCCTGTTGTGAGCTCTATTCATGTTTGGGTTTGTTTGCATTATGCCAGGGTCATGGTAGGATATTGGGGACTAGTGCGACCTATTAGGGAATAGCTCGTTATTCTCATGATGACCCTGTGTTTTCAGCTTCTATACATATAAGTATAGGAGCCATTGATATACAGTAGGCAGCCTTTAAAGTCAAGACACAAGCAAGGTTTGCGGCTCGTTCAGAATAGTGACTCAAGACATTAACGAGTGGAAACATTAAACGGACACTATACTCACCCTGGCCACTTTATACTTTCAAAGTAGTCAGGATGTAAGGAGTGCTCCCACCCTTCTCCCTCCCCTGGTCACTCAATCTGACAGAATCACTGGGTGACATGGAGGAGGGGTTTCCTCCACCCTACTCAGCTTCACCAGCAGCCGGGATTTTTGAATTTCCTAGCTTCCAGTAACTAATGACATCAGCATTCATAAGGCATGCCAACATCACCCTCCCTGAGACCAATCGCTGTAGCAAGTGGTCTCAGAGAAGCAGCTGATGGATTGGATCTGCACATGCGTGTGCAGCTCCTTTCATGTAAAGTGTGCAAGTCCCGTACAGCTGTGCAGTTTGTGGCTCATATGCTACACAAGTTGCGCAGGAGTGTAAATTGTGCAGAAAACCTTCAAAGACTTCCAAGCTTGGGGGTCCCTAAGCCGAAGAGGAGGAGCTACATGCAGCGATGGATAAAAGGTGAGTAAACTCATCAAAAAGAGAAGAAAAATTAAGAAAATAATTAGATCTGTGGCTGTCAGCAGCCTCTAAACAATTATACTGTATAACAATTATATTTTTTGAAGAGCATCCCTTTAAGTATAAGTATTTGTTTGTTAACTTAACCATGCGGCTGGAATAAGACTTTATATATATTCTTCACTGTTACATACAGAGTAACACAACTGCCTCCATGCATTGACAGTGACTATACAGTGCTGCATAGTTACGCTCAGTAGGGATCAGCTGTTTGGTTCAATCTGTTCGGAGTTTGCATCGGCCATTCGACAGTTCGCGAAGTTCGAACTTTTTGGGACGTTCTCCAAAAGTTCGAAAAACAATAAATAGAAAAAAAGTATAAAAAATGCTTAAAAAATACTAAAAAAATCGAGAAATAAAGAGACTCTTTACTGCAGAATATTATAAGCAACGGTTTATTAGATATTGAATTAAAATGGGAATATTTTTAACATTGAAGCCTATGGGATAAAACATTGTTTTTACTAAAACATCAGGCAGACATGGCCCTCGAATCAGGCACTGTAGAGGGCAGCCTGCAGGGGCCTCCCAAGGATCCCCTTGAGGAGCATGTGGCCGCCGGATGACAGAGCTGCGACCGTGTGGGCTAGCCGCCTGGGTGCAGGTGGCAGAGACAGACAGTGCAGGGAGGGAGCCACTGAACCGGCGGCCACGGCAGACCCCCCCCAGCCCCCACAACCAGGATCCAGGGAGCCCCCACTGACCACCAGGCTAAGGTAAGGCGACACATTTCTAAAAAAAATAAAATCCGAGGACATTTTTAAATGTCCCCGGGGACATAAAACAAAACCTTTTTTTTCTTTCTCTACCTGGCTGAATGTATTTAATTATATATATAAGATACATTCAGCCAGGTAGAGGGGGGTGCATGTGGGCTGCGCGGGGTCTCAGGCAGTGGTTTGGATTTTTTGTGTGTAAAGGTAAGGGCAAGTATGATATATATATATATATATATATAGATAAGATATATATCTATATTCTTATGAATATGTATATCCAGAATTGTATTACACACACATTTTGGCAACTAATTCTCCCCCCCCCCCCAATTTGGCTGATCCCTCCAGAAGAAATGTTGAACCCGATAGAGCAGAGATTAATATATATATTCTCTGCTCTGTCGGGTTCAACATTTCTTCTGGAGGGATCAACCAAATGGGGGGCGCATTTAGTTGAGATTGTCCACATGCCACCCCCCTCATGTGCGTATGTGTAAATATGGTCTGAGGCCTGTGGGCGGGTGTATATATATCTGCGTGTTGATATATATGTATATATAGGTCTGCGTGTTGATATATACGTATATGTCTGTGTGTGGTATCAATGCATCCCTACTCTATACACAGCGCTCTGTGTCCCTATAATATATATGATCAGGGGTTACCTTTCTTTTATATTTTTAAACTATTCCTATTAAATTAACAGTAATTTTTTATATATTTTATTCAGTAGAAACTTTTTTTTGCCTATATAACATGTGCTTTGTGAAAATAAAACGGTTTTGTGTGTACATTTTAATTTAGTTAGTGGATTCCTGTCCAGTGCGGTGAGAAGCAAACGTAATGCAGTGTAGACACGCTGCGAGGTGGATCGGAGTGAAGTCAAGCCTGCAAAATGTTTGCTTCTCTTCGCTTCGCTATGCTGTGCGTCGCTACACGCTCAGTGTGTCTCAGACTTTATTCCCGCATCGCTAGCTTACCGAATCAGTTTGTATACTTGTTACTGACCCTGCTTATTCTGAGGACCCGATCTGTTGCCGACTTTGCCTGCCATTTGACTTTTACATAGTTACATAGGCTGAAAAAAGACATGCGTCCATCGGGTTCAGCCTCTCCCACATAACCTACTGCTGTTGATCCAAAAGAAGGCAAAAAACCCAGTCTGAAACCGGGAAAAAATTCCTTCTTGACCCCAGAATGGCAGTCAGATTTATCCTTGGCTCAAGAAGCTTTTACCCACATATTAAATATTATAACCCTTAATATTCTGTGTCTGCAGGAAGTCATCCAGTCGTTTTTTAAAAGTCTGTACAGACTCTGACCCAACCACCTCAACAGGCAGAGAATTCCACAGCTTTATTGTTCTCACCGTAAAATAATCCTTCCTATGCTTTAAGCTAAATTTTCTTTCTTCCAGTCTAAATGGATGACCCCTTGTCCTATGTATAGACCTGTTAATGAATAGGTTATCAGACAATGGTTGATAATGGCCCCTTATATATTTATATTAGGTTATCAGATCCCCTCTAAGGCACCGTTTCTCTAAACTAAACAGGTTTAAGCTTGTTAGTCTTTCCTCATAACTTAACCCTTCCATTCCCCTTATTAATTTAGTTGCCCGTCTCTGCACTTTTTCTAACGCTATAATATCTTTTTTTAAGACAGGTGCCCAAAATTGCACGGCATATTCAAGGTGCGGCCTGACCATTGATTTATACAGAGGCAAAATTATGTTTTCATCCCGTGAGTGAACTCTCCTTTTAATGCATGCCAATACTTTGCTGGCCTTGGCGGCTGCTGTTTGACATTGCACATTGTTACTTAGTTTGAAGTCTATGATTATTCCCAAATCCTTCTCCTGCTTGGATTTCCCTAACTCCGTACCATTTAGGGTATAAATTACTTGTGTGTTCTTCACTCCAAAGTGCATAACTTTGCATTTATCTAGATTAAATCTCATCTGCCATTTAAGTGCCCAGTCCCCCAATTTATCTAAATCCCTCTGCAGCGAAGTAACATCCTGCTCACATTGTATTACTTTTCCTAGTTTTGTGTCATCTGCAAACACTGATACATGACTTTCAATGCCTATCTCAAGGTCATTTATAAATAAATTGAATAGTATTGGTCCTATAACAGACCCCTGAGGGACACCGCTTACCACTGGTGTCCATCTTGAAAATGTACCATTTATGACCACTCTCTGTACCCTATCTTTTAGCCAGTTTTCTATCCAAGAACAAGTATTTTCATCTGGACCAATTTTTCTCAATTTAAATAGTAACCTTTTGTGTGGAACTGTGTCGAAAGCTTTGGCAAAATCTAAGTAAATCACATCCACTGCGACCCCCTGATCTATACTTCTACTTACTTCCTCATAGAACGTAATTAGGTTAGTCTGACATGATCTGTGTTTCATGAAACCATGCTAATTTTTGCCAATTACATTATACCTCCCAATAAATTCCTGAATATTATCCCTTAGTAACCCCTCAAATACTTTCCCAGCCACAGATGTTAAGCTCACAGGTCTATAATTCCCAGGCACAAATTTTAAACCTTTCTTAAATATAGGGACCACGTCAGCTTTTCTCCAATCCTCTGGTACTATTCCTGAAAGAAAAGAATCTTGAAAGATTAAAAACAGAGGTTTACATATTTCAACACATAGCTCTCTCAGTACTCGCGGGTGAATTCCATCTGGCCCTGGGGCTTTTTTCACATTCACATTGTTTAATTTCTGCAAAACCTTGTCCTGAGTCAACCAGTCACTTTGTATTAGTAAGTTTTTATTAATGAATTTCATGTCTCCTGTTATAGGTTTCTCTTTGATAAATACTGAAGAAAAATAATCATTTAAAATTTCTGCTTTATCCTGATCTTCAGTTAACAATAACCCTGACTCAGATTTTAGTGAACCTACATTTTCACTCTTGGGTTTTTTAGAATTTATGTACCTAAAGAATCTTTTAGGGTTGGTCTTGCTCTCTTTGGCTATTTCTTTTTCATTTTCTAGTTTAGCCCATCTAATCGCATTTTTACATGCTTTATTGGCTGCCCTATATGCTTTATAGGATGCCTCAGATTTATCAAATTTAAAAGCTTTAAATGCCTTCTTTTTATTTTTCATTTCCTTAGTTACCTTCCTACTAAGCCACATTGGTTTCAGTCTGTTTCTTTTATATTTATTAACCAGTGGAATATATTGTGACGTGTACTTTTCTAGTGTTAGTTTAAAGATATTCCACTTATCCTCAGTGTTTTTCCCGTGAAAGAGTTTCTGCCAGTCAATGACATTGAGAGCTTCCTTTATTTTAATAAAGTTGGCCTTTTTAAAATTATATGTTTTAGCATGCCCCTTATGAATGTGTTTTTTTGAGTTAATTTCAAAAGTCACCATATTATGGTCACTGTTTCCCAACTGTTCCTTTACATTAATATTTGAGAAAAGATCCACATTATTTGTTATAACCAGGTCCAGACAGTTATCCTCTCTAGTTGGTGTTTCTACCAGTTGTGACATGAAGGTATCATTTAAAATGTTCAGAAACCGGATTCCCTTTGCTGAATTACTAGTCCCACTATCCCAATTAATGTCCAGGTAATTAAAATCTCCAATAATTAAAGTGCTACCATGATCTGCAGCCTTCCTAATTTGCTCTAACAGTTGTTCTTCCTCATCATTATCTATATTAGGTGGTTTATAGCATATGCCAACCAATAGTTGACTTCCCTGTTTATTCCCCAACGAAATATTTACCCATAAGTATTCCACATTTCCCTCATCGCTTTCCAGTTGTGTAATATTAGGCTTTAAATCCTGATTTACATATAAACACACTCCACCCCCTTTCTTATGTTTCCTATCCTTTCTAAACAATGTATAACCGTTTAAGTTTACAGCCCAGTCATGCGTTTCGTCCCACCACATTTCTGTTATTCCTATAATGTCGTATTGCTTAGTGTATGCTATTACCTCTAGTTCCCCCATCTTGTTATTGAGGCTCCTTGCATTAGCAAGCATACATTTAATGTTGTCTCTACCCACACATGCTGAATGCGACTTTACATTACATGCCTCCACTGTTCTGACATTACCCATCCCCCCGGCTCCACCCCCCTTAGTCTGAACTGAAATCCTTCCGCTATCTGCTCTGTCTCCATTTTGTAAGATACTGTATCCCTCCCCCCTTCCACTAGTTTAAAGTCTCCTCCAACCTTTTAACCATCCTCTCCCCTAGCACAGCAGACCCTCTTCCATTCAGGTGCAATATATCACGACTATACAGATTGTACCCCAGTGCAAAATGAGCCCAGTGCTCTAAAAACCCAAAGCCCTCCTTCCTGCACCAAGCTTTAAGCCACGCATTGACCTCCCTGATCTCCCGCTGCCTTTCCACTGTAGCACGTGGCACAGGTAGGATCTCAGAAAATACTACCTTGGAGGACATCTTCTTCAGTTTATTTCCTAATTCCCTGAAATCATTCTTCAGGTCCTTCCATCTTCCTCTTACTTTGTCATTGGTACCAATATGGACCATGACAGCTGGGTCATCTCCAGCCCCTCCCAATAATCTATCAACTCTGTCAACCACATGCCTAACACGGGCACCCGGCAGACAGCAAACTGTCCGGTTAAGGCGATCAGCGCGACAGATTACCCTGTCTACTCTCTTAATAATAGAGTCCCCTACCACCACAATCTGTCTAGGCTTACTTGCCCTCTTTATCCCTCCCTTACTTGGTGGGCTGATCCCCCTGCTGTTAGAGGGAGCAGCCTCCTCCAGTACTGCTACACCTGAGCTGATGCACCCAACATCTTCGCTCAAAGGGGCAAATCTGTTGGTGTGCGCAAGATCAGGACTAGCCAACCTTTTCCTCTTCCCTGCCCCCCTGCTACCAAGTGTCACTGACACCCAGCTACCAACCTGTTCCCCTGTTAACTCCACTCCTCCCACACCCCTAGATTCCTCAACTATACTTTGCTCCGTGAGAAGCAGGCTCCTTTCAAGATTGTCAATCTGCCTCAGCGTTACGATTTGCCCTTCCAGATCTCCAATATGAGCTTCCAGAAGAGCTACACGTTCACACTTGCTACAGAGATATGGACCCTGGAAGGATTCCTCCAGACATGCATACATGCAGCAGGATGTGCACTGGGTCAAACCTTCAAGCTTGCTAACACTCATACCCACAACAAGAGAACAAATATACAGTTGTGTTCAAAATTATTCAACCCCCAATGCTGTAAAGGGTTTTAGGGAATTTAGTGTACATTTGTAATTGTATTCAGAATGAAATCCTACAAGGACTTTTTAAAGAACCATATGCAACTAAAATGACATCAATTGGTTTTGTAATACAGTAGTAAATGTTTCTTTTGTGAATTCTTCATTGACACAATTATTCAACCCCTTAAAGACTACCACTCTGAAGAACAGAGGTTCATTCAAGTGTTTTCAATCAGGTATTGAAAACACCTGTGGATGTCACGGAGCAGCAATAAAGCATAATAAGCACCAATTAGGCAGCTTTAAAATGACTGTGATACTCAGCTCCTTCTAGACATTTACTGGTGTGGTTACAAACATGGTGAAGTCAAGAGAATGGTCCAGGAAGACAAGAGAAGAGGTGATTACTCTTCACAGGAAGGGCAATGGCTATAAGAAGATTGCAAAGATGTTAAACATACCAAGAGAGACCATAGGAAGCATCATTCGCAAATTCAAGGCAAAGGGCACTGTTGAAACGCTACCTGGTCATGGCAGAAAGAAGATGCTGACTTCGACTGCTGTGCGCTACCTGAAGCGTAGAGTGGAGAAAAGTCCCTGTGTGACTGCTGAGGAACTGAGAAAAGATTTGTCAGATGTGGGTACTGAAGTTTCAGCTCAGACAATACGGCGCACACTGCGTAATGAAGGCCTCCATGCCAGAACTCCCAGGCGCACCCCCTTGCTGTCTCCAAAGAATAAGAAGAGTCGACTGCAGTATGCCAAAAGTCATGTGGACAAACCACAGAAGTTTTGGGATAGTGTTCTGTGGACAGATGAAACAAAATTAGAACTGTTTGGGCCCATGGATCAACGCTATGTTTGGAGGAGGAATAACAAGGCCTATGAAGAAAAGAACACCTTGCCTACTGTGAAGAATGGCGGGGGGTCAATCATTCTTTGGGGCTGTTTTGCTTCTGCAGGTACAGGGAAGCTTCAGCGTGTGCAAGGTACCATGAATTCTCTTCAGTACCAGGAGATATTGGATGACAATGTGACGCAGTCCGTCACAAACCTGAGGCTTTGGAGACGTTGGACCTTTCAATAGGACAATGATCCCAAGCATACCTCCAAGTCCACTAGAGCATGGTTGCAGATTAAAGGCTGGAACATTTTGGAGTGGCCATCGCAGTCACCTGACTTAAATCCGATTGAGAACCTCTGGTGGGACTTAAAGAAAGCAGTTGCAGTGCACAAGCCTAAGAATGTGACTGAACCGGAGGCTTTTGCCCATGACGAATGGGCGAAGATACCCGTAGATCGCTGCAAGACACTTGTGTCAAGCTATGCTTCACGTTTAAAAGCTGTTATAACTGTAAAAGGATGTTGTACTAAGTACTAAGATTGAATGTCACTTAGGGGTTGAATAAAACTAATAATGATGTGAGCACAGAAAAGACATTTGTGGTTATTTCATCTATTCATAAACAACTGCTTGGGGCGGAAGACATTTTAGGACACGCAGAACACGTTTACTGATTTTTTGGCTAAATTATGGTGAAACTTATGCAGGCTTTGGTTGAAAGTAACAGTAGGTGCTTTAAAATTGGGCCTTTAGTGTCGGCAACAGTGCCGTCACACCGTAACCCCTCTGTGGTATTGTGGAAGAGTGCAGGGTTAGACTCTGCTGTCCAATATTAAAATGATATGAATCTGGTATAGGCGTCAGTGGCAGTGCACCCAAATATTGTGCCTTTGGTGGCAGCAAGTGCCTTCACACCGTAAGTAACCCCTCTGTGGTATTGTGGAAGAGTGCAGGGTTGGACCCTGCGGTCCAATATTAAAATGATATGAATCTGGTAACATAGGTGTCAGTGGCAGTACACCCAAATATTGTGCCTTTGGTGGCAGCAAGTGCCTTCACACCGTAACCCCTTTGTGGTATTGTGGAAGAGTGCAGTGGTGGAAGTTTTGGGAATGCAGAAGAGATCCCCGATCTATTCAGTTACGTCAGCATCAGGGGATTAATAGCTGCTGATCCAGGACTGATTCATTTTTATAAATGTCAGCCGGACTACAGAGTCGGTGGACAGACGCACTCTTTTGTCTTTGACAAAACCTCCAGCGGCACTGAACGTCCTTTCAGAAAGCACGCTGGATGAAGGGCAACCTAGTAGCTGCATAGCATATTGACTACGTTCTGGCCAGCGATCCATTCTCAACACCCAGTAAGCCAGTGGATTATCTGCTGTAAAGGTAACCAGGTCTGCCCTTGCCCCTAGGTAGTCCTGCACCATATGGTGAAGACGCTGGCAATGGGTGCCTATATTTGACGTCCCTGGGCGTCGGGACTAAAAAAAATTAAAAAGGCATCAGTCAAGCAGCCCCGGCCTTCACCGCTCTTCCTCTGATCATCCGCAGCCTCAGAAGCACCTGTGTCATCACTTGGTAACCTACCAGTGCCTGGAAAGGTGTTACACAAGTGTCGCTTTAGAGCGTACTCAAGTTGTTTCATCCTGTGCTCCCTCTGGGAGGGCAGGATGAGCTCTGCAACTTTACCCTTGTATCGTGGATCAAGAAGGCTTGCCAACCAGTAATGATCCCTCTCCTTGATAGCACGAATCCTGGGGTACTTCACCAGGCTTTGCAGGCTAAGGGAGCCCATGCAGCATAGGTTGGAGGTGGCATTAGCTTCCGTCTTCCTGGTCAATGAGGATGACCCCATCGTGCACTTCCTCCTCCCAGCCACGTACTAGTCCTTGGGTTTCTGGGCACACAAAACCCTCCCTTGAAGAATCCCAACCTTCAATGCCCCCACTACTTAATTATTATTGTTATTATTATTCTTTATTTATAAAGCGCCAGCATATTCCGCAGCGCTGTACAATAAGCACAGTATAGACAGGGTTACAATACATTGAACAACATTTGACAAACAGTACAGGAGGAGATGAGGGCCCTATTCCCATAGGAACTCACAATCTGGGAGGGTTGGGGTTGGAAACAGGAGGAGAGGACTGTAAGGTGAGAGTGATTGATGGTTGCGTCAGTGAGTTGGGTGGTAGGCTTCCCTAAATAGGAACGTTTTAAGGGAGCGTTTGAAGGAAGAGAAGTTAGGGGAAAGTCTGACAGTATGAGGGAGAGCGTTCCAGAGAGTGGGGGCTGCGCGTGAGAAATCCTGCAGTCTACCATGGGAAGAGGTGATGCGGGGAGAAGCTAGGCACAGGTCACTGTTTGACCTTAGGGAGCGGGCTGGGGTGTATTTGGTGATTAGTGAGGACAGGTAGTGGGGAGCTGAGTTAGTGAGGGTTTTGTAGGTAAGGATAAGGTTTTTGAACTTAATTCTGAATCTTAAATATTCCTCCTCCTCCTCACCCTCCTCCTGTCTGATCTAAGGACCCGCAGGAATGCTGTCTGCATAAAGACTGGGGCCTTGAGAGCTAGGGAAGGCCTCCTCTTCCTCCTGACGCTCTGCCTCTAGTGCCACATCTATAATTCCCTGCAGAGTGCGCTCCAGCAGGAACACTAAAGGAATTGTGTCACTGATGCATGCACTGTCCCTGCTCACCATCCTCATTGCCTCCTCAAATGGTGACAGTACAGTGCATGCATCCTTGATCATCAGCCACTGCGGGGGGGGGGAAACCAAGTTGACCTGAACCTGTCCTTGTGCCATACTCACACAGGTACTCATTGATGGCCCTCTGCTGCTTGTGCAGACGCTGCAGCATTGCTAATGTTGAGTTCCACCTAGTGGGCATGTCCCAGATCAGACGGTTTGTGGGAAGGTGGAATTCTCTTAGAATATTTTCCAGGCGTACACTTGCTGGGAATGACCATCTGAAGTGGCTGCAGACTTTTCTGGCATGGCTGAGAAGCTCTGCCAGCCCTGGGTACCTGGTTAGGAAATGCTGTACCACCAGATTTAGGACGTGTGCTAGGCATGGTACATGCTGAAGCTGGCGTGGTGTTAACCATCTCTGCACCTGCCCCTGCAGAGCTGACAGAATTTCTGGCGCGGTGTGGCTCCTGTCCCCTAAACAAACCAGTTCAAGCACAGTATGGCATCTTTTTGCTTGAGCCATTGTGTAGCCCCTGCACGCGTCGGTTTAACTGCCACTTTGCCAGAGACAGAGAAGGAGGAGGAGGAGGAAGAGGTGGTGGAGCAGACAGACCTCATACAAGCAGCTTTCTGGAGGCGTGGTGGATGAACATGCTCCAGCACAGAGCCCCGTCTTGGATCCCTCCCAGCTGCAATCAGTGTTACCAAGTGTGCCGTCAAGTCATGTGCACCTTGCTGCTGACTGCCTTTCCCAATAACTCCATAAGATTGTGTTCCACATGCTGGTATAGTGCTGGAATGGTCTCCCGTGAAAAGAAATGGCATTTTGGAACCTGCCACTGTGGTACAGCACATTCAGCAAATTCACGGAATGAAGCAGAGTCCACCAGTTGGAAAGGCAGCAGCTGTAATGCGAGTAATTTTGCTAAGTTGGCATTTAGACGCGGTGCTTAGGGATGATTGGGACTATATTTTTTCTTACGCTGCAGCAGCTGGGGCAACCTAATCTGACTGCGTAAATCTTCAGATGATGGGATGCTGTCACATTCTGAGGAAGGACCTGGTACATCCATTACTGTAGCATCATTCCTGTCAGTGGAGGTTGTAGGCAATGACATGGCAGGACATATAGTGGGGGTAGAGACAGATGAGGAGGAGGAGGACCTATGCAAAGTGTTGTGCCAACGGGATGTGTGGCAGGTGGTTTATATGTTGCCTCAAGCACGTGGTACCCAAGCGTGGGATGTCTTTCCCACGCTTGATCCTCATCTGACATAGATTACAAATAGCGGTCTGCTGCACATTTCTTAAAGAACTCCAAGACAGCAGACTTCCTGTACATGTGCTTTGAGACAACAGCGCTCTGCACCTTTGCAGCTTGACTTCTGATGCCTTGGACTGGCTACGGTTGGTCATAGAGGACGTTGTGCCTCGTGTTTGTTGTGCCTCCTCCTCCTACTCACTTGACTCCTCTGTTCGATCAGGCACCCAGGTGGAGTCAGTGACCTAATCATCGTCATCACCCCCTCTCTCCTCGTCACTGGAGCCAACCTTGCAATATGCTGCAGCTGCTGGGGGAACATGAGTGCCAGTTATTTGTGTGTCACTGGCACCCCCTTCCTCTAGGATGATTATACTCTGTTCCTTAACCTCAGAGATTGAATCAGAGCACTGTAGTTGCTGCGCATCCTCAAGCAGCATGTCACTGTCATTGTAGTCAAACAATTCAGCTGACTCCTCCGTGTGTGATAGTGAGGCTACGGCAGGAGTTGCTGTGGACATGGAGACTGCATTAGATGCTTTGGCAGCTGAGGAGGACTGTAAACCACTACAAGCCTGACTGGCAGAGGACTCGGAGGATGAGGATGGCCTGGTTAGCCAATCCACCAAATCCTCTGTATGTTGCTGCTGCTTAAGAAGACGGCCAGCACCATTTAGAAAGGACAAGCGTGCCCCTGCAGAGGATGCACCACATCCACGATGACCAGAGGCACAGGCTCCTGACACAGAGGCTGCTTGCCCTCTTATCTGTGTTTGGGAGCGTCTGCCTGTCCTTTTTGGTCTTTCTGACATGATGAGTGATATATAGATTAAAGATATACAGAACTTTGATTCAACTCTGTTATAAAAATTGGAGATATGCAGAACTCTGATTCAACTGTGTTATCTAGAATAAAGATTTCCAGAACTCTGGTATAACTCAGTGAGACACCCTGATAGCTGGCAGCCAGTGACAAGACACAGATTAAAATTCCCAGAAACCACCTATAAATCAGTGAGACCCCCTGATAGGACCCCCTGATAGCTGGCAACAGTGACAAGACACAGATTACAATTCCCAGATATTTGATAGAAGTCTGTGAGACCCCCTGATGGGTGGCAGTGACGACACAGGTTATAATTCCCACATATCTGCTACAAGTCTGTGAGACCCCCTGATGGGTGGCAGTGACAAGACATAAATTACAATTCCCAGGAACCTCCTATAAATTAGTGAGACCCCCTGATGGGTGGCAGTGACAAGACACAGATTACAATTCCCAGTAACCTCCTATAAATCAGTGAGACCCCCTGATGGGTGGCAGTGACAAGACACAGAATACAATTCCCAGATATCTTCTAGAAGTGAGACCCCCACAATAGCTGCTGGCAGTGAGAACACACAGATTACAACAATTCCCAGATATCTTGTAGAAGTGAGACCCCCACAATAGCTGCTGGCATTGAGAACACACAGATTACAGTATCAACAAAGCATCAGTCTGCACACTGAATATAAAGCAGGTGCAATCTCCAAAAAAAGGCTTCCCAAAACCTTAAACTATGAACATAATCAAATAAGGAGATGCACTCATATAGAATAAAATAAATTTTATTAATCTCTCAAACTAAAACACATAAAAAAATGCGCATATACATATAATCAAAAGCAGTAACTCACCACAAATAAATTAACCCTTCAAGGGAAACACATTACAGATAATGAATCAAATAGCATAAATTACCCGGCACTTGGAAAGTGTAAACAGGAGAGCAGAGTCAAGGATCCCAACGTTTCGATGATAAACGTCTTTGTCAAGGTAGAAGTGAGACCCCCACAATAGCTGCTGGCAGTGAGAACACACAGATTACAACAATTCCCAGATATTTTGTAGAAGTGAGACCCCCACAATAGCTACTGGCACTGAAAAGACACACTAACAGAACAATCTCCTCTCAAAAAACACGTGCTGGGGGCTGTGTAAAGCCATATATAGTGTGCTGCGGGACTTAGCTTTGTGAGCCCATGATTGGTGCAAAATTTGCCCAATCAGGACTCTGAGCCGTGATTTGCATAGTCTTGCACCTGTCTGGCACCTAACCTGTGGTCAGGTGCAAGGCTGTAGCCAATTACAAGCTTCAGGCCAGTGGAAAAGTGCATTGTGGTCCATTGTGGTGAATTGTGGGCAAACATGCGGCGAACACGCGGAAATGTTCGGAGTTAGCGAACAGCCGAACGGCCGATGTTCGATGCGAACTCCGAACAGATCGAACCGAACAGCTCATCCCTAATCAGGAGCATTTCCGCATGCTGACACTGGTATCAACTCCTGGAGTCAATAGGACTCCATGGAGAAAAGAGCGACCCTATGCAAGCTCACGTAAGCAGGGTCAGGCCAGGACCATGGAAATGGATGGACACTGGTAATTATTTGTTATATCTTCTACAAATGTACAACGGAGGTGGCCGAAAATCACTGATCACCAGGGCTACTGAGACGGTATTCTTGTAGAATACCAACTCAAACTAAGAACAACAAAAGCTTGTTCTTCTCTATCTAGCTATCAAGCAACAAATGAATGGCTCTCGTGGCAGGCCAGGTATAACAGCCTCTTAGTTACAGTAAGGGAGACTTGGTTGTGATATCAGCTATGAGCAATTAAGCTTTTAGGCTTATTAGTCCTTGGAATAGGACCCCGTGACTTTTTGGGGGCAATTTACACAGTATGGCCCTATAAAGAAAAAAAAAGTAAATCATTTGTGTTATGAGACTCCTATATGGCAATCCATCTTAATAAAATTGACTTAAGTTTATCTCCGAAATTGTTTTGTGGTACAATCATCAGATCTTTGGAATCATAACAATTCATCCTGCACCCTCATCAACTGTGGATCAGTGCCAACCTTCTCATATATCTGACCAGACAAATACACACACACACACACTTTATGTGATCAATCAGGCTATAGATAAAAGGTTTAATGAATGCTGTGATGCCTTTTCATGTTTTTGAGTTTATTACTTTCAAAAACGTTATATACAGTTGTGTTCAAAATTATTCAACCCCCACTGAAATTGAGTGCTTTGGCTAGTTTGACATTGGTTTTGATCATTCAGTCATCTTGCTTACAATTAAATCAAAGAGGCACGTGTAGGTCAGACAAATATAACATAACATTTATAATGAAATAACCACAAATGTCTTTTCTGTGCTCACATCATTATCAGTTTTATTCAACCCCCAAGTGACATTCAATCTTAGTACTTAGTACAACATCCTTTTACAGTTATAACAGCATTTAATCGTGAAACATAGCTTGACACAAGTGTCTTGCAGCGATCTACGGGTATTTTCGCCCATTCGTCATGGGCAAAAGCCTCCAGTTCAGTCACATTCTTAGGCTTGCGCACTGCAACTGCTTTCTTTAAGTCCCACCAGAGGTTCTCAATCGGATTTAAGTCAGGTGACTGCGATGGCCACTCCAAAATGTTCCAGCCTTTAATCTGCAACCATGCTCTAGTGGACTTGGAGGTATGCTTGGGATCATTGTCCTGTTGAAAGGTCCAACGTCTCCCAAGCCTCAGGTTTGTGACGGACTGCATCACATTGTCATCCAATATCTCCTGGTACTGAAGAGAATTCATGGTATCTTGCACACGCTGAAGCTTCCCTGTACCTGCAGAAGCAAAACAGCCCCAAAGCATGATTGACCCCCCACCATGCTTCACAGTAGGCAAGGTGTCCTTTTCTTCATAGGCCTTGTTCTTCCTCCTCCAAACATAGCGTTGATCCAAGGGCCCAAACAGTTCTAATTTTGTTTCATCAGTCCACAGAACACTATCCCAAAACTTCTGTGGTTTGTCCACATGACTTTTGGCATACTGCAGTCAACTCTTCTTATTCTTTGGAGACAGCAAGGGGGTGCGCCTGGGAGTTCTGGCATGGAGGCCTTCATTACGCAGTGTGCGCCGTATTGTCTGAGCTGAAACTTCAGTACCCACATCTGACTAATTTTTTCTCAGTTCCTCAGCAGTCACACGGGGACTTTTCTCCACTCTACGCTTCAGGTAGCGCACAGCAGTCAAAGTCAGCATCTTCTTTCTGCCACGACCAGGTAGCGTTTCAACAGTGCCCTTTGCCTTGAATTTGCGAATGATGCTTCCTATGGTCTCTCTTGGTATGTTTAACATCTTTGCAATCTTCTTATAGCCATTGCCCTTCCTGTGAAGAGTAATCACCTCTTCTCATGTCTTCCTGGACCATTCTCTTGACTTCACCATGTTTGTAACCACACCAGTAAATGTCTAGAAGGAGCGGAGTATCACAGTCCTTTTAAAGCTGCCTAATTGGTGCTTATTATGCTTTATTGCTGCTCCGTGACATCCACAGGTGTTTTCAATACCTGATTGAAAACACTTGAATGAACCTCTGTTCTTCAGAGTGGTAGTCTTTAAGGGGTTGAATAATTGTGTCAATGAAGAATTCACAAAATAAACATTTACTACTGTATTACAAAACCAATTGATGTCATTTTAGTTGCATATGGTTCTTTAAAAAGTTCTTGTAGGATTTCATTCTGAATACAATTACAAATGTACACTAAATTCCCTAAAACCCTTTACAGCATTGGGGGTTGAATAATTTTGAACACAACTGTAAATATGTTTCTTTAAAGACTAACTAAAATAACGAAATAACACATAACCATAATCAACCCTAATCATACAGATTTTAAAGATTATAGTCATTACAGATAAATTAAAATAATACAAATTCTATTTCAAGTTTGATATAAAATTCAGACATTCTCAAACAATAAAAATAGAGTTTTAAGAATTAGGGTTTTTTTAGTCTTGAAATTTTGGAAGCTTAAATATTGCATGGGAAATGTGTGTTTCATTATTGTAGTCAAGTGATCGATCTTTTTCTGTCTTGTATATTTACCAAGCAGGCTTGGTGTATGCTTTGTTTATATTATCATTGAACTTTAGTTACTGTGAGTGTTGTCAACTGTAAATCTTACAGTACATGAGACTGAAGTGCGGATGCATGGTGGACGCAGCAAACGGACGCAGGTTAGGCAAGAACGTAATACTGCTAGAACGGACGTGCGGAGTGCGCCACGTCCGCAACGTCCGTGTAGCTTTGTATGTGAGTGATGAAACGAGGTCAGATGGACTGCATTTATACATCCAACATTTTTGACGGACAGAATGTTTTTTCATTTTAATTTATTTTCCCTGCTACATCAGTCAAAAAATACGTCAGTGAAAAAAATGGACTGTTTGGCCACTACCTTGTTGTCAGTCAGTAAGTACGTCCGTACTGCACGGACGCACAGTCCGTACAAAATGCGCTCATCTGACCCTAGCCTTAGATGTTATTTTGAATTTTTTTCAAACACAAGTTAACCACGCGTCCATGCACAGGAGGCAGCAATCCGCTGGATTCCGGCGGATTGCTGCGCCCCCCGGTGTGGGCTGACATCTTGGATGTCAGCCCAGCACTCTGGGACCCTGGCGGAGCAATTAGATGTCATCGCAGCGGCGCGATGACATCTAATTCAGGCGCCTCCCCCCGCATGTGCAGAGGAAGCGCCTGAAAGGGAGGGGGGAGGTCCTTCGGACCTCTTTCCCTCCCGATCGCCGGGGGCAGAGGGTTAATCCAGGCACCGTTTGGAAGGGCACAGCCTGCCCTTCCAAACGGTGGCTGTGATTAACCCCTGGGGAGCCGGATCACGAATCGGCGCTGAAAAGCGCCGGATCGTGATCCTCTCCTGGAGCTGGCCGACATCTTGGATGTCGGCCAAGCCTCCAGGAACTACCCCTGAGGATTGGCGTCATCGTGCATAGCATGATGATGCCAGTCCTGGAGTTAACCCCTAGCTGCCACCAATGGTGGAGATAGGGGGTTTCAATGAACCCCCTATCTCCCGATCCGTGGCAGCTAGGGGTTAATGTTTGATATCGTTGGATCGGCCAGAACATGGCCTGTCCAAGGATACCAAACATGAGCATGAAAAATGTTTTAAAAATAATAATAAAAATAAATAAATAAATAAAATATTTTAAAAAAAATTCTAAAAAAAAAATAAACACGTTTTTTTTTGTTTTTGTTTTGTTAATGCAGCAATATTGTTCCCATTTCAATTATAATGTGAACAATAATGCTGCACTAACGATTTTTGTATGCGGTGCGTTTGTTAAAAAAAGCGAAATTTTCCCCCCAAAAAAATGTAACGAGACCCCATTTCTAATTTTTTTAACAAGCGCACCCCATACAAAATATAACCGCAAACGATCGCATGTTAAAAGGTGAAAGAAAAAAAATTTACACAAAATTTATTGGATTTTTGTTATAATATACAGACATGACATAACGTATACATATAATAATGACATATTATGAATCTGCCAAGTCTGCCGAAAAGAACGATATATAATATGTCAGGTTCATATATCAAAATATGGCTACAAAACGCGGTTAATCATGATGAGCGAAAGCGGTAAAAATGACCTCAGCACAGAGGTGTGAAAAGCCTCAGCAGCAAAAGGGTTAAATGCAGCATATTAGGATGTTTTAGGGAAATTAATTCTCAAATCTCAATCAGAAGCAGACACCACCCCACCCTCAGTATGGTGTACAATGTATCAAATTGATTACCAGACTAAAAACACCAGCAGGGTTATCCAAAGAGCTCCGAATTGCTTGAGAAAGGTAACCAAACACTGAAAATCAGCGTTCGGTTGCCTTTCCTGGCCATTCGGCTATCCAGAGAGCAGGCAATTCGCCAAATCCTGGCGAATTGCCTGCACATACGGTGCCTGTTCGGTGCCTCTTCGAGGGCAGTGAAATCCCCATAAAAAAGCACTGCTTCGGCTATTCAGAGAACACAAACCAGCAGTGAAAGGTTCCCCTAATGCCCTGCCATTCGGTGGTTTAATTCGGCAAATTTATTCAGGAGAATCCCATAGGCTTCAATGTTAAAAATATTCCCGTTTTAATTCAATATCTAATTTTTTTTTAAGTTTACTTATTTTTTCTGTAACAGCCCTCTTTATTATCTTTCCCTGGACCTCATGTACACATTTCAGACATTTTCGCTCAGTAGTTTCTTTGCAAACAGCGTTTCATTTTCACAGCGTTTCACTTCACTCGTCTGCGTCTCAGCTGCTTCGCTGCGTGTGATCGGCTCCTGTTCGGCTGCTTCGCTGCGTGTGATCGGCTCCTACTTGGGTTTTTTGAAGGTTAATCCAGATGTTTTTGCTTGTTTTCGGCGTGCATTCGGTGGGTTTTGCGGTTAGTTTTCGTCAGGTTTGCGGCAGCTTTTCCCTGCAATTCGGGGACCCTGTGGTGTTTGCTGAATACACCGCAGGGTCACCGAAATGGGATCGGCAAAAGGAACCGAATTGAAGAGAACGAAAAGTCACCAAACGTGCGGTGACTTTTCGAATCTCTTTGAATAACCCTGCTGGTGTTATGCCCGTTTGTGAACAGAGGTCATTTAGAGTTGATAATCTTTCCATGTACACATTAGTTTTTAATTCAATATCTAATAAACCGTTGCTTATAATATTCTGCAGTAAAGAGTCTCTTTATTTCTAGATTTTTTAGTATTTTTTTAAGCATTTTCTATACTTTTTTCAAAATTTCTTTTTTTTTTTCGAACTCGAACCGCACAGACCCAAAAAGTTCGAAATTCGCGAACTTTCGAACTGCCAAAGTTCGGGTCGAACTCCGAACCGTCCGAACACGAACAGCTCATCCCTATTTGTAACAGGTCTCAGTACCCCGACAGGAACATCAGTCAATGCCTCTTCCTTGCTGGACCCCCAGTGTTCCCATCATGACTCTCGTGCCTTTCACGTAGAGAGCCTTGCAGGCATCCCCCCAGAAATAAGCCGTGGCTGTAGATCTGGAGGCTTTCGATGGAACAGCTACCACTGTATACAGCTGCTAACCACAACATTAGTCGTGACTGAATGTAGGGACAGAATGGAACTCTTTTAATAGGGCCAGACACATATTTATACAATCAAATATGGGTCATTACAGACACAAACACCTCCGCTGGAAACTATTGTGAGGGATTCTCATGCTTCTATTCCTTCTGCTTCTTGGAATGTGAAATTTAATTAGATTAGTCACAGACAGTGAAATACACATTGTATAACATTTCTAAATGAGGCAGGACAATGGCCATCGTGATTGCAAACAGATAATGAGGCAGTATTTGCCTGACAAAGCAGATTTACAAACTATTCAAATATAAACAGGTATCAACACATTCCTTTGACAAGGGTAGGCTGGAAGGCTAATCCTCTCAGAAAGATAACAAGATACACATGGACCAGATAATAGACAGACAATAACATCATTCTTGCATAACACAGTTTACACAAACACACAAGAGAGGCCAATGAAATAATATGGATCATGAGGCCTGCACCCTATAAATATGCCTTCCAGTCCATCCACAGTGATGAATTGGTAGACAATGTGAAAATTCTAGCAGGTCTATTCAAAGAAAGGTGAAACTCAAGAGAATGACTGGAGAAGTGAAAATTATAGGTCAAAATAACCAAACCAGAAAAATTCTCCCATTTATCTCTCTTTCCAAATCGACTATTTTGACCTAGAATTTTCACTTCTCCAAAAGTTCTACAGAGTTTCACCTTTCTCTGAACAAACCTGCATGTACATGTAAGGCTGGGGTCAGACCAGCGCACTTTTAACATGCGTTCTGGCGCACATAATTACGGCCGCACTAGCAGCAGATGACGGGCAATGACGGCCAATATACGAAGTACGGTCGCACGAAAGTCCAGCCGTGCAACGCAAGTGGAAAACGAACGCATTTTTCTGAGAACGCTGAACCGCTAGTACTGACGTACTGAGTGCGCAGCTGCGGCATAGCGGTGTGTTTGCATGATTAGGAGATGTCAGACACTGCTAATGTCCAGCCAACATAACGTCCTGACGCAAAAAGAGTTTTATTGACGATCCGAAAAAATCACGCACGAAAAATGCGCATCGTCTGACCGTTTTCGCGCACTCCGTGAAAAAATACGTCAATTCGTTCGGACGCACTTTTTTACGTTCACGTGTAAAAATGCTTTCGTTTGACCCTAGCCTAAGACATCAGCAACATAAAATAAACAAAGAGCATTTCATTTTTTGGTGATAGTGTTCCTTTAAATATTGATTAAATATCTTATCAGCACTTTACCCCAATGCATTAGAATTCTTCCACTATTGATGAAAATTAGTTCTATGAGCTTGAATATAAAAATTATATCCATTCACTAAAATATCTAGTCACTAAAGGTGAAACTCAGGAGAATGACTGGAGAAGTGAAAATTCTAGGGCAAAATAGCCAAACCAGAAAAATTCTCCCATTTATCTCACTTTCCAAATCGGCTATTTGGTCTAGATTGTTCTCTTCTCCTGCTAATTCTCCTGAGTTTCACCTTTTAGTGAATAGACCTGTATGTGTGGATCGAGAATGTGTCATGCTTGGAGCACATTTTTATTACTCCAATATTAGATATATTTATAGATGCCCTTTCTGTAGGTCATCTATAAATAATTTCCTCTGTACTTGAAAATATCCTGAGAGTTTATCCAGGAGAAAATTAATTGACATATAGTCACTTCAACACTCTTGTGTGAAATAAAAAAAGTTCAGTGGAGTTTTTCATTAGTTACGAGGCATTTTAAAGTTATCCTATAAAAACTTTCCAGAGTCTGCCTTTAATTCCGATATGTTAACATATTTTTTTTTTTAGTTTTGTTTTATATTTCCATACAGGCCATTTAAAACATATGTACAGTATATACTGTCATAGCATAAACCTCAAAAAGCCTGAATCTAAGTACCACCAAGCCTTGACCTGTCTCTCATTGTATTAAAAGGAACACTCTACTCAGTGTGGCCACTCAGTCTGATCTGCGTGGTCACACTGCTCTGAGGTCCCTATTCCTTCTCCTGGGGGCTCAGAAGACTTATTCAGCCATCCAAATACAGGGCCTTCTTCCTGCTCAGAACCTGAGTGTTGCATTCAGAGTCTGTGGCTTCAGGACCTAAGGCAGCTAAGTCCCACACTGGCAGTGGCGTAACTAGAAACCTAAGGGCCAGGGCCGGCCCGTCCATGGAGCGGGGTGGAGCAGCCGCTCCAGGCAGCACTTTGTCAGGGGCAGCATTTTACTGCTCTTTCAAAGGCCGCCCGGACACGGCTGCAGGACAGTGTTCCGTTGAAAACCAAGCCGCGCCTGCCCCTTGAGCACGTGACTGCCCCTTTCAGCGGGCCGGCGCCCATGCCTTTCAGCAGGCATGGAGGCCATCAGCTTAAGTTTTACCAGCGGTGCAGCCTGGCTGTGGTCTCTCCTGCAGCGCAGTGTGCCTGTGAGATGGAACGCGTTGTTTAGAGCCTGTCATCTGACACACGCGGCAGGGATCTGATGGCATAGGCAAGCGCGTGACTTTATATGAATCCCAGGGAACCATGAGGCTGCTGAGGAGTTAGGCCTAGCTTGATTTTATACAGGAGCTCTGTGGCGCTCCCACGTGTGTGTTATGGAGGTTCCCCTCCCGCCCTTCCCTCCTCACAGGGACATGTTGCTGCCCCCATAAAGCACTGCCAGCTCCTCTGTCCTGGTTGTGGGAAGGCCTGGACAGACACCCTATCCACCCTATCCACCCTATTACCACCTCTACGCTGATGACACTCAGATCTACCTCTCTACCCCTGATCTCTCTCCCCCTGTCCTTTCAAAAGTCAGTGACTGTTTATCTGGCATCTCCTCCTGGATGGCCTCCCACCACCTAAAGATCAACATGTCAAAGACTGAACTCCTACTTATTCCTTCCTCCAGCCTCCAATGCCTCCCCACCTCCTGATTTCTCTATCACGGTGGAGGGTATCACCATCTCCCCATCAGACCAAGTTCGCTGCCTTGGAGTTACACTTGACTCTGCTCTTTCCTTCATCCCCCACATCAAGTCTCTTTCCTCCTCCTGCCGATACCAACTGCGTAATATTTCCAGAATTCGGCCATTTCTTACCGCTGTCACCACAAAACAACTCATACACGCCCTGGTAATCTCCCGACTCGACTATTGCAATAATCTCTTATCTGGCCTCCCTCTGTCCCGCCTCTCCCTCTACAAACCATCCTGAACGCCTCCGCCAGGCTAATTCACCTCACCCGCCGCTCTGTCTCTGCCGCTCCCCTCTGCGAGTCCCTTCACTGGCTCCCCATCCACTGCAGAATTAAGTTCAAAATCCTTATCCTTACCTACAAAACCCTCACTAACTCAGCTCCCCACTACCTGTCCTCACTAATCACCAAATACACCCCAGCCCGCTCCCTAAGGTCAAACAGTGACCAGCGACTAGCTTCTCCCCGCATCACCTCTTCCCATGATAGACTGCAGGATTTCTCACGCGCAGCCCCCACTCTCTGGAACGCTCTCCCTCGTACTGTCAGACTTTCCCCTAACTTCTCTTCCTTCAAACGCTCCCTTAAAACGTTCCTATTTAGGGAAGCCTACCACCCAACTCACTGACGCAACCATCAATCACTCTCACCTTACAGTCCTCTCCTCCTGTTTCCAACCCCAACCCTCCCAGAATGTGAGTTCCTACGGGAATAGGGCCCTCCTCTCCTCCTGTACTGTTTGTCAAATGTTGTTCAATGTATTGTAACCCTGTCTATACTGTGCTTATTGTACAGCGCTGCGGAATATGCTGGCGCTTTATAAATAAAGAATAATAATAATAATAATCCCAGAGTCCTGAGGGAGCTGCCGATTGGGGGCTGCAAGGAGCCCAGATTGAAGACCATATGCAGCTTCCTTGCAACCTTCACAGCATGATGGGAGCTGTAGTTGTTAATAGCTGGGGGATCTGCTTTTCACTGACCTGGCAAGGCCTGGGTTACTTTGCTAAAATAAATAAATCACATTTAAACCTTTCTAAACTGAGGGGGGAGGTTAGTATGGAGCTGCCGGGGTTTGATGGGGGAATTACAGAAATGACTGGGACGCTGCATGTTTTAATGCCACTTTATGGCTTTTAAACCCCCCCCCCCCAGTATTCCCTGAATTATTAAATCATGGTGAAAAAACGAGCATTTTCCTAATTTATTTCATACCTTCAGTGACGCGCTTCCTATTTAAAGGAACCCCCTGTGAAAACTAATAGACAGTAACTCTGTGCCCTCCGGAGTCATTAATCCTCTGCGTCTCCCCGTTACCGGCTGTGTTATGTGTGTGTGTGTGACTGCATGTGTGTGACTGTGGAAGTATGTAAGTGTGTATGTGGAAGTGTGTGTGTGATGGTATATGGATGTGTGGGACAGTGGGCCGTGAAATGTGGCGCTCTGTGATATGCTCATACACACCATGTTTTTTTGGGGGTGGGGGGCAGCAATTCATCCTTCACTCCAGGCAGCACAGTGGCTTGGGCCGGCCCTGCTAAGGGTCCAGGTGCAGAAACCATGCCGACCCCTTTTGCCATCCTAGGGGAAAACATATACCCCCTCCGGTACTATGCACTGGACCACTGCAGGTCCAGAATATCGACTCCAGACAATCAGTGTCTCATTTTTTTCCAGGTCCACTATGACCACTTCAGTCCATCCTATTTTTAATGTATTGTGCACTATGTATATCTCACAGAGCTCCACAGCAAAAAATCTCATAGTGATTTATTTATTTATTTATTTATAAAGGATTTTATCAGGAAGGATACATTGAGATTTCTCTTGTTTTCAAGTATGTCCTGGGTTCAATAACATTGAAGTGTTACAGAAATACAAAGTAATACAATGCAAGATATTAAAAAAAAACAACACAAATATACAGATTAACAGAAAATAAATATGTAGGAAATTTAGTCACTATGTTACATGTTTACAGGTGCATTCTGTATTGAAGTATGTTAGTAATGAGCTCTTGAGTGATTTAAGACTGAGGGAAGATTTGATGGTGTCTGGGAGGTTATTCCATCATTGTGGTGCTCTGTAGGAAAATGAGGACCGAGCAACTGTCTTTTTGTATTGTGGTATTACAAGTAAGGTGCTGGTCCTGGATCGGAGGTTATAGGATGAGGGAGCTGCTGGGGGAAGCAGTCTATTCAGGTAGGGTGGCAGCTTCCCAAAAATGCTCTTAAACACCAGGCTGGAAAGGTGAAGGGTGCGTTTAGACTCCAGCGATGGCCAGTTTAGCTCTTTTATCATGTCACAATGGTTGGTCATGTAGTTACATTGTAATGCAAAGCGGCAGAAGGAGTTATACAATGTAGTAAGTTTCTGAAGGTGTGTTTGCGGGGCAGCTGCATACACTACATCTCCGTAATCAATAGCCGGCATAAGCATTTGTTGTACAATCTGCTTTCTTACCGCGGGGCTCAAGCAGGATTTGTTTCTGTACAGGGCACCTAGTTTGGGGTAGAGTTTAGATGAGATTTTTTCGATGTGGGGGCCAAAGGATAGATTAGGGTCCAACCACATACCTAGATATTTAAGAGAAGTGACTGTGGTCAGCGTGCCATTTGATTTTGTCCCAACACATAGATGGGGATTTTGCAATTTGTGTAGTTTAGGTGCTGTTCCAAAGAGCATCGTTACAGTTTTGCCAGTATTTAAAAAAGGTTTGTTGTGTTTGATCCACTTTTCTTGATGTGCAGTGTGTATAAGTAAAACTTACAAATAAGTATAAAATAAAATATTATTAAAAAAAAAGACTATACTAAAATAATACTGAATTTATATAAATCATCAACCGAATCAACGAAGGTTCAGGTATTTCACAAGGATGAAAATTAATCCACAGCTGGGCCGGATGAAAAAACGAATAAGTATTATTATTAAATTTTAATATACAATAAATACTTATTGGTTTATCATCTGGGCCTGCTCTGCTGTGGATTCTTTATCATCCTTGTGACTTACCTGAACCTCCGTTGATTCGGTTGATGATTTCTCGATCTGACGGGTTCTTACTGTACATGCGGTTAGGTGTTTGCTGCGGTATTCCTGGCATCCACGAGTCATCATTTACAAAGGAGGGGTAACATCAATTCTTTACACGCACTTGTAATATCGTTATCCTGTGAGAGCGTTTCCAGCGGGGCTTATGGATATATAGAGACTTTATATACACATCACGCTATGATCTGTTTATTTGTTGTGATTTATCATATATAGATATGCTTTTGTTTTTTTCAATTATTTATATTCCATTAATTAAATACTGCTACCAAACGTCTTCGCTTAATCTGAAACAGAGGTGACCTGAAATGCCCTGTTCAATTAAACCCACAAAAATAGTTTAGAAGACTGACCCTACCAAACCCAACTTAATAGATCATCTAGAAACTCAAGGCCTCAAGACTATTAGGACAAAATATCTCTACAGATAATGTGATTCTTATATCAGACAAAAGCAGAGCTTAATAAAAGGAATATAGTCATTATGACGGGAAAGATGACAGTGCATATACAATATAAAAAGATATTACAATTAATATTTACACTCACAAACAGAAAAATAAAACAAGACAAATAGCAGAAATTCCTATACTTACAGCTTGAGGAATCTGTCCCCAGGGGCTGGATTGGAAAGAACGGCAATTACTTCTCACTTGCATGGACCCCAAAATGTATGCACATGGCCAGAGCAGGCAGCTTACATTTATACCAAGCCTCCTGGCTCTTCAGTTTCCATGGACACAGAGGAGTCCAGAATGCCCTCTTGACCTCCCAGAGCATCCTTTTTTAGCCAGTGCATACCTAAAAAAAGTAAAGTCTTCTCCAGATACCTATATGCAATAAATTAACATATTTTATGGTACAGCTCTGAGAACAAAAGAGCTGCTTCCTGACTTTAATTATTTAAATTAATTAGGGCAACAGTACGCTCCAGCCTGGCTAGGAAGGTGTCTGTTCTCCCCCTGTGATCAAACGGGCCCAACATATCACATCGCAGTTCAAAAGGACTTTGACGCATTGATGCACCCAAGAAGACAAATGGCCCCTTCAGATCCCAATTACTTCTGGTGAATAAATTAACCATGCAGGCATACACTCTTATATGTTGTCAACAGATTTTGTAGAGTTGTACAGTTATTAAAATTTTACCAGGTGATCTGGTCCCTGTCCGTGACAATTACTATTGACTGAACAAGGTTGTTTAGCAAAGAGCTAAAACCAGACACTATAAATGCTGGAAGCACAGTCAACTCTAAATACTGTGTATTTATTTCTATTCTCAGTATATGATACAATAATACAGTTGTTACAGCATGTGTTGTTGTGCTTCAAAGCTCCAAAGTGGATGTGGCCCACAAGGGTGGTGGCTGTGATAGGGTTGTATCGTGTCAACATAAGGTGCCTGGATAGTGTTTGGTTTATGGCCTAGCCATTATTAATGATGCGGCCATAATTCTTACAGTGGGGGTTCATCTCTGGGGTTCCAAAACTAGAGAAAAATTGTGGGATGGTGCAGGATAGGTTCACAAAATCTTGTCTCCACCACCAAACTCAGGACAGTTTGGTGGCATGTGCTTATATAGAGTGATTAAAATAGTCCCAAGCCTAAAGTTTTTGTTAAATGAATGGATGAAAAATAATGAGAGTTTCAGGAAACATACGTTCTCTTATGTTGAGCACATCCCTTCACAGAAAATGTTAGAAGTGGCAAAGGTTTTCTGTTAGGTGCATGTCGATGTGACTCTGCATGTTATTGCTAACATATCTTAATATTACATCATCAATGTTTTGGATCTCTTGGAAGTCCAAGCTGGTAACATCACGAAACCGAGGTGGCCACAGAATCTTAGAAATGACAAGGTCCTCAAAAAATCTCTGGATTGTCACAGTTGATTCATGTGATAAGCGGCATTTCGCACCATTGCTGAAGTACTGCTGTACTCTTCCAAAGCATAAGACATTTTGTTTCACGGGAATGCTATTCTCATGGCTGTGCTGTTGTTTTGGCTATGGAATCACCTAGCGGCCACTTTCAGCATGTGCTGTGAAAGAATATGCTCAAAATAAGAGGAGGGACATTTCCTGAAAATGTCATTAATTTGCATTCTTTCGTTTACTATCTATAATGAAAAACTTTGTGCTCAGGTCCATATGAATCACTTTGTATAAACTTAAATGGGGACAACATCACCTTGACATTTTAACAATATTTAAACAATATGCTATAAAGAGGTTTGCGCACTATTCCTTCCCTGGGCGACTGCGTAAACCAGAAGTATCCAGCCCTCTTCGGGATCTATTAAATTCTTTGCGCAAACGTTAACGCGTGCGCAAAAATGCATTAATGCGAGGGGAAAAACCCTTTGCGCAGAACGTCATATTACAATGTCTGCGCAAAAAATGCGCATTAATGTCTACCGCGGGTGAACCTGCACGAACACTGCGCGAGCGGAATGTACGTTGCACGTCCTTTACTTAAGATAATAAGCGCAAATGCGTTTGTGTGCTGGTACGCGGATGGTATTACAATCTATGTGCAAAATTTAACGGACAACGTTTGCGCGCATAATTTTAACATCTTTGAAAAGCTGGTGTTAATGGCAAATCTGAAGGACCTGGCCGAAACCAAATGCACCAGCCCAAAAAAAAAAAAATATCAGCACAGTATAGTTACACACTCTACACATACCCAAACAATAAATTTGAGACGTTGTTTTTTTTTTTGATGCAGCATATATACTCAGATTGACTTTGACAGGCGCAAAATCTTGACGTGAGACAATTAAGGTTCTTAATTCTGATTGGCTGAATCGCTTGAAAAAACAGTCCGCACACCGATTTCTGCGCGCAACGTTAATGCGCGCGTGTTTTTTTCCACGTCTATTTTACGCACTTTATTTTTTGACGGATGAAAAAACGCGCACGGATTGTAATACCACCACTATTTTTCGCGCATTAACGTTTACCGCTTCGCGCAAAAAACCCGCACTCCTTGTGCATTTTTGCGCGCAGAATGTAATAGAGCCCTTTATGTATAAAACATAACAAGAAAAAAAGGTTGTCATTTGCACTTACCCCTATGGCTCCATGTGAAACAAAACAAAGTGTAGCGCTCACTCCCGGAGGAGCCGCTGAATTTAAACCTCGGGTCAGTCTCCCCGCACCAGGGAATAAATATACACCAGCGCTGTTGTGGATTTTATACGTTATATAGTTTACTGATCTCAAATAAACTGGCATATATAAAGCAGCACGGTATACATATATATTTACAGGTGTTCGTAATGCGAGAAACGCGTAGCGGAAAAGGAAAATAAATATTAACCCTTCGTTGTTTGAATGTGAGTCCCGTACAGGTTGTGTCCCAAAAAGGTGTACGTGTATGCGTGTGTTGGTACCCGGGTACAAGATTCAACTGGCCAGTGAATAATTTACAGGTGTCTTCGACTAGTCACGTTGGGGCCCTGTAGGTTTAGACAAATTTGCAGCGTGCTTTATTATTTTTACTGTGGCCGGGAAGGCCTCTCACCCATCCGCCAGATACTCTGCGCTCTGCTCGACCCAGGACGTCTCTCCGCTTGGCTTGACTGGGACTCTGTGCCACCGGATCCGCTTGTCTTGCTTGTCCGTTTCTGCCACAAGATGCTCAGCTCAGCGCCTGCACTCCCATTAGGTCATCTGCGGTCTCCTAACTCGGGGTCCTTCAGCTACTCTGTATTTGTATAAACTTATCTGCGGTGGATCACTAGGTCTCTGACAAGTAATGTGAACCGATCTCCAGCTCCGCAAGGCCGCACCTGCGCTCCGGCCTGGTCACGATCGTTGTCTGTCTCACGTGCGTCTTGCTTTCTTGCTCCTCGACGCGCTCTGAGTTTCCCCTGCACGAGGCTGCGGATGTAAGTCTGTTTCTCCCCACCCACTTCCGGTTCCCGGCGCAAAGCATGCTGGAAAACGTAGTCCCATTGTCCAGTGTCTCTTACATTGCGCTTGTCTCCCTCTGGTGGCCAAAAATAAGTACTACAGCAACAGTGTTTTAAACCAGCGCTACAAAAGGTTTTCGTTTATTATAATAACCATTAAAGTGTTAACAATATTTAAACACTATTTAGCAAGATAAAGGATATAACTTGAATCCAGTGGCGTAGCGTGGGGGGGCAGGGGGGGCCGTGGCCCCGGGCGCAGTTTTGTTAGGGGCGCATAATTTCTTTTGAAATTATGCGCCCCCTAAAACTTGTGGCCCGACTGACCCGCTGGGCCCTCGGGCGCCACCCAAGGGCCCGCGGGTTGAGGGGACCCAGATGCCGGGCAGCGGGAGTGCCTGCCGGCTCCCCGGTCCTGAACAGTGAGTCGAGTCCGTCCTGTTGATTGAAGGGGCCTGCATGCAGGCGCAGGTCACGTGGTCCGTCTAATCAGGTGGTACTGAGTCCCTGTACCACCTGACTGGCCGGACCGCGTGACCTGCGCACGCACACAGCTGCCTCCCCTTCAATCAACAGGACGGACTCGACTCACTGTTCAGGACCGGGGCGGGCAGGCACTCCTGCTGCCCGGGAGCTGGGGCAATATCCAGGTGAGAGCTGGGGCATATCCATGAGCTGGGGCATATCCATGTGCTGGGGTGCAAATCCATGTGCTGGGGAATATCCATGAGCTGGGGGGAAAATCCATGAGCTGGGGCAAATCCATGTGCTGGGGGGTAAATCCATGAGCTGGGGCAAATCCATGAGCTGGGGGGCAAATCCATGAGCTGGGGCATATCCATGTGCTGGGGAAAATTTATGTGCTGGGGCAAATCCATGTGCTGGGGCAAATCCATGAGGTGCTGGGGCAAATCCGTGTGCTGGGGCAAATCCATGTGCTGGGGCAAATCCATGAGGTGCTGGGGCAAATCCGTGTGCTGGGGCAAATCCATGTGCTGGGGCAAATCCATGAGGTGCTGGGGCAAATCCGTGTGCTGGGGCAAATCCATGTGCTGGGGCAAATCCATGTGCTGGGGCAAATCCATGAGGTGCTGGGGCAAATCCGTGTGCTGGGGCAAATCCATGAGCTGGGGCAAATCCATGTGCTGGGGCATATCCATGTGCTGGGGCAAATCCATGAGGTGCTGGGGCAAATCCGTGTGCTGGGGCAAATCCGTGAGCTGGGGCAAATGTGTGAGCTGGGGCAAATCCATGAGCTGGGGCAAATCCATGTGTGAGCTGGGGCAAATCCATGTGTGAGCTGGGGCAATATCGATAACGTGTCCACAGGTTGGGGGGGCGCACAAATCTTGGCTGGCCCCGGGCGCTGACAACCCACGCTACGCCACTGCTTGAATCCCTTATCTTAGAACATGGCAAGTGATAAAGCTAAATCAATTTGTATCATATATAGCATTCAAAACAAAATGTAATATATGAATTGAACTATTAGTGACTTACCTTAAATAAAAAGTGTTTGTTGGGAACCAGGCAAATACATTGTCACAAATTTTAGGGAGGATGGTTGGAATTTCTGGTTTACCACTTGGCTGGGGTCGACGCACTGAGCATGTCCTGCACTTCCCCACTAGGTTCAGGGTACGCGCTCTGTCGCATCTCTTCGGCTTGGCACCGATCTGGTCCGAGCGCGGTCTACTTCCATTCATGGCTGACATCAGGGACCTGTCTCTGGGACCGACCTACCCCACCCACTGGTGTCATCCTTTGGACCCTGTATCTCCTGAACAGTAAAAGGTAGAGGGACATGCAAGGTATCATCGGAAAGGCCAGAGCATGACCAGGTTATATGTAAACATAATAAAAAAAATATGTTTTTTTTTCACTAATGCAGCACTATTGTTCCCTTTTCAATTAAACTGTAAACAAAAACTAACTCACCTTCTTATTTCACACAATACCAGCAAGTGTGGAAGAGATGGCAAAATGCGATATTACGCATTGGTTCATCGAAAATCCAAACCAGCATACTACTGTGAGGGGCGTAGAGGACATCGCACAAGGTCAAGTGAGGTGTCGTTGGAAAGGTCAGAGTCTGGCCTTTCCAACAAAACATATATGACCATGTAATATGTAAACATAGAAATAATTTTTTTGGGCAAAATTTACTTATTTATTTACTTCTGTTCTAAGGCAAATTATTTTCTTATATTTGAAAAGCAAACAATGCCGCTGGACCAACTCACCTTCTCATCTCCCACACCGGGATCAAATGTGGAAGTGATGGCGCAAAGCGTTATTACACATTGGTCCATCCAAAACACAAGATGCTTCACCGCTGCGGTGGACCACTGTATTCCCATTCTTTACACACCACAAAGTCATGTTAGGTGTCATTGGACAGGTCAGAGTCTGGCTAATCTAATGATACCAAACATGACCATGTTACATGTCATGTAAAATAAAAACACACATAAAACAAACTTAAAATATTTTTTTTTCCAAAGCAATGGTATTGCCCATTTGGTATGTTTAAAATGAGCAATACCAATGTCATTACTCACCTTCTCATTTCCCATACCGGTAGCAAGTTCAGTGTTTTATGCATAGTCATATTATTCATAAAACACAATTTTTTCAGTTTTAGTTAAAATTGCATATTTTCTCAGAAAAATGCAGAAACTGGTTCCCATTTCTAATTTTGTTAACAATAGTGCCCCATTAGAATATATAACCACAAAGGTTTGGATTATAAACGGTGAAAAAAATTATGCTACGCGCTGTAAATTATTGAAATCTGAATGGAAATTCACCGTTTTTTCAAAATTTATTGTTCTAGCATTTTGACAGAACATGATAAATACGCATAGAAATAATATGTTTTGAATCTGTCAAGTCTGCTGAATATAAGGATATATATTGTATTTTGTCTGGGTCCTACAATAAAACATGACTTCAAATCGTGTTTATACATGATGAGCACAGAACGACCCAAATGAGCTCAGCGCACAGGGCTGAAATGGCTCAGCAGCGAAGGGGTTAAAAATCAGTTCTTGTAATATGACAAAGATTGACATTACTAAGGAAAATGATTGCAGTGGGAGGAAATGTTGGAGAGTGTTGGCTCCATTTAACAAATGATAGGTTATGAATCTGACCTTAGTGAACTCACACATTCCTTAGAAGGAATGTTGGTTTAGAAGCCGACACTTGTATGCAGCTGCTGGTAAAACAGATCAGTTATTGCTATTCAGCTCTTAGACATGGTACAAGTGTGACAGCAGCCAGTGAGGTCTATATACAAATAGTCGAGCCGTGGAAAATAACAAATATTTAGATGTGATTTGCAGCTTCATTAACGTTAGAGAAAAGTGTTAGTGTCGACATGATACTCTAGACCAGTGATCTCAACCTCTGGCCCCACCAAAAGCTTATGAACTACAACTCTCATGATTGTTCATCTATTGCATTTAAAGCTTTCTGGGAACCTAGATCATCAACATTTGGGTGTCAGAGTATGAAATCCCAGCTTTAGACTTCATTCATATAGAATCAACATATTGCAATTGTAAAGGACTTAACAGGGAGCACCATGGGTAAGACCATAGGTGTGCGCACAGGGTGTGCCTGGTGTGCTCAGGCACACCCTAATATTGGGTGAAGATTTTATCCCCCTTACATTGATATTTTGGATGGATAAATGTTCCATGGGTGCACACCCTAATGAAATGGGCTGCGCACGCCATTGGGTAAGACTAAAATTGGAAAAGAGCACTAACCAATTGAGCATTAAATCTCACACATTTTAGAAATAACAAGTAAAGAAATAAAACATGAAATATATTAGTCAAGATTAAATTTAAAGAATTTTGCAGCTTCTGCAGCGAGCTCTGTCCAGACCAGGAAGTTAGGTTTTCAAACATATTCTGATTCTGCTCAGCTTAGGTCTGAGGGATTTGTAGTTCAAGTTAAGAGCAGCTACACTGTTGTTTTAAACCACTGTACTTTGAATATAAATTTGTGTATGTGGAGGATGCCGTACGTACTGTGAACAACCTTATCACTGTATTTATAACAAAAAAAGGCAAATTTGACACCTAAAGATAGAAAAAAAATATTGCTACCCTAGGGTTAGAACTACTGTAGAATTAGGTTTGGGGTTAGGCTTTTAATATTTTCATAAAATTTTTACGTCATTCTTTTGATGCCAGTTAAGGTAGTGTCTTTTTACAACCTTACTATTCTCAACTAGGTTACATACTTAATGTAACATTGTCTACTCTTTCATTCCACTAACTTTTTTATGTTGTTGCTGAAAAGGTCAGTCCATGCGTTCGGATGCACTTCTTGACGGTAGACGTGAAAAATGCGTTAGTCTGACCCTAGCCTAAAGGTATGCTACTCAGAAAACATGGATATCTATGAATATGTGGAATAAGCTGGTCGAATATCTTGTCATATCTGATGAATATATTTAATCAAAGGTTTGTGCTCAGCTTCCACATAAAAGAAATGTCTTCTTATTGAATTATCATCAAGCTGAGCAGAGCTCATTCCAGTTATTTGAGGCCATTCACTGTTAAAGGGCTGCTACCACCATAAAATTAAACGTCATTACTGTGTTTATTTTATGTTGCTGATATCTTACATGTGCTTTGTTTTTCTCCTGTTTATTTAGTTAAGAAAATATTTTACTCTATATGTGTCACTGGGTGTGTTAATATTGTGATCTTTTGTGTTGTAAACTCCCCCCCCCCCACAGTATCTTCACCTCACTTAGTCCTCACTTTGTGGTTTTGCCATATACTGGAGTCTATGGGTCGATCACTGACTCAAATCGTTGTATTGTGTGGGATGTATTCAAAAGATATCACCAGGGTTTAGATTAGAATTCTTTTAAGCTCCCTGTCATATCTCATTCAGCTGCCATCTCTTATCTCAGCCTAGAGAATAATAGACCCCCTGCTGCCTTATTGTAAGGAGCTGGTTCCGGGGTGGTAGAATTGAGCCCAATGTGCAATGATATTTGCTGAGAATCGTATATGTATAAACAAAAGGGGGTTTATTAGGAAGTCATAGAACATAAAAGGCAATAGATAAATATACAGTGGCAAGAAAAAGTATGTGAACCCTTTGGGATTACGTGGAGTTTTGCATGAATTGGTCATAAAATGTGCTCTGATTTTCATCTAAGTCACAACAATTTGAAAAACACAGTCTGCTTAAAATAATACAACACAAACATTATATGTTTTCATGTGTTTATTGGACAGAACATGTAAACATTCACAGTGCAGGGTGGAAAAAGTATGTGAACCTTTGGACTTAATAACTGGTTGACCCTCCTTTGGCAGCAATAACCTCAACCAAACGTTTCCTGTAGTTGCAGATCAGACCTGCACAATGATCTGGAGTAATTTTGGACCACTCCTCTTCACAAAACTGTTTCAGTGTAGCAATATTCTTGGGATGTCTGGTGTGAATCGCTCTCTTAAGGTCATGGCACAGCATTCAATCGGGTTGAGGTCAGGACTCTGACTGGGCCACTCCAGAAGGCGTATTTTGTTTTGTTGAAGCCATTCTTTTGTTGAATTACTTGTATGCTTTGGGTCATTGTCCTGTTGCATCACCCATCCTCTGCAGAGCTTCAGTTGGCGGACAGATGGTCTTACGTTTTCCTGCAAAATGTCTTGATAAACTCTGGAATTAATTTTTCAATCAATGACAACAATCTGTCCAGGCCCTGAGGCAGCAAAGCAGCCCCAAATCATGATGCTCCCTCTGCATGTTTTACAGTGGAGATGAGGTTTTGATGTTGGTGTGCTGTGCCTTTTTTTCTCCACACATAGTGTTGTGTGTTTTTTCCAAACAACTCAATTTTTGTTTCATCTGTCCACAGAATATTTTGCCAGTAGTGCTGTGGAACATCCAGGTGCTCTTTTGCAAACTTCAAATGTGCTGCAATATTGTTTTTGGACAGCAATGGCTTCCTCCGTGGTGTTCTCCCATGTACTCCATTCTTGTTTAATGTTTTCCTTATTGTAGATGTGTCAACAAAAATGTTAGCATGTGCCAGAGATTTCTGTAAGTCTTTAGCTGACACTCTAGGATTCTTCTTTACCTCATTAAGCATTCTGCGCTGTGCTCTTGCAGTCATCTTTACAGGACGTCCACACCAAGGGAGAGTAGCAACAGTGCTGAACTTTCTCCATTTGTAGACAGTCTGTCTTACCGTGGACACATGAACATCAAGGCTTTTGGAGATACTTTTGTAACCCTTTCCAGCTTCATGCAAGTCAACAATTCTTGATCGTAGGTCTTCTGAGAGCTCTTTTCTGCGAGGCATGGTTCACATCAGGCAGTGCTTCTTGAAACCAGTAAACCCAAAACTGGTGTATGTTTTTAAAGGGCAGGACAGCTTTCAGCAACACATCCAATAATATCACACTGATTGGACTCAAGGTTGGCTCACTCCTGGCTCCAATTAGCTCTTGGAGAAGTCATTAGGCTAGGGGTTCACATACTTTTCCACCCTGCACTGTGAATGTTTACATGTTATGTTCAATAAACACATGAAAACATATAATGTTTATGTTGTATTATTTTAAGCAGACTGTGTTTTTCAAATTGTTGTGACTTAGATAAAGATCAGAACACATTTTATGACCAATTCATGCAAAACTCCACATAATCCCAAAGGGTTCACATACTTTTTCTTGCCACTGTAGAATGGATTTGTAATACTGTAGGGAAGGGAGCACACTGAATAAACAATAAACAGTAATAACTTTAACAGAAGGCAAGACAAGAGAACAATACTAAACTATACTAAACTAAACTACGACAAAAAGAGAAGATATATAGAAGCAGAGTCTTTGCAGGCAGAGGGTCCTTGGAAGGCAATAGTCTCTTGGAGCAGGGGGTCCGTAACAGGTGGAGCAGAGGGTCTCAGGAGCAGAGGCTCTGTAGCAGGTGGAGCAAGGGTCTCAGGAGCAGAGGGTCTGTAGCAGGTGGAGCAGAGGGTCTCAGGAGCAGAGGGTCTGTAGCAGGTGGAGCAGAGGGTCTTTACCAGGTAGAGGGTTTCAGGAGCAGAGGGTCCGTAGCAGGTGGAGCAGAGGGTCTGTAGCAGGTGGAGCAAGGGTCTCAGGAGCAGAGGGTCTGTAGCAGGTGGAGCAGAGGGTCTTTACCAGGTAGAGGGTTTCAGGAGCAGATTGTCCGTAGCAGGTGGAGTAGAGGGTCTGTAGCAGGAGGAGCAAGGGTCTCAGGAGCAGAGGGTCTGTAGCAGAGGGTCTCAGGAGCAGAGGGTCTGTAGCAGGTGGAGCAGAGGGTCTCAGGAACAGATGGTCTGTAGGTGGAGCAGAGGGTCTTTACCAGGTAGAGGGTTTCAGGAGCAGAGGGTCCGTAGCAGGTGGAGTAGAGGGTCTGCAGCAGGTGGAGCAAGGGTCTCAGGAGCAGAGGGTCTGTAGCACATGGAGCAAGGGTCTCAGGAGCAGAGGATCTGTAGCACGTGGAGCAGAGGGTCTCAGGAACAGATGGTCTGTAGTAGATGGAGCAGAGGGTCCGTACCATGTAAGGGGTCTCAGGAGCAGAGGGTCCGTAGCAGGTGGAGTAGAGGGTCTCAGGAGCAGAGGGTCTCAGGCGCAGATGGTCTCTGGCAGGATACAAGAATAAGGAATTTAGAGGCAGCTTCCTACTAGTGTGGGGTTCACTATAGCAATGCAGAAGCATTGTGCCTTGGGAGTGGTTCCTTTTTGTAGAGGGGGAAATCAGGATGCATTAGCTAGCACCTGGTTGCTGGATCAGCCTGGTTTAGTAGAAGGATTACCAGTCTCATTACAGGAAACTGGCTTGCTTCTAGGTTTCCTGCGGCGCTGGCGTCCAGGTTCCTGACACTTATCTAAACATTCCCTCCTCAGCCTCATTTACTGTTAAATAATGTAGATTAAATAAACAAGAGCCACAATGCAAAGCTTTTGGTAAAAATACACAAAAATGGAAACAAAACATTAAAACCTTACTTTATTTTTCCATTTACATGCAGTTACTTCAAACAAAGTATAAACACAGGCTGATGGTTTTTTAAGTGGTTTTGTTTGTAATGCACAAGTAATCTGGTTATAACTTATGTAAGAGTTAGTTTACCTTTAAAGGTATGTTTCTAAATTTCCTGAATATACTTTTTTGGGTATAATTTTTATGTATTATAAATAAAATATATTTAAAACAATAGTCACTCCCAATTTAGGGCCCCATCACCTCGTTTTTTGTTTTTTTTTTGAGAAAGGATTTTACCAGGAAGGATACATTGAGATTTCTCTCATTCTCAAGTATGTCCTGGGTGGCGAGTATGTACCGTTAGGTGTCTTGCCCAAGGACACTTACTGGAGAGGTGCTTTTGCTGGGATTGAATTCATGTCTCCACAGGCTCTCTCCGTGCAGAGCAGTGATGTTACCTCTACTCCACCCAGCCAGTACAGATAAGTGAGCGTTAGCTCTAGGTTAAATGAGGTGATAGCGATACGCCCAGATTACCTCCCAATAGCTAATGGGTTAAAAGTCCTTTAGGTCATCGGTATTACCGCTTTTTAGAGCGAGCGTACTGTAATTTGTGCTCCCTATACTTATCATGGGGAGCACAAAGTGTAAGCAATGAGTTAGCGATAGGCTCATAAAGTACTAAAGCGAATTACTCGCCTCTGCGGCTAACTGAAAAGGTAACACAGCTCTATGCTGTAGCTAAAAGATCACGATTCATGCGGAATCAGATAGCAGCAGCTGGAACCCCAAAAAATTTAGATACTCACCTCTCATCCCGTGCGAGAATGACGGCTAGAGGTTAGTGGACACTACAGGGCAGGCTGCTGGATTCATCGCCTGCCACGTAATCTACTTGTAAAAAGGGGACGCTAAGGGGAAATTTGCGACCGAAAAGGTTTCGGCTTAGGGCAAATGATAGTGCCCTTAGAAGGCCCATTACGTATCAAATGTCAAACAGCTATGCCCCATAGGCTGTTTATGCAAATCAGTCCTCAGGTTCTCTTTTTATTTAATTCAAATCCTGTGGCTCAGAGAAAGGCAGGACAGGGGATTCATTTTTATACATCTCCTCAGGACTGTAGAAACACCAAAAGCTGATAAATAATAATAGTAGACAAATTACATCATTCTTTACTTCGGTTTTTAATGTTAAGATACATACATAAGGGGCAGGGGGCAAGGTTGGCACACTTCATAGTTTCTTATTATTTTTCCTGCGTTTCCTTGTGACAGCTCAAACTGTAATATAATCTTCTATCCCATTCTTTTATTTCACTGTACAAACAGAACAGATCACAGTTAAGTAAACACAGATTATGGCTTTTACTAGATATTTGTCTTGTGCAATAGGATTTGTGATTAGTGAGGTTTTAGATCTACTACTCTCCCATTTAACCATTTAGGTGACATTGATTGATTTGTGGATTTAGACAGAGGAGGCCTAGTAAAAAGGTCAGGGGGCACCACCATACATACCATACCATATATGCATCATTGCTCTGCTGATTAAATGCAATATGAGGTGCACAGGGATGTCTATACACACTGCACTGAAGGAGAGGCTGCCAAGGAGTTGCTTTATTCATTTAAAGTGGCGTTATAAGCACTTTATTAATAACAATCAAACATTCTTACAATTAATCAAATTACAGTATTATTTTGCCATGCCTATAGTTTGTAAGTTCTCCTGACCATCGTACTTCACAGCTCATTTCTCTGGTTTATAAATTTAAGTGTAGTTCTGTTCAATCCCAGTTCTTTATTGTTCTGTATTGCTGCTGGATCTACAAATGATGATAATAATAAGAATCAGAGGCGTGCTTAGGGTATTTGGCACCCGGGGCAGATATTCCCCATCGCACCTCCCCCCCAAGAAAAATAGGCAAAAATGCAGGTCAATGATCCATCTCAGTGATGAGGTGGGAGAATTTTTATTTTATGCAAAACACAGATGGCTCAGGCCCAAGACATTGTGCTGCCTGGGTCCATGAATGAAATGCTGACCCCCCCCCCCCAAATATGAAATCACACTCACACATTTCACAGAGCGATAAAACTTACCATAATGTGCGGTCGGTGTGTATGAGTGTATCACAGAGCTCCACAGCAATAAAACTTAAACTAATGTGCGCTGTGTATCACACAGCTCCACAGCAACAAAACTCAAAAACAATTATAGTTAATGTATTATATATTAATCTAGAGTTATATCAAAATGCAGTATTTTATTAAGATATATTTATTCTGGCCTTTCTGATGACACCTCAACCGTCCTTCTAGTGCTTATGGATCCGGAGATACCGATGTCTAAAGGACCCCTGCATCTCCTGTAATAGGATCCTGCTGGGCAGGGGGAATCCCAGATGGTGACAGCCCTGCTGTGGCTGAAGCCCCTGCTTGGTGCCGATCAATAGGATGTGCATGGAGCATCCTGTGCACTGGGGAGGGAATCCCAATGACGCTCCATACATGTCCTGGACTGCAGAGGCAGCAAGGCCACCTGCCCCCCATCCGGGCCGTCAGGGTGCACCCGAGTGCCTGGCAGACTGCCCCTGGCAGTGGGGGGGAGACATCATCCCTGACAGATCACCCCTGCATGAAACCCTGGTGCCGCCGGAACTTCTAGTCTCATTCCATGTGCGAAGAAGCACTTGAGCAGGTAGCACAAAAGGGTGCCTGCCAGGCCAGGGAGCTGGAGAAGACAGGCAGTGTGTACCCCCCCCTGCCTGTATCAACGCTGACACCCGTCCTGCCGCCATATACACCCCTCTCCACATGCCACCCAGGGCATCTGTCCCTCTGTAGAATGCTACGGATAAGAATAATTATCCTTTGCACAGCATCACTTTTAAGTATTTATATGAAATTACAAAAATATATTTTATATAAATTATTAAGTTTATTAGTGTTTGATGGTAAGGTGTGGTCACAAAAGCGTTATTAATTTCCACTTACCAGACTAAAAACATGACAGCCCGTCCCTGTAAATAGGTAAGGATGAAAGGAGACATTAGAAAACAGTTGATACCTGAATGAGGTTAAGTCTTGCATACATTTGTGCAACCAATAGCACAATCATTTTTTTGTGTGAAGTTGAGCACCCAAACTTCTTAGACCTTCACTTCCACATTAGAATCTGCTCCATTACTGAACCTGTTCTTCTACCTTCTCATCCTGATTGACTAGTCGTCATCCTTTCTTATGGTGAGTTTTTTTAATGATAACAATGTCAATTTAAAAATATATATATATATATAAGAGTCTGTCACTGGTGGACAAATGGAGTGGTTTTCTAATGTTATACACCAGCAATTTACCAGGAGATGAAAAATAAACTGTATTTAATTAACCACTTGGCTGCGGATGACATTAACATCAGGAAGCATTATTTTACTGAGAGGGTGGTGGATACATGGAACAGCCTTCCAGTAGAAGTGGTAGAGGCCAAAACAGTGATTGAATTTAAGCAGGCATGGGATAGGCATAAGGCTATCCTAAACAAAAGCTAAATCCAAGTAAACTAGCCATGTAATTGGGCAGACTAGATGGGCTGAAAGGTTCTTATCTGCCGACATTTTCAATGTTTTTATGTTTCTATGTGGGGGATGTGTTAAGATTTGACCACAACATGCAAAGAACGTCCTCTGCTGCACGTCACTACTTACCTGCAGCCTGGGGGAATCCCATGGTGGTCTGACTCCCTAGACGTCAGACCACGTCTTGGGACCTCCGTCCATGTGGTAATGTCAGAAAGGGGACCCCCCCCCATCGGAGAGAAGATTCCCTATAAACTTGGACCCCTGTATCCCTGTATCTCAGGATTCATGACAGGTAGAAGGGCCTTTCCAATGATTCCAAACATGACCAGGTTTTCTGTAAAAAAATAAAATAAAAAATAAATAAATGAATATTTTTTCCTATATATTGCAGCAAAGTGAACAATGATGCTGCACTAATTCACCTTCTCATTTTCCACACTGCCAGCAAGTGTGAAGGCGATGGCACAATGCATTATTACTCATTGTTTCATCGAAAACCTAAACTGTCGCACTGGAGTAGGGGGTACTTTGGAAACCTGCGTCTCTGATTTTTACACCAAACAGGGTCATGTGAGGTGTCATTGGAAAGGACAGAGTTTAGTCTTTCCAACGATACCAAATATGACCATGTAATGTGAAAAAATAAAGAGAAGAATAAAAAATTTAATAGCAAAATTTACTTTTTTTTCTCATTTCTAATGTAGTGGCATTATGTGCTTTTACTTAAAAAGCCAAAAATGCTTCTGCCCTAACTCACCTTCCCATTTCCCATGCAAGGAGCAGGTGTGGAGGTGATGGAGCAAAGAATTATTACGCACAGGTTCATCTAATACACAAGCTGCCATATTGCTGCGAGGAGAGTGGGGATACAATGGACCCCTGTATTTCCATTCTTTACGTGCCACAAAGTCAAGGTAGGTGTCATTGGACAGGTCAGAATCTTTCTAAGGATACTGAACATGACCATGTAAAATATAAAAACAAATATAAACCCTCATACCAAAAAGATTTGTTTTTCATTTTTTATTTATTATTTTGTTCCAAAGCAATGGTTTTGTCCTTTTTTTCCATGTATAAAACTAGTAATACCACTTCCATTGTTCACCTTCTCTCAATTGCTGGGTTGGGGCAGTGAGGTGTATTAGTGAGTCGATGGTAGGCTTGCCTGAATAGAAATTTCTTAAGGGAGAGCTTGAAGGAAGGAAAACTAGGGGAAAGCTGACAGTACGAGGAAGAATGTTCCAGAGGATGGGGGCTGTGTGAGGAAGAGTCTATTGTGGGAAGAGGTGATGCGGGGAGAAGCTTGACGCAAGACACTGTTTGACATTAGGGAGCGGGCTGGGGTGTATTTGGTGATTAGTGAGGACAGGTAGTGGGGGCTGAGTTAGTGAGAGCTTTGTAAGTCAGGGTAAGGATTTTGAATTTAATTCTACAGTGGATGGGGAGCCAGTGAAGGGACTCACAGAGACGAGCAGCAGAGAAAGAGCGGCGGGAGTCCAGACATGACACTTACTACAAGTGCCACCCAAATAACAATAACAAAGACGAATGGAGAAACCAGACAAATGTAACTCAGGAAGCCAAGTTTCAGGCTTTATTGTTGTACCAAAAGCCATATATCTGAAACTGAGAAAGAAGCAGACAGTTAGCTTTCTATGCATACGTAAGGCCATTAAACAAACAATAAAAAAGCGTTTCCAGAAGAGATGTAAAATCTGAAAAGATGTAAAAAAAAGGTGGCTTTCCTGTAAAGGGGTTATTCAGAGAGCACCGAAATGTCATCGACATTTCAGTGTTCTCCTGTCCACCACACTTCAGCGACTTAAATTCACCGACCCTGCAGTGAATTCAGCATTCATCGCAGGGTCCCAGAAGTGCAGCAAATCGACCCGCCGAACACATTTTCAAACCACCGAAAAACCGCGGATCGAAACTGCGAATCGGTCCGAAAAACGACATTTCAGTGTTCTTCTGTCCGTCACACTTCAGTATTCTCCTGTCAGTTTTTTGAATAGCCGAATAGCCATGAAATTGCACGGCACGGGGAAATTCACTGTTTGGTGCAATTCGGTGGCCAATTCGGCAGTTTCTGAATAACCCCTTAAGTCTAACAAAAACTTGGCTGATAAGCTTCTGCCCATATAATGCCTGTACAGTGAGTGTCTAGATACTTCACACATGGAAAGAATAAGAATAAGATCTAGATTTCTGGAGGCATAGGTCCTTCTGCCTTTATCCTTCTCATGTGCATTTTATTATTGGGTGGTGTATTAGTCTCAGAGGATGGATATAAAGCCGTAGTTTTGGATGGAGCAGGAAAAAAGAGAATAGGTGCATGCAGAGGTTGTAGTTGTAGATACAAAGCAGCATTGGCCATCAGTGGTGATATAGACGTGCTGACTTGTAATTCAGCACGACAGCCTGCAGCCAGGTAAAGGAGCCAAGACAGGTCTTATGCTTACAGCTGTCACTCATCCCAGCAGCATGCCACTGGAAGTGACAAAGGGAATAAACAATTATTATAATGGCTTCTGAGTAAGGACAATATTGAAAATGAACCAATACAAATACTATCAATATGTTAAAACCACATGCCATGACAAATACCCAACAATTAGCATGTCCTTATTGGAGAACTTTACATTCCGCTGTTCTTCGAATTAATCCTGAGATAAAGGAGAAGACATATAGCTAGTCAAATACTGTCAACAGAAACCTTCTCAAGCAAACAAATACCACTTTGTGTTTAATCCATCAATCCCAGGGGCAGGATGAGAGCTCAGTAAACAAGACTGTTGATCACTGTTTCAGAGCAGTTAGTGCAGACTCCTGTGTGAAAGGATCTTACATTACTGTTTCTATTTAATGCTCATAATGGGTTTAAGTTCATATATTCAACAAAACTCTACTCCTTTATCTATAGTATCAGCTCAGATAATAGTGACATGCTCAGGTCAATGGTGGGCAGACTGGATGCCGTACACTAATATCAGAAGTTGTCATAAGGAAATATATACAGTCAGGTCCAGAAATATTGGGACATCGACACAATTCTAACATCTTTGGCTCTATACACCACCACAATGGAGTTGGAATGAAACAAACACAATGTGCTTTAACTGCAGACTGTCAGCTTTAATTTGAGGGTATGTACATCCAACTCAAGTGAATGGTGTAGGATTTACAGCAGTTTGCAGATGTGGCTCCTACTTGTTAAGGGACCAAAGGTAATGGGACAATTGGCTTCTCAGCTGTTCCATGGCCAGGTGTGTGATATTCCCTCATTACCCCAATTACAATGTGCAGATAAAAGGCCCAGAGTTCATTTCAAGTGTGCTATTTGCATTTGGAATCTGTTGCTGTCAACTCTCAAGAAGAGATCCAAAGAGCTGTCACTATCAGTGAAGCAAGCCATCATTAGGCTGAAGAAACAAAACAAACCCATCAGAGAGATAGCAAGAACATTAGGCGTGGCCAAAACAACTGTTTGGAACATTCTTAAAAAGAAGGAACGCACCGGTGAGCTCAGCAACACCAAAAGACCCAGGAGACCACGGAAAACAACTGTGGTGGATGACCGAAGAATTCTTTCCCTGGTGAAGAAAACACCCTTCACAACAGTTGGCCAGATCAAGAACACTCTCCAGGAGGTAGGTGTATGTGTGTCAAAGTCAACAATCAAGAGAAGACTGCACCAGAGTGAATACAGAGGGTTCACCACAAGATGTAAACCATTGGTGAGCCTCAAAAACAGGAAGGCCAGATTAGAGTTTGCCAAACACCTAACAAAGTCTTCACAGTTCTGGAACAAGATCCTATGGAGAGATGAGACCAAGATCAACTTGTACCAGAGTGATGGGAACAGAAGAGTATGGAGAAGGAAAGGAACTGCCCATGATCCTAAGCATACCACTTCATCAGTGAAGCATGGTGGTGGTAGTGTCATGGCGTGGGCATGTATGGCTGCCAATGGAACTGGTTCTCTTGTATTTATTGATGATGTGACTGCTGACAAAAGCAGCAGGATGAATTCTGAAGTGTGTCGGGCACTATTATCTGCTCACATTCAGCCAAATGCTGCAGAACTCATTGGACGGCGCTTCACAGTGCAGATGGACAATGACCCAAAGCATACTGCAAAAGCAACCAAAGAGTTTTTGAAGTGACAGAAGTGGAATGTTATGCAATGGTCAAGTCAATCACCTGACCTGAATCCCATTGAGCATGCATTTCACTTGCTGAAGACAAAACTGAAGGGAAAATTCCCCCAAGAACAAGCAGGAACTGAAGACAGTTGCAATAGAGGCCTGGCAGAGCATCACCAGGGATGAAACCCAGCGCCTGGTGATGTCTATGCGTTCCAGACTTCAGGCTGTGATTGACTGCAAAGGATTTGCAACCAAGTATTAAGAAGGGAAAGTTTGATTTATGATTATTATTCTGTCCCATTACCTTTGGTCCCTTAACAAGTGGGAGGCACATCTGCAAACTGCTGTAAGTCCTACGCCGTTCACCTGAGTTGGATGTACATACCCTCAAATTAAAGCTGACAGTCTGCAGTTAAAGCACATTATGTTTGTTTCATTCCAACTCCATTGTGGTGGTGTATAGAGCCAAAGATGTTAGAATTGTGTCGATGTCCCAATATTTCTGGACCTGACTGTGTAAAACTAAAACATTTGAATGGAAATGATCACTTGATTGTTATGTAATTTCTTGATGTAAAGAGCTTATAGTTTCGCCGATTGCTTCTCAGGCTGAGGTTGGCAGAAGCTGATCCTCATCTCTGCAACTGTGCGGTCGATGTGATTGGCCATCATATGGATCACATGGTATTGTGACAGTGGTTTTGCAGAGGTTTTTCAAATGCGTTTGGCGGGTTGATTCGCTGCACTTCGGGGACTCTGCGGTGAATGCTGATTTCACTTCAGGGTAGGCGAATTTAACTCACCGAAGTGCAGAGAACGAGAGAGCACCAAAATGTCGGTGACATTTCGGTGGTCTCTGAATAACCCCTTTAGTCTCTAAAACTCAATCACCAGTTCACCATCTCTTTTTCACTAATGGTACCTTAAATTCTAATCTGTGAATAACACCCCCCCCCCAATGATTAATTCTTCAACATTGTATACACTTTCTCTTTCTTCGTTTTCATTTGCAGTGTTGTTAAACCAGTTCCCTGCTTGGTATTACACAGGTTGGTGTAAATTTGTTTCAGTGTCGCACAGTGGGGAGCCCACAGACATAGGTTTCTATCCATTGCCTCCAAGAACCCCAGAAAGGCAGTACCATATTTTAATTCAGGACTGTTTGAAGAACTGATTGATAATGTTATTCTAGAATCTAGGACTCAAACTCTGGCTTACCAGCATTTTGTTCTAGTATTTTTTCTAAACCAAAACATTTTTCAGAATTTGGCACAGGCTGAATTTTTTTCAATTCAATTACCTGAAATGGTAAATGGTAATTCAATAAAATCTGGTCCGATCTGATATACTGGGAGCCCTGGCAGTTTATTCGACACAATGATGACCGGCTGGGTGGAGTAGAGGTAATGTCACTGCTCTGCATGGAGAGAGCCTGTGGAGACATGGGTTCAATCCCAGCGAGCAGCCTCTCCAGTAAGTGTCCTTGGCAAGACACCTAACGGTACATACTCGCCACCCAGGACATACTTGAAAACGAGAGAAATCTCAATGTATCCTTCCTGGTAAAATCCTTTCACAAAAAATGATGAATGAACGAGACGGAAATCTTTACCATACTTCAATGCAGTTAGATTATCGACAATAATCAACGTAACCAATATCAATAACCTATCTAAACCTTGTACCTTCTATCTAACCACTGGCCAGTGGATATTACACAAGCGTTCAATACTGCTAGCGGTGGGGCCCTTGTACCTTTAACATGAAACCATATTTGTATTCCACAAAGTGAGAAAGAAATCTTTCTTCTCCGCGGGACGCACGAGGACAGCTGGATTTCTTCTACGCTGACTGTACTCGGTCGCTCCCTCTGTCACTGAAACACACACGAAGGCGGACGGACCCCTTCTTCACTGGATGCACAAGGGCAGCTGGACACACAATCCGCTTGTAACGGATCACCGCTACCCTGCACGGGTAGATCCGCCGTCAGCGCTGAACTTGTCTGGAGGTGTAGAGTCAGGGGTAGTGGGCTGTATGAATTCGGCGGTGATTAAGCGCTTTTGCATGATCCTTGAAGCGTCGCGGTTCCCCAAGCCCTGTTATCCCCAATTACTAGCCGAGGCAGGAGTAAAGGTTCAAACAGGTACCAGTTTATTTAACATGGGGGATACAGGGGTATTTATGGGGAATGAAACCATTGTTCTCCCCTGGCCCGCCCTCAGTCCTCCTGCGGTGATCTTTACCTTTGCCTCGAGTCCTTGCCCAATCTGCCTTGGTTAACCTGGGGGACCCCTGCTGTGCGCAGCCCTTATCTCAGATTTCGGCACCAGCTCGTCTGTCCACCCCTCCCAGAACCTCTCCCTGTCCGGGCAGCGCCCGGCCCCCCCTGTGGTGTGAGCGCTCCTTTGTCCTGGCGGCTCCCTGTGGCTTTCAGCCCGAGTTTGGGGTTTTACCAGGGATTTTGGGGTGATCCCCTGGGAGCGGCGGCACACTGGGGGTACAGCCTGGTAGCTCGGGTCCGGGGGCTGGTTCAGTCCAAAAAGCGCCCTGATCGGATCAACGGAGCCCGAGCTGGGGAAGGGGAAAGTCCGGCGGCTGTACCCGAGCCACTGTTTGCCGGCCGCGCTCCCGGCGAGGGATCCCTGGTCGGCGTTCGGGTTTCCCGGGGCGCTTCGTTCTGAAATTCGCACCCCCGTAAGAACCTATTTTTAGGAGCCTACTGGCCAAGAAGCGCTCTTCTGCGTGTTTTCCACGCTGCGGGGCAAGGCGGGCAAGTTTGGGCGGCTTGGCAGAGACAGTTAGTGGCGGCTCGAGGCATTCACAGACCGAGCGTCTTCCCGGGGCTGTGGACAGGTGGGGAACAGGTCAACAATGGGGAGAATTACAGGGGGAACTTATAAAAATACAACCTAACGAATTCTTTAATACACCACACCAAATCAACATTTTAAGAATTTGTACCATGCTACGGTATAGTGGCGGCCGTTCCGTCACACGGCTGATACTGGAAAGACGTGAGGGCAACTGGATCTCTCCTTCGCTGAACGCACGAGGGCAGCTGCATGCACAATCTGCAACACAGGACCATTCACCTCCACAATCTTGCCCTCTCTCCCCTCTCCTTGCTCTCCACGTGCACTTCCACCCCTGGAAAACGCCTCCTCCCCCCAGGCACTGCTGGGAGGTGTAGTTCTCTTCCTGACAAATTGCATTAGGCCCTCTGTAATTTAAACTACCTTTTCCAGTATCCTTTGCATCTTCCTGTCTTAAAAAACTTCCTTTGCCAGTGAAGAGAAAGGGAAAAGGGAGGGGGGAAAAATCCTCTGCAGCTGTGATAGGTTGCATGTCCCTGTCCAAAGCCTGGGTTACAGTACAAAACACCACAATCCACACACAGTTCAAGTAGCCTGCGCTACATACACTGTATATGTTTTGGCCACTGCTTATCTAGAATTCAGAGGGCTCCAAAAACCAGAGTCTTCCAGACATATATTTTACTTACCTTAAATCCACTCCTGGCAGGCAGGGCCGGATTAACGTAGGGGCGGATGGAGCGGCCGCTCCAGGCCCCTACCTGAAAATAGGCCCACAGCCAAGTGGATGAGCCGTTCGCCGGTGTTCTGACAAAATTGGCAGTTTGTCAGAATCACCAGCTGACAGGCTACAGGCCCCTTCTGAACGCATCAGCACAGCTCTAACTCTCGGCCACATGAGATGATGTGAGTATGGCCGAGTGAGAGCTGCAGGGGAGATTACATTGCCGAGTTCAAGGCCGCACTCAGGGCATTGCAGGTGTTATGCATTGCTTCCTGGGTCCTGTAGGAGCAAGCCCCGCCTCTGCCTGCCCCCTAGCGTGTCACTTCCAAAGGTGGGGGCAGCGTGGGAGAGAGGTGTGAGTGAGCTCCACGGAGGTAAGGGAAAATGCAGAGGAAGGGGAATCAGGCTGACCCAGCCAGACCTGCCCTTTTACTCTCCCTCCTAGTTCAATTAACCCCCTTCATCCCTGCACTGCTGTCTGCAGTTCTTACCAGGTTTAGCATGGACCCTGAGCCATCCCTCCTGTTTTTTAACCCCCTACTTCCCTGCACTGCACTCTCAAGGACTTTCACCCTTCACATGAAAAAGGGGGGTGGCTCAACCAGGACCAAGTGAAAGCTTATGAGTTCTGGCTGCAGGCAGCAGGGCAGGGATGCAGGGGTTAAATGAAAGAAATGGCTCAAGCTGATGAGCCCTGGCTGCAGAGAGCAGTACAGGGATGCTGGGGGTTAAATGAAAGAGGAGATATTGCTCAGGGTCCATTTAACCTGTTGCATCCTTGTTCTGCTGTGTGCAGCCAGGGCTCGCCAGCCTTCACACAGCCTGAGCCTTAGAAAAAAATCAACACTTTTTATTTATTTTAAACTACACTTGTAGTAAATGCTTTTATTTTTTTTCCCCACAATCACCAAACACCAGAGCGGCACCCTGGAGATCTGAACAGACCCAGGTAGTGTATATCACACAAAGCACCAGCCCTGAAATTCAGAGGATGGTAAGTAATTGAAAAAAATGCTGTGTATCCTGTGTATGCTAATACACGCTGCACATTACCGTTAGTTTTATTGCAGTGGATCCTGTGTATGCTCATAACATTACCATCAGTTTTATTGCTGTGGATCCTGTGTACGCTCATACACACCATACACTACAGTGAGCTTTATTGCTGTGGAGCTCTGTAATACACTCATACACAGCACATTGCTGTGAGTTATATTGCTGTGGAGCTCTGTTATACGCTCATACACAGGGCATACACTTGGCACTTCATTTGCTGCTGCAGAACTTGAACTCAAGCCGTCCCCTGCAGTCAATGACAAGCACTGCACTTCAGTTGTGTCGGTGGGCTGGGGTTGGGGTCTGGCAGATTGTAAATCACGCTGTGCGTCATAACACATCCCATCAGATTCACCAGTCGGGTTTCCCAGTCGCTCTGACTTTGGCCCGACTCTAAACGAGAAAGCAGCGCGGACTGATTGTTGACTCCATATCTATAAAAAGGCCCACCAAAACCCTCAGCACCAGGCCCATGATACTCTTAATCCGGCCCTGCTGGCAGGTCCTCTTTCCCTTCGGAGCTCCTCTATGGGCTGCAGCACCTGTGGTGCCTCACACCCCCCCAACCTTCCAGCTTCAGTATCCTGGCCAGGAGCTGAAAACCACAAAACTCTGAAATCGAGAATGATTGCTCCATCTGTGTGTGTTATATATATATAATATATATATATATATTATATATATATATATATATTATATATATATATATATGTGCAAATCTATGCTTGTGTATGTGGGAGTATTATTTGTGGAGCATGTACAACTGAAAGTTGTTTGTAAATGTATACACAAAGATTGACCCGAACCCGAGGGAGGTGAGGTCTGGTTACACCCCTGACATAAATCAGTAGGTAAATTGAATAACATATTTGCATAAATAACATTAAACCACATATGCCTTCACGAAATGGACGCTAGGGAATTCGGATAGGTTTCTCACGTGACGTCATCGATGTTATTACATGTGGAGATATAAACACAAAAAGATCGCAACTCTAAATTCAGTACAGTATCAACGAGTACAAAGTGTATGTCTTTATATAGTTGTTCAACTCACAAACGAAGAGCATATAAACATGCATGTCAGTTCTGTATTGTATAGACCAGCTGATGAAGCCGTGTGTCGACGGCGAAACGCGTCCTGGCTTATTTTCTTGATTTTATTTTGTTTTAACCATTTATTAAATTTTAGAAGAACCGTTGCAGCATGTTTTTTTTTTGTTTTTTTTTATTGGGTTTGACCTACGAAACCCATGTGCCTTCGTTCTAGAGCTGGGAATAGCTCCACCAAATGTGAGTTTTCACCTTTATCTGTTACAATACGATTGTAAGTCAGATATACACAAGATTGTATCTTCTTCTTCTCTCCTATACCTTATGGATGCAATGAGTGAACAACGTTAAGGAGTGGGTTACCTGGGAAGTCATTTGAAGATAATCAACCCAAAGGCAACGATCCACTCAGAGCCAGTGTATGGGCTCTTCGTTTGTGAGTTGAACAACTATATAAAGACATACACTTTGTACTCGTTGATACTGTACTGCATTTAGAGTTGCGATCTTTTTGTGTTTATATCTCCACATGTAATAACATCGATGACGTCACGTGAGAAACCTATCCGAATTCCCTAGCGTCCATTTCGCGCAGACCAGATACGTATTGTTCCAATTTCATTTACTGGTTTGGGGGAAACCACTACCATCTGGTTTGCGGGGTGTTCGGAGAGGATAGTGTGGGCGCTTGCCAATTTCCTTTATCCACATATGCCTTCAGTTTGACTTGACCATTACACTACGGATCATATTATTTATTAAATTGTAGTGACTCATTTATTTGAAAGGTATTCTGTCACTGACAGAGACTGTGATTGTTCCTCCTGCTAAGAAAGGAGTATCTCAGAAGGAACTCCTGCCATCTTGACCATAATATATATATCTGTGTTGGGGCCTATGATCTTTCCTCTCTGTTTACCTTCTTTGACCATATTATTCCACTATTTGGGCTCTATTAAATACTTCGTGCAAACGTTAACGCGTGCGCAAAAAAGTCTACCGCTGGTGAACCTGCGCGAACCCTGCACGAGTCCTGCGCGAGCGTAATGTACTTTGCATCCTATACTTAACATTGTGAACGCAAATGCGTTTGTGCGCTGGTATGCGGATGGTATTACAATCTATGCGCAAATTTTAACGGGCAACGGTTGCGCGCATAATTTTAACGTCTTTGAAAAGCTGGTGTTAATGGCAAATCTGAACGTCCTGGCCGAACCCAAATCCACCAACCCGAAAAAAAAAATACAGCAAAGTATAGTTACACATTCTACGCATACCCAAACAATAAAATTGAGAGGTTGTGCGTGGTTTTATTATTGCTGCAGCATATATACTCAGATTGATTTTGACAGGCGCAAAAACTTAACGGGAGACAATTGTGGTTCTTAATTCAGATTGGCTGAATCGTGTGAAAAAAACAGTCCGCACACCGATTTCTGCACGCAGCGTTAATGTGCACGCGTTTTTGCACGTCTTTTTTACGAGCATTATTTTTTCACAGATGAAAAAATACACTCGGATTACCAGCGTTAATTTACGCACGTTAACGTTTAATGCTGCGTGCGAAAAATATTGCGCTGCGCATGCGCTTTTGCGCGAAGCAGTTAACCCTTTCGCTGCTGAGGCATTTCACACCTCTGTGCTGAGGTAATTTTTCCAGTTTCGCTCATCATGTTTCGAAAAGAGAAGTTGTTTCAGTGGTGCAAAAAAGTTCTGAGGAGTGATAGTAGCTACTGTACGTCAAAAGTACGTGGAAAAAAGAGTTTACACAGGCTAGATGGCGGAGGTAGTAGAGAAGGTACTGTATAAGGGTAGAGGGAGGTGAGAGTCCTAGGGGGGACAATATTCCCACTTGGGATGTAAGCACAGTCGAAAACGACCAATAGTAAAGTGCTATTGTGAATAAAAGACTGATTATGTGCAAAAGTGCAAATATGCAAATAAAGTGCATAGACAAAAAGTGCAAACAAAGTGCATACGTGGCAATTACCACCTAAGGTATTGGTGTTGGCAGTGATAGTATGCCTATTTAGCTCCAACCAATAAAAATGAAACCAGTAAAAATTTGCATCATGAAAAACAACGACAGTACATGAAAACAACTTACATAAGACACGTCTTGTGCAACATACAGATAGTCATAAAGTGCTAAGTGTCTATCAATGCGCGGATAGAAGGGAATAGTCCGTTGGTTCAGGAAACACGCACTATAGAAAATTCACGTAAACGCACGTCTTGTGCAAAATACAAAAATAAAGTGCATGTAAAAAATGGTTGTTATTAACAGTGGTAAAGTGCAACAGTGTCTATAGTTAAACGAGGTAGTCCTGCGGAAATAATAAAGCCGCAATCCCAAAAAATGTGCACGTCGTAAAGGTAGGCTATTTGAGAGTGGAGAATAGGACCGGAAAAAAGTCTATATAAGTCTCACACTCTTAACATCCAGGTGTGTATGAGGGTCCAGATGGGTATCTTCTCCTTGAAGTCCTGGTATCTTTGTGGTCCTCGGAAGAAAAGGGGGATAATAGTACAGCACTGTATGGACCCGTTGGCTACGGTATAGATCAAATGAGGGGGGTACTTACACTTTCCAGAGCCTATATTTTTCAGGCTCTGGTTCAAAGTACACTGGGCCAAATAGAGAGTGGCCTCTTCCCTTCTTTGATTTTCTTTTTCGCCTCAAATACAGGGAATTTAGAAAAACAGAGCGATCATAGCGTAACTTAAGACAATATTCAAATGAGTATAAAATATAAATGGTCTCATTCACCGATGGTGGAGCTTTATTGGTTCAGGCTCAATTTCATGGCATGCAGTGCTCCTTTAATCGGTGGGCACCAACACCTCTTTTATCAGCTTACAGAAGTCTCGATTAGACGAATTGAATGATGCTCATATTATATATGAAGAAAAACTTGCTAGGCATCTGAATATACAGTCCATTAAATGACCATGTAGACTGGATTGGTATGCAAAAAAGGGGGGTCGATTACTTTATTGTAAGGATTAAAAATGGATTTAAACAAGATATTGGATCAGGGGGGAAGGATCAAAAGGGATCCTGCTGTACTATTATCCCCCTTTTCTTCCGAGGACCACAAAGATACCAGGACTTCAAGGAGAAGATACCCATCTGGACCCTCATACACGCCTGGATGTTAAGAGTGTGAGACTTATATCGATTTTTTTCCGGTCCTATTCTCCACTCTCAAATAGCCTACCTTTACGACGTGCACATTTTTTGGGATTGCGGCTTTATTATTTCCGCAGGACTACCTCGTTTAACTATAGACACTGTTGCACTTTACCACTGTTAATAACAACTATTTTTTACATGCACTTTATTTTTGTATTTTGCACAAGACGTGCGTTTACGTGAATTTTCTATAGTGCGTGTTTCCTGAACCAACGGACTATTCCCTTCTATCCGCGCATTGATAGACACTTAGCACTTTATGACCATCTGTATGTTGCACAAGACGTGTCTTATGTAAGTTGTTTTCATGTACTGTCGTTGTTTTTCATGATGCAAATTTTTACTGGTTCCATTTTTATTGGTTGGAGCTAAATAGGCATACTATCACTGCCAACACCAATACCTTAGGTGGTAATTGCCACGTATGCACTTTGTTTGCACTTTTTGTCTATGCACTTTATTTGCATATTTGCACTTTTGCACATAATCAGTCTTTTATTCACAATAGCACTTTACTATTGGTCGTTTTCGACTGTGCTTACATCCCAAGTGGGAATATTGTCCCCCCTAGGACTCTCACCTCCCTCTACCCTTATACAGTACCTTCTCTACTACCTCCGCCATCTAGCCTGTGTAAACTCTTTTTTCCACGTACTTTTGACGTACAGTAGCTACTATCACTCCTCAGAACTTTTTTGCGCCACTGAACCAACTTCTCTTTTCGTATCTCTTTAAGCACCTTTCTGTCGAGGTTTTGTGTTCCTCTCTCAGCAGGCTGCATTTATACTTGTAAATAATTATTTAAATTGAACCTAACTTAGCGCCTCCACTGTACTTCTCATATCGCGCTCATCATGTTTAACTGCGTTTTGAAGCCTTATTTTAATATATGACCCAGACATATTATACATCGTTCTTTCCGGCAGACTCGGCAGATTCATAATATGTCATTATTATATGTATACGTCATGTCCTGTCTGTATATTATAACAAAAAATGCAATAAAATTTGAATTTTCAATAATTTACAATGTGTAAAGTGTTTTTTTTTCACTGTTTAACATGCAAGCATTTGCAGTTATATTTTCTATGGGTTGCACTTGTTAAAAAAATTAGAAATGGGGACTCGATACATTTTTTTGGGGAAATTTTTGCTATTTTTAACAAACGCACCACATACAAAAATCGTTAGTGCAACATCATTGATCACATTATAATTGAAATGGGAACAATATTGCTGCATTAACCAAATTTTACAATTTTTACATGGTCATGGTTGGTATCGTTGGAAAGGCCATGCTCTGGCCGATCCAACAATACCAAACATTAACCCCTAGCTGCCATGGATCGGGAGATAGGGGGTTCATTGGAACCCCCTATCTCCACCATTGGTGGCAGTTAGGGGTTAACTCCAGGACTGGCGTCATCGTGCTATGCACGATGATGCCAGTCGTCAGGGGTCATTCCCGGAAGCTTGGCCGACATCCAAGATGTCGGCCAGCTCCGGGAAAGGATCACAATTCGGTGCTTTTCGGCTCCGAATCGTGATCCGGCACCCAAGGGGTTAAAGACAGGCACGGTTTGGAAGGGCAGGCTGTGCCCTTCCAAACCGTGCCTGCCTTCAGCCGCAGGACCCCGGCGATCGGGAGGGAGAGAGGTCCGAAGGACCTTCCCCCCCCTGTCAGGCTCCTCCTCTGCACTCGCGGGGGGCGCCTGAAATAGATGTCATGGCGCCGCCGCACCGGGGGGGGCAGCAATCAACCAGAATCCCGGCTGATTGCTGCCTCCTGTGCTAGGACGCGCTCAGCGCGTCCGTAGCACAGGAGAACCACTTGGCTGGACGCGCTGAGCGCGTCCTTAGCAGCCAAGTGGTTAATAGAGCCCTTTGTATTTACAACCCCCCCTTTCTGCTAGGCTCTTTATGGTTCAATTCTATGATTTCGCTACTATAGCTCCAGACCTGAGAAAGAGAGGATACTCACAAAAGCTTGTCTTTTAAATGTAATGTTAGTCCAATAAAAAGGTATCGCTACTACTGCTATACTCTGGCGACATATATATATATAAATATAGTCCTAAAGGTGTTAGGAATAAAATATTGACAGTATTAAAAATACAAAAGGAAATGCTGCATCACAGTAACTAGTTAACCTCTGTGTGTAACATAAATTATTCATGTGCATTCTATTTTAATGGAGCAATCAAGGCATCCCCCATGTCATTCATACAAGCGGTGTAATGCATTATTAAGACACTACTTTTCTTTAAGCAAGTATAAAGTTCAGCAGTCATCTGTATATTCAAAACTGCAAAACATGCTTCAGACTTCATGTTAAGCACTCTCGTGCATTGGGGGAGATGAGAATAATCCTATTTTACAAGTTTACAAAACATATAACTAAAAATATGAATAAGATAGAAGCGAATTTTTCTTTACTTATCCAGCACAACAAGTAAACCAAGGTTAGAGCTTGACCTCTAATACTTCTAAGACTGAAACGCCAATGTCAAACAAACTGGAAAAGCAAGCATCTGAGGTGTCCATGGTGATGTTGGCATTCCTTTAGGAGAGCTTTTCTGTGGAATGCATTTAACTGTTGCTTTAAACTCTAATAACCCTTCGACTTCTAGACACGAGTGCACTGAAATGGATGAACCTTGTAACAATATTAAAAAAAAAAAATGTCCTACTTCCTTATCGACCTCTCAACTTAAAGATTCTATGAGGGAGAAATGGCAAAAAAAAATACAAAAAATGCTAAAGTCCGGGAATATCAGGAAGAGATAACGGTTTTACGTACCATAGTTAGCGTGTAGGGTGTGCATATATGTTTTGTTTTATGGAATTGAAACTGAAGAAATTGGTGGTAGTTGAGGAAACTATGTAATAATGTATAATTTGCATATTCTCTTATTGCATTTGTTATGTTTGTATATTATCTTGAAAATTTCTAATAAAAATAATAATAAAAAAGAAAAGAAAATGCCCAAAAAGTTCTCTTGACAACGGAAACAAGTGGCACATAAATTGGGAAATTAATAATATTATTATTTGTCTGTATAACTATTGGTCAACAGTGGCACTTAGAAAAACTGCTTGTCTTATAAGGGAGTGAAAATGCATCTGATATAATACTGGCGTTCAGTTTTATAGTGCATTGAGCATTATAACGATGAAGATGCAAAAGGTTTAGGTTTAGCATTCCTCATCGAATCAATCAGCAAGCGCGACCAATTCTTTAAATGCCACTTTACGATCTATTAAGCTTAAATGCTTGCCCCACCTGAGCAAATCTTTACAACAATGACTATTGAGGGGATTTAGACAAAAGCTGACCCTAGCAATGGGGATATTTAAAGAGAATTACGCTCTTACAGAAATGCTGAAGATATCCCAAAAGAGAAAACAATATACGATCATTAGGATAGTGTTACTAACGTGTTGTTGAAAAACCATTAGAGATATACCATCCATACTGTATATATTACATAACTGAATATTATACAAATATATATATATATTGCTACATTAAGAGATGCACTTTAGGGCTTATATAAAACAAAAAACGTCATTGTTGTATAAAAAATTACATTGGTCTGACGTTTCGGCTGGTGCTGCGCCTTTATCAAGGTGAGTGCTGGACCCAGTGATAAGATATATATATATATATACAGTATAGCAATAGGGATGGGACTCACTTGTTGGCACAGGGAGAAAAAATTATTTATTGGTATATGATTTTAAAAAAAAGATGTTTCGACTCATTTTGAGCTTTTTTCAAGGACGAGATGGAAAGTGAAATGTCAAATTATTTATTTATTTTAAATTCCATATCCACATTTAAATGTTGAAGACTTTATACTACAATGTTTCTGTACAATTTGAGGCAAGTAATAACCCAGGCCTCTTAAATGCAGGCAATGTAAAGAACTAAAGCTTACATGCAGGCTTAAGTAACCTGCCATTGTTTGTCACCATAATAGCTTGAAGGAGAGGCGGGCAGGTTCAAGGGGTTATGGTAATTGAGTTTGATCTAAGCTCCTCCTGGAAACCAAAGCTCCTTATCCCACATTACTTTCACAGTCTTTCCTCTCACATCCCAAAAAGCAGATGGAGGTTTCGTTCCCTGAGGTTACAAATTCATGTTAACCTAACCAGAAGGTGCTGCGTCGGCTTATATAAAATAGCCGCTTTGTTGCGCAGCAAGAATCAGCACAACGTGGGAAACTGGTCCTTAATTTGATGGAATGGTTGTCTTCCAGCATCAGTAGCAAATAGTTGTTGAATTGTTTCTTAAGGATACTGAGACCTAGCAGAATACCTTGCCAAAGATGTTCAGGTACACAGCCCCATGGCAAGTACTGTGTCTGTCTATGGACCAAAGTTTTCGGGTAAGTGTAGCACTTTACAGTTTTCTTACTCTGCAGATAGGGATGCTTTTTGACAAATTAAATTTTTTTTTGGAGAAAGTATTTTACCAGGAAGGACACATTGAGATTTCTCTCATTTTCAAGTATGTCCTGGGTGGCGAGTATGTACCGTTAGGTGTCTTGCCCAAGGACACTTACTGGAGAGGTGCTGTTGCTGGGATCGATTTGTGCATATGTTGATACATTGACCAAGACGGGACAAACAGACTAAGCTAAAAATGGTAGAACTACAATTCTCCCATGCTCTGCGTGTTCCTGAAGATTACAGGAAGTTGTAGCCCAGCATCCCCTGCCAGTCCCGGTAACATTCCAACCTTGTTAAACTGCACTGGTCGTGTGATTAAGTGAAAGGTGATAATCCCAGTAATTGTCTATGTCATCAGATTTCCCTAATCCCAACTAACCTATATTTATCTTCAGCAATTTCCAGTCGCTTAAAGTCATTAGCTGCAGTGGATCACCAGCAAGATGGTCACTATAGATGGGTTGCATCATTTATATACATTTTATAGAGTTTAAATCTTGGTTTGCCTTGAGAAAAATCGTCCTTTCCTGCGCTATGTTGTATATTTTCGGTGATAAAGCAGATAATAGTTGCACCATTAAATGCTCCATGTGTATCTCAAACTAAAGGCCGTCGTTGAATCTGTTTAAGTGTAATATTTTAAATCACAAGCTCGCCAACTGAATTACTAACGTTATATTGATTGGTTTTCAAAACCTCAACTGACCTGAAAGAATCGATGTAGGAGAGTGCAGGTGTATCTCCTTTATTTATGAATGATTGTAAGCTCCTGTGACCAGGGCTCTCTGCAACTCTTTTCTTCTCTTTCTAAATTTGTCATTTTCTTACTTTAATAACCAATTTTTTATTGTAAAGAGCAGTGGAATCTGTTGTTGCTGTATAAATGATGATTATGATAATAACTATACTAATAATAATAAACATGAGTGAAAACCTAAACAATCATTAAGACAGTCATTCGACATTCCGTATCGAGCACTCCGGATTCAGACAGAGACAGCATCCTGTAACTACTAGAATGAGTGAAATAGGAGAAAGCTTTAAAATGTACATGACTTCTAATAGTCAGCTTATCTGCCCGGCCAGAACTGCCGTATAGCCAAATCAATGCATAATCAATTCTCGTTCAAAGAAAGATCACAAATAGGTGATGTGATGTGCATGGCTTGAAACATCTTCCTGTTCAGAATTACTGAAAACTAGTTCTCAATATGTTTTAATTTACCGGCATGGGTTCTCGGGATAATTCACGACCACAAGCAAAAGTGACATGTTTTTTTTTACCATGACAGGCATTCCAGGATTCTAAGAAACATGTGTGTATATAGTATGTAGTTAATGGCCTGTGAATGTGTGCGTTTCATTATTTATTGCTGCCATGAAAGAGTTTATTATGAGCCTGCCATAGCTGTCCAGGACAGGAACAATTCATGTGTTGTGAGATGGTCCTTTCATGTTGTATTTATTTAATTACGGTTTTTATACCTAAAGCAAAAGCATACATGTACTGATAGAGAAAGAGCAAAAAATCCCAATCTATAAAGTTTAAGCAAATGCGTACTGGTTAGGTATACAGAGTTCCAGTTACAAGTTTTTATAGAGCGCTAACAAGTTCCGTAGCGCCGTACAATGGGAGGCAGAATAACAAATATACATACAGGTTAAACATACAATACAGTAGGAGAGAGGACCATACAACCTGTACGAATATTGTCAGAGTGCTGTAGTAATATTTCCATTGGAAATAAATTCAGTCTCTTCAACTAATCCCCAGTCTCCAAAGCCCAACATGTAACAACTCAATGTTCTTGAACCCAGGACATACTTGAAAATGAGAGAAATCTCAATGAACCCTTCCTGGTAAAATGCTTTATAAATAGATAAATAAATATGTATTGTTATTATCATAATGCAAATGCTGACATATGAAGCAAGGATAAGTACTAAAGCTCCAATGTGTATATAACATTTCAATGTTCTTGAACCCAGGACATACTTGAAAACGAGAGAAATCTCAATGTATCCTTCCTGGTAAAATCCTTTATAAATAAATAAATAAATATAAAGAAGAGAAATATTTTAAAATGCATTTGTCAAATGTTCTTTTCTGGCTTCTTTAAAATCCATGTAGAAAGTTTAAAATATTTTTGTTACTTCGGTTTTATGCTCCTTTACACATTAACACACACACACACAAAACAATAACACTTACAGGTCTATTCAAAGAAAGGTGAATATCTGTGTTATTGATCTGGCCCCCTCCCTGATCATAAACATTCACTCTGCAAACTGTATTATCATGCTGTTTGTCTGGGAAATAAAGTCATTCATTCCTGCTTTTACCAAGGAATATGTCTCACTGGTCGTGTGTGGGGAATCTTGGCTTCACTGAGGAATCTTTCTGAAATGTCAGGGCTATGAGTTGGGTAGTCCAGAAGGTGACCGTGTTTCTGGGACAGAGAAGGAACAGACATAGAACAGGCTCATTCTGGTCCTGGAATTTTGGACAGAACCCTGTGCGTTCCAGTTACAGTGTCCATTTAATATTTTTTGTTTCTAAAAATGTGTTGAAGCATAGGGTAGACAAAAGCACCATTAAAAGAACCAGGATGTGTTGGATGCACACGTTATGTGTCACTACTCAAAGCACAGTCATTTACAAAGATGCTTTAGGCTAGGGTCAGACTAACGCATTTTTCGCGTTGTCTGTGAAAAAGTGCGTTCGGACGAATGGACGCATTTTTTCACGGAATACGCGATAGCGGTCATACGATGCGCATTTTCGTCCGTGATTTTGTACGGATCATCAATAAAACCCTTTTTGCGTCTGGACGTTATGTTGGCCGGACATTAGCAGCGTCTGACGTCTCCTAATCACGCACACACGCCGCTAGTGGACGCAGCGCACTCTGTACATCAGTACTAGCGGTTTGACGTTCTCAAAAAAATGCGTTCGTTTGCCACTTGCGTTGTACTTTTGTGCGGCTGTTCTTCGTATGCTGCCCGGCATTGGACGTAATGTGCTGCTAGCACGGCCGTGATTTAGTGCAACGTGCCACTCGACTTTCAGATTCCTTTGTAATTCAACAAGCCAATTGAGCAATTAATTACTTGGAAGCAAAGGGGAAAAAATCGAGTTAAAGATTTAAATCCACCTTATGTTCACACTCTTAAAATAAACATGAAAGCTGAAATGGGGTTTGAAAGGCAAGAAATAGAATTTCACTCACAAGTGTTAAGTAGCAGGTACTTGGTACTCATCCCATGCATGTGAAATTCTATTTCTCTTTGAACCTTTATATACTGATATAATCATGTCCTGTATTTTCTCATTTTAGGTACCTGGTATGCATAAATGCAACTGTAATCACGAGCTGTAACATTTATGTATGTTATTGTACATAATTTGCACACTGAGAGGGGCAGAGGTAAGCTAAGAGTGCTTTTGCTTCATTTATAACCCTGGTCTAATCACGGACCTGAGACATAAATGTCTCAGATATTGGATAGATATAGGGATAGATGGAAAGATATAGGGACAGGTAGATTTGAAAGATATAAGGAGAAATGGATGGGTACACATACAGGGTTATTCAGAGAGCGGTGAAAAGCAGGAGAATGGCTGGAGAATGAAAAATTCTAGATCAAAATAGCCGATTTGGAAAGTGAGATGAAAGGGAGAATTTTTCTGGTTTGGCTATTTTGACCTAGAATTTTTCATTCTCCAGTTATTCTCCTGCTTTTCACCGCTCTCTGAATAACCCTGATAGATGTTTTAGGAAAGAACATGCAAAGGGCTAGATTACGTACTGAAAGCTAACGGTAACGCTCGGATATGTAAGCGGTAACGTAAGGATAAGTGACATTAAGGCACGCCCCCCATATTAACTTCCTAACGTTAATCAGGGTAAAAATCAATTAGTGCATCAGTGATTACGCATGCTTGTCTAAGGGGTTATTCAAGGAGTGCCGAATTTGCCACCGATTTAGCACTGAACAGTGAATTTCACCATACGGTGCAATTACGTGGCCATTCGGCTATTCAGAAAATTGGCAATTCGCTAACACAGTGAAATTCGGTGACCTTCGGCGGCAGTGAAATTCCCCACAGAGAAGTAATGGTTAATCTATTCAGAGAACGCCGAAAAGTTGCTGAAATGCCCAGATTTTCAGTGCTTTCGTTCGACAGGTTTCAACAGGCGAATCCCAAAGGTTTCAATGTAAAAAAAAAAATCTTGGTTTTATAAAAAAAAATATATTCAACCGTTTATTCTTTCTATTTGCATCTTTTTATTCATTTATTTTTTAGAATTGCTTAGGCATTTTTTGGGATTTTTTCAGAGAAATTCTCGATTCTGAATGTTTTTAAATTACTTTTTTAATCTGTAACAGGCCTTTTTATTGTTATTCAAAGGACCTTATAGTATATTATGCATTTTCTTGCATTATTTTTGTTTAAAACACCTTTTAAAAATTGCATCAGCTGCAGGGTGGCATTTTTTGGCGGTGTTCAGTGGTCTTATGGGCAGATCGACGGCTGTGTTCGGCAATTTGTGTCTGTGTCCGGAGTTTTATCGGATGCTTTCGGCGGTTAATCAGCGGCATTCAGCGCACTTCAGGTACCCTGTGGTAAATGCTGAATTCACCGCAAGGTTGTAAAGTTGAGCTCACTGAAGGGTGCCGAGCAAGAGAGCACCAAAATTTTGGTGAAATTACGGTGCTCTCTGAATAACCCCCTAGTGTTATTTACCGCATTGACGGGTTAAACTGATTTTTATCGTTATCCAAAAGCTGGTGCTAAATGGTTCCACTTTTGCAACATTATTTAGCATCAGCTAAAACCCCCGAAAAATCCAATATCCACCTCTCATCCTGCGGCAAGAAAAGCGACCCAATCCGCTGCTTCTGGCCACTGGGAGTAGAGTGAGACTTAGGAACAATAGTCCCCAGTCTCCCTCCACAATCACTCTGTGTCGCTGCGCCATCTCGCGAGAGCGCAGGGCTATTGTGACACTGTGCAACAATGGGCTATATTCCAAGATTGGTGTAAACTTAACCAGAGCTGTTGGAAACTTAGCAACCCCATAGACTATAAAGGCACTGGTAAGTTTACACCAGCTCTGGTTAAGTTAGCACCATCTATGTGTTGCACATTTGCTGAATGTATGGTCAATAGTTTCAATGTGCGAAGGGAGCGGGCTGGGTGAAACCAGAAGTGCTGCAACACGTTTTCTGCAACACATACAAAACATGACTTCAGCTCTGGTAGGATGTGTACTCTGCTTAAATGCTTCTACATTAATACACATTTACATATACATATGGAACAGAGCCCCCAGTTTCCACACATAGTTCTGCTATTGGTTGATATCCCACAAGTGACAGTATGGGTTTACGGCTTCATTGGATAGCGTCCTGAGCTGTAAATCCCCCCCCCCATTCAGTTCAGCCAAGCCTTAGCAACTGAAACTCGATCATCAACTAGGAAATGTGTATTTTCACAAAAGCTGTGAAAAAGATAGAGAAATTGAACAAGTCTATACTTAAAAAATAATAATTAAAAGTATTGTAACCAGCCTATATTACATAATAATTTTAATGCAGCACTATAAAAAAACACAAAAGAATATATTGTCTTAAGGTAGTTTATAAGGAAACAAAACGTGTCTTAAAGTAGTTTATGTATTGAATTCTATTTTAAGGTATAAGTTGTGTCTTTGTGCAGCTACCTAGACAGTATCTCCTCCCTATGTGGAAATGTTTTTGCCCAAAGTCAGCGCCCTGCACGTAACTGAATGAATGTATGTGCCTATATTCACTAAGATGCCTTTTAGCGTGTTGATTGGCGAGGATACAGAGGCTCCTCTGTTTCCAGATAGCGAGTGAAAATTATGAATGCTTTCCACCAAAGACAGCGCATTCCTCTGTTATGTGCTATTTGCTTGGTTATTATCACATGTTGGGCACTAAAATAAAATGAGAGCTTTTCTCAAACAAAACTTTGCCAACAATCTTGTGTCTATGGAATACTCTCTATAAATACCATCGCCCCTGAAAAGTATGTGAGGGTTAGTATTGGGGTAACTATAAATGGGCACAATGTGTATTTAAATGTTATAATTTATAATAGTATGATAGTATTTGCATCTTCATAATGGCTACTTTAGTATGCAAGACTTTCATTGACACATACTTACCCAACCTACTACAACACAGACTTGAAATTGCTCCTTCTGGTGCTATGTAGTTACATGTACAACAGATGAATAGTGCCTATTGCCACATATATTTAAATAATTGTACACATTATATTAGTGCGGGGGACAGCAACCTTGGCCCTCCAGATGTTTTGGAACTACATTACCATGAGGCTCGGCCAGTCTAATGAGTGACGGGGCATTTTGGGAGATGTAGTTTCAAAACATCTGGGGCCCTATACCAATCTGAACGCCAACATGGGGACGTTCATCGGGAAAATTTGCGCCTGCAGATTTTCGTGTAGTCCCCATTTTAACGTGGTATTCCGGGGCAGGCGCTAGCTCAGCACCTCGCCCCAGAACACATCGCTAACCGCTGTGATGTTAGCGCTTCCGCGCCGCAACGAGTATCACCTCCTGGAGTCCACAGGACTCCATGGAGGCTTGCACTTTTAGGCCGCGAGCCCTGCGCGAAATCGCGAGAACGCACAGAACCGCGGAGTGATCGCAGAATTGCAGAGGGAGACTGGGAGCTATTTGTTCCCATTCTCACTCTGCTCGCAGCCAGAAGAAGGGGTAGATTGGGCCACCCTTCTTGCGGTGGGATGAGAGGTGAGTATGGGATTTAATGGGGGGTTTAGGGTGGTTAAATGATTTTGCAATTGCAGAGTCATTTAATACGAGTTTTTAGGAGGTGCTAGCTGTTGGCTCTCAGCATCCCGACAGTAATTTGCGCCTGCACTTTGTAATACCTCACTTATCAAAATGCTAATTAATGTCTGATTGCGCTTCCCATGTTAGGTATAGGATGCGCAAAGTACAGTAAGCTTGTGCAAGCTGTGAAGCGCTAACTGATTTTACCCCACAGTAGCGTCATGAAGGTAATATGAATAACATACGTTAAACTCACTTATCCTAGCGCTAGCGATTACATATCGAGACGCTACATTAGCACCAACTATAGAATAGAGCCCCTGGAAAGCCAAGTTTTCTGAACCCTATATACGTGATATAGACTGCAACCAGCATTCCCATGTATTGTTCTTTGTAGGACTGAATCAGATAAAGTAAATTTGCCATGTTTTGGCAATTCTCCACATCTCCTCATTTTGGAAGGTATTCACTAATTAGTGAAATATAAAAAAAAACTGGAAAATTCGGTGCAAAATGGCTGATTTTTAAAAACTGGCCAGCACTTCCGTACGTCTTGCTTTACCCTGACATCTGTAGTTTCATTCCCAATCCCTCTCGATTCCCTCGACACCTCCTGTCTCCATCCCCTCCCTGCTGTCCCTCTACTTTATAAAATGACTGATTGAACACTTTTTTGTTTCAGATGGGTCCAAGGCAACCATATGTTAAGGCCAATACATCTGCATTATTGATGCTTCTGCTTTGCCCTTTGACTATACATGCTAGTGTCACAAGATGTTAGGTTGTAAAGAGCTGATAAAAAGGCTGTACTAATTTGGCTAAACGCATTTTACTTTGAATATTCGATGCATTCCTCCTTAATGTTTTCCTTACAGGCCATTTAGCAACTGAACAGAGAGTGCATACTTAGCAGCAGATCTGTGTTTGGAAGAGAGGTCACAATTTTTTTTTTTTATATATATTTTTTTTGAGAAAGAATTTTAGCAGGATGGATACATTGAGATTTCTCTCATTTTCAAGGATGTCCTGGGTGACGAGTATGTACCGTTAGGTGTCTTGCCCAAGGACACTTACTGGAGAGGTGCTCTTGCCGGGATTCAAACCTGTATCTCCACGGTGTCCACAGTCACAGAGCAGTGATGTTGCCTCTACTCCACCCAACTGGTAACTACCCCACTGTATCAATGGTTTTCTGTCTCATATCCAAGTGTACCAGTAAATGTACTTTCATTGCACATACCAAAATCTCTCTTTTTATATTGTAGCTATTTTGAGTTAAATTTGATACATTTATTGCCATTTAATATGGAGAGGGATAGAGATTGATATAGAGGGGTAGATGGCTAAAGATATATAGAGGATAGATAGATGAAAAACTAATTGACACACATCTGTTCAGCGTTGTCCTCATTTCTTGGTCTCATGACATTGACGGGAACATTAGCGGTACTCAGTCATTCAAGCTTTCTATAATTGCATTTATGTGTACATTTCCTGATGGCCTGGATTTCTGGTGAAGAAAATTGATTTAGTGTATTCAGAGTATATTCAAAGAAACCCTGCTGGTAATTGTGTGCTTCTGGATATATTTATTTGTAGCTATTATTATTGCTTTATTTTGCTGGGTTGGAAAAATATAACCTCAGGGGGTCAGGCTTTGAAATATTTTTGTATCTTGTGCCAAAAGCTAGTGTGCGTTAAGTAAATTTGAGTTATTCCTTGCTTAGAACTAAAAGGACCTCAGGAATGACAGCTGTTTACTTCCTTTGAAGTAGTTTATTGAATGGACAAATATAACAAGGTAATTTGCCACCAGCTGCATTTCTGTTTAGACTGTTTGAAACCACTGCCACTAGGCTAAAAAAAAACAGCTTTTTGTCCTTTCCCCTCATCTCTCTATGTGTGTGCATCCATTGCTGTCTATCCTCCCTGACAATGCCTTCATTCTATTTTTTTTCATGCGCAGAAGCCTTTTTTTTCATCCATCTTGGGCAGGATTCTCCAAGCAGCGATATAGATGGGATGTGCCTGATATCACCGTGAAGCTTCCTGTCTTGGACACAAAGTAATCTGATGATGTTGTGGCCTACCCAATGCACAGCACCATCGATTTCCTCAGTGGGGTGCTCTGGCCTTGAAGGCTGGGATTAGGGTCGTGTAACATAGCGACGTGTTACTTGCCCGTAATGCTATCCTGCCCAGCACAGGGGCTTAACTACCAGGGGTGCAGAGGGTGCCACCGCACCCGGGCCCTTGAGTCCGGGGGGCCACACTCGCCTGCCTGTTATATATATAAAATAATTTTTTAATTTTATTTTATACTTATTTGTGAGTTTTACTTTGGAGCTCTGTGATAAGCTCATACACACCACATATTACTGTGAGTTTTGTTGCTGTAAACCTCTGTGATACGCTCATACACAGTGCACATTACTGTGAGCTTTATTGCTGTGGAGCTCTGTGAGATGCACATACGGTACATTACATTAAAAATGAGATGGACTGAAGAGGTCATAGTGAACCTGGAAAAAACGGAGTCAACATTGTGGACCTGGAGGGGACCGATGCATGTTGACGGGAGGGGGGACAAAATATGTTTTTGCCTAGGGTGGGGGGCGTCATGGTTCCTGCACCTGGGCCCTGAGGTTTCTAATTATGCCTCTGGCCCAGCATGTTGAGTTACTGACTAAAAGCAGACCACCCACCTTTTATAGGTATAGGAAAAACTCGCATGTGCTGCCTGTGTAAGCTCCTATACATGGTGGTCAAAATAGCTGCCACCGGGAACCCCCCTTCCTGCAAGAAAAATCTTGGCGCAGGGGAAATAACTATTTAAAGTTTAAAAAAAACATCCCGATAAGCTCCAAACCCCTTTGGCAAAACCTGCAATAAAAAAAAACTTTCCCGCCTAACACAAACGTCAGTGACTAGTGAGTAATCGCTCACTAATCCCCATATATTGCTGCAACGGCTCCAGGTATCTCCACCCACAAACATGGTGGTGCTCCTCAGTACATCATGGGGAGTACAGTGATAACAGTACACATCAAGGGATGAGCAATCACACTGATCTTTAAGACAATACAGTATCCATACTCTGATGAGACATCCCTGCAAGAAGTGCACCTGGGCAGTACAGGGGTAAACAACTAAACAATATAAGGATATTTGTGTGATAGGAAGCAGTTGGCGTTGGGTATAGTTGCAACAGGCTGACATATAGCATCTGGTTTAGACCATATCAGTTTCTGTGCTAAAATGAACAAACAATGGATTTACACAGAACAATTCCATCAAAAATATTAGTAATCTACAAATAGGCAATCTGTAACATGCGACATAGGTGTTTGTGGTGTCTTGCAAGAGTCGTTTCGCATGTGCTACAATACAGACTGTAAATGTATGATGAATATAAAGACCAGAAGCCGTTATGGATGGACTGAGGGAGTAGAGAGCAGAGAAGCTCAAAATCTATGTCCATCATCATGCCTTGTTCCACATAATGGCCTGTCACCTCACACAATGTATGTCAAAGCACTGGTGTCAGTGCTTAGTAATAATATAACAATAATGAGGTAAGAGCACTGGCCTCTAAAGGTGTCCTTGAGATTAAGCACCGAGTATAAATAGACCAGAGAATTCATTGATGGTAAATTGTCTTGACAGACTCACACAAGGTAAATACACAGAAACGTTCTTGCATGGCGTTCATGGGGTATACATGTTGCCTGCTGTCTGTGAATTGACACAGCTGTCTGCAAAGAGACGTTCAAAGCAATAACACAAACATCCGACGCATCGAGAAAATCTGCTTTGTGGAGGTACAATAAAGAAAGAGAAAAAAAAAAGAGAAACAGGAATTGTTACTAGGAATAAAGTTATTTTGTCTGCTAATAAATCAAACTGAATAGTGCACAATATTTTAATTCAAGCAGGGTAACGTAAACATTGTAAATCTTAGAAATACACTTTAATGTAGTTGTAATGTTTTTTAAAACCTAAGGAAAACAATGGGAATTTAGTTTCAAAATTTGAACATATGTTGCATAAGAATGCCACAACATCATTATCCGATCTTACCAAGTCACCCACACAAACATCTTCTAGCCCATAAAAATGGCAAATCCTGGGGGCAGTAACAGCTTTCCAAAATGAAGGGCATCTCTCTGCCCCCAATTCAAGGCTGTTTACTGGGAGCTGATTGTCAGAGTGCCTACAGAGTGTCCCTTTAACAAATATTTAAAGGACCACTATCATAAACTGTAACTAGATTACATATGCTTTACAAATATAATCACAATATAAAACACATGCTACTGTTTTTTTTATCGTGGTTTGAATAGATTGTATATAAAAAGGAAAAACAAAGTTAGTTAGTCTCCTCTTTCCATTTAGTTGATTCTTACAGGGTTATCCAAAGAGATTCGAAAAGTCACCGCACGTTCGGTGACTTTTCGTTCTCTTCAATTCAGTTCCTTTTGCCGATCCCATTTCGGTGACCCTGCGGTGTATTCAGCAAGCACCACAGGGTCCCCGAATTGCAGGGAAAAGCTGCCGAAAACCTGACGAAGACTAACCGAATGCACGCTGAAAACAAGCAAAAACATCTGGATAAACCTTCGAAGAAGCCGAACAGGAGCCGAATCACACAGAGCCGAAGCAGCTGTGACGTAGAGGAGGCAGTGAATAAATTAGAAAAACCCTTTGTATGAATCTGGGAAAATGAAACGCTGTTTGCAAAGAAACTACTGAGCGAAAATGTCTGAAATTTTCACAGGAGGTCCAGGGAATGATAATAAAGAGGGCTGTTACAAAAAAAATAAGTAAACTGAAAATAAAAAATAAAAAAAAATCGGACTTTTAAAAAAAAAAAAAATCAGAAAAATGTTTAAAGTATCCTAAAAAATCTATAAATAAAGAGACTTTTTGCTGCAGAATTTTATAATGAACGATTAGATATTGAATTAAAACGGGAATATTTTTAACATTGAAGCATATGGGATTCTCCTGAATTAACTTGCCGAATTAAACCACCGAATGGCAGGACATTAGGCAAACCTTTCACTGCTGGTTTGTGTTCTCTGAATAGCCGAAGCAGTGCTTTTTCATGGGGATTTCACTGCCCTCGAACAGGCACCGAACAGGCACCGTATGTGCAGGCAATTCGCCAGGATTTGGCGAATTGCCTGCTCTCTGGATAGCCGAATGGCCAGGAAAGGTAACCGAACGCTGATTTTCAGCATTCGGTTACCTTTCTCAAGCAATTCGGATCTCTTTGGATAACCCTGTTAGTTAAAAACCAGGAAAATGACTGGAGAAGAGAATAATCTAGACCAAATAGCCGATTTGGAAAGTGAGATAAATGGGAGAATTTTTCTGGTTTGGCTATTTTGACCTCGAATTTTCACTTCTCCAGCCATTCTCCTGGTTTTCACCTCTCTGAATAACCCTGTTAGTCTTGCTTTACTGTGTTATAGGATAAAACAGTAGTGAAAAGGCAATAGGCGTTGAAGGGAATGTTTAGACAAGGCTGCAGAGGATCCATTGTATTGTATAGGCTACTGTATGAGATCTGATAGTGTGCTAAACAACATTGAATTGTACCCCTGGTAAGGTTATTTACATATTTCCACATCACAATGCCAGTCAATAGGCTAGTTTTATGTATTTCTAATCCAGAGTTCATTCTATGCCCAATGCCACACAGTGAGGAATAAGTGCTGTAAAGCTACTGAGGGGGCAGTTTACAACACAAAATACCACAAAATGGATGGACACAGTGACACATATATAGTAAAATATTTTCTTACTTAACCATAAATGAAAAGAACAAAGTGCAAGAAAGATATCAGCATCACAAAATAAACAAATTAAGATCATTTCATTTTTTTGGTGGTAGAGGCCCTTTAGGGCCGTGTCAGACGAACGCAGTGATCACGTCCGTGTTGCCGCACAGTTTAACGTCCGCCGTAGCATAGAATCATGAGCATGAGCAATAGAGAAACACACACTAAGTACGTGCGCACCGAACTGCGCACACACAAAATATGTGGCAAACGAAAGCAAGTTAGGCAAGAGCGTAAAACCGCTAGACGGACGCGTAGAGTGAACCACGTCCACGTAGCGTTCTGTGTGAGTGATGATGAGATGTCAGACGCAGCACATTTGCGACATCCAGCACCTTGACGCACAAAATGGCTTTTCATATCCTTTTCAAATTTTTATCATTTTTCATATTAATTTTGTTTCCCATAATTCCCTTCTTTTTTCTACATCTGTCAACAAAAATGGATCGTGTGGTGTCTACAATATCTTCCATCAGTACGTCTGTCCATTGTGCACGCACGCAGAGTGTGCTCTGACCAGGGGCGGACTGACCCATCGGGCACTCGGGCACTACCCGAGGGCCCACGGGTCAGTGGGGGCCCAGTTTTGGCTGGCCCAGTGGGCCCCCAGTGTGTCCTGCCATGACCGTGGACCTCTCCTCTGCCAGGCCCCTCCTGCAAAATATTGCCTGCCGCCGCGTGCTTCCTACGAGCGGCCGTCGGCTTGAAACTCTGCCTCTCACGTGGGTTCCACAAGCCAGCCGCGTGATCTCGGCAAAATTTTGCAGGAGGGGCCTGGCAGAGGAGAGGTGAGCTGGGCGCAATATATTTCCATGTGTGAGCTGGGGGCAATATATATCCATGTGTGAGCTGGGGCAATATATTTCCATGTGTGAGCTGGGGGCAATATATATCCATGTGTGAGCTGGGGCAATATATTTCCATGTGTGAGCTGGGGGCAAATATATCCATGTGTGAGCTGGGCGCAATATATCCATGTGTGAGCTGGGGCAATATATCCATGTGTGAGCTGGAGGCAATATATTTCCATGTGTGAGCTGGGGCAATATATATCCATGTGTGAGCTGGGGGCAATATATATATCCATGTGTGAGCTGTGGCAATATATATATCCATGTGTGAGCTGGGGACAATATATATCCATGTGTGAGCTGGGGGACAATATATTTCCATGTGTGAGCTGGGGGCAATATATATATCCATGTGTGAGCTGGGGCAATATATATTCATGTGTGAGCTGGAGGCAATATATATCCATGTGTGAGCTACTGGGGCAATATATATCCATGTGTGAGCTGCTGGGGGCAATATATTTATCCATGTGTGAGCTGATGGGGGCAATATATATCCATGTGTGAGCTGCTGGGGGCAATAGATTTATCCATGTGTGAGCTGCTGGGGGCAATATATATATCCATGTGTGAGCTGGGGCAATATATATCCATGTGTGAGCTGGAGGCAATATATATCCATGTGTGAGCTACTGGGGCAATATATATCCATGTGTGAGCTGCTGGGGGCAATATATTTATCCATGTGTGAGCTGCTGGGGGCAATATATATCCATGTGTGAGCTGCTGGGGGCAATAGATTTATCCATGTGTGAGCTGCTGGGGGCAATATATATATCCATGTGTGAGCACAATAATGTACAGGTGGTGTTGTGTTGTAGGGTTTTTTTTGGGTGTGGCCTCCTGTGGGTGTGACACAAGGGGCCCCATGATCTCCTATTGCCCGGGGGCCCCATTAGTGGTCAGTCCGCCCCTGGCTCTGACGGTGTTCCTGTGACATTAGCCTTAAAGGCAGTGAAAGGTCTCTGCCATTATCTAGGAATTGGCTTGCTCTTGCATCATATGAATGCTAGATACCGCAGGGCATTTATTTTCATGTGTTACCCATCAGATTGCAAAACAAATGTATGTGTCTTCTTTTCAGTACTTATATTACCGCCCAGTCATGTACGACACAATTACAGTCACATCTTGGCACAGCGCAGGGTATACAAATCAATATATGTGTTCAGAAAACCTATTGAAGTGCCAGGTATCAATACACCTGGACATGTTTCCTCCTGTTTATTGTCCTTTAAAAGGCTCTACATGGACGTTAATAATTAGCCTACCATTATTTTCTTATTATTACTTCATCTATTGTGGTGTAAAATATTAAGTTGTAAAAATCACCTTGTTTATACAATAGCTATTGCTACCTGTCAAGTAGCTAAATATCCTTCCTAGTCTCTTGGTCACAATAGAGCAATTTTTCTTTACTTCCTTTCCCCCACCCCTCCTTTTTTTTTTTTAATGTTTCGAAGTCTGTGATGTGTATTTCAAGCTGCGTCATGATTTCCAGTTTAAAGTTTGCGTCTGCCCACCTACACTGCATCAAAACCCCGTTAGAAACCCCCTTTCTTTGGAAAGCAGAAGAAACAGGCGGACACAGGGGATTATTCACCAAACTCTGAATTGTGCAGAACAGTCAAGGATATTCAGATTTTAGGCAGAAACTAATACGGCGGGCTTTAATAAATACAGCTGACTTATTTTAGCCTAAAAAATAAAATTTTCTTGTCAGTTGAAATTCCCAGTTTTGTGAAATAAACTTCACAGCCAGATAGAGAAAGCCCTAGTCATCTGCTAGACTGAGATATGCTGAAGAGGGGCCTGGATTTCCCCAGCTTCCCTGCCCCTCCCTTTTTTTTCTGTTTTTAGTAGTTTTTAGAAGGGTTTCATTGTACAAATCGATTTGAAGGCAGGGCAACCCTTTTTTGTGTGTGTGTATCCCAGCCCCCATTCCTCTGACATCACTCCTTGGAAGAAGGCAGGGATGGAATTTTGACTTGGAAATCTAGAGGAGAAAAAGCCTTTTGTTGGGAAGGAGACTTTTGGGGACTCACGAAATCTTCAATTCAGGGGAAATAAATAGGGTAAGTCACATCTTTTAATTTGTAGAACTATCTTTTACGTTTCTAACGCTCTGTCCTCTTTATTTTTTATGTTAAATTGTCCAAAGACCAGTCCGGATGTGGTTGTACTGATTATAGTACATGCTTTACTTCAGGCGGGTTGTTCACTAAGGGATGATTAAGTGGAGAATTAAAAGCGAATTGCACATGTTAGACCACAGTTGTGGAGCAACTTCAGCACAAATTCACTGCTTAGTGATTAACCCCTTCCAGGCACACGTCTTGTGGTGTGCTTATCGGTTCCTTAAACCGTCTGCTGTATAGCTCTTATTCCATGCACGTTATAGAAGCGTGCTTTTGCGCAGTCATCTTTGACATCATAAGTGATTGAAGAATGAACGCAGTTTGAATTTAATGTGAAACCGCTTGATGGTTTCCATGTATCTTCTCTTAGATTGCAAGCTCTCAAGCAGGGTTCTCCCTCCTTGTGTAACGTGTGTGTGTTACGTGTATGTATATTTGTTATTCTGTTTCTCTCATTGTACAGCGCTAAGGAATTTGTTGTTGCTTTTTTATAAATACTCGTAACTGTACCCATTCAGAGCATGTAGGGTTGACCTATTTTTAAAGCGTCCTTGTGCTGCCATACTTCTCAACGATATATGCAGATCAATTTTAACATGCACTTTAATATAGCTTTAAACATTTTAAAAGCACTTGTTTTTATGTAATATAAATATATATATTATTATTTATTTATTTTTATTATTTTTTTTGAGAAAGTATTTTACCAGGAAGGATACATTGAGATTTCTCTCGTTTTCAAGTATGTCCTGGGTGGCGAGTATGTACCGTTAGGTGTCTTGCCCAAGGACACTTACTGGAGAGGTGCTCGTCGGGATCGAACCCATGACTCCACAGGCTCTCTCCACGGTTATAGAGCAGTAATGTTACCTCTACTCCACCCAGCCGGTACCAAAATGCAACATTAGTCCAATAAAGTATCACTATGTACTGCTATATATATATATTATATTTGTATTATAAAATTTGGTAAGCCGTATAACGAACATTAGTCCAATAAAAAAAGGTATCACTACGCACTGCTATACTCCTGGATAGAGCTAGATATATAGATCTAGCTATCCAAATACCCACTTTCATTTACATATCTAACCAAATACAATATACTCCATTTTTATATTTGAGAATGTTACATTGTTGTTAAACAGAAGCAGGAATATGCTTTGGCTTCCTTCCCAATGCTTCTGTTCCTTATGATGTGTAGGCTGCGGAATAAAGCACTTTCTTACTTCAGGAGCCCCTCACAGGGAAACCTTTCAATTACATGTTAATAGGGACACTCTCACCCCTCTCAGGAAGCTTATTTGGGTTCTCGAGCCCAGTATGAGATGTTCCTACTGGGCTGCTCTACCAAAAGCCATTTGTCATGGATAGCTGATCATTAGGAAGTACTTACAGATGCTCACAACCTAATTTTCTGCTGTGAAGATAGCCAATTGATCAAGTATTGGCTGCTAAAGCATTTGTAGTGTACAAGATGCCAGCTTTTTCTTTTTGCTGGCCTTTCTCGTTATTTTTAATAGTTCAACTTGGTTATCCTGCTGGACACATTGTTACTGTGAACAGCAGGGGATTTCCTTGGTTCCTAGTTTATTCTGTTAGGACATTTTAGTCAGTTGAAAAGTGTTGCTCTAGTCAGATGGAGGCATATTGCACACTGCTGATGGATTAGAGCGCTAAACAAAAGGGTGTTGGTAGATGCTAATGGACCATTAATTTCGTTTTGGTGAAGTTACACCCTTCTGTTCGGTTCCAGAAAGGAAGGTAGGGTTGAAATCAACTTTATATCAAAGTGACATGCGTGAGCCAGGATGACGATGCACTGACATTTCCAAAATGACATTCCTTTTTTGGTTGGTTAAAACATGGAATCAATGATTCACACAACCTCTGAATGTAATAGGGGTGTGTTCACCAAACTGGCAATGACCAGGAGATTCCAGAAGATGGAGAGAAAACCTTCTTATAATCCTTTGTCCCAATCAGGGTTATTCAGAGAAGTGAAAATTCTAGGTCAAAATAGCCAAACCAGAAAAAATTCTCCCATTTATCTCACTTTCCAAATCGGCTATTTTGACCTAGAATTTTCACTTCTCCAGTCATTCTCCTGATTTTCACCTCTCTCTGAATAACTCTAACAGGGTTATCCAAAGAGATTCGAAAAGTCACCGCACGTTCGGTGACTTTTCGTTCTCTTCAATTCGGTTCCTTTTGCCGATTGCATTTCGGTGACCCTGCGGTGTATTCAGCAAACACCACAGGGTCCCCGAATTGCAGGAAAAAGCTGCCGAAAACCTGACGAAACCTAACCGAATGCACGCTGAAAACAAGCAAAAACATCTGGATTAACCTTCGAAAAAGCCGAAAGGAGCCGAACAGGAGCCGAAAGGAGCCGAATCACACAGAGCCGAAGCAGCTGTGACGTAGAGGAGGCAGTGAATAAATTAGAAAAACCATTTGTATGAATCTGGGAAAAAGAAACGCTGTTTGCAAAGAAACTACTGAGCGAAAATGTCTGAAATTTTCACAGGAGGTCCAGGGAATGATAATAAAGAGGGCTGTTACAAAAAAAATAAGTAAACTGAAAAAAAAAAATCAAAAAAAAAATCGGACTTTTAAAAAAAAAAAAAAAAAAATCAAGAAAAATGCTTAAAGTATCCTAAAAAATCTATAAATAAAGAGACTTTTTGCTGCAGAATTTTATAATGAACGGTTATTAGATATTGAATTAAAACGGGAATATTTTTAACATTGAAGTCTATGGGATTCTCCTGAATAAATTTGCCGCATGAAATCACCGAATGGCAGGGCATTAGGGGAACCTTTCACTGCTGGTTTGTGTTCTCTGAATAGCCGAAGCAGTGCTTCTCTATGAGGATTTCACTGCCCTCGAACAGGGACCGAACAGGCACCGTATGTTCAGCAATTCGCCAGGATTTGGCGAATTGCCTGCTCTCTGGATAGCCGAATGGTCAGGAAAGGTAACCGAACGCTGATTTTCAGCGTTCGGTTACCTTTCTCAAGCAATTCGGATCTCTTTGGATAACCCTGTATGTTTCAGTTACTTTACCTTAAGTGGCAGGTGTTGTTTTTATCACTGGGGATATACAGGAGCTATTGCGCCCCAGCAAGGAAGGCATTTCATCCTAGTGAAAACACACACTGACATGCTTCTATTGCCAATTACACCATGGTTTCATGCAACACTGCTACTCCAAATTCTGCTGCCCCAAAGCTGATATCAAATATTAAAAAAGAAAATTCTGCAAAGGTTTCAAAATCTTATTTGGAACAAAACATCCTATTTGCAATCTAATAACGCTTATATTTAGAAAATAATTGTTGGGCATTGTATTGCTTTGTAGCTCTTTTATACACCTGCACAACTCCTACATTAGGCATTTTTAATAAAAAAATAAATAGCATGGGGCAGCCGCCCTAATCTGCTGCCTTAGGCCTAATGGTCTATGCAAGAATGCACCCATACATTCAGTTGATGAACTCCATATGTCCCTTAGTGAGTGAGCTGTTTGCAAGAGCACAAACAAAAAAGTGATCATTGTGTGGTTTGTGGCTTAGGCGGTCACTCAGTACAACCTTTATCAGGGCGGTGGGTAAGCCGATAGCCGACAAATGTTGTGTGTGCAGCCCTCAGATCCCATAGAAATTGTGAAGTACAACAAAGTGATGCGCAACGTATAAAATTAACCCATGTAACATAGGGGTTTAAATGTATAGACTCCGCTACAATAGACCAGAAAAAGAAACTTCAAGCAATTAAATTTTATATTGCTTCAACTAGCTTAATCTATGGGTATACACAAATGGAATGCTCCAACCAGCTAAACTATGTTGCATAATAGCCGTTTCATGGCCTTGCAACAGGGTGTACTTGAACCAGTCCATGGTAGAAAGACTAGGGTGGAATTGGCTTATCATACTTGCCAACTCCTAGTCCATGGAGAAGCAGATCTTTAGCCACAAAATACATTTTAGAGCTGACTTTTTATTTTTATATATTTGCGTGTGTGTGTTGTATTATTTCCTGTATGACACATAGCTTAACTACGCATTTGGCAGAAGACATGGTGGTTTAGAAGGGGAAACCCAAATTGACAACTTGCCAGTAATTGTGTTTGTATGACCACTTTGGCCAGTTGTGAATTGACGTTTGATAGCAGTGTGGGTACATGTGCCACCTTTTTATAATTAAGTGATCCTATAATGTGCATTCTTACAGGATGGATGGGTAAAATGTGAATGTGGCATCTATTTTTGCAGTGTCCCTCATTTTAAATAAAGCATGGCAACCCCAGTATGCTGATACTGGTGATATGATGGTAAAGGTAAGCTTTCTATGAGACTTTGCTATATGCCATGCTAAAGAGCATTATATAGTTGAATTCTAAGATAACAAGAAATATTTTCTTTGTGGTTGTAGGACAGTGGTTCCCACCTCTGTCCTCAGGCTCCACTAACAGGCCTGGTTTGCCAGATATCTGAAGCACAGCACAGGTGATATGATTTGCTGCGCATTGATTGCAGGATTCAGTCTATATTTCCCCAAGGGAATCCTTAAAATCTGGCCTATTAGTGATCCCTGAGGACAGGGCTGGGAAACGCTGATCTAGGATACCATTGGCTAAAACTGAATTGGTTTTAGAAATATCAACGTGGACCGTAGATTGCTATGGCAGTGCCCTGCAGGTAAGCATGGCTTAATCAAGTTAATCATGCACCACCTTCAGTCTGGAATCCTTCCACATCCAATCCTGTATGGGCATCCTTTGTTTTCTTCTATGCAGAAAAAACTGTTTTGCGCCTATTCCCTACCAGGGCGGCTGCGTAGAATAAGTATCCAGCCCACTTCATGTAAATAACATGACAAGAAAAAAGGTTGTAATTTGCGCTCACCCCTATAGCTCCATGCGTAAACAAAACACCGATGTTTTGGTGTACTTGAATGGCCAATAAAGTGTAAGCCCACCCGCCACGTCACGGCACCTCTGGATCAGGTGGGTCTTAACCTTATGAAACCAAGAGCTGCTTTCTAAGCAACCCCTTCCTTTGTTTTCTGTCTGGCAGAGCTGTTTACAAGCTGGGATGTGGGTCCCACTTCTTAAATACTTGCGCCTCCACGTGGCACCAGTGACGCACATTGCGTCCTCTCACTGGCATGACTTGCCCTCACTCCCACTTTGCTTTTGACAGTAAAGCGCTTGTAGCTTGTGGAATTTGGCCTAGAATAGATCCACCGGAATACATGACTGTGCCTAAAGACAGCATGTCTTTCCATGTAGACAATAAGGGAAGCTGTAAAGCCGAACAGAACAAATGAGCCTTTTTTTTATGATTTTTGGGTGTAATAACTAGGTTTCTATGAAGGGCTAGTTTGAAGAGTAGCAGGGAAAAAAAAAAATACTACCCAATGCATCGCGATTATTAGGAGTTCCCCACAATACAATTTGGCAGTCACCACGTGGTCTGCATACGCACGCAACATTGAAGATTCACTCATCACCCAAGCAGTGTCATCTTCACGTTGAATGGTCCTCTAACAAAGAAACCTGCATGGCTCCTGAAAGACATGTATAATTTCAAATATAACATTGCTGTCAATACTGGGTGCAGGGTACCCACCCCATTTTAATGTCTCTTAGTGATGGCAGCTTTATGAAATGTCAAAATCCGTGCATTAATCCAGCCCCTTGGTGGTATAAGGCTCGGGTCAGTCGAGCGCAGTGTTCACATCCGTGTTGCCGCACATTTTAACATCCGTGGTAGCATACAATTATGATCAAGAGACCCACACTCGAAGTACGTCCGCACAAGTGTGGACGCACAACGGACTCGGCAAACGGACACAAGTTAGGCAAGAACGTAAAACTGCTAGAACGGACGTGCGGAGTGATAGAACGTAGTCAGACTGCATTTCTCACATCCAGCATTTTTGACGGACAAAATGTTTTTTCATATTAATTTTATTTCCCATCTACATCAGTCCAGAAAAGTTGGTCACAAAAACGGACCGTGTGGCCACTACCTTGTCATCAGTCAGAAAGTACGTCCGTTGTGCACGAACGCACAGAATGCGTTTTTCTGACCCAAGCCTTCAAGTGTGGCTCGGGTTAAATTTCAATGCTGAAAGCCGTAATCCCGAGCCAAACTCGGGCTGGATACATACCTGTACCTGCTCTCCCTCGCTGTCCCCCGCAGACACATCCGGCTGATCGCGGTGTCCTGCTTACGGTAACCTTCTCGCGAGGAAAGGAGTATATTGCTGGAGCAATGCGTTCAGTTCTCATATTAATCCCTGCAGTTCCCAGAATACTTTTTAAAGCAATAGATGGTAAGAGAATCATGGGAGTTGTAGTGTAGAAACATCTGGGTTTTCAGATCCCTGCCATGGAGATTACCAAAACCACAAATACAGCCATTGGCCTGGGTGCACATTCAGATTTCAATGTACAGCAATCTGTAATGCCGTGCATGTGCACATTCTTTACTTCGCTTCCCAATGGTCTAATTATTTTTTTCTGTTTTATATATCGACATGTATTATAAATACTTGCAACTGTAACCTTATTATTTTTTTTTTATTATTTTTTTTTCCTGCAATGGTATTTTAAGTAAAACATTACTGTAAATGGTATTTCAAGGACCAAACTATGACTTAAAATAAATCAAGGTATTTCTCATATGGTTTCTTGGTTATGGCTGCAGTTTCTGAAGCTGAATCAGGAAAACAATCAATCACACTGATGGGAAGACAAATGCAGACACAACAAAGGCAGGTTGGGTGGGTGAACATCCAAGACTATGATCATATGGCCGGTCACATTCCCTGGGGACAATGTTGGTATGTGAAGAATTTATCAGCATCCTGTCCTGCCAATGTTTACATGTAACTTGGACCAATGAGCAAACTTCAGTTCTTTTTTTCTTTCTCAAGGACTAACATGTGTTTTATACATCGCATGTACTACAGGGAAATAATCCTGCCTTGCGTTAGGGAAATTGTTGTTTCAGATGTAACTATTGTGTACATTGCAGTTTATAGTAATTATATTTTCGCCAAGTCTAAAGGTAGGAATTGGTTCTGTTAATAACATATTGGGATATTTTAAGGTGAGCTTCATATATTGAATTGATTGACCCAGGACATACTTGAAAACGAGAAAAATCTCAATGTATCCTTCTTGGTAAAATACTTTATAAAAATTTAAGAGCATAAAGTTAGGGCTTGATTTTATTGCAGGGGGTGTAAATGTGCATAGGCAAACTAGGTCTGGGCCTGTTGTGCAGTATTTTCCTAATTAACTGGGCCCTTTTATTCTAGCACAGTGGTTCCTGACCCTGGTCTTCAAGTGCCCCTAACAGGCAATATTGTAAGATTTCCCTTCCATAAATGTATACTTAATACTGCAATCCCTGAGGATCAAATCCTATCGCCTATGCGTCAGCTGGCAAACCTGGCCTGTCTACAGTTACTTGACGACCAGGGTTGGGAACCACTGTTCTACAAGATGGGCATCATTAGTGTTTATGTATTGCAGGATACAATTTTATTCAATTAACAATAAAATGTGAAAAGCATTAAAAAGTCTCCACTCTTCTTCAGGCTAGAAGCAGATGCCTCTGAGCTGAAGAAGAATGGAGGTTCTTGAACTTATTGGGGAGGGGATCCATACAGGCACAGGGAAAACTTCCCACATGCTAGCTCACTGGTGCCACTGCTTCCCTTAATGACTCAGTATCTGGGAGGTGCGGCACACAGACGAGTATGGGGACGGAGACTGCTTCATCCACTATAGGACCGTATGAAAATCTGTTCCCATGACCAGTGCTAGGATTAAGGCCTTCATTGGCCTGGAGCAGAAGAGTTGGGTTCACCTCTGCCCCCTTCTTCTCACCTAACCAATGTGCCATTACCAGGGGCTGACTGGCAACTTTTGGCCTAAGGGGCAAGTACAACCCAGAGGCCCATAGTGCAGCAAAATGTAAATTTCCATTCAGATTTCAATCCTTTACAGCATGCAAAATTAATTTTTTCACATTTTCTCATCCATACCTTTTTGTTTTTATATATTCTATGGGGTATTCTTGGCTTTAAAAAAATTAAATAAATAAATTGAAATGGAAACCATCTTTCTGAGAGAATGTGCAATTTTAACCAAAACTGCCAAAAACGAAAATTTTTGCTTGTTTTATACATAGTCATTCATAAAAACAGACTATGCTCCCAGCGTGGGAAATGACAAAATGCATAATGCAGTGGTATTGCTCATTTTTATATGTGACAAATGGGCAATGCTATAAATACAGTTTTAGAAGAAATATTTTTTTTATTAAGTTGTATGGTCATGTTTTGGTATCGTTTTGGAAAGGCCAGACTCCGACCTGTACAGTGACCACTAACCTGGCTTTATGGGATGTAAAGAATGACTGACTATAAAGGGGTACAAAGGACTACCGCTCTCTCAGCTATATGGCAGCTTGTGTTTTAGCTGGACCAATGTATAAGGACACATTGTGCCATCACCTCCCCTCATTGGAAATATGGTAAGTTAGTGCAGCAGCATTGTTTGCTTTATAATTAAAACCCCTAATGCCACTGAGTTAGAACAGAGAGGGGGAAAAAAAGTAAACTGCATTTTTTTCCCTCCCTTTTTTTATTTTTTTTCTATTTTTACACATTACATGGTCATATTTGATACTGTTGGAAAGGCCAGACTCCGACCTTTCCAATGACACTTCACCTGACCTTGTGCAGTGTAAAGATTTTACGGTTTAGGTTTTTTGATGGAACAATGCTTTAATAATGCAGTTTATTTATTTATTTATTTATTTATAAAGGATTTTACCAGGAAGGATACATTGAGATTTCTCTCGTTTTCAAGTATGTCCTGGGTTCAAGAACATTGAAGTGTTACAGTTACAGAAATACAATGCAAGATATTAAAAAAAAAAAACAACACAAATATACAGATTAGATTAGTTAGTAGCGTTAGTACAGCATCATGGTTCACTTTATAATTTTTTTTTTCTTTTTGTGAAAGGATTTTACCAGGAAGGATACATTAAGATTTCTCTTGTTTTCAAGTATGTCCTGGGTGGCGAGTATGTACCGTTAGGTGTCTTGCCAAGGACACTTACTGGAGAGGTTGCTCGCTGGGATCGAACCCATGACTCCACAGGCTCTCTCCATGCAGAGCAGTGACATTACCTCTACTCCACCCAGCCGGTACTTGACAAGTGAACAATAGTGCTGTTATAAAAATATATATATATTTTTATTTTACATATAACCTGGTCATCAGGCCATGCTCTAGCATTTCCAATGATACTTCCCATAACCCTGCAGCTGCTACATTTCCAGATACAGAAGTACTATCCTTTTTCTGGGCCTATTATGGGGCATGAGCCTGTATCTGCAGCTCCAATCACCCCTACGGCTCCCCTTGCAAGTTCTGCAGGTCACTGGGTGTCCCTGTTTCCGTAGAACCCTTGCAATCTCATAGTTCCTATGCTCCAAGGGCTGGCACTAAATGATTATGGTTTTTCCTTCATGGGTTTTGTGCTAATTTCAATATTTATTGAAATTGCCACAAATATTTTTTATTTTTTTATTTCAATTTCATGTCAATGTTCATATTTGGTGCACAGGCAGCAGAATTTGAACTGTCTAGGGAAGCGTCAACCTTAAATACGCCATTAATTGATCTGCGTTATAGGGTCATCAAAGATGTCCAAAACCAATATAGAAGTACTTCTACCATTTAAAAACTAAAATGGTATAGTTGCTGTGAGTTTTCGAAAGCATTGACGTTTACTTTTTTTTTCTTTCAGAAACCTCAAATCACAGAGGATGATATTAAGTTAAAGAACAGCAGAGATCAAAATAGTGCCAAACATCCTGATCCTGAAACCTGTATCTTGTCAAGTGAAGAAACTATGGAAGTTGAAGTGCAAACCTTGGAACACAGAGGTGTCACACTAATTACACCCCATGATCCAGATGACAATCAGACCTTCTTACTTTGTGTTAATACAAGTCAGAATGGATTGAAGGACAGACATGAGTCTATAGACAGTGATGTTGCTAAGGAGATAAGATATCTAGATGAAGTACTAGAAGCAAACTGCTGTGATACATCTACAGACACACCATTCAATGGTTCTTCCCCTGAACCTATGACTATAATTGTTGATGGGTCTGGTCCTTTTGTCAGTGTTACAAGTGAACCCTTTACTTCTGATGTGGAGACTACTATATCCGTGGATCAAAAGAAACCTCCTGTGGTAGAGATGTATGAGTCCGCTGAAGAGACAGAGCCATTAAAAATAAATGGACATTCTCAAATTGACATAAAACATGAAGCTGCTGAAGTATTCCCATATCCAGCAAGTCCAAACTCTTCAAACAGTTCACGGAGATCATCCAAGGATGGCGAGATGACTCCAAAAGTTATTAAAAAAGAAGCAAAATTTGAACTGCGTGCATTCCATGAAGAGAAAAAGCCATCAAAATTATTTGAAGATTTCAATGAGCGAGATCACATCAGGGTGAGGAAAGTCAGACCTACAGAAGAGGTTCAGGAGTTAGAAAAAGAGAGACTTGAACTAATTAGAAGTCAAGCTGTTAAGAAGAACCCTGGCATTGCAACAAAGTGGTGGAATCCACCACAAGAAAAGACCCTAGAGGAACAGCTAGAATCTGATAATTTAGAGTCACACTTGAGATATAAAGAGCGTAAGCAGAAGCTGCAACAGCAAGCCAACTCTCCTCCACCCATTAAAAGTAACCCTACTCAAGTGATCCCCTCTGCTCAAACCACTGTAAATAAGGAAGACATAGTTACTGAACAAATTGACTTTTCAGCTGCACGGAAGCAGTTTCTGAATTTTGAAAATACAAGTCAACCCAGCTTTAAAGCTCCATCTAAGAGATCGATTACCACCAATCTTTATTCCATTAAACCTTTTTATAAGGCAAGTCATGGCCCCAATCCGCAGGCATCCATCACTGTGACTAACCAGTCTACCCCAGGTGCTGATACTGTACAAGGCGAATCTGATGAAATGCCACTACTCAAAGCTGAAAAAGTGAACTGTATTTCTGAAGACCAGCAATTGGACTCTCAAGGATATTTGACAGAATCGCCAACAGAATTCTTAAGTGCCACAGCCACACTTACTGTTGTAAGGGATGATGAAAACGATGTGACAGACCGGTTTTCAAAATCCGTCACCATCTCCTCATTCCCAGAGGAGTTGGATTCAGGATTAGATGATCTCTCCTTGAAGTCACAGGATACTACAATCATGGAAACTCTTTCAAATGACTTCAGCATGGACAATATCAGTGACAGTGGTGCATCTATTGAAATGATGAATGCTCTACATGAAAATTCCCTTGGGGATATTTCCCTACCACAAACACCCCTTGCTGATGAAACCCCAACTGAATATACTCTAGAAAAAAACTCCAAGTCACTAAGTGATCAAGGATTTTATTCTCCTTCTTCTACTCTGCGCGAATCCATTCCTATTGATGACCCGTTGGAATATCATGCTGGGATTTTGGTTCACAATGTAATTCAGCAGGCCCTGGCAGAGAAGGCTGGGTTAGTAAGCAGTTGTAATGAGACAGAAGGTCTGTTAGATCATAAATATGTTGAAGAAGAGACTGTTGAAGAGCCAAGGGTGATCACAACCAGTCCAACCCAACTCATAATCCCAGAGTCCTCTCATGACTCTGTATTTGTACCACCTCAGGTTTCCTCTCCAGTACAAGATAACAAAGGTGTTACTGTGACGTCAAGGACACCAGAGAAAGACAAAGAACGTAGGCCCGAAAAACTTCCTGAACCATTGTCAATACCTTCAGAAATTGACAATACTGTTGAAGAAATAAAGCAGGAAAGTTATTTTAGCAAATATTCTCAGGCAGCTGAGCTGAGAAGCACTGCTTCAATATTGGCAACCCAGGAGTCGGAAATATCGGTTGGACCCTTTAAACTGCGGTCAAAAAAGCAGAGAACTTTGTCTATGATTGAAGAGGAGATCAGGGCCGCACAGGAGAGGGAGCAGGAGCTCAAGAAACAGAGGCAGAGTTTATCCAATCCTCAAAGCCCATCTGGCAAGAATCAATCCATAGTGGCCACCCGAACAGTGTCCTACAAGACAGCTCCAGGTAACATCTCTCTAAGAGTATTAAACTATGTGCATGCAGCAATCCTAAATTGGTTGTAATGTGGACATTACTGTAGGAAAAGAACAGGCAAGGAGATGTTTTGCCTATTTTTATACAGCATTAATCCAATTCTGTAAAGGCAGGTATCTCAAACTGCCCCCCCCCCCGCCCGATTTGTTGATGGCCTGCAATTCCCAAAATTATTTGCAATAAATGCGGTGTTGTAGTCCAGCAATATCTGGCGGACTGAAATTAGAGGTGAGAAAATGGATGGATAGATCTCTCTACATTTTATGCAGGTGAATAAGGCCAGTGGGTAAACAGATGTGACTCCCACTACCCATGTAATAGAATAAATTACATCTATTCAAATTTAATTTTATAAGTTTTTATGAAGTGCAATAGTGCTGTACAATGGGTGAGACAGAATAACAAATATACATAAATGTTTAAACACTGAGCAGTAGGAGGACCCTGCTCGAGAGCTTACAATCTAAGTGAACCACTGCTAGATGTTTTCGCTCTCCCAGCGTTTTCCCAAAGTTCAAGGCGATATCTCATCCCCCTAATAAGAAATTGTAAACTGCAACATACCCATTTCCAGCAACTGGCGCCACAATCCTCCTTCTTTTGTGGGTGCCAGTGAGGAACACTGTGCAGTTCTGTGCAAATGTCTATAATTGGTGACATTAATGCGCCTACAGGACAAATTTTCCTTTCTCCATCACTGCTCATTCTGCATGCCATTTGGAGTGATGGTGAATATTTGGGAATTATTCAAAATGCTCCTAGACATTGTATTAAATTGCTAACATGTATGGCATCTAAATCTGCATAAAATTAGTTTTGGGTACAACAACATGTTCAATTTTTGAAAATGGCGTGTTATACATTTTACATTCTTTCAGACCCTTTGAGATGTTGCAAAGTATCTGTGGGAAAACAATTTATTTCAAATATCCAGAAAATCTCACGTTTATAAGAAGCCCCTTTTATTAAAATAAACTCAATAGTAGAACTTAAAATTCCTGCAGTAAAGTATTGCCTCTCCTTGAACACAAGTCACAAAGTAGATACAGTGCTGTACCTGATATAGTAATGACGTGTTTTTAAAAGTTTATAGGTTTAAGATTAAATGGACACTCTAAGAATTTGATGTAAAATGAATGGTCATGTGGCCTTGAATGTCTAAACCCCCCTCTTCCTCCTGGAGGGTTGTCGCAAGGCTGATTCAGCCCTACGACTGCTCCGGCCAGCTGCTCAGATCAGAGCGAGCTAGCTGTGCTTCCTGCATTGGGAGCAAGAAGTGGGAGCCAATTTGAGACCCACCTTCTTTCCCGGTCATTGAATTGGCTGGACACTATCACCAAGCTACCCGTAAACTCGCCCTGTAAACAAATTTGACAGTTTAGTATTTACTTTGCATGCAAATTCCTTTGAAAGTAGCTTTTTTTTTGTATACTGTCTGGTAGTCAAATTATCTTACTGGAATGGAGTTCTCAACACAAATGCTTGTTATGTATGCAAGTATTGTCTGCTAAATCTCATTTTAATAGAGGCTTTTCCAAAGTATTAGCATTAATCCAGCAAGGGCTGATCTGTTGTCAACAAAATGGAAAGCCAAACCTGGTAATGCCAAATCTATTATTCCAAAGGAGGCAAATCCAGGATTATTTCTAATTAATACTATACGCAACATTGATTTGCAAGGCGATCCTGTAGAGACCAGTTTCACTCATGTTGCGCTGTCCCATCAGTGAATGACTGCATATCGCATTGGTCTTAAAGCTCAAAATATCTCTCCTTGATTCAGATATTGCAGTTTGTGTTCACCCAGTTCCAGCAACGGTTGGCACAATGTTTCACCCTCTGGGCAGAGCTGACTGGGGCTGTCATGCAGAGAAGTGCAATTGTCCCTCTGCTGTGAAATTGGCACCACTGCCTTGTCAGTCATCATGCCAACAGATAGACCACACACTGAACAGAGGGCTTGTCTTGCTGTGACTCCCAATGTATCGTTGCACAGGGATGGGAGAGTTATTGACAGCTAAACAGGGAATACATTTTTTTTTCTCCGTTAACCTCTTCACACTGCAGGGCTTGCTCTACCATGCCTGTGGCAGGTGGGCCTAAATGCCGTGGACTGTTTATGTATGCCCTGTGGCCTCCCCATAGACTCAATTGGACTGCCTACATTGTGCACACGTGCTGATTGCGTCATTAGCTGCAGCAGTCAATGATGTGATTGGAGTGCGTGCAATGTAAGTGGGCCAAAGGACCTGCCTCAACACCTGTGGGATGAGCTATGCTGCCCTGCACTGTTAAGGTACCGCCTTGCCACTGAGAGCTCCTGGCAGCAAGGGGTTAATTAAAAAAATGCTGACCCCCTATAAATGGAACGATTCCCTGTCAAATGAGCCCAATCTATGTCAGACATGACTCAATTTAAGCACAAGGTGTCAATGAGACAGTCACTCCTGACGAGGACAATAAATGGCTGCCTCGCTATCTAACTATCGTAACGTGGTCCATGCTAAATTTTCAGTTTACAAGTTCCTTATGAACCAGACAAGATGCATCCAAACAATCTACATAATTTAGGGCCTACAAAGTGGAAAAGCAGGATCCATTTACCCAGGCCTGCAAAGGCCTATATTTAGTTATGTGGACGTTTGCCACATGGCGCCACTGGAGGGTTAGGGCGGAATGTCGCTGCCCAGGATACTGTGCCCAGCTTGCTCTTGTGAAAATAAGCAGACCACCCAGCTGACAGCTGTGGGACAAAAACCCGGAAGCCTCACTAGAAACTGACTCCAGACTTTTGAAACAGGAAACCAGTCAGGGATAGAAGACCGAAAAAGGGCATATAAATCCTTATTCAAAGCAAATTTGCCCTAAACAATGTGTAATAGGCTAGTTTCCCAAATGGAATAAAAATAATTTCAAGGAAATTACAAACTTCAGGTTACCGTAGCAGAAGTTTAAAAGAGCTTTTCCACTTCTTTTTTTTGCACTCTTTCGACTAGTTTTAAATTTACCTCGGATTTGTAATTTCAGTACCAAAGATGAGGGAGAAAATGGGGTTATTTAAAAAAGCATTTAGATGAGATGGCATTCGACATTACTATATTGTAATCGGGGCTACGAGCCCTTGAAAGCAACAAATGCTTTAAACGTGTAAACAGAGGGCTCTCGACATTGCAGTGTTGTGTTTGGCAATATCTTGAATGATTCTTAACACTTACTAGTATCGGTACATCCCTACTATTATCGGTGCCGATACTTAGTACTCGTGCAGATGCCCCCAATACCTCCCCCGATACCGTAAGCCAGCACTGAGCTGGCTTGCCGGCATCCGAGGGGCTGGGGCGACTGTCCGATTGCTCTAATGGCATTTGGACAGGCCCCAGCAGCTTACCTTGTTCTTTCCAACGAGTGCAGGCAAAGTCTTGGAGCGGCTGCTTGTTGTGAAGCCCCCAGCCGCGATCTCGCGAGATCGAGCTGTGTACAATCTCTCACGAGATCGCGGCTGGGGGCTTAGCAATGAGTGGCTGCTCAAAGACTTTGCCCGCGCTCGTTGGAACGCAGTAAGCTGCAGGGGCCTGTCCGAATGCAGTTAAAGCATTCAGAAAGCAGCCCCACCTCTGGACGGAAATGTTGGTGGGGAGATATATATAATCTCTCAGATCAGATAGAGTGTGTGTGTTAATATATACATACACACTTTCAGACCAGTCCTCTGTGTGTGTATGTGTAATCTATATATTATATACACACATACACGATCTGGTCTGAGAAGAAAAAAAATATATATAGATTTTATTTTTCACTCTGTGGTCTGGTGTTTGTTGGGTATACATGTATCTGATGCCTGTGGGGTATAGTATATGCAGATCTGAAACTTTATATCCTGTGACATTACACAATTTCATTTGATCTCCGTTTTGGAATCAAAGCCTGAGAAGTTCATGGTTGTTTTTTGTTAATTTTTATTTATACTAGAACAGTTTTAGTTTCATAATATCTGATTGCTATGGAAACAGATCTAGTGTATATATTTTCTGTCAAGTAGGAATGTCCCTTGCCGTTCGGTTTTCATAAAGGTACAAAGTATGCTATTGCCCACTTCCTCAATCTTTGTTCCTGTTGTGGAAATCCCAGTTTGTCACCACCTTGGGTTAAAGCAGTGGAGGTGAGCAGTACAAAGCTGCCTTATTTAGGCCAGTGTCAGACGAGCGTTTTGAAGAGCGGAAGGAATGTCCGTGAGAGTGGACGTTCCTAACGCCCGTCTGGCCACCTCTCTGAGTGCAGTTAGTGCACTCAGCGCTGCAAGGCTCGACCCTCCTATGGAGGATTGCGCTTTGCAGCTCCATCGTCCTAGTGTTTGACGGAGAGGCTTGCAGCACAGCCACTGCTGCATGCGTGCCGCGCAACACCGTCTTGCCGGCCCTGTCGCAGCGTCACCACGCCAGAAGCCACATCAGTCCAGGGACTCCTGGCGCACCTAAGAGGCTCCTTCCCTTGACACTTTTTGGACGTGGCATGTCTGTACAAGACTTCCATAGCAGATGTCAAAATTATTATGCTGCCGTAATTTTATATATTCAATGCACACACATTTGTGACACTAAACATTCTGGTGGTGAAGCTGATTATTTGTAATACATTTATTTCCTTTACCACTTTCTGATCCCTGTTTTCTTTGTTTTTTTTTTTGTTTTTTTTTACTGAACTCCAAAGGTTCAAGGCTTACTGTTAGACACGCATGAACAAAGACTTGACTTTTCAGCCCAAAATATGTTGAAGGACCCTCAGTAGTCAATCTTGGCCCCTAATTCTAAGTGAGCGGTTAGTCTTTCAGACTTGAGCTGCTCAGTCTCAAATATGACCGACTCTGCTATCATTTGAAATTGAACCAGGACAGTTGCTGCAACTTAAAAATGCTTTAAATATAAAGCACCACAATAAGATAATGATATATATATGTATTCAGTGGGGACAAAAGCATAAATACAACATAACATAAATTATCCCAAAAGCGCAATTGGACTGTGGATCTGTTTATTAGAAAATATTCTAAAACCATACTAACATGAGGATTTCCAGACGTGATGAGAACAAAAAGATACATATACTGATTTCCATATTTGTCCACTGGCTCAGGTACAGAACGACATGAAGAAAAAAAAATTGTGCACTAGGATTACAAAAATTGGTGCCAAGGCAAGCATGAACATAACCGGCTCAAAATCATGTGAGTGAGACCAGTTACATTCCTATTCACCTTGGCACCAATTTTATGTCATATTATCGCACTATTTGCTATGGGCTCTTTTTTTTTTCTTTTCTATACTTTGTATAGAACATGTACAATAAAACACACTCAGGGCTGTTCAGAAAGCTGTGAAAACCTTGAGAATGACTGGAGAATTGAAAATTCTAGGTCAAAATAGTCAACCCAGAAAAAATTCTCCCATTTATCTCACTTTCCAAATTGGTTAATTTTTTTATTTTTTTTGAGAAAGTATTTTACCACTCTAAGGACCGATCTATCATTATAGGGCTCCTTCGGTATTAGCCGTGCAGAGGTCCCCAGTGTCTTCTGTGGTTTATTTCCTTATCCTGATTGTTGTCACGCATCTCTGCGTATAGCGGCTTTTCCTCTTACCTGGGCCCTACTTGGCGCATGCCAGGTACCGCCATTGTGGCTGAACGTGACATAATGCAAGAGCCAACCATAAAGCCCGCAGAGCTGCGTAAATTGTTTGTATCCATGCTACACCTGTTTGATGATTTCGTGTCTAAGTGGAAGGGGTTAATGGACACCGTTTTTCTCCCTTCTAATGATCAAGCTGTTCTAGAAAGCAGGGTACGTGGTCCACTTTCCCCTGAGGAAATGAATAGAAGGCGAACTGACAAGCTCTGTTTCTATTGTGCCAGTTCATTGCATTTTATATCAAGGTGCCCACTCAAGTCAGTGCGCACTGAGGCTGGCAAGATGCCAGTGCGCGCTGAGGCTGGCAAGATGCCAGTGCGCGCTGAGGCTGGCAAGATGCCAGTGCGCGCTGAGGCTGCAAGATGCCCGCTGCGACCACGACCCACAGTCGGGTCACCAAAGCCAGGTCCCATTATAAATCCAAAGTAATCAGACCCCTTGTACCGTCCAGGTTTAGGAGAGCCCTTCCTAGGGCAACCAGACCTGTGGAGGGGGCAACTGATGTTAATAACCTTGCTGAATATTCCGATGATGGGTCAGATGGTGCCAGGCCCGTACTGGGTCAGATGGTATCAGTCCCTGCCATGTATCCGAGGTCAGACCCCCTTTACCGTCCAGGCCTAGGAGAGCCCGTCCAGGGGTAACCAGGTCTGTGGAGGGGGTAACTGACATCTCAGACCCAGTCGAGTATTCCCCTTCTTCTGATCCCGAGGCACAAATGGACTTTGACTCCCTGGCCGAGAAGGAGTCAAAGGATGAAGCCATGGAGGTTATTCCCATTAATGCCTCTCGTATGTGGCCTCGCCAAACGGCCAGACACCCTAAGGGTGGTCCAGGGCGTAAGATTGTTACAGGCTGTATTACCTGCGGTGCTGTACGCTTATCTGCATCACCCACCGCACTCATAGTGCCAGGTAGCAAGGCCACAATTATGGGGTCTGGCGATGGGGTCACAGCCAAGGAGTTTGGTGGGAGAACTGCTATCCTGTTGCCTTTGTCTGACAGTGAAGTTGTCACACCCGTGGCTGGCAAGCTTCAAGTTAAGCCAGTCCCAAGCTGTGTGTCAGCGGTGCCAGAAACCCAGTCAAGCTGTGTGTCAGCGGTGCCAGAAACCCAGCCAAGCTGTGTGTCAGCGGTGCCAGAAACCCAGCCAAGCTGTGTGTCAGCGGTGCCAGAAACCCAGCCAAGCTGTGTGTCAGCGGTGCCAGAAACCCAGCCAAGCTGTGTGTCAGCGGTGCCAGAAACCCAGCCAAGCTGTGTGTCAGCGGTGCCAGAAACCCAGCCAAGCTGTGTGTCAGCGGTGCCAGAAACCCAGTCCCAAGCTGTGTGTCAGTGGTGCCAGTCCCAAGCTGTGTGTCAGTGGTGCCAGTCCCAAGCTGTGTGTCAGTGGTGCCAGTCCCAAGCTGTGTGTCAGTGGTGCCAGTCCCAAGCTGTGTGTCAGTGGTGCCAGTCCCAAGCTGTGTGTCAGTGGTGCCAGTCCCAAGCTGTGTGTCAGTGGTGCCAGTCCCAAGCTGTGTGTCAGTGGTGCCAGTCCCAAGCTGTGTGTCAGTGGTGCCAGTCCCAAGCTGTGTGTCAGTGGTGCCAGTCCCAAGCTGTGTGTCAGTGGTGCCAGTCCCAAGCTGTGTGTCAGTGGTGCCAGTCCCAAGCTGTGTGTCAGTGTGCCAGTCCCAAGCTGTGTCAGTGGTGCCAGTCCCAAGCTGTGTCAGCGGTGCCAGTCCCAAGCTGTGTGTCAGCGGTGCCAGAAACCCAGCCAAGCTGTGTGTCAGCGGTGCCAGAAACCCAGTCCCAAGCTGTGTGTCAGCGGTGCCAGTCCCAAGCTGTGTGTCAGCGGTGCCAGTCCCAAGCTGTGTGTCAGCGGTGCCAGTCCCAAGCTGTGTGTCAGCGGTGCCAGTCCCAAGCTGTGTGTCAGCGGTGCCAGTCCCAAGCTGTGTGTCAGCGGTGCCAGAAACCCAGCCAAGCTGTGTGTCAGCGGTGCCAGAAACCCAGCCAAGCTGTGTGTCAGCGGTGCCAGAAACCCAGCCAAGCTGTGGTGTCAGCGGTGCCAGAAACCCAGCCAAGCTGTGTGTCAGCGGTGCCAGAAACCCAGCCAAGCTGTGTGTCAGCGGTGCCAGAAACCCAGCCAAGCTGTGTGTCAGCGGTGCCAGAAACCCAGCCAAGCTGTGTGTCAGCGGTGCCAGAAACCCAGCCAAGCTGTGTGTGTCAGCGGTGCCAGAAACCCAGCCAAGCTGTGTGTCAGCGGTGCCAGAAACCCAGCCAAGCTGTGTGTCAGCGGTGCCAGAAACCCAGCCAAGCTGTGTGTCAGCGGTGCCAGAAACCCAGCCAAGCTGTGTGTCAGCGGTGCCAGAACCCAGCCAAGCTGTGTGTCAGCGGTGCCAGAAACCCAGCCAAGCTGTGTGTCAGCGGTGCCAGAAACCCAGCCAAGCTGTGTGTCAGCGGTGCCAGAACCCAGCCAAGCTGTGTGTCAGCGGTGCCAGAAACCCAGCCAAGCTGTGTGTCAGCGGTGCCAGAAACCCAGTCCCAAGCTGTGTGTCAGTGGTGCCAGTCCCAAGCTGTGTGTCAGTGGTGCCAGTCCCAAGCTGTGTGTCAGTGGTGCCAGTCCCAAGCTGTGTGTCAGTGGTGCCAGTCCCAAGCTGTGTGTCAGTGGTGCCAGTCCCAAGCTGTGTGTCAGTGGTGCCAGTCCCAAGCTGTGTGTCAGTGGTGCCAGTCCCAAGCTGTGTGTCAGTGGTGCCAGTCCCAAGCTGTGTCAGTGGTGCCAGTCCCAAGCTGTGTCAGCGGTGCCAGTCCCAAGCTGTGTGTCAGCGGTGCCAGTCCCAAGCTGTGTGTCAGCGGTGCCAGAAACCCAGCCAAGCTGTGTGTCAGCGGTGCCAGAAACCCAGTCCCAAGCTGTGTGTCAGCGGTGCCAGTCCCAAGCTGTGTGTCAGCGGTGCCAGTCCCAAGCTGTGTGTCAGCGGTGCCAGTCCCAAGCTGTGTGTCAGCGGTGCCAGTCCCAAGCTGTGTGTCAGCGGTGCCAGAAACCCAGCCAAGCTGTGTGTCAGCGGTGCCAGAAACCCAGCCAAGCTGTGTGTCAGCGGTGCCAGAAACCCAGCCAAGCTGTGTGTCAGCGGTGCCAGAAACCCAGCCAAGCTGTGTGTCAGCGGTGCCAGAAACCCAGCCAAGCTGTGTGTCAGCGGTGCCAGAAACCCAGCCAAGCTGTGTGTCAGCGGTGCCAGAAACCCAGCCAAGCTGTGTGTCAGCGGTGCCAGAAACCCAGTCAAGCTGTGTGTCAGCGGTGCCAGAAACCCAGTCAAGCTGTGTGTCAGCGGTGCCAGAGCTACATTGCAACACCACTGTACCCATGCCCCACAGAGAGTCCGTGGTTTCCAAACCTCATGGTAAGGCACAGGTAGGCGAGCCTACTCCCACTGTTGCCGTGTCGTGTGGGGGGGTCACCAGTTCTAGATCTCGTTCAAGGAGAAGACAGGAAATGGTGTCTAACCCTAGTCCCACTGAGTCTATGTCCAGTCTAACTGATGCCAAGATCCCTCTACCCCGTCATGTCCCTGAGGGCTATGTGCAGTCGCCCTTTGGACTGGTGTTCAGGAAGGACCCACTGGGTTGCCATTCAAAGGAACCCTCATAGACGGGGGCGTCTTGTGGAGGAGGATGACGACTCTGAGTGGGACCTCAAAGGACTTTGGTGACTGGTGTTCGTGATCTGGTTTCCTGATTCTGTCATGTTTGTTGTTTTAGGTGCCCTGAGGTCACCTTTTTTGGAGGGGGCTACTGTCACGTTCCCACGTTCCAACCCTGTCTCCCTGCCCTCTGTATTCCTTATGTCTGTGTTTCCCTGTGCTGCATTCCCTGACATGCAGCTCAGGGGTTAAGTTCTTTGCTCGTTGAGCTTCTGCTGGTGATATGGGCTGATTACTCCCCTATATAAAGCCATGGGCCCATATCACCATGCTCTTGCATCCTGGTTCACTTCAGTTACAGATTTGTTCCTGAGAGCTCCCTGTTATTCTATCCTAGTGCTTTCTCAGTGTTTCCCCCTTGTCTGAGTTCTAGGTTTCTGATTGACTTCCTGGTATTGACCCTCTGGCCTGGCTGACGGATTTTCTCTGGTGCTATATCCCCGCTTTGGCTCAAGGTATACGTTTTGGTTTTGACCCCTGGCTTATTCATTGACCACTCTTCTGGACATCCCTAGCGGTTCTGTGCTTATCGTATTATATGGTGTGTATCCCTGTAGACCACGGCTTTAGTTTATTGAAGTACTTCCCTGCAAGTTATTGAGTATATCTCCTTTAGGTGTCTATGTTTTTCCCAGGACTCTGCACGGCTACAAGGTATCCTTTTTCCATTAGTGCAGATTCGGCCACTCTAAGGACCGATCTATCAGTATAGGGCTCCTTCGGTATTAGCCGTGCAGAGGTCCCCAGTGTCTTCTGTGGTTTATTTCCTTATCCTGATTGTTGTGTCACGCATCTCTGCGTATAGCGGCTTTTCCTCTTACCTGGGCCCTACTTGGCGCATGCCAGGTACCGCCATTGTGGCTGAACGTGACAGTAACATGAGGTAATTTACCTTATTCTAATTTTCAATCTAAACACTTTTTCCACAATTGCTGTTTTACCCAATATAGGTGTAACACCTTTTAAGTGTTAATTGCATGTTCCATTTATCAAAAAACAAAAGCAAAAAAAAAAAAGCCTTCTGATTGGTGATGGGTAAATGACTGGAATGGAATCTGGCTTGGACTTCATGGATGTTTATGGTAGTACTAGGGCGGCATCTAGTGGTCACTATCAACACTTGTGTTCTAGTTCAGAAAAACCCAGTACAATTTAATTATAAGTTTAAGATTTACAAGTAATTTATAAAGCACTAACAAGTCCTGTAGCGCTGTACAATGGATGAGGTCAGAATAACAAATCTACATACACCTTAAACGCACAGAACAGTAGGAAGACCCTGTTATTATTTTTTTTTTGTTTTTGAGAAAGGATTTTACCAGGAAGGATACATTGAGATTTCTCTCGTTTTCAAGTATGTCTTGGGTGGCGAGTATGTACCGTTAGGTATCTTGCCCAAGGACGCTTACTGTTCAAGAGCATGTGCTTCAAGTAGAGGGGTGACACACTAGGTGAGGGTAAATGGCAGAGTATGTGAAGTACTGGGGGGGAATCCTGGAGTGAGTCAGTAGGCTTCTCTGTCTTTTCAGAGACTTTTTGAAGGACTGAAGAGACTGGGAAAGTCTAATGTTGCGGGGGGATGGAGTTCCATAGAAAGGGGCCAGCTTGGGAGAAGTCCTGAAGGCAGGAGTTGGGGGTGCAGGTACGAGGAGAAAAATTCCCCTGTGCCATGCAAAAGGATATTCTAAATGTTTATATATTTTTAAGGTTGCAAAAAGAAGGCACATCTTAACTTTTATGACTGCACACCTAACGAGTGAATTTTCCACTACAAAATGATTGCACTTTCTGGAGATTCTACTAAAATAATTGTCTTTGCCTCAAACTAAATATTGATTACATTATTAAAGAGAATGGCACAAGGCTTGACTTTAATAGAACTAGAGAGGTATTTGGTTTCTCCTAGAAGCTTATTCTGTGACCACTTTATGATCCTTACCTGTAAAACCTTACATGAGAATCCAGCTTCTTTAAAAGGAAAACCAGATTGGCGATACATGTTGTACTCATACGTGCAGAAATATGGCATGCCATTTATTTTATTGTTTTATTCTTTCCTCCTTCTTTCAGGGAAGATAGAAAAGGTTAGGACTCCTACTTCTCCAAAAGGTGAATGCTTTCCGACACAACCTGATGCTCTTTTGGAAGAAGGGGCAGGCTCCCAGCGTCCTAAAAATCTAATGCAGACACTCATGGATGATTTTGAGACTCACAAAAGTAAGCGACGAGACAGAATGGATGATTCTAGTGTAAGTTTTCCACTTGGTACCTTCTATTAATAAAATAATAAGCATGCCACCCCTTCACATTCAAACGTCCCAAAATAGTTTGTAAAGGCATATAAAATGTAGAATGCATGCCAGAAGCCGACTATTCAGTGGTGCGATGGAGAAATCGAGCTCCTTTTCCAATGTGAAAATATAAGATTGTACTTTGGCAAGGTCCACAGTCTTCCCATGTTGTGGCCAAACGGTGAAATAAAGTTCTCCAAATATTTGATTTCAGATGAGTAACTTTCATCTCCCCTTTTCACATACTGACGTTTCATAGCTCACGTGTGCACAAATTTATTTTGGAATTGTGGCGTGCCATCTCCCCACTCTAAATTCTGTATTGGAGACCCATATCCCATAGATCCAAGTCACATGCTTGGAATAGTCAAATATATGGGCATCTGGAAAATCCATAGCCATTTTTAAAACGAGGAATTAATACTTGCCTGTCCTACAAAGAAATAGGAGGGTGCAATCCATTGTGCTTCATGGAGGAGTGACCACCAGTGGCAATGTGCGTCTGGTTTTGCCTATTGTGAATCTGACCGCTATAATGTCGGCTTGTGTCACAAAACAATAACTACTCGCACGTGATTTTTACTTTTTGAGAATGCTGAACTGGAGTATGGGCCAATGAATACTGTACATTCGTGCTGTTCTTTTGCAGCACAATAAGAATTATGATTGTGTATTTTCCAATAGTAGAATGCTTTAAATCTATTTACAAGCTGCAATATGTGTAGCTTCCCAAACCTCTGGTAGACTGCCTTTTTTTAGAGACCTGCATGCTGACCTTGATTAGAATGAGCTTTATCATTTGACTACCCTCTTGGTAAATCATGAGGTAAGGAATGCACTTGACATTCCAACCCCACTTATTATTATTGTAATGGTTTTATTTACATTCCTAAAAAATATATGAAATGCAAGAAGGTTAAACTAAAGGAATGACTGCTACTGTTCTAAAAAGATGTAGCGTACACGAAAGGGTATTAAAGGTAATTGCAGGAAACTCAATGCATTTTCTTTTTGTTTTTAAAAAAAACAAATAATATTTTTCTTGTCTCTGAATTTGGATTATAGATCTATACAATTCAATATAGTCTAGGACAGGGATGTCCAAACTCCAGCCCCCCAGATTTTCCTGAACTAGAACTCTCAGAAACCTCTGACTGCATTAGATGGATAAGCATAGGCGTTGTAGTTCATGGACATCTGGGGGGCCGGAGTTTGGACATCCCTGGTCTAGGATGTTTATTAATCCAATGTGATTGTTGAGCATTATTCATGTAGCCGTATTGATGGATTGACTTGAATAATACTCGGAGATGGACCTGTTCTTTCTCTCGCTTTACTTTATTGGATTCTACCATCTTTGCATCTGATGTTCTGCATGAGGTCTTTGTATAATAAATAAAGCTGCAAAGTTATTATTTTAGAATTGATCTTAAATTTAACGCATTTTGACCTCCCCAGTCATGCTGTGACACATGAGTTGTTTCCCTGGTTGACCCTTTAGTTCAGTGGTCCAAACCTCGTACCCCTTTTCCTTGCTGAGCCCAGCTTAATTTTGTATTTGCAATCAAAATGTGAATTCCTACTGTCAACCACAAACAGTATATTTTAACCCCTGCACAACCTGTGTCTAAATTTTAGCATTACTGATTTCTTTGTCCTGTTTGCCTACAGTTCTATCTATGCCTTCAGTCAATTTTATGATTTTTGTTTATACTGATGGTGATCCCAGCAGTGAGATGATGCAGATTCACCACTGATCTTAGTTTGATCTACTTTAATTACATGCTCGCATGCAGCTCCTTGGCACTATGCTTTACTATGATTTGTTTGTGTATCTGTCTAGTGCACTAATGTTCTTTTTCCCTTCTTTCTCACCAGTACACCTCTAAAATACTGTCTTACAGAGTTACTTCTGAGGTACCTTTTTTAAAACCAATAGATACAGTTGTGTTCAAAATTATTCAACCCCCACTGAAATTGAGTGTTTTGGCCAGTTTGACATTGATTTTGATCATTCAGTCATCTTGCTTACAATTAAATCAAAGAGGCACGTGTAGGTCAGACAAATATAACATAACATTTATGATGAAATAACCACAAATGTCTTTTCTGTGCTCACATCATTATCAGTTTTATTCAACCCCCAAGTGACATTCAATCTTAGTACTTAGTAAAACATCCTTTTACAGTTATAACAGCTTTTAAACCTGAAGCATAGCTTGACACAAGTGTCTTGCAGCGATCTACGGGTATCTTCGCCCATTCGTCATGGGCAAAAGCCTCCAGTTCAGTCACATTCTTAGGCTTGCGCACTGCAACTGCTTTCTTTAAGTCCCACCAGAGGTTCTCAATCGGATTTAAGTCAGGTGACTGCGATGGCCACTCCAAAATGTTCCAGCCTTTAATCTGCAACCATGCTCTAGTGGACATGGAGGTATGCTTGGGATCATTGTCCTGTTGAAAGGTCCAACGTCTCCCAAGCCTCAGGTTTGTGACTGACTGCATCACATTGTCATCCAATATCTCCTGGTACTGAAGAGAATTCATGGTACCTTGCACACGCTGAAGCTTCCCTGTACCTGCAGAAGCAAAACAGCCCCAAAGCATGATTGACCCCCCCCCCCGCCATGCTTCACAGTAGGCAAGGTGTTCTTTCCTTCATAGGCCTTGTTCTTCCTCCTCCAAACATAGCGTTGATCCATGGGCCCAAACAGTTCTAATTTTGTTTCATCAGTCCACAGAACACTATCCCAAAACTTCTGTGGTTTGTCCACATGACTTTTGGCATACTGCAGTCGACTCTTCTTATTCTTTGGAGACAGCAAGGGGGTGCGCCTGGGAGTTCTGGCATGGAGGCCTTCATTACGCAGTGTGCGCCGTATTGTCTGAGCTGAAACTTCAGTACCCACATCTGACAAATCTTTTCTCAGTTCCTCGGCAGTCACACGGGGACTTTTCTCCACTCTACGCTTCAGGTAGCGCACAGCAGTCGAAGTCAGCATCTTCTTTCTGCCACGACCAGGTAGCGTTTCAACAGTGCCCTTTGCCTTGAATTTGCGAATGATGCTTCCTATGGTCTCTCTTGGTATGTTTAACATCTTTGCAATCTTCTTATAGCCATTGCCCTTCCTGTGAAGAGTAATCACCTCTTCTCTTGTCTTCCTGGACCATTCTCTTGACTTCACCATGTTTGTAACCACACCAGTAAATGTCTAGAAGGAGCTGAGTATCACAGTCATTTTAAAGCTGCCTAATTGGTGCTTATTATGCTTTATTGCTGCTCCGTGACATCCACAGGTGTTTTCAATACCTGATTGAAAACACTTGAATGAACCTCTGTTCTTCAGAGTGGTAGTCTTTAAGGGGTTGAATAATTGTGTCAATGAAGAATTCACAAAAGAAACATTTACTACTGTATTACAAAACCAATTGATGTCATTTTAGTTGCATATGGTTCTTTAAAAAGTCCTTGTAGGATTTCATTCTGAATACAATTACAAATGTACACTAAATTCCCTAAAGCCCTTTACAGCATTGGGGGTTGAATAATTTTGAACACAACTGTATGCATGCACACTCTCTAAAGCATGTGTTTTCTGTCTTCCTTTATGTCTGTGTCCTTTTCACTGTCAAGGTTGTGTTTAGAGGCCTGTAGATAGTTAGGTCCATATATACAGTATTTGGACAGTTTTATATAATGGATGTGAGCTGAAAGTGCACACGTTCAGGTTTAGTTTGAGGGTATGTACATCCAAATTGGAGGAAGGGTTTAGGAAAAATTAATTGGACAATTGAATTAAAAGCTGTTTCATGGCCAGGTGTGGGCTTCTCCTTGTTTGTTCCTCAATTAAGCAGGCAAAAGGTCTGGAGTTGATTCTATTGCTGTGAACCTACATCATGGGTTCAAAAGAGCTGTCCATGCAAGTGAAGCAGGCCATTGTAAGGCTCCAAAAACAAAACCAATCCATCAGAGATGGCCGGAACATTAGGAGTGACCAAATCAACAGTTTGGTACATTCTGAGGAAAGATGAACGCACTGAGCTCAGCAACCTAAAAAGGCCTGGTCGTCCACGGAAGACAATAGTGGTGGATGATGGCAGGATCCTCTCTATAGTAAAGAAAAAACAATTCACAGTACAGATGGACAATGATCCAAAACCAACCGCAAAAGCAACCCAGGAGCTTTTGAAGGAAAAGTGGAATACTCTGCAATGGTTGAGTCAATTGCCTGATCTCAACCCAATTGAGCATGCATTTCACTTGCTGAAGGCAAACCTAAAGGCAGGAAGACCCACAAAGAAAGCACAGTGGAAGACAGCTGCAGTTACAGCCTGGCAAAGCATTGGAAAGGCGAAAACCAAGTCCATGGGTTCCGGACTTGCAGTCATTGTCCCTAAATGATTCTCAACAAAAATATTAATGAATGACTTATATTAATTTGTCCAATTACATTTGAGCCCCTGAAAATTTGGGGACACTGTATAAAAATGGTTGCAGTTCCTAAAATTTATACTTGATATTTCTGTTCAACCCTTTGAATTAAAGCTGAACGTCTGTACTTCAAATTCATTCAGTTTGTTTAGTTTTAATTTTATTCTGGTGACCTACAGAGCCAAAAGTATGAAAACTGTTCCTGTATCCAAATGTATATGGACCTAACTGTATATGCTCATCCTTTTATTTATCTTACAGCGTCTGCAGAAATCCGTGACTGCAGTTAGCTTATGACCTTTATGCTGACATGTTATTTTAAAACACATGTTTACAGCCCCCCCCCCTAAATTGACATGTGCAGTCATGGCAGAAGTAGCCATCGTCTGATCCATTACACTTTCTGGATACTTGGTAATCCAGAAGTGGAGCACATGCTTGAGGTGCCTAGTCAAGTACCCACCGCTATACCAGTGTTTCCCAAATCTGTCCTCAGGACCCTCTGCCTCGCCAGGTTTGACAGATATCTGAAGCACAGCACAGGTGATATGATTTGCTGCTCAGTGATTGTAGTATTCAGTCTGATTTTCCCCAAGGTGATCTGCAAAATATGGCCTGGTTGAGGGTCCCGAGGACAGGTTTGGAAACACTGCTCTATACCCTTCTGATGAGACCTAACAAGAAAGAAACCATCATTTGGGTGGGGTTGCTACATTTCACGTGCAGACAGGGGTGGACTGACCCATCAGGCACTGCCCGAGGGCCCTCGGGTCAGTAGGGGCCCTGTTTGGGGTGACACACTGGGCCCCCGCCGGTTTCCCTCCTACAGGGTGCAATTTAATATCCATGTTTGATCTGCTGGGGCAATTCATAGCCACGTTTGAGCTGCTGGGGGAAATTCATAGCCACGTTTGAGCTGCTGGGGGCAATTCATAGCCACGTTTGAGCTGCTGGGGGCAATTCATAGCCACGTTTGAGCTGCTGGGGGCAATTCATAGCCACGTTTGAGCTGCTGGGGGCAATTCATAGCCACGTGTGAGCTGCTGGGGGCAGTATATACCCATGTGTTGTGTTGTAGGGGATGTTTTTTTTTATGGTTGTGGCCTCCTGGGGGTGCGGAACAAGGGGGCCCCATTAGTTGTCATTCCGCCCCTGCGTGCAGAGATTACTTTCTAGGCATGTCAGTACTATCCACCCTTTCTGGGTGATGGTAGTCTGATTTGCATGGAAATGTGCCGGCTTCTTCTGGGGACCCTAACAAACCTTTGTTTTAGTGAGAAAAAAAAAATGTTTTTGGTTTTGCTGTACATTGGTGGGGTTGTATTAGACGTGTACACATATCTAGGCAAATACAGAGGTAAAGTCAACCAGGAACACTTGGGAATGTAGTTCCACCACTCTTTCTACCACAGACAGTGTGCCCATTTGGCCTTCTAACTGAGGGGTTTCCAGTGTCCCTTGCCTGCCCTCCAGTCCCCTCTAAAACAATCTACCTTTCAATTCCGCCGTCCACGTTTACATTTATTTACCAGATACGGTACCTGGTCGGCTGGTTTGGTCCTGGGTGAGGCTGGTGCCACGGACGGTTGGAAGGAGCCAGGAGGGATGAGCATGAACTGCTCCAGTGCCTGCTCAAGCTCCAAGAAATGAACACCATTATGCGGGAATCTCTTGGCGCGCAGTGATCGCCGACTGCGCCCACACACATGCGGCCAAGAGTGGGAGAGCAGCGGTAAGAGACTGATTTAAGGCCTGTGTGGGCAGGCCTGATCTTATTCTGCAGCAGAACCTGCCCACACGCGCCACTCTCGCTTTCCCACTCCTGGGAGGCCGCATGTGTGTAGGTGCGGTCACTGCTCCATCCTCCAAGAAATGCAGGTGCGTCACCAATTACATAAACAATAGTGCAATGGCTGGCCTCGGTGGCAAAAAAAATGCCGCCCCCAAAACTTTGCCACTTGGAGCAGTTGTTCCAAACCACTTCATGGTCGGGTCAGCCCTGCTAAAATCACCAGCGTTGACAAACGCCTTAATTTCACAGAAGCCACGTAAACAAAAAACACAGCCCTGGCGCAGCAGGAGGCTCCACGTTGTGAAGCTTTTCCTTTCAATGTTTGGTACGACCGTGAAGTGAAATGTCAGCGTTTCTTGCCGCTGCATCAGTTACATTTTCAAAATTTTTAGCATGATGCCTGTGGCATGGACGCCATGGTACTTATTCTGTGCCAAACTGAGCAATGGGTCTAAAAACCATTGTGGAATAGCAAGCATCCCACGCAAGTAAATCCATGGCAACCATGTTGATGTGGTTGCCATAGTTACTATATTTCCATTGTTGCCATGGTTACCGTGGATACCATGTTGCCATGGTTGTCATGGATGAATGGTTACCATGTTACCATGTTGCTGTGGTTACCATGTTTCCGTGGTAGCAATGTTTCCATGGATACAATGGTTAACTGGTTGTCATGGTTTCTGTGGTTACCTTGTTGCCGTAGATACAAGGTTGCTATGGTTAACTGGTTTTGATGGTTGCCGTGGTTACTTTGTTGCCAAGGTTGCGGTGGATGCCATGTTACAAGGTTACCGTGGTTACCATAGTTACTTAGTTACCATGTTGCTGTGGTTATTATTTTTGCCATGGTTAATTCGGTTACCTGGTTGTACCAAATATGTTTGGGTAATCCGATGCTTGTTTTTTAGGTGGTAGTTTTGGGGTCAGCGGTTAAGGCTAGGGTTGCTTTTAGGATTAACTCTTAACAGATTCTGCTCAGTATTCCTACAATAAACTTCATTTTGTTCAGAATCTGATGGCTAATGAAAACGAGCATTTTTATTTACACCATATTAGTGTCAAAAATTATGATCATATGGTGCTATATAGTTTTTTTTTCTTTCTTTAGCAGAGGAATTAACACTACATTGAAAATGCGCCATTTCTGTCATAGCCATTTTATTCAAGGTCCCACTGGGCAATTTGACATGGAATGGAATATAGCCACTGGACGCAGGGATCAGCGCTTCTGCCTTTATTGTGCAGCCATGGAATTTGTACATTATGAACAAAAAAACATAAAAAAAAACACCTTCTTTATGCGGAGGCTAAACCTTCAGAGTTCCTGTTTGAAGTATTGGGTGGCTAAGCCATTTACCAATCAATGAAAACAAAATCAAATATACTTTCCCCCTGTAGTCAGAATTGCGCTTCCTTCCTTGCTGCACCCAGGTCCAAGACTGACTCTCAGAAGGAACCACATCTCCTAGAAGGGCAGTCACTAATCAGGATTCGGCCGTGTTAACCCTATGGGGAGGTTCTCCATTCGCCTGTTGATAAATCTGTGTAACCTGCGGCCATGTCATTAGCGGCAGGGTGGTAGACCAAAGTGTGATGGGTGTTTAGGGAGTTCTCTCACTTCTGATTTGTAGGACTAGACCCCTGGAAAATTAGAAACAATACCTGAAACAATGGTTTAGAAAAGTGATTTCCCCTCCCCCTCTTTCTCTCTCTTCCCCCCTCCCAACAATACATCTCTTTAGTACATAGCTGTACTAGAGCAAGGCAGATTAGCTATGCATGTATCATACCTGTCCGGACTCTTCAAAGAAACCCTGGTCTTTTCCTAACACCGTTTCACACCATATTGTATTATCTTTTTTTTAATCCTCTTACACATTTTTGTGTTGGAACGGTTTATAAGTGGTTTGCACAAAACAAGGCAATTTTCATAGTTTTGGTCATGATCTTGCCTGGCAGTGTCTGCAAAAGCTCAGATTTACAATTTACCATATCTTCTGATTCAACCTGTGTCACTAGCCATTTTGAACCTTCAAAAAGTATGATACATGTACATTATCTCAATTTTATTTTAATGTGTTACATTTAGAGCTTATTTTTGTAATATTGCTGCATCGGTCTTTATTTTATCCAGTGTCGGGCACATGAAGTAATATTTAAATGCTGTATGTGTCATGCGTAACTGGCAGCTTGTTACTGTTGCACTCTCTCGAAACTGACATGTTCATCATAAATGTATTAAATCTCACTTTCTGTTTCCTGTTTTCAGGTCTTGGAAGCCGTAAGAGTAAACCGTAGGAAGAGTGCACTAGCCCTACGCTGGGAAGCGGGAATATATGCCAACAGAGAAGAGGATGAATAAGACTTCTATTCCCCCCCCTCCCACTACAACCCCTTGCAACAATATATAGATATGGAAACCAAAAAAAAATGGAATCCTTTTGATTTAATTACATATTTATTGAACATTAAGCATTTTATGCAATCTATATAGATTTAATGCAGACCATGTTTTGATGATACAAACTTTTATGGGACGTCAGCAGGTGGGAATCTTTCGAGACCATCTAAGTTCTGGACTCTCAGGAAATGTAATCTGGCGTTTTCAGAAGAAGCAGGCACTACATGCCAGGCATGAGCATGGTTGATGCCGAAGCTTGATGCATAAAGGGCAATTCTATATATATTTTTTTTCTATCAATAAAGAGTTTCCTTTTTTTTTAAGATGGATGAGCTATATGCGAAATACTTCCTCATAGGAACATTGACCATTGGGTGGAAAACGGGGCCCTTTTTGCGCGGGTCTGCAGCTTTGTCTTCCTGCGAAGCACAATTATAGGAATTAATATTATCTTTAATGTAGCATCAATATGTAACCTTTTTGTTTTGGAAATGAAAATCACTGAACCATATTTTGCATAAAGCCTTCACGACACACCATTTAGATCTTTACCCCTTTCTGAAGGTGCGGCGGACGCGTGCGTTTTTTTTTTTATTATTCTTTTGCCACTGTTATTTAGCTAATCTGCATTTTGAAGTTCTATATTCACATTAAAAGAATATGGGAGTGCAATGTTTAGAAGTTGTACACCTTGAGCACAACATCAGAATAGTATAAAGTGCTTATTCAGTATGCACCAATTTTGCAAACGCCGTCTACAATGACCATTGTTGCAACAATGACAAATGCCAGATTTTCATAACCTAGAAATCAAAACTGGGACAAAAACTTCACATGCTGTTTTATTTCTGTTTTTGAAGCCTGACATTTGCAAAATCGGCAGACACTTGCTCTTTCTGCATAATCCTCAGTGTCCCTTGTTACACCTGAGGCTCTCGGATGAATGGGATTGAAGTATATTTATTTTAAAACATTGAGACAGATAAAAGACTAATATGCCTCCGATTGGGCCTTGTTGTTAAGTGTCACAGGGCAGAAATGGTCTCACGGTCAGAGTGTATGTTCAAAAACCAGATTCTCCCAAGCTCATTATTATTTGGCAGATGCGCTACATGCTGAATTCCAGTTCTAATGAAAGATATGTCCGGACCACTTAAATGCAAACACATTAGTGATACATCGACTAAGGCAGTGTTTCCCAAACCTGTCCTCCGGACCCTCAGCCTTGCCAGGTTTTCCAGATATGTGAAGCACAGCACAGGTGATATGATTTGCTGCTCAGTGATTGCAGGATTCAGTCTGCATTTCCCAAAGGTGATCGGCAAAATCTGGCCTGGTTGAGGGTCCTGAGGACAGGTTTGGGAAACCCTGGACTAAGGGTACATTTATGTATATACATGCACTCGTACATCCAAACACACATATACATTCATGCATACATCCACACACGTGGGTTGTTGTTTTTTTCTTTCTTTCTTCCTACAAGGAGTACAAGCTGTAGCCTTCAAGGGGCACTCCAAGTCATTTACTAGTTATGAATGGCCATTCTCTTGGGTATTTACAGATCAATATTTTTTTTAATTTTTTTTTGTAATCATGAAATGTCTTTTTAATGTCAAATATTGCTGCTTTATAAAGCTGGCATACCTTAAGACTGGGTGTATCAATCTTTTATGTTGGTTTGTCTGTACTGTACACCTAGGCTGGGAGACTCTGGTTTTTAGTAAAATAATTGAATTACGATGAGCAACGAGGAAACTGTATCTTAACTCCTTTTTGGCAAATTCCCAGCAGGCTGTGTGATTCCTGCTTCAATTCTCTCCTTATTGAAACTACAGGGTGAGGGATCAAACCCTACAATTAGGCTGGCTCGAGTATTATGCCCTTAATGACAGATTTTCCTGTATGTTGTTATCTCAGAATTTTTGTCGTTTCCCCCCCCCCCCTCCGATTTTATATTTTTTTTAAAAAAAATTTTTTGTATTAAGAGGTTGAGGAGGAAAAAGTAGTGTATAGAAAGTTCTTATACACCATGTATTTGTTGTGCAAAAAAGAGTTTGCAGAGAGCTGTACGGTTGTGCGTACAGTACTTGGTGTCCCTTTTGATTACCGTTGGGTGACAAATGTTCTGAATATATGCACAATTATGGATTTATTATTTCAATTGTCTTCCCAAATCTGTGTCCCATCACACGAGAGCAGAATTACTTCATGAAATGTCACACTAGTCATATGCTATAATGGAGTCGGCGTTGTAATGCTTTGTCTCTCCTAAAGTTACCGATAGGAAGTGAAAACACGGGATTTTCAGGTAATTTTTCTTGTTTTGCGTGCACAGGCCACATTGTATTTCTTTTTATATGTGAATGAAACTTAGATGAACACACGAATGTGGATTGACGGGTGTTTTCCAATCATTTGTTTAACTTTTTAAGCTAAAATAAGAAATAGCAGAGGTAATTTAGTAATGCAGTATTTAGATAAACAGGTTGGTTTTGAATTTGTTTTTATTTTTTTTTCCATTTTACCCACAAAGTATTTGCACGAGCCACAAATGCAACAAGTAAGAGTAATATTATGGAAACTATTTAATACTGTGCTTTGTAATCATATGAAATTATATAGCGTTGGTATGGTTTTGTTTTTTGTACTTCTGTTTTTTAGTGCTTGGTTATCAATTTCTGGAGTACAAACTGTACTAGAATTCGAAACTTGCCTACAACTGACCTTGCATCACTATCTCAGATTATTAAATGTGTCACACCAGAAGGTTTTAAAAATAAATATTGCCTAAATGGCTGAAATTTAAGTAGTCCGAATTTTCAACCTGATAAACTCATTCTTTAAAACCCTTCGCTAGCAACCGAAGCTAGATTGTTTCAATCATGAAAATACTTGCTCTGTTCCAACATTTTTGTCAGGTAAATGGTCTACATTTATCAGTAAAGCTGATGGCGTACTGAATGTCGCCTTGGCCTCAATGAAGTTCTTGCTGGGTGAGGTGTGTCCTAGCAATTCACTTTATGGCCATTAATAGAAATGTTTCCTTTGTGACACACACACTCTTTTGTTTAGAACCCTGAATATATTTAATATGAACCAACATTTCAATTCCAATCAATCTTTTTTCCATTCTTCTTAGTTTTTATAGAAAATATTGAATTCCTAAAGGACAAAGGGATACTTTTTGGTTAAAATGGGAAGGGTTAAACCTTAACCCCTCCTGAGCCTCCCCACACGCCCCTCCAGTTTTAACTCTTTAGATTTAACAGCTCCCTCAAATCTAGCGTCGTGTTGCTTCCTGGAAGTGACATGCTGCCTGGCTTCCTGTAAGTCTCAGCCGTCATGTGACTGTGGGGGCTGGATACTTGAGCATGTTTGAGGGTCTTTGGAGGGAGCTGGTTCCTGAAAAGGATCCCTCTTCCTGTTCTTAACCCATGAAGTTGTAATCGGTGCTCCCTGATCTGTAGAGAAGCTGTGCCCAGGAGTTCAGAAGAGTGAGGGCACTCAAAAATGTAAATGTTTCCCCATTCTACCAAATATGACATTGGCAACCATTGTGAAATTTAAGTGCTAATTGTGTATCTCTATAATGTGATCCAGACTCCCCTCAAATAACCTTTTTTTATTTTTTTTAAACTTTTCAATGGTGGCTTATTACTGGCAACATCCAGTTGTATGTATTACATCTATATTATCTTAAAGCAGTGATCTCAAACGATGCACCCCCCCCCCTCAGATGTGTAGTGCCTACAGTTCCCAGAATTCTTTGAGTGCAATAACTGGATAGAGAATCATGGGAGGTGTAGTTCAGAAACATGAGGGGGGGGGGCAGAGTTTGAGATTCCGGTCTTTAAATGGTTGAAAAAGAATTCCCTTGTATTGCCCATAAATAGATAGGCAGAGATTGCTGATGGCCTCTGCCCAATTATTTTATTTTTTAATCTTTCTCTCTTTTTGGTTGAATTTACTTGCCTTTTGTCCCTCAGCCCCTATAGCTCCTCTTCGGCTCAGGGACTCCTGATCCTGAAAGTTCCTGATGCTTTTCTGTGCAATTTGAGCATGTCACTTTTTAGGCTAATGTCAGATGAATGCAGTCTGAGCGCACTCTTGTGCACAACGGACAGACGTACTGATGGAAGATACTGTAGACACCACATGGTCCGTTTATGTTGACGGGCGTAGAAAAAAAGGGAATTATGGGAAACAAAATTTATTATAATTTAAAAAAAGGTGCAGTCAGTCGGACCATAAAAACCTGAGCGTCAACCTTACGGACATCGTAAATACCCTGCGTCTGACGTTGCAGCATAACGCACACAGGCCGCTACGCGGACGTGGCACACTCTGCGTGTCTGTCTTAGCGGGTTTACGTTCTTGCCTAACTTGCGTCCGTTTGCCACGTGCGTTGTGTGTGCGCAGTTCAGTGCGCACATACTTCGTGTGTGGGTCTCTATTGATCATGATTCTATGCTACGACGGACATTAAACTGTGCGGCAAAACGGACGTGATCACTGCGTTCGTCTGATGCCGACCTTAATGTCCCTGCTTAGCATTTTAATTTGGTGTTTGCATAGTCGGGATCCCCACCATTCCCATTCAACTTCGAATTATTTATAGTATTTTTCTCAAGCTAGAACCACACTGTTGTAATCGTATATAAACCCTTAAGCTATAAAGTTGTTACTGCTGTATGGCACCCATTTATGGTTTCTGCTCCAGAAATTTGCAAAATGCAGGTAAGATGTAAAAGTAACTGAGAAATATTTAAATTTTTGAAAGTTGAAGAAAATAAAACTACTGCTGAAGGATTGCTTGCTGGCTGACAAGGCTGTTTTTGATCATCTTGCAGGAAACCCAGCTTATAGCAGTGTGTGAGACCAAAAACCTTTTTTTTATATATTTTTGTGTGAATTTATTTACTTTTATCACTAAAAGAGAAATATTACAACAGTATTTTGCATCAAGATGCCAATTCTCTCCTTGCCTATGTTTTGTTTTTTTCTTCAATGAAAGTGACTTGTTTGACAGCTTAATACAAAAGTGAAATGGTGGCTGTGTTTTAATGGCATACGAACCATTATACTGTACTCTGCTTTATGTATATGTTAACCACTCACATGTTACCCTGCTTTGTTTATAGAGTGTGTGTGTGTGAACCATGCAAGACAAGTATATAATTATTTTCTCATTAAAATACAAACCCAACCTGTGTTTCTTGATTTTTTTTTTTATTTTTTTTTTGTCCCTGTATAAAATAGTCAAAAGCAGAATAATCTATTTTACATATTTTTATCTTGAATATCTGCTGTAAGAAATGTCTGGGGGTTTGTTCAGAGAGCACCGAAATTTCAGTGCGCTCTTGTTTGGTGCCATTCGGTGAGGTCAGTTTGCTGACCCTGTGGCAAAATCGGCATTCACCAAATGGATCCGCTGGAGGCAACCGATAACCCCTGTTCGACTTATCCGTTTTAAAAAAAGAAGCCATTTTTAAAAGGCATATCATACAAAAATAATGCATGGAAATAATATATAATATCCTATGAGTAACAATAAAAAGGTTTGTTATGGAATAAAAAATATCGGCATCCAAACCTTTGCCGAAAAAATGCAAAAAAGTCATAAATTTTAATATTTTATTTTTACATTAACAACTATGGGATTATTTTTTTCTCACTAAGTTTACAGGGTTATCCAGACGTGGACCCCTTGCTTGATGTGCCTAGAGGGTGTCAGCTATACCCTCCTGACGAGGCCTAACCAGGCTGAAACTATCGTCGGGGGTTGCTGCACCTCTCGTGCAGAGATGACGTTCTTGGCATTTTAGCACTGACCACCCTTTCTGGGTGTAGCAGTCTGATTTGCATATGGCGCATTCATCCCTGTAATGGCACAAGCAAGCTAAAACCTTGTGAGACCTGAGCGGGTCCCACCGTAGAGCAGGCCACTAGTGCTGTTGCTCGTTCTCAGGACCCTCACAAACAGGGCCAGATTTGCACCTCAAGAGCCTGTGGGCACAGAAATGTGGAGTTCCCCCTACCCCCCCCCCAAAAAAAGAAACATGCCAAAATTACTATTTAAATTCTTGTTTTGAGGCTAAGAAAACTAAAAAAAAAATACATTTTAAAAAACTGAAACTTTTTTCTCCCATGCTCAAATCAAAAGAGGCAGAATCTGTTGCAAGTATTTATAAAGCGCCAACAAATTCCTTAGTGCTGTACAATGGGGAGAAACTGAATAACTAATATACATTTGTTACACACACACGGAACAGGAGGGAGGACCCTGCTCGGAGGCTTACAATCTGAGAGAAGAGGGGGTATGTGAAGTAGTGGGGAGCCTGTGGGCTGTGTGGGAAGATGGAGCAAGAAATGAACAATATGGGATTATGGAGTGAGCTGATTGGCTTCTCTAATTTTTTTCAGAGACTTCTTGAGGTGAGGGCGAATAGGGTATTTGAAGTAGTGGGTTGCATAAGGACTGAATGGGAAGATCGAGCAAGAAATGTGAGGTGGGGATCGTAAAGTATTGCGTTTTCAGAGACTTCTTGAAGGTCTGGAGAGACGGGTGAGCCTGATGTTGCGGGGGAGGGAGTTCCATAGAAAGGGGGTAGCTCGAGTGAAGGCGAAAGTTGGGGGTGGGGGGTACGAGGAACTGATCGCTCTGCCAATGATCTGATGCTAAGTGGTCGGTGGGATGTACCTGCTAATAAGGGAGGAGATGTAGGCAGGGGCGCGGTTATGGAGAGCTTTGTATGTGAGCACCAATATAATGAATTGGATTCTAAAGGAAACAGGGAGCCAGTGTAGAGATTGACAGAGCGGTGAGGTGTGAGAGCTGTAGGTGAGGTGGATGACCCTGGCACAGGCATTCATTACAGACTGCAGAGGCAGAATCTGGGACCTCTTAAGGCCAGAGAGAAGGTGGTTACAGTAGTCAAGGCGGGAGATGATAATAAGAGCTTGGATGAACATTTTCGTAGAGTCCTGATTTTTTCAGGTAGTAGTAGCAAGATTTGGTTAGAGACGGAATATGAGGAGTAAAGGCTAGATTGGAGACCAAGAGGACCCTGAGAGATAGAAGTAATGGTGGCACCATTCACCTGAAGAGAAATTGGCGCAGGAATGGAGGTTTTAGAGGAAGGAAAGATGAGAAGTTCTGTTTTAGAGAGGTTGAGATTTAGGAAATGGGAAGCCATCCAATTGGAAACAGCCGATAGGCGGGCTATAACACTGTCCAGCGCGGGAGGAGAGAGATCGAGAGAGGAAAGGTAGATTTGGATGTCATCAGCATAGAGGTGATAATGGAATCCATGGGAAGAGCTGAGGTTGTCCAAAGAGGTGGTATAGATCGAAGAGTAGGGGACCCAGAACAGAGCCTTGAGGTACCTCAACTGAAAGAGGAACTGGTGCTGAAGAGACACCAGCGAAGGAGACCTTGAAGGAGCGAAAAGAGTGCTCGGAAGAGGACCAGGAGCGAGCGATCAACAGTGTCAAATTCTGCGGAAAGGTCATGAAGAATAAGCAGGGAGAAGTGACCTTTGGTTTCAGTGGCAGCTAAATCCTTAGATTGTTGGGAGCGAAAGCTAGACTGGTGCGGATCGAGTAGAGCGTTAGCAGCAAGAAAACTGGTGAGCTGGTTATAGAACAGACGTTCTAAGATTTTCGAGGCAAATCGGAGCAGAGAGATGGGACAGTAGTTTAAGAGGTTACACAGGGGTCAAGTCCTGGGGGAAAAAAAGTGAGGGAACTCACCCACGAATTCCACAACCCCTATTAACCAAAGAAAAAATATATATATCACGAGTATAGCAGTACGCATTTTTATTGGGTTAACTTTACATTTAAAAGACAAGCTTTCAAGAGTGTAACCTCACCTTTCACTGATCAGTATAGTTTCCAGACCTGAAGAGGTATCACTACGTACAGGTATACTCGTGATTTTGGCAACTGGTCTATCTATCTATCCAGACACAGGCACTGGACCCCCAGAATAATATGCACAGCACTGGACCCTCAGAATAATCTACCCAGCACTGGTTACATGGATATATTTACCCCTAGCTCATGGATATAATTGCCCCCAGCTCATATGGATATATTTGCCCCCAGCAGCTCATGGATATATTTGCCCCCAGCTCACCTCTGCCAGGACCGAAAAAATTTAGCTGCTGGCTCGGCGGCCGCGTGTTCATCCTCAGAGCGGCGGCTGGAATGAAGCGCGGCCAGTGATCTATCCAACAGACAGCACTTTCCACTATTTCTAGATATGCATAGGCTCCTAAGGAGACAAAATACCTCTGCCTAGTTAAACAACAAACTTCAGAATAATCATCCAACTAGTATAAGTAATATCTCCACTAGGTGTAAATCATGAGTTTAAACACACTACTCTTAAACATTCAGAATTTTTTCCCCCGATCTTTATGGAGTTGGTGTGGAAAGATTTGGAGAAATTAAAAGCCTGGCTCTTTAGATCTAACTTAAATTAGTTTTTTTAAATAAAGCTTTTATTGGGTTACACAAAGCGTTCACACATAGATGTGTATTCAGAGAAGGTTGACGTACCAGAAAACCTTGTAAAACAAGAACAGAAACAACCGTAATCTCCGCGGCGCACCAAGCAGACAAAAATACCGGTATGAGTGTGTGCAGAGTCAACTGGGAAAGAAAGTGGTGTAGATTAGGGAAGCCCCTTAGAGGCAAGTGACAGGAACCAGGAGAAAGAGAAATCATACAGTAAAAAGAGGGAAACAAGCGGTCCAGAGAAGAGGGGAAGGGAAGAAAAATAGAAAGTAAAGAAACGGAGAGGCAATGGGGAAAACCAAAAAAATAAATAAATAAAGGGAAAAAGGGGTGGTATAAAATGATATAAAGGCAAAAATTGGGGGCGTGGCCAGTTGTGACTGGGGAAGGACACTTGCGATCACCAGCTGATTATCTGCAGAAAGGTGCTGCCGGTGGCCATTTTGAGGCCTACTCCAGGGATCCTGTCGACTCTATAAGGTGTCCTTTCATGCCCCACATTAGCTGAAGGCTGGGAGGATGGAGGGCCCATGTCCCCCGGCTCTCGTGGCTGTCTGAGTGGTGGAGGCGGCTACAATGTGCGCGGATTGGCAGGCGGCGGCTCCGCTGATCCCCCCCCCCGCCATAGGCCTGGAGGCAGTATTTTCCGGCCTGGAGGATCTGCTGCTGGGGATGGAAGATGACAGCCAGCTGCTGAGACGAGGCACCTGGCGGCGTATAATGGAAGTCTTGTGGAGTAGCCCTGGACGTGGCTGCTGGAGGCCCCAGGCATGTGACTAACGATTGAGGAGGTGTGGCCCTTGAAGACCCTTCTGCTGCATGAGATGCGAGCGGAAAACCAGAACTTCGGTTCTCCCCGGCTGCCTCGTCCATGGCGGAGATGGCGGTGCTGCAAGGCCCCGAAGTGACCGTCGACCGTGGGTTGCCGGACCGTGCGGCGGCGACTGGAAAGCTGTTGGAGCCGCTGAATCCTTATCGGCGCATGGCGGAGGAGTGCCTTTCCTTGCAGACCAAGCAGCTGACACAACTGGGGACTCTCACCCCCACCTTCCGTGGCAGAGCTGCCCGTGGCTTTCATCTGTAATGCTAGTGACGTGGCCATTTTGTGGTTCAGCCGATGCTGCAGCAGCGGGCCTTATACCATGACAAGAGGCCATCGGGGGCTGTGATGTCTGGCCCACCCTGCGGTACTCTACCTGCGGTACAGGAAATCTTATCTCAGGATGCCGGCTGACATAACTTCTGATTATTTTTATTATTCTATGTCTATTTGGATGACTTATTATGGCCCTGCATGGCCACCTTTTGCCGTTGGCTTATTGTCTGTCTATGCAAAAATTCTAAAATAAAGTCATAAAGTCAGGAGTCAGGGAATCATTATGTCACGTATTCCCAGCAGGTGAAAAAAAACACACACAATGGAGGATAGAGATCTGCCTTTGGACCCCAAAAATAACCAGATATGATCACAGGAATACGGAGAAATAAACCTTTATGTTAATAGAGGATGAATAGACAAAAATAACGGTATAGTCATATAAGTCCAGGGAATGATTAGTCAGAAGTATCTTTAGCCGTTGAGTAAGCAAAAAGTCAGCAACAAGGGCACAGAAATATCCATGGTCTTTGAGTAGGCAGTAGTCAGCAAGTAAGGCAGCAGAAATATTCGTTGTCATTGAGTAAGCAGAAGTCAGCAACTTGGGCAATAGAAATATCCGTGGTCTTTAGGTAAGCAGAAGTCAGCAACTTGGGTAGCAGAAATATCCATGGTCTTTGCATAAGCAGAAGTCAGCAACTTGGGTAGAAGAAATATCCTGAGGCTAGACAAGGAAGGCTCATGGGGAAAAAATAACTGAGCAATGACTTACCCAGCAGACCTTTCTTTTATACACCCATGATTGAGGGATAATTGCTGTCAGGTGCTCCTGACCTTTCTTCTATACGATTCCGGTGCTCCTCTGATGACATCATCGGGGATGCTGGTCTCCAGCGTGGAGAGATGTGAATGCTGAAGGAGGAGGTTGGTCTTGCGGGTGACCTGGGGCACTAGAGGGATCCGCAACACATTACCAGCCAGGGGCATTCTATAGTCCTACCCCCTAGCTCTCCAGAGGACAAGGGGTAGCCAAGGACATGGCTCAGGGAGAACAAGGAAGGGTCAGGAAATCGAAGCAAAACTATAAGGAAGTTATCATCAAAGGGGGCCAAGGCCTCGACCTGAAAAAGCCAAAGAAGTCGTGGCTGGAGGGCCAAAGGCATTCACCCATGTGGACCAGACCAGCTCGAAGTGAGCCATTCAGTCATGAATAAATGCGGTCACTTGTTCCATATTAAGAATGTACCATATTTTCAGCAGGTGAGAAAAAGCTGAGAAAGCAAAGCCCTTGTGCGAGTGGGAGATCTGCAGGAACGTTCATAGAACATCTGGGGATGCGGGGGCCCTCTTGGACCAGGGCTCTCACAAAGTGCAGCAGCTGCATTGCACTGAAGCGCTCACCATCAGGGAGCTCACTCCATTCCCGGAGTGATGCTAGGGTAAGAGTCTCCGGCCAAGAGATGGCATAGCTTCTTCAGGCCACTCTCTTTCCACCAGAGGAAGTCCGATGTAGGACAAACCACCAGGGACCTCGGGATTATGAAAAAGAGGAGACAAAACCGAAAGCCCCTAGGAGAGACTGTCACAGGAACGATATCAATGCCACAGCCTGAGAGTGTATTGAAGCTTAAAACTTACAAACACTCTGTGGGCATGGGTCCTCAGCAGCCACAAAATAGTGCACAGGGGTCTGCACCCTATAAGCGCCCGTTTTATCTGGACCCATTCTGACTGAGCTGCAGGCAAATTAATATGGGTCAGCATAGGGCAGCCTTATGGTAGGAAGATCTAACTAAATTTTAAAGAAAGGCAGGCATACAGGGAACTCAAGAAAAATTAGGATATAATTATAAAACAGGAGGATAAGGGGGTGGAATAGTAGTTATGTTCCGTGAGTATTATTTACAAGAAGTCTATGGGATATTGGTAGATAAGATATGTATTTGATCCTGGATAATAATACCACAAAGAGATATTTGAAGGAGTTAGAGGCTTTATTAGAAATGGGTAAAATTTAAGGTATCCTTATGGAGGATGAATATAAATTTTTGTATAATGAACATTGTAAAACAGTTTTTCTTTTTGTTAAATTCATAAATACCTACAGTGCCCCTGGGAAGAACTTTCATAAGTGGTATAGAATCAATGCCGAGCAATTTGTCCCAAATATGAATATTTTCTTGCAGGGGTTGCAGCCTTACGTAAAACGTTTTAGGTCATTTTTGAAAGATATGGGCCACATAATAAGAGAATTGAATAATGTGCATTGGTAGTCAAAATACTATTTAGCTATTTATTTATACTATCATAGCTGTTGCCTCCTTGTACACTTCATGCCACACACTAGGGGTGTTAAGGAAGTCACGAGGGTGTTAAGGGAAGATCCGTCTTTGCCTCCTGCCCAGATTGATTTTCTAAAAGATGCAATGAGGTTCATCTTAAAATAATTATTTTTGGTTTGATGAGAAATATTATTTACAAATATGTGATACAACCATTGGGATGAGGTTTGCCCCCAGTTATGGCAATCTCTACATGCATAGATGGGAGTGTGTACAAGTTTGGCCTGCATTTCATCATGCTGAGGACAGCCTTCGTCCTCTGGCACTGCGTCACAGGGAGAAGGCGCAAAGTGGAGTAGCAGATACATATATCTGCTTACAGCAAATCATTGTTTATCCAATGTTTGGTCATGTTTGCTGTGGTTTAGCTTTGAATAGCTACCAGGGTCCCATTGAAAAGGACTTTTTGGAGGTAGGAGAGTGCTTATGTGATCACTATGAATACAGGGTGAAAAAAGTTTCCATTCTAAATTCTGAGCACAAAGCAAATGGCCAAGGGAGATTTTACTGGGGAACTTGTACTGTTCCACTGCGTGCAGCAGCCGTGATGGCCCAGGGCATTCAATATCTGCTACAGCAATCCTCTACTTAATGCCACTCCCAGTGAAGTTTTAGCACCATCATTTTTGGCATTTCTGTGGGGATTTTTTTCCTTTGTCCTTGAGAGTTAATGCACTTTGAGAAGTGACATAGAATTCTTTTCACGTGACCTACTAAAGACTGCAATTTCCTCATTCATTTCTTACTGTTTTCAAATAAGTTAAGTATATAGGTATTTATAATGATCATGACCAGGTCCAGACATGAATTTTTGTGGGAGGGAGAGGGGCAAGTTTGCAGGTGGGCTATTGGAGACATATGTGAACCTGGAAAATAGGCAGAAGTGGGCCAGTAAAGTAAGTAAATAAAACACATAAAACAGAAGGAGAGAAGACACTGCTCGAGAGCTTACAATCTAAGAGGAGAGGGGTGACACACTAGGTTAGGGTAATAGCTGAGTATGTGAAGTATTGGGGTGCATGTGGACTGTGGGGGAGGTGGAGCAAAAAATGTACAGTTTGGGAATCATGGAGGGAGCCAACAAGCTTCTCTAAAGTAATGTGTTTTCAGACACTTCTTGAAGGACTGGAGAGATGGGGAGAGTAAGGATACAGAGCAGAGAGTTCCATAAAAGGGGCAGCTCAGGAGAAGTCCTGAAGGTGAGAGTTGGGTGTGCGGGTAAGAGGAGACGATAACATGAGAACATTGGCTGAGCAAAGTGGTCGGGACAGGATGTACCTACTAATAAGGGAGGAGATGTAGGCAGGGGCGCGGTTAAGGAGAGCTTTGTACGTGAGCACCACTATTTTAAATTGGATTCTAAAGGAAACAGGGAGCCAGTGTAGAGATTGACAAAGGGGAGAAGTGTTGGAAGTGAGGTGGATGAGCCTTGCACAGGCATTCATTATAGGCTGCAGAGGGAGAATCTGGGATCTCTTAAGGCCAGAGAGGAGGTTACAGTAGACAAGGCGGAAGATAATAAGAGCTTGGATGAGCATTTTAGCAGAGTCCTGATTAAGAAAGGGGCGGACACGTGCAATGTTTTTTAGGTGGAAGTAGCAGGATTTGGTTAGCGACTGAGTGAGAGTAGTTATTATAACAAAACTGGATCAGCAACCTTTAGGCACTTTTACTGCGCAACTATAAGTGGCAGGATCTGTAGTACACACCAGCAGTAACAAGCAGCAGATATACCAGACAGGGGCACAGAGTGAGAGTAGTCGTTATAACAAAAACCGGGTCAACACCAGTACTGCGCTACTGTATATGGTGAGAATCGGTGCACACCAGTAGCAACAGGAGGCAAACAGAACAGGCAGGGAGTACACAGAGAGAATAGTCAAATGGCAGGCAAAGTCGGTAAAAGATCGGGTCCTCAGAACAAGTAGGGTCAGTAACAAGTATACAAACAGATTTGGTAAGCTAGCGATGCGGGAATGAAACTCCATGGCAAGGCAAGGTGTACAGCGTGCGCTTCTGATTTAAAGGTCCCGGCGGCTCTGAGTCATCACGCCGCGCCCTGCCCCCTGATCACTCAGCTCAGCTCCTGCGTCCGGGGCCCCCCTGATCGCCACCCGGAGCCCTGGATGTCACAAGATTACAATCCAAACGCAAACGGGTTAAGTAACCAAATTTGTAAGAAGAAGAATTAATGCAGCATATGATTCCGCACACTGCTGGGCAGCACCTCTACAGTCTGACGCTAGCTTTAACTGGCGCGCTGTGTTCAGCTTCTGAGAAGATACGCTATTAGTGTAGCGGGGAAGCCGGCTGCGCATTTTGCATCTCTCCCTCTACACTAATAGCGTATCTTCTCAAAAGCTGCACACAGCGTGCCGGTGTATGCAGCTTCTAACAGCGTGGGAGACGGGAGGCTGCGCTTGTTGGTGGATCCAGGAATCAGGTGAATATTAGAAAGAAAAAAAATATATTTTATGTTCCCGGGGACATTTAAAAATATCCTCGGATATTTTTTTTTTTTTTAAAAAAATGTGTCGCCTTAACTTAACCTGGTGGTCAGTGGGGGCTCCCTGGATCCTGGTTGTCTGCCTTGGCCGCAGGTGCATTGGCTCCCTTCCTGCGCCGCCTCTCTGCCACATCCACCCGGCCGGCCAGCCCGCACAGTCGCAGCTCTGTCATCCGGCGGCCGCATGCTCCTCAAGGGGGTCCTTGGGAGGCCTCGGCGGGCAGCCCTCTACAGTGCCTGATTAGGGGGTCGCGTCTGCCTGATGTTTTAGCAAAAAGTGTGGGAAATGTGGCCATTATATGGCCAAAACCACAAAGTGAGCACCAAGTGAGGTAAAGATACTGGGGAGGGGGGTTTACAACACAAAAGATCACAAAATGGATGGATCCAGTGACGCATTTAGAGTAAAATATTTTCTTAACTAAACATACAGAAAAACAACAGTATTGAACTGGGGTTTCACAAGACTCTAGAAGGGTTATTCAATAAGCACCGAACCTGCCACCGAATTGCACCGAGCGGTGAATTTCATTTCAGCTATTCAGAAAGCTGGCAATTCACCAAATACTGGCAAGTTGCTAGCGAAGTACAATGTAGATCGCTGCATTTCAGCACCCTTCGGCAGCAGTGAAATTCTCCCATAGAGAAGTAACGGTTAATCTATTCAGAGAATGCCAAACTGCACAGAAATGTGCCCTGATTTTCTACTGATTCAGTTCAACAGGTTTAAACAGGCGAATCCCATAGGTTTCAATGTAAAAAAATATTACAGTTTTTATTATTTGTTTATTCAACCGTTTGTTAGGCATTTTTCTGGATTTTTTTAGGAAAAATTTTTGATTCCCATTTTTATAATGTTGTTTTTTTATTCTGTAACAGTTTTATTTTTTATAGGACCTTTTTTATTATTTTCATGAAATTTTATTGTTTTAAATACCTTTTTTTAAAATAGTTCATTTTTTTTGCTAGCAGTTCGGCGATGTTCGGCTCTTTTCAATGGCGTGCAGCAGTAGTTTTACCTTCTCTTATTATGTGACCCCCTTAATTTTCCTCTGCTGCTCATCTCATTATTGCTTCTGGCACAGAGTTGTGTTCTTTAAACCCCTCACAGTTTAGGCTAGGGACAGATGAGCGCATTTTCTGCGGCCACCGTCAAAATGTACGTCGATGCGTGCGCACGCATTTTTTCACAGAATACGCTTAAGTGGTCAGACGATGCGCAATTCTGGACGTATTTCATGACGATGGGGTAAAAAGAAGTCTAGGGAAATCCGGCTGTTTGAACGTTATGTTGGCCGCACACTAGCAGCGTCTGACATCTCCAATTCACGCACACACGCTGCTATGCGGCCGCAGCGCACTCTGTACGTCAGTACCAGCGGTTTAACGTTCTCGAAAAAATGCGTTCATTTTCCACTTGCGTTGCGCGGCCGGACTTTTGTGCGACCGTACTTCGTATATTGGCCGTCATTGCCCGTCATCTGCTGCTAGTGCGGCCGTGATTATGTGCGCCAGAACGCGCGTTCGCACTGCCTCAGTCTGACCCTAGCCTTAGGCTAGGGTCAGACTAACGCATTTTTCACGTTGTCCGTGAAAATGTGCGTTCGAAGAATGGACGTATTTTTTCACGGAATACGCAATAGCGGTCATACTATGCGCAGTTTCATCCGTGATTTTGTACGGATCATCAATAAAACACTTCTTGCATCTGGACGTTATGTTGGCTGGACATTAGCAGCGTCTGACGTCTCCTAATCGAGCAAACACGCCGCTAGCGGACGCAGCGCACTCTGTACGTCAGTACTAGTGGTTTAACGTTCTCGAAAAAATGCGTTCATTTTCCACTTGCGTTGCGCAGCCGGACTTTTGTGCGACCGTACTTCGTATATTGGCCGTCATTGCCCGGCATCTGCTGCTAGCACGGCCGTGATTAAGTGCGCCAGAACGCGCGTTCGCACTGCCTCAGTCTGACCCTAGCCTTAGCCACTTACCTTGGAGGAACCACAACCACGTTTCCACGCCATCCACTAGTATCATGTACGCCTGACTCCTGACTAGGACATACCTGCGAACCTTATGGAAATCTGTCTTTGCTCGGAAAACAGGTGTGAGCTGGGAAAACCCTTAAGCCTGTGGAAATCGTACATTCTTTTGCAACCCAGGCATTTTTTGGATATTGGGTCAGCAATTTTGTGATCAATCCAGGGATACCTGGATAGCTAATACCTGAATAGCTAAAAATGGTCCAAACAAGGACATCACTGTTAATCTTTCCCTGAACCTGCTCCAGCGGCTCCAGCTCCTGTCTACAGAGCCATTGAAACCTAGGGACAATTTCTGCAAACAAAATTAAGTTTGTGAAGCAAATTTTTACAAACTAGGAAAAGATTTTAAGGTTATAGAGCAAAAGAACAAACTTGACAGAACCAATGATGTTTCCAACCATGTGTAATACCACCAGGTCTGGATATAGTCACTGCATTTCTGTAACATTTCATGATTCCCCCCTAAGTTGTAGAACCCGTATATCCTTCCAGTATGAACATAAATATATGTTGATTCCATATTTCTGATAGCTCTTTTGGTGCCTGGAAAAAAGACAAATTCATTAACATTTACTCTGCCACAAATATGGTCTGAACCTGGATGACTCTCACGTCCCAAATTTTCGGACTTTATCACCATCTAAAACAGAAGAAGGGGGCGCTGGAGTGGCAAAAAGTGGAGGGGATAGAAAACACACAGAAATGGGAGTAGTATAGCAGCTATGTTCTCAAGGGTCTATCCCAAAAGGCCCACATACAGAAGACATAAAAAAGAGAAAAAGAGAACAGCGCTGATCCAACTCCCCACTGTAGTGGGAGGGAAACACCAAAAATAGGGAAATCGTACCCCAAAATGCGTGTAAAAAAGTAATATGGTAGGGATAATGACCTGATGGTATTGCAGTCCAATATGAACCGATAGAGGACAATGCTCAAAAAAAGAGAGAAAACATACACATGGTGAAGTACGTCCACATATGAAAGTCAAGTAAATGTGTGGAAAAATAGAACTCACATATGGTGGAGCCTGTGAGACATAGGCTCAATACAATCGTGGTGGGTCCCTTCAGGGATGACCCCGTCCCGTCTTCGTAAGGAGCTGGAACTTACTCGCATGAACCACACATGAAATAAGGCAAAAACACACCATGGTACAGCATTGTAAACCACTGGACAAATGTATCAGATAACTGAAACACTTACGTGATTACGTGGGAGATCTTGAGGCAGGACCCCATTTTACGGGACATTATTCCCGATAGACCCCATTTTGTCTGTCGGGGTGCTAAAAACCTTAAGGATATTGTGGTGAATAGTGCTTTCGTAGGGAACAAGGGTAAAGCAGTCCGCATATCAGGGGTCAGGGATGGCTTCTATAAATGTGGGACGTGTTTGGGCTGTAAGAATTATTGTAAGGATAAGAAAATTCATGATGTCACTATAGGTGGTAGGAAGCTACATATTAGGGGTATACTCAATTGTGCCTCTAAATATGTTGTTTATTGCCTTACGTGCCCATGTGGGTTAAACTATATTGGGAGGACGTCGAGATCTTTATCTATTAGATTGGGGGAGCACCTCCGCAATATAAGGAAAGGGTATGAGCTACATAGCCTATCCTTACATTTTAAGGAAATACATGGCCAAGATCCGACGGGATTAGAGTTCTGCATACTCAAGAAAATTAGGAGGAGCTGGAGGGGGGGAGATTTGGACCTTACTCTGGCTAAGGAGGAAATGAGGCTTATCTTTGAGTGCGGCACTTTGATTCCTGCTGGCCTGAATAGCGACTTCGAGATTCGTCACTTTTTATGACTATGGATGTACATCTCTTGTGTATCCTGATTAGGGGTCTGTGTCTGTTTTATTTATGGAGAATGCATTGGTATGCATCTATATATACGGCCTCTTGTCTGACACCTTATTATTGGTAGATCACCAGCACTTCTGTGATATTCGTCCCAGAGCTGGTCCCACCATGTGGGTCTCGATGGGTTTCACGTTTGGATTATAATGGACGGTGTTTAGAGGACCTTATATGTGTATATGTATGCACGCCATCCCCTGTCAACTGCTCCATCTGGGGTATGTGTGTGTGGATATGTTGTATTACATGTCCTCATTGTGTCACATGTTGGGCCGGTTCCATAATTTGGATATGTCTGTCCCTGTATGGCTTACTATATATGTTTCAATTTATTTTATGATTTGCTTTTATGATTCGTTTTTCCCTTTTCTCCACATGTTGCTATTTTTCCTGCTATTTTTCCTGCCATTGGGACTCACTATGTGGAGGATTGCATGTCCTGATGAGATATATTCTCTATACAAGGACTTCCGTTGATTGCATGGACTCCGGTGGACTCTTTTTTGGAGGTTTAGAGTGTCACCCTGGTGGTGGCATTCGTGCAGTCAAGCAGGACGTATACAACGTAGGGATGGGAGATTGATGGCCGGGTTCCGCGGCGTATGCCCCTGCTCCTACGCAGTGAATCACGTCATTCCCCTTCCGGCGGGGATTCCGGAAGTTCAACTGACCAAGCTGGAGCGCAGAGAGGACGGAAGCGCCGCCGGCAGAATACACCTGGGGTGTTTAGTATTAATGAGGTCATTATAAATGTATGCTTGATTGTATTGATACATTACATTCTTTGGATATCAACTGATGAAGCTGCGTGTAGCGGCGAAACGCGTTTTGGAATATCCTATTTTTATTTATGTATTAAACGTTTTTAGTGGATCGTTTGTCTACCATTTTATCCAGCTAAAGGGGTTTGGTGTTACCCGATTCACACCGGAGCGCTTTTACAGAGCCAGTGCATATACACAGGCTCTGAATCACGTAAGTGTTTCAGTTATCTGATACATTTGTCCAGTGGTTTACAATGCTGTACCATGGTGTGTTTTTGCCTTATTTCATGTGTGGTTCATGCGAGTAAGTTCCAGCTCCTTACGAAGACGGGACGGGGTCATCCCTGAAGGGACCCACCACGATTGTATTGAGCCTATGTCTCACAGGCTCCACCATATGTGAGTTCTATTTTTCCACACATTTACTTGACTTTCATATGTGGACGTACTTCACCATGTGTATGTTTTCTCTCTTTTTTTGAGCATTGTCCTCTATCGGTTCATATTGGACTGCAATACCATCAGGTCATTATCCCTACCATATTACTTTTTTACACGCATTTTGGGGTACGATTTCCCTATTTTTGGTGTTTCCCTCCCACTACAGTGGGGAGTTGGATCAGCGCTGTTCTCTTTTTCTCTTTTTTATCACCATCTAAACCTAATCTCCCTGCTTCAGTGGCATCGCCAATATGAAAGGAATGCGACCCAAATCTTAATCGTCCTAAACATATGCTGCTAAGACCCAACTGAAAAATGTGTGTAAATTGAAATTTGGCCAGCAGGAAACCCATTTGGGAATTAAAATTGGGCATGACATACCCAGCCTAACACAACAGGGCTCGAGTCCTGCTGGAACATACTGCTTCTCCCGCAGCAGGAACGTTGCGGGAAAGCATGTTCCCACTGCATGCCGATTTAGTTTATCGCTAGGGCTGCTAGCGGAATGCATTAACTGCATTCTGCTAGCAGCCTCCTCGACAGGCCCGTGTTCCCTGGGTGCCTGTTCCTTAGCGCAGCTGCCGTCTTCAGCCTTCTGAAGGCTGTGAAGTGATCTACACAGCGTCACAGTCTTCAGATCAGAAGAAGACAGTGGCAGCATGCAGGAGCTTGGAAGAACACCGCGGGAGGAGGTCTGTCTCTCTGGGTAAGTATAATCTTGGGGTCTGCTGGTACATACATTTATGGGGTCTGTCTGGGTATAAATTCTGGGGTCTGCTGGTATATAAATTCTGGGGTCTGTCTGGGTATATAAATTCTGGGGTCTGCTGGTATATAAAACTCTGGGGTCTGTCTGGAATATACAATTCTGGGCTCTGTCTGGGTATATAATTTCTGGGGTCTGCTGGTATATAAAATTCTGGGGTCTGCCTAGGTATATACAATTCTGGGGTCTGTCTGGGTATATCAATTCTGGGCTTTGCTGGTATGTAAAATTCTGGGGTCTGGTATGTAAAATTCTGGGGTCTGTCTGGTATATAAAATTAAGGGGTCTGCTGGTACATATAATTCTGGTGTCTGCTGGTACATAAAATTCCGGGGTCTGTTTTTTATATATAATTTTGGGGTGTGTTGGATACATACAATTCTAGTGTCTGCTGGTATATATAATTCTGGCAGGTCTGTGCTATATATATAATTCTGGGGTCTCTGGTACATACAATTCTGGGTCGGTGCTGGATATACACTATATTGCCAAAAGTATTCGCTCACCTGCCTTGACTCGCATATGAACTTAAGTGATATCCCATTCCTAATCCATAGGGTTCAATATGACGTTGGTCCACCCTTTGCAGCTATAACAGCTTCAACTATTCTGGGAAGGCTGTTCACAAGGTTTAGGAGTGTGTTTATGGGAATTTTTGACCATTCTTCAAGAAGTGCGTTTGTGAGGTCACACACTGATGTTGGACGAGAAGGCCTGACTCTCAGTCTCCGCTCTAATTCATCCCAAAGGTGTTCTATCGGGTTGAGGTCAGGACTCTGTGCCGGCCAGTCAAGTTTATCCACACCAGATTCTGTCATCCATGTCTTTATGGACCTTGCTTTGTGCACTGGTGCACAGTCATGTTGGAAGAGGAAGGGGCCAGCTCCAAACTGTTCCCACAAAGTTGGGAGCATGGAATTGTCCAAAATGTCATGGTATGCTGAAGCATTCAGAGTTCCTTTCACTGGAACTAAGGTGCCAAGCCCAGCTCCTGAAAAACAACCCCACACCATAATCCCCCCTCCACCAAACTTTACACTTGGCACAATGCAGTCAGACAAGTACCGTTCTCCTGGCAACCACCAAACCCAGACACGTCCATCAGATTGCCAGATGGAGAAGCGCGATTCGTCACTCCAGAGAACGCGTATCCACTGCTCTAGAGTCCAGTGGCGGTGGTAAACACCACTGCATCCGACGCTTTGCATTGCACTTGGTGATGTATGGCTTGGATGCAGCTGCTCGGCCATGGAAACCCATTCCATGAAGCTCTCTGCGCACTGTTCTTGAGCTAATCTGAAGGCCATATGAAGTTTGGAGGTCTGTAGCGATTAACTCTGCAGAAAGTTGGTGACCTCTTTGCTCTATGCGCCTCAGCATCCGCTGACTCCGCTCCATCAGTTTACGTGGCCTACCACTTCGTGGCTGAGTTGTTGTCGTTCCCAAACACTTCTACGTTCTTATAATTCAGCTGACAGTTGACTGTGGAATATTTAGGAGCGAGGAAATTTCACGACTGGATTTGTTGCACAGGTGGCATCCTATCACAGTTCCACGCTGGAATTCACTGAGCTCCTGAGAGCGACCCATTCTTTCACAAATGTTGGTAAAAACAGTCTGCATGCCCAAGTGCTTGATTTTATATACCTGTGGCCATGGAAGTGATTGGAACACCGGATTCTGATTATTTGGATGGGTGAGCGAATACATTTGGCAATATAGTGCATATAATTCTGGGATGTATATTCCTGGTTATACATGATTCTCAGGGGGGATGTATATATACAACTTTTTTTTTCTTCAGGTAATGGGGGGTTGTGGAATTCTTGGGTGAGTTCCCTCACTTTTTTCCCCAGGACTTGACCCCTGCTAACACTCAAGAATGATTTTACAGCTCCAAAGACACAAAATTATGCATCCAATATGTATGTCATACACAAGAAAAAGCTAACCTTCATCACTGTGAAGTAATAATTGATGAGATTGCAAAATTGAAGATTTACATTTACTCAAGCTACTAATTCACTAATCCTAAATGCACTAAAGAAGGCTAAAACAATAGTAGTCGGAAAAAGCAAAACTTCAGAATCTAAAAAAAAGAGCTCTGCATAGCTCTATTAACATAGCATAACTGATTGGTCTCTGTTTTTTTTGTTGTTGCAAAAACTCAGATCCCCTTTTGTAACCACTAAGTAACTGTTGAAAAGCAAAAGTATTTTAGAACAACTGATTTATTGATCAACCTCAATGAAATAAACAGTCTCTAAATTTTCCTACAAATGGTAGACTTGTAATGTTTAAGTTTAAAGTACTGCAAAATAAAGCAGATAGCTGGTCCAAGCTGGTGTCAAAGGGGTCTTCACGACGTAAAGACATAAACAGAAACCAGTCATTCCATGTGAGACTTGCAGGGTTATTCAGAGAGAGTTGAAAACCAGGAGAATGACTGGAGAAGTGAAAATTCTAGGTCAAAATAGCCAAACCCGAAAAATTCTCCTATTTATCTCATTCTCCAAATCGGCTATTTGGTCTAGATTGTTCTCTTCTCCTGCCATTCTCCTGGTTTTCACCTTTCTCTCAATAACCCTGATAATCTTTCCATGTGTCTTCGGCTAGATTGTTCTTAAATAGTCCATCACATCTTCCCAGACTAACCCTCAAAGATCCTTTGAGAAGTTTACTCCCTCTTGATCAGCAGTTGGAGCCAGCCATCCTAAATAATCCAGCTAAATCCATGAAAGGGCATCAGCAATATTATAATCAATAAAATAGAAAAATAAGTCGAATAATAAGAAAATATTGGCCTATTCTCCAAGATCCCATTCTTAACCAATTCTTACCATCTACACAAAAAATGATTTGTAAATGTGTTAGAAATATATAAAAAAAAGTTAAAAGTGCTAACCAGAGGATTAAAACGTCAATATATAGTATCCCAAAGTATCCCTGACAGTAGCATCCAAATGGTGAAGCTTTTTATGCGAAACGCGTTTTGGTATACTGTATATTTTATTACTAATAAAATTTGCCATATTTTACACCTATCCCGGGTCCTGGATGCTTATATTCGCCGAGGAGGTGGCTGAGGCTGATAGGTGATCCGGTGCACCTTCTGAAGTCACCGGCTGCCTACAAATCTGGTGTCTGATCGAAAAGACACCAGCAAATGTGAGTATGACATTCTTCTCCTTTGTTTGCACTCCATTTTATACTATATTGCTCTATGTGAGTCATTTTATAATTTGAGGGAGACGGAGGATGGTAACCCTGTAAGGAAACCACACTTCTGAGCCACGGGGTGCAGCAGAAGGAACCACTAACAGGACAAGAAGCGCCAACTCCAGCACATCTTTCTTTTATACTGACTTACAAGGTGGAAAAGGGATATACCACCAAGTGGTCTGGAGAGGAAGCTGACTCCACAAATACGAGATACTGTATGACTTATTTTTTATTCTTCCCTACACTAATTATTTCACAATCATTAAGACTTTTACAACCTGGAGTATACAGGGTAAGACTGTAAATGTCACATTACTTTGTTTTAACCTAGATTGTCTTATCCTATTTTCACTATTTTACTTGCATTGTATTTTATTTAATTGTATTGAGGTTGTTTATTTGCCATCACCATCGGGTGGCGCCAGTGGCACAGATTATCACTATCTTATTATACGACACAGACAATTTTTTTTAAACACATTTGTTTTATTTGATTTATATAATTTTTTTTTTACACTTTTCAATGATACCAAACATGACCCTATAGCTGCCACATTGGCTGTTAAACACTGTTTAAACACTGTTAAACACTGTTAAATCATTGAGCTCGAGGGGTTGAGGCACTCAGCACATCATGTGATAATTTTTTTACTGAGTACCTCGACCCACAGACTCCGTTCGTCTGCCAGCCGCTACGGGAAGTGATCAAAATTTTGTTATTGCAAGGATGCCTCGATGTTGAGGTATCCCTTCAATAACATTAGAGCAGCTGGAAGAAAATGCATCCGACGATCCACCACAAAACTGCCGAATCAATCCAAAAAAAGCAGACAAACCGCCAACAGACGCCGACAAGCTGTCGAACGGAGTAAAAAAACAAACAAAAAAGACCTCAACTTTTAAAAGGCTACTTTTAAACTACTGCATGAATATGCCTGGAAATAATACAGTATATAAGGTCCTATGAATAATAATAAAAAGGTTTGTAACAGAAAAAAACAAGCAACATTTAAAAAAAATCTGAATAAAAATTTCATCGAAAGAATCCCAAAAAATGCCTAAAAAATAAATCTATAAAGAGACTTTTTGCTGCAAATTAAAAATAAAGGGTTGAATAAATATTTAATAAAAAAAGGGATTTTGTTTTACATTGAAAACTTTGGGATTCGCCTGATTAAGTCTGCCAAATGAAACCACCAAAAATCAGGGCATTTCACTGACATTCTGGTGCAGTTCAGTGTTCTCTGAATAGATTAACCATTACTTCTCTATGGGGATTTCACTGCTGCCGAAGGTCAGTGTATTTCGCTGGCAATTCGCCTATACATGGCAAGTTGCCAGGTTTTTGAATAGCCACGAAATTGCACCGTATGGGGAGATTCACTGTTCGGTGCAATTTCGGGGACAATTCGGTGCTCTTTGAATAACCCTGTATGTATAACAAAGTGTTTTCTCAGCATGAAAATGCCCCTTTAAGAGGAATGACGAAACATTCCTGTTAGGATTACTGTGTCTTTGTTTAAACAACTCTTTGGACAGCTGGTTTAACTTCCTCCTACATGAGGGCATCCAGTGGCTTCTCCCTCACAGGGCTGCTTGTGGACTTTAAATGCTGTCATAGTTCAATGCGTTCAGAAATTTTCACATCTGTAAATTCCAGTCACGTGCTTATCTTTTAACTGCAGGAGTGCACTTTATGTACTTTATGTGGGAATTTCACCATGGAAGTAAAAGCGATAAAGAAGGAACAATAGCAAAATTTCACTGCACGGAAAAAAAGTAAACACTTGTCTAGCCCCGCCTCTAAGTGCATCTGACTCTATGAGGAAGTGTGTGTTATAATAATGCTATATTTCAGCTACAAGCCTCCTCTCACTGTAGCAGATATTCTCTCACACGCTACCAGCAATTTACAGCTCCACGGAATCACTTCACATTACCTGCTCTCCAACACTTCAGTATTTCCTGAAGCGACCAGATATTTCTTTATTTTGATCCTTTTGCCTTCGTTTTTTTTTTTGACACGCAACAAGCTGAGGAATACTCACCGAGTACTGTAGTACGTGAAAAGGAAGTTTTACTTTTTTCCTACGACATCTCAGTGTCTCATGGGACCTGCATCCAGAAAATGCTTAACAATTGTGGTAATCTACTGATCTGATTGATTTCCGAAAATTTGGACACTTGGAAATAGAGAAAAAAAATCCGTTGAATTTCATTGTCAATCATGGTTATGATAAGAAACTGGATCGAGCCAGTCGTTGCCGGGGCTCAAGTTGCCAGTTCGTTCTATGACGTTGGACTGCTAATGGCAGTGAAGAATCATTATAACCGAACGATCACAAACAGCTCTAGTGAGAATGCACTACAGAATGCCATCTCTAACTTCTACATCATCCATAACCTTATCTTGGGTTTAACTCCTCTGCTGTCTGCCTATATTCTGGCAACAATTAGTGACAGGGGAAAAAGAAAGATCACAATCATTGTACCTCTAGTTGGGTATTTAATTGCTAGGTCATTTTTACTTTTTGTACTTCTTTTGGATCTTCCAATAGAGGTGATGTTCGGATCTGCAGCATTGAATGGCTTAACCGGGTGGTTCACAGCTTACTGGGCTGGTGTGATGACCTGGACTTCACACGGTTCCTCAGAGAGCAAAAGGTCCCTTAGGTTTATCATTATTGAGTTAGTTTATGGAGTGGCAGGCTTTTTTGGAAGCTTGGTATCAGGGCACATATTTGTTCATTTTCAAATTACAAAGAATCAGGGTGTCGTCCTTGTTTCCTGCAGCCTTGCACTTTATGTGTACTGTCTTCTTTATAGTATCTTTATTTTAAAAGTGCCTCATAAAGAGGGTTTCCCAAGTATTAATTCTATACAAAGCAACAGAGAAAATAAAAATGAACCAGATGCGACCCGGACAGAAAATTCCAGGCTCCTTGGTGCCTATTCAGATGAGCAACCCACCACCAACCCTGAAGTCAACACAAAAACTCCACAAAAAGCCTTAATAATTCTTCTCTTCGCTGGTGCCATCTTCTACAATGTTGCTGTCAATGGGGCTGTAGACGTGCTTCCATTTTTTTTACTTAAAAAGCCTCTAAGCTGGGATTCTGTATACATTGGCTATGGCAATGCTGCTGGTTATATGATATTCATCACCAGTTTCCTGGCTGTATATATATTGTCTGGACGTTTAAAGGATCTAATCCTTACATGTATTGGTATTTTGTCCTTCTGTGCGGGTATCTTCATCATGGCCTTTGTGCAATGGACGTTCTTATATTACATAGGTAAGTTAGACCTTCAGCAATCATTCCATGCCATATATGCAATCACTCCTTGAAGTGTAACATTGATCATTCATTAATGAATTTCCTGTGAGCAAACTTAAAACCAGCAATGAACTTCTTGTCATCATCTATGTTGCCCCACAAAGGGTAAATATGACCATAGGCATGCATTTGGCACTTGGTCTTGTCTATCTCCCCAGTAGGCACCTACCTTCACATTTTTGACTGCTTCTTAGCTAACTAATGATAACTAAAAAGTATAAAAATTTCCTGTATGCATACTTCATTAAGCTAAGGAAAATCGTGTGCCTTGTACAAGTGTTCAAAAAAATATTCAATGAGGCACACAGTAATGAAATGTGCCGAATATACCGTGTTGAAAGGCTATAAATCTACTGCAAGTATTGTAATGTTAGGGATATTATAGTGATTTGTAAATCAAAACATATGCACAGGGAAAATTAGCAAAAAGGAGAAAATATGCAAATTTACATTATTTTACTAGTTATTGTACTTCACCATGTTACACAATACTTCTGTGCTACCTGAACTTCACATGTTGGGCTCTGTCACCTCCTTAACGCTAGTGCTAGCATTCACATAAGTGAGCGTTAGCACTAGGTTAACCAAGGTGGTAGTGGGATGCTCACATTGGATCCCGATCGCTAACAGGTTAAAAAACGCATCGGTCATAGCGCTTTCTAGGGTCAGCTTACTGTACTTTGTGCTCCCTATACTTAACACGGTAAACGCAAAGAATAAGCAAAGGGTAACTAGCATTAGGATCACAAAGTCCTAACTGTTAGCTTCAACTCTGAGCTGATTCGGCTTCTGCGGAATCAGTTAACACCAACTGAAAAGCCACCCCAAAAATTAGATACTCACCTCTTGTCCCGCGGTGTGAATGTTGGCCGATCCACCGCTTCTAGCCGCTGGGAGCAGAGTGAAACTGGGGACAAATAGTCCCCAGTCTCGCATCGCGATCACTCCGTGGCCATGCACGATCTCGTGAGAGCGAGATCACTTTGTCTGGAACCACAAGCCTCCATGGAATTCTATGGACTCCAGGAGGTGATACACACGGCATCGCTTTAGCACTGCCGGGAGTATCCAGGAGGCTAGCGGCCATTACAGGGCAGGTTGCTGGATTCAGCACCTGCCTCGTAATCTGCTTGTAAAACGGGGCGTAAGGGGAAATTTACGAGCGCAAATTTTCCCCTTAGCCTCCATGTTTTAGCAAGAGGCACGCGATAGTGCCCATTGTGTTTACTTCTTGATATCCCATACTATTTAGTGTATGGTTCAACCAACCACTATACTACTTTGTACCTGCACAAATAATGTTCCTTGTTGTTCTTTCAGTTTTCGCATTTTTATCTTGACTATAGTTTTCGAAATAAAAAGATGTTTATGAGCGCACTGAGAATTTGCACCAAGAGCCTCTTGCTCAAAATGATTAGAGAAATATCAGCCAAACTCTCCTGATGAGGCGTAAGGTTGAAACAATCATCGGGGCTGCTGTGTCTTTCTTGGCATTCAGTTCCGGATACAGTTTTGGAAGCAGTAGCAGATTGAGTTGCATTTGGTTTCATCTTTAACAGCACCATCGAGCTAAAACCTTGTGAGACCAGGGTGGGAGCACACTAAGGGGCAGGCCACTAGTGCTCATTCTCATAGACTTGGTTTTGTTTTAGAAATAGTAAGGTGAAAATATAAACTAACATGGCATGGGAATCCCTATGATACTACACATAGCCATTCTAAGTCTTCCTAATGACATTAGAATGAAAGAAGAACTGAACCAACACTCAACTTCCTTTTTCAGACAAGTTTTTTTAGACAGCACACCAACGATTTGGCCAAAGGGCTTTGTCAAGCCTTTGTCTTAATTTCCTCGTCAGTCTGCGACTGGGTTAAATACCCAGATTAAAACATTGAGCACATGCAACAGTTTTCCAAAACTATTTAACTTTCTCTTTGTTGGGTTCCTGCCAAGGTGTCAGAGACCTTTTGAGCCATTAACTAGGAAACATATACTGTGTCATATCAGTATGAACCACTGTAATGGCCAGGTAAGAACAACTTTGACCGTATAGTTTCTGCCTTAGATAAGGTTAATTAATGAAGTGTATGTGGTCCCCCTACTGAAATAAGATGAACCATAAACATTCCAGTGTGTATGAGGAACCATGGGAGATAAATTGTGTAAGATGCTCTCAGATATTGGTTGGTCAAATTCTTTGAAATAGTTCATGAGACCACTTTTGACAAAGGTTAAAATATAACACCTGCCATTAACAATATTTTTTTTTTTTTTATTTTAGCTCGGGCTGTGATGATGTTCTCCTTGGTACCACTTCCAACCATACGGTCAGTTTTATCAAAACAAGTGACAGGATCATCTTATGGTGAGTGGTCACAGTCACAATAAAACGATTTTTTGTTCAATGCAAAATTACACTTTTTCTTGCATAAGCATGAGTGCTTTCCTTACAGGGTTATCCAAAGAGATTCGAATTGCTTGAGAAAGGTAACCGAACGCTGAAAATCAGGGTTCGGTTACCTTTCCTGGCCATTCGGCTATCCAGAGAGCAGGCAATTCGCCAAATCCTGTCGAATTGCCTGAACATACGGTGCCTGTTCGGTCCCTGTTCGAGGGCAGTGAAATCCCCATCAAAAAGCACTGCTTCGGCTATTCAGAGAACACAAACCAGCAGTGAAAGGTTCCCCTAATGCCCTGCCATTCGGTGGTTTAATTCGGCAAATTTATTCAGGAGAATCCCATAGACTTCAATGTTAAAAATATTCCCGTTTTAATTCAATATCTAATAAACCATTCATTGTAAAATTCTGCAGTAAAGAGTCTCTTTATTTATAGATTTTTTAGGATATTTTAAGCATTTTTCTGATTTTTTTTTTTTTTATTAAAAGTCCGATTTTTTTTTTTTTTTTTTTTTAGTTTACTTATTTTTTTTGTAACAGCCCTCTTTATTATCATTCCCTGGACCTCCTGTGAAAATTTCAGACATTTTCGCTCAGTAGTTTCTTTGCAAACAGCGTTTCTTTTTCCCAGATTCATACAAATGGTTTTTCTAATTTATTCACTGCCTCCTCTACGTCACAGCTGCTTCGGCTCTGTGTGATTCGGCTCCTTTTCGGCTCCTGTTCGGCTCCTGTTTGTCTTTTTCAAAGGTTAATCCAGATGTTTTTGCTTGTTTTCAGCGTGCATTCGGTTAGTTTTCGGTGGGTTTTCGGCAGCTTTTCCCTGCAATTCGGGGACCCTGTGGTGCTTGCTGAATACACCGCAGGGTCACCGAAATGCAATCGGCAAAAGGAACCGAATTGAAGAGAACGAAAAGTCACCGAACGTGCGGTGACTTTTCGAATCTCTTTGGATAACCCTGATAGTATTTCTCACACATTGACAAACCGTAAAGGTATACTCCTGCATTCATCCAACCTTTAGCACTTTTGCAGACTGACATCGTTTTCTACAAGTATAGGCTTTTTTAGAAAAAAATTCAATATTATTTTCTAAATGTTTAATAATGCTAATTCAGTTAATAAAAGTCTAGCATATTTGTATCTATCAAAGCTTCATACAATTTTGTAGTGAACCTATTATATATAGATATATATAGATATATATATATAATTTTATTTTTCCACAGTTGGAAGGGGAAGTAGCCAATACAATTGATTTAGAATTAAAGGAAGCTTACACTGGTTGAACTACTTCTTTGTCGAAACAGAGCCCACTGCTTAAATTACAAATTTAAAGCTAAACAAAATACAGTAAATTTAGAAGAAACGTATATTACTATTTGAAGCTGTTGGTTTTGCCCATTTTCAGTGCATTAGCAGGTGCTCAGGCATTCTCATGTATTATTTATTTATTTATTTATAAAGGATTTTACCAGGAAGGATACATTGAGATTTCTCTCGTTTTCAAGCATGTCCTGGGTTCATGTATTTCTGTATCTTAACTTAAAACCAATGTCTCTTAAACATATTTTGCAAACACAAAAATTCAGACGTGCAAAAAAAAACATACAAGCACAAAGAAAAATGGCCAACTCCAAATTGGGGAACATTGAATGTGATGCCAGCCCCATAGCAGAGCAAATGCAGAATTCAGAGCACTGATCTCAAACTCTGGCACCACAGATGTTGATTGCCTACAATTCCCATGATTCTTTGAATGCAATAGATAGCCAGAGAATCATGGGAGATGTAGTTGAGAAACATCTGGGGGCCAGAGTTTGAAATCCATGCTTAACACCCTTCACTACCAAGTGATTTCCCCAAAAAAACATTGTCAGAAACCAGTGTTTTTTTGTAAAATAATGTTTTATTAATTATATTGTAAGAAATAGTTCTTACTGTAAATAACCTATTTGGCCAGTAGGTGGCGACATCTACTGCAAAATTGAGTTACAGCCATCACAGCTGTAGCTCGCTTTTTTTTCTCTCCCTACATTGGCTGCTGACTGCTGGTGAAAAGCACAATAGTTCAGAGCTTTCATCAGCCGATTTTACAGTATTAGCTCTTGGAGCATTATGCCCACAGGGCTAAACTTTGGGGGCACCTTCTGCAGCCCAAAAGCAAACTAAATTTGTTTGCAGCAAACTAATTTCATTTGCTTTTGGGCTGCAGATAAGCAGATCGAGATATCTCGATATCGGAGCACCGGATGGTACTTTTGAAGCCCAAGATGTCTCGATCTCGGTAGTGAAGGGGTAGAGAGATTGAGGTATCAGTCCAATTAACACTGTGAGAAACTGAGGAATGCTCATGGAACGTCTATGTTCTGTCTACTGGTGGAACACGCACCCCAAACCAGATCGAGAAAATAAAAGTGTGTGTTATGTGGGGCTCCTATGGTTTGTCATCAGACAGAATCTGTCCCTTTGCAGTCCTCTCTAAGTAACAGGAATTCCTATGAGGCTTCCTAATGTGTATTGTGTACATATAGTATAAAGGAAACATTGTGCATAAGATTAAATTAAAAAATACAATCTTACTAAAATCAGTGGCACGCAGCAGCGAATGTTTATTGTATAAACAGAAAAATGTATGACATTCAAGACCAAGCTTTTAAAAGTCAAGGAAAGACATACTACATAACAGAGACGCTTATCAATTTTGAAAACTGATGGGGCACCTTAAAAACTTTTCCTTTTTTTCCCCAATATTTGTAATGCTTATACTCTTATATTTGAACTTCATACTTTACTGTTATACATGATTTTGGAACAATTAGTATATATATACACCGGTGCAATGCCTTGTGTCGTTAAAGCATAAATTATAACAGTACAGTTTACATAAAAACAACTGGACGACTTGTGTACAGAGTCTGGTTTTGCACATGAAGCTCAGAAACTAACAGGGTTATACAGAGAGATGTGAACATCAGGAGAATTGCCAGGAGAATGAACAATCTAGACCAAATAGCCAATTTGGAAAGTGAGATAAATGGGAGAATTTTTCTGGTTTGGCTATTTTGATCTAGAATTTTCACTTCTCCAGTCATTCTCCTGTTTTCACCTCTCTCTGAATAACCCTGTAAAAAAGATATAAAACATACATTTTTTTAAATTTGCCATTTCTACAGTTCTATTCTAACTTATTAGCTTTTCCCAAGACTAGTGATATGTCAACTAATATCATTATCTAACCTAAAATAATCATTCCCTTATTTTATTCTACACTACATATAGTTACATAGGCTGAAAAAAGACATGCGTCCGTCGGGTTCAGCCTCTCACACATCACCTACTGCTGTTGATCCAAAAGAAGGAAAAAAAAACAGTCTGAAATGCTGGCCAATATGCAACGCAGTGGGGAAAAAATTCCTTCTTGACCCCAGAATGGCGTCAGATTTCTCCATGGATTAAGAAGCTTTTACCCACATATTAAATATTATAACTAGGGTTGCACCGATACCGATACTAGTATCGATATCGGTGCCGATACCGGGTACTGCAGGAGTACTTGGTACTCGTGCAGTACCCCCGATATTTTTTTCCGATACCGGAAGCTGGCATTGAGCCAGCTTGCCGGTATCCGAGGGGCTGCGGCGGCTGTCTGAATGCTCTATCGGCATTCGGACAGGCCCTGCAGCTGGTCACCTAACTTTGTTTAATACTTACCTTCCTTCATCGACGCCGGTAAAGTGTTCGCGCACGCGCTCCTTGGAAGGACTCCAGCCGCGACCACGTGGGACCATGTGATCGCGGCTGGGATCCTTCCAACGAGCGCGCACGCGGAAACTTTCCGGCGTCGCTGAAGGAAGGTAAGAATTAAACAAAGTGAGCAGCTGCAGGGCCTGTCCGAATGCAGATAGAGCATTCGGACAGGCCCTGCAGCTGCTCTCCGCTCATACTTACCTTCCTTCAGCGACGCCGGGAAAGTTTCCGCGTGCGCGCTCGTTGGAAGGACCCCAGCCGCAATCACATGGTCCCACGTGGTCGCGGCTGGGGTCCTTCCAAGGAGCGCACGCGCGCGAAGACTTTACCGGTGGCGCTAAAGGAAGGTAAGTATGAGCGGAGAGTGGGGGGGATCCATGAGCAGGGGGGCATAGCCAAGAGCAGGGGCGGCATATCCATGAGCAGGGGGGACATATCCATGAGCAAGGGGGGCATATCTATGAGCAAGGGGGGCATATCCATGAGCAGGGGGGCATATCCATGAGCAGGGGGGCATATCCATGAGCTGGGGGGGCATATCCATGAGCAGGGGGGCATATCCATGAGCTGGGGGGACATATCCATGAGCAAGGGGGGCATATCCATGAGCAGGGGGGCATATCCATGAGCAGGGGGGCATATCCATGAGCTGGGGGGGCATATCCATGAGCAGGGGGGCATATCCATGAGCTGGGGGCAATTATCCATTGGCTGGGGGCATATCCATGAGCTGGGGGCAATTATCCATTGGCTGGGGGCATATCCATGAGCTGGGGGGGCAATTATCCATGAGCAGGGGGGCAATTATCCATGAGCTGGGGGGCATATCCATGAGCAGGGGGGCAATTATCCATGAGCTGGGGGGGGCAATTATCCATGAGCTGGGGGGCAATTATCCATGAGCTGGGGGGCATATCCATGAGCAGGGGGGCAATTATCCATGAGCTGGGGGGGGCAATTATCCATGAGCAGGGGGGCAATTATCCATGAGCTGGGGGGGCAATTATCCATGAGCTGGGGGGCAATTATCCATGAGCTGGGGGGCAATTATCCATGAGCTGGGGTCAGGATATCCATGAGCTGGGGCAATATTCATGAGCTGGGGCAAATCCATGAGACCTGGGGGCTTTATAGGAGGTCTGTTCTTATTGGAAAGCGTCACATGACATAAAATAAAAGTATCGGTAATTGGTATCGGTGAGTACTTGAACAAAAGTATCGGTACTCGTACTCGTACTCGGTCTTAAAAAAGTGGTATCGGTGCATCCCTAATTATAACCCTTAATATTATGTTTTTTCAGGAATATCTGATACAGTAAATTGGTTTAAGGGATGTGTTTGACAAAATGCCCAAAGCATTGTGTATCAGCTGTGCAGTCAAAGACAGTATAATTTGTCTTTTTCCCTTTAGATTCCAAATATAAAAATAAGAATTCTTTAAATGGTTTGCTGTGATCTGCATGTGTGTGATAATAATCTGTTAAATTTAGCTATTCTTTTCTTTTATATGCTTGCAGGAAAAGTATTTGTTGTATTACAACTATCGCTGGCAATCTCGGGAGTGATCACTTCCATTGCATTCAATAAGATTTACCAAGCTACATTAGAAATGTTCTCAGGATTCAGTTTTATTCTGTCGGGCATAATTGCTGTTCTGAGTCTTGTTCCTATAAGGTAAGCATCACTGTAATGGTAAATGCTACTAGGAAAATCAAATGGAAAGACCAATAACAATACACTATGGCAGAAATAAGGACATAGTGGTGGGAGGTGTTTATACTCCCCCAATGGTGCTGCAGTTCAGGGTATGGCTTGATAGCCCCAGGGAGAACGTCTTCTGTGTAATAGATCATAATGGAAGATGTGAAATAATTTGGGTCCGGGAGGTGGAGCATTTGGACAGAAGTGTTGTCGCAATTTCGATGCAGCACAGCAGTTGGAAATTCCAGATCAATAATTCTTCATCGCTGATTATCTGCAGGTGGGGAGCTTTCTCATCTGCTGGGTTAAAGGCATTTCCAGTGAGGGATTCAAGGAGAGCGCCCTGAGCAATAAGGGAGGCTGCAAGCTCTCTCTGCAGAGCGAGAGAAAACTTTGGTAGATATTATTGCTAAATAGGTGCATATGAGTGCAAGTATAAAAAAAAACAGAATACGTGTTTAAGTCCATAGCTATAGTGATAGCCTTATAGTCATATAAAAGAAGTATTAAAGTGGGTATATTAACTAGAGATGTGCATTCGTTTCGGAAAAATTCGGAATTTGGAACGAAATTTGATAATTCGGATTTGGAACTACTTCCGAATAACAAATTGATACGATACAAATTCGAAACGAAACGGTATATAACGAATTTATTTAGTTTTACACTGTGTCATCATCATAAAAGAAAAATTTGAGTAACTAATATCAACTGTCGAATTTGAAATGAACTATCAAATTGATATCAACTATCGAATTGATCTTAACTTACAATACAAGTAATAGTCAGTAAAGGACTTTATGAAACAAATTCATTTTGTTTCACAGTTTAATTTGACTCAAATACTAAATCTTCGACACAGCTTAAAATTTAACCCTAGCTTTTCTTTTAACAGAAAAATTAGATTAATTGGGGTTTTATCTAGTGATCCAAAATTCGAATTGATATCAACTATCGAATTGATATATGAAATTAGAATCGATCCGAAACTAAATGAAATACGAAACAAAATTAGTTGCGAAATTCCGAAAACGAAATGATTTAAAAACGTAACGAAACGAAACTAAACAAAACTAATTTTTAAGCCATGCACATCCCTAATATTAACTAAATGGGTCACATCTAAAATATCAATATATTCTGTCTATATACACGTGACTAATGGGTAAAGCTGTATTAAATATCTGATGATTCATCTATTGGAAAGAAATGGGGTAAAACTTAAACATTCATGGAGACCTCTTGGCATTACCATATCCAGGATCCCAATCCAATGGACTCCCTCGGCAATAAGAGTGGTGCATTATTGTCTCCTCTCTTCATTGATGGTACATGGTCAATGGGTATGCACTTCAGTGTTGGAAGATGACGTCCCTCAGCCAGGACGTGTTTTGCAACCGGTTTCTTAGTTCTGCTATCTCTGAAATAAGAAAGTGTCCTCTGATTTGTTCCCTTAATGTTAAGTCTCTCTTTCCCATGTACGAGAGGGCACATGGACAAGTGACCATATACTGTAGATCAGGGGTCCCCAATCCTGGTCCTCCGGGCCCACTAACAGGCCAGGTTTTCCAGATATCTGAAGCACAGTACAGGGGATATGATTTGCTTCTCAGTGATTGCAGGATTCGGGCTGCATTTCCCCAAAGTAAACCTTAAAACCTGGCCTGTTAGTGGGCCCTGAGGACCAGGGTTGGGGACCACTACTGTAGATCACATACTCTGTGGTACATGTTATATGATGTCTGATCTTTAATCTCTGACCAGTTTGAGGGTGTGGGAATGTGTCCCTGACCTGCATGTGACTACATGTGACACAACCCCCTCAACTGAAAGCTAAATTTTTTAGTGGATTTGGTTGATCGCTATATGATTTCTAGGGATCGGTTTTCACCAGGATGTACCATAAATTTCTGCCCCTCTTATAAGAAATTAAAGGAGGATTCCTGAATTGTGCAGGTAGTTCTATGCCATATGCCAAATTCTAGTTCTTCCTAATCATGTTAGATATTTCATAGCTAATGTTTTGAAAACTGAAAGGTAAGCAGGTCCTTGGTGTTATGGGTTTCCTCTCACCAATATCCTCCACATGTATATATATACAGTATATACACTGTATATACAGTATATATATATATATATATATATGTCATACAATTCTAGCAAAAAAGATGTAGATTTATAGAACTCATAAGGTTCCTGCTGTATTTACAACTAAGGGATGAGAATTAGGACTTTCTCATTCAGCCAAGACTGTTGGCAAAAGATAGGGGAAAATTACACAATACTGGGGGCTGCCATGGCCATTTAGATTTCATTTTAAAGAACTCTTCATTAACCCCTTACTGCCCCAGGACATTCTATGCCGCCCTGCTGGCGGGAGGGCTTTGAAGACGAAGGGCGTACAGGTACGCCCCGCTGTCTTTAAAGGGGCCGCCTCAGCCCTTCCCTGTAGTCTGCGCACGTCGACGTGCGGTGTGTGTCATTGGCTGCAGGGGGACGGCTTGAACTCAGACTGTCCCCCTGCAGCCAAAGACGTGTGCCACGTGTCAGCTGGGGGGCGGGGCACAATCTGCACCTCGCGACGGCACCTGTTGATGAGCCGTACCTGTGCGCCTCACCGGCATTTAGCCACCCTGACAGGCAATGCTCACCTGTCATTAAGCGGTTAATTAAAAAATTGTGCTCTCAGAAAAAAAAAACATACTTTTCTTAGGCATAATAACAATAAATCAACAGTATTGTAAGAATTAAATGTCTCCAAATAGTGCCTTTTTAAACATATGCTCAATAGCCAATTTATGGATTAATGGATATATTTACTTTGTTTATATATTTTTGCTAACAATTAAATTCAACTACTTAAGTTTATGTACAATAGTGGTAATGGTAACACTGTATGTCAAATGTACTATGAGGATAATAATTGTATTTTGTTTCCTCCTTAGTATTGCTGCATTTAAATATCCATCACAACGTGACACTGACACCACAAATTGACCCGCAAACAACAAAATGACCAAGCATCTTACTCTGGAAAAATGCTAAATCTGTATAATTATATATTAATATAATATTTTAATAGTTGTACGTTCCTCATCTATTTTATATGATATGTTTATTTCCTCCAGGAGGGATTAAGGCATAAGTTACATCATCATGTACCAATGATAACATAAATAAATGACTGATCTACTCATACAGCGATCTTGTTAATTTTATAGTTTATTTTCTTCAATCAACATTTCATATTTCCTGTTATATACTATATATTACATAGTAGACCATTTCAGAAGTGATTTCTGTCCAAAGTCACCACTCCTGGTAACCTGCTAATGGATACCATGCTACGTGGATGGCACTTTATGTACTGCTAAGGCTAGGGTCAGACTAGCGCAGTTTTAACGTGCGTTTAGCCGCACGAAATCACGGCCGTACTAGCAGCAAATGACGTCCAATGCCGGGAACATAAGACGAACGGCCGCACGAAAGTTCGTCCGCGCAACGCAAGTGGCCAACGAACGCATTTTTTCGAGAACGTCAAACCGCTACTACTGACGTACAGAGTGCGCTGCGGCCGCATAGCGGCGTGTGTGTGTGATTAGGAGACGTCAGACGCTGCTAATGTCCGGCTAACATAACGTCCAGACACAAAAAGTGTTTTATTGATGATCCGTACAAAATCACGGACGAAAAGGCGCATCGTATGACCGCTATCGCGTATTCCGGGGAAAAATACGTACGTTCGTTCGACCGCACTTTTTCACGGACAACGTGAAGAATGCGTTCGTCTGACCCTAGCCTAAGAGTATTTGTGAGTCTAGCACAATGGTTTACAGCCCACTTTAAAAAAAACAGAAAAAAGGCCAGTGTATTTGGAGCAATAAAGATTCTCCTAGTCCTTCTTCAATTTTGCACGAATGCACTGAGCTAATTTCTTAGGGTTGACAAACACATGCAGTCCAGGCTTCAATTTTCACTGGGGATGGATATACACTCTTTTATACAGGCCTGTATATGTTTTATGTACAATTGGAATTAAATATATTAAAAAATAAATCAGAAGTCTAACAGGGTTATTCAGAGAGCGTGAAAAGCAGGAGAATGACTGGAGAATGAAAAATTCTAGGTCAAAATAGCCAAACCAGAAAAATTCTCCCTTTCATCTCACTTTCCAAATCGGCTATTTTAGGCTAGGGTCAGACTAACGCATTTTTCGCGTTGTCCATGAAAAAGTGCGTTCGAACGAATGGACGTATTTTTTCATGGAATACGCGATAGCGGTCATACGATGCGCATTTTCGTCCGTGATTTTGTACGATCATCAATAAAACCCTTTTTGTGTCTGGACGTTATGTTGGCCGGACATTAGCAGCGTCTGACGTCTCCTAGTCACGCACACACGCCGCTAGTGGACGCAGCGCACTCTGTACGTCAGTACTAGCGGTTTCACGTTCTCGAAAAAATGCGTTCGTTTGCCACTTGCGTTGCGCAGCCGCACTTTTGTGCGGCCGTGCTTCGTATGCTGCCCGGCATTGGCGTCATTTGCTGCTAGCACGGCCGAGATTTAGTGCTGCTAAACGCACGTTGATACTGCGTTAGTCTGATCCCAGCCTAAACCTAGAATTTGTCATTCTCCAGTCATTCTCCTGCTTTTCACGCTCTCTGAATAACCCTGTTAGTTGTTGTTTTCCAGGTATTCCAGTGATTTCTCCAAATGCAATTTACACGGAGTACTGTTACATACTGTAGTTACATAGTCTGAAAAAAGACATGCGTCCATCAGGTTCAGCCTTTCACACATCACCTTCTACTGTTGATCCAAAAGAAGGCAAAAAACCCAGTCCGAAACGCTCACCAATATGCAACATACTGGGAAAAAATTCCTTCTTGACCCCAGAATGGCAGTCAGATTTCTCTTTGGATCAAGAAGCTTTTACCCACATATTAAATATTATAGCCCTTAATATTCTGTGTCTCCAGGAAGTCATCCAGTCACCTTTTTTAAAAGTCTGTACAGTCCCTGACCCAACCACCTCAACAGGCAGAGAATTGCACAGCTTTATTGTTCTCACATTAAAACAACCCTTCCTATGCTTTAGGCTGAATTTTCTTTCTTCCAGTCTAAATAGATGACCTCGTGTCCTGTGTATAGTCCTTTTAATGAATAGGTTTCCAGACAATGGTTTATAATGGCCCATTTTTATATGAAGAAATCAGATCCCTTCTAAGGCGCCGTTTCTCTAAACTAAACAAGTTTAAACTTGTTAGCCTTTCCTCATAACTTATATCTTCCATTTCACTTATTAATTAAGTTGCCCGTCTCTGCACTTTTTCTAGCACTATAATATCCTTTCTTTAGACAGGTGCCCCAAATTGCACGGCATATTCAAGGTATGGTCTTACCATTGATTTAAACAGAGGCAAAATTATTATGTTTTCATCCCAATAGTGAATTCCCCTTTTAACCCCTTAGTGACCGGGCGGTTTTTACACAAATCCAACAAGTGGGTGGCACATCTGCAAACTGCTATAAGTCCTACACTGTTCACCTGAGTTGGATGTACATACCCTCAAATTAAAGCTGACAGTCTGCAGTTAAAGCACATTGTGTTTGTTTCATTCCAACTCCATTGTGGTGGTGTATAGCGCCAAAGATGTTCGAATTGTGTCAATGTCCCAATATTTCTGGACCTGACTGTAGTTTCACAATTTCGTCCCGAGAATAGAAATACCCAATTTTTACATGTTTTTGCTTTTTAACCCCTTCATTGCTGAGCCAGTTCACCTATGTGCGCTGAGCTTATTCTGACGGTTTTATGCTCATTATTTTTAAATGACAGCCTAGGTCCTTAACTAAACCCTCCCCAGACAAAAAAAGATGAAAAAAAATAAAAAATTTTTTTTTTTTTTTTTTTTACACCGAACCTAGTCATGTTTGGTATCATTGGAAAGGCCATGATCAAGCCTTTCCAATGACTCTCTAGCAGCCACGGATCGGGAGATAACGGGATCCAAAGGATCCCCCTATCTCCCCTTGGCAGCTAAGGGGTTAACTGACCCACAGACATCTTCACACATATGGTGGGGATGTCAGTTGGTGGGGGGTGACCTGGAGGCTTGGCTGACATTCACGATGTCAGCCCCCTCCAGGTTTGAATCCCGATATGGCACAAATTTGCACCGAATCCCGATCCGGCAGTGAAATGGTTAATGCTGCACACTGCTGAAAAGACTCTCCCCTTTCCAGCGGTGCAATTTGCAGCGCTCCATCTTCAATGGTTGGGGAGATAGAGGGCTCCGAAGGAGCCCGCCTACCCTCCATTGATTTCAATGAGGTCGCCTGCTGATGACGTCACCACGCAGCGTGGTGACGTCATCGAGCTCGCCGGCCCATCTAAATCACAGGGGCAGGCTTCCTCCCTGCCAGATCGAGGGATTTAGCGAGGAAGGTAAGTATTGGGCGGGAGGGAGGTTAGGAGCCACTGACGTACTATGTACGTCCGCGGGTCTAAGGGAGACCCGTGGGCAGGACGTACATGGTATGTCAGCGGTCCCTAACGGGTTAATGCATGCCAATACCTCGCTTGCCTTGGCGGCTGCTGTTTGACATTGGGCATTGTTACTAAGTTTGAAGTCTATGACTATTCCCAAATCCTTCTCCTGCTTTGATTTCCTTAACTCAGTACCATTAAGGTTATAAGTTTCTTGTGTGTTCTTCACTCCAAAGTGCATAACTTTGCATTTATCTACATTAATTTTCATCTGTCATTTAAGTGCCCAGTCCCCCAATCTATCTAGATCCCTCTGAAGCAAAGTAACATCCTGCTCACATTGTATTACTTTTCCTAGTTTTGTGTCATCTGCAAAAACTGATACATGACTTTTGATGCCTATTTCAAGGTCATTTATAAATAAATTAAATAGAATTGGTCCTATAACAGACCCCTGAGGGACACCACTTACCACTGATGTCCATCTTGAAAATGTACCATTTATGCCCAGTCTCTGTACCCTAACTTTTAGACAGGTTTCTATTCAAGAACAAGTATTTTCATCTACACCAATTTTTCTTAATTTAAATAGTCTTAACTAAATAGTTCACACTCTTGTGTGGAACTGTGTCAAAAGCTTTGGCAAAATCAAAGTAAATCACAACCACTGTGACCCCCTGATCTATACTTTTACTTAATTCTTCATACAATGCAATTAGGTTAGGTTGACATGATCTGTGTTTCATAAAACCATGCTGATTTTTGGTAATTACATTATACCTCCCAATAAATTCCTGAATATTATCCCTTAGTAACCCCTCAAATACTTTCCCAGCTACAGATGTTAAGCTCACAGGTCTATAATTCCCAGGCACACATTTTAAACCTTTCTTATAAGGACCATGTCAGCTTTTCTCCAATCCTCTGGTACGATTCCTGAAAGAAAAGAATCTTGAAAGATTAAGAACAGAGGTTTACATATTTCAACACATAGCTCCCTCAGTACTCGCAGGTGAATTCCGTCCAGCCCTGGGGCTTTATTCACATTCACTTTTATAACCTTGTCTTGAATCAACCAATCACTTTTTATTAGTATGTTTTTAATCAATGAATTGCATGTCTCCTGTTATAGGTTTCTCTTTGATACATACTGACAAGAAATAATCATTCAAAATTTCTGCCTTATCTTGATCTTCAGTTAATAATACCCCTGACTCAGATTTTAGTGAACCTACATTTTCACTCTTGGGTTTTTTAGAATTTATGTACCTAAAGAATCTTTTAGGGTTGGTCTTGCTCTCTTTGGCTATTTCCTTTTCATTTTCTATTTTAGCCCATCTAATCGCCTTTTTAAATGCTTTATTAGCTGCCTATATGCTTTTTAGGATGCCTCAGATTGATCAGATTTAAAAGTTTTAAATGCCTTCTTTTATTTTTCATTTCCTTGGTTACCTTCCTACTGAGCCACATTGGTTCCAGTCTTTTTCTTTTATATTTATTACCCAGTGGAATATATTGAGACGTGTCTAATGTTTCTAATGTTAGTTTAAAGATATTCCACTTATCCTCTGTGTTTTCCCATAAAAGAGTTTCTGCCAGTCAATGACATTGAGAGCTTCCTTTATTTTAATGAAGTTGGCCTTTTTAAAATGAAATGTTTTAGCATGCCCCCTATGAATGTGTTTTTTGAGTTTATTTCAAAAGACACCATAATATGGTCTCTGTTTCCCAACTGCTCCCTTACTCGAATATTTAAGAAAAGATGCGCATTGTTTGTTAGACTCAGATCCAGACAGTTATCCTCTATAGTTGGTGTTTCTACCAGTTGTGTCATGAAGGTACCATTTAACAGGTTCAGAAACCGGATTCCCTTCGCTGAATTACTAGTCCCACTATCCCAATTAATGTCCCAGTAATTAAAATCTCCTATAATTAAAGTGATACCCCAATATGCAGCCTTCCTAATTTGCTCTAAGTTGTTCTTCCTCATCATTATCTAGATTATACAGTAAGGTCCAGAAATATTGGGACATCAACACAATTCTAACATCTTTGGCTCTATACACCACCACAATGGAGTTGGAATGAAACAAACACAATGTGCTTTAACTGCAGACTGTGTAAGGGCAGAGGCTATGACCCCTGTGTAGTGTTGTGTGTATGGAACCCGGTGGCAAGCCGAAGGAGGAGACCAGGAGGGACATAATCAGTTGAACATTTACTGGGTGGAACAAAATATAAGTCCAGAACAAAAGGAATGCAAGATGTCTTTGACAAAGTAAAGTCCAGAGCGAAGGGTTGTAGGGATAAATAACACAAGTTGTAATCTTTGGAAATAGTCCTGGGATAGAGGGATTAGACTGAAAACAGGATCTGGAACCGATACCAGAGGTATAGAGGCAAGCCTGGAGATGGAACTGGTGCCGTGGAAGCAAGCCTGGAGATGGAGCTGGTGCCGTGGAAGCAAGTCTGGAGATGGAGTTGGCGCTGTGGTAGCAAACTTGCAGATGGAGCTGGCACTGTGGTAGCAGGCCTGGAAGCGGAACTGGCACCGTGGAAGCAGGCCTGGAGGCGGAACTGGTACCGTGGAAGCAGAACTGGAAGCGGAGCTGGTACCGTGGAAGCAGGACTGGAAGCGGAGCTGGTACCATGGAAGCAAGCCTGGAGATGGAGCTGGTGCCGTGGAAGCAAGCCTGGAGATGGAGTTGGTGGTGTGGTAGCAAACTTGCAGATGGAGATGGCACTGTGGTATCAGACCTGGAAGCAGAGCTGGCACCGTGGAAGCAGGACTGGAAGTGGAGTTGGTATCGTGGAAGCAGGACTTGAAGCGGAGCTGGTACCGTGGAAGTAGGACTGGAAGCGGAGCTGGTACCGTGGAAGCAGGACTGGAAGCGGAGCTGGTACCGTGGAAGCCGGACTGGAAGTCAGGATACTCTTGGAGCAATACGAAGGGGAACCACTGGAGAACGTGGTGGTGAACCACCGTATAACCTGATTAATGAACTGGAGAAGGCGGCAGGTTTAAATAGGGTTCAGAGAATCATAAGAACACCGCTCACCTGGAGCTCGCAGGTGGAATTGGGATACCTGAGTACTTGATGGATTAATTGGTGGTATACGAGGATCTCCAGTGCAGGTGGAATGCAGTACCTTTACTTGACCAGAGTACCTAGGTCTTCATGCTCTAGGATGGATGATCGCGCATGCGCGCTTGCCTTCTGTTCAGTTGGATCCCGGAGACGGCGTGGGACACATCCTGGCTCTCCTCCCTCGAGCTGAAGACCGGAATCAGGGAGCGACGCGCCACGAGGGACCTCAGGTGAGTCTGCCAGGCGTCCCAACATGGCGGCCGCGGTCCGACCGCGGCGTGGGGCATTACAGACTGTCAGCTTTAATTTGAGGGTATGTACATCCAACTCAGGTGAACGGTGTAGGACTTACAGCAGTTTGCATATGTGCCACCCACTTGTTAAGGGACCAAAGGTAATGGGACAGAATAATAATCATAAATCAAACTTTCACTTCTTAATACTTGGTTGCAAATCCTTTGCAGTCAATCACAGCCTGAAGTCTGGAATGCATAGACATCACCAGACGTTGGGTTTCATCCCTGGTGATGCTCTGCCAGGCCTCTACTGCAACTGTCTTCAGTTCCTGCTTGTTCTTGGGGCATTTTCCCTTCAGTTTTGTCTTCAGCAAGTGAAATGCATGCTCAATGGCATTCAGGTCAGGTGATTGACTTGGCCATTGCATATCATTCCACTTCTGTCCCTTCAAAAACTCTTTGGTTTCTTTTGCAGTATGCTTTGGGTCATTGTCCATCTGCACTGTGAAGCGCCGTCCAATGAGTTCTGCAGCATTTGGCTGAATGTGAGCAGATAATATTGCCCGAAACACTTCAGAATTCATCCTGCTGCTTTTGTCAGCAGTCACATCATCAATAAATACAAGAGAACCAGTTCCATTGGCAGCCATACATGCCCACGCCATGACACTACCACCACCATGCTTCACTGATGAGGTGGAATGCTTAGGATCATGAGCAGTTCCTTTCCTTCTCCATACTCTTCCCATCACTCTGGTACAAGTTGATCTTGGTCTTATCTGTGCATAGGATCTTGTTCTCTGATTAGACAAAGCATTGCTTCTCTATGGGGATTTCACTGCCCTCGAACAGGCACCGTATGTGCACGCAATTCGCCAGTATTTGGCAAATTGCCTGCTCTCTGAATAGCCGAAGCATTGCTTCTCTGTGGGGATTTCACTGCCCTCAAACAGGCACCGAACAGTCACCGTATGTGCAGGCAATTCGCCAGTATTTGGCGAATTGCCTGCTCTCTGGATAGCCAAATGGCCAGGAAAGGTAATCGAATGCTGAATTTAAGTGTTCAGTTACCTTTCGGCCCCAATTCGGATCTCTTTGAATAACCCTGATATGGTTTCAAGGAATTGAAGGAAAACCCCACTCACGTGGTTAATAGCCTAAATGTGACAGGCTCAAATCTTAGCACTTTTGGATCCGTACAGGCAATCCCCCCTTCTTGTTCTGTTCTTTTTCTTCCCTCCTATTCTCGGAATCTTCTCCCGTAAGAGGGATATATCCCTCAAAGATATAGAAAGAATTCTTAGTGCAGAGTACAATAAAGTAGATTACTCACATGTTAAAGTGCCTGGGCTGGCACTAGTTAGAAGACAGCCAGTGAGTTAGGAGAGCACTGGACCTCTAAACCGCTACGGCCACATCTTCAATTAGTTCCATGGACATGATGTTAATTTTTTAAAATTGTAAGAATCAGACATGTAAAATAATTAAAACAATTAAAACAATACCAAAACGTGTTTCACCCTTTTATGTGGCTTCCACAGTCGGTAATGAGTATACAATGCCAATGGAATGCATTTATAACCATTTGGTGATGACATTATTGCTAAATTAACAAGACTTGTGTTCAATTTTCAGCGATGATTTGTGTTCCAGACTACAAACATGGCTGCTCAGCAGCTTCCGGTCACATGTATTTGGTTTCCGAGTTTTCAGCTGGCACATACGCTCGACTCTCTACTGGGCTATAAGCCCCACGCATGCGTAAAACGCCCCAACCCTAGTGCTTAATATCCTCTCGCTCCAGGGTATACACGCATAGTAACATACAGCCCACAGGGTTCTCGATGCGTGCACAGCCCACGGAGCGAGTAGGCTCAATGCAAAAAGAATTTAAACTCCTTCTAAATGCAATATGTTTAACAACCCTAATGGACAAATATCCATATTCATGAAACATCAAACACTGAATAAAAATACTTATACCCATGAGTGAAACCTTATACCCCATATGGGTAATGTACCTTATGTGCTATCCCTTTAACTAGTGGCTCCGCCCCAGGATGACACAGGTCAGAGGGCACGGCAGCAATCTTCAAGAGTCAGTTAGTGTGATGCAGTTATGAAGGCAGATGCATGATCCTTCCTGTGTTCCTGTAGTTATCCAAGCCTGTATATAACAGTAAGTGTCCAGCAATAAAGCAATGGTGAACCTGACAGCCCAGCCTCATATCTGAACAAGCAGAGAGCATAACAGTGGTGACGAGCATAACACCTTATATTCAATCTCACAGAATATTATCATTCTAACAATCACTGTATATATATATGTTAACAATCACATATACCTTTATGAATAAACAGACCACTTAAACCTTAAATAAAATGACAGAGCTCAAAATCAGAATTAAGCCCCTTAAGTAATAGCGTTTGGAATTTAAAAATCCATTGCATCTCCTCTTGACTTATTTTACACATGAAATCCCCACCCCTCCAGGTGTTCTCTACCTTTTTTATGGCAATAAACTTAGTTCCATTAAAGAAGCAACCATGCACATCCTTATAAAGTGTGGAAACAGTGTTTTTCATATTCCAGCTCTTCCCTCTCATACCCTGAGCTGGAAGGAACCATAGAGAACATGAAACAAAGGGATAGGAAGGAACTTCTTAAATACAAAAAGAAAAAAGAAAAGAAAAGAAAGAATTTGGTAATACAATTTATATGCATATATATAGTAGTCATTCCAAACAATTAGTCCATATCTTCAGAAAATACTGGCATGTATTAAGGAGAGACCTAGATCTATACCATCTACTTCCTCCTCATCCAAAAAATATCAATAGAGGAACCAAAAGTTTGAGGAACCATCTGATTAGGATTGATTTTCATAAACAGAAAAGAAAAACCTCTTTGGATGGAGGGAAGGTTTTTATTATTGTGGTAAATGTATTACATGTAGAAGTCTCCAAATTAAAAAAACCTGTCTACAAACTTTCAGAGATAATACTTCGGGGGTAGAATATAAAATCAGAGATGTACTTACCTGTCAATCAAAGAATGTTGTATATGTTGTTACCTGTCCATGTGGGTTACACTGTCTAGGACGCACAATAAGACCATGTTATAAAAGAATCCGTGAGCACTTAAACAACATTACTAAGGGATATGAAAAACACTCACTGTTTCCAAACATTATAAGGATGTGCATGGTTGCTCCTTTAATGGAACTAAGTTTATTGCCATAAAAAAGGTAGAGGACACCTGGAGGGGTGGGAATTTAATGCATAAAATAAGTGAGGAGGAGGTGCAATGGATTTTTAAACTCAGTCCAAACGCTATTACCTAAGGGGCTTAATTCTGATTTCGAGCTCTGTCATTTTATTTAAGGTTTAATTGGTCTGTTTTATTTATATAACATTTATATATACAGTGATCGTTAGTTAGAATGATAATATTCTGTGAGATTGAATATAAGGTACGTACATTAATCATATTGGGTATAAGGTTTCACTTATGAGTATAAGTATTTTTATTCAGTGTTTGATGTTTCATTATATGGATATTTGTCCATTAGAGTTCTTAAACATATTGCATTTAAAAGGAGTTTAAATTATTTTTAGAATTGAACCTACTTGCTCTGTGGGCTGTACACATACACTATATTGCCAAAAGTATTTGCTCACCTACCCAGCTCCTGATTTGGATGGGTGAGCGAATACTTTTGGCAATATAGTGTATCAAGAACCCTGTGGTCTGTATGGTACTATGCGTGTATGCCCTGGAGCGAGAGGATATTAAGCACTAGGGTTGCGGCATTTTACACATGTGTGGGGCTTGTAGCCCAGTAGAGAGCCAAGCGTATGTGTCGGATGAAAAACCTGAAGTAGATTTGCGGCCAAATACATGTGACCGCAAACTGCTGAGTGACCATGTTTGTAGTCCGGAGCACATATCATCACTGAAAATTGAACACAAGTGTTAGGACTTAGAAGAAATAAGAAGAAAAAAAGGAAATTAGGCAGATTTATTGGGTATTCAGGTGATAAGTGGGAATAGAAGGTTTTGTTTTCTTTTCAAGAAACATTTGCTTAATTAGGTCATATTGCTGATTGGGGATTTGTGCATGTAAATATTTGATAAATATTTTTAACATGCCCTTCTATATGTTTTTCCCAGTTTATAATATCTGTGTTATGTGTTTTTTTATTTGAATATACAAGAGCATTTTAAAAAATGGTGACCGTTGCAAAAGAAAAAGGAAGTTTTCACATTCTCCTAGCCCCCTCCATCTTGTCTCTCTCATGACCCCTCCTCTTTTCTTTGTGTCCAAAAAAAAATTTGCTGCATTTTTCAAAATGGATTCCTGGTTTCTTTAAAGTATTTATTGCTAAACGTTGTTAGTTTTAACCATATAAACTTTAATTAAACTTTCACAGGTTATTAATATTTTTTTTCCAAGTTTTTTTTTAATTTAGGTGAAAATTACCCGCTCATGCCAGCGCATTTTTCATATTGCAACTGATGTTGATCAAGCTAGATGGAAGATTATTTGATACCAATATCGATATAGCTATAGGAATTGAAGGAAATTTACTCAAACACACATTATCATTTCACATTACAATGTTACATCCACGGATAACAAGGAAGGAATTATCAGACACCAGGCAATAAAACATTCTAACAAAAGAAGTTGTATTTCATTTTAAATTAATGAAGGAAGAAGAAATTTTATCAACTCATCAATTACTCATGCGATTAAAGAAGATCATTGATTTGGAAATAAAAGTTAAAACACATCAATTGTGCCGGCTGGGTGGAGTAGAGGTAACATCACTGCTCTGCGTGGAGAGGCCTGTGGAGTCATGGGCTCGATCCCGATGAGCACCTCTCCAATAAGTGTCTTGTGCAAGACACCTAACTGTACATACTCGCCACCCAAGACTTACTTGAAAACGAGAGAAATCTCAATGTATCCTTCCTTGTAAAATCCTTTCTCAAAAAAAAATTACTGACATCAGTTTCACAAAACAGTTATTTTGAACCAATAAGACAGAAGACAAAGAAAGAAGAAAAATAATGTATTTTTTATATGTTGAAGGATTATCATTGTGTTGTCTAAGTGATAATTATTCTGTATCTTTTATTAGTTTATATTTTATTATTTTTGTTGTTTGGTTACAATTAATATTGCTCAAATTCCCTGACACATTTAGGATTATTGGAGATCACATCCAATTAAAATTAGAGTTAATTAAATGTATTTAGGAACATATAATTTAATGCATTTGCATAAATACGTTTCATGACATATATAGTGGTAAATGGAATATAGTTTAATTCAGGTCTAAATGATTGTAGGAAAGTTTTAATTCAGTAAAATTATAAATTGTTTTTATTTTATTTTTTATTTTATTAAGGATTGGTGTGTTTTATAAACACCAGTTTGTTTCATAACACCAAACAAGAATGGATAAGATATCAATAATTTATTTTTAGTTCTTGATATATTATTAAAATGGGTGGAGTATGCACTTTGGCTATTTCCCTTTTGAGCCAAAGTTGTGTATATATATATTTTTTTCTTTAATGCAATGAGTCAGAAGGAATATGATTTTCCTTTTTTGTTGCGTAGGCCTTGCGGGCACATTTTAAAATTTATTATCTGTGTCTCTTCTTGTGTAATTAACATATTTTTATTGTTTTCTTGCACTTGAGAGTGACAATGAATGAATGGATGTATATGATTAGTGAGTATACCATATTTTATTTTTTATTTCTTTATTTTTGCTAAAACCGTGTCACATCTTTATCATCACAAGAAATCTGACAGTAAACAATGACTGCATATGGAACGAATCATGGACATTTTGTGTCAAGGTCAAAGGTCACGGGTAATAAGCAACCAGCGTAAAGAGACAGCTTGTTCAGGAGTCCTTATGGCGGGAGCTCTGATGACATTCAATGATTATGCGTCTCAAGCTGGGATGTTGAAAAAGACCAAACATTGATCTCGCACTTTGGACTACGGTATTAGATTATGAGATATTATTTTTTTATTTTAATTCCCTAGATAAGTGTGAGAAAGGATTGGATTTGGGAAAATGAGAATGTATTTCTTGAGAGTGTGTGTGAATGCGTTTTGTGGAGTGAAGAAGAACATAAGAAACACACAGATATAGATCTGACTCATATTGATTATTAGATAAATGAACTTTTACATTCAAGTTATTATATTTTTATTGTTCGGTGAAGTACAATTTGGGAAATGGGAATAAATAGTTATTTAATGTCTAGATTAGGTATCTTGGCCTAGGCTCCAAGTGTGGTTCACTGGAAGAGTAAATATAGATAGATAAGTGTATTTTATGGTCATGGGGGGTCTCCTTGGGGAATCCATTTCATACATCGTAAAGGTAGTGAGGTATTTTAGGAGTAATTACCAGATTTTTTTCTTTCCCTCTAAACATCTAGACTGATCTAAAGGTATTAGGCGAAGACACTGTGGCCCCAGGTATAATTAGTTTAAATGCCTAAGTTTGGTTTATCTTGTAGATGATCACAGGTGATATGTGATTAAAGGAAAGAATTGTTAGATTTTAATTTTCTGTATGAATATATAAATATTCTATAATTCAATAATGATTTATAGAAGCTTGCTCTAATGCAAGACTGTGGTTCCCCACCTTTCCCCCCTTCCTTTATATGTGTCATTTCTGTAGTTCGACAGTCTTTTCTTACATAGGATGTGGCCTGTGTAGCCGATTTCCTGTTTGTGCAGGAAAGGGTGTGCGGGCATTGTAAGCTAGAAAAAACCTATCTCTGAATCAAATGTAGTAATCTTGTTAAACCATGTTGGTTAAACTCTGACGTAGAAATTTATCTGTATGTTGATTGGCTATAAGTTCTTTGAAATCTAATAAACTGGTCTGTCTAACAAAGGAATATTCAGACAACCTGATGAAGCTATATTTTGTGTGTAGCGGATTTTGGTCTCTCCGCTGATCAGCGCAGCGCAGCGTAACGCAGAGTCTTGCTTCATTCTGATATATAAGGAAGAAATGACAGACTATTTGGGATTCCATATATGGTAATTATAATAGAAAAATTGTTTTTGTTTGCTTAAGGTTATAATTTAACAATGGCGTTCTGACGAATCATGACATATACACATAGAAATAATATATTTTGAATCTCCTGAGTCTGCTGAAACAAAGAATATATAATTTGCCTGGGTTAACAATAAAATATGACTTCAAATCACATTTAAACATGGTGAGAAAAAAATGGTGAAAATGAACTCAGTACACCGAAGGTGAAATGGCTCAGCTGTGAAGGGGTTGAGAAACCAACAAGGTCTGGTTAGTGTCATTTCTTACTACCCTAAAGGAAATCAATAGTGCCCTGCAAAGTTACTTTGTACACATTGTACACAAATATTGACCCTTTCTCAACAAAGATTGAGTTAACTTGAAAACGAGAGAAATCTCAATGTATCCTTCCTGGTAAAAATCCTTTCTCAAAAAAAAACTTAATTTTGCTTCGCAATACATTGAAAAGCAGTCATTCGCATATCAAAACCCAATTTGCATATCTTTCTATAGCAACATTAGTGTGCCCTCTGTGGAGGAGCAATTATTTGTTTTATCCCTCTCGAGTCACCTTGTGTTTCTGTAAATAAGGTGCAAATATTAGGCTTGTGCACCGATTTTTTTTTCGGTTCGATTCGGTTAGATTTTTCAGATGTTTAAACTTTTCGATTCGGCTCGTTTCGACCGATTTCTGTTTCGATTCGGTTCGGCTCGACTCGTTTTTCGTGTACATTTTTTTTTCGGAATATCGACCATTTTTCGTATTTTCGTGTCACTTTGCTAGTTTTTTGTATCGACTTTTCATGATTTCGGAAATTTTCGTTTTTCGGAATTGTACATGTTTTCAGAATATCGACCATTTTTCGTATTTTCGTGTCACTTTGCTCGTTTTTTGTGTCGACTTTTCGTGATTTCGGAAAATTTTCGTTTTTTCGGAACGTCTGTTCTCCTCGTTTCAAAGCAATAAATTTCGATTTGACACATTTCGGCTAGGGTCAGACTGAGGCAGTGCGAACGCGCGTGCAGCCGCACTTAATCACGGCCGTAGTAGCAGCAGATGCCGGGCAATGACGGCCAATATACGAAGTACGGTCGCACAAAAGTCCGGCCGCGCAACGCAGGCGGCAAACAAACGCATTTTTTCGAGAACGTGAAACCACTAGTACTGACGTACAGAGTGCGCTGAGTCCGCTAGCGGCGTGTGTGCGTGATTAGGAGACGTCAGATGCTGCTAATGTCCGGCCAACATAATGTCCAGACACAAAAAGTGTTTTATTGATGATCCGTACAAAATCACGGATGAAACTGCGCATCGTATGACCGCTATCGCGTATTCCGGGGAAAAATATGTCCATTCGTTCGAACGCACTTTTTCACGGACAACGTGAAAAATGCGTTAGTCTGACCCTAGCCTTCAAGTCCATTCGAAAATTCCGAAAATATTTCGTTTCGGCTCGGAAAACTTTTCGGATCTGCCATTTTCGGATCTAAAAATTTTCGGAAAATCGGCCGCATCCGAAAACACGAATCGGGAAATTTCGTGAAAATTCGTTGGCAAATAGCAGTCCCAAACCTCCCTCTAATAAAAATGTTCAAATACTTTGCTTTACAACAGCCACGGATTTGGCTTACAATTACTGAAAATCTCTTTACAGTACAAATGCAATGTGTTACTGTATTTTACATACAAAGGCATTATGCCACAATACATACAGAGAGTATTTTTATATTCTATTGGTATTTTATGGATTTATGGAGTTGCATTGCTAATAATCTCATTATGATCACTACAAATACCCATAAACGGGAGATCTGACCATTTTTATAATCCATCTTTGCCTCAATTGCTGTATTTGACACAAATGGCATTTCTGCTAGTATGCTAATAATGCAGACCCCATTTGAAATTGTGCACAGTAAAGGACACCATCTAAAGTTTAATCCCTTTCATCCCAGCAGTATTTCTGTAAAGGATAAATGAATACATAAAAAATTTAAAATGAGCAAATTTATATTATATTGATCTTTTAGCTGACTCAGAATAACAATCTCTGTGCAAAATTGGCCTTTTAGCCCATATTTATTGTTATTTATGCTTCCCATGTTTCAAATGAAAGTTATGATATATTTTTTTCAACAAAAAGCACTTGGGGGTAAAGAGGCAAAACGAAAGCCAAATTTGCCCTTTAAAAAATATCTACCGTAGCACTAGACTGGAGGTTAGTGGAGTAGAGTGCCCTCTAGCTTTAGTCCAGGCAGTTCTTCCGCAGGATAGTATTTTCTATTTTGTGAGTTTTTTTAAATTTAAACCTAAAAAGTCTTTGATTCAGGAGTGCCTGCGTGCATGATCTATGTATGCTGAACTGTGTCTGATAAATAAAGATATAAAATATATATATACTGTAACAAATGTGGGTGTTTATGACAGTAATAAGATTTTTTTTTTACCAGTGGTTAGACAAGAAAATTACCAGAATGAACAAATGCTGAGGTAGTAAAGACAAAACATCTGTTAATAAGAATGTAGCAAAAGGCACAATTACAGAGCATAACTAAAAGAATACTATTGAAAGTGTAAGCAGATAGAAGGCAGAAAAAGGGAAGAAAATGATAGGAAAAACTAAAACTACAGAACACTAGACATGTGCACAGCACAAAATTTCGTTTTGAACTAATGGATTAGTCCTAAAATGCAATTTATTTAGTTGCTAAAGAAATTCGTTTTCAGTTCTTTGGTATGAAAACTAATTAAATTTCATCCGAAAACCAGTGGATACAATTTACTATTGTAGTGGCTCCTCAGAGGGCTGAGATCGCTGCTTGTTACAGTATCTCTAACTCTCAGCACAATATGGGCCATATTACATAGTTGGTGCGAACTTAAAGGGACACTCTAGGCAACATGACCACCTAAGCTATTTTAGGTGGTCATGATGCCCGGAGTATTCCCTTGCCTGTCCCCCCTCCCTCCACTCAGCCGATCTTCAGGAAAGGCTGAAAACAGCTGAGAGAGGCAGAGACGTTTACTCCGCCCTCCCAACTGTCAGTCAGCAGAGCGGGAATCATATTTCCCACTTCTGCCGACTTTTGCCGAGTAGGAGACGTCATCGCGCTTTCAGCGCGATGACGTCTCCAACTCACCGCAGAAGCTGGCGGCTCCCTCTGAGGGTTAGTGTTGCGCGCATCCTCTTGCGCGCAACGCTAATCCTCAGAGGGAGCCGGGAGGAAGCCTGCCGATTGGCTGGCTTATGTGAGAGGCGCGCATGCGCGCTTCTCACGTAAACCAGAAGCCAAGAAGCAAGAAGAAGGACGGGAGCGGAACAGGAGGGAGGTGAGTATATAAAAAAAAAAGACGCCGCTGGAAAGAAGAGGATTTTAGGGTAAGTACTACAGTTACAAAAAAAATAAAGATTTATTAAGGGAATAGGGATAGGTTAGGATAAAAAAACGGGGGGTGATTTTTTGAGTAGAGTGTTCCTTTAACCAGAGCTGTTGTAAACTTCCCAGAGCCATTATAGCCTATAGAGGTTTTCAGTTTACAACAGCTCTGGTTAAGTTAGCACCAACATTGTAATACTGCCCCGTGTCAGGCAAAGCTGTTACAGTAACTGACTGCTGCTCATCACAGCGCTCAGAGTTTCAGTAAAACTAGTAAATAATATTTTTATATATAAGAGGTTAGAACAATATTATTTCCTTGTTTTACTGAAACTCTGAGCACTGTTACAGTCAGTTACTGTAACATCTGAGCCTGATACATTGTACTGAGAGATAATATAACAAGCAGCCGATCTCAGCGCTCACAGCCACTGGATTTAAAGGGCTAAAAAAAAAAAACTGCTCCTCTCTGTATAATGTTTATAACATCCTCCTGCATTAATTTATACCCCTCTCTGTATAATGTATACAACATCCACCTGCATTAATTAATACCCCTCTCTGTATAATGTATAGAACATCCACCTGAATTAATGTCCCTCTCTGTATAGAACATCCTCCTCAATTTATACCTTTCTCTGTATAATGCATATAACATCCTCCTGCATTAATACCCCTCTCTGTATAATGTATAGAACATCCTCCTGCATTAATTAATGCCCCTCTCTGTATAGAACATCCTACTGCATTGGCATTTGGAGGGTGCAGAACTTCGGATGTTGCACTCTTCATTGCTGGTCTCCTTCGCTCCTCAATGTAATATCACAAAAAGGACTGAAACTAAGGCTGGGGTCAGACCTGCGCACTTTTAACGTGCGTTCTGGCGCACATAATTACGGCCGCACTAGCAGCAGATGACGGGCAATGACGGCCAATATATGATGTACGGCCGCACAAAACTCCACATTTACATCAAGCGGTCTATGAAAAATCCTCCACTTGTTGGTCAGTATGCCAAAGCTACACTCCACATACCGTCTCGCCCGCGACAGCCTGTAATTAAACACACGCTTCCTCACAGTCAGGTGTGTCCCTGAGTAGGGCTGTAGGAGAAGTGTGGATAGGCCGAATGCTTCGTCACCCATGAAGGCATAGGGGACTGCCATGTCACTGCCAGGCAATGGTGCGGGTCTGGGTATGTGCAGGGTCCCACTCTCGAGCTCATCCCACAGTGTAGAGTTCCTGAACAATGTGGAGTCAGAGTCTTTGCCGTATGATCCGACATCCACATACACAAAATCATAGTTGGCATCTGCCACCGCCAGTAGGCCAATGGAAAAGAAATGTTTATAATTTTGATACAGTGAGCCACTGTGCAGTGGCTTCATTATGCGGACATGTTTGCCATCCACGGCTCCAAGGCAATTGGGGAAGTTGGCTCTCCCCCAAAATCCTGCTGCAATTGCTACCCATGCCTCGTCCGTGGGTGTTGGTAAATATTGCTTCTTCATGGTTTCCCATGTTGTTTGGCACACCTTGCGGACGATCTCACCAGCTGTTGATCTGCCAACGCGGAAGTTGTAATGCAGATCCTTCAAACTGCATCCACTAGCAAGATACCTGGGAAATATGAATTAAATCTGTGTTATGATCACATCATATGAACCGACCCTAATGTCACTCTCATTATGTTTTGCAGCACATGAAATTAGCAACAAGTGGCGCACTATCAGGGACAACTACACCCGGGTCCTGAAAAAGGAAGCGGCAGCTGCGCGCTCTGGAGCTGGGGCAAGGAGGAAGGTGCACAGCTATCTTTATGCCGAACAATTGTCGTTCTTCAGGAGGACCCAGGAGCCAAGGCCAACTGCGAGCAGCATTGACCAGCCATCCACCTCTGGGTCACAGGAGCAACACCTGCCGGCAGGGGGTTCTGGCAGCTGACAGGAGGAGGTTGACCAGGGTGGCACGGACTCGCAGGTGGAGGGGGAGGTGGAGACCGGACCGGTGCCAGCTGCAGCACCGAGAGACAGCACCAGACCGGCTCACAACAGGAGGAGGGGACCGCCTAGCGACTTCGAGCAGGCCATGGTCAGCTTCATGGGGTCGCACAATCCACAACCTCCACGCTGCACCATCACTGACAGTGAGGACATGTCCTTTGTCCATTCCTGTCAATCCCTGCTGGACCAGATGACCCCGGTGCAGAAGGTGGAGTACCGCCGCAGATCCCTGGACCTCATCCATGAGATCCTGTCCCGTCCAGAACAGGGTGCGGTCTACTATGGTGCGGTGCCACAAGGCCACCATGCCACTGGTTATGCCAGTCACAGCCAGGTGCCACCCACCCATGTCCCATGTTGCTGGGCCTCCCCCAGAGTCTGGGTACCACCGCGGATCCACACATGGTCCTCATGAGCCAGATGCTCCTCTGTACCAGGATTTGTGAGGTGTCTTGTCTGTTTTATGTTTTTGGTTGACATGCTGTTCCTGTTGTCACTGTTATGTTTTGTCCTTCTTGTTATTTTCTTTTGTATATATGTTACAAATATGTTATTCATTTATTTTCTTGTTTATTACAATATATTTCTATTTACATACATTCTTGTCAGTGTCAGAGGTTTTTTTGGACGTGTCTTGGAATGTGATGCCTGCGTGTGGGTGGGTATGAATGTGTTTGCGTACATGTCACTACAGACCGACATTAGGGGCTCTGCACACCGAGCACATGTCTGCTGACTGGCAGCGAAGTCATGCATGCTGTTGTTTGGAAGTACTTACCGCAAAGTGATGACCAGCGGTCCTCCGGTGGTATGGCATCCCTCATGTTGGTGTCCCTCTTGGTCAGCGGCTCGCGTAACTGTGACAACAGTTCATCGAAGGAGGGGATGGACATCCGCATGTAGTTGAAAAACTTCACGGGGTCCCTCTCTCGCAGTAGCCTGTACAGCGTCACAAAGTGGCCATGCGTGTGTCTGGCAGCGTTGATGGGATGAACCCATGATCGCCGTTGTCTTTTGTGCTGGAGGTACAGGTAGCCCGTTGCAGCAAACACAAACACTTGCAGTGCATCCATCTTGGTGAAACACCACCATCCACGAAATGGCTTTTTATACTCCTTCACCTTATTTTTTGATTCACCTATTGATTTGGTTAATTAGATTATGCGTTTAATTGCAGATCCGTAGAAAATCACGCCAAAAAATGCACATCGTATGACCGTTTTCGCGTATTGCGTGAAAAAATACGTCAATGCGTTCGGACGCACTTTTTTACGTTTGCGTGTAAAATTGCTTTCATTTGACCCTAGCCTAAAATGTAGTGCATTTTATTTTAGTTTCTTTCGTTTTTTGTACTGAGCAGTTTCGTATCTCTTGAGTCATACTAAAACTAAATGATCTCAAAATTCGGACTAAATCGTTTTAGTACTAAAACGAATGCACATGTCTACAGAACACAAATGTTAAGGAATCCCATACACAAGACTGTCAGATCTATATAATAAAAAGTGAAACTCAGGAGAAGAGAACAATCTTCTGGACCAAATAGTCGATTTGGAAAGCGAGATAAATGGGAGATTTTTGTTTCTGGTTTTGCTATTTTGACCTAGAATTTTCACTTCTCCAGTTATTCTCCTGAGTTTCACCTTTCTTTGAATAGACCTGTGTATGAGGCTAGGATAGGGCTAACCAAAAGCTGGCACAACTAAAAATTTAAAAAGGAAGTGTAAATAAAACAGGAACTATGAATTTTAACTGCAAACAGATATTGTTTGTAGGATTGCAAAGTATGCAATACAAAACCTGTTCAAAATAGTCTAGACTCTAGAGACTGTAATTGCATCACTTTATAGATTTTTTTTAACCCTTTCCCTGCGAAGGACGTGTGGGGAATGTCCTCATAGGCTCCCGCTGTATGCAGAGGACATTTCTCACACATCATCCGCTACCGGGAACCTAGGGAGAGATACTCACCTCTCTCCTCCGGGTTCCTCGGCGTTCTGACTTCCTTGAAGTCAGACGCCACTTTTAAAGGCCCTCCCGACGTCGGATGCGATGATGTCATTTTCAGGCGACCCCCCCTCCCCCAAGCAAAGTCAGGAGATCGCCAGAAAGGAGGGGGGTCCTTTCAGATCCCTCTCCCTCCCGATCTGGAGGACCTAGCGGGAGAAGGCAGGCACCGCTTGGAAGGGGATAGTCTCCCCTTTTAACCGGTGCCTGATTTTAACCCCTGAGGCACCAGGCCGTGATCCGGCACCATTCAGCACTGGATCGCGGCCTAGCTCTGGTGGGGGCCACCATCTTCAATAGCAGCTCCACCTCCGGGTCCCTACTCATCATCGCGCATGGCATGATGATGTCAGTTAGCCAGGGAACCCCTAACTGCCTGGGGATTTCCTAAAGAAATCCCATGGTGGAGATAGAGGGTTCAAGGGAACCCCCTATGTCCCGACCGGTGGCAGCTAGATGGGTTTAGTATCATTTGAATGACCAGAGCATGGCCTTTCCAATGATACCAACCGTGACCATGTTCAAAGTACAAAAATAAAAATTATATATATATATTTTTTTTAAATAACTTTTAAAAAAAATTATTAATGCAGCAATATTGTTCCCATTTCAATTATAATGTGAACAAAGATGCTGCACTAACAATTTTTTTCTACGGGGGTGTTTGCTAAAAATTACGTAACCCCCCCAAAAATGTAACGAGTCCCCATTTCTAATTTTTTTTAACAAGCGCACCCCATAGAAAATATAACTGCGAAGGCTCAGATGATAAAATGTGGAAAAAAACCACTATACACGCTGTAGATGATTGAAAATCCGAATTTTATTGTCTGGGAGTCTGGGAAGGCACGCTGCCCCTCTCGCGTGTCACCTGACCCACCCACGTGATGCGTAGTAGACTCACAGCACATACGCTGCGAGTGTGCGACGCATCACGTGGGTGGGCAGGTGACCTGCAAACATCACGGGTCACGCGGGAGGGGGCAGCCCCGATCAGACAGCTCTGGATTTGGACTCCAAGAGTACAATACCGGAGCTGAGAAGTAAGGCGGCGGCCCACTGAACAGGATCCCAGCAACCCGCGGCCCGACGGGTCAATCCGCCCCACTCGCCCTTAGCTAATTTCGACTTGCCAAATGCGAGCAGGCGAGCGGAAATTTAGAGGTCTGGTATATAACACAAATTGTATTTCATTTTTCTTAGCATTTAATTTCTTCTTGTTTTACTTCTGACCAGCCCTTTTGAGTATTAACCTCCCTGGCCGTTTTTCCGAGTGTGGTTTGGGGTTAAATTTCACCACTGAAAACGGTAAACCCGAGCCACACTCGAGCTGGATACATACCTTTACCTGCGCTCCCTCGCTGAACTCCGCAATCACATTCTCCTCCACCGATCACGGTGTCCTGCTTCGCTCGCTATATCAGAATTGTACCGCCAGCGAGGTTAAACCAGCTGCAGAATCCACTCTATGCATGTATATACAGTATATATGGATGTATATTTAATCTTCTGACAGCAGTTAAAGGATTTTTTAAAAGTAAAATAAATCCAGTCTGGTTCTGCCGAAAAAATCCTGAAAAATGCCTAAAAGATTCTGAAAAAATCAATAAAGAGACTTTTTACTGCAGATTACAATAATAAACGATTTATTAGATATTGCATTAAAACAGGAATATTTTTGACATTGAAGCCTTTTAGCAAATTTTCACTGCTTTTCAGTGTTCTCTGAATAGATTAACCATTACTTCTCTATGGGGGATTTCACTGCCTTCGAACAGGCACCGTGCTTCCTGGCAGTTTGCCAAAATTTGGCAAACTGCCTGTGCTCTGAATAGCTGAATGGCCCAGAAATGTCACTCTACGTGGAAATTCCCTGTTCGGTGACATTTCGGGGCCAGATTTGCTCTTTCTGAATAACCCTGTAAGTGAAACACAATAGAGAAAAAAAAAGTGGTTTCCTGGGTGTGAAACTTGTTTTGGATGAGGAAGTAAAAATTTTACATATGTTTTTCAATACAATCACAATACAGTTCATCAAGTGCTTACACATGGACTGCTGCATTGGTCCTGCACTGATCATTTTTTAAGGCTTGTTGACCTGATGAAAAGACAAGATAAAATTAATGTTAACAGCAAGATTTTCTTTTGGAAAAAAACAACCTGAGATTCTGATTTGGTGAAGAGGACATATCATATTCCATCATGGCAACGGTGAGAACCTGGATTGAGCCTGTGGTTGCTACAGTCCAGTTTTCCTTTTCTTTCTATGACACTGGCCTCCTTATGGTGGTGAAGGGATACTATAACCAGACAAACTCCACAACTGAGGATGAAGTACAGAAATCCATTTCAAATTTCTACATTATCTACAACCTGCTGTATAAGCTGATCCCTTTGCTGTCTGCCTATATAGTGACAACGCTTGGGGACAAATATAATATGAAGATTACCCTGTGTTTGCCACTTACAGGATTTCTGGTGTCTAGCTTGGTGTTTCTTTTTGTGATTCTATGGGACTGGCCAATTGAAGTGATGTTTGGCGCTGCAGCCTTCATTGGGATGGCTGGTGGTTTCACAACCTACTGGTCTAGAGTCATGGTATGGGCAGCATTAGCTTCAACGGAAAGTCAGAGATCCTTGCGATTAATTGCAAATGACTGCATTTTTGGGATAGCGGGATTTGCTGGCAGCTTACTATCTGGACATATCTTTATTAATTTACAAATTGGAAAACACAGGGGTGTTGTTCTAGCCATTTGCTGTTTAGTAGGTTACACAGTCTGCCTCTTATATGTTATTATTGTTTTGAAAATTCCTCATTCTATACACTCAAACACAAAACCAGCAGAATCATGTATTAATGAAGACAATGGCATTGCAGAAATTCAGCATGAACCTGTGGATACTGAATACACAGAAAATAGCTGTTTGATTGATAACCATTCAAACGGACATTTGCAAGTAATCCCCAACAATCCTGCAGTGAAGAAGACTGTTTCTAAAGTCGCAATGTTCCTCCTGTTCATTAGTGCCAGTCTATACAATTCCTCAGTAAATGGTGCAGAGGATGTACTTTCCCTTTTTGTGATAAAGAAGCCTCTGAATTGGGGACCCGTGGAAGTGGGTTATGGAAATGCTGCGGGCTATATGATTTTCTTTACCAGTTTTCTGGGGGTTACAATTTTTTCCAGGTGGTTGAGTGACCTGAGCTTAATCATCATTGGAATGTTCTCATTTATCGCTGGAATCCTTACAATGGCTTTTGCTTCTCACACGTATGTGTATTTCATTGGTAGGTAACTACAAACATTTGCTTTTTGACTTTTGTTTGTTAAAAGTATAACAATTTTAGTCTATACATGTATATACCTAACTTGTGAACCAGTGGCGTAACTAGAAACCTGAGGGCCCCGGTGCAAGAATCCATGAAGGGCCCCCCCAACCCCCCCAAAAAAATCTATATTTTTACTGTTTTTGTTCCTGCAATATAAAAAAGATAGTATTGCCCCCAGCTCACATGGATATATATTGCCCCAGCTCACATGGATATATATATTGGCCGCAGCTCACATGGATATATATTTCCCCCAGCTCACACATGGATATATTGCCCCAGCTCACACATGGATATATTGCCCCAGCTCACACATGGATATATATTGCCCCCAGCTCACATGGATATATTGCCCCAGCTCACAAATGGATATATTGCCCCAGCTCACACATGGATATATTTGCCCCCAGCTCATGGATGTATTTGCCCCCAGCTCATGGATGTATTTCCCCCCAGTTCATGGATGTATTTGCCCCCAGCTTGTGGATATATTTGCCCCCAGCTCATGGATATATTGCCCCCAGCTCATGGATATATTTGCCCCAGCTTATGGATATATTTGTCCCCAGCTCATGGATGTATTTGCCCCCAGCTCGTGGATATATTTGCCCCCAGCTCATGGATGTATTTGCCCCCAGCTCATGGATATATTTTCCCCCAGCTCATGTATGTATTTGCCCCAGCTCATGGATGTATTTGCTCCCAGCTCATGGATGTATTTGCCCCCAGCTCATGGATGTATTTGCACCCAGCTCATGGATGTATTTGCCCCAGCTCATGGATGTATTTGCCCCAGCTCATGGATATATTTGCCCCCAGCTCATGGATGTATTTGCCCCAGCTCATGGATGTATTTGCCCCAGCACTCACCTTGCTCTGCGCTGTTCTTCACGAGGCGAGCGGCAGCTGGCATAATGCAGCTTGGCCGCTCGCCGGGAACCACCTGACCAGCGCAGCCGAGTTCTCGTGAGATCTCATGCGCTGGGCAGCTAGTTCCCATCCCATACGAGCGGCCAAGCTGCAAGCCAGCGGGCCGCTCGCAGAGAGAGGAACAGCCGGCGGCGCTGCTCCCGGAATCTGGCGGCAGCGCTGGGCCCCCCTCCAGTGGCGGAATGCCAAGGCCCGGTCGCAACTGCGACCGCTGCGATCCTGGTACTTCCTCCACTGTTGTGAGCAGAATATCTGGATCTGTGTTGATAAATGTGTGTTTGTGTGAGGCACAATACATTGGCCATATATCCTTTTGATGTCTAATATAATTAAGGATTCAGAAAATCATTACCTTTGAACCTTGGATGTTTGTACTGATGAAACATAAACGTTCGTACATAGATATTGCGATTATATATGGATTTTAAAGAAATGTCCTAAGGTATTGGAGAAATTTGGAGAAACAGATGCCAAATTCCTTTTTTGTTCAATTTTATTGGTGGCAAGTGTCGAAATGCACATCTTTTTTGGTTTTGATTCCAACTTTGCTACTAAAAAAATCCTGTGATCAGTCAAATCATTTATAGTAATAAATAGTAGTGTAGTGAGAAAGCAAGGTGTCCATTATGTTCAAAATCAATCTTACCATGCACGGTTTTCCATTTCTTTTTAACGTCCTTTTACTATTTACGCTGATTAGGCAAATTCTTGTAAATTCTCAGAAATGTTCTGAAATACAATTGCAAATCTCAAGTGAGGAAGAAGGCAGGCGTTCTTCAGGAAGGCCCGTATGCTACCCCACCACCAGCTGTTTTCTTGATCCGTCCAGAGGTTGGGCTGATAGAGAGTTTCGCAGCCCCTTGAAGTGGCTGTCAATGAACCCATACTGAAGCTGTTGGGATGTATGTTGGGTGCGCTGTGGAATTGTCACCACATGTCAGAGTGCATAAAAAAAAATGCCATTTCCATATGTACCCTAACTTTAGAACTGTAATGAAATTGTCGGATTATTCTGCAACATTTATCGGTTTTACAGCACCATACTAGCATCATTTTACTGAAGCTAGTAAGGTGGAAAATTGATCCTTGGGTTAGGGTTAGTATTAAGGCTACTTTTAGGGATAACCCTAAGCAACAGATTCTGCTCCACTTTCACTTCATTTTTAGGCAAAAGATTCTGCCCCTTCTTTCTTCTCTAACTTTGACTGAAAAAACTGTGACGATATAAATAGTTATGTTCAGAGGCAGGCACACTCAAAATGAGTGTATCCATAATAATGAATGGTTTATGTCATAATTAATCGTGCATCTTCCTAAATCTGATCTATGCAAAGTCAAAATTTTGCCCCTATCTAAAATTTTTGCCACGTAACCCCTTCACAACCAAGCAATTTTCGTTGAAAAAAAATGCTACCATCACATCTGTTTGAAACATGGGATGTGAAGTTAACAATTAAATATTAGGTAAAATAGAAATTTTGCACAAAAATTGTTATTCTGAGATAGTAAAAAAATTAAATAATGTTAATTTGCTTATTTTAAATTTTTTATGTATTCGTTTATTCTTTACAGAAATATTGTTGAAATGTAAGATTTTATATTCAAAAGGTTTTTATTTGAGAAATGTATCAGCAGAGCATCACGCAGTAAAGAAAGGTAGGCCTCGCAGGGCCTATTGAAAACAGCTAACAAAAACATACATCAGTCAACAAGGCCCGAACAGTGTGGGTCAGCAAAGGAATACATCCATAACATAATAGAACATAAAAAGAGGAGGGGGGAATAGGGGTGAGGAAAACCGACCGGGTAGGTCACTCAGAGAGGCTGGAGTGTCTGCTAAGGGGCACCTGGGAAAACCTCCAAGGAATGGAGGGAGGATGAGAGGGGGGACCTTTGTGTTAGATACTGTAACTGTGATAAACATAAATAATAAAAATGGTGCAATCTCCTGCTTATGGGGATTTGCAGTGATCATAATGAGATTATTAGAAATACAGCTCCCACAAAATACCAATAGAATTTGAAAATAATATCTGTGGCATAATGCCTGTGTATAGAGATTACAGTAACACCTTGTATCTGTACTCTACAGGTATTTCCAGTCATTATAACCCCCCGAATCTTATTCCCTGTACAGCAGTGAGTGGAGCCCTTCCCTGGCAGCTGTAATGCAGCAGTAATCTATTTGAACCTTTTGTTACAGTGAGGTTTAGGGCTCCTCATTGCAATAGGTTTTATGTCTCTCCAGGGTGCTTGAAGAGACATACAACAAAATATTTTGTTTCTCTTCAGAGGACACACTAACCTTGTTTTAAAATGGTATGAATATTGTACTTTGATATGCTAATGAGTGCTTTCCAATGCAATGCAATGCAAAATCCTGATTTTTAAGGGGATAAGGAGATTTTGAAGGGTGAAAATAGAAGGACTAAACATTAATCCCTCCTGATCATTTCTGCATGACCTCCCATTTTAACGTCAGAATGAGCATAATACTTTTAACCATTAATGGGCTCCCTCAGTGCTGGTCTAGATGTGGCAAGTTGTGACTGCCCTGAAGCGTCCAGCACAACCATTGGCTGGCTGTCTGAGTGAGTTGAAAGACATTGGTTGTTCAGTATTGACCTTTTGGGCAGCAGCCTGATCAGCAAGATTTTTTTTCAACTTTCCGGGCGGGGCTAAAACCCCCTTGTTTGTAAGGGTAAATCCCTTCCAGACCCCCACTGTGGTTAGGGTTTTCATCTGGCTGGTATTTTACCAGCATGGCTGGTATTTTAGGGTAACTGAACAGTGCTGGTATTTACTAAAGCAATATAATTGCTGGTGCTTCTTTTCTAGGGCCCTGTAACAATGAAGGACGATGTGTTGAGACAGCAGCTGGGCCCATTCAGCCCAGTCGATGTCCCACATCCCTGGTGGTCAAAATGGGAATAATGTGGTCTGTGCTTACTTCAAATAAATTATTATTTTATTATATGATTTCTCGTACACACCGCTTGTTTACCCCATGCAAATGTATTGCTGCTGTCAATTCTTGTGATGTCATTTCCTGTGATGTCGCACACATGCAATTAATTATGCAAATAAGCATGGCCACTATTATTTTTCTAGAAAGGTGGCAACCCTTGCTGTGAGGGAATGAGGATAATCGGGTCTCTGTGAGCATTGGTTGCAGTGATTGATCCCATTGCCTGGATGGTCCCATTACAGTGATCTCTTTTCCATAAAAAGCAGCGCATTTGTAAAAAGAAAAATCTTAACATTTGTCTCCCAGCCAGCAAAAAATGCTGACCATCAATGTTTGAGATGGCAGTCAAGAACGGAAGAGGCTAAAGGTTACCCATCCACTTGATTCCATATGTTGGGGTTAAGGGGCACTCTAGCACATTGTAAAGCAAACCTTAATAAATCTGATCTGATTGTGACAGTACAAGAATCACACAGGTGCAGTAGACATTGCTTATTTAGATTTCAGTAAAGCTTTTGATACTGTTCCACATAGAAGGCTTATCAATAAATTGCAATCTTTGAGCTTGGATTCCAATATTGTTGAATGGATTAGTCAGTGGCTGAGTGACAGGCAACAGAGGGTTGTGGTAAATGGAGTTTATTTGGCGCAAGGTCTTGTTACCAGTGGGGTACCTCAGGGGTCAGTACTTGGACCCATTCTCTTTAATATTTTTATTAGTGATATTGCAGAAGGTATTAATGGAAAAGTATGTCTTTTTGCTGATGACACAAAGATTTGCAACAGGGTTGACGTTCCTGGAGGGATCAGCCAAATGACAAATGATTTAGGTAAACTAAAAAAATGGTCGGAGCTGTGGCAATTGAGTTTTAATGTGGATAAGTGCAAGATAATGCACCTGGGACGTAAAAACCCAAGGGCTGAATATAGAATATTTGATACAGTCCTAACCTCAACATCTGAGGAAAGGGATTTAGGGGTTATTATTTCAGAGGATCTAAGGGTAAGTAGTCAATGTAATAGAGCAGCAGGAAATGCTGGCAGAATGCTTGGTTGTGTAGGGAGAGGTATTAGCAGTAGGAAAAGGGAAGTGCTCATGCCACTGTACAGAGCACTGGTGAGACCTCACTTGGAGTACTGTGTGCAGTACTGGAGACCGTATCTCCAGAAGGATATAGACATCTTAGAGAGAGTTCAGAGAAGGGCTACTAAAATGGTGTACGGCTTGAAGGAGAAAAGTTACCAGGAAAGGCTTAATGATCTTAACATGTAAACATGTACAGCTTGGAAAAAAGACGAGACAGAGGAGATATGATAGAAACATTTAAATACGTAAAGGGAATCCACAAGGTAGAGGAAGGGAGTATATTTAAAAGGAAACAAAGTAGCAAAACAAGAGGACATAGTCTTAGATTAGAGGGACAAAGGTTTAAAAGTAACATCGGGAAGCATTATTTTACTGAGAGGGTGGTGGATACATGGAACAGCCTTCCAGTTGAAGTGGTAAAGGCCAAAACAGTAATTGAATTTAAGCAGGCATGGGATAGGCATAAGGCTATCCTAAACAAAAGATAAATCCAGGTAAAGTATCCATGTAATTGGGCAGACTAGATGGGCCGAAAGGTTCTTATCTGCCGACATTTTTCTATGTTTCTATGTTTCTATGTCTTAAACTCACAGTTACTGTTTAAAAAGTAAATTATATAGTTATGAATAGTTTACCTATTTTGTCTTTAGTATGCAGGTTGAATTTTCTTTATGTTAGGACACTGGTGTACGCAGCCCGTTACATTAGGATGTGCACCCATGGAACATTTATTAATTGAAAACCTAGGTTTAGAAGATTTTGCACAAAATGCAAATTTTTAACCCTTTCACTGCTGAGGACGTGTGGGGAACGTCCTCATTGACTCCTAAGGAAAGATGGGGTGGAGATAGGGGGTTCCTTTGAACCCCGATATCTCCCGACTGTTGGCAGCTAGCAGGCCTTTCCAATGAGATATCAAACATGACCATGTTTAAAGTAAAGAAAAAAAATAATAAATGTAATAATAAAAAAACGAAAAATGTGTTTTTTTAAAACGTGAAATGGCTCAGCAGTGAAGGGGTTAATTACAAATAAAAAGCCTGTATTTATAGATACTGTCAGTTTTTATGCTATTCATCATGAACGCGATAAGGGACATCTAAAATATCAATGCAAGAATTGAAAGAGGACCTCTTCACCCAACATTAGGATGTGTCTGGGCACACCTATGTGTTAGGGTTACTTGCATGTTATATTCTCTTCCTGTGTATCAGTCTGTTATAATTTGTATTAGTTTATATAGCTGTGGAGCTCTGTGATACGCTCATACTCATCGTATATGTATATAATGAATATATTTTACGACAAAATAATTAAAGTGAAACAAATTTCCACTGTAAATTTTGCAGTTTGCAATTTTTGACCTTCCATTACCTTCCATTGCTTCACAATTCCTACAAAGTTAACAGCTCTAGCATGTGAAAGTATAAGAGTCATTTATTCTTCATGAAACCCTGCAATTCACATCGTATATGAATGATTAAGAATATGTAATGTCAAGTCAAATAATAGTGAGCCAGATTACGATATGCTTGAATTCTTCTATTTCTTCTATTTCAGCTCGAGCTGCAATGCTATTCTCTTTAATTCCAGTGCCAACAATCAGGTCTGTGCTATCCAAACGGGTACAGGAATCATCATATGGTGAGACAAAACCTATTAACCTTATTATGCACCAAAGACATAAGATTTCTGAAAATAGAAATGCACCAAGTGATCCTTATGATTTGCAGTATCCATGACAAGGAGAACTTTTTGGGTACATTTTGTAGCCAGAAGTTGCCCTTCCTGGGCTTTGGCACCACAAAATGTTAGAATTTGCATGGAAAGACAGGGGTTGATATGTGAGTTGGCAACCAGATGCTCCTACTGAGAGGCTGAAGATGACTGTGTGCGCGCATGCAAACATGTCCAGTTCTGTGTAACTGGGTTTGTCTTAGAAGATCTACAATAAGCATCGTTGTTTGCAATTTCAGCATTGTAAATGTTGGTGTTTCACAAAAGTTAAGTCCAATCAGCGACAGGAGAAGCTTGGATTTTGTTTTTTTGAAAACGTTGCCATTCTTTTAATAAGCACAGTGGTGTATTTGTGTGTTACAGTGAGAGTATTATTGTGTGAGTGTGTATTTTTTTGTGTCTTTCAGTATCAGTGGGCATCTGTAATTGTCTGTATCAATCTGTATCAATCAGTGTGTATCTAAGCTTAGGTGTTTTATGATTAAGGGGGATATGGAAGGACATAGAATGTTTAACGCAACAAGGGCAGATGTAACAATCTGTGCTTTCAGAAACGTATCCACAGTATGCCCAGGGCCAGATTTATACATAGGCAAAGTAGGCATGTGCCTACAGGTGCATGCCACAAGGGGGCACTTTGCTCTGTAAAAAATAGTGAAAACAAATCTATAATTTATAAGTATTTTTGGAGCTTTACAGGCTAGAGGGTCACAGAGTATGGCCTTTCCAATGATACCAAACATGACAGGTTAGGTTTATGTAAAAATAAAATAACAAATAAAATAATATTTTTTGGCACGCTGCACTATTGTTCATTTTACAATTATAAAGTGATGCTGCACTACCACATCTTTTCATTTCCCACACTGCCAGCAAGTGTGAAGGTCACGGCACAACACATTGTTTCATCAACAACCATCCCAGACAATGGCACTGCAGTGAGGCGAGACAGGGGGCTTTGAAACCAAACAAGGCCAAGTGAGTGATGTGTCATTGGAAAGGTCAGAGTTTGGCCCTTCCAATGATACCAAATATGTCCATGTAATGTTTAAAAATAAACAACTGGAAAAAATTAAATGTAAATTTTAATTTTTCTCTCTGTTCTAAGGCAGAGGCAATATATGCTTTTATTAATAAAGCAAATAATGCCACTGCACTAACTCAACTAAGGCAACGGATTCTGAATCTTTTGATTTGAGCACAGAGAGAAACTGTTTTTCCGTTTTTTAAAATGTCGTTTTATTTAGTTTGCCCCAAAACATAAATTTAAAACATAATTTTCGCTCCTTATTTTTTATTTGGGGGGGCCTCCACATTATTGTGCCTACAGGTTCCTGAGATGTAAATCCAGCCCAGAGTATGCTGCAAGAGTAATCAAACATTACAACCTTAACCCTTTTATAAAAAAGTGGAATTTTGCGGTAATTTTAATGGTGTTCATCGTAAAATGAAGCAAAGGAGTTACTGTTTGCTAAATATTTCATATTTACAGTTTATGAATCCACATTTATCACTACTTCATCTGCACAGTAGAACAAAAAACTAGGATTCTATGCCCATTTTTATTTGAAAAAATATTTTTATTTTGAAGTTAAAATTGCATCACATTTTAGCCATTTTCACCATGTTACCATTTATAGATAAGAAGAGCTGGGAAATATTGTCAAATTTAAAAACAATGTGTGCCTTTAAAACTACAAAGAAAATCTTAATTCCCACAGGGTTGACAAGTGCCATCTTGACATTGTATGGACGCTCAAAATCTTGTCCAAACTAAAAGAGAAAGCTAAATAGTAATTTAAAAAAAAATACACACCAATGAAAACTGAATGCACAACAATCATAAAAATGACACAATATTATCTATTTTTACACTCATTTGCATCATTCATTTCGAAGTGTGTCGCATATAAAAAGGTATATCTGAACCACAATATAAAAGCACTATCATTTTAATTTGGTAGCTACTGACAGTTGATCAATGGCACTATGATTGTCACTTGGCAGCTAAAAAAAGAGACTCCTCATTTGAATGGTATGAAAACCCTCTTTCAAATAAATGATCACGTGAGACATTTATTTAAGGAGGGTGTAATATGCACCCCTTTAATTTTTTTTTGAGAAAGTATTTTACCGGGAAGGATACATTGAGATTTCTCTCGTTTTCAAGTATTTCCTGGATGGCGAGTATGTACCGTTAGGTGTCTTGCCAAGGACACTTACTGGAGAGGTGCTCTGGCTGGGATTACGATCCTGTGTCTCCATGGTTATAGAGTAGTGATGTTACCTCTACTCCATCCAGCCTTGAACCCTATAATATATCTAATTTGGCAAGACATTTGTCTTTGATATGAAAATCAACTGGCAGTTGGACTGACACAAGGACACTTGTTTTCATATAAGGGTTGTCATGCTCCCCCTGGGTATTATGGAGGGCTACATAGGGGATACCCACCTCTTGAATTTGATTTATACATACATGGTGCTATTAGAATATTACACTTGCTGCTGTGAACTCCTGACAGTCACCACTGAGTGTCACCCCTCATTAGAAACAGGTGGTTCTCCTGTTTCCAAAACAGGTTCCAAAATAATTCTGAGTGCTCTGTTAGAGGGATAATGGTGCCAAAAGTCACCAACCCCCCTTAAAAACACAACCCCAAAGGCTATAACTATTAGTTTGGAACGTATCTGCAAATTAGAGAGTGATATGAACCTCCACACTTAGGCTAGGGTCAACTGAGGCAGTGCGATGCGCGTGCAGGCGCACTTAATCACGGCCGTAGTAGCAGCAAGTGCCGGCAATGACGGCCAATATACGAAGTACGTCGCACAAAAGTCCGGCTGCGCAACGCAGTGGAAAATGAACGCATTTTTCGAGAACGTGAAACCGCAGGTACTGACGTACAGAGTGCGCTGCGTCTGCTAGCGGCGTGTGTGCGTGATTGGGAGACATCAGACGCTGCTAATGTCCGGCCAACATAACGTCCAGACACAAAAAGTGTTTTATTGATGATCCGTACAAAATCACGGACGAAAATGCGCATAGTATGACCGCTATCGCGTATTCTGTGAAAAAATGCGTCCATTCGTTCGAACGCACTTTTTCACAGACAACATAAAAATGCGTTCGTCTGACCCTAGCCTAAAGGATGAACTCTATACTTTCAAAAGAGAGGTCTCACTCCCCTCTAAATAATGCACAATATGAGAAATAAATTGTATAACACCACAATTATGGAATAACCTCCCAGACGCCATCAAATCTTCCCCCAGTCTAAAGTTCCATAAGACTTCCCTATTAACATACCTCAATACAGAATGCACCTATAAACCTGTAACACAGTGAATATATTTCCTACATATTTATTCTCTGTGTTAATCTCTGGATTTGTGTTGTTTTTAATATCTTGCATTTTATTACTTTGTACTTGTGAACCTACTGTAACAATTCAATGTTCATGAACCCAGGACATACTTGAAAACGAGAGAAATCTCAATGTATCCTTCCTGGTAAAATACTTAATAAATAAATAACTGCACACCCCAGCAAAATAAAATATCCCCTGCCAGACACGTTTTCACTTTTTTATGGTGATTATATACTTCGGGGGGGGGGGGATTGAGTACTTTTAATTTTTCTGCATACTATTTCAATAGGTAAATCTGTTGGGGAAGACAGAGGCTGAAATGCAAACTCGCCAATATTTTTTTTTTTTTTTTTAAATATGTGCCCGTGGAATTAAATCGAGCCCAAAGTGTCTTAACAGTATTAATCCATACATTCACTTAGCATTTTATAACTATGTAGTGCTGAATGTTCTGTTTTTGAACCATGCTACGGAAACGTACCAGTAATAAGCCTATAATTTATTTTAACTCATTAATAAGAGATATGGATAGTTACACTGAACAGCGGTCACTTTCTATTAATTCTTTATTTTGTTTTCCAGGAAAAATCTTTGTTGTGCTCCAGTTGATCTTGACAGTTATGGGGGTAATTGCATCTACAGCATTCATTGAAATTTACCAGGTTACATTTGACTGGTTTAGTGGATTCTCTTTCATTGTGATCTTCATCATTGTAGTCATTAGCTTTATTCCTCTAAGGTAAATAATACATGTTTTTTTTTAATATGTATTTGATGGGAAAAAAAATCTTTTCACCACCCTTTCTCTTGCTTTTTTCCTGTTTTAAAGAAGGCAAATATATCATACATCCAAGGTTAAGGTGCAGGAATATTTATCTGTTCTTCCTTTGCAGGTGTTGATTTTGAATCTTTTCAATACTGAATGTGAACTCTGATTCTTCGTTTACACATGACAAGAATATTTATTCATATAAATTGACTTTGGTCAGTATTGTCAAATTTTTCAATCTCCTAAATTCTTTTAGGTTGATTTCTTGAATGAGATTCCTACTATGAGATCTCAAAAAATCGAGCCTCAAAGAATGCAAAATTAGGAATGTCTTCATGCCCTCTTTACACATACATACAGCTAACTCGTACAAATATAGCTTGACAAAGGCAGCACCGTGACCTTGGGCTTGGGGCCAGATTATCATAGGGACTATAGGAGCTGTAGTTCCAGGTCCATACCCCATTATAGACCATGTGAAAAAGTATATATGGAAGCACCAATTCCTGCTAACACAGTTTGATTAAAAGGAATGAGCAAAATGTGATGGGGGATAAGCAAGCGACACAACGGGATGGTGTGAGACGAATTGGGCACAGACACAGTGTGAACGACATGAATAATGGGGTTAAGAACATTGGGGCTGGAGATAATAAGTGGTGAGAAGAATGTGCAACTTACAACAATGGGGCAAAGGTGCAATGGGAGTTAAGAGGTTTAAAAGTAACATCAGAAAGCATTATTTTACTGAGAGGGTGGTGGATACATGGAACAGCCTTCCAGTAGAAGTGGTAGAGGCCAAAACAGTAATTGAATTTAATCAGGCATGGGATAGACATAAGGCTATCCTAAACAAAAGATAAATCCAGGTAAAGTATCCATGTAATTGGGCAGACTAGATGGGCCGAAAGGTTCTTATCTGCCGACATTTTTCTATGTTTCTATGTTTCTAAGAGAAATATGGCAGAGGCACAATATAGTGGAGAGTATGTGGCAGAGGAACACCAAAATCTTCAACTCCAAGCAAGCCAAAAAAAACTTTAATCCAACACATGTTGGATGCTATGAACAAGACACTCTCCTAATCTCCAATCATTCATAAAGTTGTCCAAAACTCATTTCTCTATGGCAGTTTGTCATTTTACTAAGCAATTTCTCCATTTACACCCCTTCTCACATAAGAAATAGGTCCATAGCTTGTGTTACTCAATTATCTTTCCAAACATAGCTACCTACTCCAGCTGTTATACGTGTCTGGATATAGATACTATACCTGATGGTGTTTCCTCTTCTGTAGTAAGTTGTACTCTTTTAGCTGTCTCCTCTAGTTAGTAAGTTTTATAAACAAGAACTATTATTGTGATTAGCTGCAGAACCTTCACAAAAATATAGTGCATTTTCATCCACAACAACACAACAAACAAGAAAAGGTTCAGTACAAAGACATGCACTTACTATAGACAAATATACTTTTGTTAAGTTGTGAAGGTGAACGAAAGGTGGAGAAAGTTTTCAAACATTCATAAATCTTTTCAAGCCGCAGAAGTGGTGGTGAAGTCTCAATACCAAACAAGCCCATAAAATGCCCCCATTTACTCCTTCTCATCTGCACTAGGAATTGTGAGAACAAGCTTGATAATGCATTTGAAATAATAATAAAAAAGCTAGTAATAATAATAACTTTGTAGGATTCTTTAATGTTTAGCACTTTTTCTTTACAAAGAACATACTCTAAGTGCACATCCTGCTTATACTGAACAAACATCTAGGGCCAGATCACTAATTAGATGTCAAAGGCAAGAAGCAAATGGAAAACGTTTGCTTCAGCTGTTTGCCATTTGCAGCTTGACTTTAATTTTCTGTAACTGTAACACTTCAATGTTCTTGAACCCAGGACTTACTTGAAAATGAGAGAAATCTCAATGTATCCTTCCTGGTAAAAACCTTTATAAATAAATAAATGTCTGTATTACGACTGAGCTGCTTTCTCATAATACTTTGCAGCAGCAGGATGATAACACCAGCACCGCCTCTGTTATCAGCTCCACGAGTCCATAGGAATCCATGGAGACAGATGCAGACCTACTTGAGCTCTACAAGAGCTCAACCGATTGACGTCTTAAAAGGCGGAAGGATTAGCAAAGGAACACTGGGAACTTTTTGTTCCCATGTTCAGCTGCCCGTGGAGTGAGGAAGCAGTGGATCACGTTACTCTCTGCACCAAAGATCTAAGGGGAGTATTGAATTTTTGGTGGGTTTGTGTTCTTGTGTTAAACAATCTTGCTGAAGCGCAATCACTTAACACCAGCCTTTGAAAAACGGGTTGTGATCTGGCTCCGCCTCCTATTACTTTGTTTATTGGACTTTGCAGTTATAAAGAATCATGTTAGTAAATACAGTTTTCAAGTATATATCAAATATCAAAAAGTTTTGAGAAGAAGGATCCAAAGTTATACACCTCGAGACCCCGGCTACATCTAAAATCCCGGTCACACACGAATTGAGACACCCGAAGACCCAGATCTGAAGCAAATGTTTCCCCTTTTTCTTGGATTACTGAAATGTAAACAAGCAATGTCTACTGCACCACCTTTCTCTATTATTTTTGTTATCCGATCAAAAAATTCATTCAAGATTAGTTTGACATGATCTCCCTCAGGTAAACCCATGTTGTTTCTGATCTTGTAATCTATGTATTCTATGTAATCTATGTATTTCTAGATGTTCAACAATCCTTTCCTTTAACATAGTTACCATTAATTTCTCCATGACTGAAGTAAGACTAACTGGCCTATAGTTCCCCGATTCCTCCCTACTACCTTTCTTGTAAATGGGAACAAATTTGCTAATTTCCAGTCTTCTGGGACGACTCCCGTTAACAAAGATTGCTCACAACCAGCTTCATTCTGGATTACCAAAAAAGCACATATGCTGTTAACATTAGATATCAAACTATTCTTTCAAAGACTTCATTAGACAATGCATGTAATGATAGAAATCAATGTATAATTTATTTATTCACATTTATTATTTCAGCATTGCATTCTACAAGGAGAAAACATGGAATGGGAATACAAAGGATGAGCCGCATCTCAGTGTCCAAGCATAATTGTCCCTCATAAACTGCATACAGAGACGTGGTTTTTCTATTATTGTTTCAACCTATCTTTTGTGGTTATTTATTCTATGTTGTACTCTTGGAAAAAAAAATCAGAAATGTTACTGTATTTCTCTAAGGAAATAAGGAATCTGTACCAAAATTTTAAAAAAATATTTTGGATTTTGGCACATTGCATTTCATGAATAAAATGACTGTGTAAACTCTATACTTGAAACTGACTTTTTTTTTTTTTAAAAAGGACACAAAATTCCAGAAATATAGAGAGATAAATAATATGGTCGGTCTTATTTTCTACTTTTTAGCTCTAATCAAAATTGGTAATTATAAAACTAGGGGATTTTTAGACAAGGCTAGATTTAATTAGAAGTATATCATTCTGGGATTTCCACAGAATAAAAAAAATTAACATATTATATCGGCCTAGGTTTCTTAAGAAAAGTAATACACCATGTGATTGGGGTATTATATATTTATGACCTTTTATGTGTACCTTTCACAATCATTATTAAAGGCATTTTCCAGTATTTTTCATTATTTTTAACATGGTATGTTTGCATTTAGAAAGCTCAAGCTACCCAAGGAGATAAAATATTGGAAATAAAGTAAATTTATAGAAACTACTCAACCAGCAGCTTCAAATGAGGGGTTATTTGTAATCCTACCTCATAAATTGTGTTCTTAACAGGTTATATAATTTGGCTATGAGATTAAAAACACTATTTTTGTAAGGGTTTTTGCAATATTCCACTCCTAATAGATACACCCCAAAGAATAGAAAAATTGGAAAAGGTAGACAATATATTTTCCAACAATGTGCCTTGTGGATATGTGGGCCTTGAAATGAGAGAGATAAGGGGATCTAAAAGCATCCATGGTGCAGTAGTAATACACCCAGCTCCTCTGTTTATTCTGGGTTGGTGACATCACCATTCCCAAACAATGCTGAGTGTACTTCCGGCCTTGTTACTGGTGTAGAAGGCTGTGATTGGCATGGGAAATAGATGTAAGTGATCCAGCAGGAGGATGTCATTCAAAATAAAAAGTATCAAAAGTCATTGTGCAAAGCTTTTTTATTTATTGCACAATTATTTTAGTCCAGACAACATTTTTGGAAAGATCAAACACTTATTTTTACAAAAATAGTTTATGGAGCTCCTAAACATTATAACAGGGAGACAAAGATATAAATGTACTGCTGCTTCTCTGCAGAGGAAAATTCTGTGACGTTTATGTTTTAGATCAGTGGTTCCCAACCGCGGTCCTCAAGTACCCCTAACAGGCCAGGTTTTAAGGATTACCTTGGGGAAATGCAAACTGAATCCTGCAATCGCTGAGCAGCAAATCATATCACCTGTGCTGTGCTTCAGCTATCTGGAAAACCTGACCCGTTGGGGGTACTTGAGGACCGCGGTTGGGAACCACTGTTTTAGATGATGCCAAGTGCAATATGTTATCGCCTCCACATTTATTCCTATCGTAGGAAATGAGAAGTTGAATAGCAGCAGTGGCATTGTGTGCTTTATTAGTGAAAAGCGGACAATGATGATGCAGTAGATGAGTTAGAAGGACTTTTTTTACACTACTTGCTTTTTGAAATTACACATCATTTTCCCTTGTGGGGTGTGCTGAAATGGAGATACAAGGGGTCTAAATAATTCACATACTCTCCGGAATAAAATCCAGCATTGTGAGCATATACATTTTAGATGACGCAGAGTGTTATTATGTACTACGTCATCTCCTTCACATTTAGTCCCATGGGAAAGAAAGTGCGTTATTGCAAATGCATTGTCTGTTTTAGTTCAATTTCGTTTTTATTTAAAGAATAGAATATAAATCAATGTCAATAAAACAGGTCACGAACAGAGGCGTAGGTGAAAAAGGAACAATGCAGTTAGCCTCTCTAAAAAATGAGAGACAGGTAATCAAACAGTAGAGCAGGTGACATCGACTCATAGTGGTTCAGGTGGGCATACAATTTTTAAGTTAAGAAAGCCAGTGATCCCCAAAATGAAGCTTTCAACAGAAAATAAAAACATATATGTCAATAAACAGTAATACAAAACAATCAACAACAAAACAACTATGGTCAATAACAAATCGGTGAGACAAAGCAATCGGACGACGACTTAGGCACAGGGCAGTCTCAGAAAACCATCAGCGCCGAACACCATGGGCTCCTTACAACTCTGGGACCACTTCCCACCAACCCCGTTTTACGTAAGGGCAACCACACAACCTGGGGACAGGAAATCTAGGGTCTGAGGGACCATGATATCAATAATCTAATGAGAGGAAACGGGAAATAGGAGGTGGTAGTCGCCAGCAGTCAACGGTGCTTGGCAACGAAATCAGTCCACCAGTACCACGTGCAGGAAATATTGATTATATTTATTCTCTACAGAAAGCTGCACCCATCCAACCATCTGAATCCAATCAAATACCATAGGTGGATCTCATTGCTTCCAATACTGCGGGATTAATGCCTTTGCAGCACTGAGTAACTGAATAGCAAAGGATTTGATATAGCAACCCGTCGAAACTGGGATTATGTGGAGCAAAGCTGCCTGATGCGTGAGTGGGATAGTTAAGGACATTATTTCCTCGATGTACGTGAAAACCACCACCCAATATGGAGCTATCATCGGGCAATCCCACCAGATATGTAATAACGTGCCTGTATCCCTCTTGCATTACCAGCACAATGGCGAGGCTTCTGGATAAATCACATGTAAGCTGCTCGATGTGAGGTACCACCTAGACAATATTTTGTAAATAATTTCATGATTCTGTAAATCCATTGAGGAATGAAAGGCAATCTTCAATACGTCGGCCCAGTCCTCGTCTGTTAAAGGGGGTCGAGAGGTCAGCTGTCCAAGTGTCCATTTATCCAAAAACAGCGGCAAACCTGGAGATTCAGCTGTCAGAAGTAGACATGTTTGTTTTTTTTGTTTCGGATAATTTCGTCTCTTTTTTTCTCGTTCTGTTATGTTATGTTACCGCGATTCTTATTTTCGGACAATTCGTATTTTCTGACAGCCGGTATTTCGTGTCGTTTCGTATTTCATTTTTATGAGTTATTTTGTTTTTCGGGTTGATTGGTATTTTGTTTTTATGAGTTATTTCGTATTTTCGGGTGACTCGTATTTTCGGACAGCTGGTATTTCGTATTTCAGATCACTTCATATTTCGTTTTTATGAGTCGATTCGTATTTCATTTTTATGAGTTATATCAATTTTTATTAGTTATTTTGGAATGTGAAACCTATTAATTAATTACTACTATTACAATAAAATGAAAATACCAGTTATTCAAAATAATCCCGTAGGTTTCAATGTAAAAAGAATTCCTGTGTTTATTAAATATTTATTCAACCGTTTATTTTTTCACGTACAGCAAAAAATCTCTTTATTTACTTTTAGGATCTTTTTAGACATTTTCCAGGATATATTTTTGTTAAATTTTATGTTTCCTAATTTATTTTAAAGCAACAAGGCTTTTTTCTTTGCTGAACTCAGCTGTATTATTTTCTTTCAGTCCGGCTGCGATCGGTAATGAATACTACTTTTCAGCACTATGGATAGTTCTGGAGCCCTGCGGGGCTGCTGTCCTTGGTACTTAATCAGCACCATGGATAGGGGGCACTGGAGCTATCCTTGGGGCTGACTTAGAACCAAAGACAGCAGCCCGTGGGGCTCCAGAGCTATCCATGGTTCTGAAACATAGTATTCATTGCCAAACGCAGCCAGACTGAAACAAAAATAATACAGCTGCGTTCAGCAATGAAACAAAGTCTCGTTGCATTAAAATAAATTAGGAAACATAAAATTCAACCCAAAAAATTCTGAAAAATGTCTAAAACAAAGTTAAAAGAAAAAATAAAGAGACTTTTTGCTGCAAGTGAAAAAATAAATGGTTGAACAAATATTTAATAAAAATGGGGATTTTTTTCCATTGAAACCTGATTAAACCTGTCGAATAAACCACTTAAAATCATGGTTAAATGCTATAGTTAGAAGTTAAGGTTAGAAACAGAGCTATCTATGGCGCTGAAACTTTACTATTAACATTCTAACTATAGAAAATAGTAGTCATTGCCAAACACAGCCGGACTGAAAGAAAATAATTCAGCCGTGGTCAGTAAAGAAAAAAAAAACTTGTTACTTTCAAATAGATTAGGAAACCTAAAATTTCACAAAGACATTCCAAAAAATTATTCTCATACACAGATAATGTTCCTAGACGTATTCCTGGACATCCGTTGTATACTGCAAATGTGATCTAGGTCTATAATTATACGGTAAAAACTTGGCATATAAAAATGCTCTTCAATGGACCAGCGGATCTTAAATATGTGCAAAAATCGCAAATTCATCCAAAATGACAGTGATGGTAAACTCCTATTACATGCAGGAATTTCTATTTCCTATAGTATAATGTATATAATAAAACCACATGTACAAATTCATACATAAAGTGCATGTGCTCATATATACTTCCTTCTTATAAAGTGCAAACACGAAAAAGTGTCAAATGTGATGTGCACAAAAATCAGAGACTGTCCTTATTTAAATAAAATGTTCAATTGAAATATTCCTAAAACCACAAAAAGTGCACGTGCAAAGTGTGCAAAATATAAATAAAACCATATAAGTGTCTACAAGTCACTGTACAGCATAAAAGTTGCGCTGCTGATTATGATGTCCTGTCATCACAGCCCTTTACTTCAATTGATGGATCTCCCTATAAATACAAGGGGAGAGAGAGAAAAAGAAAAACAGTAATAGTGCAGACTGTTTCAAACAGCTTCTGGTGAGCATATAATAGAAACTCTTTTACAGATTAATGAGCCCAATCAATCCCGGCTCTAGGTTGAATCGCTTTACACCAAATAAAGAGTGGCGTTCCCCTTCTTTGTGTCCTCCAATTAGCCTCAAACGAAATACACATAGAGAGACAGCGCTCCCATAGTATAATATAGTTTATAAACCACAGTGCTATCAGTTTTTACTCACCGATGTTGGAGCCTCGGTTATATCAGGCTCGGCTTATGAGCGAATGGTACACCTTAGACAGGTGGGTACCTAACCCCTTTTTCTTGAGACGTCTCTCAGCTCCTGTCTCCAGATCAGCATTGATGCCAGGATGGGGAGAGGAGGGTGAGGGGGGGGAATTCCCCTGTTGTTATGTTGCTCTCAGACCTCCGATTCCAGTCTGGGGGGATGAAGGTAGTGAATAAAACCAATTTCAATGTAATATACAAGAAAAAGTGAGGATAAAAATGAGGGTAAAAATAGTAATTTATTCGTGGGTTAAAAACATGGGGGGGGGTTACTGAACGCGTTTCGGCAGTTAGCCTGTGCCTTCCTCAAGCAGTATCCCTTACGCCATACTGCTTGAGGAAGGCAAAGGCTAATATACTTAAACCATCAACTGCGCCACTAGGACCCCCTAACCTTTCTGTATTACATTTGCACATTTTGCTGAGGTTTATGTGCAATACCTTGTAGGCAGCAAACCCTTAATTTTAGCAATATTCACCAAGCGCCTCCACAGACACCCATTTTTGTAACATTCCAAAAAATGCCTGAAAAATCCTAAAAAATTTATAAATAAAGAGTCTTTTCGCTGCAAGTGAAAAAATAAACAGTTAAATAACTATTTAATAAAAACTGGGAATATTTTTTATATTGAAACCTATGAGAAAAAAGCCTTGTTGCTTTAAAATAAATTAGGAAACCTAAAATTTCACCAACAAAATCCCAAAAATGCCTAAAAAAATCTTAAAAAATAAATAAATAATGAGACTTTTTGCTGCAAGAGAAAATTTAAATGGTTGAATAAATATTTAATCGAAAAGAAAATATTTTTTACATTGAAACCTATGGGGGAAAAAGCCTAGTTGCTTTAAAATAAATTAGGAAACAAAATTTAACCGAAAAAATCCTGTAAAATGCCGAAAAAATCCTAGAGAATAATTAAATAAAGAGAGTTTGTGCTGCAAGTGAAAGAAAATAAATGGTTAAATAAATATTTAATAAAAATGGGGATTTTTATACCATTGAAACCAATATGATTTGCCTGATAAAACCTGTCGAATGAACCATCGAAAATCAAGGTTAGAAATTAGGGTTAGAAGCTAGGGTTAGAAATCAGAATTAGAATTTCTAACCCTAATTTCTAACCCTGATTTTTGGTGGTTCATTTGACAGGTTTAATCAGGCGAATCCTATAGGTTTCAATGGGAAAACAAATCCCTGTTTTTATTTGTTTGTAATCATTTAGTTCCATTATTTTTCGTTTTGGATAATTTTCACTCTGCTTTCTTTTTCGTTTTGGATCATTTTTCCTTCCGATATTTAGTTTTGTTGTTTTCATTATGCTACCGCGATTCGTGTTTTTGGATCGATCCCCAAATTTGGGCGCCAGATTTTCGTACTTTGTAAACGAAAAAATAATTAAACCGGTGATTTTCATCCGAATTTGCATTCGGAACGAAACAAAATGCACATGACTAGTCCTTAAGCTTCATCTAAGGACTGGAGAAAGGCACGAGAGTCTGCTGGGGAGAACACGGGGATCCAGCAAGGAAGCGGTATTGACAGATGTGACCTGGTCGGGGTACTGGCATCTGTTACACCTTAATTATCTTTGGCGCTCATCATGAGGGAGGCAGAGTGCAGAAGAGACCCTCCCTTAGCTTCATTATGTAACCTGTGCCTCCAGCCAGTGGGAAGAACCATAGAGTTATAACCATACCTTATATTACATCAATAACTATGTGCAATGTTCATAATTTTCCAATTGTTATATGGCAGACTTTTGGATTCTGTGATACACTCATATACATCTCACATTACTGTGAGTTTTATTGCTGTGGAGCTCTGTGATACACTCATACACCCTGCACATTACTGTGAGTTTTTTTTGCTGTGGAGCTCTGTGATACCCTCATACACTGCACTATATTACAGAGAAGCCCCTTCACCTCTGTTAGAATCTCTGCACAGTCACTAAGCATTACATGTATATGTTTAAAAGCATAATTGATATGCATGATTTTTGACATATGCTCAGAATTTAAGGTTGGACATGTGCACACTCTTATACTCTTAACCTCAGAAACAACCTATACCTGGCACCAAGAACTTCCATCAGAAGCACTACATAGATTTTTGTATGTTTATTTCCTGGAACCTGAACATTATTTTGCATTTGCTTTTAGGACATATTTTAATACTGGCGGACAGGTGGCACCAATGTTCCAGAGATGCCTTTTTATTAGCACCTCTGGTAAAATTTGTGTATAACCTTAAGAATTACTTGTATATGTCTATAAGCATATATTTTATGTATGGCTCTTGTTATACAATTATAACTTGAGGATTGATTGCTTGCACATTCTATACACATTCAGCCACGTGCACCATATAACGTGTCGAGCCAAGAATTTACACGTGCTCCTTCATCTACACATGGTCAATATAGGGTTTATTCAGAGAGAGACGATCTGGCCCCAGAATGGCACCGAACAGTGAATTCCCCCATACAGTGCCATTTCGGGGCCATTCGGCTATTCAGAGAGCAGGCAGTTGGCAAAATTTTGCCGAAATGCCAGCAACTACGGTGCCTGTTCGAAGGCAGTGAAATTCCCCATATAGAAGCAATGGTTAATCTATTCGGAGAACAACGAAAAGCAGTGAAAAGTTGCCGAAATGCCCTGCTGTGCGGTGGTTTCATTCGTCAGGTTTATTCAGACGGACCCCATATCGCATCCATCAATCACTCTCACCTTACAGTCCTCTCCTCCTGTTTCCAACCCCAACCCTCCCAGATTGTGAGTTCCTACGGGAATAGGGCCCTCATCTCCTCCTGTACTGTTTGTCAAATGTTGTTCAATGTATTGTAACCCTGTCTATACTGTGCCTATTGTACAGCGCTGCGGAATATGCTGGCGCTTTATAAATAAAGAATAATAATAATAATATGCTTCAATGTTAAAAATATTCCCATTTTTATTCAATATCTAATAAACTGTTTATTCTTTTAACCCCTTAAGGACCGAGGACGTACCATGTACGTCATTGCAGCGGGTCTCTCTTAGACCCGCTGACGTACATGGTACGTCCTGCCGTTTTTGAGCTGCTGGAAGCGATCGGATCGCTTCCAGCAGCTCAAACGCCATTGCAGGATGCCTGGGAGTCCAGGCATCCGTGCAATGGCCGTTAGAAGTGCCGGGGCACCATGTGATCGCTCCCCGGGAGCGATCTACATCCGGTTGCACCGGAGAGGTGCCCGGCACTTCTACAGAGCGCTGGAAGCGATCGGATCGCTTCCAGCTGCTCTGAGCATATTACAAGGATGCCTCGACATCGAGGCATCCTTGTAATATACTTACCTGCCGCCGGTCCGTCCGTGATCGCTCCCCCCGAGCGATCACTTCCGGTAGCGGCAGGAAGTACTGAGTGCCACGAGGTATCGTGGCACTCAGTACAAAAACGATCACATCAGTGATCAGGTGCTCTGCTGGGTGCCTCGAGGGATCAAGGCACCCAGCAGAGTAAAAAAAAGTGGAAAAAAAAGTTAAAAAAAAAGTGAAAAAAAAGTAAAATAAAAGTGTAAAAAAAGTGTAAAAAAAGAAATAAATAAAATAAACTGACAGTTAGGGGTAGGGTTAGGGTTAGGGTTAGGGTTAGGGTTAGGGTTAGGGTTAGGGTTAGGGTAGGGTAGGGTTAGGGGTAGGGTTAGGGTTAGGGGTAGGGTTAGGGGTAGGGTTAGGGTTAGGGGTAGGGTTAGGGGTAGGGTTAGGGGTAGGGTTAGGGGTAGGGTTAGGGTTAGGGGTAGGGTTAGGGTTAGGGGTAGGGTTAGGGTTAGGGGTAGGGTTAGGGTTAGGGGTAGGGTTAGGGGTAGGGTTAGGGGTAGGGGTAGGGGTAGGGTTAGGGGTAGGGTTAGGGGTAGGGTTCTAAGGGCAGGGTCAGGGGTAGGGTTAGGGTTCTAAGGGCAGGGTCATCTTGGGGCTGAGTGGGATGTTCCTAGCCTGCCTCATCAGAGAGGCAGGCTAGCAACATCCAATCAGAAGTTAGAAAAAATCAAAATAAAATTTCTAATTTGTCAGGTCAGGCCAATATTTTGTAAATATTGGCTCTGACCTCTGTGATTCTCCTCCCTCTCCTCACTTGTGTTTTGGTGAGCGAGAGAGAGAGATCAGATTTGACAGGTTAGAGATTTTAGTGAGATTTAGTGAGATTAGAAAAATTGAGGCAGATTTAGAGAGATTTTAGGGAGATTTAGAAGAATTGAGGCAGGTTTAGAGGGATTTAGAGAGATTTAGGTGTTTATTTGTATTTTCTTGTGAAACCCAACGGTTCTTCTAAGAACCAACAATCCGCTTATATATATAATAATTATAAAATTTTATAATCTATTATATATAATGTCTGAGAGGGTGTACAGCGCCGAGGAGGCATATGCCATCCTGGCGTCAGAATCTGAGGCATCTGCGTCAGACTCAGACCCTCATTTCGACCCCGCTAACTGCTCAGAGGCGTCGCTAGATACATTATCTATGCTGGCTGATGTATCTAGTGATGTTTCTGATGCAGATCCTGGGTCACCACCTGCCAGCAGGAGACGCACAGCTCCAGCTGAGGAGTGGGTAGTGCCTCATCGCCAGAGGCCAGATATCCCTCCTTTCACGGCAAATCCTGGCATCAATATTGATGTTGCAGGATTTACCGCCACACAGTTTTTGCAGGTGTTTATGGGGGATGATTTGTTGGGCCACATCGTGGCCCAATCAAATCTGTATGCCCATCAGCATTGTGCTGCGAAGCCAGACTCCTACTTGGCAAGGCAGCAATGGACCCCGCTAGATGTGCCAGAATTTCTGAAATTCTGGGCACTTACTATGCTGAGGGCATCATAAAGAAGCCCTCAATTCGCTCCTGCTGGAGCAGTAGCCCCATCTGCTCTACCCCCATTTACCTCCAATCAATGTCACGTAGAAGGTATGAAAACATTTTGCGTTTCATGCACTTCAGTGACAACAGCCTGTGCTCCCCTAGAGAGCATCCCCAGTTTGACAGGCACCAGACTTTTACATTTTATTCGTACATTTTTATGTTCTACAATTGGTGCTGTATTTTGCCAAAATCTTTGCACACCTATGCATGGGGGGCATGGGTGTACTCAGGAGATCTTGCAGAAAACAACCTGGAGAGTTTTCATGCAGTAACAACAGTGTCTGCTAAGGCTAGGGTCAGACGAGCGTGATTTCTACGGACTGTACGTCCGTGCAGTACGGACATCGTCAGTACGGAAGACGCAGTAGTGGTCACACAGTCCGTTTTTTCACTGACATTTATTTTTTGACAGATGTAGGAGGGACAATAAATTCAATTGCAAAACCATTTTGTCCGTGAAAAATGCAGGACGTATAAATGCAGTCCGTCTGACCACGTTCCATCACTCACACACAAAGCTATGCAGACGTTGCGGACGCAGCGCACTTTGTGCGGCCGTTCTAGCGGTTCTACGTTCTTGCCTGCCTTGCGTCCGTGGGCCGCGGCCGTTGTGCGTCCGCAGTTCAGTGCGGACGTACTTCGTGTGTCGGGCTCCATTGGACTTTATGTCATGCTATCACGGACGTACTTTTAGGCGCGATCACGGACGTGAACACTACGCTCGTCTGACCCTAGCCTAAATCACAGTCCAAAACTACTGTGGGCGTAAAAATCTGAAATTTGAAAAATTACCGCCACACACCTTGTTGCCAAATGTTTTGGGCTAAAACCGTTGCATCCATGGCATCAAAGCACTCCATATGCAATACCTTGGGGTGTCAACATAACAAATATAAACAATTTTCTGGCAATAATTCAAACTGGGGTATGCGGTAGACCCAAAACCAAAGATAGGCCTAGCTGAAGAAATAATCTCAATTTCAACTCTAATGACAAAGTCATAAAAATTGTATTTGAACCTTCCAAAATCCTGGCAAACCTAGGCATGGGGGGCATGGGTGTACTCAGGAGATCTTGCAGAAAACAACCTGGAGAGTTTTCATGCAGTAACAAACAACAGTGTCTGCTAAATCACAGTCCAAAACTACTGTGGGCGTAAAAATCTGAAAATTGAAAAATTACCGCCACACACCTTGTTGCCAAATGTTTTGGGCTAAAACCGTTGCATCCATGGCATCAAAGCACTCCATATGCAATACCTTGGGGTGTCAACATAACAAATATAAACAATTTTCTGGCAATAATTCAAACTGGGGTATGCGGTAGACCCAAAACCAAAGATAGGCCTAGCTGAAGAAATAATCTCAATTTCAACTCTAATGACAAAGTCATAAAAATTGTATTTGAACCTTCCCAAAATCCTGGCAAACCTAGGCATGGGGGGCATGGGTGTACTCAGGAGATCTTGCAGAAAACAACCTGGAGAGTTTTCATGCAGTAACAAACAACAGTGTCTGCTAAATCACAGTCCAAAACTACTGTGGGCGTAAAAATCTGAAAATTGAAAAATTACCGCCACACACCTTGTTGCCAAATGTTTTGGGCTAAAACCGTTGCATCCATGGCATCAAAGCACTCCATATGCAATACCTTGGGGTGTCAACATAACAAATATAAATTTTTTTTGGCAATAATTCAAACTGGGGTATGCGGTAGACCCAAAACCAAAGATAGGCCTAGCTGAAGAAATAATCTCAATTTCAACTCTAATGACAAAGTCATAAAAATTGTATTTGAACCTTCCCAAAATCCTGGCAAACCTAGGCATGGGGGGCATGGGTGTACTCAGGAGACCTTGCAGAAAACAACCTGGAGAGTTTTCATGCAGTAAAAAACAACAGTGTCTCCTAAATCACAGTCCAAAACTGATGTGGGTGTGAAAATGAAAAATGACCACCAAACAGTATCTAATTTGTTTGGAGCAAACGGATGCATCCATAGCATAAAAACACTCCATTTACAATACTTTGGGGTGTTAGCTTACCAAATATATGCACGTTCATAAAACTGGGGTATGTAAAAAGGCCCCTAAAAAGAAGATAAGCAAAGAAGATACTGTATGTCAAATTAGAAAATTGACAAGCACATGTCAAAGATTGGCGTAGCACCCCAAAACAAAACAGAACAAATCTATATATGGGTGGTATCAATTTACTCAGAAGATGTTGCTGAACATATTTTGGGGTGTTTTTTGGCAGTAACCCATAACTGGATTTGACAATTCATGCCTAAAGTACAATGTGTGTGAAAAATAACACAAAAAGTGACTACCTGAAAGATTGACAAAGAGCTAGTGCATGGAAAGTGTTAAAATACAACTCTTTGAAGCACCCTAGGGTGTGCCCTTTCTAAAAATATATGGTTTGATGGGGGTAAATTACTTTGGCCGGCTTCAAAAATGTCCCAAATAGGACATGGGTGCATGATGACGAAATGTGAAAATTCCAAGTTGGAAAACTGAAATGCGCACCCCCCAAATAAGGCCTTTTAGCCCCCAAATGACCCGACATACCTATACATGGGTGGTATCAATTTACTCAGAAGATGTTGCTGAACATATTTTGGGGTGTTTTTTGGCAGTAACCCATAACTGGATTTGACAATTCATGCCTAAAGTACAATGTGTGTGAAAAAATAACACAAAAAGTGACTACCTGAAAGTTTGACAAAGAGCTAGTGCATGGAAAGTGTTAAAATACAACTCTTTGAAGCACCCTAGGGTGTGCCCTTTCTAAAAATATATGGTTTGATGGGGGTAAATTACTTTGGCCGGCTTCAAAAATGTCCCAAATAGGACATGGGTGCATGATGACGAAATGTGAAAATTCCAAGTTGGAAAACTGAAATGCGCACCCCCAAATAAGGCCTTTTAGCCCCCAAATGACCCGACATACCTATACATGGGTGGTATCAATTTACTCAGAAGATGTTGCTGAACATATTTTGGGGTGTTTTTTGGCAGTAACCCATAACTGGATTTGACAATTCATGCCTAAAGTACAATGTGTGTGAAAAATAACACAAAAAGTGACTACCTGAAAGATTGACAAAGAGCTAGTGCATGGAAAGTGTTAAAATACAACTCTTTGAAGCACCCTAGGGTGTGCCTTTCTAAAAATATATGGTTTGATGGGGGTAAATTACTTTGGCCGGCTTCAAAAATGTCCCAAATAGGACATGGGTGCATGATGACGAAATGTGAAAATTCCAAGTTGGAAAACTGAAATGCGCACCCCCCAAATAAGGCCTTTTAGCCCCCAAATGACCCGACATACCTATACATGGGTGGTATCAATTTACTCAGAAGATGTTGCTGAACATATTTTGGGGTGTTTTTTGGCAGTAACCCATAACTGGATTTGACAATTCATGCCTAAAGTACAATGTGTGTGAAAAAATAACACAAAAAGTGACTACCTGAAAGATTGACAAAGAGCTAGTGCATGGAAAGTGTTAAAATACAACTCTTTGAAGCACCCTAGGGTGTGCCCTTTCTAAAAATATATGGTTTGATGGGGTAAATTACTTTGGCCGGCTTCAAAAATGTCCCAAATAGGACATGGGTGCATGATGACGAAATGTGAAAATTCCAAGTTGGAAAACTGAAATGCGCACCCCCCAAATAAGGCCTTTTAGCCCCCAAATGACCCGACATACCTATACATGGGTGGTATCAATTTACTCAGAAGATGTTGCTGAACATATTTTGGGGTGTTTTTTGGCAGTAACCCATAACTGGATTTGACAATTCATGCCTAAAGTACAATGTGTGTGAAAAAATAACACAAAAAGTGACTACCTGAAAGATTGACAAAGAGCTAGTGCATGGAAAGTGTTAAAATACAACTCTTTGAAGCACCCTAGGGTGTGCCCTTTCTAAAAATATATGGTTTGATGGGGGTAAATTACTTTGGCCGGCTTCAAAAATGTCCCAAATAGGACATGGGTGCATGATGACGAAATGTGAAAATTCCAAGTTGGAAAACTGAAATCCGCACCCCCCAAATAAGGCCTTTTAGCCCCCAAATGAGCCGACATACCTATACATGGGTGGTATCAATTTACTCAGAAGATGTTGCTGAACATATTTTGGGGTGTTTTTTGGCAGTAACCCATAACTGGATTTGACAATTCATGCCTAAAGTACAATGTGTGTGAAAAAATAACACAAAAAGTGACTACCTGAAAGATTGACAAAGAGCTAGTGCATGGAAAGTGTTAAAATACAACTCTTTGAAGCACCCTAGGGTGTGCCCTTTCTAAAAATATATGGTTTGATGGGGGTAAATTACTTTGGCCGGCTTCAAAAATGTCCCAAATAGGACATGGGTGCATGATGAGACGAAATGTGAAAATTCCAAGTTGGAAAACTGAAATGCGCCCCCCAAATAAGGCCTTTTAGCCCCCAAATGACCCGACATACCTATACATGGGTGGTATCAATTTACTCAGAAGATGTTGCTGAACATAGTTTGGGGTGTTTTTTGGCAGTAACCCATAACTGGATTTGACAATTCATGCCTAAAGTACAATGTGTGTGAAAAAATAACACAAAAAGTGACTACCTGAAAGATTGACAAAGAGCTAGTGCATGGAAAGTGTTAATACAACTCTTTGAAGCACCCTAGGGTGTGCCCTTTCTAAAAATATATGGTTTGATGGGGGTAAATTACTTTGGCCGGCTTCAAAAATGTCCCAAATAGGACATGGGTGCATGATGACGAAATGTGAAAATTCCAAGTTGGAAAACTGAAATGCGCACCCCCCAAATAAGGCCTTTTAGCCCCCAAATGACCCGACATACCTATACTTGGGTGGTATCAATTTACTCAGAAGATGTTGCTGAACATATTTTGGGGTGCTTTTTGGCAGTAAACCTTAAAGTTCACAGTACATGTATTCTTAAATTGCGTTCAAAAAAAAAATCACCAAATTTTTTTTTTTTCTCAAACTTTGGCATAGATTTGTGGTAAAATGGTTTGCATGGAAAGAGTCAAAATACCCCAAGTTTAATACCTTGATTTGTGTACTTTAAAAAAATATGTATATGTGGAGGGTTATTCAGGAATTAGTGACAGATATCAGTGTTACAATGTCACTATCACTAGTTTTGAAAATAAACTCTTTGGAAATGGCAAAGTGCTACTTGCACTTATTGTTGCATAAAATAAGGAAAAAAGCGAGGAATATGTAAACATTGGGTATTGCTAAACTCAGTACTAAATTTAGAAACTACTAAGGAATAAATTTTTTTTGACGGTTGTTGATACATAAGAAATTTTGGGGGTCAAAGTTCGAAAAAGTGGTGTTTTTTCAATTTTTGTGTCATATTTCACAATATTTTTTATAAATTATATGAAATGATGAAAAAAATGGTATCTTTATAAAGTCCATTTAGTGACGAGAAAAACAGTGTAAATATGTGTGGGTTACATAAACGAGTAAGAGGAAAATTTGACGTAAACACTAAGAGCGCAGAAACATAAAAACAGCTGCGGTCACGAACGGACGGATTTGTGTAAAACCGCCCGGTCACTAAGGGGTTAATCTGCAGTAAAAAGTCTCTTTATATATAGATTTTTCAGGATCTTTTAGGCTAGGGTCAAACGAAAACATTTTTACACGCGAACGTAAAAAAGTGCGTCCGAACGCATTGATGTATTTTTTCACGGAATATGCGAAAACGGTCATACGATGCGCATTTTCGTGCGTGATGTTTTACGAATCCAAAAGGGAAACTTTTTGCGTCTGGACGTTATGTTGGCCGGACATGAGCAGGGTCTGACGTCTCCAAAATCACACACACACACCGCTAGCGGGCGCAGCGCACTCTGTACGTCCGTACTAGCGGTTCTGCGTTCTCGAAAAAATGCGTTAATTTTCCACTTGCGTTGCGCGGCCGGACTTTCGTGCGACCGTACTTCGTATATTGGCCGTCATTGCCCGTCATTTGCTGCTAGTGCGGCCGTGATTAAGTGCGCCTAAACGCACGTTAAAAGTGCGCTGGTCTGACCCCAGCCTTAGGCATTTTTCAGGAAAGAAAATTTTCCATTTTTTTAATAGCGGTTTTTCTTTTTTCTGTAACAGACCTTTATATTATCATTCATAGGACCTTATATGTTAATTTCAGACATTTTTGTTCAGTAGTTTTTTGCAAACAGCATTTCAATTTTGACACTTTCAATCGTATTGTTTTTAGTTTTTTTTACCCGTCCAGCAGCTTGTCGGCTTTTCCATGCGGCGGATGTCCAGTGAGTTGGTGGTGGTAGGTGACGGGTCTGCGGAAGGCTTGGGTTTTGCGGCGGCGGCCTGCGGGTTGGCAGTGGCATTCGACGGCTGATTCCCTCCATTTCGGGGACCCTGCGGTGAATGCTGAAGTCACAATAGGGTGAGGAAATTAGATTCCCCGAAGTGCAGGTAACGAGAGAGCACCAAAAATGTCGGCGACGTTTCGGTGCTCTCTGAATAACCCCCTATATTAGCAGGCTATAAAATAGACCTGTATTCTGGCGCCACCTAGTGGTTCCTTAGTGGTTAAACAGCACAAGGTGTGTAAAAGGAGGATGTAAATATATAAAATTTAAAGACAAAATACACAAAGTGTAAATTATAGATGGAAGCCAATAATTGTAGACAATACATGACAATACATGACTAACTAAATTAATTTAGTCCATAGACTGATATAGCTCCCAATACTGCAGATAAATACAGTCAGCAGTGTGGTAGTCAGGGGTAAACCCGTATGCTACATATAAAATAGACAAATAAATATGGAGTACAGCAGCTAGTCTCATTCACCAGGTGGTATATCCCTAACCACCAATCAATAGTAAAGTACCAAAATTAAAAAATGTGATGGAGTCCAGCGCTTATTTCAAATACAGTCTGAGGTTCAATAGTAAGCAGGATCAATATTGATAGAAACAATCCTCAATCCATGTGTTGTGGTCCTTCATACCTCAAATAAATCATAAGTACAAAACATAGTGCAGTATCATTTAACATATATAAATATACAGGTGTAGCAGAGAAAGAAATAGAATGTATAAATGGAAAAACTTAGCGTATAAGAAACCCACCAATCAAGTCAGTGAGAACAAAGTATAATCTAGTAAACAAAACAATTGGGGGGGGGGGTAACCCGTGATAATAACTGAAAATAATAAAGTTTACAGGATAGAAGAAAAAGGTACTGGATTTAATTAATAGTAATGTATGGATCGAAAAAAGAAAAAAACAACTTTTTATTGCGTCCTTATAAGGGAGGTTACACAAAATATTGTGCTGAATTCACAACAAACTGGTGTCATGAACGAGCCGTAACACACAAACCACAAGATATATAAAGTGTAGACAAAACGAAAGGTAGAAATGAAGAACTGATTAAAACTACTTCCAATAAGAATATTGGAGGTAACCCACACTGTCCTGCTGGATAAGACGTGATTTGCAAATTTGACGCAATGTCATAAAAAATTAACCTCGTCTTGTGAGATCAAGCGAATGCAAGAGGTCGCAGACCAGCAGGATCTATGGTGCTGCGAAATATAACAGTGAAAACCTACTGAGGCATATTCTCACTGAACAGTTGTTTGGAAAACGACCTTCATAGGTCTGCATGTATATAGGGCACTAATAAACAGAAACATCCCCAAAGTAAAGTGCAACAGGTGATTAATAGGAATATTCTCAAGAGTAGTTAAAAGGAGATTTCACTGTGCATACAATTCACACTGCATAAGGCTCAATCTACCACAGAAGAAGAGCCCGATTACAAGCGTGTGTGGGGTTCAATGCCCCACAGCATACCGCTGTACGGTCAAAGCTTATGGGCAAACCGCCCTATACCTTCATCAATTTAAAGGAGCAGTTGATATGAAAGCACACATGTGGGTAAAATTTTAAAAAAATTCCTTTGTCAGTTCATTAACTCGGCTCAACGCATTTCCCTGCCTATAGCAGCATCATCAGGAGGAGAAAATTGCTTTTCTGTATTTACATTATACCCACTGAGGAAGCCTTTATGGCGAAACGCGTCTGTGGTATATTGTTTTTGTTTTAATAATAAATTAAATAAGTTTCTAAGTGGTAGAGGCCAAAACAGTAATTGAATTTAAGCAAGCATGGGATAGGCATAAGGCTATCCTAAACAAAAGATAAATCCAGGTAAAGTATCCATGTAATTGGGCAGACTAGATGGGCCGAAAGGTTCTTATCTGCTGACATTTTTCTATGTTTCTATGTTTAATTACTTTTTTAATCGATACTACCTGTCCTGCTCCTTACCTGGAAGACCTAGAATCCAGCTGCTTCCTGAGGACTACCCAGAAGAGATGGGAGATCCAGTGCTCCCTTGATTCGCTGGCTGCCAATATTTTGGTGCCTCTTATCCAAGGGCACCAAGAAATGTGAGTAAATGACCATTATTTATCATTTAAATCCAGGTAAACAGTCTGCGCACATTCTATATGTTTTATATTGAGTTGTATGGCCTAAATGAACACTGGAACCAAAGGAGGTCCTAGAAGATAGAGCCATTGAGTACAAACGCTGATACCCACCATTCTTTGGATTATCTGATGCTATCAGTTCCTCGTACCCCCACCCCCAACTTTCGTCTTCAGGACTTCACTCGAGCTGCTCCCTTTCTATGGAACTCCCTCCCCTGCAACATCAGACTCGCCCGTCTCTCCAGTCCTTCAGGAAGTCTCTGAAAACGCATTACTATAGATCACTCCATGATCCCTCATTGCACATTTCTTGCTACTCTTCCCATTCAGTCCTTATGCGACCCGCTACTTCAAATACCCTATTCACCCTCACCTACTGTGTCACCCTTCTCCCCTTAGATTGTAAGCTCTCGCGCAGGGTCCTCCCTTTTTCTGTTCCATGTGTGTAACATATATGTATATTTGTTATTCTGTTTCTCCCATTGTACAGCGCTAATTTGTTGGCGCTTTATAAATACTTGTAACTGTAACTAATTCAACTAAGGCAACAGATTCTGCCCTTTCTTTTGATTTGAGCAAAGAGAAAAACAGTTCCCCTTTTTTAAAATGTATTTTTTTTGTTTTCTTAGCCTCAAATCAGAAATTGAAATAGTCATTTTGGCATGTTTCTTTTTTTATTTGGGGGGTAGAGGTGCTCCACATTTCTGTGCCTACAGGCTTCTGAGGTGGAAATCCGGCCCTGCGAATGAAGCCACTAATATGGAGATGGAAAGGGAACAGAAGCAAAAGAAATCCCAGTCCAGCAGTTTAATGAAAGGAAAGAATGTCAGTCCAACGCCTTACAGTGTCCAAGAACCAAGTGTCCTGACAACGACTGCCGACACAACACCTTGGTCCCCACCTCAGGCAAGTAGCCCAACGATTCAACAACTGTCTAAGGACAACTCTGAACTGGAAAAGCTGATACAGATGCAAAAAGAGATGATATCTCTCTCCACCGGCTCCTTCCCATCGGCCTTCAAATACGCGCAAGTTACCCCTTTACTAAAGAAACCCTCCCTGGATCCCAACTCTCCATCCAACTATCGTCCTGTATACCTGCTTCCCTTCCCATCTAAGCTCTTAGAAAAATTAATTTTCAACCTCCTCTCCCTCTTCCTGTCCTCCAATTCCCTACTCGACCCCCTGCAATCTCCCCAACCCTTCTAGATTGTGAGTTCCTACGGGAATAGCGCCCTCATCTCCTCCTGTACTGTTTGTCAAATTTTGTTCAATGTATTGTAACCCTGTCTACACTGTGCCTATTGTACAGCGCAGTGGAATATGCTGGCGCTTTATAAATAAAGAATAATAATAATAATAATAATAATCTGGTTTCCATCCCCTACACTCAACTGAAACTGCCCTCACTAACGACCTCCTAACTGCTATTCTCATCCTGCTTGACCTCTCAGCTGCTTTTGACACTGTCGACCACCCCCTCCTTCTACAGACTCTCAGCTCTCTTGGTCTCTGTGACACTGCACTCGCTTGGGTTGACTCCTATCTATCCAACAGGTCCTTCTCTGTGACCTTTGCTGGTAACTCCTCCTCTTCATTGCCTTTATCTGTTGGTGTACCTCAAGGCTCTGTCCTTGGTCCTCTGCTCTTTTCCATCTACACCTCCTCCCTGGGCAAAATCATTAATAGCTTTGGCTTTAATTACCACCTGTATGCTGATGACTTTCTGATCTACCTCTCCACCCCTGATCTCTCTCCTCCTGTCCTTTCCAAGGTCAGTGGCTGTTTATCTGGCATCTCCTCCTGGATGGCCTCTCACCAGCTAAAGATCAACATGTCTAAGACTAAGCTCCTACTAATTCCTCCTCCTAATGCCTCCCCGCCTACTGACTTTTCTATCACGGTGGAGGGTATCTCTATCTCCCCATCAAACCAGTTTCGCTGTGTTGGAGTTACACTTGACTCTGCTCTTTCCTTCATCCCCCACATCCATTCTCTTTCCTCCTCCTGCCGCTACCAACTAAGTAATATTTCCAGAATTTGGCCATTTCTTACCGCTGACACCACAAAACAACTCATCCACACCCTTGTAATCTCCCGATTTGACTATTGCAATAATCTCTTATCTGGCCTTCCTCTCTCCCACCTCTCCCCCCTACAATCCATTCAGAATGCTTCTGTCAGGCTCATCCACCTCACCCGTTGCTCTGTCTCTGCCGCTCCCCTCTGTGAGTCCCTTCACTGGCTCCCCATCCACTGCAGAATTAAATTTAAAATCCTTACCCTGACCTACAAAGCTCTCACTAACTCAGCTCCCCACTACCTGTCCTCACTAATCACCAAATACACCCCAGCCCGCTCCCTAAGATCAAACAGTGACCTGTGCCTAGCTTTTGCCCGCATCACCTCTTCCCATGATAGACTGCAGGACTTCTCACGCGCAGCACCATTCTCTGGAATGCTCTCCCTCATATGGTTAGACTTTCCCCTAATTTCTCTTCCTTCAAACGCTCCCTTAAAATGTTCCTATTTAGGGAGGCCTAACTCACTGACGCAACCATCAGTCACTCTCACCTAGCAGTCCTCTCCTCCGGTTTCCAACCCCAACCCTTCTAGATTGTGAGTTCCTCCGGGAATAGGGCCCTCATCTCCTCCTGTACTGTTTGTCAAATGTTCTTCAATGTATTGTAACCCCGTCTATACTGTGCCTATTGTACAGCGCTGCAGAATATGCCGGCACTTTATCAATAAAGATTAATAATAATAAAATTATAGAGATGAAGACACTTCTCCGAGATCCGAGAACCTGACAAGACTGTGAATTCAGAGGGCCTCAGGTGACAGTCGGTATGAGCAATGGATGTTATCAATCCTGTAAAAGGACTGGCCAGAAAAGTGCATGTCATCACTGCTTCAACTGTGGTCAATATGGAAATATAGCAAGATACTGACAAACGCCGGGAGCAAACCAGTTAAATGGGAAAGAGTTGCTGTCAAGGGACCGACAGTAACCTGTGCTAGAACCAACTTTGTGTCCCAAAGTACAACTCGTGTCAGTAGGAAGCCAGCAAGCTCCCAAACCACCATCAGTGCCACGGCTGGAAGGGTGAACCGAAACCCCTTTCAAAAAGTGCCCAACTACAATACCCAAAGATCCTTCCAAATGGCTGAGAAAGTGCCAACTCGCGTTGATGGTGTGATGATTTATTTATTTATCAAAGATTTTACCAGGAAGGATACATTGAGATTTCTCTCGTTTTCAAGTATGTCCTGGATGATGAGACAGAACAGTAAGTTGCTGAGTCTCATTGGCAAGAGGTGCCTGGTGAACTGTGAGATAGAAAATATTCCTGTCCAAGCTCTATGGGATACCGGCTCGCAAGTCAGCATTATCAATGAGAGTTGGAGACAGCGGGTTCTACCTCACACAGTGCTCCGATATTTTGAGGAATTGCTGGGGTCAGGAATCCTCTTTGGGAAGGCAGCCAATGAGAGTGAAATTCCTTTCTCCGGGTGGCTTGAGGTAGTTTTTCAACTAACAGCGGTAAGTATATACACAACAGAGCCCCTGAATTATATACCCAGCAGAGCCCCCAGAATTGTATACACAGCAGAGCCCCCAGAATTTTATACACAGCAGAGCCCCAGAATGTTTTACACAGCAGAGCCCCCAGAATGATATACCCAGCAGAGCCCCCAGAATTTTATACACAGCAGAGCCCCCAGAGTTATATACCCAGCAGAGCCCCCTGGATTTTATATACAACAGAGCCCCTAGAATTATATAACCAGCAGAGCCCCCAGAATTTTACACACAGCAGAGTCCCCAGTACACACAGCAGAGCCCCAGAATTATATAACCAACAGAGCCCCCAGAATTTTATACACAGCAGAGCCCTCTGAATTATATACCCAGCAGAGCCCCTAGAATTTTGTACACAGCAGAGCCCCCAGAATTATTATACTCAGCAGAGCCCCCAGGATTTTATATACAGCAGAGCCCCCAGAATTATATACACAGCAGAGCCCCCTGAATTATATACCCAGCAGCGCCCCCAGAATTTTGTACACAGCAGAGCCCCCAGAATTATATACCCAGCAGCGCCCCCAGAATTTTGTACACAGCAGAGCCCCCAGAATTTTGTACACAGCAGAGTCCCCCGAATTGTGCATACCCAGCCAGCACAGACCCGCGTGTTATTCTGAGTGGCCGGCATGCTCCTTCACGTGGCTGAAATAGACTTCTGAAGGCTGTGACGCACTCTCTCTGCATGCCGGCCACTCGGAGGGCTAGCAGAATGCTGTTAATGCATTCCACTAGCAGCCCCAGCGATCCACTTTGTCGGCTCACAGCGGGAACCTGCGTTCCCGCTGTGGGAGTAGTGCGGGAACGCCGTTCCTGCAGGATTCGAGCCCTGCCAATGGGGTTTGCCTGAAAAAATCTGTCGAATTAAACCACCGAACAGCAAGGCATGAATAGCCAAATGGCTCCGAAATGTCACCTTATGGGGAAATTCCCTTTTCGGTGACATTTCGGGGTCAGATCGGCTGTCTCTTAATAACCACTATAGTATAGGTTGGAAAAAGTATGTGAAACCCTAAGTTAAGGACTTCAAAAATAGCTAATTTGAATTGGAAATAGGCAAACATGGTTTCCAATTAATGAAACAAGATTGCAGGTGTGAATTAGAGCTATTTTGACTTATAAAAAGCAATCAAAAAGCTTCAGTTTGTTATTCACAAACAACATGTATTTATGTGAACCATGCACCGTAAAAAATTAAAACGCTCACAGAAGCATGCAATCAAGAATTACTGCATTGCATAAAATTGGCAAGGGTTTCAAAGTTATCTCAAAGAGCTTAAATATTTATCTGTCCACTGTTAGGCAGATTGTCTATAAATGGAGATGAATTATCACTATGGCTTTTTTTCCTAGAAGTGGCCTCCAGCAATGATGACTAAACAGAAAATTGTCTATGAGACATGTGACAGCTAAAGAATTGAAGAAATCATATGAACTATGATAAAAACTCAATATCTCTGTTTCTTTAACTTGTGTACATTTGTCTTTCTGGGTTCATAGCTCATCATGATATTGCAGGTAAAAAAAAGTATGTGAGTGCATTACTTAAAAAGAAATATTAATACTTACAGAATAGGATTTAAAAAAATAGATTTTTTTTTCACAATGATTTCTTCCAAAGGCAGAGCTTCAAGACAGAATAGGCTAGATTACATGCCGAATGCAAACTGTAGTGTTCAGATATGTTAGTGTCAGGTTAAGTGACTTTAACGCCTGCCCCCATATTACTTTTCTGACGTTAAACACAATAAAAATCTGTTAGCGCATTAGTGATTTGCTAGTTTGCACAAGCTTACTGTACTTTGCGCACCCTATACTTAACATTAGTACCGGCTGGGTGGAGTAGAGGTAACATCACTGCTCTGCATGGAGAGAGCCTGTGGAGTCATTGGTTCGATCCCAGTGAACACCTCTCCAGTAAGTGTCCTTGGGCAAGACACCTAACGGTACATACTCGCCACCCAGGACATACTTGAAAACGAGAGAAATCTCAATGTATCCTTCCTGGTAAAATCCTTTCTCAACAAAAAACATGGGCAGTGCAAACAGTAATTAGCGTTAGGATAAGTAATATTACAAAGTCCTAGCACTAATTACCATACCGATGGGTTAACAACATTTTTACCATCAACTAATGATTCCACTTTTGCCACGTAAACCACGTAAACTCCCATCAATAAAAATTTTGAAAAGCAAAAAAATCTAATACCCACCTCTCATCCCACGGTGAGAATGGTGGTCCGATCTGTTGCTTGTTGCCGCTGGGAGCAGAGTGAGACTCGGGACAAATAGTCCCCAGCTTCCCTCTTTGATCACTCCGCTGCGCTGCTCAATCCCGGCAGCGAAACCCTCCGTGGAGTCCTTTGGACTCCTGAAGGTGATACTCGTGGCAGCGCTGAATGCGTTTAGGGGTAAGGTACTGAAGTAGCGCCGGAATCTCATGCTAAAATGAGGACATTACGGGGAAACCTGCAGGCGCATGTTTTCCTCGTTAGCATCGCCATTTTAGCGAGACAATAAGTCTTTGCATGCAGACAGAAATAGAAGTGACTCTGATAGCTTCATGGTCTGCTATTACTTACAAACCAGTAAGTTAAATACTAAAAGACGTGCAGACTAATCTACTTCTCATTGCTACTTAAATTTGTATATGATCAAGCAGTGATTCTCTTCTCCAAATACAGAATACATCAGTAAGCATTATCAGAGACTTCTCTTGGTCAGTTTCCGGCCACCTAGTCCGTGACATAAGTATTCGCTCACCTGCCTTGACTCGCATATGAATTTAAGTGACATCCCATTCCTAATCCATAGGGTTCAATATGACGTCGGTCCACCCTTTGCAGCTATAAAAGCTTCAACTCTTCTGGGAAGGCTGTCCACAAGGTTTAGGAGTGTGTTTATGGGAATTTTTGACCATTCTTCCAGAAGCGCATTTGTGAGGTCACACACTGATGTTGGATGAGAAGGCCTGGCTCTCAGTCTCCGCTCTAATTCATCCCAAAGGTGTTCTATCTGGTTGAGGTCAGGACTCTGTGCAGGCCAGTCAAGTTCATCCACACCAGACTCTGTCATCCATGTTTTATGGACCTTCCTTTGTGCACTGGTGCGCAGTCATGTTGGAAGAGGAAGGGGCCAGCTCCAAACTGTTCCCACAAAGTTGGGAGCATGGAATTGTCCAAAATGTCTTGGTATGCTGAAGCATTCAGAGTTCCTTTCACTGGAACTAAGGGGCCAAGCCCAGCTCCTGAAAAAGATCCCCACACCATAATACCCCCTCCACCAAACTTTATACTTGGCACAATGCAGTCAGACAAGTACCGTTCTCCTGACAACTGCCAAACCCAGACTCGTCCATCAGATTGCCAGATGGAAAAGCGCGATTCATCACTCCAGAGAACGCATCTCCACTGCTCTAGAGTCCAGTGGTGGTGCGCTTTACACCACTGCATCCGATGCTTTGCATTGCACTTGGTGATGTACGGCTTGGATGCAACTGCTCGGCCATGGAAACACATTCCATGAAGCTCTCTGTGCACTGTTCTTGAGCTAATCTGAAGGCCACATGAAGTTTGGAGGTCTGTAGCGATTGACTCTGCAGAAAGTTGGCGACCTCTTTGCACTATGCGCCTCAGCATCTGCTGACCGCGCTCCATCAGTTTACGTGGCCTACCACTTTGTGGCTGAGTTGTTGTCGTTCCCAAACACTTCCATGTTCTTATAATACAGCTGACAGTTGACTGTGGAATATTTAAGAGCGAGGAAATTTCACGACTGGATTTGTTGCACAGGTGGCATCCTATCACAGTTCCACGCTGGAATTCACTGAGCTCCTGAGAGCGACCCATTGTTTCACAAATGCTTGTAAAAACAGTCTGCATGCCTAGGTGCTTGATTTTATACACCTGTGGCCATGGAAGTGATTGGAACACCTGATTTTGATTACTTGGATGGGTGAGCAAATACTTTTGGCAATATTGGGCCACATTACATTCTCTGCGCAAACGCGCTCGCGCAGCGCAATTTTTTTGCGCGCATTGTCCAGCATTATCGCGTGAAAATTAACGTGATATTCGGATCCGAACGCATTTTCCGTCAAAAAATAACGTTAGTAAAAAAACTGCACAAAACGAAGTGTAATACGCGCGCAGTAACGTTGCGCATGTAAATCAGTGTGCGGACTGTTTTTTTCGTGGTATTCAGCCAATTAGAATTAAGAACCTTTAATTGACATCAATTCACCTTAATTGACTCACTAACGTTCTTGCGCCTGTCAAAATAATTCTGAGCATACATGCTGCAGCAATAAAAAAAATATGCACGAATTCACAATTTTTTTGTTTTTTGTATGTGTAGAATGTGTAACTATACTATGCTGTATTTTTTTTCCGTTCTGGTGCATTTTGTTTCAGCCAGAACGTTCAGATTTGCAGTTAACACCAGCTTTTCAAAGACGTTAAAATTATGCGCGCAAACGTCATTCGTAGGAAGTTGCGCATCTATTGAAATACCATCCGCTTAACGCATTTGCGCTCACAATGTTAAGTATAGGACGCTGTAAGGGCAGAGGCTATGACCCCTGTGTAGTGTTGTGTGTATGGAACCCAATGGCAAGCCGAAGAAGGAGACCAGGAGATGTATGATCAGTTGAGCGTTTACTGGATGGAACAAAATACAAGTCCATAACAAAAGATAACGCAGGATTTCTTTGACAAGAGTAGAGTCCAGGACAAAGGATTGTAGGGGTAAATAACACGAGTTGTAATCTTTGAAATAGACCAGGGGTAGATGAATTGGACTTGAAGATAGGATCTGGAACTGGTACCGTGGGTATGGAAGCAAGCCTGAAGTTGGAGCTGGTGCCGTGGAAGCAAGCCTGGAGATGGAACTGGTGCTGTGGAAGCAAGCCTGGAGATGGAGCCGGTACCGTGGAAGCAAGCCTGTAGATGGCGCTGGTACCGTGGAAGCAAGCCTGTAGATGGAGCTGGTACCGTGGAGGCGAGCCTGTAGATGGAGCTGGCACCGTGGAGGCAAGCCTGGAGAGGAAACTGGTACTGTGGTAGCAAGCCTGAAGATGGAACTGGCACTGTGGTAGCAAGCCTGAAGATGGAACTGGTGCAGTGGAAGCAGGCCTGGAAGCGTAGCTGGTACTGTGGAAGCAGGTCTGGAAGCGGAGCTGGTACCGTGGAAGCAGGCCTGGAAGTGGAGCTGGTACCGTGGAAGCAGGTCTGGAAGCGGAGCTGGTACCGTGGAAGCAGGTCTGGAAGCGGAGCTGGTACCATGGAAGCAGGTCTGGAAGCGGAGCTGGTATCGTGGAAGCAGGTCTGGAAGCAGAGCTGGTATCGTGGAAGCAGGTCTGGAAGCGGAGCTGGTACCGTGGAAGCAGGTCTGGAACTCGGGATTCTCTTAGAGCAGATACGAAGAGGAACCACTGGATAACGTGGTGGTGAACCACAGTATAACCTGGTTAATGAACTGGGAAAGGCGGCAGATTTAAATAGGGTTCAGAGGATCATAAGAACACCGTTCACCTGGGGCTCGTAGGTGGAGTTGGGATACCTGAGTACTTGATAGGTTAATTGGTGGCATACGAGGATCTCCAGTGCAGGTGTAATGCAGTACCTTTACTTGACCAGCAGAGGTCTAGATTACCTAGGTCTTCATGCTTTAGGATGGACGATCGCGCATGCGCGCTTGGTTTCTTCTCAGTTGGATCCCGGAGGCGGCGTGGGACACATCCTGGCTCTCCTCCACCGAGCTGAAGACCGGAACCAGGGAGCGACGCGCCACGAGGGACCTCGGGTGAGTATGCAAAGTGTCCCAACATGGCGGCCGCGGTCCGACCGCAGCGTGGGGCATGACAGACGCGCACAGTTCATCACGCTCGCGCAAGCTCATCCGCGTCAAACGATAACGCTCATCGTTTGCGCGAACGTTGAAATACGACGTTCTGCGCAAATGGTTTTGTCCTCGCGCAAATGCGCATTTGCGTGCGTGCAAAACCGATGCGCGAGGAATGAAATAGGGCCCATAGTGTATATAGAATGAGCATAGCTGCAGACAACTTTCTGTTCAATCACTCACATCCCATTCACTCCTATTTTTTGACTGGCTGTAGAAAACCCAAATTCTAAATGAAATATTTAACATTCCCTCTGTTTTAGGTGGTTTTTGTAAGACAAAACACATAATATAAGTATGGTACTGTCCTGTCCATACATCATTCGTATTACAGTTATTGAGTGCATGAAACAATTTTGTCATGAGCTCTCTCTATATAAGGAACATTGATGAACTTCACAAATGACTATTTCTCTGAATAAAGTTTCACATTGCTTTATCTTTTCATTTTCATTTACAATGTGATTAATAATTCGGTTCATGAGTCTCCTATATGGAAAGTATTTAACAGGTATGATGTCCATAGCAAGGCACCACAAAGAAAGACGCTACTTTCCAAAACTACTATTGCTGCACACTTAGGCCGGGGTCAGACGGGCGTTTTTCAGAGCGTAAGGAATTTCAGTGAGAGTGGACATTCCTTCCACTCTGACGCCCGTCTGGCCACCTCGCTGAGCACAGTTATTGCACTTAGTCCTGCAAGGCTCGATCCTCAACTGGAGGATCGTGCTTTGCAGCCCCTTTGAAAGCGAGCCGTTTCAACGGGGGAGGCTTTCAGCATGGCCGCAGCATGTCCACTGTAGCGCACACAAGTGCTCATGCTACAACGTGTGGCCGGCCCCATCGAAGCATCACAACACTGCGATGGACGCCGGGAGGCACGTCAGTACAGGCGCACATAGCCTTAAGGTTTGCTAAAGTTCGTCTTGACTTCCAACAATGCTCCTGGGAAAAATTTGGGGGATTGGAGAAACTAAAGGGGTTATTCAATAAGTTTGCCGCTGAAATTGCCACTGAATTGTATATGGTGCCACTTTGTGGCAATTCGGCTATTCAGAGAGTTGGCCGTTTGCCAAATATTTTTTAGGCATTTTTCTGAATTATATCAGCAAAATTTTTGATTCCCGTTTTTTATTATTTCCATGCCTTTTCAAGCATTTTTATTGTTTTAAATGCTTTTAAAAAATTTTGTTTTATTCTTTAATTTTTTTCCCCCCAGTTTGGCGGCATTCGGCGGTTGATCAGCTTTTTTTGGCGACGTTCGGCACATCGTCGTCTACGTTCAACGAACTGTTCTGCGTTTGGCCGCTGCATTCAGCAGGTTGATCAGCGGCATTTGGCAGACGATTTGGTGCATTTTGGGGACCCTGCAATGAATGCTGAATTCACCACAGTGTAGACGAATTGAACTTGCCGAAAGAGAAAGCACCAAACATTCGGTGACATTTCGGTGCTCTCTGACTGTCCCCTAAGGCTGGTGTCAGACGAGCGTAGTGTTCACATCCGTGATTGCGCCTAAAAGTACGTCCGTGATAGCATGACAGGAAGCCCATTGGAGCCTGACACATGAAGTACGTCCGCACTGAACTGCGGACGCACAACGGCCGCGGCCCACGGACGCAAGGCAGGCAAGAACGTACAACCGCTAGAACGGCCGCACAAAGTGCGCTGCATCCGCAACGTCCGCATAGCTTTGTGTGTGAGTGATGGAACGTGGTCAGACGGACTGCATTTATACGTCCAGCATTTTTCACGGACAAAATGGTTTTGCTTTTTAATTTATTTTCCCTCCTACATCCGTCAAAATATATAGGTCAGTGAAAAAAACGGACTGTCTGGCCACTACTGCGTCTTCCGTACGTACGTCCGTGTGCACAGACGTACAGTCCATAGAAATCACGCTCGTCTGACCCTAGCCTTAAATTTGAGTTGTTTGGGAAGATCATGAAGCACTATATATGGTGTAATAAAGAAAACATCATCCCACCAGTTAAGAACTGAGAAGGGAGCATGACTTAAAGCTGCTTCAGGGCCTCGACCTCTTGTCATCATCGGTTGAAAAATAAATTCCCAATTTTATCAAAATATCCTACAGGATAATATGAGGGTTACTGTGTGTCAGATGTGGCAGCAGGATAATAATCCTAAACATCAAAGTAAATCCACTACAGAATGACTTTGATAAAACAAAATTTGCTTTTATGATTGGCCTGGTTAGAGTTCAGACCTTAACCCCATATAATATGGTGCGGAATGACCTCAGAGAGCTGTTTACACCAGGTTTCCTAAGAATATGGCAAAGCTGAAGAAATTCTTTAAGCAGGTACAGTTCACAATTTTCTTGAACGTTGGGCAGGTCTAATCCGCAAGTACCGGAAATGCTTGGTTGAGGTTATTGCTGCCAAAGGATGATCAACTAGCTATTAAATCGAAATACAATCTAACTCAGGGGCAGCACCACATGGGAAAGAGCAGTGACATGAGGCGAGGTCAGTGGCTGGTGAAGCACTGGCTAGTATCAGAGCCAGATATATACAGGTTACGTAGGTTCAGGTTCAGTGCTCCCCAGGGTCTGGCCGCTCTCATTGCTTCCCAGGATCTGGCCTCTCTGTGCTCCTTGGGATTTGGCCACTCTCAGTGCTCTCCGGGATCTGCCCACTCTCAGTGCTCCCTGGGATCTGGCCGCTCTCAGTGCTTCCTGGGATCTGGGTGCTCTCAGTGCTCCCTGGGATCTGGTTGCTTCAGTGCTCTACGGGATCTGGTTGCTCTCAGTGCTCTCCGGGATCTGGCTGCTCTCAGTGCTCTCCGGGATCTGGCTGCTCTCAGTGCTCTCCAGGATCTGGTTGCTCTCAGTGCTCCCCGGGATCTGGCTTCTAATCATTTCCTTAATATATCCTCTGCTTCATATTAGCAGTTCTTCCACTGAAAAAATAAATAGGCAGAATTCTATTGCATAATACTGTTAAACAAAAGTTATATAACATATATAAAAAATATCCCACTCACCACAATTGTGCCCCTATGGATGTATGTAGTTCACATGTGGACTGTTTGCCAGGCATCCATCCTCAGCCCTTAATGATTGGAGAATCTTTTCAGTATAATTTTTCATCTTTCTTTTCTTTTGAACCTATACCATGGGCTCTTTCTTTCTGCGCTCCGAGGTTGTTTCCCTGCACAAGCTCTATAAAGCCCAGATGCAAAAAAATTTGCCCCTAATGACTATCCAAATAAAGGGAAATGGTCGCCAAGGGGAAGAGCAGCCTGGCACATGGCCTCAAAGACCATTTGAGTCACATGGGAAATGTTATAAGTGCCAGGAATATGGTAATTTCATGAAGGACTGCCAACTGTCTACTGAACCTATGCAATGTAATATAGGAGAGAATACTGATCAGGGTTATTCAAAGCGATCCGAATTGCTGGCAAAAGGTAACCAAATGCTGATATTCAGCGTTCGGTTACCTTTCCTGGCCATTCGGCTATCCAGAGAGCAGGCAGTTCGCCAAATGTTGGTGAATTGCCTGCACATACCGTGCCTGTTCGGTGCCAGTTCGAGGGCAGTGAAATCCCCATAGCTTCGTCTATTCAGAGAACAAAAACCAGCAGTGAAAAGTTGCCGAATTGCCCTGCTGTTCGGTGGTTTCATGTGGCAGATTAATTCAGGCGAATCCCATAGGCTTCAATGTTAAAAATATTCCCATTTTAATTCAATATTAGGGATGAGCTGTTCGGTTCGATCTGTTCGGAGTTCGCATCGAACATCGGCCGTTCGGCTGTTCGCCAAACTCCGAACATTTCCATGTGTTCGGTTCGAGTTCGCCCACAATGGACCACAATGCACTTTTCCACTGGCCTGAAGCTTGTAATTGGCTACAGCCTCGCACCTGACCACAGGTCAGGTGCAAGACAGGTGCAAGACTATGCCAATCACCTGCTCAGAGTCCTGATTGGGCAAATTTTGCCCAATCATGGGCTCACAGAGCTAAGTCCCGCAGCACACTATATAAGGCGTCCCTCGCAGCCCCAGCATGTGTTTTTTGAGAGGAGATTGTTCTGCTAGTGTGTGTTCTCACTGCCAGCAACAATTGGGGGTCTCACTTCTAGCAGATATCTGGGAATTGTAATCTGTGTCTTGTCACTGCCACCCATCAGGGGGTCTCACTGATTTATAGGAGGTTCCTGGGAATTGCAATCTGTGTCTTGTCACTGCCACCCATCAGGGGGTCTCACTGATTTATAGGAGGTTCCTGGGAATTGTAATTTGTGTCTTGTCACTGCCACCCATCAGGGGGCCTCACTGATTTATAGGAGGTTTCTGGGAATTGTAATCTGTGTCTTCTCATTGCCAGCTATCAGGGGGTTCCAAATACTTCTAGCAGATTTCTGCGAATTTTAATCTGTGTCTTGTCACTGCCACCCATCAGGGGGTCTCACTGATTTATAGGAGGTTCCTGGGAATTGTAATTTGTGTCTTGTCACTGCCACCCATCAGGGGGTCTCACTGACTTGTAGGAGGTTTCTGGGAATTTTATTCTGTGTCTTGTCACTGGCTGACAGCTATCAGGGTGTCTCACTGAGTTATACCAGAGTTCTGGAAATCTTTAATCTAGATAACGCCGTTGAATCAGATTTCTGCATATCTCCAATTTTTATAACAGAGTTGAATCAGAGTTCTGTATATCTTTAATCTATATATCACTCACCATGTCAGAAAGACAAAAAAGGACAGGCAGACACTCCCAGACACAGATAAGAGGGCAAGCAGCCTTTGTGTCGGAAGGCTGTGCCCCTTGTCGTCGTGGACGTGGTGCATCCTCTGCAGGGGAACGCTTGTCCTTGTTTCTAACTGGTGCTGGCCATCTTAAGCAGCAGCAACATACCAAGGATTTGCAGGTTTGGCTAACCAGGCCATCCTCATCCTCCGAGTCCTCTGCTAGCCAGGCTTGTAGTGGTTTACAGTCCACCTCAGCTGCCAAAACATCTAATTCAGCCTCCATGTCCACAGCTACTCCTGCCATAGTCTCACTATCATACACGGAGGAGTCAGCTGAATTGTTTGTGTCTACAGTGACAGTGACATGCTGCTTGAGAATGCGCAGCAACTCCAGTGCTCTGATTCAAACTCTGAGATTGAGGAAGGGAGTAAAATCAGCCTAGAGGGAGGGGGTGCCAGTGACACACAGAACTGGCACTCATGTTCCCCCAGCAGCTGCAGCATATTGCGAGGTTGGCTCCAGTGACGAGGAGATAGGGGGTGATGACGATGATGAGGTCACTGACTCCACCTGGGTGCCTGATCGAACAGAGGAGTCAAGGGAGGAGGAGGCACAACAAAAATGAGACAGAACGTCCTCTATGACCAACCGTAGCCTGTCCAAGGCATCAGAAGTCACAGCTGTTGCGGTGCAGAGCGCTGTTGTCTCAAAGCACATGTACAGGAAGTCTGCTGTCTGGGAATTCTTTAAGAAATGTGCAGCAGACCGCACCATTGCTATTTGTAATCTATGTCAGATGAGGATCAAGCATGGGAAAGACATCCCAAGCTTGGGTACCACGTGCTTGAGGCGACATATGACCACCTGCCACGCATCCCATTGTTCCTTTGCATAGGTCCTCCTCCTCATCATCTGTCTCTACCCCCACTATATGTCCTGCCATGTCATTGCCTACAACCTCCACTGACAGGGATGATGCTACAGTAATGGGTGTACCAGGTCCTTCCTCAGAATGTGATAGCATCCCATCATCTGAAGATTTACGCCGTCAGATTACGTTGCCCCAGCTGCTGCAGCATAAGAAAAAATATAGTCCCAACCACCCCAAACACAGCGTCTAAATGCCAGCTTAGCAAAATTACTCGCATTACAGCTGCTGCCTTTCCAGCTGATGGACTCTGCTTCCTTCCATGAATTTGCTGAATGTGCTGTACCACAGTGGCAGGTTCCAAAACGCCATTTCTTTTCACGGAAGGCCATTCCAGCTCTATACCAGCACGTGGAAGACAATGTTATGGAGTCATTGGGAAAGGCAGTCAGCAGCAAGGTGCATGTGACTTTAGACATGTGGTCCAGCAAGCATGGACAGGGCCGTTACATTTCCTTCACGGCACACTGGGTAACTCTGATTGCAGCTGGGAGGGATCCAGGACGGGGCACTGTGCTGGAGCTTGTTCATCCTCCATGCCTCCAGAAAGCTGCTTGTATGAGGTCTGTCTGCTCCACCACCTCTTCCTCCTGCTCTGTCTCTGGCGAAGTGGCAGTTAAACCGACACGTGGCAGGGGCTACGCAATGGCTCAAGCAAAAGATGCCATACTGTGCTTGAGCTGGTTTGTTTAGGGGACGGGAGCCACACCGGGCCAGAAATTCTGTCAGCTCTGCAGGGGCAGGTGCAGAGATGGTTAACACCACGCCAGCTTCACCTGGGAATGGTCGTCTGTGATAATGGCAGTAACCTTCTCTCCGCCCTACGCCAGGGTAAATTGACGCATGTACCATGCCTAACACACGTTCTAAATCTGGTGGTACAGCGTTTCCTAACCAGGTACCCAGGGCTGGCAGAGCTTCTCAGCCAGGCCAGAAAAGTCTGCAGCCACTTCAGACAGTCATTCCCAGCAAGTGTTCACCTGGCAGAAATTCAAAAAGAATTCAACCTTCCCACAAATCGTCTGATCTGTGACATGCCCACTAGGTGGAACTCGACATTAGCAATGCTGCAGCGTCTGCACAAGCAGCAGAGGGCATCAATGAGTACCTGTGTGAGTATGGCACAAGGACAGGTTCAGGTCAACTTGGTTCCCCCCCCGCAGTGGCTGATGATCAAGGATGCATGCAATGTACTGTCACCATTTGAGGAGGCAACGAGGATGGTGAGCAGGGACAGTGCATGCATCAGTGACACAATTCCTTTAGTGTTCCATCTGGAGCACACTCTGCGGGGAATTATAGATGTGGCACTAGAAGCAGAGCAGCGGGAGGAAGAGGAGGCCTTCCCTAGCTCTCAAGGCCCCAGTCTTTACGCAGACAGCATTCCTGTGGGTCCTCAGATCAGACAGGAGGAGGAGGAGGAATATTTAAGTAGTGGGGAATTGAAGGTGGGGATTCCTCAAGGGAGGGTTTTGTGTGCCCAGAAACCCAAGGACTAGTACGTGGCTGGGAGGAGGAAGTGCACGATGGGGTCATCCTCATTGACCAGGAAGACTCGGAAGCTAATGCCACCTCCAACCTACGCTGCATGGGTTCCCTTATCCTGCAAAGCCTGCTAAAGATTTGTGCTATCAAGGAGTGGGATCATTACTGTTTGACAAGCCTTCTTAATCCACGATACAAGGGTAAAGTTGCAGAGCTCATCCTGACCGCACAGAGGGAGGACGCTCTAAAGCGACACTTGTGTAACACCTTTCCAGGCACTGGTAGGTTACCAAGTGATGACATAGGTGCCTCTAAGGCTGTGGATGATCAGAGGAAGAGCGGTGAAGGCCGGGGCCACTTGACTGATGCCTTTTTAAAAAATTTTTAGTCCACGACGCCCAGGGTCATCAAATGTAGGCACCCATTGCCAGCGTTTTCACCATATGGTGCAGGACTACCTAGGGGCAAGAGCAGACCTGGATACCTTTACAGCAGATGATCCACTGGCTTACTGTGTATTGAGTTTGGATCACTGGCCAGAATTTAGCCAATATGCTATGCAGCTACTAGGTTGCCCTTCATACAGCGTGCTCTCTGAAAGGACGTTCAGTGCCGCTGGAGGTTTTGTCACAGACAAAAGAGAGCGTCTGTCCACCGACTCTGTAGACCGGCTGACATTTATAAAATGAATCAGTCCTGGATCAGCAGCTATCAATCACCTGATGCTGATGTAACTGAATAGATCGGGGATCTCTTCTGCATTCCTAAAACCTCCACCACTGCACTCTTCCACAATATCACAAAGGGGTTACGGTGTGAAGGCACTTGCTGCCACCAAAGGAAAAATATTTGGGTGCACTGACGCCTGTACCAGATTCATATCATTTTAATATTTGACCGCAGGGTCCAACCATGCACTCTTCCACAATACCACAGAGGGGTTACGGTGTGACGGCACTGTTGCCGACACTAAAGGCCAATTATAAAGCACCTATTGTTACTTTCATCCAAAGCCTGCATAAGTTTCACCACAATTTAGCCAAAAAAATCACTAAACTTGTTCTGCGTATCCTAAAAGTCTCCTCTTTTCATACAGGCTGCCGCCCCAAGCAGTTGTTTATGAATAGATTAAAGGAAAACCATTTCCAGTCATTTGAAATGTAATTTTTTTGTTGTTAAATGCTTCTATACATCCTACAAATCCGCCACTTCACGGGCAGGTTATGGGGACCTCCTAGGCGCGATATTTGAAGGAATTTTTGGTTTTTATTCTTAACCTTTAATTCATGGAAAACTCACTGTTCCTTTAAAAACTTATTTTTTTTACTTTTTGTCCTTGTTTCCTGTCCCCAGGGCACTACCCGGACCCCCATACACCTTTTATGGCAAATATCTTGCATATATGCCCTCTTGGAGGGCACTCTAAAAATCGAACTTTCGAGTCCCATTGACTTGCATGGAGTTCGGTTCGTGTTCGAGTTCGAACTCGAACTTTTGAAATTGTTTGAGTTCGAATGCAAACCGAACACAGGGGTGTTCGGCTCATCACTATTCAATATCTAATAAATCGTTGATTCTGCAGTATCATTCTGCAGTAAAAAGTCTCTTTATTCTTAGATTTTTTAGGAACTTTTAGGCATTTTTTGGGATTTTTTTACAATTATTTATTTTTCGGGGTTTTTTTAAATAGTTTTTTCTTTTTTCTGCCCTTTTTATTATCATTCATTGGATCTTATATGTAAATGTCAGACATTTTTGTTCTGTAGCTTCTTTGTAAACAGCGTTTCACTTTTCAAACATTCAAGCATACTGGGGTTTTTTTGTTCACTCCATTTGTCTGCGGTGTCGGGTTTTTCCAGCGGCTGCTCTGCGCTGTGATCGGCTCCTGCTCGGGTTTTTCCAGCGTGTTCAGTGGGGTTAATCCAGATGTTTTTGCCGGTTTCGGTGTGCATTTGCCTGGGTTTTGCGGTGAGTGTTCGTCGGGTTTACGGCAACTTTTCCCTGCATTACGTCGGCCCCATGGTGCTTGCTGAATACACCACAGGGTCGCCGAAATGGGATTGCCAAATCGCACCGAAGTGAAGTAAACGAAAAGTCACCGAACGTGCGGTGACTTTACGATTCTCTTTGAATAACCCTGGAGGTGTTTGTCAGTGTATTCTGATGCGAGGATAGCTCCCAGGTCAATTGGTCCTTCAACGGTCCCACATTTATGTTGGGTAACAGTAGTAGGCAGAAAGGTTCAGGCTTTGCTGGACTCTGGGAGCATGGTCACTCTGATTTCTAGATCACTGATAAACCCTGATAAGATAAATAAGTCTACAGTAATTTAAATATTATGTATTCATGGAGATAAGCATCAGTATCCAACTACTGAAATGTAGTTTTAAGTGGAAACTGAGACGGTTTTGCATAAAGTGGGGGTTGTCAGGCATATTATAATGGAAAAATTAAAATGGATGCCTGTAGCCATCTTGTTTTAATGTGAAGTCTTTTCTTTTTCAATTTTTATCCTAGTTTTAGAAATGGACTCAAAGATTTTTTTTATATGAGTTCATTGCTAGGTGAACCATAAGAGTTATGGGTGTTTTTATAATCGCTAGAGATAAAGTGTTTTTGTATGGCTAAGTCTTGTTTTAACAAGTCCTTGAATTAAAATATATTTTTCTTTTTGGGTATAGAAACATATTTAAAATCTCTATGCAAGTGTATAAATATATTCACAAAATATATTTTTATAATCAATATATTCTATATATTCACAGTAAATAATAGATGCTCCAAATATTTGTAGAGTATAATTGTGCAACAGTATAATTACTGAAGAATAGAATACACTATTTAAATATAGAAGTATTTTCTGTTGATTTAACTAAAAAGGAATCTAGCTGATAAAGAAGTACTTTAAAATCTTTGAATGAGCAAAATAATGAGAGATATTAAATCAATTTGACAACAACTAGATGCACTGTCTGGAATAACTATAGTTGGTCTTTGTTCAAACTATGATAGTGTAATTGACCCCTGACCTAAAATAAGGGATTAAAAATTAATTTGTGAAATTATATTGGAAGAGCAACACTGCCCTCTTGAGGCATAGTAAATATTATATTTTAAGAATAAATATAAGGTAATATAGAGAAAGTAATATTTAAATGAAGGGGTAGATTTTCAGTGACGTCAAATTTACTATAACTGGATATGTACTGTTCGTGGTATGCATTCAGATCATTCCAGGACAAGACACACAATGCATTCAGGATATTACATCTCACTTAATTAGGACCACACCTAAATTTTCCCTCATGGGAATGCACAATTCTAACTCTCATGCATTGATTATCTGACATTGATAAATTTCACATATTCCAAAACAATACATTATATCCAAAGAATATTGCTGCTGTAACTATAGAAATATTGAATCCAGATCTTGGACAGGTAATGTATGAAAGCAAATTAAGGAATTAATGTAAGAAATCTATATATATGAGTGTGTACTTTGCAATGAAATAGATTGAGATTTATATCAATTACTGTTAGATCCAGAGTCTTCAAAATATCTAAATCTGCAGATAGAGATATGAAGAAGAATCGGATATAAGGATTTTATCCTAAAGTATTTGTTGCAAATCGTATACACATAGACATACAGTTGTGTTCAAAATGATTCAACCTCCACTGAAATTGAGTGTTTTGGCCAGTTTGACATGGATTTTGATCATTCAGTCATCTTGCTTACAATTAAATCAAAGAGGCACGTGTAGGTCAGACAAATATAACATAACATTTATGATGAAATAACCTCAAATGTCTTTTCTGTGCTCACATCATTATCAGTTTTATTCAACCCCCAAGTGACATTCAATCTTAGTACTTAGTACAACATCCTTTTACAGTTATAACAACTTTTAAACGTGAAGCATAGCTTGACACAAGTGTCTTGCAGCGATCTACGGGTATCTTCACCCATTCGTCATGGGCAAAAGCCTCCAGTTCAGTCACATTCTTTGGCTTGCGCACTGCAACTGCTTTCTTTAAGTCCCACCAGAGGTTCTCAATCGGATTTAAGTCAGGTGACTGCGATGGCCACTCCAAAATGTTCCAGCCTTTAATCTGCAACCATGCTCTAGTGGACTTGGAGGTATGCTTGGGATCATTGTCCTGTTGAAAGGTCCAACGTCTCCCAAGCCTCAGGTTTGTGACGGACTGCATCACATTGTCATCCAATATCTCCTGGTACTGAAGAGAATTCATGGTATCTTGCACACGCTGAAGCTTCCCTGTACCTGCAGAAGCAAAACAGCCCCAAAGCTTGATTGACCCCCCACCATGCTTCACAGTAGGCAAGGTGTCCTTTTCTTCATAGGCCTTGTTCTTCCTCCTCCAAACATAGCGTTGATCCATGGGCCCAAACAGTTCTAATTTTGTTTCATCAGTCCACAGAACACTATCCCAAAACTTCTGTGGTTTGTCCACATGACTTTTGGCATACTGCAGTCGACTCTTCTTATTCTTTGGAGACAGCAAGGGGGTGCGCCTGGGAGTTCTGGCATGGAGGCCTTCATTACGCAGTGTGCGCCGTATTGTCTGAGCTGAAACTTCAGTACCCACATCTGACAAATCTTTTCTCAGTTCCTCAGCAGTCACACGGGGACTTTTCTCCACTCTACACTTCAGGTAGCGCACAGCAGTCGAAGTCAGCATCTTCTTTCTGCCACGACCAGGTAGCGTTTCAACAGTGCCCTTTGCCTTGAATTTGCGAATGATGCTTCCTATGGTCTCTCTTGGTATGTTTAACATCTTTGCAATCTTCTTATAGCCATTGCCCTTCCTGTGAAGAGTAATCACCTCTTCTCTTGTCTTCCTGGACCATTCTCTTGACTTCACCATGTTTGTAACCACACCAGTAAATGTCTAGAAGGAGCTGAGTATCACAGTCATTTTAAAGCTGCCTAATTGGTGCTTATTATGCTTTATTGCTGCTCCGTGACATCCACAGGTGTTTTCAATACCTGATTGAAAACACTTGAATGAACCTCTGTTCTTCAGAGTGGTGGTCTTTAAGGGGTTGAATAATTGTGTCAATGAAGAATTCACAAAAGAAACATTTACTACTGTATTACAAAACCAATTGATGTCATTTTAGTTGCATATGGTTCTTTAAAAAGTCCTTGTAGGATTTCATTCTGAATACAATTACAAATGTACACTAAATTCCCTAAAACCCTTTACAGCATTGGGGGTTCAATAATTTTGAACACAACTGTATATATATTGAATTTGGAAGTTACTGTGATTAAATTAATAGGCAAGGAAATTATAACTACAATATAAAAAGCAGAAGATTAGAAGTTTAATTCTCTATTAGGGGAGGATTTACTAAATAAGTTTTTATTACTTATCATTCTAGAAATAGAATAAGTGATAGCTCATCTTTTATTGATCCACGTAGCATAGAGAGATATATATATCTCTACAAGATCTAGCTTGTTAAACATTGGTTTGCTGGGAAATATATGTTAATTGTTTTCGTTAAGCAGAAATGTTTATTAACCATCTGTGTATAGTTACTAACTGATAAAGTAAATGATATTAATCATATATGCAGTTACTAACCGGAGATACATATATTGGGAAGCTAGTAATCTGTGTGCTGATGGATGGATGTTGTTGTTTATAAATCTTTGTTTATGGTATGAGATTTGAAACTTTTTTGTATACGTAATAAATATATATATGTTTTTATCCGGTTATTGATTATTATATTTTTTAAAGCAAAACACATACAATTAAAAGAATTTAGGAGAATTTCTAGGAAATATAGACGATTGATATTTATATTTCGTGTAAGTTTCTTAATTGATATATCTTCGACAGTGTAGTAGCACATATCACACATAATATTGTCCTAGGTAGAGATTTACACATTTCTTAGATCTGTGGAACGTCACCTATACTGACACCAAAGTTACGTGGGAAGAATTGCATGACACTTTCATTTCCATTTTCTGACTCTGTTTTTGAAGTGAAACCGTCACTTAAGAATGTAAGGTTAAATGAAAATGGTACCTTTTCAAAGGTAATGGTAGGAGACGAACCAGATCCTGAGATGATGTTTCATGGTCTTGATTTGAGCAGCGGGAAATTTAGGGCTTCACAGTGGGAGGACCCTACGTTGGCAGAAGTGAGGGGAAACATTGCAGTTTTAAATGGGTTCCAAGTAAATCAAGATATAACTCTTACTTTCCCATATTTTAAGGTTGAAAATGAATTGCTGTATCGTGTTGAGAAAAAAGGAACAGATTTGATTGAGCAGCTATTGGTTCCCCACGAATTTCGTAACACTGTGGTACATCTCGCTCATAGCCACTTTTTGGGAGCTCACCTCGGGGGCTGATAAAACAAGAGATTGGTTAGTAAGGAGGTTCTACTGGCCAGGAGTATATGCTGCGGTGAAGAACTATTGTTCCTCATGTCCTAAATGTCAACTAATCTCTCCTACCAAAGCATTTTGCAGTCCACTCGTACCATTACCTATAATTGATGTTCCCTTTAAAAAAATTGCCATGGACTTGGTGGGTCCAATAATAAAATCGGCAAGAGGCCATCAGCATATACTGGTAATAGTGGATTATGCTACCTGCTACCCAGAAGCCATACCCTTGAGAAACACTTCAGCTAAGTGTATCACTAGAGAATTAATGCATTTCTTTAGCAGAGTTGGGATTCCGGAATAGATCCTTACAGATCAAGGTACCCCTTTCATGTCAAAAGTAACCCAGGAATCATGTAAGGTGATTCGGATAAAACACTTAAGAACCTCTGTGTACCATTCACAGACTGATGGTCTGGTGGACCGATATAACAAAACTTTAAAGAGTATGTTACGGCGAGTGATAGACAAGGATGGGAAAAACTTTGATTTTCTCTTGCCTTATCTAATGTTTTCCATTAGAGAGGTCCACCAGGCCTCTACAGGCTACTCCCCATTTGCATTGTTATACACCCAGGGGGATTGTTAGATATTGCAAAAGAGATGTGGGAAAATGAATCTACTCCATATCGGAGTGTGATCGAGCATGTTGCCCAAATGCAGGAACGAATTTCAGCAGTTTTGCTGATAATGCAGGAACATATGAGACAAGCCCAAGAAAGACAGAGCTATAACTATAACCGAAATGCCAGAATATGCACTTTTAAGCCAGGAGATAGAGTATTGGTTCTTGTCCCTACAGTAGATAATAAGTCTCTTGCAAAATGGCACAGCTCCTATGAAGTAATGGAAAAAAATAGGGGAGGTAAATTACGAAATTAGTCAACCAGGCAGAAGAAAACAAGAACAAATATACCATGTGAATCTTTTAAACCTTGGAAAGACCAAAAAGTTCTGTTGTCTGAGAAACCCTTAATTTCACAACCTGCTCCAAATAAAGAGGATGAAATGATGAAACCCTCTCTGCACAATGAAGGTGTGAAGTTGTTTTATTTGTGGCTAAGAACTCTGATGTATTTACTACAGTGCCAGGCAGAACAAATATAGTGAAACGTGACATCACATCAAATCAAATCAAATCAAATCAAATCAAAACAAACTTTATTGGCAGGACCAAATACATTTTAGCATTGCCAAAGCATTTGGGGAGGAGGGGGTAGTAGGACATATATATGGGGGGAATGGGCAAGTCCATGGACATTATCAGGGGTAAGGGATAATGTGAAGGGGGATGGGGGCAAGTCCGTGTTTGGGATTTATAAGTCCAGGATCTGTCATGTTCCTCTCAGTCTGTGACATTCTGCGGCGTATTGGGCAGATATTTTCACCGCCGGCTCCTCTTCTCCCAGTATGATGTGGAGTTTCCTCGTCTCTTCTATAGAGGTGAAGTCCGGGATGAGAGCAGAGAGTCTCTGGAAGTGAGTTTCCCTCAGTGCTGAGTAGTTGGGGCACTGTAGGAGGAAGTGGACCTCATCTTCCAGGGCCTCCTGGTCACAATGCTGGCACAGTCTATTCTCCCTGGGCTTGTAGGTCTGTCTATGCCGCCCTGATTCAATTTCCAGGCTGTGGGCGCTCAGTCTGTACCGGCTCAGGATCTGTCTGTCCTTGGGGTCTTGTAGTACCTCCAGGTATGGGGCCCGTTTGTATTCCCTCTGTAAGGATTGGTAAATGGTGAGTTTCTTGGAGTTTGCTATATCATGTCTCCATTCTCTGATATAGTTTTCCCTTGAATCGTTAATTAGGGCCTTTATTTGATATTTTGTCAGGTTGCCTTCATGGGGGCTTTGGATGATCAGGGTGGATATGAGTTGTTGCAGCCCACATGGTTTTGGATGGTCCTTGTTGGCCAGTAGGGCTTTATGGTGGTATGAGTTGAGGCTGCTGATGTTTAGATCGTCCCAGTATGATAGCTCCCTGTTCTGTACTGCAAGAAGTAAGGGGAGTGTGCCCAGCTCGGCCCGGCAAGCATTGTTAGAGGTGCTCCGATGGACTTGGAGGAGGTGCTTGCAGAATTCCAGATGGAATATTTCTGTTGGGCTGGTGTCCCATTTGGGTTGGTCAGGGTAGGTGATGGGGCCCCATACTTCACTGCCATAAAGGAGGATTGGAGTGATGACGCTATCAAAGATTTTAAGCCAGACTCTTACAGGCGGTTTTAGTTTGTAGAGGTTTCTCCTGATGGCATAGAAGGTTCTACACGCCTTGTCTCTTAGGGCCTCTATGGCTGGTTTGAAACTTCCCGATCGGTTTGTTTCTAGGCCGAGGTATGTGTAGCTGTTGGCTTCATCAAGAGTGCAGTCATTAAGTGTGAAAGAGGAACTCTTGGTTTTTGCGTTCTTCCTTTGGAAAACCATGACCTTTGTTTTCTTTTGGTTGATGGGTAGTGCCCATGCCGCACTGTATTTTTCCAGCACTTCCATGCTGTCTTGTAGACCTCTCTCTGTTGGTGACAGTAATAGGAGGTCATCTGCATACAACAGGAACTTCACCTCAGTGTCATGTAGAGTTAGTCCTGGTGCTGAGGAGGATTCTAGAGCTTCAGCCAGTCCATTGATATAGATGTTAAAGAGGGTTGGACTTAGGCTACAGCCTTGTCTGACTCCACGAGCCTGCCGGAAATACTCTGTTCTCTTCCCATTCACCTTTATGCTGCAGAAGTTCTCATTATATGAGCTCTTGATGACGTCATATGTTTTCCCTCCTATTCCACTCTCCAGTAGTTTGAGGAACAGGCCTGGGTGCCACACTGAGTCAAAGGCCTTCTTAAAGTCCACAAAGCAAGCAAATATTTTCCCATGTTTTGTATTGTGGACATGGTCCTTGATGAGACTGTGCAGGGTGTAGATGTGATCTGTAGTGCGATGGTTTGGCATGAACCCTGCTTGGCTTCTGTTGAGGACGTTATGCTGTGTCAGGAAGCTGAGGATTCTTTTGTTCTGGATGCTATTGAACAGTTTTCCCAGTGTGCTGCTGACACATATCCCTCTGTAGTTGGCTGGATCATATTGGTCTCCACTCTTATGGATGGGTGTTATGAGGCCTTGGTTCCATACTTGAGGGTAGAATCCAACGCTCAGGACCAGGTTGAAAACTTTACATATTGCGGCGTGTACTTCTGGAGAGCCGTGTTTAATCATCTCTGGAAGAATTCCATCCATCCCGCTGGCTTTTTTACTTCGCAGATCTTGAATTTTTCCTGCTACTTCTTGGGGTGTAATGGGTGTATCTAAAGGGTTTTGGAAATCCTTGATTTTTTCCTCCAGTTCATGTAGTCTTCTGATGATGTGTTCCTGTTCCCCAGTTAGCTCCTCTTTGGGAATGTCTTTGTACAGGCTCTTGAAGTAGTTGAGCCAGATGTTGCCATTTTGGATGTGGATTTGTTTTTTCTTGGATCCTGAGCGGATTTGACTCCAGGTTTCCCAGAAAGCGTTATCCTGAAGAGCCTCTTCCAGTTGTTGAAGGTTTTGGGAGATGAGGTTTTGTTTTTTCTCTTTGAGGATTTGTTTATAGTTTTTCTGCAGGACACCATGTGTGATCCTCAGGTCAATGTTGTCGGGGTCTCTGTGTTTTTTATTTGAGACTGTTCGTAGGTTGTTTCTTAGTGTTCTGCATTCTTTGTCAAACCATTTATTGGGTTGTTTATTGGATGATTTCTTGAAGTTGACTTTTTTAATGTTGGAGGTCTCTGCGATGGTGTGTAGTATGCTGTGGAGGTCCTATGCTGCTTGGTTCACCCCCTGGAGACTTAGTACATAGGTATGGTTTTGAAAGACTGTTAGCTGATCTTTGATGTCGGGTCTGTTGATGACCTCTCTGTAGGCTATTGTAGAGTGTCTGGTCCATTTGAACGATGGTGGGAGGTTGTACAGTCTGCTCTGATGGGGTTTTGAGGATGGTTTGTTTGAGGATTTAATATAAAGCAGTAGTTGGCTGTGGTATGACAGGTGTGTTTGTGGGGTGACGGTGAAGGCGTTGATGTGAGTGGAGTTCATATCCGTGATTGCATAGTCGACCACACTGTTTCCTACATGGGAGCTTAATGTATACCTTCCCAGAGAGTCTCCCTTGGTGCGGCCATTAAGGATGTAAAGCCCGAGACTCCGACACAAATTCAGCAATTTTCTTCCACTCTTGTTGGTTGTATTGTCATAGCTGTTTCTTTGCACCTGTATTGACTCCTGACAGTAGTTTGCGGCTCCCAAAATGTATGTGTTCCCATCTGAGGTCACATAGTCCTTTTCTCTTCCTGTCCTGGCATTGAGGTCTCCATAGAGAAGCACGTGTCCTAGGGACTGGAAGTGGGAGGCCTCACTCTGTACCACCTCATAGGTGTCTGTTTTGGAGTATGGAGACTCTGGTGGTGCAATGTAAGCTGCACATAGGAAGATGTCTGACTGAGAGGTGAGGATGGAGCTACTTATTTTTATCCAGATGTGGCTGTCTCCTTTCTTGATTGCTTTGATGATCTCGTGTAGCTCCTCCTTATACCATATTAATATTCCTCCTGAATGGCGACCCTGTTTGATGCTTTTATCCTTCTGGGTGGGCACGGAAAATTCTCTGTAGCCCACAGGTGTTTGTGGGTCATCCTGTGCCCGGCTCCATGTTTCCAGCAGGATTTGTATGTCCACGTTGTGCAGTCTATGTTTGAAGTCTGGATCGTTTACTTTGGATCCAAAGGCTGAAGCATTCAGACCCTGAATGTTCCAGCTACTGATTGTTAGTGATGTCATTTTATGTTGTTATACCTTGTAATGAGCAAAATTACATGGGACAACCAGGTTGTGGATGGTTGTCATTGTAGTTCATTATGAGATCAATTCACATTAATTTGTTGTATAGTGTGCCGAGGAGGGTCCGTATCTCCTCCAAGTCTCTGTTCTGTGGAGGTCTTGATGTCCATCTTGGAGCGGGTGGTTTCCGCCATTCCTGCGTTCTGTTTTGTCCTGTTCTTGGTTTAAATGTGGTGTTCTTGTCTTGGTGCGGTGCGGTTTGAGGTTGTCTTGTGGTGGTTGTTGTTGTGTTAGTTTGGGTTTGGTTTGTGCCAGGTTCGGGGATATGGGTTCTGTTCAGTACAATGTCTTTAAATTCTCTTGCCAGGTGACTCACCCCTTGTTTGTTGAGGTGTTTGTTATCGTAGAGGTGTTCAGGGCTTATGGAAGGGTGTTGGGCCAGATGAATGTTGGGCTTTGAGCTAGTTTTAGCCACCAGTTCTGTGTTGATGTTCTGGATGATGTGGTTCGATATGTCCTTCCTTGGAAGTAGACAGGATAGGATTATTTTGGAGTGGGGGAACTTTTGCTGTGCAGTGTCTGTTAGTTGTGACAGTTTGTCTGCAATGCCTTTCTGTTCTGTCTGAATGTTGTTCGTACCTGTGTGTATGATGATTTGTTTGGGGTTCGTGAAGTATGGATTTGTGAGGACTTCCATTGTCTGTTCAATGGTAGCACAATGGATTTTGGTGACGTTTTTTCCTGGGAAGAGCCTTCTTTTTTTTGTGTTCAAAGGGTTTATTGAGAAGAATTTCATACATTAAAAAATACATGAATAGGTAATGCATTACCGTGTCAAGTACAGTGGTTCTTCCAATTTACAGTGTTAACGTATGTTAATAAAACATAAGAGTATATCGTCATAAAATAAAGGCAATGAAAGTCATCGAACATATACAGAATAAAGTCAATGGGTATCAACAAGCATATATTTTAAAACCAACATCGTGTTCAACTGTATCAAGAAGTATATTCCTGTCGGTAAATTTGGGGAAGTTGTTCCTGTCAATAAGTTTGGTCTTAGTACCTAGTCTGAAAAAGAGTCCTGTGCAATACCTAAATAATAGTATGACCAACAGTTGAATGTCAGTAAACTTTATCCGTTCATTAAATACTTATGTGAATAAGAATGAAAAAGAAAAGAAAAGATAGGCTCCTATAGTAGGAGATGTAAATAGGAAGGGATGAGAGGATGGAGAGAGAGTTGGGGGAGGATAAAGAGAATGAAAAGAGGTTGAGGAGAGAAAGGGGAGAGAGAGAAGAGAGAGAAAAAAAAAGGGGGGTGGGAAAAGGGGTGGGGATGGGAGGAGCGGCATAAGTGCAGTTCCAGTCCATGAGCGCTGCCAGCACAACCCCTTAAATTAGGGAATGAGGCTCAGTAAGTGAGGTATGAATATTGGGAGGGATCCGAGCACAGAGGAGGGTGTTATAGTCTGTCCCTATGGTGTCTAGAATCAAGTCTGCTCCAGCCACTGCCGGAATGCTACTGAGGACATAAAGGTTTCCCAGTGAAACCAGGTCTTATTATGGACCGTAGCCCATTGTTCCGGATCGACAGAGGTCATTTCTTGGGAGCGTATGAGCTCTATCCGGTCAGCCAGAGCCCTGGTTGATGGGGTAGTCGAAGAATTCCAATGGATAGGTATGAGGGAAGAGCCTTCTTGTGTTTAAGTACTTCCCATTTGAATCCATTATTATTACAGTTTCAGGGGTTTGTTGTCTGGGATTTGTTGGCCGGCTGGTTGTGGGTTCAGGATTTTGTGAGTGGTTTTGGCTGTCACTGATCTCTGTGTTGTTGATGTATGGAGTTTTATTTGTCTCGTGTTCATTTTCAGGCACTTTGTCTATATTAATCATTGTTGATTCTCTCTCCTGGTTGATGGGCTGTGTTTGTGTTTTAAGTTTCCTCATCTCTTCTCTCAGCTGGATATTTTCCTCTTGAAGTTCTTGGATCTCCAGTTGGATGTCCTGTATGGCAGACCTGTGTTCAGATTTCAGGGTGTTAATTTCTTCTCTGAGTTGGTAATCTGCATTTCTGTCACCTGGTTCCCTTTGAAGCTGTTCCTTGAATTGAATGAAGTCTCTTTCTAAATGGGATATGCAGTCTCTGAGGATTTCGGGTGAGGGGAGATCTTGACTGGGGCATAATGCAGACATGTCTCTGGGGGATTTCTTTGCTGTAATGTGTTCCTCACAGGTCTTACTAGCTGGACTTTCAAGGTCCTTGAAGTCCTTGGCTTGTTCTTTAATTTGAGGGAAGAGTTGCTCAAATTCCTCTAAATGGGTCTCAGTGCCTTGTACCATGATGGTGCCATTGTGATAAATATTTACGGCCAGTACATTACACCCTTTATTTTCCTCATCCCTGACCGTGATCTGGCGGCCCCTGTAGATGCTTCCTTTTTTAATATTATTGTAGTATTTGCAGAAAGCTCTATGCCAGGCCACCGTATTCTCCGTATGAAATAATACATTTGTTTTCATCCTACCCTGATCATTATTTGAGAAGTCAGCAAACAGAGTCTCTGGATTTTGTTCAATTTGTTCCTTTTTTTTATGGCTTTTTTTGCCTGGTTGCTCTTTTCTGTTTTTGTGTAAACAAACTCCAAGGTGTCGGACCCCCTGCTGCCTGTGGCTTGTGTGCTAGAGTCTTTGTTCTGTCTTTTTAAAGTGCAGTTTTCCATGTTGAATGTATTTGTATGTTTCAAAAGTGATGTTTCTATATAAATTTGATATTCTTGTGGGTTATTGGTCTATACTGACCCAGGGAAATGTGTTAGCCTCAAACCCTACTGAATTCCGGAGGCCAGAAGGGAAGCTGTTAGGCTGGTGTCAGACGAGCGTAGTGTTCACGTTCGTGATGGCGCCTAAAAGTACGTCTGTGATAGCATGAAAGAAACCCATCGGAGCCCGACACACGAAGTACGTCCACACTGAACTGCGGACGCACAATGGCCGCGGCCCACGGACGCAAGGTAGGCAAGAACGTACAACCCCTAGAACGGCCGCACAAAGTGCGCTGCGTCCGCAACGTCTGCATAGCTTTGTGTGTGAGTGATGGAACGTGGTCAGACGGACTGCATTTATACGTCCAGCATTTTTCACGGACAAAACGGTTTTGCTTTTTAATTTATTTTCCCTCCTACATCCGTCAAAATATACGTCAGTGAAAAAAACGGACTGTGTGGCCACTACTGCATCTTCCGTACTAACGTACGTACGTCCGTACCGCTCAATTCTCATGAGAAGAACTACTCCTTAGTGGAGAAAGAATGTCTGGCTATCAAATGGGCATTGGAATCCCTGAAGTAATATTTGTTAGGATGGCCCTTTAAGCTGCTCACTGATCATGCTCCTCTCACGTGGATGAGCCGAAATAGGGAATGATAGGGTGACCAGTTGATTTTTTAGCCTGCAACCCTTCAATTTCTCGGTCCAACACAGGACAGGTTCTGCACTGGGAAATGCAGATGGTCTTTCCAGGGCTCACTATCTGTTGTCTACAGTCGCTCACCCCGGTTGGTCTGAGCTGGGGGAGGGGAGATGTGTGACTGTGTCAGAGGTGTGGATGTGGAAGGGAGGTATTTAGGACCTAGGATCCTACATGGATCCTCCTGTATCCACTACATGGGTGAAAAGGGAGTAGTCTGTACTAAATTTCCCAGCAAGCAGCTCTGAAGGTGGGGGATTACTCAGGAGCCACACCTAATGGTAATTGAAAAAATGAAAAACAATGGTGTTTAAAAGTTCAGAGCAGGAAATGTTCATGGTCTTGGTTTTTCCCTTTTGCTGTGTACAAGAGAGGACAGAGCATCCAAGGTATAAAGACTGAAATGTATATACAGTCAGGTCCAGAAATATTGGGACATCGACACAATTCTAACATCTTTGGCTCTATACACCACCACAATGGAGTTGGAATGAAACAAACACAATGTGCTTTAACTGCAGACTGTCAGCTTTAATTTGAGGGTATGTACATCCAACTCAGGTGAACGGTGTAGGACGTCCAGCAGTTTGCAGATGTGCCTCTCACTTGTTAAGGGGCCAAAAGTAATGGGACAATTGGCTTCTCAGCTGTTCCATGGCCAGGTGTGTGATATTCCCTCATTACCACAATTACAATGTGCAGATAAGAGGCCCAGAGTTCATTTCAAGTATTCTATTTGCATTTGGAATCTGTTGCTGTCAATTCTCAAGATGAGATTCAAAGAGCTGTCACTATCAGTGAAGCAAGCCATCATTAGGCTGGAGAAACAAAACAAACCCATCAGAGAGATAGCAAGAACATTAGGCGTGGCCAAAACAACTGTATGGAACATTCTCAAAAAGAAGGAACGCACCGTGAGCTCAGCAACACCAAAAGACCCGGGAGACCACGGAACACAACTGTGGTGGATGACCGAAGAATTCTTTCCCTGGTGAAGAAAACACCCTTCACAACAGTTGGCCAGATCAAAAACACTCTCCAGGAGGTAGGTGTATGTGTGTCAAAGTCAACAATCAAGAGAAGACTTCACCAGAGTGAATACAGAGGGCTCACCACAATATGTAATCTATTGGTGAGCCTCAAAAACAGGACGGCCATATTAGAGTTTGCCAAACAACACCTAACAAAGCCTTCACAATTCTGGAACAAGATCCTATGGACAGATGAGACCAAGATCAACTTGTACCAGAGTAATAGAAAGAGAAGAGTATGGAGAAGGAAAGGAACTGCTCATGATCCTAAGCATACCACCTCATCCGTGAAGCATGGTGGTGGTAGTGTCATTGCGTGGGCATGTATGGCTGCCAATGGAACTGGTTCTTTTGTATTTATTGATGATGTGACTGCTGACAAAAGCAGCAGGATGAATTCTGAAGTGTTTCAGGCAATATTATCTGCTCACATGACAAATGCTGCAGAACTCATTGGACGGCGCTTCACAGTGCAGATGGACAATGACTCAAAACATACTGCAAAAGCAACCATTGAGCATGCATTTCACTTGCTGAAGACAAAACTGAAGGGAAAATGCCCCAAGAACAAGCAGGAACTGAAGACAGTTGCAGTAGAGGCCTGGCAGAGCCTCACCAGGGATGAAACCCAGCGTCTGGTGATGTTTATGCATTCCAGACTTCAGGCTGTGATTGACTGCAAAGGATTTGCAACCAAGTATTAAGAAGGGAAAGTTTGATTTATGATTATTATTCTGTCCCATTACCTTTGGTCCCTTAACAAGTGGGAGACACATCTGCAAATTACTGTAAGTCCTACACCGTTCACCTGAGTTGGATGTACATACCCTCAAATTAAAGCTGACAGTCTGCAGTTAAAGCACATTGTGTTTGTTTCATTCCAACTCCATTGTGGTGGTGTATAGAGCCAAAGATGTTAGAATTGTGTCGATGTCCCAATATTTCTGGACCTGACTGTATAACGTTTTGTTTCCATGTCATGAATGGTTTGGACTGGTAAATGGAGTAGATATCTAGTGATAGTCAGGGATGGACTGTTTAGTTAGTGCTCTGGCGAGAGCGAGGATTTGTATTCTGTTTAACTTTATTTTGAATTGTATGCGACACTCTCATGTACTTGAACAAGTAAAGTCAAAAGGATTGTTAGTGTCTGTCACGCTTACCCTAGAAGACTATGCAAACTGATGCCTAAACTGTGACAGTTAATCACAATTTTTATATATATATAATATATATCTCGGACTCAGGGGCGGACTGACCCATCGGGCATTCGGGCACTGCCCGAGGGCCCCGATGGAGAGGGGCCCAGATTGGGGCCCCATCAGCACAGCTGGCTTCAGGGAGGTGCACTGCACTAGGCCTCTCACTTTGAGCCCTGTGGTCAGTAGCCCTGCCTCTCTGATCGCAAGCAGGGAGATCTTACTTGGAAAAAAAAGTGACAGGGTCAGCATTAAGACTGGCCAGCTCTGTCCTGTATTGAAATGAATCAGGAGACTGGCAGAGCTGCAGGTACCGTACATCATCGGGGTGAGATGGACAGGACTGGAGCTGCTGGGTCCTCGATCAAAGTTACACACCCCCACGACTCGCCCACGTGGAAGAGCTGGAGGAGGGAGCTGTCTGATACACATGATTCTGCCCCTCCACATGGCAGGAAGCTGCGAGTGTAAGTCTCCATCTCTCCACACTGTCTCATGCTGCCAGGATCTCTGAGCAGGTAGAGAGGGGGCTGGGGGAGCCAGGACATTAAATCCCCCCTCCCAAACAAAAACAAAATACACTATCCCCCTATGATCTCTCAGGCAGTCCCCAATCTACTGAAATTAAGGTGGAATCCCCAGCAATTAATCTGCCTGTTCACTCAGGGATAGCATGGGGGAGACACCCAGAGCTAAGCACACAGAATGGCATATACAGATATGTCATGCTAAATCTTAGATATCTGTATGTAGCTGTCATGCCCCGCTCCGCGGCCCACTCCCGGTCCGGACCGCCATGCTGGGAGAGGTGCTCTACTCACCCGAGATCCCTCGTGGCGTGTCGCTCCAAGTTCCTGGTCCGCAGGATGGAGAGGGAGAGCCAGGAGACGCCCCACGCCGCCGACTGAATCCGAGTCCTGAAGAGGAAAGTGCGCACGCGCGAGAACAAACTCTCCTAAGTAGTATAAAACCAGGTACTCTGGCACCCTCAGCTGGCCGATTAGGGGTACTGCATGGCACCTGCTCTGGAGATCCTCGAATGCCTCCCATTGACCTACCAAAATTCCAGGTACCTCAACTCCACCTACAATACCCAGGTGAAAGGTATTTCCATGATCCCATGAACCCTATTTAATTCCGCCTTCCTTCCCAGCACATTAACCAGGTTCTACTGTGCCTTCCGCCTCAGTTTCCTAGTGCTCCTCGTATCCTTTGACCACGTTATCTTCAACCCTTCGACCCGGATTGTGCCACCGACTATGCTGCCTTCTTCAACCCTTCGACCCGGATTGTGCCACCGACTACGCCGCCTTCTTCAACCCTTTGACCCGGATTGTGCCACCGATTACGCTGCCTTCTTCAACCCTTCGACCCGGATTGTGCCACCGACTACGCCGCCTTCTTCAACCCTTCGACCCGGATTGTGCCACCGACTACGCCGCCTTCTTCAACCCTTCGACCCGGATTGTGCCACCGACTACGCTGCCTTCTTCAACCCTTCGACCCGGATTGTGCCACCGACTACGCTGCCTTCTTCAACCCTTCGACCCGGATTGTGCCACCGATTACGCTGCCTTCTTCAACCCTTCGACCCGGATTGTGCCACCGACTACGCCACCTTCTTCAACCCTTCGACCCAGATTGTGCCACCGACTACGCCACCTTCTACAACCCTTCGACTCGGATTGTACCATTGACCACGCCATCATCTTCGTTATTTCCTGTTGTTCTTCTGGGACTTGCCTACGAATTTCATTCCAACCTTTTAACCGTATTGTTTTCTGGAATTCAGTTACTATTCATGATTCACTAAAGATTGCTTACTCTCCATTGTCTCCTGATTTCCTTACCCACAGCTTGCCATTGGGTTCCATACTCACACTTCACAGGGGACTCAAACCCTGCATTACAGAAGAACCTGGTTCATCATGGAACCCACAAGCACAGCTCAAGTCCTTGCTATTCTCACTAAGCAGATGGCTGCCCTAGCTAAGATGGTACAGAACCTACAGACCAGCCAGGAGACGTTACTCCACAGAGAGAGGAGTCGCGCTGAAGCCACGGCACTGCCTCCTTCACCCTCCGGCTCCATCATCCAACAAGCTGAACTCCTTACTCCAGAACCCAGAGCCAACGCACCTGAACGGTTTTCCGGCGATCGCACAAGGTACCGCACCTTTATTACCGCCTGTGAACTTATGTTTTCTCTTTGTCCCCGTACTTATGGATCCGATTCCGTAAAGGTGCGTTCAGCCATCTCGTTGATGTCCGGAGCTCCACAGGACTGGGCCTTCCAACTCCTACGTGAAGGGAGTCCTCTTCTATCCTCCTGGAATTCCTTTGTCCAAGCCATGAACCCTATATATGATGACCCTCTGCGTTCATCAACCGCATTATCCACCATTCGACATCTGCGACAAGGACGACGACCAGTGGAGGACTACATCTCCGAATTTCGAGCTGTGGCTGCAGACACAGGCCTGAACGACGTAGGTCTTAGAGATCATTTCCGTTATGGCCTCTCTGATCAACTAAAAGATGAACTGGCTCGAATAGGAGTACCCACAACACTGGACGCCATGATCCTGCAATCTCTAACCCTGGACCAACGCTTCAGAGAAAGACGTCAGGAGAGAATGGCCGCCGCTCCTTCCCTACCTGCCCGGCGGTCTGAGACTCCTTCTATGACCTCTGCCAAACCTCCCAACTCCACTCCTTCGCTCCCCGAACCTATGGAGATTGGCCTAGCACGAGGTCCCCTGTCCTCTGCCGAACGAAGCAGACGTCGCACTCAAAACCTCTGCCTGTACTGCGGTCAGCCTGGTCACCTTCTACGTAGCTGTCCTATACGACCACCGCTTCCTTCCGACGGAGGTAAGAACCATCCTTCCTTAATTTCACTTCAATGTGTATTTGGTTCCGCCTCCGCTCATCTGACCATTCCTGTCATCCTGCAGTGGGGAGATAGAAGTGTGAACGTGTCCGCCATCATAGACTCCGGAGCTAGTAACAACTTCTTCGATCTCACCCTCGCCACCTCCCTAGCAGTTAATACACGACCAAAGACGACTCCCACGCCTTTACAAATGGTCGACGGAAGCACTCTACGTACTGGTCCCATTACCCATGAAACCACTCCTCTGTTGCTACTCATCGGAACCAAGCACCAAGAGCACCTTCAGTGGGACATTGTACCTTCCCCTTTGTTCCCTCTGGTTTTAGGGCTTCCTTGGCTCCGTACCCATAACCCTTCCATCGACTGGTCCTCCAATACCATCTCTTTTCCCTCTCATCATTGTCAACACTTCTGTATGAACGGGTATACCACCGAAAAGGACGGTTTTTCTACCTATCCAGCTTCTGAATTACCGGTCAAATATTCTGACTTTCAGGATGTGTTTGAGAAGAGAGGGGCGGACACACTACCTCCACACAGAGAATACGATTGCCCCATCGACCTCCTCCCAGGAGCACCCATACCCCATGGACGCATTTACAACTTGTCCGTTCCTGAATCTCAATCCTTGAAGGAATATATTGAGGACGGGCTCCAAAAAGGATTCATACGTCACTCCACCTCACCTGCCGGGGCCGGTATCTTCTTTGTCGGGAAAAGAGATGGTGGACTCCGACCATGCGTCGACTACAGAGCATTGAACGCAATCACGGTATGTAACCATTACCCGTTACCACTGATCCCCGAACTACTGGATCGAGTGAAGGATGCTTGTATTTTCACTAAAATTGATCTTCGAGGAGCCTATAATTTGGTGCGCATGAGACGGGGGACGAGTGGAAGACCGCTTTCCGTTCTCGATATGGTCACTTTGAATATCGCGTCATGCCGTTTGGCTTGTGCAACGCCCCAGCCGCCTTTCAACACTTCCTCAATGACATCTTTCGTGACATCCTGGATACCTTCCTGGTGATTTACTTGGATGATCTACTGATATTCTCCCGTTCTCTCCAAGAGCACGAACAGCACGTCTGACTTGTCCTGTCTCGCCTCCGTCAACACAAATTGTATGGAAAGATCGAAAAAAGCACCTTCGAGACTCCATCCATCGAGTTTCTGGGATACATCCTGTCACCGGGGCACGTCGAGATGGATAAAACCAAAGTCAAGGCCATCCTCGATTGGCCAACACCCAAAGACAAAAAGGCGGTCCAACAATTCATGGGGTTTGCCAACTTCTACCGACGCTTCATCCGATCCTTCTCACACCTTAGCGCACCCATTACATCTCTAACCAAAAAAGATGTGCGGTTTCAATGGTCTACGGAGGCTCAGCAGGCCTTCGAAAGACTTAAGGAAAGCTTCACCCAAGCACCCGTTCTAAAACAACCTGAGATTCACCTCCCACACTACTTAGAAACAGATGCCTCCGACATTGCTTTGGGAGCAATCTTATCCCAGAAGTTCGGGGACAAGAAACTCCTGCATCCGGTAGCCTTTTACTCCAGACGCCTCAATTCTGCCGAACGAAACTACAACATAGGTGAGAAAGAGTTGCTGGCGATTAAAAATGCTCTCGAAGAATGGAGACACCTTCTTGAAGGAGCAACACACCCTGTGACTGTTTTCACCGACCATTGCAACCTTGAATATCTCCGTACCGCCAAACGACTCCAACCCCGACAGGGCAGGTGGGCACTTTTCTTCTCTCGTTTCTCACTACTCATTACCTACCGACCTGGAACAAGAAATGGAAAGGCGGATGCCCTCTCCCGTCAGTATGATTCCAGCAACCCCACTACCGCAGTTCCTAATGACACTATCCTGCCTGGTAGCTTCTTTTGTGCCACAAAAGACACCCTGATGGAACACATACGAAGACACAGTTGAAATCCACCAACTAACATCCAGGGACTCATTCCCATCGAAGGATTCCTGTACCACGAGAAACAGATATATGCGCCTCCTGAGGCCCGTCTACAAGTTCTACAACATGCGCACGATATCCCAGCTTCCGGACATGGGGGTGTCAAGAAGACCATAAACACCGTACAACGATACTTTTGGTGGCCCTCCGTCAAGAAGGACGTTGCCGCCTTTGTCCTTTCCTGTCCTGTCTGTGCACGAAACAAACAACCACGAGCTCGTCCTGCCGGTCTTCTACAACCCCTAGCGCTTCCACTGCATCCATGGAAAGACCTCTCGATGGATTTCATCGTGGACCTGCCTCCCTCACGTCAACACACAACTATCTTTGTAGTGGTAGACCGTTGTACGAAGATGGCCCACTTCATACCAACGATAGGTCTCCCTACCGCTGCCCGCACGGCTACCCTCTTTATCAGAGAAATATTCCGACTACACAGCATCCCTCATTCCATCGTCTCAGACAGGGGATCCCAATTCACTTCTCGCTTCTGGTCTCAAATGTGTCGTAGCCTAAAAATTACTAGATATCTCTCTTCTGCATTTCATCCCCAGAGCAACGGTCAAACCGAACGGACGAACCAGACGTTGGATCAGTACCTCCACTGTTACACCACACATCTCCAAGACGACTGGCTGGACATCTTGCCACTCGCTGAGTTCGCCTATAACAACCAGGTACATTCGTCAACTCGCCTTTCTCCTTTTTATGCCAACTATGGATATCATCCCGATATTCTACCCCACATACCTCTGAACACTCCGGTTCCTGAAGTATCAAACCGACTAAGACCCCTACGTCTCCAGTTACGAACATTACGCCAACAACTACAACTGGCTCAAGACAACCAAAAAAAGTATGCAGACCGTAACCGAAGACCTGCTCCACAATACACACCCGGAGACAAGGTGTTGGTATCCACTGCCCATCTCCGATTGGACTGCCCATCTAAGAAACTGGGGCCCCGCTTCATCGGCCCGTTCCAGGTCCTCAAAATGGTCAATCCTGTGGCAGCCCATTTAACTCTTCCTTCCTCCTACAGGATTCACCCGGTTTTTCATGTCTCCCTCCTAAAGCCTTGGCGTGAAAATCCTTTTCCTGGACGGCACACCGACCCGGTTCCTCCGTGTCTGTGTCCGGAGAAGAAGAATACGAGGTCTCGAAGATCCTGGATTCCCGGCTCCGCTATGGCAAGTTGGAATACCTAGTTCACTGGAAGGGTTACGGTCCGGAAGACCGATCCTGGATACCTGACGCCGATATCCATGCTCCGGCTAAGGTTCGTGCCTTTCACCTTCGTTACCCTTCCAAGCCGTCAGTGAAGCGCACCCGGGGTCGCGCCTTGGTGGGGGGTCCTGTCATGCCCCGCTCCGCGGCCCACTCCCGGTCCGGACCGCCATGCTGGGAGAGGTGCTCTACTCACCCGAGATCCCTTGTGGCGCGTCGCTCCAAGTTCCTGGTCCGCAGGATGGAGAGGGAGAGCCAGGAGACGCCCCACGCCGCCGACTGAATCCGAGTCCTGAAGAGGAAAGTGCGCACGCGCGAGACAAACTCTCCTAAGTAGTATAAAACCAGGTACTCTGGCGCCCTCAGCTGGCCGATTAGGGGTACTGCATGGCACCTGCTCTGGAGATCCTCGAATGCCTCCCATTGACCTACCAAAATTCCAGGTACCTCAACTCCACCTACAATACCCAGGTGAAAGGTATTTCCATGATCCCATGAACCATATTTAATTCCGCCTTCCTTCCCAGCACATTAACCAGGTTCTACTGTGCCTTCCGCCTCAGTTTCCTAGTGCTCCTCGTATCCTTTGACCACGTTATCTTCAACCCTTCGACCCGGATTGTGCCACCGACTACGCTGCCTTCTTCAACCCTTCGACCCGGATTGTGCCACCGACTACGCTGCCTTCTTCAACCCTTCGACCCGGATTGTGCCACCGACTACGCTGCCTTCTTCAACCCTTCGACCCAGATTGTGCCACCGACTACACTGCCTTCTTCAACCCTTCGACCCGGATTGTGCCACCGACTATGCTGCCTTCTTCAACCCTTCGACCCGGATTGTGCCACCGACTACGCTGCCTTCTTCAACCCTTCGACCCGGATTGTGCCACCGACTACGCCACCTTCTACAACCCTTCGACTCGGATTGTACCATTGACCACGCCATCATCTTCGTTATTTCCTGTTCTTTCTGGGACTTGCCTACGAATTTCATTCCAACCTTTTAACCGTATTTTTTTCTGGACTTCAGTTACTATTCATGATTCACTAAAGATTGCTTACTCTCCATTGTCTCCTGATTTCCTTACCCACAGCTTGCCATTGGGTTCCATACTCACACTTCACAAGGGACTCAAACCCTGCATTACAGTAGCCCAAAACAAATCCAGAAGCAATTCCCTTAACAGGAGCCTGTGTGCTGCCCAGGACACCAAATGCCCATTTGCACACAGTGCCCAGGAGACCAAATGCCCATTTACACACAGTGCCCAGGACACCAAATGCCCATTTACACACAGTGCCCAGGACACCAAATGCCCATTTACACACAGTGCCCAGGACACCAGAAGCCCATTTAATCACAGTGCCCAGGACACCAAATGCTCATTTACACACAGTGCCCAGAAGACCAAATGCCCATTTACACACACAGTGCCCAGGACACCAAATGCCCATTTACACACAGTGCCCAGGACACACACAGTGCCCAGGACAAATGCCCATTTACACACAGTGCCAGAACACCAAATGCCCATTTACACACAGTGCCCAGGACACCAAATGCCCATTTAATCACAGTGCCCAGGACACCAAATGCCCATTTACACACAGTGCCCAGAAGACCAAATGCCCATTTACACACACAGTGCCCAGGACACCAAATGCCCATTTACACACAGTGCCCAGGACACACAGTGCCCAGGACAAATGCCCATTTACACACAGTGCCCAGAACACCAAATGCCCATTTACACACAGTGCCCAGGACACCAAATACCCATTTAATCACAGTGCCCAGGACACCAAATGCCCATTTACACACAGTGCCCAGAAGACCAAATGCCCATTTACACACAGTGCCCGGACACCAAATGCCCATTTACACACAGTGCCCAGGACACCAAATGCCCATTTACACACAGTTCCCAGGACACCAGAAGCCCATTTACACACAGTGCCCTGGACAAATGCCCATTTACACACAGTGCCCAGAACACCAAATGCCCATTTACACACAGTGCCCAGGACACCAAATGCCCATTTACACATAGTGCCCAGAACACCAAATGCCCATTTACACACAGTGCCCAGGACACCAAATGCCCATTTACACACAGTTCCCAGGACACCAGAAGCCCATTTACACACAGTGCCCTGGACAAATGCCCATTTACACACAGTGCCCAGAACACCAAATGCCCATTTACACACAGTGCCCAGGACACCAAATGCCCATTTACACATAGTGCCCAGAACACCAAATGCCCATTTACACACAGTGCCCAGAACAGGTGCACTCTTCTGTAGTCGTGGCACAAGGGGGCCCCATGATCTCCTATTGCCCGGGGCCCCATTAGTTGTCAGTCTGCCCCTGCTCGGGCTCTATTACAGTCTTCACGCAAACGTTAACGCTCACATGCGTGAGCGTTAACGTTTGCTGTGGTATTTACCGCATATTACAATCCAAACGCAAACGGGTTAAAAACGGGTTGTGCTCCTCTGCACGAGGTTACTGTACTTTGTGCTCCCTATGTTTAACATGGGGAGCGCAAAGTATTAATCAGCGCTGGATTACAAAGTCCCAGCGCTGATTAACGCCTGGCTCTGGTTAGCGAAAAGTTAACCAGAGCCAGAACCTGGTGTTAGCGGATTCCACTTCTGCAGAATCCGTTAGAACAGATATTCACCCTCTGTCCTGCGACGAGGACCGCGGCTCCAACCGCCTCCTCCGTCTGGCGGGAGCAGGGAAAGACTGGGGGAAAGTCCCCCCAGTCTCTCCCTGCGTATCACTACGCCGACCGGCCGGATCTCACAAGGCGAGATCCGGCTGGTCATGTGACCGGCCAGGAGGAACTCAATGGAGTCCTATGGACTCCAGTGGGTGGATGCTCACGGCTGCGCTTAGCGCTGCCACGCGCATCCAGCATTTTATCGCCCGCAAACAGTGCAGGCAGCATATTTTGCGCCTGCATTGTGATGTGGCGTTAAAAAGCGGGTGCAAGGGGGAAAACTTTGGGCGCAGTTTTTCCTCCTTTGCGCCTGCGTTTTAACGCCAACATCATAATAGAGCCCCTCCTATTTTAGTTGAATATCTAGCAGTTTCTGTTTGGATTTGTGTGTGTGTGTAATATATATATATATATATATATAATATGTTTGCCAATCGTCTTCAAAGAATGAAAGAGAATCATGATGCTCAAGTTATTTACAATGGGTATTATTAAACACTTCTTTACATGGGATACTAGGTATCAATACTGTAACAGATCTCCGTACACCGACTGGGTCACATCTGTTGATACAACTTCCTTGTTGGACCTCCATTCTCTCCCCAGCAGGCTTTCGTGCCTTTCACATAAAGAGCTTTGCTAGCAACCCCTGAAATAAGACGATGCACAGATCTGGGAGTTTTAGAACAGCCACAACTTGCTCAGCCTTTAATGGAATAATGTATACAGTGCCAGGCAGAGCCTGGTGGCCAAGAGAAAAGAACACCCTGGTCTTCCGCTGCCCCTCATCATAATCCCTTTCCTAGAAAAAAGTTTTGAGTTTCCCATGTTCTTACGTTTCTGCAGTATGCTTCTCAGAGTGTGAGACATAATCAGACCTGTTACAGACAATGGGGTAAACATTGCTCAACATTTCTAGACAAGACAGAACAATGACAGTCATGTATGGTAAACAAGATTACAGTCTATGGCATCAGATAATGGGACAGTATTTGCCCATTAAGCAGATCAACAAAAGAAAACTCAAACATACAACAGAAATAATATTAACAAACGAAAATTGAAAACCGGGGAAATAAACTGAAGCCAGTGCCAGTAATGGGCATGGACCCTAATGATTATCGAAAAAAGAGAGTGTGGTAGATACAGGCTACCAAATTACATTGTATTTCATTTAATAAAGGTTAACACACAATAAATTAAAACACATATAAATTGGTGGACTGAGAACCTCCTTGAACCACTAATAGCTCACCCCTATAGGGGAAATAATCCGATAGAGTTAATCCATTATTATTGCCCACTACCATTACCAATATTATCATTTAGATCCGTTCAAACATATAACTCTATCAGGTTTTTTCCCCTATAGGGGCGAGCTATTAGTGGTTCAAGGAGGTTCTCATTCCACCAATTTATATGTGTTTTAATTTATTGTGTGTTTACATTGTATTTAGTTTAATAAAGGTTATTTGGTAGCCGGTGTCTACCACACTCCCTTTTTTTTCTACAACAGAAATAAGCACATTCCAGAGAGGGGCAGCTGGAAAAGGCTATCAGCAGATAGTAACAGATACGCACTGTAAAATAATGTGACACAGAGCTTCACAACTGAGCTGAGCTCCAGCTCTTTTTTCTGTTTATTCTGTTACTGCACACAAACATAACAGGAGGGAGGGATCAAGCAGACTAGCTACGGTGGTCAGGATGATACAAAAAACATAGGCAAAACACAATACATTACATCTCCCTTCCTAAGTATAAAACAAACCCTATGTTATCATAGTCACTTTGGATATATGTCTAGATATCGCAAATATTAATCGTTGCTGTTTCTTTAAACTTTGCAATTTACGTAAAAACTTGCATGCCTAAAAAAGAAAAGGTTATCACACTTTAGATGAGAATCAGTCAAAGACATATCATTCAAAACAGTGAACTATTGAACGTAAACAAGTGTAACTGTAAAGGAAAGGTTATGGGTACACGCTTTCTCCAAGCGCCGTCGCCGCGCATGTCTCTGACTACAAGCAAAGCCTGTCTGGAGGTTTCACGACACTGCCAAGTCTGGTGGTGTAGTGCCCGGTCGGCAGTATTTCCTCAGCAGGCTGTAGTGTTGGAGCAGATTCTTGTGGTGAGCTAGTATGATCCACAGACTCGGGCTCCTCAGCACTCACTGGTTCCAATGACTCTGTCCAACGATCATCAACAAGTCTGTGACGGGAGTCATTGGCAGCTGGTGTGCTTACACGAAAATGCTGGATGTTGTGATGGTATTCTCTTTTCCCACAGTTAACAATATAGGATCTTGGGGCATTGTGAGAACTCACTACTAATCCAGGTGACCATCTGTTACTGCCTGGATGCGGCTGCATCCTAACTTCATCTCCAGGCATGAATTCAGCACGAGGGCCACTTGCTCTTTTGCGGTCATAGTCAGTGGTGTATTTAGGTTTTGTGCTGCCCTAGGTCTGACTAAACTCGTGCACCCCCTAATTTAAATTTGAGGCACCCCTTCCTGTCAAGGGTACACCTCTTCCTGGTTAATCCCCACCCTTCCTCTTTAAGCTCCACCTTTTCCTTTTAGAGCTCCGCCTTTTCCTCTCTTTATATTAAAAGTGGATACCAAGTGCCTACTTGTATATTTTGTATACCATTTCAAATGTATCTATTGAGATAAATAAAATTCTGAAATGTTTAAATTCAAGCATTTTTACAAAGAACAGTCACGCATGTCAAGTATACTGGATCACAGCCACTCTAATTGGTCGAACAATAAAATCCACAGAAACGTGCACTGGATATGAGTGTATCACAGAGCTGCACAGCAATAAAACCCACAGAAATGGGCACTGTGTATGAGCATATCAGAAATGCACAGCAATAAAACTCACAGCAATGCAATGCGTGGTGTGTGTCAGCGTATCAGAATCCACAGCAATAAAACTCCCAGCAATGCAATGTGCGGTGTGTATGAGTGCATCAGATTTTTATTCTAATCAATTTTATTCCGTATGCAAACGCCCTGCTCCGCTGCTCGTTGTTTGAGAACACAGCTCAAATCTGACACACAGTGACAGTGGCACCTCCTAGTACCCCCTAGTGACACCCCAATAATCACTGGTACCTGGGGCGGCCCGCCCTCTGCCACTCCCCTAAGTACACCACTGCTCTGTGATATGCTCACACACAAGTTTGGCGAACTGCCAGCAAGTATGGTGCTGTTTGAAGGCATTGCAAATCCACATAGAGAAGTAATGGTTAATCTATTCAGAGAACACCAAACAGCAGAGAAATGGCAGTGAAATGCCCCGATGTTCGGTGGTTTCAATCAGCAGGTTTATTCAGGCAAACCCCATAGATTTCAATGTTAAAAATATTCCCGTTTTTATGCAATATCTAATAAACCATTTATTATTTTAATCTGCAGTAAAAAGTCTTTACTAAAAGGTATGCGGTGGCAGCATTCAGCGGCCGACTCCATGCACTTTGGGGACCCTGCGGTGAATGGTGAATTCACCGCAGGGTGGGGAAATTTTATTCCCAGAAGTGCAGGGAACTACAGAACACCAAAATGTTGGCGTCATTTCGGTGCTCTGTGAGTAACCCATTTAGTGCTGAGGTCTTTTGCTGCCCCCTGGAAAGTGAAAGCCTAGGCCTTGCCTACCCAGGACATGCTTGAAAATTAGTGAAATCTCAATGTATTCTTTATGGCAAAATACTTTGCAAAAGTAAAAAAAAAAAAAAAAATCCTTTTTTTGGGGTGGGGCCACCAGTGTGGGCCGCTGCCCCCTGGAAGGTGCCGCCCTAGGCCTAGGCCTTGTTGGCCTAGGCCAAAATACACCACTGGTCATAGTAGTACATTTGAATGCGTTTGTTTCTGTCTAGGCGCCGTTTGACATTGACAGGAGCATATGCTGCAGTTGCGAGCAGCAGACGAGCAGTAGGCAGGCAGTTGTGGGGCCGCCTGGCCATTAGTAGTTAAGCCGGTTGAAAAGCCTACAGAATCTAGTGGTGTTGTTCTGTGGTCAAGCAGTGCAAGGTGTTTGTCTGGCGCTCTGGCCCAAAGTTTTTTCACAGTCTGGACTGCACCCTCTGCTTCGTCATTGGAATGTGGTGTGTGGGGTGATGAAGTTCGGTGAGTAATTCCATACCTTTGGCAGAAAACCTTAAATTCCTCTGCTGCATATTAAGGACCATTGTCTGCTCGGAGGATGACAGGGATCCCATGCCTGCTGAATTGAGCCTTCAGGTTTTCTATGACAGTGCGGCAATGTAGATCTTTCAGAATGTCCACTTCAATGAACTTTGAGTAGTAATCCACCAGCAGAATGTAATGGCTCCCTTCGAACTCAAACAGGTCCGAGGCTACTTCTTCAAAGGGAAGATCGTGCGTTTCCATAGGTTGAAGGGGTTTTTTCAGCAGTTTATTCTGGGAGTCCGCACACTTGCCGCAGTTCTTCACCATTTGTTTGATTACAGAACTAATACCTGGCCAGTATAGAACCTCACAGGCTTTCTGCTTGCTCTTCACTATTCCCAAGTGGGACTGATGTATGAGCTTCAACATGTGAGCTAGTATAGAAGGGGGTACCACTATAGGCAGGCCTTTGTACACAACACCATCGGAGACAACAAGCTGGCTTTGTGAGTCCCAGTATGGTTGTATTTAGGCATTAGGCAGATCATGCCAGTGGGGTACCTCAGGGGTCAGTACTTGGACCCATTCTATTTAATATTTTTGTTAGTGATATTGCAGAAGGTATTAATGGAAAAGTATGTCTTTTTGCTGATGACACAAAGATTTGCAACAGGGTTGACGTTCCTGGAGGGATCAGCCAAATGACAAATGATTTAGGTAAACTAAAAAAATGGTCGGAGCTGTGGCAATTGAGTTTTAATGTGGATAAGTGCAAGATAATGCACCTGGGACGTAAAAACCCAAGGGCTGAATATAGAATATTTGATACAGTCCTAACCTCAACATCTGAGGAAAAGGATTTAGGGGTTATTATTTCAGAGGATCTAAAGGTAAGTAGTCAATGTAATAGAGCAGCAGGAAATGCTAGCAGAATGCTTGGTTGTGTAGGGAGAGGTATTAGCAGTAGGAAAAGGGAAGTGCTCATGCCACTGTACAGAGCACTGGTGAGACCTCACTTGGAGTACTGTGTGCAGTACTGGAGACCGTATCTCCAGAAGGATATAGACATCTTAGAGAGAGTTCAGAGAAGGGCTACTAAAATGGTGTACGGCTTGAAGGAGAAAAGTTACCAGGAAAGGCTTAATGATCTTAACATGTACAGCTTGGAAAAAAGACGAGACAGAGGAGATATGATAGAAACATTTAAATACGTAAAGGGAATCCACAAGGTAGAGGAAGGGAGTATATTTAAAAGGAAACAAAGTAGCAAAACAAGAGGACATAGTCTTAAATTAGAGGGGCAAAGGTTTAAAAGTAACATCAGGAAGCATTATTTTACTGAGAGGGTGGTGGATACATGGAACAGTCTTCCAGTTGAAGTGGTAGAGGCCAAAACAGTAATTGAATTTAAGCAAGCATGGGATAGGCATAAGGCTATCCTAAACAAAAGATAAATCCAAGTAAAGTATCCATGTAATTGGGCAGACTAGATGGGCCGAAAGGTTCTTATCTGCCGACATCTTTCTATGTTTCTATGTTTCTATGTTTCTATGTTCTGGCCAGCCTTGTTGGATGGTCCGCTGAAGACAACTGAGCTCTTTTCTTGTGCAGCTCTGGAGCTCTGAATAGTTCAGCTCAATGATTGAAACAAAGTTAAGCATGGATACGCACTCTAAGCCTTCCATCTCAGGCTTGTGTACAGGTAACTGAGCTCTCGAAAGGGTATCAGGCAGTTCCATATCTTTGCCTCGTCTGTACTTAATGGTGAGATCATACCACTGCAAGCAAAGGCGCATCCTCTGAATGCGTCTGGGCTAGAGAGCAATGGCTTCCTAAAAATATCCTCCAGAGGCTTATGGTCATTGTACACGGTTACGTGGTTTCCAGATATGTAATTAATATTAGATAAAAGGCGAATATCCATACGGCGCATCTAGTACAATTAATATGTTAATAAATCAATGGATATGTAAAATCCATAAAATCTATTAAAAACTCATAAACCGTAGCAGTAAAAAATGTATTAAAAATATTATTATCAAGTCAATAAGGTGCATAGAGTAAAGTCCAGGTCAAATGTGCAAACAGTGCAAAAAAGTGCTCAAGTATATATTAATGGAATACTCAAAAATGATGATGAAAAATGATGTGCTGTTCTTCTTATAAGTGCTGGTGCTGAATCCTCATATCCGCCAGTAATCCTCAAAAAAAGCACATCACAAGAAAGGATGATAGTGCAGACAGTCAGAATAGAATAGGCTCGAATTATAACCAAAATCCAAACCACTCACATTTATGGGAGCCCACAAGGTCCCGGCTCGAGGAGAAACAGCCTGCAGCCAAATATAGGGTGGCACTTCCCTTCTTTCTGTTCGTACTGGAGACTAAAAATAGAGAGAATCGGGAGACGGCACTCCCATAGCGTAATGCTGCGTATACGTGGAAATGTGATAAAGGAAAAGATGAAGCACACTCACCGATTTTAGAGCCTCGTAATGTCAGGCTCAATCTATGTCGCTCTGGTCCTCTTAAGGTGGGAACCCAAACCTCTTTGCCTCCGCGGTGATGGATCCAAGTTTCCAAGGAGAAAAAAAGGGGTCGGAGAAAGGTGGCAAATATTGGGAAAATTTAATGGATAAATAAAATAAAATACAGGACAGAATCTACCGAGACGCGTTTCGGCTTAAAAAGCCTTCCTCAGTCGGTATAAAGGTAAATGTCCATAAAAAAGTCAGTATAAAATGCAAAGTAAAGGTGTCCTCTTTTATAGTGCATCAGAATAATATCACTTCCTACTTCTGGTCAATTGACTTCCGATCGTTCGGATTTTACCCAGTAATGCTTTGCGATACGAAATGGCGGCGAAAATAATACGAACGACTGGCCGATCGTAGTGGCTATTAAAAGTCGATATTGGTCGAAAAAAGCGTAGAAAACAGCCAGAAGGGGTTTAATTAACAAAAAATACGAAAATTTAGCAGTATTCGTTCATATGGTTAATAATTAAAAACCGGATGTAAACAAAAGGGGTTCGACCAATAGCGGTATTTTGGTTCTAATTACATAATAATATATAGATCTTAATTTTCGTGTAAACAGATACGAAAAATAGTGATGGATACGATAAGAAAACAATCGTAATGTTTATAAATCCGAAAATATGTGAGAAACGAATAATGGTCGAGCATATAGCATACGATCAGAAAAATCGGGCGGAATTAGAATCGGGCGGAAATAAAAAATACCCAGAGGGGCCTTGCGGCCACTCTCAGTTTCGAATTGGGTCTATCAGAAACCGGAAGTAAACAAATGGATTTTTACCTGATGGTAACTTTTCCTTCGACAATACAAGGAATTTTAGATCTGGACCCCAACAAGGGCCCAGATCGTCCTACCATAGGGACCATCACTCTTCCTATGGATACACTTCAGTCCCATATAGGAAGCCCCAATATAATGGGAGCAGAAATACAAGAAGGGGAGACCATACATCCCGACTGGTGGGCCCCCTCTGATGATGTCAGAGAGGGTCCGCCGGTTGTGGGCCCTCTCTGACATCAGAGGGGGCCCACCGGTGGCCATCTTGAAGTACCTGCTCGACGGTGGGCCTACATGGGCCCAGCCTCCGGCGAGCAGGGACTTCAAGATGACCACCAGCGGACCCCTTCTGATGAGGGCTGCTCATCGTTGAGCTGGGGCAATTACATCCATGTGTGAGCTGGGGGCAGTTATATCCATGTTTGAGCAGGTGGCAATTATATCCATGTGTGAGCTGCTGGGGCAATTATATCCATGTGTGAGCTGCTGGGGGCAATTATATCCATGTTTGAGCTGCTGGGGGCAATTATATCCATGTGTGAGCTGGGTGCAATTATATCCATGTGTGAGCTGGTGGCAATTATATCCATGTGTGAACTGCTGGGGGCAATTATATCCATGTGTGAGCTGGGGGCAATTATATAGATGTGTGAGCTGCTGGTGGCAATTATATCCATGTGTGAGCTGCTGGTGGCAATTATATCCATGTGTGAGCTGCTGGTGGCAATTATATCCATGTGTGAGCTGCTGGTGGCAATTATATCCATGTGTGAGCTGCTGGGGGCAATTATATCCATATGTGAGCTGCTGGGGGCAATTATATTCATGTTTGAGCTGGTGGCAATTATATCCATGTGTGAGTTGCTGGGGGCAATTATATCCATGCAGGGGCATAACTACCAGGGGTGCAGCGGGTGCCACTGCACCCAGGCCCCTGAGTCTGGGGGCCCACAACCGGATGGGTGTGGGGCCCGGACTAGCCCTGCTTGCCCCACAGTCCAGGCAGGTGTCAGGCACCTGGTCTCCTGTTTGATCGGCAGTGTGTGCGATCAAACTCCCACACGCTGCGCCAAACGTAGCTCATATGGGTATATATTGCCCCCAGCTCTCACCTCCTCTGTGGCCCCAGGCTCCACCGGCGTTCTTCTACTCCTAAGGCGAGCGGCCGCTGACATGCAGCTTTGCTGCTCGCCGGGGATGGGAAGCACCTGACCAGCCGTGTTCTCGCGAGATCACGTACTGGCCAAGTGGTTCCCATCCCAGGCGAGTGGCCAAGCTGCATGACAGCAGCCGCTCGCCTCGGGAGTAGAAAAACGCCGCTGGTTGGCGGGCTGCAAAAAACTCGGTGGCGGGCCGCATGTGGCCCACGGGCCGTAGTTTGCCCACCCCTGTCCTTGCTGATGAGGGTTCAACAAACCTGAAACAGCGCTGTCCTAGGAGTGGCATTGACCAGTTGCATAAACCTTATCTCTGCTAGAAAGCAACAGTGTGGCATAGCATTGATTTTAGGGTTCTGTGTAATAACAGATCCAGGATGCATAAAAGTGAGAAAGGGGTTATTTGCATATCCTACCCTGAATTCCTTGCTGCATATGGGGAATGTGGCACAGGAGCTCTGGGATGGAATTCTTTGAATTGCTATGATGTGTAAGTGGCTACTGCAATAATAAACACACTTATTATAGTGTGGAGGCTTTTTATCTCACTTTTAGTCCTCCACCACAACCCTTGTGTAAAATTATAAATATATATATATATATATACAGTGGTGTATTTAGCTTTTGTGCTGCCCTAGGCCTGACTAAACTCGTGCACCCCCTAATTTAAATTTGAGGCACCCCCTCCTGTCAAGGGCACACCTCTTCCTGGTTAGGCTGGGGTCAGACCAGCGCATTTTTAACGTGCGTTCTGGCGCACTTAATCACGGCCACACTAGCAGCAAATGACGGGCAATGACGGCCAATATACGAAGTACGGTCGCACGAAAGTCCGGCTGCGCAACGCAAGTGGAAAATGAACGCATTTTTTCGAGAACGCAGAACCGCTAGTACAGACGTACAGAGTGCGCTGCGCCCGCTAGCGGTGTGTGTGTGTGTGTGATTTGGAGACGTCAGACCCTGCTCATGTCCGGCCAACATAACGTCCAGACGCAAAAAGTTTCCTGGTTTGGATTCGTAAAACATCACGCATGAAAATGCGCATCGTATGACCGTTTTCGCATATTCCGTGAAAAAATACATCAATGCGTTCGGACGCACTTTTTTCCGTTCGCGTGTAAAAATGCTTTCGTTTGACCCTAGCCTTAATCCCCACCCTTCCTCTTTAAGCTCCACCTTTTCCTCTTAGAGTTCCGCCTTTTCCTCTCTTTATATTAAAAGTGGATACCAAGTGCCTACTTGTATATTTTGTATACCATTTCAAATGGATCTATTGAGATAAATAAAATTATGAAATGTTTAAATTCAAGCATTTTTACAAAGAACAGCCACGCATGTTAAGTATACTGGATCACAGCCGCTCTAATTGGTTGAACAATAAAATCCACAGAAACGTGCACTGCATTTGAACGTATCACAGAGCTGCACAGCAATAAAACTCACAGTAATGTGCAGTGTGTATGAGTGTATCCCAGAGCTCCAGGGCAATAAAACTCACAGTACTATGCAGTGTGTATCACAGAAACCACAGCAATAAAACTCCCAGCAATGCAATGTTTGGTGTGTGTCAGCGTATCAGAATCCACAGCAATAAAAATTCCAGCAATGCAATGTGCAGTGTGTATGAGTGTATCAGAATCCACAGCAATAAAACTCCCAGTAATGCAATGTGCGGATCAGCGTATCAGAATCCACAGCAATAAAACTCCCAGTAATGCAATGTGCGGGTCAGCGTATCAGAATCCACAGCAATAAAACTCCCAGCAATGCAATGTGTGGTGTGTGTCAGCGTATAAGAATCCACAGCAATAAAACTCCCAGCAATGCAATGTTTGGTGTGTGTCAGCGTATCAGAATCCACAGCAATAAAACTCCCAGCAATGCAATGTGCGGTGTGTATGAGTGCATCAGAATCCACTGCAATAAAACTCCCAGCAAACCGAGTGTATATGAGCACACAGCAATTATTTATTCTACATTTACCGGCCTCTGTCCGCAGTAGGGCTGTGTGCAGAGTCAGCAGGGACTGTGTACAGACTCAGCAGAAGGTCCCTCCAGGCCACGTTAGGATCACGGCTGTGCCTGTGCGTGGAGCCATCTTGTCAGCAGTGGGGTGCCACTGCCAGAGGGTGCACCGTGGCTTTGATTCCCTTCCCGGTGGGTGTTCAGTCCAGAATAGAGTGACAGTCCATGTTAACGAAAGGGCAGGCAGCTGCGTGCGTGCGTGTCACGTGGTTCAGCCAGTCAGGTGGTACTGAGACTCAGTACCACCTGACTGGCCGGACCCAGTGTGACCTGCACGCAAGCAGCCTCACCAGGAGCCAGGCAGCTCAATGACAAATTTCTATCACTGCAGTGCTGGTTAAGGAAAGGTCCACTTTAAACAGCAGTAAGCAGAAAGGGCTTCATATTCTGCTGAAAACCCCCCCCTTTACCTGCCGTTTACTGTCATCTTCTCTCTCTGGACACAAATCACATCCCCCCTCCCCTCTCCTAGAGCTGCTGCGGGGCAGGGGAGGAGCTATGGAGGGAGGAGAGGGGGATTTTTATTCTATTCGATTTTATTCCGTATGCAAACGCCATACTCCGCTGCTCGTTGTTTGAGAACACAGCTCAAAGCTGACACACAGTGACAGTGGCACCTCCTAATACCCCCTAATGACACCCCAATAATCACTGGTACCTGGGGCGGCCCGCCCTCCGCCACTCCTCTAAGTACACCACTGCTCTGGTGATATGCTCACACACAAGTTTGGCGAACTGCCAGCAAGTACGGTGCTGTTTGAAGGCAGTGCAAATCCCCATAGAGAAGTAATGGTTAATCTATTCAGAGAACACCAAACAGCAGAGAAATGTCAGTGAAATGCCCTGATGTTCGGTGGTTTCAATCAGCAGGTTTATTCAGGCGAACCCCATAGGTTTCAATGTTAAAAATATTCCCGTTTTTTATGCAATATCTAATAAACCACTTATTATTTTAACCTGCAGTAAAAAGTCTTTATTTATTTATTGATTTATTTTTTTTTTGGTACCTTTTTTTAGTGGTTTTTCAAAAAATTTTGGGCTAAATTCCCCCCTTTTTTTTTAATAGCGGTTCTCCTTTTTCTGTAACAGAACTTTTTATTATCAATCATAGGATCTTATATGTAAATTCCAGACCTTTTCGTTCAGTAGTTCTTTTGAAAACAGCAGGCCATGGGTTTGCGGTGGTAGCATACAGTGGCTGACTCCATGCACTTTGGGGACCCTGCGGTGAATGGAAAATTCACTGCAGGGTTGGGAAATTTTATTCCCCGAAGTGCAGGGAACTACAGAACACCAAAATGTTGGCGTCGTTTCGGTGCTCTGTGAGTAACCCAATTAGTGGTGAGGTTTTTTGTTGCCCCCTGGAAAGTGAAAGCCTAGGCCTTGCCTACCCAGGACATACTTGAAAATTAGTGACATCTCAATGTTTCCTTCCTGGTAAAACAGTTTGCAAAAGTAAAAAAAAAAAAGATTTTTTTTTTTTTTTTTTTAGGGGTGGGGCCACCCAGCGGGCCGCCGCCCCCTGGAAAGTGCCGCCCTAGGCCTGGGCCTTGTTGGCCTAGGCCAAAATACGCCAGTGTATATATATATACGTATACTGTATATCCAAGGAGTGGCCACACTCAAAAATATAAAAATACAAAATTTATTATTAACCAGACTTAAAACATAGTTACCAACTATGGCTAATTATGTTTCAATTCTGCTTAATAATAAATTTTGTATTTCTATATTTTTGTATATTCTCAGGCCTTGCACCACATTTTACTTTGGTTTTGCACTTTTATATTTTTTGGAAGGAGCTGCTGGTATCCTGTATAATATATATATATATATATATATATATATATATATATATATATATTGTAGGTCATGCACTCACGCTTTAGGAAAAGATTCAATTTTTTCTGCCCGGTGCTCCGTCACAGTGGTTTCAAATCATATAGACACGGCAGAAAATGATGGCACTCGAAGGCTTACGTTTTTGCTGTTAATTTATTGGATATTCCATAGGTAACATTTCAGTTCCACCCTGGAACTTTCATCAGACCAAGAAAATAAATATATATATATATATATAATGTGTTTATTATTGCAGAAGCCACTTGCACATCACAGCAATTCGATGAATTGCATCCCAGAGCTCCTGTGCCACATTTCCCATATGCAGCAAGGAATTCTGGGTAGGATATGCAGATTACATCTGTCTCACTTTTATGCATCCTGGGTCTGTTATTACATAGAACCCTAAAATCAATGCAATGCCACACTGTGGCTTTCTAGCAGAGATAAGGTTTATGCAACTGGTCAAAGCCACTCCCAGGACAGCGCTGTTTCGGGTCGCTGTTTCGGGTTTGTTGGACCCTCATCAGCTAGGAGCTAGGCATGATGACCAGTTGCAGTGGATGCTTGGGACCCACAGGGCAATCAGTATCTACAAGGGTTGTAGTGGAGGACAAAAAGTGAGATAAAAGGCCTCCACACTAATAAGTGTGTTTATTATTGCAGAAGCCACTTGCACATCACAGCAATTTGATGAATTGCATCCCAGAGCTCCTGTGCCACATTAGTATATGCACAACTGCTTTACATATATTAAAAACATAAGTCATGAAGACATCATAGATGCTACAAAAATTATCCGAGCGGTTCTCATACTGCATCAAAGTACAGGATTGCAGCAGATATGGACGGCAGGAGAACATCAAACACTATCAGAATGTGCCAAGCCAAAAATTATTTTCTTTAACAATGCAGAAACAATGGCATTGAGTGGCTAGCCCTCACAATCATAATAAAGTATATGATTGATAATGAATGCCATTAAAAACACCAAGATGTGTATGAATTATTGTAATCTGTTTCACGTAGATGTCATAAAGCTAAATTTGATAAATTTATTAGGATTAAAAAAAGGAAGAACAAAATTCAACTACAAAATCAGGCTGCTTTAACCACTTCGCTGCGGCGGACTTGCTCAGCGCGTCCAACCGCATGTCACGTTCCATGCGGTGGACGCGCTGAGCGCGTCCAGCCTTTGGGGTCAGCGTTCGGCCGGGTTCCGGCCGAAGCGTTCGGCCGGGTTCCGGCCGATCGCTGGCCCCCCCGGTGCGGGCTGACATCCTCTATGTCAGCCCAGCATCCGGAACCGCCACCGGGCTAATTAGGTGTCATCGCGGCAGCGCGATGACACCTAATTCAGACGCCCCCCCCGCATGTGCGGAGGAGGTGCCTGAAAGGGAGGGGGGGAGGTCCTTCGGACCTCTCTCCCTCCCGATCGGCGGCGTTGCGGGGGTTAACCCAGGCACCATTTGGAAGGGCACAGCCTGCCCTTCCAAATGGTACCTGGCATTAACCCCTGGGGAGCCGGATCACGAATCGGCGCTGAAAAGCGCCGGTTCGTGATCCTTTCCCGGAGCTGGCCGACATCTTGGATGTCCGCCAAGCCTCCGGGAACTCCCCCTGAGGACTGGCGTCATCGTGCATAGCACGATGACGCCAGTCCTGGAGTTAACCCCTAGCTGCCACCAATGGTGGAGATAGGGGGTTCCAATGAACCCCCTATCTCCCGATCCGTGGCAGCTAGGGGTTAAAGTTTGGTATTGTTGGATCGGCCAGAGCATGGCCATTCCAACGATACCAAACACGAAAGTGAAAAAGTTTGTAAAAAAAAAAAAAAAAAAAATATTTTTAAAAAAATTATAAAAAAAAATAAACAAGTTTTTTTTCTTTTCTTTGGTTTGTTAATGCAGCAATATTGTTCCCATTTCAATTATAATGTGAACAATGATGCTGCACTAACAATTTTTGTATGCGGTGCGTTTGTTAAAAATCGTGTATTTTTCCCCAAAAAAAAATGTAGCGAGACCCCATCTCTAATTTTTTTAACAAGCGCACCCCATACAAAATATAACCGCAATTGCTCGCATGTTAAAATGTGAAAAAAACACTTTACACATTGTAAATTATTGAAAAATCATATTTTATTGCATTTTTTGTTATAATATACAGACAGGTCATGACGTATACATATAATAATGACATATTCTGAATCTGCCGAGTCTGGCGGAAAGAACGATATATAATATGTCTGGGTCATATACTAAAATAAGCCTTCAAAACACGTTTAAACATGATGAGCAAAACCAGTAAAAATGACCTCAGCACAGGGGCGGGAAAAGCCTCAGCAGCGAAAGGGTTAAATTAAAAAATCTATTGTTGCACTTTGGGGGTTGCTTTTAGATGTTGTGCTCGTCTGGCAAAACCGGTAAAACAAAAGGGAAACTGGTTTCACGTTGCACAAACATTGTTTGAGATGAAGTTAATGTGCTGCATGTATTTCAAACAATTATATTACACTGAGTGCTTAGCCCTGGATTGCTGCATGAAGCCAGCATTGCTTAGTTTGTCGCTGAGGAAGATCATTTTACAAAGGAGGATTATGAAATGAGAGGACCTCACTAATACTAAGGATGGCTCCAAGATTTGGTTTTGTAGGAAACCAAACTGAGATTCTGATTTGGTGAAGAGGGCATAAAAAATTAATCACAATGGTAATGGTGAGAACCTGGATTGAGCCTGTGGTTGCTACAGCTCAGTTATCCTTTTCTTTCTATGACAACTGTCTACTTATGGTGGTGAAGGGATACTATAGCCAGGCAAACTCCACAACTGAGGATGAAGTACAGAAATCTATTTCAAATTTCTACATCATCTACAACCTGCTGTATAAACTGATCCCTTTGCTGTCTGCCTATATAGTGACAACGCTTGGGGACAAATATAATATGAAGATTACCCTGTGTTTGCCACTTACAGGATATCTGGTGGCTAGCTTGGTGTTTCTTTTCTTGATTCTATGGGACTGGCACATTGAGGTGATGTTTGGAGCTGCAGCCTTCATTGGTTTGACTGGTGGTTTAACAGCCTACTGGACTGGAGTCGTGGTATGGTCAGCATTAGCTTCATCGGAAAGTCAAAGGTCCATTCGACTAATTGCAAATGAATGTGTGTACGGGTTAGCAGGACTTGTTGGAAGCTTAATATCTGGACATATCTTTATCAACATGGAAACTGGAAACCACCAGGGTGTTGTTCTAGTCATTTTCAGCATAATAGGTAACGCAATATGTCTCTTATATGTTATAATTGTCTTGAAAATCCCTAATTCTGAACAATCAAACATTGAAACAGCAGAATTATATACAATTGAACGTACTGTTATACCTGAAAGCCAGGAAGAACCTGTGGATATTGGACACTCTGACAACAACAATTTGATTGATGACCAGCCCAATGGACCATTACAAGCAAACCCAAGCAATCCTGAAGTGGAGAAAATGCTCTCCAAAGTCCTAATTTTCCTCCTGTTCACTAGTGCCAGTCTTTACAATTCTTCAGTAAATGGTGCAGAAGATGTGCTTAGCTTTTTTGTGTTAAGCAAGCCTCTGAATTGGGGACCTGTGGAAGTGGGATATGGATATTCAGCTGGCTATATGATTTTCTTTACCAGTTTTCTGGGTGTTACAATTCTTTCCAGGTGGTTGAGTGACCGGAGCATGATCATCATTGGAATGTTCTCATTTAGTGCTGGAATTCTGACAATGGCTTTTGTTTCTCAGACGTACATGTATTTCATTGGTAAGTTATTATAAAAAATTTGTTTTTGCAATGCAGATATACAATATCATTTGCTCAGTTGGAATAGCATGGGATCAATTAATGTTATGTCTGTATGAGTATAACGCCCACACTCATTAACACTAATGGCTCGATTGGAATAGAACCTTAGTCTTGGAGTGTTTATAGTAGGCAGATTATCAATGGGAATATCTGCCTTGTGAAACTAACAGGGTTATTCAGAGAGAGCCAATCTGGCCCTGAAATGCCACCGAACAATGAATTTCCCCGTACGGTGCCATTTCCAGGCCAGTCGGCAAATTGCCATTTTGGCAAATTGCCAGCAAGTACGGTGCCTGTTCTACGGCAGTAAAATCCCCATAGAGAATCAATGGTTAATCTATTCACAGAACACTGAACAGCAGTGAAATGTCAGAGAAATGCCCTGATGTTCGGTGCTTTCATTCGGCAGGTTTAATCAGGCGAATCCCATAGGTTTCAATGTTAAAAATATTCCCATTTTTATTCAATATCTAATAAACCGTTTATTCTTTATTTTTTTTAAAACATATTTTTATTCATCTTGGATCAACTTACAGAAAAAACATACAGAGAGACATCTTATAATACAGCCTTATTAGATATTCAACTAGTGCAAATATGTGGCATCCAGCAGGTAATGTAGAGGTTATTGTACAACTCCTATTAGAACCAAAGAAGACAATTCCCAAGGGTGAGTGGGTCAATTAAATGTGTGCATCTACAAGATTCGAGGGGGAGGAAACTAGAAAACGGGATAAGGCGTGGTCAGGGGGATCTTGAGGGATGGGTGGGATACCCCGCAGCATCTGTAGCGAGTACCAAGGGGTGCAGAAAAAGGTATGATGTAGGGAGTCCTTAGTTTCGCATGGCAGGGTGCGAATAAGGGGGGTCCAATTGGCAAAGAAGGACTGAGTCTTCTTTTCTTGCTGCATTGCAGCCTCGGTCCAGTCCGCCAAAAATATGGCGTAGATTCTGTCATAAACCATGCGAAAGGAAGGAGGGGTAGCGGAAATCCATTGTGACAAGATCGCTTTCTTGCCCGTTGCAGCTAACAGGGTGAGCCAAAATCGATGACTCTTAGCAAAAGGTCTAGGGGTGAGGGGGGGTCGGACGACTAAATATGGCCCATTCCGGGGTAAAGGGGATTTCTAGACGAAGAACCTGTGAACCAAATCGTCGTATCGTGTCCCAAAACAGTTGAATAAAGGGACATGACCATAAGCAATGCCGTAAGTCAGCATGAGCACCTTGACATTTTAAACAAGTTGCGTTTGGCGACAGTCTCGCGCGAGCCATTCTGTTGGGCGCCATATACGCTCGATGGAGAATTCTATAAAACATGTCCCAGTAGTTAGCAGAAGGAAGAGAGAGCCTGGATAGTAAGGTGGCCTCAATCAAGTCCGGCACGGAAAGCTCAGGAGAGATTGAGGACCATCTAGTTACAGCTGCCCAGGGGAGTTTGGTAGGTAGCGAAGATTGTAAAAGTGCGTAGACAGTAGAGGTAGAAGGCGGGGACAGCGGGGGGCAAACTGGAGCATGTCGAGCGAATTGGCTAGGTCATTAGGGGACAATGTGCTCAATTGGGTAAGAAGAAATTGCTTTAATTGCAAGTAATATACCGGGTGTATGTCCAAGGGTGTAACTCTGTCTTTGAGGGTCATATAGGAATACGGCAAGCCCGACACTCCATCGATATAATGGTGCAGATGGGTAAAACCGCGATGGGCCAGAGTGTGAAAGTTCGGAGCGGGGGAGGCATTTTGAAAATGAGGGTTGTGAAGAATTGGTGACCACAAAGTCGTTTGCCAAGCGAGTTGAAGGCGCCTGCGAATCTTGATCCAGGCCAATTTTGTGGAGGACAGTAATGGGTTAGAACGTAGACTCGGGGGATGATGGGTGAGCTTTGATGGAGGAACGCCGATAAGGAAGAGGAAGCAAGCAACGCCTGCTCGACCTGTAAGGGCACGAAGTGTGAAGTACCATTCAGCCAGTCAGCGGCATAACGGTATAGGGCCGCTAAGTTACAGTCAGCTATATTTGGAAAATTAATACCTCCCCTAGCTATCGACTGTTGGAGCGCGAGAAGTGGAATACGTGCTCGTTTACCTTGCCAGATGAATGCCACATATAGTCTATGTAATATACGGTGATCTGTGGGTTTCAACAGTAGAGGCAAAACCTGTAATGGATAGAGCAATTTGGGGAATAAAGTCATTTTAATAAGTGCGGCCCTTCCCATATAGGACAAAGGGAGAGAGCTCCATGCTTCCAGGAGTAATTTAGTTTGAGTGAGATGGGGGTCAATATTGAGGCTGTATAATTGAGAAATGTCCGCCGACAGAACGATCCCATGGTATTTGATGGAAGGGGTAGGTGCCCAGGAGAAGGGGAACTGTCTGAGCCAAGCACCTTGTGGCTTTGATCCCAGGGGCAGAGCGACCGACTTAGCATAATTGATTTGGAAACCTGAGGCTGTGTGAAATGAATCAAATAACATCAACAACAGTGGAGTAGCAGATGCTGGGTTTGAAAGAAACAATAGCAGATCGTCTGCAAAAGCCACCACTTTTAGTGTCACTGAGGCGGACATACGAATACCTGTGATTGCCGGGCACGTCTCTATAATGCGAAGGAGGGGTTCCAATGCCAGGTTAAACAGTAATGGCGATAAGGGACATCCCTGTCTGGTACCTCTCTCTAGTATGAAGGGGGCTGAGTTAAGTCCATTTGCTGTGATTACTGTGGAAGGGTTGTGGTAAAGCGCTCTAAATAGGGTCAGGAATACCTTTCCAAAGTGGTGGAACTTAATAAATCTCTCTAAATAGACCCAGGATATCCTGTCGAACGCTTAATCGGCATCGCAGCTCAACAGAAGATTGGAGGCATGTGGAGTAAGGGAGGAGGACCATATGGCCGCTATAGCCTTTCATATGTTTGTGGTGGAGTGTCGGCCGGCAAGGAAACCCATTTGTTGGGGGCCCACAAGACGAGCCAGAGGCCTCTGTAGGCAGCTGGCCATGATGGTGGATAGCAGTTTCAGGTCAGTATTTAACAGCGCAATAGGCCGATAGGAGGTGACCAAGGTAGGATCCTTTCCAGGCTTGGGGATAACCACCACTCTGGCCTCATTAAAAGTCGGAGGAGGTTCCTCCCCTTGTAAAATATTATTATAAAGTGAGACCAAGTGTGGGACCACCGAGCCTGAAAGGAACTTGTAATAGTCTGCCCCAAATCCATCTGGTCCCGGAGTTTTCCTGTTTTTGAGCAAGGTTATCACTTTTTGGACTTCGGTGTGTGAGATTGGCGCCGAAAGGGCATCCCTGTCAGTTGGGGACATTTTTGGAATTTGCGGTTTATGAAAAATACTCAGTTGCATCGGACAATCGTCAGGGCCTGCCTTGTAGAAGTCAGCAAAATATTGTCGGAAATACCCTGCAATAGCTACTGGGTCAGTAAGTAAGGTACCGTCCACGGTCTTAATTTGGGAGATAAAGGGTCTGGTCTGGGTTTGGGAACGTACCAGGTTGGCCAGGAGGCAACCGTGTTTATTACCAAAACTATAAAACCGTGATTTCTGATGCTGCCAGGAGCGCTGCGCGTGGTTGGTGGCTAGGGTATCATACTTGGATTTATCTTGTTTGTACGTCTGCAATGCCACAGGCGTAGGGTCAGTCAAATAAGCTCTATAATTCCTGAGCAAATCTGAATGAGCTCTAGTAAAATGAAGAGAGTCCTCTTTCCGCTTCCGGGCCGCGAACTCCATGATCTGACCTCGAAACACTGCTTTTGACGCAGACCAAAACAAATTGACATCCTCTACATGGTCAATGTTGTCGTCAGTGTAATTGTGCCAGGCTAGCTCAACGTGTGATGGAAATGTACCGGAGGTCATAAGATGGGAGGGGAAGCGCCAGTTCCGGGAATACAACTGTGGGGTTCCCAGTCTCATTTCCAGTGAAACCCGCGCGTGATCAGTGAGCGCTAGCGGGCCAATCTCGGTGTGCAGTGCGCGAAAAGTAAGAGTCCGACATTAAAAAGAGGTCTAGGCGCGAAAATGATTTGTGGGGGTCAGAATAAAACGTAAAGTCCCTTCCCGTTGGGTTGTGCATGCGCCAGACATCAACCAAGTCAAAATGGGTCATCAGGTTTAGCTTTTCATCTAGTAGTGGCGAAAGCATTGCTGTAAACTCAGCCATTTGAGCGCTAGTTGTAGGCGTAGATGCAATAGCCAATTGCGGACTAGACGGAGTGCTTCCTAGATCTGAAGTTGACCGGGTTGGAGACCTGGCCTGCGCAGGGGCGCCCTTTCCCTGCCCCTTGGTCGTTTGACGTTTAGAGGACTTGGATGTGGAAGCAATAAATTTGTCCATGGTGAAATGTGTGACTGGAGATCAGATACAGAATAAAAAATTGTGATATTTCGGAAATCTGCGTGTACAGTCTTGAAAAATTTGGTTTGGAAAAAAGTATGTTTCCGAGGAAGTGTGGTGTCTCCTGATCTTAGCTATGGTAGCGTGCTCGTGACACGGTTCCCAAACAGTTGAGAGAGCGACAAGCTAAAGATAGTGGGCCTTGTGTGGTCCACCAAAAAAAAATTTGAATCAGAAAAATTGAAAACTGCAACGACCCGCGAGGGAGGCCTGTAAAAATTTTGTGGTGATTGGAGTTACATAGTTACATAGTTACATAGTTATATAGGCTGAAAAAAGACATGCGTCCATCGGGTTCAGCCTCTCCCACATAACCTACTGCTGTTGATCCAAAAGAAGGCAAAAAACCCAGTCTGAAATATGCAACATACCGGGAAAAAATTCCTTCTTGACCCCAGAATGGCAGTCAGATTTCTCCTTGGATCAAGAAGCTTTTACCCACATATTAAATATTATAACCCTTAATATTCTGTGTCTGCAGGAAGTCATCCAGTCGTTTTTAAAAGTCTGTACAGACTCTGACCCAACCACCTGAACAGGCAGAGAATTCCACAGCTTTATTGTTCTCACCGTAAAATAACCCTTCCTATGCTTTAAGCTAAATTTTCTTTTTTCCAGTCTAAATGGATGACCCCTTGTCCTATGTATAGACCTGTTAATGAATAGGTTATCAGACAATGGTTGATAATGGCCCCGTATATATTTATATAAGGTTATCAGATCCCCTCTAAGGCGCCTTTTCTCTAAACTAAACAGGTTTAAGCTTGTTAGTCTTTCCTCATAACTTAACCTTTCCATTCCCCTTATTAATTTAGTTGCCCGTCTCTGCACTTTTTCTAACGCTATAATATCTTTTTTTAAGACAGGTGCCCAAAATTGCAAGGCATATTCAAGGTGCGGCCTGACCATTGATTTATACAGAGGCAAAATTATGTTTTCATCCCGTGAGTGAACTCCCCTTTTAATGCATGCCAATACTTTGCTGGCCTTGGCGGCTGCTGTTTGACATTGCACATTGTTACTTAGTTTGAAGTCTATGATTATTCCCAAATCCTTCTCCTGCTTGGATTTCCCTAACTCCGTACCATTTAGGGTATAAATTACTTGTGTGTTCTTCACCCCAAAGTGCATAACTTTGCATTTATCTAGATTAAATCTCATCTGCCATTTAAGTGCCCAGTCCCCCAATTTATCTGAATCCCTCTGCAGCAAAGTAACATCCTGCTCACATTGTATTAATTTTCCTAGTTTTGTGTCATCTGCAAACACTGATACATGACTTTCAATGCCTATCTCAAGGTCATTTATGAATAAATTGAGTTAGTGGCAACCAGTGAAGGAGGCTTAGAAGTTTTATGGAGGAGGGAAAAAAATTGTATCTCGGTATACAGTGGCAGTCCCACCTGTAATGAGCAATGGGGTGCGTGTTGCAAAAATTGATATGGGGGGGTGGTAGTGGGTCCAATGGGAATCACCAAAAAAATTATGTTATATGGTAGATAAAGCGAACAGGTAAAGCTAGTGGGCCTATGACAGCTCACCAAAAAAAAATTATTGTTGTTTGTTTAATAATGAAAAATTAAAGTTAGTGGCCGCCAGTTAAGGAGGCCTACAGTCTCACTCATATGACACTGAAGAGATGTCTGCAGCAAAAATTGATGGGGGGGTAGTGAGCCCGGTGGGGGTCACCAGAAAAATTAGGAATATGTATGTGAGAGCTGTATTTTACGTTCCCTTCAGAGTATGTGTGTGTCCAGGTGGAGGATCGAGCACTCTCCTGCCCAACTCTGCCAGATTTCATGCAGGGGAAAGTTTTACGGCCCAGACCCAGTATGGAGCCCTCTGAGGACGTTGGAAATTAAGGGAGCGTCCACCGGAAGCAGCCGCTAGGAAGGCCGAACACGCGGCGGCTGGCAGGCGGACTTCAGTGTGGCGTGAGTGGTGGGATGCCCCAGTGCCCGGCAAGCAGCTCGGTGGGAAGCGGGAGAGGGATCACTCAGTCACTGTGATGTCCGTGGTGGCGATCCGTTCGGCCACTATAGCAGGCTCCAGTCCGGGCCTAGAAAAGGTTGAGCACCCGCAGTGCCCTGTGGGTATGGAACGGCCAAAATCCGGCCTGTGGGCCTCCTGCGATGGTGAGGGGAATAGTCTGGTGATCCTCAGCGCTGTGGCAGGCAAGGATGCCTCGGATGACAGCAGATGGAAACCCTCGAGTACAGAGCACAGTTAAGATACGGCCATCACATAGGCCCGCCTCCCGGAAGTCCTGTTTATTCTTTTAGACTGCAGTAAAAGTCTCTTTATTGATTTTTTTTTTTTTAGAATCTTTCAGCCATTTTTTGGGATTTTCTTTGGCCAATTTTTTTTCCTGTTTTGTTTTGAAGCGATTTTTCCATTTTTCTGTAGCAGACTTTTTTATTATTATTCATAGGATCTTATAAATTAATTCCAGACATTTTCGTTCAGTATTTCTTTTGCAAACAGCGTTTAAATTTTGACATTTTCAAGCTTTTTCTATTTCGCTTTCAGCGGATCATCGGATCAGATACGTTCCGATAATGAATCGGATCAGATCCGATGCTATATTTCTGGTTGATTTTTTTTTAAAAAATAGATCCGCAAACCAGCTGAAACTATTGAATCCGATACACTGGGAACCAGCTGAAAGTATTTTCGAATCGAATCCGATTCGATAATGCGCATGACCCGTCAAAATTATCAGATCCATTAATGTCTTTGGTTCTGCTGCTTTTTTTTTCTTCTTCCTCTCGGCCGCTTTTTCCCCGCACTCTGAGGACCCTGCGGTGAATGCTGACTTCACTGTAGGGTGAGGAAATTTGATTCCCCAAAGTGCGAGGAAAGACATAGCACCTAAATGGCTGTGACATTTCGGTGCTCTATGAATAACCCCTTAAGTGTTGTTAAGTATTTCATTCTCTGATCTAGTATGGCATCCCATGCTGTTTCTCGTCCTGCTGTAAGGCCATCAGGATCCAGGGTTTTACCACTGGGCTGATATTGTAAACATTTTGTATCCAGGTCACTAATGGGGGCATTCAGATTATATCAATCCAAATATCTGTTATGAGGTACACCTGCGTATCTCAAAAATTTGGTGCCAAAATAATGCCTTAGTCTGCCATATACAATATAATCTGTGAAAATAATTCCTCAAAGATTCATTAATATGGAATGATGATATAAATTGGCTTTATTTTACAAAATGGATTGTGTGTGAATTCAAATCACGGAATAACACTGTGGCCAAAACATAATTTTTTTTATTTATAATATGTACAGTTTATTATATATAATATACAGAACAGAGTTCTCTGTATCTTATTTCTTATATATAATATATATATAGATTCGGTAACATGGAGTTGCTAAGGATGGCCGACTTATGCCAATATTTTCTTTGTGATATTTCACAACGAGTGAGAAAAGAATAGGTGAGATGCAACTGCTGTCTTTATTTTAGATCACAAATGGATAAATGCACTGTGCAGTCATTGTTGAGATTATATATACATATGTATTATATCTTTTAAATTTAGGGGGTTATACAGAAAGCACCGAAATGTTGTCGACATTTCGGTGCTCGCTCGTTCCACGCACTTCGGGGAATCAAAGTTTCCCACCCTGCGGTGAGTGCAGGAAATTGGGGCCGCAAACCTGTCGCCCATCTGCCGCCAACACGCCAGAAGGCCACCAAATGCAGCCAACGAGCTGCCGAGTAAAGTGCCGACCAGCTGCAGGAGAAAGCCGACAAGCCGCCGGACGGGTAAAAAAAAAAAACCAACAACAAAACAATACGATTGAAAGTGTCAAAATTGAAACGCTGTTTGCAAAAAACTAAACAAAAATGTCTGAAATTAACATATAAAGTCCTATGAATGCTAATAAAAAGGTCCATTACAGAAAAACAAATATCCACTATTAAAAAAAAAAAACGGGAAAAAAATTTGCTGAAAAAATCCCGAAAAATGCCTAAAGGATCCTAAAAAAAAAAAAATCAATAAATAGACTTTTTACTGCAGATTAAAATAATAAAAATGGGAATATTTTTAACATTGAATCCTATGTGGTACGTCTGAATAAACCTGCCGAATTAAACCACTAAACAGCAGGGCACTTCGACAACTTTTCACTGCTGTTCGGTGTTCTCTGAATAGAGTAACCATTGCTTTTCTATGGGGACTTTCACTACCTTCGAACAGGCACCATACTGGCTGGCTGGCAGTTCGCCAAAATTTGGCGAACTGCCTGCTCTCTGAATAGCCGAAGGGCCCCGAAATGTCACCGTACAGGGAAATTACCTGTTCGGTGACATTTCAGGGCCAAAACGTCTCTCTTTGAATAACCCCTTTAGAAAAGTGTCACAACATAACACAGAATGGGACAGGCTTGAGTTGGGTAGAATATACTGTATATATCATACCTGCCGTTACCTTCCCCTATAAATTTGCTAAAAATATACACACAAAAAAAAAAAAAACACTGCCTGAGATCCCGCGCAGCCCACATGCCTCCCCCCTCTAACTGGCTGAATGTATCTAATATATATAATTAAATACATTCATCCAGGTAGAGAAAGAAGAAATAGAAAGTTTTATTTTATGTTCCCGGGGACATTTAAAAATGTCCTCGGATTGTTTTTTTTTTTTAGAAATGTGTCACCTTACCTTAGCCTGGTGGTCAGTGGGGCCTCCCTGGATCCTGGTGGGGGCTAGGGGGGTCTGCCATGGCCGCAGGTGCAGTGGCTCCCTCCCTGCGCTGCCTGTCTCTGCCACATGCACCCGGGTGGCTAGCCCGCACAGTCGGAGCTCTGTCATCCGGCGGCCGCATGCTCCTTGCTCCTCAATGCTCCTCAAGGGGATCCTTGGGAGGCCCCTGCAGGCTGCCCTCTACAGTGCCTGATTAGAGGGCCTTGTCTGCCTGATGTTTTAGTAACAAGAATGTATTTATCCCATAGGCTTCAATGTTAAAAATATTCCCGTTTTAATTCAATATCTAATAAACCGTTGCTTATAATAGTCTGCAGTAAAGAGTCTCTTTATTTCTAGATTTTTTAGTATTTTTTAAGCATTTTTTATACTTTTTTCAAAAAAAACGTTTTCAAACTTTTGGCGAACATCCCAAAAAGTTCGAACTTTCGAACTGCCAATGTTCGAATCGAACTCCGAACTGATCGAACCGAACAGCTCATCCCTAGTCCTGGGTTCAAGAACATTGAAATTTTACAGTATATGAATGATTATTAATGATTGCTATGAAAGTGTAAGAAAAAATTACGTCAAATAATTACGAGCCAAATTAAAATATGCTTGAATTGTTCTTTTTTCCTTCATTCTTCTATTTCAGCTCGAGCTGCAATGCTATTCTCTTTAATTCCAGTGCCAACAATCAGGTCTGTGCTATCCAAACGGGTACAGGAATCATCATATGGTGAGAAAATACATAACCATTTCTATGCACCAATCACAAACCTAATACTTCTGAAAATAGAAATGCACATAGGCATACTATTTGCAGTATCCATGATGACAGGATAACTTTTTGGGTACCAATAATATCCACATGCCCTGCCACCAAATGTACCCAAAGTCCAAGGCAGGAATTTCTGAACCAGTAGCATGCCAGTCAATTGTGGGTGCTTGCATCTTGATCATAGAGCGGGTGTATGGCAATATGTGTGGGAACAGTTGCCATTCCTGGGCTCTGGCATTCATTGAATATTTTAGCATATTTGTATATTACAGTATTATGATGTGAGTGTGTATCTTTGAGTGTCTTTCAGAATCAGTGTGAACCTTGTCTACATGTATCTGTCACCATGTTTCTAAGCTTAGGTAGTTTTTAGTTTATCCTTAAGGATCATATTTAAGAACAGAAAATGTTTTCATTTTGACTTGGGGTTGTTTTAGTGACGCTTTGATTTAACGAAGGGATCTCAAACTCCACTCCCTTCCCCAGATGTTGATGGTCAGCAATCCTCTGAATTTTTCGAGTGAAATAGATGGCCAGGGAATCACAGAAACTGTAGATCGGAAACATCTGGGGGCAGAGTTTGACATCCCTTGTTAAAAGGTATCTAGGTTAATGTCATTACTAGAATGATACTATCTTCTCTCATTTCACCCTTAACACTATCCCTCCCACCAAATTAATTTCCTCTGCTATCACTGTACACTTTGCAGTATTGATGTCTATTATTAAAATTTAGACCATAGTGCCACCACAGTGTATTTATAAAATTACCACATTATATATCGCTACTGTGATGCTTGCTCATTTAATATAATGTAAATATTTTATTGTGTTGTTAACTTGCTACGTTGTTTGGACTCAACCATTGTTCATGTTCGATGGTCCCTATCGGTTTTCGAACACTATTGTCCTTCTCCAATGAAGTTTTGAAATGCTTTAAAGTACCCAGTCATAATGTGGAGACTGTTGCCAGGGCCGGCCTTTGGGGTGTGCGAGCTGTGCGGTCGCACAGGGCGCCATGGCAACCAATAGCCGGGACACGCGGCTTAAGCAACCCCGCGGTGCAGGAGGATTATTGTGGAGGGAGCAGTCAGTAGGTGGCGCTCATCAGCTGCGCGAGACACCAACAACTGCTCCTCCCCATCCTCCTGCACATGAAGTCTTCCTGTTTCCAAGCCATGTGGAAAGGAGGTGAGAAGGCACAGGGAAAGCAAGACCAGCAGAGCAGCAGCCAGGGGGATAGGTAAGATTCCCCTTGCTGATTCCCCATGGCAGCATTATTTTTTTTTTTTTACTTACTGAGCACCCCCGCCAGCTTCCCCCCCCCACCCCCGGTCTAGGTCTCCCTCTGATCTCACCTCGGCAGGGAGGAGGAGGGGGGCAACATGCAGGAGGGGGGCAACACTACACAGTGGAGAGACTTAGACAGAGGGATGAAAGAAAGGGATCACACAGAGAGGGATGAGAGATCACAGAGAGAGAGAGGGATGTGAGATCACAGAGAGAGGGATGAAAGAGGGATGAAAGAGTGAGGGGTCACAGTGAGGGGGTCACACAGTGATCATAGAGAGAGATGTGACAGAGAGGGGTGAGAAAGAGAGTACACAGAAATGAGAGACTACCAATTCACACTGCGTATTGCTATGAGTTTTATTGCTGTGCAGCTCACTGATACGCTCATACACACCGTACATTATTGTGAGGCTTATTGCTGTGGAGTTCTGTGATACGCTCATACACAACGTAGTAGCTCTTCTGCGCTGCCGTGAGTAGGACTCCATGGAGGGTTGTGCTGCCTGGCCGTAAGCCCTGCGCGATCTCAATCTTGCAGACTGTCCCCAGTCTCACTCTGCAGCGGACATGACAAGTGGCAGATCGAGCCAACATTCTCGCTGCGGGATGTGAGGTGAGTATTGGATTTATTTGGGAGGTTGTTAGGGGGTGCTAAATAATTCTGCAAAAACTGAGTCACCTAGCACCAGCTTTTAGGAGTAACCAAAATTTTCTTTAACCCATCAGTACAGTAATTAGCGCTAGAACTTTGTAATACCTTACTTATCCTACCGCTAATTACTGATTGCGTTCCCCAGGTTAAGTATAGGATGTGCAAAGTACAGTAACTTCATGCAAGTTAGCACAAACACTGAAGTGCTACCAGATATTTAAGGGGTTTAGCTTTAGAAATGTAATATGGGGGCATGCGTTAAAGTCACTTTCCCCAGGGTTAATGCTTACATATCCGAACGCTACAGTTAGCATTCAGTATGTAATCTAGCCCAAAATTTTTTATTTCATTATACTTGCTAATCTGGATTTTTGGGGGTTAAGAATGGGGGTTATTGGATAAAGGGGTGTGGTCATGGTAGGGGGTGTGGCTACTGTGGGGCACTTTGAAGATTTCTCGCACAGGGTGCCCAAAGGCCTAAGGCCTGCCCTGCCACATTACAAACAACAAAAAAATTGTGTCTTATGGTTACAGATACTATTACTTAACCCACTGGTGTATTTTGGACTAGGCCGACTAGGCCCAAGCCTAGGGCGGCATTTTACAGGGGGCGGCGGCCCGCACTGGGTGGCCCCACCCCTAAAAATAATATTTTTTTAATTTTTTTTCACTTTTGCAAACTATTTTACCAGGAAGAATACATTGAGATTTCACTAATTTACACTTTCAATTTCACTTTCCAGGGGGCAGCAAAAAACCTCACCACTAAATGGGTTACTTAGAGGTGAAATACAGCAGATTGCGTCCACTGTGTCATTCTCTGAAGTTTTGCCTGTGCATAACATTCAAGATAGGCAGATGCGCAATAGGGAATTCAATTTGTGGCTTCGGGAATGGTGTCGGGAGCAAGGATTTGGCTTTGTGTCCCATGATAGCTCTAATTGGAGCAGAAAGGAACTGTATAAAAAAGATGGTTTGCATCTTACTCATAGGGGAACATATGTTCTCAGTGGGAAGTTCAAAGGTTTCACAAAGGAATATTTAAACTAGGAGGGGGGGACAAAAGGGTAAAAAACAATCTGCCCGATTGTCCCCCAAAACTAAATCGGAGGGTGCAAGCAACATGCGAGGTAAAAAATGACAAGCTCAGAGTCGTGTCTATAAATGCTCGCAGTTTAGTCAATAAAATCAATGAACTGGAGGCAATGATGGCAGCTGAAAAAGTAGATTTAGTGGCGTTACTGAGACATGGTTCAGTGAGAAAAATAACTGGGACATAACAATACCGGGGTACTCTTTATATAGAAAGGACAGAGAAGGTAGGAAAGGAGGAGGAGTGGCCCTGTATGTGAAAAACAACATAAAAACGAACCAAATAAAAGTGAGCGAGGTGAACATAGAGTCAGTTTGGGTTACGCTAACATTTGGCAATCATACAGTAGCTCGTGTAGGTGTGATCTATAGACCCCCTGGACAAGTAGAAGAGCTAGATAATCTGCTGGTTGAGGAAATAGCCAAAATGGCAATGAAGGGGGAAGTTATTATCATGGGGGACTTTAATCTTCCTGATGTGAACTGGAAAACCAAAATAGCTGGGTGCACCAGGAGTACAAATATTCTAAACTCCTTACTGGGATTATCTCTAACACAAGTAGTTGAGGAGCCGACCCGTAAAGAGGCCATATTGGATTTAATACTCACAAATGGAGGTTTGGTATCGGAAGTTGTTGTAGGTGAAAATTTGGGATCTAGTGATCACCAGTCAGTGTGGTTTAATATAAGAACAGGGATGGAGCCGCACCACACAAAAAAAAAAGTTTTAGACTTTAAAAAAAAAGGATTTTTCTAAAATGAGATTTTGTGTGAAGGAGTCATTATCAGACTGGAGGAGTTTAAAGGGAGTCCAGGAGAAATGGGATTATTTAAAGGAAGCATTATTGAAGGCCACAGGAAATTGCATGTTAGCTTGTTAGCAAAAACAAAAAAGAGAAGAAACCACTGTGGTACTCTGCAGAAGTGGCCAAAATAGTGAAGAACAAAAAGATAGCATTCAATAAATATAAAAAAACTCAGAGTGAAGAAGATAGGCAAACCTATAAAATTAGGCAGAAAGAGGCAAAGCAATTTATAAGAGCTTCCAAAGCACACGCAGAAGAGAAAATAGCTCAAAAAGGGGGACAAAACATTTTTTAGATACATAAACGAGAAAAGAAAAGTAAAACAAGGATTAGTTAGATTAAAAACAAAGGAAGGAAGGTATGTAGAAGAGGATAAAAGTCTCGCTGACTACTTCAATGAATATTTTTGTTCAGTCTTTGCAGAAGAAAAGGAAGGAAAGGGACCTCAGTTAGGAGAGAACACTAAAGAGACATTTACATATGAGTTTACAGAGGAGGAGGTTCTACAGCAGCTGTCTAAAGTAAAGACAAATAAGTCAATGGGGCCTGATGGGATCCACCCTAAATTATTAAAAGAGCTCAGTGATGTAATAGCAAAACCGTTAACAGATTTATTTAACCAATCCTTGTTAACGGGAGTCATCCCAGAAGACTGGAAATTAGCAAATGTTGTGCCCATTTACAAGAAGGGTAGTAGGGAGGAATCGGGGAACTATAGGCCAGTTAGTCTTACGTCAGTAGTGGGGAAATTAATGGAAACCATGTTAAAGGAAAGGATTGTTGAACATCTAAAAACACATAGATTACAGGATCAGAAACAACATGGGTTTACCTCAGGGAGATCATGCCAAACTAATCTTATTGATTTTTTTGATTGGGTAACAAAATTAATAGACACAGGTGGTGCAGTAGACATTGCTTATTTAGATTTCAGTAAGGCTTTTGATACTGTTCCGCATAGAAGGCTTATCAATAAATTGCAATCTTTGAGTTTGGATTCCAATATTGTTGAATGGATTAGGCAGTGGCTGAGTGACAGGCAACAGAGGGTTGTGGTAAATGGAGTTTATTCGGCGCAAGGTCTTGTTACCAGTGGGGTACCTCAGGGGTCAGTACTTGGACCCATTCTCTTTAATATTTTTATTAGTGATATTGCAGAAGGTATTAATGGAAAAGTATGTCTTTTTGCTGATGACACAAAGATTTGCAACAGGGTTGACGTTCCTGGAGGGATCTGCCAAATGACAAATGATTTAGGTAAACTAAAAAAATGGTCGGAGCTGTGGCAATTGAGTTTTAATGTGGATAAGTGCAAGATAATGCACCTGGGACGTAAAAACCCAAGGGCTGAATATAGAATATTTGATACAGTCCTAACCTCAACATCTGAGGAAAGGGCTTTAGGGGTCATTATTTCAGAGGATCTAAGGGTAAGTAGTCAATTTAATAGAGCAGCAGGAAATGCTAGCAGAATGCTTGGTTGTGTAGGGAGAGGTATTAGCAGTAGGAAAAGGGAAGTGCTCATGCCACTGTACAGAGCACTGGTGAGACCTCACTTGGAGTACTGTGTGCAGTACTGGAGACCGTATCTCCAGAAGGATATAGACATCTTAGAGAGAGTTCAGAGAAGGGCTACTAAACTGGTGTATGGCTTGCAGGAGAAAAGTTACCAGGAAAGGCTTAATGATCTTAACATGTACAGCTTGGAAAAAAGACGAGACAGAGGAGATATGATAGAAACATTTAAATACGTAAAGGGAATCCACAAGGTAGAGGAAGGGAGTATATTTAAAAGGAAACAAAATAGCAAAACAAGAGGACATAGTCTTAGATTAGAGGGGCAAAGGTTTAAAAGTAACATCAGGAAGCATTATTTTACTGAGAGGGTGGTGGATACATGGAACAGTCTTCCAGTAGAAGTGGTAGAGGCCAAAACAGTAATTGAATTTAAGCAGGCATGGGATAGGCATAAGGCTATCCTAAACAAAAGATAAATCCAGGTAAAGTATCCATGTAATTGGGCAGACTAGATGGGCCGAAAGGTTCTTATCTGCCCACCTTTTTCTATGTTTCTACTCACAGAGCACCGAAATTACGCCAACTTTTGGTGTTCTGTAGTTCCCTGCACTTAGGAGAATAAAATTTCCCCACCCTGCAGTGAATTCACCATTCACAGCAGGGTCCCCAAAGTGCATGGAGTCGGCCGCTGAATGCTGCCACCTCAAACCCGGTCTGGCCAGGGCCGGCGCTACTGTAAGGCAGCACAGGCGGCCGCCTAAGGGTGCTGGCCTGTTGCCAGGACAAGGGGCGCAAAAAATCAGGATCCCCTGTCACTGTCTGGGAATCCTGATTTTATAACAAACCTCAAACCTGGCACTGCACTGCCGCTATCTTGGTCTCCACCAAGATCTCGGCGAGTTGGTCGGCCCCCTCAATGACATCATTAGGGCGCGACCCACCCCTACACATGCCACAATTCAGGGGAGCCAGAGGGTGCCTGGATCCCTGCCCTGCACAGCCCAACTCCTGAATCCCTTCAGGAACTGTAGGCTGGCTCCCCCTTTGCTGCCTGCATTATTCAGGGAACCGAGGGACAGACTGCACAGCCTGCCTGTCTGTGCCTACCAGCGTGCTGACCCTGCCCCCTCCAGCCCGGCAGCAGCAGGTCCCGGCAGGCAGGTAAACAGAAAGGATTCCCTGTCACACTCTCTCTATTCTATTCACCATGATCTCTCTCTGTTTTCTTTCCCTTTCTGTCTTTTCATCTCTCACTATTACGTTCTCCTCTCCTTCACTCCCCTTCCCTCTCTTTCACACCCCCCTTCCCTCTCTCCTTCACCCCCTTCCCTTTCTCCTTCACCTCCCCTTCCCCTCTTCACCCCTTTCCTCTCTCCTTCACACCCCCCTTCCCTCTCTCCTTCACACCCCCCTTCCCTCTCTTTCACACCCCCTTCCCTCTCCCCTTCACACCCCCCTTCCCTCTCCCTTCACACCCCCCCTTCACCCCCCCCTCCCTCTCTCCTTCACACCCCCCCTTCCCTCTCTCCTTCACACACCCCCTTCCCTCTCTCCTTCACACACCCCCCTTCCCTCTCTCCTTCACACCCCCCTCCCTCTCTCCTTCACACCCCCCTTCCCTCTCTCCTTCACACCCCCCTTCCCTCTCTCCTTCACACCCCCCCTTCCCTCTCTCCTTCACACCCCCCCTTCCCTCTCTCCTTCACACCCCCCCTTCCCTCACTCCTCTCTCTCTCCACTTTTCTAACTCTCCACTGTCCAACACATTGTTTTTTTCCCCTTTTAGGTTGAAGTGTGACTCACATCACATACAGGCACCCACAGACCTCACACACAGACAATTCCTACACACCGCACATTAATGTGAGTTTTATTTTTGTGGCGCTCTGTGATACAGTAATGTAAGGTGTGTATGAGCGTATCACAGAGCGCCACAGCAATAAAACTCACAGCAATGTGTGGTGTGTATGAGCGTATCGCAGAGCTGCACAGCAATAAAGCTCAAACTAATGTGCAGTGTGTATGAGCGTAAGTTTTACTGTTGTAGATTCTGTGATATGCTCATACACTGTACATTACTGTGAGTTTTATTGCTGTGGATTCTGCGATATTCTCATACACACCGCACATTACGTGAATGGGCTGGCGTGGTGATGGTGGGGGGGGGCACCAAAATAAGTTTTTGCCTAGGGTGCCAAAAGACTTTGCACCGGCCCTGGGTCTGGCCTGCTGTTTTCAAAAGAACTACTGAACGAAAATGTCTGGAATTTACATATACGATCCTATGATTGATAATAAAAAGTTCTGTTGCAGAAAAAAGAAAAGCTGCTATTAAAAAAAAAGGGGGAGGGGAATTTTGCCCAAAAAATCTGAAAAATTACTAAAAGGTACTAAAAAAAATCAATAAGTAAAGACTTTTTACTGCAGATTAAAATAATAAAATAATAAATTATTTATTAGATATTGCATAAAAACGGGAATATTTTTAACATTGAAACCTATGGGGTTCGCCTGAATAAACCTGCTGATTGAAACCACCGAACATCAGGGCATTTCACTGCCATTTCTCTGAGTCTCAGTACCACATGACTGGCTGAACCACGTGAAACGCACGCGCGCAGCTGCCCGCCCTTTCGTTAACACAGACTCTATTCTGGACTGAACACCCACCGGGAAGGGAATCAATGCTACAGTGCACCCTCTGACAGTGGCATCCCACTGCTGACAAGATGGCTCCACAGCATAATTGCTGTGTGCTCATATACACTCGGTTTGCTGGGAGTTTTACTGCAGTGGATTCTGATGCACTCATACACATCGCACATTGCATTGCTCTGAGTTTTATTGCTGTGGATTCTGATACGCTGACACACACCACACATTGCATTGCTGTGAGTTTTATTGCTGTGAATTCTGATGCACTCATACACACCGCACATTGCATTGCTGGGAGTTTTATTGCTGTGGATTCTGATACGCTGACACACACCAAACATTGCATTGCTGGGAGTTTTATTGGATTCTGTGATACACACTGCATATTACTGTAAGTTTTATTGCCCTGGAGCTCTGGGATACGCTCATACACACCGCACATTACTGTGAGTTTTATTGCTGTGCAGTTCTATGATATGCTCATACACACTGCACATTTCTGTGGGTTTTATTGCTGTGCAGCTCTGTGATACGCTCATATGCAGTGCACGTTTCTGTGGATTTTATTGTTCAACCAATTAGAGCGGCTGTGATCCCGTTTATTTGACATGCGTGGCTGTTCTTTGTAAAAATGCTTGAATTTAAACATTTCATAATTTTCTTTATCTCAATAGATACATTTGAAATGGTATACAAAATATACAAGTAGGCACTTGGTATCCACTTTTAATATAAAGAGAGGAAAAGGCGGAGCTCTAAGAGGAAAAGGTGGAGCTTAAAGAGGAAGGGTGGGGATTAACCAGGAAGAGGTGTGCCCTTGACAGGAAGGGGTGCGTCAAATTTAAATTAGGGGGTGCACGAGTTTAGTCAGGCCTAGGGCAGCACAAAACCTAAATACACCACTGACTTAACCCCATCACTAACCAAGCGATTTTTGTTCAAAAAATTTTTATCATAACATTTATTTGAAACATGGCATGTGAAGTTAACAATTAAATGTAGGATAAAATAGAAATTTCGTACAGAAATAGTTTTTCTGAGATAGTTAAAAAATTTAAATAATGTTAATTTGTTTATTTATAATTTTTCATGTATTCGTTGATCCTTTACAGAAATATTGTAGAAAATGTAAGATTCTGAGCTCTAGAAGGTGTCCTTTATCTTACACAATTTCAAACAGGGTCTGCATTATTATCATACAGGTAGAAAAGATTGTTATCACAGTTACTGTATCTAACACAAAGATAAATAATAGAAATGGTCAGATCTCCTGCTTTTGGGGATTTGTAGTGATCATAATGATAATAATGAGATTATTAGCAATGCAGCTTCCAAAAAATACCAATAGAATATAAAAATAATATCTGTATGTGCTGCATAATGCCTGTATATGGAAATTACAGTAACACCTTGTATCTGTACTGTACACTGATCTTTAGTCATTATAGCCGCCTGAATCTTATCTCAGTACAGCAGTGAGTGACCCCAGAGCTCTCCCTGTATTCTGCCAAATCCCTGGCAGCTGTAATGCAGCACTAGTATATTTGAACTTTTTATTACAGTGAGTTATGGGGTTGCTATTTGCAGTTGGTTTTATGTCTTTCTGGGATGCTTAGAGAGACATAAAACAAAGGATTTTGTTTCTCCACAGGGAGACACTAATCTTGCTTTAAAAAAGGTATGAAAATGGTCTTTTGCTATGGTAATGAGTGCTTTTCAATGCAAAATCTACACGTAGCCCCCTCCCCTTTCCTAAACTCCACTGCAGGCACCGGGGAGGGGGGCGCCTGGCGATGACGTCATCACGCACAGTGATGACATCATCGCGATGGCCGGGCCCCATGAATAGGCAGGGCAGACTCCAATCTTGCCAGACCGCCGTGGGAACGCGGCCAGAGAGGGGAGTATAGGGAAGGAGGTTAGACGACCGTGACGTACATAGTACATTAGTCATTAGTCATTAAAGGGATTTCCCCAAAGGACATACTATGTTCATCCGCGGTCGGGAAGGGGTTAATTTCTCAAACTGAATAATTTGCCACTCTTAAATATTGTTTTAAAAGGTGTTCACATTTTTATGTCCAACTCATATACATATGTAGTTACTGTATTTTCAGTGACTAACAAGCTGTAAGAAGTATACGTTAACAGTTCAAAACTATAGGAATTTTACTAAATTATATATGTAATTACTAAATAAATTACACATCAAATCACAGCTAATGCATTCACAGTAGAGATGTCTGACTTAACTGAAAGAACAAACTAAGGGGGTCTATTCACAAAGCAACGAAATTAACACAATATACTCAGGGTTATCCAAAGAGATTCGAAAAGTCACTGCATGTTCGGTGACTTTTCGTTCTCTTCAATTCGGTTTGTTTTGCCGATCCCATTTCGGTGACCGTGCAGTGTATTCAGCAAGCACCACAGGGTCCCCGAATTGCAGGGAAAAGCTACCGCAAACCTGACGAAAACTAACCGCAAAACCTGCCGAATGCACGCCGAAAACCCTCAAAAACATCTGGATTAACCCGTCGAAGACACCGGAAAAACCCGAGCAGGAGCCGATCACACACAGCGAAGCTGCCGGAAAAACCCGAGAAAAAGCCGACACCGCAGACAGAGGGAGGTGAATAAATTAGCAAAAGAGTTTGTATGAATGTGAAAGTGAAAAGCTGTTTGCAAAGAAACTACTGAGCGAAAATGTCTGAAATTTACACAGGAGGTCCATGGAATGATAATAAAGAGGGCTGTTACAGAAAAAATAAATAAACTTTAAAAAAAAAAAAAAAATCGGACTTTTAAAAAAAAAGAAAAATGCTTAAAGTATCCTAAAAAATCTATAAATAAAGAGACTCTTTACTGCAGAATTTTATAATGAACGGTTTATTAGATATTGAATTAAAACGGGAATATTTTTAACATTGAAGTCTATGGGATTCTCCTGAATTAACTTGCCGAATTAAACCACCGAATGGCAGGGCATTTCGGGAACCTTTCACTGCTGGTTTGTGCTCTCTGAATAGCCGAAGCAGTGCTTTTTCATGGGGATTTCACTGCCCTCGAACAGGCACCGAACAGGCACCGTATGTTCCATGCTCTCTGGATAACCGAATGGCCAAGAAAGGTAACCGAACGCTGATTTTCAGCGTTCGGTTACCTTTCTCAAGCAATTCGGATCTCTTTGGATAACCCTGATAGTGTTCTGAAAATACGATGAATTCACTATTTATCGAATTGTCACCGTATTTTGCCAAAATTGGAGTTGCCAAAGCAGTTATCAGATGTCGGTGAAAACCACTGAATTGTGCCGATAACCACCGAATTGCACTGAATTGGTATTGGTGAATTCCAAACAGAATAAAAGGAGGTTTTCTATTCTCCTAATAGGAGCTGAACCCCTCACACCCAAAGTAGAGTTATCTCAATTTTGCAATGTAATCCATTGAAAAGCAACCATTAGCCTATCAAAACCCACGTTTTACACCTTTTTGAAGACAGATTAGTGTTCCCCTGTGGAGAAATGAATTCCACTGTATTTTCTATATCCAGGCACATTGCAGAGAGATAAAACAAGCTGTAAGTAGCAGACCCAAACCTCACTGTAACAAAAAGTTCAAGCACAATACTGCTGCAGTACAACAGCCAAGAAGAGGTTATATAATGCAGAGAGAGCTCTGTGGTCACTCGGTTCTGTACTGGGATAAGATTCAGGCAGTTATAATGACTGGAAATCCCTGTACACTACAGATACAAGGTGTTACTGTAATTTCCATGCACATTATTATGCCACATATAGATAGAATTTTTATATTCTATTGGTATTTTGTGGAAACTGCATTGCTAATAATATCATTATGATCACTACAAAACCCTATAAGCAGGGGATCTGAACATTTTTATTATTTATCTTTATCACAGTTACAGTATTTTCTACAACGTTAATTTCTGCCTGTATGATAATAATCTAGACCCCGAGTGACATTGTGCATGATAAAGGACACCATCGTGAGTTCAGAATCTTTTGTTCCAACAATATTTCTGTAAAGGATAACCAAATACATGAAAAATTAAAAATGAGCAAATTTACTTTGTTATTTTTTTTCTCAGAGCAGCAATTCCTTTGCAAAATCTCTATTTTACCTTATATTTAATTGTTAACGTTCCTTCCCGTGTTTCAAATAAATGTTATGATAAAAAAAAATCAACAAAAATCGCTTGGTAGTGAAGGGGAAAAATCAACAAAATGATAAAAAAAGCCTTAAAAAATAAAATGCCTTTTAAAAAATAAAAACGTCTTTTAAAAATAAAAGGGGTTTGCAAACAAATTAAAATCATAAATGATCGTTACATTTTTTTAATAAAAGATATGGAGGTATGTGAATAGGCAAATCGATAGTTCGCTGAGACAATTTTGGTGCTGCCAAACACCTCCAAATTGGGGCAAATTGTGGAAAAAAACACCATATTTCACTGTCAATTCACCTGTATTTTTTGCGAATTGACAGTCTTATGAATAGATGAATTGCCCTGAAATTGCACCTATGGTGAAATTCACCGTTCGGTGCAATTCAGTGGCAAATGCCGACTTTAGTGAATAACTCCTTAAGGGTTCAATTTATTTCAACCAGATCGCCAAAATCTGCAGCTTATTCAACTGCATTTTGCCCATTTTTCAATTCAATAGATGTAAATAAAGTCTTACTGTCTTTTTAGTCCCTATAAAAATGTTATTGAAATATTGGCACTTGCAGCTATACTATTTAACCCCGTCACTGCGGACGACGTGTGGGACACGTCCTCAGTTACTCCCGCGGGACCCCCGGCGGAGATACTCACCTCTCTGTCCGGGGTCCCGCGGTGGTCTGACTTCAGCGTCCTCAGATGCTGAAGACCCGCCCGACTTCAATGCCTTGCGGCGCCGAAGTGCGGCCTAGCTCTGGTGGGGGCCGCCATCTTGGATGGCGGCTCCACCCCCGAGTCCCCCCTCACTGCCTGACGTCATCACGCTATGCGTGATGACATCAGATAGCCGGGGAACCCCTAGCTGCCCGGGGATTTCCCAAGGAAATCCCCTGGTGGAGATAGGGGGTTCGTGGAGGTGTCATTCGAAAGGCCTGAGCATGGCCTTCCGAATGATACCCAACGTGACCAGGTATAAAGTAAAAAATAAATAAAAAAATACTAAAAAAAAAATAAAACCATGTATTTTTTTGTGTGTTGTTTTTATTAATGCAGCAATATTGTAAACATTTCAATTATAATGTGAACAATGGGGTGCGTTTGCTAAAAATCACGTTATTCGCCCAAAAAAATGGAACAAGTCCCCATTTCTAATTTTTGTACAAGCGCACCCCATAGAAAATATAACCGCAAATGTTCATGTTATAAAAAGTGAAAAAAAAACACTTTACACGCTGCAGATGATTAAAAATTCAAATTTTATTGCATTTTTTGTTATAATATACAGGCAGAACATGACGTATACATATAAAAATGATACATTATGAATCTGCCGAGTCTGCCGGAAAGAACGATCTATAATATGTCTGGACCATATAATAAAATGTGGCTTCAAATCGCGTTTAAACATGATGAGCGAAAGCGGTAAAAATGAGCTCAGCACACACCGGCGAAATGCCTCAGCAGTGAAAGGGTTAATGGAAATTTCGGCTGCAGCAGTAAACTAATTTCTGGGGGGAAAAGTGCTGAAAGGAGCTGATAAATGTGGCAATGAAACAGGGGAAAAAAATTGCACTGAATCCTTTTTGTAAACATCAGTTATTCAAATAGGCATGTTCAGCGCCTTCAGTACCAAAGGAGTTTCCAGAAAACAACAGTCATCCATGCGCTTTTTTTTGTGGAAAAATCTTTTTAATTCTTAATAAATTAAAAAATATTTGGGAATATTCCCAAAGTATTTTGTACTGCAATAACCTATTTGGCAGGCAGATGTCACCATCCGGTAGCCAAAAAAAAAGAGTTACTGCCGTTCTGTTTTTTTTGCAGAATCAACTGGGGAGATGTCATTAAGACACATTCCCAGCTGAGTTTAAAAAGTGTTAGCACCTTGGGCATCATTCCCTTAATGCTAAAACGTTGGTGGTATGTTCTTGAGCCCAAATGCAAATGAATTTCACTTGCTATAAACTAAATTACTTTGTATTGTTCCTGTGGAACATCCCATTGACTATACTCGATATTGGTGCACAAGAAGGTGCAGATTGGGTAGTGAAGACATTAATTGCAAAAATCTATGACGCTGGCAAACATATGTTTTTTCTGGATTTTTATCAACCACCTTTTTTTCAGACCACCATCATTTTCAATGTTCACCGCACTCCATAATCCCCCCACTGTTCATTTTTTACACCATCTTCCCACCTAGCCTACATGTACCCTCTACTTCAGGTTCTCTATTTAACCTCCCCTGTTGTGTCACCCCTTTACTCTTAGATTGTAAGCTCTCGAGCAGGGTCCTTTCTCCTACTGTTCTGTTTGTCTAACTTGTATGTATATTGTTGTTCTGTCTCACCCATTGTACAGCGCTACGGAACTTCTTAGCGCTTTATACAAACTTGTAACTGTAACTGCCTGTGTCAGAATTTTTTTCAATTGAGTCAGTTGATAGTTCTCAAAATATGTGCCGGTGGAATTCGAGGCCAAAGTGACTTAACAGCATTCCTCCATACATTCACTTAGCATTTTTTTTATTATGTAGTGCTTAACATCTGAATGTTCTGTCTTTGTACAGTGCTGTGAAAAACGTATGTAGTAAATAGACCTATAACTTATTTTACTCATTATAATTTATGCGGATGGTTACACTGAACAGCGGTCACTTTCTATTCATTCTCAATTTTGTTTTCCAGGAAAATTCTTTGTTGTGCTCCAGATTATCTTGACAGTTATGGGGGTAATTGCATCTACAGCGTTTATTGAAATTTACCAGGTTACATTTCACTGGTTTAGTGGATTCTCTTTCATTGTGATCTTCTTCGTTGTAGTCATTAGCTTTATTCCTCTAAGGTAAAAAAATTGCAAGTTTTAGTATGATATGTTTCTTTGATGAAAAATAAAAATCTCTTGCTTTATATTCTTTCGACCCCTTCACTACCAAGTGATTTTCCAAAAGGCCATTGTCAGAAACTAGCAGTTTTTTGTAAAATCATTTAATTATACATTAATAAATAGTTTTTACAGTAAATATCCTATTTGGCTAGTATATTGCGCCATCTGCTGCCAATATGAGTTAGAGGTTTGAGCAGCAGGTCTATCAGGGTTATTCAGAGAGAGGTGAAAACCAGGAGAATGACTGGAGAAGCGAAAATTCTAGGTCAAAATAGCCAAACCAGAAAAATTCTACCATTTATCTCACTTTCCAAATCGGCTATTTTGACCTAACATTCTCACTTCTCCAGTCATTCTCCTGGTTTTCACCTCTCTCTGAATAACCCTGTGTATGTCCCCCCCCCCCCCCCGCTGTATTGGCTGCTGAAAGCCTGATATTTCACAGCATTCATCAGCTGATTTTACAGTTTTTTGCAGCAAACGAATTTCATTTGCTTTTGAGCTGCAGATCAGCATATCGATATATCTTGATTAAAGCCAGAGAAATCTTGATATTGGTAGTGAAGGGGTTTTAGAGGGCAAATAGATCTCATACAACATGTTTCCAAGTCTAAAGTGCCAGAATATTTAACAGCTCTCCCTTTGCATGTGGGGATATTGAGTACAGCAACCAATATACACACACACGGTTAAACATGGATACTTTGCTTATGCACGACAAGAATATTTTGCTCATATAAACTTTACTTTGGCCTGTATTGTTGTGTTTTTCAATCTCATAAATTCTGTCGATTTCTTGACTGAGATCAGTGGCGTCGTAACGTGGGGGCGGGGGGTGCGGCCCGCACCAGGTGACACCCGCCTTTAGGGTGACACCGTCACCCTAAGGGCGGGTGTCTCACCCACCGCCGCCACCGCCGCCACCGCCGCGGATTCGCTCCGTGCGAGCGTCCGAAGCATGCAGCTTCGGCGCTCGCCTGGAGGAAATACGTCACCAGCCAATCGCGGCTGGTCACGTGGCTCCCCCAGACGAGCGCCCAAGCTGCGCGCCGGACGCTCAGAAGGAGCGAAAAAACGCGGCGGAGAGGTGCTGCCTGGGCCGCTAACCATGTACTGGGACCAGGACCAGGAGGTGAGCTGGGGCAAATCCATGAGCTGCTGGGTATATCCATAAACTGCTGGGGCAAATCCATAAACTGCTGGGGCAAATCCATGAGCTGCTGGGGCAAATCCATAACCTGCTGGGGCAAATCCATAAAGCTGCTGGGGCAAATCCATAAACTGCTGGGTATATCCATGAGCTGCTGGGGCAAATCCATAAACTGCTGGGGCAAATCCATAAACTGCTGGGGCAAATCCATGAGCTGCTGGGGCAAATCCATGAGCTGCTGGGGCAAATCCATGAGCTGCTGGGGCAAATCCATAAACTGCTGGGGCAAATCCATGAGCTGCTGGGGCAAATCCATAAACTGCTGGGGCAAATCCATAAACTGCTGGGGCAAATCCATGAGCTGCTGGGGCAAATCCATAAACTGCTGGGGCAAATCCATGAGCTGCTGGGGCAAATCCATGAGCTGCTGGGGCAAATCCATAACCTGCTGGGGTAAATCCATGAGCTGCTGGGGCAAATCCATAAACTGCTGGGGCAAATCCATAAACTGCTGGGGCAAATCCATGAGCTGCTGGGGCAAATCCATGAGCTGCTGGGGCAATCCATAACCTGCTGGGGTATATCCATGAGCTGCTGGGGCAAATCCATAAACTGCTGGGGCAAATCCATAAACTGCTGGGGCAAATCCATAAACTGCTGGGGCAAATCCATGAGCTGCTGGGGCAAATCCATGGGGGCCTGGGGCAAATCCATGAGGTGCTGGGGCAAATCCATAAACTGCTGGGGCAAATCCATAAACTGCTGGGGCAAATCCATGAGGTGCTGGGGCAAATCCATAAGCTGCTGGGGCAAATCCATGAGCTGCTGGGGCAAATCCATGGGGGCCTGGGGCAAATCCATGAGGTGCTGGGGCAAATCCATAAACTGCTGGGTCAAATCCATAAACTGCTGGGGCAAATCCATAAACTGCTGGGGCAAATCCATAAACTGCTGGGGCATATCCATGAGGAGCTGGGGCAAATCCATAAACTGCTGGGGCAAATCCATAAACTGCTGGGGCAAATCCATAAACTGCTGGGGCAAATCCATGAGCTGCTGGGGCAAATCCATGAGGTGCTGGGGCATATCCATGAGGTGCTGGGGCATATCAATGAGCTGGGGCATATCCATGAGGTGCTGGGGCATATCCATGAGCTGCTGGGGCATATCCATGAGCTGCTGGGGCATATCCATGAGCTGCTGGGGCATATCCATGAGCTGCTGGGGCAGTATATCCATGAGCTGCTGGGGCAGTATATCCATGAGCTGGGGCAAAATCATTATCAATGAGAGCAGCTGGGGCAGTATATACATGAGAGCAGCTGGGGCAATATCCATGAGAGGAGCTGGGGCATATCCATGTGTGCTGGGGGCAATATCCATGAGAGCTGGGGCAATATCCATGTGTGAGCTGGTCTGGGGCAATATATCCATGTGTGAGCTGGTCTGGGGCAATATATCCATGTGTGAGCTGGTCTGGGGCAATATATCCATGTGTGAGCTGGTCTGGGGCAATATATCCATATGTGAGCTGAGGCGCAATATATCCATATGTGAGCTGGGGCAATATATATCCATGGGTGAGCTGCTGGGGGCAATATATATCCAGAGCTGCTGGGGGCAATATATATCCATGTGTGCTTTCACTGCCTTCGAACGGGCAACGTACTTGCTGGCAGTTGGCAAAAAGTTGTGTGAGCATATGAGAGAGCTCCACAGCAATAAACCTCACAGTAATGTGCGCTGTGTGTATGAGCATTCAGTGTTATATGGGAGTACTGATTTAGGAGTAAGAGTAGTTAAAAAAAAAAATCTGAAAAACTCGGGGGGGGGGGTGACACCATAAATTACCGCACCGGGTGACACCGACCCTAGTGACGCCACTGACTGAGATTCCTACTAGGAGATCCTAAAAGACTGGATCTCCAAAAATGCTAAATTATGAAGGTCCTTATGTCCTTGTTTTACACATATATAGCTAGTTCATACAAATATGCAGGGTTATTCAAAGAGATCCGAATTGCTTGAGAAAGGTAACTGAATGCTGAAAATCAGCGTTCGGTTACCTTTCCTGGCCATTTGGCTATCCAGAGAGCAGGCAATTCGCCAAATCCTAGCGAATTGCCTGCACATACGGTGCCTGTTCGGTGCCTGTTCGAGGGCAGTGAAATCCCCATGAAAAAGCACTGCTTCAGCTATTCAGAGAACACAAACCAGCAGTGAAAGGTTCCCCTAATGCCCTGCCATTCGGTGGTTTAATTCGGCAAGTTTATTCAGGAGAATCCCATAGGCTTCAATGTTAAAAATATTCCCGTTTTAATTCAGTATCTAATAAACCGTTCATTATAAAATTCTGCAGTAAAGAGTCTCTTTATTTATAGACTTTAGGATATTTTAAGCATTTTTCAGATTTTTTTTATTTTTTTTAAGTTTACTTTTTTCTGTAACAGCCCTTTTTATTATCATTCCCTGGACCTCATATGTAAATTTCAGACATTTTCGCTCAGTAGTTTCTTTGCAAACAGCATTTCATTTTCAAACATTCACACAAACTGTTTTGCTAATTTATTCACTGCCCTCTGTCTGCGGTCTCGGCTGCTTCGCTGCGTGTGATCGGCTCCTGCTCGGGTTTTTCGACAGGTTAATCCAGATGTTTTGGGGGGTTTTCGGCATGCATTCGCTGGGTTTTCTGCATGCATTCGCTGGGTTTTGCGGTTCGTTTTCGTCGGGTTTGCGGTAGCTTTTCCCTGCAATTCGGGGACCCTGTGGTGCTTGCTGAATACACCGCAGGGTCACCGAAATGGGATCGGTAAAAGGAACCGATTTGAAGAGAACGAAAAGTCACCGAACGTGCGGTGACTTTTCGAATCTCTTTGAATAACCCTGATGGTCTTGCAAGGGCAGCACCTTGGCCAGATTAACATAGGGCCTATAGGAGCTGTAGCTCCAGGTCCAAACCCCATTATAAACCATGTAAAAAATTAAATATGTCAGCTCCATTTGCCACTAACAGAATGTGTTTGAGAGGGATAAACAAGTGGCACAATGTGTTAGTGGCAAATGGAGCTGACATTCACAGGGTTTATAATGGGGTTTGGACCTGGAGCTACAGCTCCTATAGTCCCTATGTTAATCTGGCCATTGTCAAGGTGCTGCACTTGCAAGGTCATATTTGTATGAACTAGCTATATATATATGTGTGTGATAAGAATTGGGCAGAGACACAGTGTGGAGGTTGGAGCAATTGAGTTTTAACACAACAGGAGATAGAAGACAGTAGGCGGCAGGGCCGGCCCAAGCCACTGTGCTGCCTGAAGCGATGGATGAATTGCTGCCCCCCCAAAAAAAACATGCAACGTGTATGAGCTTATTACAGAGCTCCACAGCAATATAACTCACTGGCTGCGAGCGGCTGTGATAGGCTGCAAAATAACAACATGGACAGTGAGTGTTATACTGTATAGAGATTTGACCTGTCAGTCTGGAAATTGATAGCTGTGTGTAATACAGGGGTCAGGTGTCTCAGTCTGGTAAATGACCCCTCCCTCCAGATAGTGTGAGTGTTACACACAGGTCTGACGTCCCTGCCTGGTACAGGTAAAGGCAGTAGTAGGTGTGACAGGGCCTCTCTCCCTGGAACCCGTCATCACTCCCCAGCTCATCTCCATCCACAGTCTTAGCCATGGAGCCCTGAGCCTGCAGCATCCCGGATCCTGGCCAGCACCGCATGCCCTGCAGGGACCAGACGTCAAGTCCCTCCCCGGAAACAGGTCTAGCTCAAAACCTGTTCTCCCAGAAACAACCAACACATCAAACAGAGCCCCCTGGATACACAGACGGGCACCAATAATATCCAGGGGGTCAGATAGGTCTGGAGCACCCCCATATCTCTAATCCAAGATCCGGTGTATCACTCATTGAGTAGATTGAGCGGCCAGTCTCTTCCTAATAAGGGGTGGACGAGGCCTGCTGAAAGGGGTGAGCACAGCCTGCTAGAGGGGCGGGCACGGCTGGAGGGCATGCCACAGTCTGCTGGAGGGCTGTGCCTTGTTCGGGCCAAGCACTCTCCATGCCATGGCCTTTGCCAGGGTGGCAAAATGCTGCCCCTGACAAAGGGCTGCCTGGAGCGGCTGCTCCACCCTGCTCCATGGACGGGCCGGCCCTGGTAGGCGATGAGAAGAATGGGACAGAGTCACAATGGGAGGTGAGAGGAATTTGGAAGTACCTCAAATGTTGCAGAGAGGATTTGACAGAGGAACACCTAAGGCCCGTGTCAGACGAGCGCACGGATCACGTCCGTGTTGCCACACATTTTAACGTCAGTGGTAGCATACAATTATGATCAAATAGGTGGAAAGCCTGCCCAGAGGGCAGTCTATTGATAAGTGTGCTGTGCTCTTGTGCTCTGCTCTGTGCTCTGCTCTGTTTTGTCTGAGGCGTTTTCACGCGCCTCAAGTTATTTCTGGATGCGGCGGTTGGCTGCGTGCGCACCCTATTCCGCGCGCATCTAACGGCCCAAGCACGCGGTGGGCGTGCTGCGGCGGGTGGCTGCGTGCGCACTCGGCTGGGCGCACATCCAACCTCCGCAACATGCTTTGGTGGTGCCGCGACGGGTGGCGCGCGCGCACCCGGCTGCGCGCGCATCCAACCTCCATAACACGCTTTGGGCGTGCTGAGGCGGGTGGCGCGCGTGCACGCGGCTGCGCGCGCATCCAACCTCCACAGCACCCTGTGGGCGTGCTGCGGCAGTTGGCTGCGTGCGCACCCAACCGCCGCAGCACGCCCACACCATGCACATGCGCAGAGGAGGCTTGGCGACGGACACGCCAAGCCTTACTCTTTTATAGTATAGATAGAGACCTACACACGAAGTACATCCGCACAGAAGTGCGGAAGCACAACGGATGCGGCAAATGGACGCAGGTTAGGAAAGAACGTAAAACCGCTAGAACGGACGCGCAGAGTGCACCACTTCTGCATAGCTTTGTGTGTGAGTGATGAGCAAGGTCAGACAGACTGCATTTGTGCACCCAGCATTTTTGAGGGACAAAATGGTTTTGCATTTTAATTTATTTTCCCTGCTAGATCCGTCAAAAATAACGTCAGTGAAAAAAACGTACTGTGTGGCCACTACCTTGTCGTCAGTTCGAAAGTACGTCCATTGATCACGGACGCACATTCCGTACAAAATGCGCTCGTCTGACATTAGCCTAACTCTTGCTGTAATACTGTGTCACGACCGTGGTAAAAGGGAATAGGGTATGAGCCCAATGTGCAGTGATAAACAAGCTGCGCCACGTGAATAAAGTATAATGGGGGTTTATTATATGAGCACAGCAATATGGACGGTGTTATACAGGGCAGGAATGGAGCTGACTGAGGAGATAATGCAGGGAGAAAAAAGACACAGGGAGACATTGGAAACACAGCAGGAGACTTACATGAGACAGGAAGCAGGGGGCACTGGAGGCTTGGAAGTAGGGGGCACTGGAGACGTGGCAGCAGAGGGCACTGGAGACGTGGAAGCAGCAGCAGGCAATAAACGTAGTATAAGTTCGTTCATTAGATCATGACAGGTGGCTGGCAAAAGTAGCCAAGGGTCCAAGCAATGGTGGGTACACGGGTAATCCATATAAGCATAGGAAGGGCGCAGGTCTCAGATGCAGGACTACCAGGTTAGTCAGACAATGGAGCAATGCACCACGTGTGCTCCACCCTTATGAAGGGAACCACAGGCCTCATGATTGGCAGCACCCATGATGTATGATGTTAGCACACAGCTTGAGGGAAATAACAGAATGGTGTAGCAGGAAGGATGCTGCACAGGCCCAGTCAGGAGGGTGCAGTACCGCCTTTGGCCATCTTGCCACGGCGGCGACTGTGTGATCCATGACACTGAACCTCACACAATCAGTTTTATTTAGATTACCAAAAAAGCATGTATGCTGTTAAACTCCTTGGCATTACGATTCTGTCATATTTTATATGTGAGAATCGTAACAATTTATTTGGCCCCTGGTGGTATATTGAGTGTGGCTCGGGGTTGAATGCATTGCAGAAAGCGTTAACCCCGAGCCACACTTGGGCTGCATATATTACCTGGCTCTGCGTTCCCTTGCTGTCCCCCGCTGTCGCCTCCGGACGATCACGATGTCACACTTCCTGGTTCCCTTCTCGTGAGAAGGGAACCAGGAAGCAAAATGCTGCTATTGCCGGAGGAGAATGTGATCGCGGAGGTCAGCGAGGGAGCGCAGGACAGGTAATGTAAGCAGTCCGAGTGTGGATCGGGGTTACCACTTTCAGCACTGAAAGTTAACCCCAAGTCACACTCGGGAACACCGTCAGGGAGGTTAATATTAGATATCACAGTATTTTTTTCAATAACTTCTTTAGACAATTCAAGTAATGATAGAAATTGACTTGTCAGTTTTCCTTTATTCACGTTTTTTAATTTCAGCATTGCATTCTGCACGGAGAAAATATGGAAGGGGAACACAAAGGATGAACTGCAGTTCAGTGACCAAACATGATTGTCCTGCATAAATTGCATACTTGTGTATTTATATTACTGTTCCAGCAATACATCATTGAAATTTAATGAAGATGCATTTCCGTTTACCACCTTTTCTGGTCAGTAATTTCATCCAGTGTGCTGAGCTTCTTTTCACCATTCCTTGCTCATCACATTTAACCAATAATTGAAGTAATGATTTAAAGTAGAGCCAACACAAATTGTATATTTTTTTTTTAGTGAACTCACAGATTCAAAAAATATTTACTATAGTAATAATTACTATATGTAAATACAGAAAAAATGGCGTCGCGCCCATACTCACCGGAGCGGCAGCAACTGCCAGGAGTAACAGCCCAGTTAATGTATAAAACATAACAAGGAAAAAAGGTGTCATCTGCGCTCGTTTCTATGTGTTCCATGTACAACAAAACTGAGGTTTTTGTTTGTTTCAATGGCCATTGCAACGTAAACTCACTCGCCACTTCACGTCACCTCTTTACAGAGTGAGTACCTAACAATTGTAACCAAAAGGCCGCTCTACTGAGCAGCTCCAAGCCCCTCCTGCTGCTTTTCAGCCAAGGAGAGGCAGAGATGGTGGGTTTTATTTATACACGCACCAAACACTTCCCATTTGGGATTAAAAACAAAAACATGGAAAGAGGAACAGCTGCAGAACGACGGACTGGTGTTACAAGCATGATATACATAAATACAGAAAAAATGGCGTCGCGCCCATACTCACCGGAGCGGCAGCAACTGCCAGGAGTATATGTATATGTCTTGTCACGCCAGAATGCTAGCTCATATAATGTCAAACGTGTAAATTCACTTCGAATTTCAATCATTCACAACTTGTAAAATGATTTTTCCAAAATGTATCAAACAAAACTTGGTGGATATATATTCTATTGGGTACTCTGTCTTAACCAGTTGACTGCGGAGGAGGTTCCGCTAGGGTGTGGAGGATGCACTCAGCGCATCGTCGCAGTCCAGCGGCTCGGCGCTAATCTGGGGCCAATCACGGACTTCTCTTGGAGGAGGCTGACATCTTGGATGTCAACCCTGCCTCCAGGACCTCCCCTACCCACTGAGGTCATTGCACATGGATGCGATGATGTCAGAAAGGGACTCCCCTCCCTGATCGGGCAGATAATTCCCTATGGAGGAGATACAGGGGTCCCTTTGCTCAATTGTATCTCTCCATAATCGTATTAGTTACAGTTACAAGTACTTATACAGTGCCAACAGATTCCGTAGTACTTTACAATGGGGAAGCACAAACAGATGACACAATAAATAATAAAGCATTGGAACAGACGACCCTGCCCGTAGGATAACTGTCCTACTAATACAGCCCTTTATACAAGTGCTCAGCCAGACATTCCATGAGCTTACAACAATCTAAGGGACTAAGGAAATTGAAACAAAAGGGAGCAGGGAGAATGCAGAGATAATTACCCGAGAGAGTATAGCAGACACTGCATGATGATAGATCAGGTGTTAGGGCATAATAAGTGTCACGATAGCCGAGATCAAATATTTTCCCTCGGCTTCCACGACTCGTCCGCCTTCGCCAGTTCTCGGATTCTCCCCTCAGCAAGCAGCGGTGAAACAATGTCAGATCTTAATTTCTCCCAATAAAGCAAACGACACTCTTCATATTGGGTTAAGCAGACTCCCACTGGCCATTTCACATGGCCTGCTTTTATTTGGTTCAGAATCAGATAACATTCCCGCCCCCCAGTCATCCCGGCACCGCCATTCACCCTGCTCTCCATCAGATCTTCTCAGATTGTAAACTCTTGAGCAGGGGCCTCCCTGATACTGGTCTATTTGTTTAACTTGCATGTTTTTTTTTTCTGTCTCTCCCTTTGTACAGCGCTACGGAAATTGGTGGTGCTTTAGAAATAACTGTAACTGCAGTCATACAGAGTACGGGTTCTTGTTTAGGGGTGATTCCTGAGGAGCAGCGGCAATCCAGGGGTACCGTTTTATAGCTCGGGCCCCTATGGTGTCACAGGCCAAAAAGTGCCCAAATTCGGAGGCAGGAGCAAAGATGGCAGCGTGTAACAGTTACCCCCAGCTGATGCCACATGGTCGCTGCTGCCTGAGCTCCTGGGCAAAGAAAGGCTCAGCAACGTGGGTTCCCGGTGGAGCTCCCTTCTGAAAATCACACCATCAGTAGTTCCCAGGAGGGGGACCCTAACCCCGAAAAAGCACCCTGCTGGAGCAAAGGGTTTTCAGGGCACAGAGGTTTAAAGTTTCTGCAGATGGTTCTATTAAAGTAAATGCGGTGCAGTCTTTGAATGGGATGGGTTGGCCCGTCTAGCTCCTTGGATTGTGATTGGCCGGGGTTTCAAACCCAGCTCATGCTTTCAAACCCAGGCTTCCCCTGGTGTCAGATAACACAGTGAACATGAGGGACAGGCTTAAAGGCATTTAGATTATGTTTTGCTCGGGAAAAGGCACAAAAACACCACTTTAAACATTAAAACATAAACAGACAAATAGCTTAAATGAGGGGAAGCGAGGTTTTAGTACAGTCCACAGTCTCTGAGCAAGGGGTTTCGTGACAATAAGGTTAAAACAAGAGAGACGTGAAGCAGCTGGAAAAAGGAACTTATATAATTAAGATAGGGGCTGGGTGGGGCAGGTGGGTGGGACAGCAGAGGGGCGGGTGGAAGTGAAGGGCTCTATTAACTTCTTCGTGCAAAAGCGCACGCACAGCGCTAACGTGCGTAAATTAACGCTGGTATTACAATCCGAGCGCATTTTTTCATCCGTCAAAAAATATTGTGCGTAAAAAAGACACGCAAAAATGCGCGCGCATTAACGCTGCGCACAAAAATCGGTGGGCGAACTGTTTTTTCACGCGATTCAGCCAATCTGAATTAAGAACCACAATTGTCTCCCGTTAACGTTTTTGCGCCTGTCAAAATCAATCTGAGCATATATGCTGCAGTAATAATAAAAACACGCACAACCTCTCAATTTTATTGTTTGGGTATGCGTAGAATGTGTAACTATACTCAGCTGTATTATTTTTTTCGGGCTGGTTTATTTGGTTCCGGCCAGGACGTTCAGATTTGCCATTAACACCAGCTTTTAAAAGACGTTAAAATTATGCGCGCAAATGTTGTCCATTAAAATTTGCGCATAGATTGTAATACCATCCGCGTACCAGCGCACAAACGCATTTGCGCTCACAATGTTAAGTATAGGACGCGCAATGTACATTACGCTTGCAAAGGGTTCGCGCAGGTTTACCAGCGGTAGACGTTAACGCGCATTTTTTGCGTTGACATTGTAATACGATGTTCTGCGCAAAGGGCTTTTCACCTCACGTTAATGCGTTTTTGCGCACGCGTTAACGTTTGCGCGAAGAAGTTAATAGAGCCCGAAGTGTGGCTGTGGGTAGGAAACACAGAGTTCAGAGAGATGGCCATTGCACGCAAAGAATTTACAACAGGGCTGAGCAGAACAGACTGAGAATCAGCACAGAATTAAAAACGAAAGGGAAAGGGAAAAAAATACATAAAATAGATTCAAAGATAAAAAAAACAGTAATATTATTGGAACAGTAACAATATGGCAAATATTGTGTTGATTGAAGAATATCTTTCTGGCTGGATTCAGAGGGAAAGTTTGTGGTGAGTTTTGGCTTGCTGTTGGATTCAGAGTGGAGGATGGAAGTGAAAGGTGGCTTTTTGGCTGGATTCAGGATGAAAGATTGCGGTGAGTTTTGGCTTAGGTAGAGGATCATGTAAGGAATCATTGGAAAGGCCATGATATGGCCTTTCCAATGATGCTAAGCATTATCAGGTTACATGTAAAAAATAAAACAATAAAAAAAATTCCCTTTTTTTATCCAAATGCAGCACTGTTGTTCACTTTTCAATTATAACGCGAACAATGATGATGCACTAACTCACCATCTCATTTCCAATGATGCCAGCAAGTGTGGAGGAGATGAAACAATGTGTTATTACGCATTGGTTCATTGAAAATCGAAACCAACCTGGGTTATTTGCTGTCTGCACATACAATGGAGATCGAAAATTAAATATAACACACAGGGATCAGTCTAGATAAAACAAACTGAACAGCAATGTCATCAGGTAAGATTACAAATACAATATTGATACTGATGCTCACAGGATAGACAAAACTATTAAAGCACACCAATAATATATTCAGCCTCTCGAATCATCCACTCGGTACCGCTGAAGCTGTCCCAAACGATAGTTGGAACCAGTGGCGGATCCAGCCATGGGGCACAGGGGGCAATTCCCCCCCCCCCCGAGAAAGCTGCAAGTCTGTCAGGGCAGCAGGGGTCGGCAAGGTGTCCGCTCACAGACACTGGTGTCCGTGAGTGACCCTTGCACGGCATGCCGCTGGAGCCTCCAGTCACTCCAAGTCCAGGACGGAGGACCAGGAGAATTTAGTTCCTCCGTGCTGCAGACGTGTCACATGTGACCGGTGATCACATAGAGGAAGTGATCACGCTGGGACCAGCCAGCCATCAGGTATGTGCCTGCCTGTCCCAGACGGCTGTAGGGGCGGCCTGCTTTCTCCACGGAGATCACCGTGGAAAGCACCGGCCTGCTGGAGGTTCTCACACCCCACCTCCCTCCTTCAGTTCAAAAGGTCCTGTGCCAGCAGTCAGAGAGCGGGGTGGGCATTCTGCAGCTCCCACCAGGCTCAGCCATCCCAGGGCCGGCGGGGGACAGGATGCTGGGGGGGCTCGGGGCAGACCCACCTCCCCCTCAGATAGGAACCTGAGACACCTCCAGGTTGCCCTCCACCCATGGGCAGCATGGGAAGCGCGTACCAGAAACTGGGGCTCGCTGAGGCCACTTTGGATCAGGCCAGATGAGACAGGCTGCTTTATCTGTGGGGGAGAGAACCCTAGGGAGCGCTCTTTAAATTTCTGGGGAATATTCTTGTATTTGTCGTGTGTATGGTAATGGGAGAACATGTGTAAAGTAGTTTTGTGCTGCTACTGGTTTATATAGTGAATGTAAAGGAAGGTTTCCTGTGGCACATCAATAATGTGTATCGGTAAAGAATGTATGTGTCTCAACTTAATGTGGGACACAGTGAATACAATTGTATTGTGGGGGGGGGGTGGTAGGTATTATCCTATCAAAAGAAAAATTGGTGTAGCGATCAAAATGTTCCAAATGTCAGTTCACAGGTCGTAGGTTGATCCGTTGGATCTTCTCTTTCCAATGACCTCAAAGGAATAGAGAGAAACAGATCGTAGTGCAACCCATATATAGAATCAGAAGGTAAATCCACACACTTTGCACTCACATGAGGGAGAGCCCTCCTGGCTCAGGATAATGCACTTCTGACTCAACAGCCCTTCGGATCTTGTGTCCCTTTATAAACCTTGAATATAAAAGGTGGGGACTATAGTGCAGACTGGAATTATATTCAGAAGTAATATCTAATCGGATATACTCACAGAGGATAGGACCTAACCCAGGTCAATAGGTGGTGCTCCCAGAAGTTGTTTAATAGGTACAACGTCCAAGAAAAGCTATCTTCTCTCCAAAAGATCAATAACAGCGGTAATGGGTCTAAAAACTTTTAATATAATAGAACAAAATATCCGATTAGATATTACTTCTGAATATAATTCCACTCTGCACTATGGAGAACAACACACGAAGTACGTGCACACTTTTTCACGCGCAGGCAATGCATGTTGCAATGGACACCAAAATTACATTGACGTGAAAAAGCTACACGGACGTAGCGAAACCCCTGCATACAGCTATTTTTTTTTTCTTTTTCTCAGCATCAGTCAAAACTAACTGATACAATGTAACCACAATCTCATCCCTAACAAAGTGCATCCGTTACTGAGCACAATCAGTGTGCTCGTCTGACCCCAGCCTAATCAGTACATAATATTTGACTGGGAATTTTCATACTATTATAAATCCCTGAGATTGTAATATGTTCCTTAAGACTCTTGCCTAGCTTAACTAAGCAGCACTTGTGCCTTGAAAATATTGCAAAGGATAGCAACTGTTGTAGCCAAGACAGAGGAAATTGCATTTATCTTAAACATCAATGTGATATCTCATCTCTTGATGAGATACTGCAGCCAATACTTACCTGGTTCAAGCGTCGGACATTATCATCTTTACTCCTCTGTGGCCGGTGCTTGCTGTGGGCCATCGTGCAGATGGCCTTAAATCAAGGGCAGAGCAGAGCAATATTTTCCTGTTGGTGGCCCTCTACTTAGAGCTGTCACTCTCTCCCTGCAGAGTAGCTCACAGAAGTGAGTGACATAAAAAATGGAATGGAAAAATTCTCTTTTTTTTTTCTTTCAAATTTATGCGTTAGCAAAAAATGCTTACACAAATACAGGGTGTAATTCTTAAGAACCGCTCCCAAAGCCAATGGGCACAGCAGATTCATGTTAAATGCATAGTAACTTCACTGTGCTGTTCAAGGACATTTTAGAGTTGAAGTAACTAAAAATCACATTTGCACCTGCCTTTAGTAAGCTTACATGTGGCTCAAGTTTCAAACTGCACAACATTCAAGAAATTCATAAATAAACCCTTACTTTGAGTGTGTACTTCAAGATATCATATGCACACATTTGTTTAACTGCAATATCAAAATCTAACATGCCATGTGGATATTAATCCAATAATCCATATCCAAAATTGTCCACCAGCAATTCATTGGTTTAGTTTATCCAAAGTCAATATCTGTGCCAATTGTAATGATATAATTAATTTATAGTTGTCCCATAATCAGTTTGTCCACTCAGTAAGCCTCTATTATGTGTTCTGGAACCTTGATTGCAGGCAGCAATACTGAAAACAAGGAAAACAAATTAATATATTAAAACGTGCACATTCATCAACAATGTAGTTCAACAAGAATCCTTACAGCTGTATTGTTTTAAATAATCCATATTGCCAGTTTGAGGTCCTGATTTGGGCAGACCTGAAAAGTGCCAGTTTCACAATGACACATACATGATTATGGAAAGTGGCTAAAGCATTGGCAGCTGGACTGGTAAATAACCAGTTCTCATTTGTGTCATGTACCTTCTCCTGCTGCTACCAATTACGTAATATTTCCAGAATTCGCCCATTTCTTACCGCTGACAACACAAACCAATTTATCCACGCCCTTGAAATCTGCCAACTTGACTATTGTAATAATCTTCTAGTTGGCCTCCCTCTCTCCTGCCTCGCCCAACCTACAATCCATTCTGAACGCCTCCGCCAGGCTTATCCACCTCACCCGCCGCTCTGTCTCTGCCGCTCCCCTCTGCGAGTCCCTTCACTGGCTCCCCATCCACTGTTGAATTAAATTCAAAATCCTTACCCTGACCTACAAAGCTCTCACTAACTCAACTTCCGACTGCCTGTCCTCATTAAGCACCAAATACACCCCAGTCCGCTTGCTAATATCAAACAGTAACCTGCGCCTAGCTTCTACCCGGCATCACTGTGGCGGGATGGAAGTCCACCTGCGGTCCTGCTCTATCTGACCCCCCCCCCCTTTGGTGGCGTCCGGCCCGACTACCGAGTGGCACGGCACTCAGCGTCTCGAGCGGCCTGGAGGATGAAATGGCGTTGGTCCGGCGTCTGGATAGATGGTGCGGTGTTGCCTTGGGGATCCCGTTACTGGGTTGAGTGGTGATGCAGGAGACCGCTGAGTGTCTCCTGCAATAGTGATTGTAGCTCTGAAATGAAGACACCAGACGCGGCTGTATGCTTTAAAACAATGAACTGAACTTTATGGGTTTCAACAGGGTCATTTATACAACTTCACAAAAACAGATTACCAACTCCCCCACCCACACAACCAGCACTGATTGGCTCCTTTCCCAGCCTCCTGTTCCCTATCAGGTCCCTTTCAGCCTTCCCATTGTCCAGGGATTAGGCAGATGAGGTCTTGGAAAAGCCTCCACTCCTCTGGCCCGCTGCATCCTCCATCTTGGGGCATGAGATCTTTTGTTCTGTGAAACCATGCTGGGATGAGCAAAATGGCGACGGGGAAAAACACATACAAACGGTTTCTTTCATACTTTTACAGTCACATCATACAGGGTACATTTTCATTACATTACACCAATAAAACCACATCTAGCAATAAAATAAGAGGTCCATAGGCTCACACGCAAAACCAAAACGAAAACAGGAAAAATGGTCTTTAAAAAGTGTTCAGTCTTTAGTCCTGTGGCTCGCTGAAAAGAGCTCTCATGTCCATTCCGTGACATTTCTCCCCCCTTCTAGAGTCCGACGGACACGGTTGGACCCACACGGGTCGACTCGGGGAAGTCGGAGCAGTCTTTGTGGCCCATAGTCTGTGGGAATGAGGCGAGCCACCAGGCTTCTCCATTTGTCCTTGTGGCAGTGCCTGGCATGTTGGGGGTACAAGTCTTTGGGGGTACCCCCTCCGGAATAAGGGTCCTGTGGTCGGGGAGGGGTACTACCTGTACCACCTCCGGAGGTATCGCGCACCCGGGAAAAACGGGTGCTAAATGCACGCGCCCCGAGTGCCCTGGTCAGCCGTTGGAAAAAACAGTGGCTGCATGGGGCCTCTGGGCCAAAGGGGTGTGGAGATGGGCAGAGTTGAAACAGGCTCTGCCCCATTGCCAGCGCGTCGGCTGGGGGGTTCAAGGCCGAGGAAGGGTCCCCGGGCAGGAGAATGGCGTCCTCCATCTCCGGTGGGGTCAGTGGCTGCGGAATAAGCAGCCCGGGTGTATCCTCTTTCTGTTCCCCGAGGCAGGCGGTGAAGGTTGGGCAGAGGCCGGCGGCACTCGGTCCGGTTGCCAGCTCTTCTGCTAGGGAAGTGGGCGCAGGAACGACATCCAGGCAGTTGGATGGGGTCAACGGCTGCGGGGTAAGCAGCTCGGGGAAATCCTCCTTCTGCTCCTCGGGACAGACGAGGGAGGATGGGCAGAGGCCAGTGGCACTCTGCCCCGTTGCCAGCTCTTCTGCTGGGTAAGCGGGTGTGGGAACAAAGTCCCGGGGGACAGATGGGGTCAACGGCTGCAGGATAAGCAGCTCGGGTAAATACTCCTTCTGCTCCTCAGGGCAGACGATGGAGGGTGGGCAGAGGCCAGCGGCACTCTGCCCCGTTACCAGCTCTTCTGCTGGGGAGGTGGTTACAGGAACAAAGTCCAGGGGGTTGGATGGGGTAAGCGGCTGCGGGATAAGCAGCTTGGGGAAATCCTCCTTCTGCTCCTCGGGACAGATGAGGGAGGGTGGGCAGAGGCCAGCGGCACTCTGTCCCATTGCCAGCTCTTCTGCTGGGTAAGCGGGTGTGGGAACAAAGTCCAGGGGGTCGGATGGGGTCAACGGCTGCGGGATAAGCAGCTCGGGTAAATCCTCCTTCTGCTCCTCAGGGCAGATGATGGAGGGTGGGCAGAGGCCAGCGGCACTCTGCCCCGTTGCCAGCTCTTCTGCTGGGGAGGTGGGTACAGGAACAAAGTCCAGGGGGTTGGATGGGGTAAGCGGCTGCGGGATAAGCAGCTTGAGGGTATCCCCCTTCTGCTCCTCGGGGCAGATGGTGGAGGATGGGCAGAGGCCAGTGGCACTCTGCCCCGTTGCCAGCTCTTCTGCTGGGTAAGCGGGTGTGGGAACAAAGTCCAGGGGGTCGGATGGGGTCAACGGCTGCGTGATAAGCAGCTCGGGTAAATCCTCCTTCTGCTCCTCAGGGCAGAGGATGGAGGGTGGGCAGAGGCCGGCGGCACTCGGTCCGGTTGCCAGCTCTTCTGCTAGGGAAGTGGGCGCAGGAACGACATCCAGGCAGTTGGATGGGGTCAACGGCTGCGGGGTAAGCAGCTCGGGGAAATCCTCCTTCTGCTCCTCGGGACAGACGAGGGAGGGTGGGCAGAGGCCAGTGGCACTCTGCCCCGTTGCCAGCTCTTCTGCTGGGTAAGCGGGTGTGGGAACAAAGTCCCGGGGGACAGATGGGGTCAACGGCTGCAGGATAAGCAGCTCGGGTAAATACTCCTTCTGCTCCTCAGGGCAGACGATGGAGGGTGGGCAGAGGCCAGCGGCACTCTGCCCCGTTGCCAGCTCTTCTGCTGGGGAGGTGGGTACGGGAACAAAGTCCAGGGGGTTGGATGGGGTAAGCGGCTGAGGGATAAGCAGCTTGGGGAAATCCTCCTTCTGCTCCTCGGGACAGATGAGGGAGGGTGGGCAGAGGCCAGCGGCACTCTGCCCCGTTGCCAGCTCTTCTGCTGGGTAAGCGGGTGTGGGAACAAAGTCCAGGGGGTCGGATGGGGTCAATGGCTGCGGGATAAGCAGCTCGGGTAAATCCTCCTTCTGCTCCTCAGGGCAGATGATGGAGGGTGGGCAGAGGCCAGCGGCACTCTGCCCCGTTGCCAGCTCTTCTGCTGGGGAGGTGGGTACAGGAACAAAGTCCAGGGGGTTGGATGGGGTAAGCGGCTGCGGGATAAGCAGCTTGAGGGTATCCCCTTCTGCTCCTCGGGGCAGATGGTGGAGGATGGGCAGAGGCCAGTGGCACTCTGCCCCGTTGCCAGCTCTTCTGCTGGGTAAGCGGGTGTGGGAACAAAGTCCAGGGGGTCGGATGGGGTCAACGGCTGCGTGATAAGCAGCTCGGGTAAATCCTCCTTCTGCTCCTCAGGCAGAGGATGGAGGTGGGCAGAGGCCGGCGGCACTCGGTCCGGTTGCCAGCTCTTCTGCTAGGGAAGTGGGCGCAGGAACGACATCCAGGCAGTTGGATGGGGTCAACGGCTGCGGGGTAAGCAGCTCAGGGAAATCCTCCTTCTGCTCCTCGGGACAGATGAGGGAGGGTGGGCAGAGGCCAGTGGCACTCTGCCCCATTGCCAGCTCTTCTGTTGGGTAAGCGGGTGTGGGAACAAAGTCCAGGGGGTCAGATGGGGTCAACGGCGGCAGGATAAGCAGCTCGGGTAAATCCTCCTTCTGCTCCTCAGGGCAGACGATGGAGGGTGGGCAGAGGCCAGCGGCACTCTGCCCCGTCACCAGCTCTTCTGCTGGGGAGGTGGGTACAGGAACAAAGTCCAGGGGGTTGGATGGGGTAAGCGGCTGCGGGATAAGCAGCTTGGGGAAATCCTCCTTCTGCTCCTCGGGACAGACGAGGGAGGGTGGGCAGAGGCCAGCGGCACTCTGGCCCGTTGCCAGCTCTTCTGCTGGGTAAGCGGGTGTGGGAACAAAGTCCAGGGGGTCGGATGGGGTCAACGGCTGCGGGATAAGCAGCTTGGGTAAATCCTCCTTCTGCTCCTCAGGGCAGATGATGGAGGGTGGGCAGAGGCCAGCGGCACTCTGCCCCATTGCCAGCTCTTCTGCTGGGGAGGTGGGTACAGGAACAAAGTCCAGGGGGTTGGATGGGGTAAGCGGCTGCGGATAAGCAGCTTGAGGGTATCCCCTTCTGCTCCTCGGGGCAGATGGTGGAGGATGGGCAGAGGCCAGTGGCACTCTGCCCCGTTGCCAGCTCTTCAAAGTCCAGGGGGTCAGATGGGGTCAACGGCTGAGTGATAAGCAGCTCGGGTAAATCCTCCTTCTGCTCCTCAGGGCAGAGGATGGAGGGTGGGCAGAGGCCAGCGGCACTCTGCCCCGTTGCCAGCTCTTCTGCTGGGGTTGTGGGTACAGGAACAAAGTCCAGGGGGTTGGATGGGGTAAGCGGCTGCGGGATAAGCAGCTCGAGGGTATCCCCTTCTGCTCCTCGGGGCAGATGGTGGAGGATGGGCAGAGGCCAGTGGCACTCTGCCCCATTGCCAGCTCTTCTGCTGGGTAAGCGGACACTGGCACAGTGTCTTCTTGCGGGGCGGGAGGATAACTTCCTCTCTGGGCCACTCGGACCCTTTACGCGGCCCATTCTGGTCGCTTGGCACCTGCCGTGCTTCTTCCGACCTGGCCGGCTCGTCTACTGTGGTCCCGACGGGGACCCATGGAAGCATCTCGGGCTCCAATACTTCCGTGTCACTTGGACTGTCTGCTTCTTCGGCCAGACAGTCCCAGGTCATGGGGCTTAGGCCTGACTGCGGAGCGTCGTCCAACAACCTTCTGTAGGCCTTCTCAAGCTCCCATTCGTGCTCTACCAGGAACTCCAGTTCCTCTATCTCGAAGTCCTTGCTCTCGTATGAGAGTTCCTCTTCCCGGCGTTCCAGTATCTCCTCCAACCGCCACTCCGACTCTTCTCCAAACCCGGGGTCGTTGGCCATCCTTTTGTATAGCAGCCCTGTGCCGCCGTAGTGGAGGCCTGCGGTGGAGGCGCCGTCGATGGTGCAGTGTAGAAGGGGGCCTATTAACCACTGGGACGCCCGGTAAGTGGCGTCCAGTGCGATCTCCTGCTGAACCAGGTATTGGAGCTCTGCCTCCCACTCCTCTTTCAGGAATGCTGCTCTGGCATTGTACTGCACTTGGTAGATGGCAGCGTCGGAGGGAACATTGACACCATGGTAGTCCCTTTCATGGTACAGTGCCTCGTACCAGAGTTCTTGGCGGATCTCGTCCCGCCACTCAGGCCCAGAGGGCTCAACTGTAGATCCATTATACCGATCCAGGCCCTCCTGTAGCCTTCTCGGGAATTCAGCCCTCGTGTCTGCGAGGGTGCTGGAACAGTGGCACCACCACTCGATGGGGGGGGTGGCATCCTCGGATGAAACTCCAGGCGGGCTGTAAGCGTCCATCCAAGGGTCGCTGAGATGTGCGGTTTCCTCAATTAAAACTCCAGGCGAGTTGGGGGGTGTAGATTCCCTGGATGAAGCTACAGTCGAGCGGTCAACCTCGAACCAGGGTTCTATGGGGTAGGGTTCAGGGGCAGGGTATTCAGTCCTTTTTGCTCGGAGCGCCGCCATCCGCAGCTCGTGCTGACGGTCCTTCTCTTGCTCCTCTTCCTGCCGGACCTCCTGGATGGCGTTGTGTATAGCGGCTTCTAACGGGGCGGCTCCGAAGAGGGCTAGCCGCTGCCGCACTTTCCTTTGGAAGGGATCTTCTGGGACCAATGCCTGGGTGGGTGGTAAGGTTGGCGTGCCCACGGCTCCCTGGTCCATTTCCTGCAGTTCCTCGATCAGGGCGGCTTTACTTTTTGAGCCCGGGGTGCCTCCTCGGCTCTCCAGGATGCCCCGCAGGGTGTCTTTTTTGTAGTTGGCGTACCCTGCCATGCTGAGTGCTTTTTCTGGGGGTTCAAAGAGCTATCCCACCGCTTCCAGGATGGAATTCCGCCTGCGGTCCTGCTCTATCTGACCCCCCCCCTTTGGTGGCGTCCGGCCCGACTACCGAGTGGCACGGCACTCGGCGTCTCGAGCGGCCTGGAGGATGAAATGGCGTTGGTCCGGCGTCTGGAGAGATGGTGCGGTGTTGCCTTGGGGATCCCGTTCCTGGGTTGAGTGGAGATGCAGGAGACTGCTGAGTGTCTCCTGCAATAGTGATTGTAGCTCTGAAATGAAGACACCAGATGCAGCTGTATGCTTTAAAACAGTGAACTGAACTTTATGGGTTTCAACAGGGTCATTTATACAACTTCACACAAACAGATTACCAACTCCCCCACCCACACAACCAGCACTGATTGGCTCCTTTCCCAGCCTCCTGTTCCCTATCAGGTCCCTTTCAGCCTTCCCATTGTCCAGGGATTAGGCAGATGAGGTCTTGGAAAAACCTCCAATCAGCTGGTTTGCTGTATCCTCTATCTTGCCCTTTCAGGCTCCCCCATTGTCCAGGGGATTAGGCAGATGAGGTCTTGGAAAAGCCTCCACTCCTCTGGCCCGCTGCATCCTCCATCTTGGAGCATGAGATCCTTTGTTCTGTGAAACCATGCTGGGATGAGCAAAATGGCGACGGGGAAAAACACATACAAACGGTTTCTTTCATACTTTTACAGTCACATCATACAGGGTACATTTTCATTACATTACACCAATAAAACCACATCTAGCAATAAAATAAGAGGTCCATAGGCTCACACGCAAAACCAAAACGAAAACAGGAAAAATGGTCTTTAAAAAGTGTTCAGTCTTTAGTCCTGTGGCTCGCTGAAAAGAGCTCTCATGTCCGTTCCGTGACAATCACCTCTTCCCATGATAGACTGCAGGATTTATCACGTGCAGCTCCCGTCTTCTAGAACTCTCTCCCTCGTACTGTCAGACTTCCCCCTAGTTTCCTTCTTTCAAATGCTCCCTTAAGACATTCCTATTTAGGGAAACCTAGCACTCACTAATAAACCTCACTGCCCCAACCAGTCCATCACTCTCACCTTGCAGTCCATCACCCTCACCTGGCAGTGCATCACTCTCACCTTGCAGTCCATCACTCCCACCTTGCAGTCCATCACTCTCACATTGCAGTCCATCCCTCTCACCTTGCAGTCCATCACTCTCACCTTGCAGTCCCCTCCTCCTGTTTTCACCCCCAACCCTTCTAGATTGCAAGTTCCCACGGGAATAGGGCCTTTGTTTCCTCCTTTACTGGTTTGTTAAAATGTTGTTCAATGTACTGTAACCCTGTATATATTGTGCCCATTGTTCAGCGCTGCGGAATATGCTGGCACTATATAAATAAAGAATAACAATAATAGTAATGTACCTGTAAACAAAACAAAGCTCTGCCTTGTCGTGTCAGTGTCACATGGTCACATATAGCTGCGATAGTCTCTGGTATAGACATGCTGAGCCCATATCAGTAGGGTAAGTAATAATAAAAACACACAAAACGTATCAATTTCATTGTTTGGGTATGCTTAGAATGTGTAACTACACTTTCTGTTTTTTTTTTTTTTGTGCTGGTGTATTTGGGTTCCGGCCAGGACGTTCAGATTTCCCGTACCACCAGCTTTTCAAAGACGTTAAAATTATGCGCGCAAAGGCTGTCCGTTAAAATTTGCGCACGGATTGTATTTGTAATACCATCTGCGTACCAGGGCACAAGCGCATTTGCGCTCACAATGTTAAGTATAGGATGCGCGCAGTAAATTGCACTCGTGCAGGGTTCGCGCAGGTTCACTTGCGGTAGACGTTAACGCGCATTTTGTGCACGAACGTTGTAATACGACATTCAGCAAAGGGTTTTGCCCCTCGCGTTAAAGAATGTAATAGGGCCCTCTGTGTTCACAGTTGCAGGATCGTCCTAGCACATGGAACAGCGTTGCCAAAAGTCTTCATTCCTGGGTTTGTCAACTGCCCATGAATTCTTTGCTAGATTGCAAAAACTTTTGTAATTCAGTTTCCCTCATACCATTGTAACAGTAAACCAGCAACACCGGCTCATGTGCACTGTTATTTTGGAAAATCACTTAGGCAATGGCTGATCTAAGTGGAAGAACGAACAAGCTAGTCCAAACATGAAGAGAGGCCTTGCTAGCAGGGTGAAGCGAGTGAAAGCGTCGTCGACTCTTCAATTGCACTTTCATTTATTTATAAAAAAAAAAATTATAAAAAAATAAGGAATAATCAGAAATGGATTGCAGCTGTAGTTTTGGGGAACATTCACCTGTCTAGCTACCTAGGAGATTCTTTTTTTTTTAAGCGTGCAGTTGGGGTTTTTTCCCAGGCCATGGTAAAATATTATCCCATTTGCAATGCCAGGCGAAATTGTGGCTACACTTCTGTTTGTGATGCATTGAAATAGCTGGGTTCCTCTATTGCCCAGCCGTTCCATACCAAGGGCCCTATTACATTCTTCACGCAAAAACGCACGCAGAATGCGTGAATTTTTGCACGAAGCGTTAAACATTAACGCACGTAAAACAACGCTGGTATTACAATCCTCGCGCATGTTTTCATCTGTCAAAAAATAACGTGCGGAAAACGGACGCGCAGCAACGTTGTGCACAGAAATCAGTGTGCGGACTGTTTTTTCACACGATTCAGCCAATCAGGATTAAGAACCACAATTGTCTCCCGTTAACTTTTTGCGCCTGTCAAAGTCAGTCTGCGCATATATGCTGCATCAATAAAAAAAACACACACAACTTCTCAATTTTATTGTTTGGGTATGCGTAGAATGTGTAACTATACTTTGCTGTATTTTTTTTTCGGGCTGGTCTATTTGGGTTCAGCCAAGACGTTCAGATTTGCCGTTACCACCAGCTTTTAAAAGACGTTAAAATTATGCGCATAGATGCTGTGCGTTAAATTTTGCGCATAGATTGTAATACCATACGCGTACAAGCGCACAAACGCATTTGCGCTCACAATGCCAAGTATAGGACACGCGTAGTACAGTACGCTCGCAAAGGGTTCACACATTTTTTCATTTCAAATTGGTTTTGCCCCTCACGTTAATGCGTTTTTGCGCACGCGTTAAAACGTTTGCGCGAAGAATGTAATAGGGCCCCAAGTTTTTCCTCTTTGAAAATGTTTCCTTCGTACCGTCGTCACTTTGTCCTGGCAACGCCTGCTGGTCTGCAGCGTGACTTAGGTAAAATCACCAGGGCATTGCTGATCTGAGTGGGAGGACAATCACGCTACTCTGAACACAAGGAGAGGGTTTGCTCACGGGGTGAAACCAGTAAGATGATTGTCAATTGTCGTTTTACTTCCTTTTGAATTTTTTGACAACATGGGAGGGCACATACTGTCAGGTCCAGAAATATTGGGACATTGACACAATTCTAACATCTTTGACTCTATACACCACCACAATGGAGTTGGAATGAAACATCCAAGATGTCAAGCCCCCTCCGGAAGAAGGCCGCAATTGAGTACGTAAGGGTCTGACTATGACCTTCCAGTGATTCCTTTCTTGTCTTCTTACCGATGGTGAGATAGAAGGGGTCCATTCAACCCCATCCCTCCCTTTCAGGTATTCTCACGGCATGGCACGATGACAACCATGTGCCAGCCAGGGTATTAAAGCAAGGGAGTCAGACCACAGCGGGACCCCGGCCAGAGAGGTGAGTATAGGGACGGAGACTCTGGTGACTAAAGGAAGTACCAGGTACGTCCTCGATCGTTAAGGGGGTTAAACTAAATTTTTGTTTCCCAATTTTTTTAAAAGGCTTTTTTTATTCTGTTACAGACCTTTTTATTATGTTTTAAAGGACATTTTTTATTATTTACATATATTTTAATGGATTTTTATTGATTGAAACACATTGAAATGTCAGTGCTTTGTGCATATCCCTTTAATAAATAAATAAATTGCTGCACGGCACTAAAGTGTTCAGGTTTGGCTTGAAGGAAAGGTAGCAACCCTACTACCTACACTAACTATACAGCCCCCAAACTACCTACACTAACTATGCAGACCCCCCACCTACCTACACTAACTATACAGCCCCCCAGCTTATGTACCTGGTGTCTGGTGCCTGGTAGGGAGACCAGGTGCTTCGAGAGATTATGCAGATCCTAGGCTGAGGGCTCTGCACTTCCTCAGCTGTATTCCATACCAAGTAGGGTTCCCACCCGTACCGTCCAGGTTTCGAGTCATGTGTACGGGTCTCAGATTACCAGCCACCTGGACACATGACTCGGCTCGGACACATGACTGCCTCTCCCACCTGTCATCTCCCCCCTTTTCTCTCTTTGGGTTTGGCTTGAAGGAAAGGTGGCCACCCTATATCCATAGCATCTGTTGTATTTGCAATTTCTCATTGAAATATTGACTTGTAATTTTACGTGGGGAAGTTGCTGCAAGAAGTAAAAGTTCAGTTAAAGTCGACCATTTTAATTAGCTCACCTCTCTCGCACTCTCTTATACACAATATGCTGTATTATTGATGTTATGTAACACGTGCACTTACATGATAGGGATAGTACTAATAAATCCAAGAGCACTAAGCACAGAGAAGCAGAACCCACTATACCAGTCTAATGTGGCTTGATACAGTTTGTTGAATCCAGCAGAGGAACTCACACCAACGATTTCTATCCCCAACTGAAGAAAAACAAAGATTTTGCCTGTAAAGAAATGATAAAAGTACTCATAACTAAATATTATAGTGCTGTCTTTTAATGCAGTGTTGAAATACTGTAAATTTACAACAGACAAAAAGTGTAGAGGAACTTTAGCCTTTTTTAAAGCACTGATATGATGCTGGTAACCTATGGCACAGGTAATGTGGGTTTTAGATTGGGTACAGTTAGTGAGGTTATAGAAAGGATTAGGTGCTTAGAGGTGTATATCTATGTATATATATAAAAGCGAAATGCCACTCGCACAACATCACGATATCTCCAGAACTGTAAAGCCTACAAACTTGAAATTCGGCACGTATGTTCCTCTCGGCTTCTAGGTGCTCACTATGAAAGGATTTTTTCAAAATGACCATCAGAGCATTAGTTATGATCACACTCTGATGCTAAGGAGTTATACTCCCCCTCCCCATCTGAAAATAAATCTGATCCAACTGCCACTTGCCTCACATACCGTTATTTCAGTTCAAACTGGCAGACGTTGCTCTCCTTCACTCAGGAGCAGTTTGTGGAGCCTTACTGTAACCGGAATCCACTTGGTTCACTCGGGACGAGGCCGGGCCAGCACGAACAAGGATTGACTGAACACGAGTCTCTTCAGGAAAGGCAAACTTTATTGTGATATCACAACAGATGCTCAAACAGGATTCAATCGCAAAGAATGAGCCCTGAATACCCCGTGACATGAGATCTTATACCCCAAATACATAATTAGGTACATCCCAATTAGCCCACCTCCCGGTGAAACTATCCCACCCAACGTGGGTCCGTACCTCCCTTAATCGAATACAATGACATTCCATACATTGGTCATAAATTGGCAAGCTTCATGTTAGTTTGACAGAAAATGATTTGCTACTACCCGGGATCCTGCCTGTGCCCACTTCCCTCAGGCTTGTTTATTGTTTGTTTTAGATAAGGCCTAGCCTGGTTTTCACACTCCCCTTTTTCTGCAGCTGCAGGCTCATTTGACCTCAATGTATCTTTCCTTCGTCCTGTCACCTCGTGCCAGCTGCGGTCCGGATCCTCTCCAATTGAATTGCTTCTCTGCTAATCTAACACATTCCTAAAACTCTATGTAAACCTCCTTCTAATTTCAACTAATATCTACCTAGTTATATTCAAGTGAACCATTATTCTGCACAAGATGGCCGCCTGGCTCAGAATGGCGACCATCTTCTTGCCTGAATCTCCTTCATTACAGCACTAAACCTAAGCTACCTCACCAAAATGTCCACACCTTCCACCTATGAAACTGCTTCCAAAATCAAGGTGGCGGGGAATATATTCCCTTATGAGTTTAAATCACCCACCAGCACTGAGCTAACGGATTGTGAACCAAATTTCTCCTGCATAGTGTCCCAGCCCCAAATCACTTCTTACACTGATCTCCTCAGTTCAGACGGATCTGTCCCTTCCACTGGAACAACATTTAAAGGGAAGAGAGGGGAAAAAACGTAGAAAAAGATTTACAGATGCTATTCGGAAAACACAAGTAAGGGAAGCTGGAAAAAAGTATCGTCAAACTCATCCCCAAGTCAGTAGAGAGGCTGTAATAAAGTCTGCATCTAATAATTCCTATGTTAATGAGTCGCAAATGAGATCAATGCCTTGGACTAATAAGTATTTGTCTGATTTTAACTATGAACCTCAGATTGATTACTCCAAGGAAAAGGTTGTTGATCTCGGACCTTGGTTACCTTGTGCCTGGTGCCGTGCTCTGAAGTGGCAGGATGAGAGTCCCAGGATGTGCTGCAGTGGCAGGAAAGTCCATCTCCCTCCCCTTCAGACCTACCCTGAACCCTTACACAGCCTTCTCACCCACCAGCATCCATTGGCAGAGCACTTTCTTTCTGCTGCTCGGAAGTACAACGGATGCTTCCAAATAATGTCTTTTGGAGCCAGAGAGGTGAAGGAGGGAAACTTTATGCCAACATTCAAAGTGCAGGGGCAGGTCTACCACAGGATAGGGAGTATCATGACGGGGCCAGAGCAGCAGCCTTCATTTTTGCAGATATACTTTGTTGGTGATGATGACAATGAGAGAGACATCCGTTGTGGAATCTACCCGGGCTTTAATCCACAACTGATTAGCCAACTGCAGAAATTGCTGCATGAACACAACAAGTATATTCTGGGACTTAAGGCTACTGTTTTCATACCCAGAAGTCCTATGATCCCATCAGACTACCACTTCGAGTTCAAACATCAAAATTTCCTGTTAAGGTGTGCTACGCCATCACCATCAATAAGGCACAGAGACAGACTTTGAAAGTGGTTGGTGTGCATCTGACAAGAGACTGTTTCTCCCATGGCCAGTTGTATGTGGCAGCTCCAGAGTCAGTTCACCTGACAGCCTGGTCATCCTCCAGCCAGAGAGTAAAACTAGGAATGTTGTTTACAGGGCGGTCCTGAGCAAATCATCTGAAGGACAAATTGAAACCCTATGCTATGCAAGTAATTAGCCCGGCTACATAGACGAAAAACCCAGGGTGGGATTAAAGGGTTTAAGCCCATCTATTTTATTGTTTTTTATTATTATTATCATCCCTTATGTGTTTCAATCACCACCCACCACTAAGCCAACAGATTGTGAACCTAATATCTACTGCATAGCCCGACGTTTCGTCGCAAAGCACGGGTATCCAGCTAGTATATCTATAAATATATATATAGTCTCCACTGGAATCTAGCACTCAGGATTCAGAGTCAATGCCCGGTGCACGCTAGGCTGCATACATACTCCTCCAAACAGCGGCACTCCAGGGACTTTGTAGAAAAGTATCAAATTTTATTAATTCAACGTTTCAGCTGGTTTCCCACAAGCTTTCTTCAGGATAAAAAATACAGCTTACTGCACAGTTTAAATAACAAACAGTGACCTCACCATCCGTGCTCCCCTGCACCGGTGCCGGCGGCACACCCTCCACAACCAATTACTACTGGCATCAGCGTATCACCTGGGGGTAATCTAGAGCGCTTAGGAAACCACTACAAACAAGGTTACTCCTGGGATTTACTGAATATTTCTCACACTGCCCTGCTGAGGGCATAATTTTGATACACTCACTAAAGAAAAATGGATCTAACCAAAAGTGTATATTCCTTACCCTATTGCCCTCTTGTGTGTATAGATATACACTTTTTGGTTAGATCCTTTTTTCTTTAGTATAGACGGTCTCGCTTTAACCACAGTTGGTATAATGGGTTCAACTGATATTTTGTAACCCTTTTTTGAGACTTAAGATCTTGTAAAATTTGGCATGGGAGCATGCTTATAGTATACACGTAGGAGGGCTGGGGTTGGAGTTATATATTGTTTCAAATTATAGTATGCTATAGGTCCATATATAATCAAAGATACTCTTCCGTTTGTTTTTACATTTTTATGGTGCATTACTTTGGGATTGAGTGTATCGAAATTATGCCCTCAGCAGGGCAGTGTGAGAAATATTCAGTAAATCCTAGGAGTAACCTTGTTTGTAGTGGTTTCCTAAACGCTGTAGATTACCCCCAGGTGATACGCTGATGCCAGTAGTAATTGGTTGTGGATGTTGTGTCGACGGCACCGGTGCAGGGGAGCACGGATGGGGAGTTCAGTTTGTTATTTAAACTGTGCAGTAAGCTGTATTTTTTTATCCTGAAGAAAGTGTGGCGATGAAAGTTCCTATGGGAACTGAAATGTCCAGCTATATGATGTATTTGTAATAAACTACTATTTTTTCTATATTCTACAAAGCCTCCGTGTGCATCTGAAACTTGGATTATATATATATATTAGGGCTGGTACTGATTAAAATTTTCGTGTTTGATTGATCGAAAACAAATTTAATCGATTAAATTCATCGATTAATTTCAATTAATTATAATGCACATACAGATCCAACTACTTTTAGCTGATCTGCTTGGGTCTTGGCCCTGGGTCTGGGGTCTGAGTCTGGGTCTTGGGTCTGAGCCCTGGGTCTGGGTTTTGGATCTGGGCCTGGGCCCTGGCCCTTTGGTCTGGGCCCTGGGTCTGGGCCTTGGGCCCTGGCCCTTGGGTCCTGGCTTTGGGGCCTGGTGTGTGCCTGCGGTCTGGTGTGTGTCTGGGGTCTGGGCCCTGCTGGGGTTTGGCTGGGTCCAAGGCTGGACTGAGACAGGCAGCACCATACTCACCGCTCCTCCGCTGCCTTCTCGTCTGCCGTCTTCTTCCTGTGCCAGTCGCTGTGTGTGACGTGTGCGTCACACGCTTCGCACACGTGACTGGGGGCGGCGCCAAAGCAGTGGGCTTCGCACGCTGCTGTAGGGCCGTCCAGGGCCCCAGGAAGCCAGTACAGCTCCGGATTCGAACTCCTAGAGTCTGATACCGGAACTAATGGGCCCCCCTGATCAAAATAAATTTAATTGATCAAAAATGTTAACGATTAATCTATTAATTAATATTTAATTTTCACAGCCCTAATATATACAGTCAGGTCCAGAAATATTGGGACATCGACACAATTCTAACATCTTTGGCTCTATACACCACCACAATGGAGTTTGAATGAAACAAACACAATGTACTTTAACTGCAGACTGTCAGCTTTAATTTGATGGTATGTACATCCAACTCAGGTGAACGGTGTAGGACTTACAGCAGTTTGCAGATGTGCCTCCCACTTGTTAAGGGGCCAAAAGTAATGGGACAATTGGCTTCTCAGCCGTTCCATGGCCAGGTGTGTGATATTCCCTCATTACCCCAATTACAATGTGCAGATAAAAAGCCCAGAGTTAATTTCAAGTGTGCTATTTGCATTTGGAATCTGTTGCTGTCAACTCTCAAGATGAGATCCAAAGAGCTGTCACTATGAGTGAAGCAAGCCATCATTAGGCTGAAGAAACAAAACAAACCCATCAGAGAGATAGCAAGAACATTAGGCATGGCCAAAACAACTGTTTGGAAGATTCTCAAAAAGAAGGAACGCACCGGTGAGCTCAGCAACACCAAAAGACCCGGGAGACCACGGAAAACAACTGTGGTGGATGACCGAAGAATTCTTTCCCTGGTGAAGAAAACACCCTTCACAACAGTTGGCCAGATCAAGAACACTCTCCAGGAGGTAGGTGTATGTGTGTCAAAGTCAACAATCAAGAGAAGACTTCACCAGAGTGAATACAGAGGGTTCACCACAAGATGTAAACCATTGGTGAGCCTCAAAAACAGGAAGGCCAGATTAGAGTTTGCCAAACAACACCTAACAAAGCCTTCACAGTTCTGGAACAAGATCCTATGGACAGATGAGACCAAGATCAACTTGTACCAGAGTGATGGGAAGAGAAGAGTATGGAGAAGGAAAGGAACTGCTCATGATCCTAAGCATACCACCTCATCAGTGAAGCATGGTGGTGGTAGTGTCATGGCGTGGGCATGTATGGCTGCCAATGGAACTGATTCTCTTGTATTTATTGATGATGTGACTGCTGACAAAAGCAGCAGGATGAATTCTGAAGTGTTTCGGGCAATATTATCTGCTCACATTCAGCCAAATGCTGCAGAACTCATTGGACAGCGCTTCACAGTGCAGATGGACAATGACTCAAAGCATACTGCAAAAGCAACCAAAGAGTTTTGAAGGGACAGAAACATAGAAACATAGAAAAATGTCGGCAGATAAGAACCTTTCGGCCCATCTAGTCTGCCCAATTACATGGATACTTTACCTGGATTTATCTTTTGTTTAGGATAGCCTTATGCCTATCCCATGCCTGCTTAAATTCAATTACTGTTTTGGCCTCTACCACTTCAACTGGAAGACTGTTCCATGTATCCACCACCCTCTCAGTAAAATAATGCTTTCTGATGTTACTTTTAAACCTTTGCCCCTCTAATCTAAGACTATGTCCTCTTGTTTTGCTACTTTGTTTCCTTTTAAATATACTCCCTTCCTCTACCTTGTGGATTCCCTTTACGTATTTAAATGTTTCTATCATATCTCCTCTGTCTCGTCTTTTTTCCAAGCTGTACATGTTAAGCCGTACACCATTTTAGTAGCCCTTCTCTGAACTCTCTCTAAGATGTCTATATCCTTCTGGAGATACGGTCTCCAGTACTGCACACAGTACTCCAGGTGAGGTCTCACCAGTGCTCTGTACAGTGGCATGAGCACTTCCCTTTTCCTACTGCTAATACCTCTCCCTACACAACCAAGCATTCTGCTAGCATTTCCTGCTGCTCTATTACATTGACTACTTACCTTTAGATCCTCTGAAGTGGAATGTTATGCAATGGCCAAGTCAATCACCTGACCTGAATCCCATTGAGCATGCATTTCACTTGCTGAAGACAAAACTGAAGGGAAAATGCCCCAAGAACAAGCAGGAACTGAAGACAGTTGCAGTAGAGGCCTGGCAGAGCATCACCAGGGATGAAACTCAGCATCTGGTGATGTCTATGCGTTCCAGACTTCAGGCTGTGAATGCCGGCAAAGGATTTGGAACCAAGTATTAAGAAGGGAAAGTTTGATTTATGATTATTATTCTGTCCCATTACTTTTGGTCCCTTAACAAGTGGGAGGCACATCTGCAAACTGCTGTAAGTCCTACACCATTCACCTGAGTTGGATGTACATACCCTCAAATTAAATCTGACAGTCTGCAGTTAAAGCACATTGTGTTTGTTTCATTCCAACTCCATTGTGGTGGTGTATAGAGCCAAAGATGTTAGAATTGTGTTGATGTCCCAATATTTCTGGACCTGACTGTATATGTATACACACACACACGCACACACACACATCTGCTCAAACAGCCAACACTCCAGGGCCTTTCTGTCACAAAGAATTCTTGTGTGTAGAAGCTGAAATGTTGATTATGCAATATAAGAATATTAATAAGAACAAAGTCCCTGGAGGGGAACAAGGCCCCAACATGTAGAAATTATCCTGTAATGTTCTTATTTGTCTTTTTTCTTTTTACTGGACACTAACCACCATGATTAATATGTATTTTAAATGACCATGGTGACCTGAGTCAATCTTCCAAACCGTTGGGCTTTGCGCTCTCTGGAAGTCTGTTAGTTCGGGTCAGCAATGCCCAACTCTGTATCTATATACTCAACCGACCAATACTCTTCAGAAGCATTGAGAGGACCTGGATTGGCTGGGTGCTTGAGCAAAACATTTTTTGTACTCACCATATTCTGATCCTTGAACATGTTTGGAGATCACTGATCTGATGGTCGGTGTAGGAATTAGAGAGAACATCATCACTGCCCGAGCTGGAATAAAAGCACATTTTAAAGTTTTAAACAGTTTACAAATGCATGTCTAAATTTTAATAAGCACAATAAATTACTGCCTGCACACTTTTTGGAGAAGTAGTCTTTTACAAAATGCATTGATCTAACATTTGGAGATAACTATATTTGCTATAGAGCAGGAGATTTAAAACTAAATGTACCGGCTGGGTGGAGTAGAGGTAATGTCACTGCTCTGCATGGAGAGAGCCTGTGAAGTCATGGGTTCAATCCCAGCGAGCAACCTCTCCAGTAAGTGTCCTTTGCAAGACACCTAACGGTACATACTCGCCACCCAGGACATACTTGAAAACAAGAGAAATCTTAATGTATCCTTCCTGGTAAAATACTTTCTCAAAAAATAAGTGTGAGGGGAAAGAGGCTAGATATTGGTCCCCCTAATGGCGGGTACACACATTAGTTGATAAATACTATTCACAGAATCCCATCAACACCGTAAGCCAAAATAGTATACTGCTAAAACAAAATCAACATTCTTAAGATGTGTTCGACGCATGTTTTGCCGTCATACTACATGGCTTCCTCAAGAGCACAACGTGTAGTCTCTGGGATGTAGAGGCTGCAGGGACAGAGTAGAAATTACTATAGCTTCAGGGATAGTACAGGAAGTCCAATTGGACTCATAAAGGTTCCCTGCGGCTGTCTCTGTATGATTGTTGCTGCCGTTATAATTCTGCATTTATGTCATTCCCATGACATTTGGGAAGGAATAAGTGTGTACATCCATCGTATGAAATGTCTGAGGCACATTTTCCAAATTAAGTTGTGCATGGACATGCAGATGTCTTGATGTAATATTATCTATACAGCATACTTCATCCTGAGGCAGAATACTTTTTTCTTTCCCTTGAGTCTTTCCAGATTTTTTCTATATATGTGACATTTTATTACCGTCTGCATTTTTTTAAAAATAAAATTGTGATATATATATATATATATGTATATACCTCATTTGTAATTCATGTGTGTACCCACCAGTAAGGGGACGAGCGTGGATGCTCCATATCCAGTCTCTTTCCCCCTGGCATTCCCCTTTTTTGTGGTTATTTTCAATGAGGGTTTAATCCCACTTTCGGTAGTAGTACCACTACTCCCTCTGTAGGTGATAGTACCATCCTGGTACGTTATCTTTGCTTTGTATAAATGATAAGTGTGAATACACAGATTTTTGTATATAACTGGAACTTGCCTAATGGGACTATTTATTTCCTTGTGTTCCTGTATTGCATAGGTAATATATTGCATTCAACCGGACATTTTCTTGCTTGGTGAAGATAGTGATTTTATGTGGAGTGCTTTGCGAATGTTATGTTGTATTTATTGGACTCAGTATTTCCCTTTGTGCATCTACTTATTGTTGAACTAGCACTCCACAACTTTTTCCCTTATATTTTAAAGAAAAGGCCCTGGAGCGAGTTAACTTCGAGCTCTAAGGTTTGTTTCAAAGCTGAAAAATTTAGCCGTGACAGTTAAGAATTGGTCTAATGAAATTCGTCAAGTACTAGGAGTTCGAAGCATTGATAGTAGTGTGACGGATCGGCCGCCACAGGCTTTATTTAGTTTAATTTCATTCTTATTTTGTTATATTTTGTCTGCCCTTTATTTATAGGAACTAATTTCCTTTGTTAGATTTAGTGTAAAACTGTTGCTAGACTTCTAATTAATCATGTTTTTCCCCTGCACCGATCCTGCTAGTTTATGCTCAGTTATATTGTGTGGTTTTAAATGTATTGTCAATTGCTCATTTTTAGTTTTAAATAGACTTATATTTCTTTAGCTAAATGTGTTTTTTTAAAGACACTACCTGCCACTAGTGTCAAATGCTTTCCTTTGTATAGAATGTACAATAGGTTTGAGTAATTTGTGGATTATGCAAAAGCGCTTTCTCTTTGGATATCTGTTATCTGTTTACCTGATCTGAAAGGTTGGGAGTCACATTGTCTCAGCCACCCATTATCTGATTCCCTTTACAATGGGTTATGTAAATCACTGTATGTGGTCACTGGGGGGTCAAGACTTCATCTGCATACAACCAGTGGACCAAAGTGAAGACTGAAGAGGACCTGAAAGAAGCCTGCAGTGTTCTTGGAACCAACCAATCAGAACTGTTGGGGTGGGCGGGAAGTCTGAATGTGCATGGCTGTATTTTGTACATAAGCACTGTCTGTTCCCATTCTAAATACACTCTGATTGATCTACAACCTATACTGCGTCTCGACGAGTATTTGGGAGGGCATAATCACTGAATCCTTCGCTTCCAGACCATCCAGGGACCGCTGCCAATCACTCTCCCACCTTGCTAGCTCGCTACCCAGCTAAGCTCTCCAGCAAGACTCGGCGCTGCAGATGGAGCTACCCCTGCAGGGTAGCTGATCTGTTACAAGTAGGGACTAGCTCTTTTGTGGTTTGGAGAAAATTTATAAAAGCGAACAACTTACCTAGTCCCTCATGACATGAAGAACCAAAAAAAGTTATACATGGTTATTGAGAGAGAGGTGAAAATGCAGGAGAATGACTGGACAATGGAAAATTCTAGGTCAAAATAGCCGATTTAGAAAGTGAGATGAATGGGAGAATTTTTCTGGTTTGGCTATTTTGACCTACAATTTTCCATTCTCCAGTCATTCTCCTGCTTTTCACCGCTCTCTGGATAACCCTGATAGATGGTGTGCTGCGGTCAGGAACCACATTTGGTTGGGACCACCTTCCGCAGCATGATCTCAGATCACCATTTATCTAAATCTACAACTGCATAAAGTAGAAGAAAGGCATTGGATACGCAAAAGTATGGTTGGTGCAATGTTTCGGTTTAGCAAGCTTTAATCATGTACGATTAAAGAATCTTATTGCAATATGTTGCTTCAGTTTTGGCCACTGGTCTTCTAATACAAATCGTCATCACATGTACATCTGCAATGTTGATTTCTTTTTAATATTGACAGATGGAGACCCAAGGCAGAAGGGGTTTGTTCTTTGTGAATACTTCATGGATTTTGTGCTCTCATACTGTTCCAACTTAAGTTATACAATAACAATGTTAAGATAACGATAACGATGTTAGGATGCCATAGGGGCTGGGGATGTTTCCTGACTCTGGTACTATTAATTTTGAGACTGGACGTATCTACAAAGCGGTCTGCCAGCCCAATGTGTTTTTACATTAAGCTGACAAGGAGCTCTCTGAGAGACCAAACAATATGTGCCCCAGATTGATTTAGTGCAGCATAACCATGTTTAATTGTATTCTATGTTAAATGATTATCAGTTAAAAAAAAAACAACATTCCTGAGAGATTACACTTTAAATATCAATGAGCAGAAAAGGAGAAAGAAAAAGAATGACAAAGCATAAACTCATGTGATATGGAGCCCAAAAATATTTATACTGAACTTTTACTGTGTTAATATCTGGGAGAAATGGCCAAATGGCAAACTATAATATTTTAGAAACGTCTGAGAACACCACCCATAAGCCACGGCTTTGGAAGTTCTGCTTTATAACGAAGGTGAAGGAATGACAGGTTCTTATCACTGAATGTGGCTGAAGGGCAGCCTGTTCGAGCAGTACATCAGGAGGTGCTGCAGCAGGCACTTGATGCACTGTGCATGCTCGGTAACGTCCCATCATCGTGTGCCATTTTGCCTATGGTCACCAAAATATTATAGGCGGTGCAATGGCCTTTTCTCACTGAGTGGTGAAAATTCACAGTATGCCTCTGGTCTAGGGGGTATAGATTCCACTGAGAATAATGTGCTATACCAGGGCTCAGCAACCATGGCACCCACAAATGTTTTGAAACACCTGTGATGTCTATGTAACTCGAAGAATGTCTGAGGATTATGTGAAATATAGCTTCAAACCATATTGGGTCCCATGGTTGCCGACAAAGAGCGATTTGATTATACACTCATCCGAAGTTCAGTCATGGTGTATGATACAAATAATGGCTGATTAAACAAATAAGTAAACATCGATGAAATTGTGATAATGATGGTCAGTGAATTGATGCTGTTGCTTAACTCATTTGTATTTTTTATTATCAACTACTGTGGAATCTGTATTAAAGTTAAATTATATGTATTTTCACCATCTTCCAAGTATTATATATTAAAACATATGGATTGTTAGTTACTGATCTGTTACTTACCAATATAGTACATGTATGTCGATTGCACAAAGGCCATAATCAGAATCCCAGAGCTGAAGGATAGCACTCCGACAGTAATCAATCCAAGATCTCCGAAACACTTGGAAAAGAAATAAACTCCCACGAAGCTAGTGATGCAAGTCACATATGATGCTGCGTAACCATAGCCAACTTCAACAGGTCCCCAATTTAAGGGCTTTTTAAGCACAAATATGTTAATTATATCATCTGTCCCAATTGATGCAACATTGTATAGAATTGCGCTGGTAAACATTGTGATCAGAATAATTTTTGAAGTAGAAACATTTAACTGTATGTTAGACGTGGAGTTTGTAATAGATGCATTATCTAGTAATCTGCTTTGCTCTGTGTCCTCAGAGTTTATTGGGTCGTTTAGGTTTTCTTGAATGCTTTTGTGTTCATCATTTGTGTCTTCAGAACATATCTCTCCTGGTTCAGGAATTCTTAAAATGAAAATGCTGTAAAAGACACAGAAGGCATAGCAGGAGCTGCTGCAACAGGCAAGAATGACACCTTGGCGACTTGCGAGGTTTGAATTGATAAATATGTGACCAGATATCAAACTCCCAACAAACCCTGCCAGGCCATAAACCATTTCAATGATGATAAGTCTGAAAGACCTATTGCTCTCCGAAGAGCATTTTGAGGCCCAGGCCATCACTCCGGCCCAGTAGGTTGTAAACCAACCAGTTAAGCCATTGAAAGCAGCAGATCCAAATATCACTTCTATAGGCCAGTCCCAGAGAATGACAAATAATAAAAATAATCTAGATACCAAGTACCCTGCCATTGGAACACAGATTGTGATCTTTGCGCTTATTTTTTCTCCAAGTTTTGCTAATAAATACGCAGATAGCATAGAGGACAATCCCATGACCACGTTGTATATTATGTAAAAATTTGAGATAGCTTTTTGTACTTCATCCTCACTTGAGCTGTTAGAAAACATCGCAGTTTGGTTGTAGTGATTCCTCACAGCCATAAGTAGTCCCGTGTCATAGAATGATGCAGCCACTTGAGATCCAACGACCACAGGCTCAATCCATGTCCTTATCGTATTCATTATTAATGATACTGGTTATAAATATTTTGTGAGGATAGATTAAACATAGTCAAAAAATAACCAGAGGAAAGAATATTCAAGTAGCATTTTTCTGTAAATGTAAAGAATGGGTCAAAATTCAATGGATCTGAAGTTGCGGAACCTGATGAACGTTTTCATTTTCCATTATTTTGTATCTATCTCTGGATCAACCAAGTTGGAGATGAAGATGGTGAGATCTTATCTGTTGAAGTAAACTGAAATTAAATAAGTTACTGCACTCATAGCATAGGTTAGCATATTGTGTATATGTAAAATAGAAGTGGCATTTGACAAGAAAAACCAGTGCAATTGTGCTATTTTTTTTCAGTCAAACGGAGTACCAGATAAGCATCATTTTACTGATGCTGATGATTGTTTTAGGGTTAGGCTTAACCCCAAAAGTAACCTTAGTCTAGTACCAATTTCCCTAGAAATATATATATATATTTTATTTTAAATTCTTTATTTAGAGAATTATACATAACAAGAAATTCACGAAATCAAACGTAGAAAAAGACAGCCGTCTAGGGCTGGCCAAACTAACTACGGTCAGCCAGTCAGATAATGTAAGATGCAAGTAGTAACAGGTCAATAAGGGAATAATAAAAACAAAAAGCAAGAAGTCCCAACCTCAGTGAAGGAAGAAAACACAAAAGAAACACCTAAGCATGTAGGACTATCAACGTAAATGCCATAAATTATACTCAGAGCTTATCTATAGACCAGTGACACGTAAACAGAGAAGAAAAAAGCTGGGGGTGGGTAAACAATATCGCTCAGGTCTCAGTCTGGCTGAAGTTCCGGAGGGTCCGGCGAGATGCCCGCCGCTTCAAGGTCGGACCAGGCGGTTTCAGGATCAGTGATGGTGTAGGGGACATTATTATGTGTCACCACCAATGCTCCCGCCAAGCCCCACCGATAACGGATCCCCCTCCGACGAAGAACCGCAGTCACAGGACGGAACCGCCTGCGAGCAAGCAGAGTCTGGAATGGAAGGTCGTGATACAAAGCCAACGAGGAGCCCTCAAATTTCACTGGATCTCTTGCGCCAGGAGCAGACATAAGCTTGACCTTAAATGCTACGTCACGAAAGGCCACCACGACATCACGGGGTGTCCCCTTCGAAAGCGCTGCAGGTTTCCGAACCCTGAATACCGATCCGATCAGAAATATTTTTTAAAGGTGACTTTATTGACATAACCAAACATGTCCACAAGGTAGCAACATTCCCGAACAGAACCGGCCGGTACGCCAATCAGTGGAGCATCCAGACATTACAACAGTGTGCACCAATGGAATATGCAGTCAATACAAACTCTGGGCTATATTACAATCTTCACACAAAAAAACCCATGCAACGTGTGAATTTTTGCGCCAAGCGTTAAACGTTTACGTGCGCAAATCACCGCTGGAATTACAATCCTCGCGTGTATTTTCATCCGGCAATCAATAACGCGCGCAAACAGGATGCGCCTAACTGCTCGCGCAGTACCGTCGTGCACACAAATCAGTGTGCGCACTGTATTTTTCTCACGATTCAGCCAATCAGAATTAAGAACCACAATTATCTCACGTTAAGTTTTTGGGCCTGCCAAAGTTAATCTGAGCATATATGCTGCAGCAATAATACATTCACACACAACTTCTCCATTTTATTGGTTTGATATGAGTAGAATGTGTGACTATACTTTGCTGCATTTTTTTTTTTGGGCTTGTGTATTTGGGTTCGGCCAGGTTGTTCAGATTTGCCATTAACATCAGCTTTTAGGAGTTGCTAAAATTATGCGCGCTAAGGCCATGCGGTAATTACCGCAAATAGATTGTAATACCATCCGCATACCAGCGCACATACGCATTTGCGCTCACGATGTTAAGTATAGAACGCGTGACGTACAGTAAGCTCACGCAACGTTCACTCAGGTTCCCCCTGCGGTAGATGATTACGTGCGTTTGTTGCACTGACTATGTAATACGGCATTCGGCGCAAATGGTTTTACCCCTCGCGTTAATGTTTTTTTGAGCCGGTGAAAACGTTTGCACGAAGATTTAAATTTAGCACTTAATGTTTACAACCTTTTTTTTTTCTTTTTAAACAAGATACGAACGTACCTAAAACTCAGATGAAAAAAAAATTTTTACTTACACAAAATCAATTGCATGCAGATAATATAGACAAATTTTACAGGCATATTCTGTACTAGATATCTCTTTCTACTTATATTTTCCTTTTCTGGTCCTGTTTATAATTACTGAGCAGAATATGTCTTTTGTGCTTGTCTCGTGTCCTTTACTATACTGCCCTAGCTCCCACACATTATGTTATTGTGCATATGCGTACATGATTAAGTCAGCCACACACTTAACTCTAACAGTAAAGGATAAGATTTAGGAACGGTGGATGTTTGGTCACCTCTAAGACACTGTACGTAAGTAAATAAGAAATCACAGTACTTACAAAGATTTCACCCAGCTTCTTGGACTGCAAACTTTAAAAAAAAAAAGAAGAATTTTGTTTAAGTGCCATATTGTGTAGATTTAAGAAACACAAACATACCAGGGCTAGCAAATCGGCAAGGTGTCCGCTCAAGGACACTGGTGTCTGTGAGTGGCCCTTGCATGGTAATCATCTACCGCGGGTGAACCTGAGTGAACGTTGCGTGAGCTTACTGTACGTCGCGCGTCCTATACTTAACATTGTGAGCGCAAATGCGTATGTGCGCTGGTACGCGGATGGTATTACAATCTATTTGCGGTAATTACCGCATGGCCTTAGCGCGCATAATTTTAGCAACTCCTAAAAGCAGGAGAATTAAGCCCCTCCTTTACGCTAGCGGCAGACGTGAGTGACATAGCGCTCCAGCGCCAGGCTTCACGTGGTTGGGTCCGACCAGCTGCGCCTGTGATGTGAGTTTCTGGCTACTGTGGCATATGGGAAGGAGCAGGAAGGCGAGGTGAGCTGCGCCCGCGACACACAGCATCCTGAATATACTGGGAACATTATGATATACTCAAATTATACAGTATTTATGCTAAAGAAACAAATACATTATGGGGCATACTTTTGGACGAGGGTCTGTGTACTTGTATAACAGGTACCTTTTATATCACATATTGGGTAAATGTGCACAGATACAGAATATATACCATATGGATCCGTTTACATACACGTATACAGCCTCTCTCTACAGCAGACAGGGCACATGTATACAGTATCTCTATAAACATACACAATACATACACAGCCTCTCTCTATATAAACCCACAGGATAAACATACAGGATTATTCAGAGAGCAATATGGTGATTTGCCAGCTTTTTGAATGACCGAATTGCACGAAATTACACCGTACAGGAAAATGCACCGTTCAGTGCAATACGTCAATCTCTGAATAACACCAGACAGCCTATTTCTCAATAAAACACAGGATACATATATACAGCCTCATTCTCTATATAAACACACTGGACACATATACAGTTGTGTTCAAAATTATTCAACCCCCAATGCTGTAAAGGGTTTTAGGGAATTTAGTGTACATTTGTAATTGTATTCAGAATGAAATCCTACAAGGACTTTTTAAAGAACCATATGCAACTAAAATGACATCAATTGCTTTTGTAATACAGTAGTAAATGTTTCTTTTGTGAATTCTTCATTGACACAATTATTCAACCACTTAAAGACTACCACTCTGAAGAACAGAGGTTCATTCAAGTGTTTTCAATCAGGTATAAACATACCAAGAGAGACCATAGGAAGCATCATTCGCAAATTCAAGGCAAAGGGCACTGTTGAAACTCTACCTGGTCGTGGCAGAAAGAAGATGCTGACTTCGACTGCTGTGCGCTACCTGAAGCGTAGAGTGGAGAAAAGTCCCCGTGTGACTGCTGAGGAACTGAGAAAAGATTTGTCAGATGTGGGTACTGAAGTTTCAGCTCAGACAATACGGCGCACACTGCGTAATGAAGGCCTCCATGCCAGAACTCCCAGGCGCACCCCCTTGCTGTCTCCAAAGAATAAGAAGAGTCGACTGCAGTATGCCAAAAGTCATGTGGACAAACCACAGAAGTTTTGGGATAGTGTTCTGTGGCCTGATGAAACAAAATTAGAACTGTTTGGGCCCATGGATCAACGCTATGTTTGGAGGAGGAAGAACAAGGCCTATGAAGAAAAGAACACCTTGCCTACTGTGAAGCATGGCGGGGGGTCAATCATGCTTTGGGGCTGTTTTGCTTCTGCAGGTACAGGGAAGCTTCAGCGTGTGCAAGGTACCATGAATTCTCTTCAGTACCAGGAGATATTGGATGACAATGTGATGCAGTCCGTCACAAACCTGAGGCTTGGGAGACGTTGGACCTTTCAACAGGACAATGATCCTAAGCATACCTCCAAGTCCACTAGAGCATGGTTGCAGATTAAAGGCTGGAACATTTTGGAGTGGCCATCGCAGTCACCTGACTTAAATCCGATTGAGAACCTCTGGTGGGACTTAAAGAAAGCAGTTGCAGTGCGCAAGCCTAAGAATGTGACTGAACTGGATGCTTTTGCCCATGACGAATGGGCGAAGATACCCGTAGATCGCTGCAAGACACTTGCATCAAGCTATGCTTCACGTTTAAAAGCTGTTATAATTGTAAAAGGATGTTGTACTAAGTACTAAGATTGAATGTCACTTGGGGGTTGAATAAAACTGATAATGATGTGAGCACAGAAAAGACATTTGTGGTTATTTCATTATAAATGTTATGTTATATTTGTCTGACCTACACGTGCCTCTTTGATTTAATTGTAAGCAAGATGACTGAATGATCAAAGTCTATGTCAAACTGGCCAAAACACTCAATTTCAGTGGGGGTTGAATAATTTTGAACACAACTGTATATATACAGTCTCCTTCTCAGTATAACACATACTGAGAAGGAGACTGTATATATACCCTGTGTGTTATACTGAGAAGGAGACTGTATATATACCTATAACACAAAGGGTATATACACAGTCTTCCTCTCTGTATACGAGGGAAGGAACAAGACGACGAGGTGAGGCACACCCGCGACACAGAGTAGAGAGAGGGTTTTAATTTGAAATGCACCTTGGTGTCCTTCACCAAGGTCTGTACTTTGGAAAATGTCTGTCACAGCCTTGGTCCATGCCTATCCCTGTAGCAAATGGAGTATCAAGCCTTATTCCTAAAAGTGAACCAACTTCGAAAACATCCATCGCTATAGACAAAAAAAAATATTTTGTGCTGTCTTCAGTCACCACCCAGTAATCAACTGAAAACATACAATCACCTTTAGGTGTAGCACCAACATGTAGTTTTTTTATAATACAGCATGTGACTAATCTGATGGAAAATCCCTGAAAAGTTATGTCATGATAAATACTTTATAATCAAGGTATAGTCGCTTGCTGTATTATATAAAAGTACATGTTCGCACTACACCCTAGCTGATGGCATGTCATGTAGATTGTTGTCCCTAGCACGTACATGACCCTTTTTTTGCAATTTGCGATTTTGCAATTTGCATTGGTGGTGCTTTGCAAAATTGTGCAAAACCGCGACGTCGCGCGACATTAAACATAAATTAGTATTTTTAAATTCAAAACCGGCATAAAATCCAATTTTTTATCTTATGAACCTTAAGAAGACCTGTGACGTAAGTCACTTTAGACTTGGGGTGCAGGCCTGAGGTTCTTTATTATTTTCTTGCCCTCTCGTGTGCAGAATCGTTGTGTAATCTGAGTTGTGCATGAATAATGTTATCTGTCTAATGTATGGTCCATGTGTTTCTGTTTATCTGCTGCATATTTGAGGAGTTGTATATCTGCCTTTTCAGGCACTGTCCCATTATCTGATTACTGTTACAATGGTTTATGTAAATTACTGTGGTCTCTGATTGTCAAGTTATGTAAACGTCTACACTGTTATCTAATGTATTCAGGCATTCTGTAGCTAGGCATGTGATTACATGACTCCATATTGTTTCATGTCTGGACATATCTGGTTCACTTGAGGCTGGGGGGGGCATCAGGATGTAATTCTCCCTTGTCTGTAGCCCCTTGTGGAACTGTATATATACAATAAAGGTGTTCAGTCTGTCTGTCTGTTCCATTCTAACCCTGAAAGACCTTAGATCTACAGACTTATTTCTGGGGGATGCTTGCAAGGCTCTCTATGGGCCATATTGCATAGTTGGTGCTAACTTAACCAGAGCTGTTGTAAACTTCCCAGAGCCATTATAGCCTATGGAGGTTTTAAGTTTACAACAGCTCTTGTTAAGTTAGCACCAACATTGTAATACTGCCCTATGTGTATCAGTCTTTACGCTACAGCTAAGAAAGGCACGGGAGTCTGCCGGGGTAGAACATGGGGGGGGGGTCCTGTAAGGAAGCAGCATTGGCAGATGTGACCCTGTCGGGGTACAGAGATCTGTCACAAGTCATATGTGGAACCGAAAAAATGTAAAGTTATATCTTGAAGACATTGCAGGTTCAGTTCCAGACTACTGCAATAAAGGAAATAATGTACTACAGCAAGGCAAGCAGATTTTTTAATTTCCCTATGCATAAAGGTGATGTTTGCACTACACTGCAGTCCTTTAAGTTTGCAACAAAAAATATGTATATATACTTGAATTAAAAAATACTTTAATGATGATGATTAATACTAACAATCTTCCCCGACAGGGTCACATCTGCCAATGCTGCTTCCTTACAGGACACCCCCTCCCCCGTGTTCTACCCCGGCAGACTCCCGTGCCTTATCAATATTGGAACTACTTAACCACGGATCAATCCGGCTTTCGTCCAAATCACTCAACTACAGCCGCCCTTTTAAAAGTCTGCAATGATATCTAAGCTGGGATGGAACAAGGAAGCCTAACTGGAGCCATCTTCCTTGATTTTGCCAAAGCCTTTGACACAGTAGACCATGGCATCTTATTAAAAACTTAAAGACTCTGGTATTGGTGATCACACGCTAACCTGGTTTCAATTATATGTATCCGACCGATGACAATATGTGTCCATTTCTGGCTGCTCCTCCCTCCCCCTCCCAGTCACTTGCGGTGTACCCCAAGGCTCAATACTCAGCCCCCTGCTATTTACAATATTCATAAATGATCTGTCTAACATCTGAAAAGCCTCAACTGTACACATGTACGCAGACGACACCGTAATCTATACCAGCAAATCAAATCTCCCGCAGCTGGAGGCCGTGCTGCAAGAACAATTCACAGAGGTAGAAAAGTGGATCAAACACAACAAACCTTTTTTAAATACTGACAAAACGGTAACGATGCTCTTTGGAACAGCACCTAAACTACATAAATTGCAAAATCCCCATCTATGTGTTGGGACAAAATCAAATGGCACGCTGACCACAGTCACTTCTCTCAAATATCTATCTGTGGTTAGACCCAAATCTATCCTTTGGCACCCACGTCGAAAAACTCTCATCTAAAATTTACCCCAAACTAGGTGCCCTGTACAGAAACAAATCCTGCCTGAGCCCCACGGTAAGAAAGCAAATTGTACAACAAATGCTTTTGCTTGTGTAGCGCAGCTTTAAAAACTGTATTCTGGTGCATTGAATTATTATGGCCACTAGGGGGAACCAGTGTATAACAGATGGAAAGGGCCATGCTGGAATACAGAGACATTGTGGAATATGCTGGACAGAGCGGACTCCATCTCCCATCAACCTTTGCGTGAGGACATGAAGTGGGTGGTACAGGAAGAGAAAAGAGATCAACAGCCTCGCGCAAGGCATGGGCAGAGCGAGCGAAGCAGTGAAAGTTGGAGGACGCACGTTGGAGCTGTCAGGGTTCGCAACCAGGCCGGAGTACAGACGCTGTCTTACTGGTGCTGGAGATCGGGACAGTAATGGTGTTGGGACCTACCTGCGCAGCGCTGAGAGGTCTGGAGGAAAAGCTGGTTCTGGCAGGACCCCGCTTTAGGAGGCCGCACCGATCGATTGGGAGTGCAGGCGGTGGATCGTTTGTTCCAGTTGCAGAGATTTGGCAAGCAGGGAGCAGATTCAGTGGCACAGAGTCCCAGTACAAAGCGGAAAAGATCTTTTGGTCGAGGCATCGAGTGCTGGACAGTTTCGTTCATCGGATGGTTGAGAGGTCTCCCAGGCCACAGTTCCAAAACAGAAACGCACGCTGCAATATTGTTTAAATTCACAGGGCCTCCAACGGTGACTAGTCAAAGATTGTTTTTTTTCGTTCACTGGCCAGTCGAACACAGTACCCGGGTACCTTAAACTTTGTATATATATATTGAGCTATTTTTCAGGACTTACACTTCAGAACTGAGGGGGTTAACCGTTCTTTTTCCGCTGCGTGTTTTTCCCATGTGACGCATCCTGTAATTTCATTCAACGCGCATTTATCTTTTAGTAAAGCATATAAAACTAGAAAATCCACAACAGTGCTGGTGTGTAATAATTCCTAGTGCGGTGAGAGTATCCCGAGGTTATTCAGCGGCTCCTTCGGGGGTGAGCGCTACACGTGGGGGCTCGTCCGGGATTCCAGTCTCTGTGGATACCGCAATTAAAGGGTTAAATATGGATCCAGACACTGCTGCCAAATGGTGTGAGGAGCACAATAGCCAGATAGGGTTAAGTATAGTCATGGACATTCCTGCAGACACTTGGGCTGAAGATCAGATTCACCGGGCCGTGGCTGCGCTGACACTAGATCATCGGGGGTTAATTCTGGACATTAAAGCGAACCCAGATACTTATCACACATATGTTCTTTTTGAGTGGAGAAAGGGTGTTCCAGTGTGTTTTCAGGGCGCGAGTGTGAAGCTGACCGATGATGTGGAAGTTCAACGGATTCAGCCAAGTGCGCCACGTGGTGATCCCGTGAACATTCCCACTCCCAGTCCGTTGGCCATGATCGGGCCTGAGTTCATCGTGGCTATCGGAGACTTGCTGGCTAAATGTCAAGGAACAAACCCTCCCTACACTAATTTTGGTTAACGACGGTTGAGGAATTTTTCAGGAAGCGCGCCAACTCCGGCGGGAGAAGAAACCTTCAAAGAATGGGTGGAACAGGCGATGCAGGCTCTGGATGAGTGGGACGTCCCGGAAGCGCAGAAGAAACAAAGAATTACAGAGAGCCTGAAGGGACCTGCATCAGAGGCTGTCAGAAACCTGAAGTTGAGTAAGAAAGACTGTACTGCTTTAGATTACCTAAATATATTACAGGAAGTTTTCAGGCGAACACTACCAGTGAAAGGGTGAGAAAATTACTGAATATATGAGGCGCCTGGATAAGATTCTGCACCAGATAATTCTTACGAAAGGGGCCGAACCTGCCACAATAGATAAAATCAGAATGCAGCAGATATTGAGGGGCACTCAACCTCTAGATCCTGTGATGTTACAGCTGAAAACCAGAGAAGGTAACCGAGAATTGAAATATCTAGAGCTGATTCAAACTGTTCGAGAAGAAGAAGCCCTTCTGGAGGAGAAGTCTGCAAGAAGGGGAGAAAAGGTTTATGCCCAACCTGTAAGGTATAATGAGTGTTCGTCGGACGAAGATGATCCGGAGGAGACATATGAGCCGAAAATTTACCGAGAAGAGCAGCTCACTGTCTATGGTGAGATGCAACAGACTCTCAAGAGAGTACAAGAGGCCCAAGCTGAATTGGAACAGGCCCACGCGGATCTGCGCCGGGAAATCTTGAAGGTAGCAGAAATACAGATTGAAATACAGAGGTCTCTTTCAGATATGCGAACAGCAAGGGTTGCTGGGGCATCCGACAGGTGGTCTTCAAATGAGACGCAGCGAGAAAGCGCACCCCTGTCTTCAAAGGAAAGATGTTTCAGCTGTGGAGAATTGGGTCATTACAGAGCGCAGTGTACGAGCCGAAGGCCTGAAGGAAAAAGAGTTGAAGAGTTCTTAAAGGCCTTAGAAGGACTATTATCTACCTCACAGGTGGGAAACTTCAGAGAACCCCGGTGGAGAGAACAAACTGGGTACCCAACTGCTGGAGACTACTACGATTCCCAAGATCCAAATAGGAGGCAGGGAGGGTCTGAATATGTACCTGCTAAAAATAGAAGATCCTCTCCCTGGAGGTTCGGTTCTACGTCACGGGAAAACAATGGACGCCCTAAATCACGCGAATGAGGACGAGGGTTAGGTTACAGCAGACTGGGCCTATGCTTCCTACTACTACGGAGAAGTTTCCTGATAAGCTGATAGGTCCTTCGCTCGTCATTCTGGTTCAAGTAGAAGGGATCTACACCAAGGCTCTTCTAGATTCAGGTGCTCAAGTAACTCTGATCTACCGAGACTTCTATCAGAAATACTTGAAACATATACCCCTGAAGAAGTTGAAGGATCTTGAAATCTGGGGTATGGGGACTGAGAGGTTTCCCTATGATGGATATCCACAGGTGAAGCTGGAATTCAGCTCCGTGACCGTTGGACAACCGAGAGTATGTGACACGTTGGCCATTGTGTCCTCGGCCCTCGGAAGCTAATCGAAGTTCTATGATAATGGGGACGAACACCGACTTAGTGAGACGTCTTCTAACCCCACTGGTGAAGGAAGAGAATCATGCTCCCAAAAAGGCGCACTCGATGTTACGGCCGGTCTGTCAATGGATGGTCAAAGAACAGAGAGCCTCTGCAGAAGTGAGGCAGCTGAGGAAAAAAGAAGGGACAGAGAAGGTTATGCAGTCCAAAGAAGTCCCTGAAATAATCTCTGCAAGAGTTTTGAAACGGACAAGTGGAAGAGTTTCCGTCAACGTATGTAATGTGTCTGACTCTTCAGTAAATTTGAAGGCACGGATGTCAATCGGGCAAGTGGCTTCTGTTAGGCCCCTCTCCACTACCGATCTAGCGAGGAGAGTGAATAAAGCGATTCAAGCTGAACGGTTCTACCCTAAAGATGCTCCTATCTCATTCAAGCGGAAGAAGCGGGTTCAGTCTCCAATACTCAAGTCGGAAAATTTGGTCTTCAAGTATGAGCTAGACATGGGATGCGCTAAGAGCACTAAACACCGCATTCGTCTCCAGGATGATAAGACTTGTCGAGAAAGGTCAAGACGAGTTTCATTTGGAGGCCTAGTTGAACTGAACAGAACCAAAGGAGTGATTGAAGCAGAGGGACTGAGAGTCATGACTGCGGGTGTTCCTGAGCTATATTGTTACCCTGCATGGATGAAGGCTCATTGTGAACCACAGAATCAAAGCCCAAACGTTCGATACGGCCCCCTCAGAGACTTACCTATGATTCACCGGGACATAGCACTGAAGAAGTTGTTAGCACTGTGCGAAGACTGCCCGAAGTGTCTGCTACGCTAGCTGAGGTAGTTAGGGGAATGAGTCAGCTTGAGGATGTATATCTGACCCATTATATGTCTGCTACTGAGCCTGAATGTATTGATTAATGTAAATATTGCAATGTTATGTATCTGTTACACTCCCTTGGAGGGACCCAAGAGTTGGGGGGGGGGGAGTGTAGCGCTGCTTTAAAAACTGTATTCTGGTGCATTGAATTATTATGGCCACTAGGGGGAACCAGTGTATAACAGATGGAAAGGGCCATGCTGGAATACAGAGACATTGTCGAATATGCTGGACAGAGCGGACTCCATCTCCCATCAACCATTGCGTGAGGACAGGAAGTGGGTGGTACAGGAAGAGGAAGGAGATCAGCAGCCTCGTGCAAGGCATGGATAGAGCGAGCAAAGCAGTGAAAGGTGGAGGACATACATTGGAGCTGTCAGGGATCGCAACCAGGCCGGAGTACAGACGCTGTCTTACTGGTGCTGGAGATCGGGACTGTAATGGTGTTGGGACCTACCTGCGCAGCGCTGAGAGGTCTGGAGGAAAAGCTGGTTCCGGCAGGACCCCGCATTAGGAGGCCGCATCGATCGATTGGGAGTGCAGGCGGCAGATCATTTGTTCCAGTTGTGGAGATTTGGCAAGCAGGGAGCAGATTCAGTGGCACGGAGTCCCAGTACAAAGCGGAGAAGATCTTTTGGTCGAGGCATCGAGTGCTGGACAGTTTCGCTCATCGGATGGGTGAGAGGCCTCCCAGGCCACAGTTCCAAAACAGAAACGCACGCTGCAATATTGTTTAAATTCACAGGGCCTCCAACGGTGACTAGTCGAAGATTGTTTTTTTCATTCACTGGCCAGTCGAACACAGTACCCGGGTACCTTAAACTTTGTATATATATATTGAGCTATTTTTCGGGACTTACACTTCAGAACTGAGGGGGTTAACCGTTCTTTTTCCGCTGCGTGTTTTTCCCGCGTGACGCATCCTGTAATTTCATTCAACGCGCATTTATCTTTTAATAAAGCATATAAAAGTAGAAAATCTACAACAGTGCTGGTGTGTAATAATTCCTAGTGCGGTGAGACTATCCCGAGGTTATTCAGCGGCTCCTTCGGGGGTGAGCGCTACACTTGCTATTGATTACGGAGATGTAGTGTATGCAGCGGCGCCGCAAACACACCTTCAGAAACTTACCACATTGTATAACTCATTCTGCCGCTTTGCGCTACAATGTAACTACATGACCCACCATTGTGACATGTTAAAAGAGCTAAACTGGCCGTCGCTGAAGTCTAAACGCACCCTTCACCTTTCCAACCTGGTGTTTAAGAGCTTTTCTGGGAAGCTGCCACCCTACCTGAATAGGCTGCTTCCTCCAGCAGTTCCCTCATCCTATAACCTCCGACCAAGGTCCAGCACCTTACTTGCAGTACCACAATACAAAAAGAAAGTGTCTCGATCCTCATTTTCCTACAGAGCACCGCAGTTATGGAATAACCTCCCAGACGCCATCAAATCTTTCCCCCGTCTAAAGTCACTCAAGAGCTCCTTATTAACATACCTCAATACGGAAGTGTCAGATGTTTAGGTAGGATAGACGTTGATCTCAGTGAAATGCCTCCAGGTATGGAGTGTCACTAATCTCTAGGCAACTTGATATCGATAGTTAGAAGAAATGAGACACAACCCTTATCAGCAATACATTTAATGTAGCAGATCTGATCAGAATTAACGCAGAACCACATTAATTTCTCATTCTTTTATAACCTCAATCGATTAATCAATAAACCACGCCTTAACCAATTATTCCAGACGATCCAGAATGGACATAATTTACATTCTTTTCGTACGTATACAGATTCATAAAACCATTGGATATATGTAAATTGAATTATATCAAACACAGATCATTTCAAGCCAATGATGCAACAAAAGAGTTTTTATTACAACAACGTATATATATATTTTACTTAACAATTGTTTGAGTATTTGTTACACTAATCACATGTCAGAGATTACGCATTTTAAACATAGCCTGTTTTGCTTGATCTGCATATCCACTTCAGAATATCTACTCCGCTTGGAAAGTTAAGCCAACTTAGAAAGAAGACAGTAGAATTTATTATCCACAGCCACTCGCAATCAATTTAACTATGCGACAGATATTATCTGTTTATTATTGGATTTTGAAAAGAATCTTGGTATTCATAATCACGCTGCAGTAGTGATTTCAATACCTTATTCTCAATCTATAATATCATAATTAATGATTTATGGAATAGGAGTTTGGCTAAAGACAGAAACTCTTTATCAACTTTTCAATTAAAATCAATCACTCCTCCATATACTTACCTAGGATTGACTTCGTAGCAGTCATGAGCAGCGATCAGCCTGCAATTATATGTAATCCACTTGGGTGTACAGTATAATACGTTGCTGTTTGATCTCTATGGAGACCTGTCGCTGTTCAGTTATGGATGGTGGGATATGTAGTGTATCTCTGAATATCTGGAAATACCAGAGTGAATTAGTGATCCAGTGAGAGTATTAGTCAATTTAGACTTGAGAGTGCATGAGTGAGCATGAGGGTCTCCTTTGTTGGAGTGTAAGTGTCGTCTCACTTGTGACCCATTGCATGGCCCCAAGAGTCCACGAAGTGCTCGTGTGGATGTTGGAATGTGAGTGACTGTCCCCAGAATGTTCGTGAAGAAGTGCCCCGAACTCTCTCGCTTGCGCGGTATATCTTCTCATTCCACACCTCCTTGTCCCTCATTGACCAATCACAAAATTGATTTCTAAACTTGAAATAAACCATATATTTCAGTTTTACAGGTTATTTCTCGTCGCTTGAGGGCAGTATGGTATCACAATATTTTGTACCACACCTGTTCCTCTAATTGACACCTGTGATGTCATATGATTATCTAGTTTAATCCAAAACAATTCACTTTAATTGGACTCCCGCTTTCGGTGTAAGGTATTCCTATACTTCCTACTACTACGGAATTTAGATAATAATAACGAGCAACTAATCTTGGATTCGGCCTTGGAGTAGCTCAGAGAAAAGAAAAACAATTCCCTTTTAAATTCACTCTCGTTCATTATACTTTCAGTAAAAACTGAAAATATCTGCTAAACAGTTTTATTCTCTAACATAAAATTTCTTACTCCTATCGATATGTAGTATATATATATTGATTATATAAGGCACTTGGGTTTTACACGGGTGCAAATATAACTGAGTAAATACTGTAAATATTCTGGTGATGTATCTTATCTATCTGTTCAGAAAACAAAATGGATGCCAACGCCATTTTGTCTCCGATAGCCCTTACCCGACAGAGGGCACCTGTAAACATGTAACATAATGACTATTTCCTACATATTTATTTTCTGTTAATCTGTATATTTGTGTTTTTTTTAATATCTTGCATTGTATTACTTTGTATTTATGTAACAACTGTAACACTTCAATGTTCTTGAACCCAGGACATACTCGAAAACGAGAGAAATCTCAATGTATCCTTCCTGGTAAAATACTTTATAAATAAAATAAATAAATAAATCATCTGAGCCTCCATTGAGTCTTGATCTTTTCCCTGGTAAAATATCGCCAAAATTACCAAAATATGACAGAGAAAGATAGTGAGCACATGCTGTTGGGAAAATGGTGATAACAGACTAACGAGATGCAGGATTGCAACAAATTTTCAATTTGTATAGAGAGCAATATCTGCAAACTGCTATAAAATTAGGTATACCATTTTTTATGGAACATCAGACTCTCCGGGTCTCTCCAGTCCTTCAAGAAGTCTCTGAAAACACATTACTTTTGTCACAGACCCCCCCCCCCTCGAACAGTGATGCTGGTTCCTGTACACAGAATCCGGTCTATCCCTCCGATCCTTGAATGGTCAGTAAATTGTACTATCTACAGAGATTGACCACCAGCAAGGGTTAACAGGCCCCAGAGCAGTAGTAGCGTAGAGGCCTTGTATGTGCAGACCTTAATACTGCAGTGTTCAGACAGAGCAAAATTAAACAGGTTAATACACTGCTTGTGGTTCTCAGACACAGTAGAATCGGTACACAAATCGTGGTTCGCAGACACAGCAGAGTTGGTACACAAATTGTGGTACTCAGACAAGGCAAAGTCGGTACACAAATCGGGGCAGTCAGTGAAAGCAGAATCGGTACACATAGAGGGTTCTCATACACAGCCAGGAGTCGAATCAGTAAAGCAAGTGAGTCAAAAAAATCAGAAATCGAAAAGCACTTGGGAAGTAACTCCACGCCAGGGCAATGAGTCGGTTCCAGCGGTCTGGCTTTAAACACGGCGTCTGTGCATCATCACACCATGCCCCGCCTCCCGGCCACCCACGCTACCTCTGTGAGCAGGCACATTGCCTGGCACCCGGCAAGCAGGCAGCGTGGTCAGCGCTGCTGGGTGCCAGGCACCTCCCTGCGAGGCTTGGGTCCCCCTTGGACCGCTGGAGGTGACAACTTTAGAGAAGCCTATCGGCCTGAGTGGGGCTCGGGGTTACCGCTTTCAGCTGTGAAATTTAACCCCGAGCCACACTCTAATACCACCAGGGGGCCAAATAAATTGTAACAATTTTGACATATAAAGGAGCAGACAACAGGGCGCACCTGTATACCCTGCGTCTTCAAAGCTGGGTTGCTGCCAGGAAAGCATAGTACATCCTGGCGTGTTAACCTCCCTGGCGGTATTCCCGAGTGTGGCTCGGGGTTAACTTTCAGTGCTGAAAGCGGTAACCCCGAGCCACGCTCATGCTGGATACTTACCTGTCCCTGCGCTCCCTCGCTGACCTCCGCGACCGCATTCTCCTCCGGCGATCACGGCATCCTGCTTCCTGGCTCCCTTCTCGTGAGAAGGGAACCAGGAAGCATGACGTTGCGATCTTCGGTAGTGTGACTGCGGGGGACAGTGAGGGAGCGCAGGGAGCGGTATGTATCCAACCTGAGTGTGGCTCGGGGTTACCGCTTTCAGCTGTGAAATTTAACCCCGAGCCACACTCTAATACCACCAGGGGGCCAAATAAATTGTAACGATTTTGACATATAAAATATATGTCAGAATCGTAACACCAAGGAGGTTAAGTGGTTAACTTGCATGTATTTTTGTTGTATAACTTGTTGGCACTTTATAAATACTTGTAACTGTAACGGTATCAATTATAACATATACATATACTATTTAGTGAATAACTCCATTGTTGTTGTTTAGGAAAACCAGGTCAGAAGACCCAACAATAAGGTGCAATTAATTGGCTCAGACCCAAGGGCCAGTTGTTTAGGATTACTTCTGTCAAAATTACATAAAATTTCCGTATGTTATACCTATACTAAGATGAAATTTTTCCATATTTGAGTAACTGTAAATATTAAAAAGGATAGTCTGCCGGGAAAAAAGTATCCTTTGGTATAGGTACTTCAGAGAAAAATGGTTGAAACGGATGACTTATTACAACTCTGGACTAAGGCTATCACATTGCTCAGCAATTAAGCATGCTACATTGGTAAGAAATGACTCAGCACTGGAAGGATTAAGTTGTTTTGTATTTACAAAGCTATTTGCATTGACTGTATTAGATTATTTGATAATTTGCAAGTGTGCTGATACTGCTGGACAGTGACCTAGGCAGTTTAAGTACAGGGAAACCTTTGATGGTGAAATGTGTTGCTTATTCTCAGGAATTCACAGGGCGAACAAAGCCTTTAACATTTCTCCGCCTCTTCCTCATCCACGTTGCAGAACATGTACAGAATTGCAGTCTTACTTAATCAATGTAAATGTAGGAAATTCAATATACTTACTTCCTATTAGGAACTACGAGTGTCCAAGCGAGCGTGCAGAAGGTTCTTCATGTATTGTAGCTTTTCAATCCCAGAATTGTATGAAGGAAAAAGTTTTCTTTTGACGGAAGAGAAATTGTGACTGAATGTAGATTTCACCCCCTTGTGGCATTTTTGAGAAAAAACATACTATGCAGGAAAACTAAAGTCGTTGAAGTGATCTACTGTATACCACACAACCCTTAAATATATAAACAACATTTGTTCGTTAGACCTTATATTTAATGACATACTTGGAAATTAGAGAAATCTCAATGTATCCTTCCTGGTAAAATAATAAATAAATAAATATTCAGGAGTAAGACGCACTAAAGACAAAGCATTTTTAAGCAAACCTAAATAGTTATGCAATTAGAGATTGATATTAAAAATTAAATGGTTCTTTCCTCATCTTAATCAGTTCAGTAAGTGTACATATGGGCTAGATTCCAAGTCAGGTGTAAACTTAGAGCTGTTGTGAACATACCAGACTGCATCTAGAAAAAATGTGCAAGCCTTCTTCCCATTTGCTGCTCACCATTACTGGCCCAATTCTGTCCGTGATGCTACTGTATCATCAGCTGGAGCCCAAAAAAATTCCAGCCACATACAGATACCTACGGCCCTGCCTCGTGGCGCCGCAGGTGTCAGTTCCCGGAATCCATAGGACTCCATGTAACCCGTCGTAATCCTACAGAATCACTTATAGCAGCATATGAAAACTAGTCTCTATTGTTAATACCGTATAAAAAGGAATCCCTTTAGGCGCATGTGTGTCAAAGTTTAAATAAACATCTGCATGACACTTTCACAGACTATAATACAATTCTGGACAATTATATGTAAGGACAGTCGATAGATGGTAGGAATCTGTGTCTTCTCGGATGATCCCTGGAGAGGGAGATATAAACCAAACAAAGGGAACCCAATTGTGCAATTTTTGGCAGTATATGTCTCTTTTGGTCCTCCCCTATGGGGTACTTACTAGACCCAGAGTCTCTTCACCCCGGCTCTGGGAATGAATGGCCTGTGAGGTCCTTTAAGTAGCCTCCAACCTTTAAACCGCAAGCAGTCTCCGGAATCCAGCGGAGATGGTCAAGGGGAACGAAATAAAAGGAGACCCTGGATCCAGAACTTAAAAAACGCCTGTTTTATTTAGTAAAATATCAGCATAAAAACGTTTTTTAAACAAGGAATAAAATCAAATGGACCTGAAATGCGTTTCGCCAGCGTCATCTGGATTCATCAGTCAGTCTATTGTTAATACCGGCTCCAGAGAAAAAGAACAAGTTATGTTGGAGTATCTCATTTTTCTACTTCTAGATGTGAAGTAATGACTCCAATGCAAACTATAGGAGTGGCAATTTACAGACAGCTGCTGAAAAATCTGACCTACAAGCAGAGCTTGCAGCTCGGTTGTACTGTTGGCATGAGCTGTTAGACATACCGGCTCCAGTCTTCACCTTATGGGCCCCCGCCATAGGCTTAATGTTATAGTTGCGATCTAGACCACCATCTTCATAGACCTTAAAGGGACACTAGCACCAAAAAATGACATGTTCTCAATTTGTTTATTTTATGTTGCTGATATCTTACATGTGCTTTGTTTAGTTAACCCCTTCGCTGCGGAGGACGCGCTCAGCGCGTCCACCCGCAGGTAACGTTCTTTGCGGAGGACGCGCTGAGAGCGTCCTCCCTTTGGGGCCAGCGATCGGCCGGGTTCCGGCCGATCGCTGTGCCCTCCGGTGCGGGCTGACATCCTCGATGTCAGCCCAGCACCAGGAACCGCCGCCGGCCTAATTAGATGTCATCGCGGCGGCGCGATGACATCTAATTCAGGCACCCCACCCGCATGTGTGGAGGAGGCGCCAGAAAAAGGGTGGGGGGGAGGTCCTTCGGACCTCTCTCCCTCCCGATCGTCGGCATGCAGGGGGTTAATGCAGGCACCGTTTGGAAGGGCACAGCCTGCCCTTCCTAACGTTACCTGGAATTAACCCCATGGGGGCTGGATCACGAATCGGCGCAAAAAAGCGCCGGTTCGTGACCTTTCCCGGAGCTGGCCGACATCTTGGATGTCGGCCAAGCTTCCGGGAATGCCCCCTGAGGACTGGCGTCATCGTGCATAGCACGATGACGCCAGTCCTGGAGTTAACCCCTAACTGCCACCAATGGTGGAGATAGGGGGTTCCAATGAACCCCCTATCTCCCGATCCGTGGCAGTTAGGGGTTAATGTTTTTTTGGGGTTAATTTTCCCCAAAAAATAATGTAACAAGACCCCATCTCTAATTTTTTTAATAAGCGCACCCCATACAAAATATAACCGCAATTGCTCGCATGTTAAAATTTGAAAAAAAAAACACTTTACACGATGTAAATTATTGAAAATTCATATTTTATTGCATTTTTTGTTATAATATACAGACAGGACATGACGTATACATATAATAATGATATATTATGAATCTGCCGAGTCTGACAGAAAGAACGATGTATAATATGTCTGGGTCATATACTAAAATAAGCCTTCAAAACACGTTTAAACATGATGAGCAAAACCGGTAAAAATGACCTCAGTACAGAGGCGGGAAATGCCTCAGCAGCGAAAGGGTTAAGAAAATATTTTACTCTATATGTGTCACTGGGTGCAATAATTTTGTGATCTTTTGTGTTATCAACTGCTCCCTAGTATCTTTACATCTCTTGCTCCTCACCATGTGGCTTTGGCCATAGAATGGAGTGACTGGGCCAATCACTGACTCACATCATTGTATTGTGAGGGTGAATTCAAAGGGGGTAGATTAAAATTGTTTAAACTCCCTCTCATCTCATTCAGTTGCCAGCTCTTATCTCAGGTAGCCTGGATCACAATAGCCTTATCTAAACATTCACTCCTCCACTCCACTTACTGTTAAATACTGTATAAAAAAAAACACAGCAGTAAAGTAAAACATTTGCACAGATTTTGGAAAATTTTGCATCATGGGGGAAAAGAGTTCACAAAATGGAAACAGGAGGTAAATTAAAACAAAGTTTATTTTTCCTTTTTACATGCAATTACTTTAAACAAAGAAAAAAACAGCAGCATGTGTTTTTTTATAAGGTGGTTTTGTTGGTAATGCAGAAGGAATCTAGTTACAGCTTATGTAATTGGTAGTGTCCCTTTAAATGGCTTTGGGCAGTTTATCATATTAGCTCTGGTTACATTTATACCTGAACTGAAAGCTAGTTCAGGCCTTTGTCCATGGCATGGTCCCATATTGTGTTTTTTGAAGATTTTGGAGTTTGCATTGTAGGCGTATACACCTTTATAAAAGGAGCCCAATTACGGTTTTACATTTTAAACCACTTCGAGCTTCTTCAGATATTTTGATTCTCTTCATTGATTCCAATCTAATCTTTTTGCTCCAGAAAGACTCAAAAGGCAAGTCTCTTGGGCGCTCTGCAATCTCCCAAAGGCCACACTTTTCTGGCAACAGCTTGAATCTCATCTGCTCTATGACATCTCTGATTGCCTAGCAATGTCAAGTTCCCCTGGGGTCCACGGTCCTGTTTCTTTCACTTATCTGTCCTTTTTTTATAAACTTTTATTTACAGATTCAAGTCAACAATACAATAAGTCCAATATGCTGTACAAAGACAAAACCAACAGCACCCCCCACGCAAACAAAGAATTACATAAGGAAGGAAAAGAAACACATAACAATAGGCAGGGGGCTGCTTTAGCAACCAGAGTTCCTCTCCAAATATCTCGACAGGGCTGAGGGAGGGCTATAAAGCGGCAATAAAGGAGGGCCACAAATGAGGCGTTCCATGTACCAGCACGTACAGTATATATTCAAAGTAAGCTCAAAGTTTAGAGATTATAGTCATTGGTAAATGTAACAAACCCCTGCCACATATCGAAAAATGTTTTAACCTTATCGTCCTTATGAAGAGCGGCCTCTGCCCAGTCGTGTTGGAGAATGGAATGAAAGTGTGAGTAGAACATGGCGAACGTGGGAGGGGAGGAGGTAATGCACTGTCCTAAAATGGCCTTTTGTCAGGCTATGGAGTGTGGATGCGAGCACGAGTGAGTCTAGTGTGCGGTGATATAGAGGAGGCCAGGCAGAGTCCAGGGTAAATGGATATTAAGAAACAAGAGTAATAAACAAAATAGACAAAGCAGAATACGAGAGAAGGCTGAATATGTCTAACAAGGAAAGATTAGACAGAAAGAAATTTACTACACAGAAGCTAGACAGAAAAAGGAGTTAACCAAGAGACCAGACAAGAAAGAGTTAACCAAGAAACTAGCCAGAAAAGGAGATAAGGAAGGCGAGACTAGAAGGAATAACTAAACAGAACAGACAAGAAGAGGTTAACTAAGAAGCGAGACTAGAAGGAGAACCAAAGAAGCGAGAATGGAAGGAGACCAAGAATAGCGAGGCAGAAGCGGAACTACTAAAAGGGCAAAACAGGAAAAGGAACTAACACCGAAATAAAGGGCAAAAGAGAAACAAGCTCTAAACATTATGGAGAAAATACAAGAGCGGATAAATAGCAAGAAGTCTATAAAGCAGGAGACAATAAATAGGAAAATTAAAGACACAGGAACTAACAAAGCATAAAGCAATTAAATATTACAAAATACAGACTGGACAGAGCTAGGGCAAAAACATGGAGGTTGAAATAACAGAAACAATAGGGTTTGCATAAACTTGCAGAATCATGGTTAGATCAAGCATAACGGTCGGTCGTGGCAGGCGGCTGGCATAGGTAGGCCAAAGTCCATGGCAAAGGTTTGGTACACTGTAATCCAATAGAAGTATCAAAATAGGAGAGCCCAGGGAATGGTTAAAGTCCACAGCCAAAGGTCGGTACACGGAATATCCAAAAGGCACTAACAGGAACAGGTCCACACACCAAGGGGCTTTCTCAGTAAATGAATGAGTCAGAGACAATCCAAAAGCAAAGGTTCTTGGGAGCAGCTCCTATTTATTGAGGCCTCCCAGGTGGAAATGAGCCACACCTGGTGCTCTGCAGAATCCAGGAAAAGTCCAGACTGGAGCCCAGGAACCTGGATGCAGCAACAAAGTTTAAATGCTAAACATGAGGTTTAAACAAGAAAAGGGTTTGCTGGAGCAAGGCCAGTGTATAAAGGCAAATACTGGCTTATCAGCGGTTGCCGAGAGAATACCCAAAAGGATTTTTTGGGACCTGGACAAAGAGTGGATTTCCCGATCCTAGAGAATATTAAATAAAGCCCGGGGCGGAGCTAGCTGAGGAAGCGAGCGGCTGCATGTTGAAGGAGCTCCGTGATAAACACGGTTTTTAAAGTTATTTCCGCCGCTTGCTCGCACTTGAGAAACGCTCTACGGTCTCTGGGGCACTGGGGGACTTGGTGAGTTTGCCTTACCCCGAAATTGACGCTCCGGAGTGGATTAACCCCCGCAGCACAATCGGGGCCTAGTACTAGCGGCCATTTTAGAAGCCTGGAAGGAGATTTCTGAGACCTTTTACCGCTCTTCTTCTTTGTGCCTGCGCTTTTGTGACATGCCCACGGTCGCTCACAGAAGCTGGGGTCCAGACAGAGGGACATTCGGGACTCCATGAGAGGTGGGTCCACTTCGAAGGGAGATGCGATCTCCTCCTCCCTCCCCCCGGGCTATGACTTTTCGGAAGATGAAGAGGACCCCTGGCACTCGGTGTGGTAGCTCTGCGATGACCTGGATCTCCCCACAATCTCGGACACCAGACTCCCAACCACTATCTGCAGCAGCAAAAAAAAGGGCGCAAAAGAAACAAAAAGCAGCGCTGACAGGCGTCTTTGAGTGCCTCACTTACTGCTGGTGGCCTCTCTGACAGGGATTCGGCTGAGGAACCCAGCTTTTAGCCAGCAGTGGTGGGCTTCATTACGACAGGACGTTTTGAGTCCGGGTGCCAACCGCAACAAACGAGAGCGACCTCACTCGAAACCCGTATGACACAGCCTGAGGAAAGTCGGCAGGAAGGAGGATGATGATCTTCCTCTTACGAAAAGAGACCTTCGGAGGATCCTGGACGAACTCCGGGAGATCCGGGGGGTGTGGAAACCTGAAGTGGCGGCGGTTCGGGAGGAGGTTGCAACAATCCGTGCGCAGGTGACAGCAGTGCAGGCGACGACCTCTACAGTGCTATCGGAACATACTCACCTGTTGGGACAGGTCGCTGGTCTAAGATCCCAGTTGAGCTTTTGTCCCGCTCTGTGGAGATGCTGGAAACAAGACACCGCCGTCGTAACGTCAGGGTCAGAGGCGTCCCGGACTCTGTGTCGTCGGATGAACTCCCAGCTTATGTGTCTCGTTTGGCCCTTCGGATGGCGGGACTCCCTCCTGACAAGCCAGATGTGATCGGATCGGTATTCAGGGTTCGGAAACCTGCGGCGCTTTCGAAGGGGACACCCCGTGATGTCGTGGTGGCCTTTCGTGACGTAGCATTTAAGGTCAAGCTTATGTCTGCTCCTGGCGCAAGAGATCCAGTGAAATTTGAGGGCTCCACGTTGGCTTTGTATCACGACCTTCCATTCCAGACTCTGCTTGCTCGCAGGCGGTTCCGTCCTGTGACTGCGGTTCTTCGTCGGAGGGGGATCCGTTATCGGTGGGGCTTGGCGGGAGCATTGGTGGTGACACATAATAATGTCCCCTACACCATCACTGATCCTGAAATCGCCTGGTCCGACCTTGAAGCGGCGGGCATCTCGCCGGACCCTCCGGAACTTCAGCCAGACTGAGACCCAGCTTTTTTCTTCTCTGTTTACGTGTCACTGGTCTATAGATAAGCTCTGAGTATAATTTATCAGGACAATTTATGGCATTTACGTTGATAGTCCTACATGCTTATGTGTTTCTTTTGTGTTTTCCTCCTTCACTGAGGTTGGGACTTCTTGCTTTTTGTTTTTTGTTTTATTATTCCCTATTGACCTGTTACTACTTGCATCTTACATTGTCTGACTGGCTGACCGTAGTTAGTTTGGCCAGCCCTAGACGGCTGTCTTTTTCTACGTTTGATTTCGTGAATTTCTTGTTATGTATAATTCTCTAAATAAAGAATTAAAAAAAAATAAAAAAAAAAAAATAAAGCCCAATCTGGGGTGACAGGTAATTGGGTAGGACTATGATTCTGGAATCATTAACCCTTTCACTGCGGTGGACGCGCTCAGCGCGTCCACCCGCAGGTAGCGTTCCGTGCGGAGGACGTGCTGAGCGCATCCTCCCCTTGGGGCCAGCGATCGGCAGGGTTCCGGCCGATCGCTGTGCCCCCCGGTGCGGGCTGACATCCTCGAGCACCCGGAACCGCCGGCAGCCGAATTAGATGTCATTGCGGCGGCGCGATGACATCTAATTCAGGCGCCGCCCCCCGCGTGTGCGGAGGAGACGCCTGAAAGGGAGGGGGGAGGTCCTTCGCCGGGGTGCAGGGTGTTAATCCAGGCACCGTTTGGAAGGGCACAGCCTGCCATTGGGGCCGGATCACGAATCGGCGCCGAAAAGTGCCTGTTCGTGATCCTTTCCCGGAGCTGGCTGACATCTTGTATGTCGGCCAAGCCTCTGGGAACTCCCCCTGAGGACTGGCGTCATCGTACATAGCACAATGACGCCAGTCCTGGAGTTAACCCCTAACTGCCACCAATGGTGGAGATAGGGGGTTCCAATGAACCCCCTATCTCCCGATCCATGGCAGCTAGGGGTTAATATTTGGTAGGTACTGTTGGATTGGCCAGAGCATGGCCGTTCCAACGATACCAAACATGACTGTGAAAAAAGTTTTTTTGGTTTGTTAATGCTGCAATATTGTTCCCATTTCAATTATAATGTGAACAATGATGCTGCACTAACGATTTTTGTATGCGGTGCGTTTGTTAAAAATCGCGTAATTTTCCCCCCAAAAAATGTAATGAGACCCCATCTCTAATATTTTTAACAAGCGCACCCCATACAGAATATAACCGCAATTGCTCGCATGTTAAAATGTGAAAAAAAACACTTTACACGTTGTAAAGTATTGAAAATTCATATTTTATTGCATTTTTTGTTATAATATACAGACAGGACATGACGTATACATATAATAATGACATATTATGAATTTGCCGAGTCTGACGGAAAGAACGATATATAATATGTCTGGATCATATAATAAAATAAGCCTTCAGAACACGTTTAAACATGATGAGCGAAACAGGTAAAAATGAGCTCAGCACAGAGGCATGAAACGCCTCAGCAGCGAAAGGGTTAAAGGACTTTGGTGGGACCTTGCATATTACCATTATATAAAGTAGTTAGATGGGGGACGAGTGTTCTATAAAACTCAGCCGAAAAGCCATCTGGACCAGGAGTCTTGTGAAGACGAGGCAGGAGATGGCCGCACAAATTTCTGTGGGGCGAATCGGGGCATTTAATTTCTCCTGCTCTACCAGATCCAACTCCGACATATCGGCCAGGACAAGGAACTTGGCCTGTGATTCCCCTGCGATCGGAGTAGAACTGGAGGTGTGGAGGGTGTGGGGCATACACATGTTTCGTCTTGGATAGCAACCAAGAATATGCAGAACCTTCCCAACTGATCATTATCCTCGGCTAAAATAACATGAGGTAGGGATTTATTAAGCAAAATAGCAGTGCCCCTTTTTTTTATTTGCAAAAGGGTCTGGTATCCAATCCAGGGAGCACGTAAGTGGTTAGCGGAGGAGGGCCAATGGGTTTCTTGGAGGGAAAAACTACATCGGGTTTCAATTTAGATAAATGCAACAACACCTTTCTTTCTCTTAACAGGGAGAGTTCAGCCCCTCTACATTCCAGCAAACAAGTCTATAGGAAATCTTAAGAGTGTGGGGTGGGGGGTGTTGTCATGATAACAATATAGGGAGGGGAACATAACGTTAAACGTCAAAGTGGCAGAGCGGAGGTTACTGTTTCTCATTAAGGAAAGCTAGGCCGTTCCAGCAGCAGCCTCGCTCCTCCGCGAAGGGGGTGGAGCGCAATACAGTTGACCAGAATCCATTTTTTTCTAAACTTTTCTCGTGGAACTAAAACAAAGTTAAATAACAACAAAGAACAAGAAACACAGTAGCATTAACCAAAACCCAGAATGCTGCCAAAAATTTACCATGGGGAAATAGCCATGCAATACAAGAAACAATAAAATGGTAGTGGTAACTCCAGACCGGACATCACAAGTCTCAAGTAGCAACAACAATAAGTGCTAACAACAATAAAGTGGGCATGCCTAGGAACCGAAGAGCATTACCAAAAGTCCCCATCGTTATGGTACTAATATAAATGTCCAGGGTCCCTGGGCGAAGGCACCTCAGTCTCTATTTCTTACCCATGAGATGACTTACTGTATGTTTTGTATACTCTTTTTCACGTTTATATTTTATGTCTGTAAGAGCAAAATCTTATAATTAAAAAAAACATTGAAAACAATATATTAAGCTGCTAAGTGTAATCTCTTACAGGTCTATTCACTAAAGGGTGAAATCAGGAGAATTGGCAGGAGAAGTGAACGATCTAGGTCAAAATAGCCAAACCAAAAAAATTCTCCCATTTATCTCACGTTCCAAATCGGCTGTTTGATCTAGATTGTTCTCTTCTCCTGCCAATTCTCCTAACTTCATCCTTTAGTGAATAGACCTGTTAAATTCAATAATAATAAAAGACAGGCTTTCTTTTTGCTGCCTGTATGATAGCACCATTTCATTAATTTTAAACATGGTGCTGTGACTTTCTCCAGGGTTGAAATCTTTCCTGCTAGAAACGTTCCACAAGGGGGAGGGTTCTACCAAGTAATCCATTTAATATGAAACCTCCTATACCAGAAGTAAGGAGAAAAACAATGAGGATCAACGTTCATGTATTGCAATCAAAAGATTCTCCGTGAATAGAATGTCACAGCTAAAGACAAGTGCTGTAAATTGAAACCTCTCAATCAATAACAAGTAGAAGTAAGTATCTTTATGTAGCAAATTCATAGACTGCTTGTGATGCTTCAGTAACAGATACTTTAAGTATCTCAAATCAAATCAAATCAAATCAAAAGAAGCTTTATTGGTAGGACCAAATACATTTTAGCATTGCCAAAGCATATGGGGAGGTTATATGGGGTGGAGGGAGGGTAGTGGGACATATATGGGAGGGAATGGGCAAGTCCTTGGACATTATCAGGGGTAAGGGATAATGTGAAGTGGGATGGGAGCGAGTCCATGTTGGGGATTTATAAGTCCAGGATCTCTCATGTTCCTCTCAGTCTGTGACATTCTGTGACATATTGGGCAGATATTTTCACTGCCGGCTCCTCTTCTCCCAGTATGATATGGAGTTTCCTGGTCTCTTCTATAGAGGTGAAGTCCGGGATGAGAGCGGAGAGTCTCTGGAAGTGAGTTTCCCTCAGTGCTGAGTACTTGGGGCACTGTAGAAGGAAGTGGACCTCATCTTCCAGGGCCCCCTGGTCACAATGCTGGCACCGTCTATTCTCCCTGGGCTTGTAGGTCTGTCTATGCCGCCCTGATTCGATTTCCAGGCTGTGGACGCTCAGTAACTACTACAGACATTTTATTGTGAAATGGGTAATTTAACCATATGGTTATCTTGCATGTTTTTGATATATATATATGTTACGGGTAAAGCCCGAAGTGCGGTTAATCCTAGGATTACCTGGATAATCCTGACATTACCCAAAACCGCTGGGTAAAGCTGCAAAAAAATGAAACTTTCGGACTTTACCCGGCTAATTTTAGGACTAACCAACTGCCCTTGGGTAACAGTCTGGAAGAGCTGAAAAATTCGCACTTTACCCGGATAATGTGCAAGTCTGGAGCTTCACCCGGGTAATCTGAGGACTATCCACAGCTTCACCTGGGTAATCTGCAGAGCATTTACGCTTGGGTAAAAGTGAATATTGCTATTATCTATGTATATTATCAATGAAAATGGCAAAAGACAAACATTAAAATGTATTAAGGAAATAATGAATATACAGAATAACAGGATAGGTTTATTATATGAATGTTAAAGAGTTACATGATCTTTATTATGTGTCATATGTGCTTATATATCATTTATAAAACATATTAACCATCAGGTTACTCTTGATAGAATATCTTTATCTTCATAAATTAATTTTCAGACCATTAATACACAGAGTTACATGACAGTTATTTAGTGTGGTTTGTGACTGTGGATACAATTTCATTAAAAATAACAAAAAACACAATTTTGTTATCGGTCAGATAACAGTTTGCAGCTTTATCCGGGTAATCCTCGGAATTCAGTCAACTGTAACCTGCTGAAAACCCAAGAAAAGCAGAGTACCCAGAGGCGTTTGGATAGTTTGCAGTTTACCCGGATAAAGTCTGATGTTTCGTTGCACATCACACTTTATACAGCAACACTAGGGTAATGTGTGAATGACCCGGTTAAAACAGTGCAGAAAACCGGAGTACCCAGACTCCTCTCGATACTTTGCAGATTACCCCGGGTAAAGTCCGAAATTTCATTTCACTTCAGACTTTTGCTAATGATGCCTGGGTAATGTCAGGATTACCCGGGTAATCCTAGGATTAATCACACTTTGGGCTTTTAACCGTAACATATATATATTCCAGGGCCACCACACTCTGGTTTATACTCAGTTTTGCTTCGGTGCTGCATTCGCCATGCAATTAACAAAATCCGCGTAAGGAGATCACAAAAGAAGTCTTCATCAGCTTACATATTTTGTTTTGAATGATCAACCGCTCAGTTCCAACTGGAAATTTATCAAAATGAAATGTCGATCACTCAAAACAAAATATGATTGGCAATTATGAAGACTTCATTTGTGTGCTCCTTATCTGGATTTATTTTCATGTATACTGTAAATATAAGGTTGAAATGTTTACGTGGGGGGGTTATTCACTAACCATCATAGTTTACAGTTATTAATACATCAGTGAATATTTTGCATTTCTACTTAGTCGTTAATGAAACAGATTTGATATAGCACGTTCACAACTTAGATCAGACATCGGTAAACTTGGCCCTCCAAATGTTATGGAACTATATCTTCCATGATGCACAGCCATTCATCAACTTTGCTGATCCACATATGAAATGTAATTCCAAAACATCTGGAAAGTCAATAGTCCAAGGGGATGGAGTGCTGCGAAAACAATGTTCCTTTCTATGAGTCCCAGGAGTAGATTTCCCAGATCCTGAAGAGAACTTTCTTCCTAGGGTAACCTTAAATAAGGATAAACATCATCGTGCAATCTAATGTATACCACATGGATAAACCAAAGAAGCGTCAGCACACTCACGTGAAGTAGAGCCTTCTTGGCTCTGGATGATGCGCCTCTGGGTTATTAATGGCTACCCACTTGCCCTTTTCGGTACAGCTAGTCTTGATACTTCAAGTCTTTACACCATTAAATATGGATACAGACAGGGCATAGCATAGACTGTAATACTATGGAAAACAGAAAAGTGGAATAGAAATATACTCACACTTTCTTGGACCTAACCTAGGTCCTTAGGAATCAGGCTCAGAAGTTGTTGTAGGGTACAACTTCAAATAAAACCCCATGCGGTGAAGTAAAAATCAAAAATATAATAAAACACAGCATAAAATACAACAAAAATATAAAATTAGGGAATAATTAGTGACCAGAATGCATTTAGCCCGTTGAGATATCCTCCGTGGCTTCCTCAGCTGGTTTTACTGTAAAACCAGCTGAGGAAGCCACTGAGGATATCTCAACGGGCGAAATGCATTCTGGTCACTAATTATTCCCTAATTTTATATTTTTGTTGTATTTTATGCTGTGTTTTATTATATTTTTGATTTTTACTTCACCGCATGGGGTTTTATTTGAAGTTGTACCCTACAACAACTTCTGAGCCTGATTCCTAAGGACCTAGGTTAGGTCCAAGAAAGTGTGAGTATATTTCTATTCCACTTTTCTGTTTTCCATAGTATTACAGTCTATGCTATGCCCTGTCTGTATCCATATTTAATGGTGTAAAGAATTGAAGTATCAAGACTACCTGTACCAAAAAGGGCAAGTGGGTAGCCGTTAATAACCCAGAGGCGCATCATCCAGAGCCAGGAAGGCTCTACTTCACGTGAGTGTGCTGACGCTTCTTTGGTTTATCCATGTGGTGTACATTAGATTGCACGATGAAGTTTTTCTTTTTTTGAGGTTACCCTAGGAAAAAAGTTCTCTTCAGGATCTGGGAAATCTACTCCTGGGACTCATAGAAAGGAACAATGTTTTCGCTGCACTCCATCCCCTTGGACTATTGGTATATATTTTGGTGGTTCGGACAGGAACCAAGTGTGAGTGCCTGTAGCGATCCTTCCTTAATATCTTATCAGCGCTGCCATATTGTGTTTGTAAATCTGGAGAGTCAAGTTTGCCGACTCCTGACTTAGATAATGTACACATTACAAACAAAAAAACAGATATAAACCTAAATTGATTCTTCTATAGAAAACATTTTACGTATCGATGGTAATGTTTAAATTTAGTTGTCATACCACTTAATCAAGTTTTTTTTATTTTCAGACTTGCCAGCGAAATGAGATTTCATCAGTGTTGTCTAAGAAAATAAAATCAAATACATGGAACAGCTTTTATGGAGGCATTGGTTGAGGCTCTGTCATATGCAGGTCGAACAGGAAGAGTTTTCGATAACATTTATTTTTCCACAAAGCTTGATCTCTGTGTATTCATTTCCCATTGTAAAATGGCTTTATTAATTATAGTCTATGTGTAGACCGATATAGTGTATAATCTAATCAAGTATTACAATAATGTTTATTAAGAGGTTTTGGATTGAGCCTGTCGTTGCTGGAGCTCAGGTTGCGAGCTCTTTCTATGATACTAGCTTGCTTCTGGTAGTAAAGAATCATTATAATCAGTCGACCTTCTCTTCCAATATCTCTAATGATGATGAAGTACAGAAAGCCATCTCTAACTTTTACATCAGGTACAATGTGATCATGGGTGTAACCCCTTTGTTTTCTGCATATATATTAGCAAGAATTGGTGATAGAAGAGGCATAAAGATCACTATATGCATACCACTGATTGGATACCTAATATCTAGGTTATTATTACTGTTTGTCATTCTCTGGGAATGGCCATTAGAGGTGATGTTTGGTTCAGCAGCATTGAATGGCTTAACCGGCTGGTTCACTACCTATTGGGCTGGAGTGATGGCCTGGGCTTCACAGGAATCCTGTGACAGCAGAAGGTCTCTTAGGCTCATTATCACCGAACTGGTGTACGGCATGGCAGGATTTGTAGGTAGCTTGGCATCTGGACATATCTTTATCAGTTTAACTTTTGGAAATCGCCAAGGTGTCATTCTTGTATCCTGTAGTCTTGCCTGTTATGTTTTTTGTGTTTTCTACAGCATTTTTGTCTTGAAAACACCGGATTCCATAGAAAACCATTTTCAAGAAGATAAAAATGGAAGCAAATCATGTGCAGAAAATGACAGTCACTCCGTAAACTCCGACTGCACAGAGCAAACAAGATTGCTAGGGAATCCTACAGCAACTGATGAAAAAGATGTGACTCCATCAAACGTTATCCTTGTCACAATGTTTACCAGTGCAATATTATTTAGTGTTGCTTCCATTGGATCAGATGATGTGATTAACATATTTGTATTAAAAAATCCTTTAAGTTGGGGGCCAGTTGAAGTTGGCTATGGAAATGCTGCAGCGTATGTGAACTACATCACTAGCTTCCTAGGAGTCTATGTGTTCTCCAAGTGTTTTGGAGATTTTGGACTGATCGTTATTGGGATGTTGTCATTCAGTGCTGGTATTTTGATTATGGCCTTTGTTCAATGGACCTATCTTTATTACATCGGTAAGTAACATAAAGAGTATATATATATATATATATAATATTATTCTCCCTATTATTTGGGGATATGTGCAATGATTTATTCCCTGCAGATTGCAAATCAAATGTTATCCTTAATAAAAGGGGTTAAATTTAGTTAGTGTATTAAAATGCACCGAAGATGTGTTTTCCAGAAATATTAAAGAATAAAACACAATCTGACAATTTTAATATAGGAAACTAAAACGTAACAAAAAATTGAATACTCCACATAGTTTTGTAATACAAGAATCCTTAAATCCATGTAATCAGCGTTACAGAAAACATACAAACCCAGATGTTTCGCTTTCGTATTTACATCCTGTATTGTTTCTTGCAACAGAGGCCTGGAAACAATTTGCTGATGCCAGCAAACCAGAAAAATGTTGTGATACTGAAAATCTGCTTCAGTGTATATAATCTATTTAGAACTGAAAACTATTGTGTGTGTGTAGATGTAGATATATATACATATATATATATATATACGTTTATTATTGCAGAAGCCATCTGCTCATCACAGCAATTCAAAGAACTGCATCCTAGAGCCCCTGTGCTGCATTCCCCATATGCAGCAAGGAACTCTGGGTAGGACTTACAACAGTTGTGGTGGAGGACAAAAAGTGAGATAAAAAGCCTCCAAGCTATAATGGTTATGTTTATTATTGCAGAAGCCATCTGCACATCACAGCAATTCAAAGAACTGCATACCAGAGCTCCTGTGCTACATTCCCCATATGCAGCAAGGAACCCTGGGTAGGATATGCAAATTACATCTGCCTCACTTTTATTGCATCCTGGGTCTGTTATATATATATTAGGTCGTGTTAGTCCCGATGCCAAAATCATGAGTATAGCACTACAAACTGTGCCAACATATATGTGACAGCACTACTGCGTGTGTTGCACATATACTGAAAGTATTGTCAATAATTCCAATGTACGAATGGAGCGGGGCTGGGTGAAACCAGAAGTGCTTTTATTTAAACGATTTCTGCAACACATACAAAACATGACTTCAGCTCTGGTAGGATGTGTACTTTGCTTAAATGCTTCTACATTAATACAAATTTAGATATATACAGTAACATTCACCTATTTTACAATAGGGGAGCACAAACAGGAGACACACATAATACATAATGAAAAAGATGACCCTGCCCGTAGGATAACTGTCCAAGTAGTGCAGCACTTAACCAAGTGCTCAGACATTCTGTGAGTTTACAATCTAAGGGACTGGGGTAGGTGAAACATATAGGAGCAGAGGGAATGTAAAGATGGTTAGCAGGCAGCATAGGAAGAACCAGAAGCCTGGGCTTAGTGAGAGTAATTAGAGAGAGAAGTGGAGACAGCTGGAAGAGAGACCTTAAGTTATGGACCTACCCTGGGTGAGAGGGTGGATGGGGAGGGTTGGGTGGGACAGCAGAGGGGAAGGAGCCATGCAGTCGGTCTTGTGTGTTTGCTGTGAATACAGTGAATAAGGTTATGAGAAAAGCACACTGTGTGACCATGCATGGGGGAGGGGAGGAGGAGGGGAGGAGGAACAGAGGGTTTTTTTCTAACAGAAATGGAGGGAGATTTTAAAATAAAGGCAAACATATAATACAATTGCATACATATGGCAGTCAGGAAAATAGGGTTGAGAGCAGGGGACGTTGTGATGGATCTGGATACCTTGATGCAGGTTTAGGGGCGCAGAGGGGAAGGAGCCATCCAGTCTGTCTTGTGTGTTTGCTTGATGCAGGTTTAGGGGTGCAGAGGGGAAGGAGCCATGCAGTCTGTCTTGTGTGTTTGCTTGATGCAGGTTTAGGGATGCAGAGGGGAAGGAGCCATGCAGTCTGTGTGTTTGCTGTGAATACAGTGCAGTCCTATGCAGAACTAACGCTCTTATAGAAAATAATAAACAATTAAACATGTACATTTATATAATTACTCAATCTGCATTATAGTAGGCTAATGGTGCAATATAATATAATACAGTATAACATGAGATCCTATAGTCATCACATTCCATGTATGCTGATGCTCTATAACACTTCAGCACAACACACTGACATCTGTATACTGTCTTATCTAATTATTCAGCAGCCTCAACAGCCCTTTCTAATCTACGAGGATGTGAATTGAATCACTTTTGCCCTGTTTAGAACACTAACTATACTCCCTCTTACCTGCAACACATACAAAACATGACTTCAGCCTTGGTAGGATGTGTACTTTGCTTAAATGCTTCCTACCAACAACGAAAATCATGCTTTTTGGTTCCGTGTGCTCAGGGAAGCATTTTAGATGAACACATGCTCATCATTCAGGCTTTTCACTCTGCTGCCATCTACTGGTGGTTTAATAGAAATGCCATTAGTTTACTTTATCATAGGTTTATTTTAATGGGGTACCTGATTTTGACATACTTTACACTCTCCCCCACAAAATTTTATGTCGTCCCAGACATACACAGACTTAAGTAAGAGAATGGTTCTTATATTAATCTCACCAAACTATAGCCAACCAATTAGTAAACCTCTTTAACACATGGTTGTATAAATTATTGCAGGTGAGAGTTGATGGAACAACTTTAGTTTCTAACTAGTTCCATCACTTGAAAATATTTAACCTGGAATGTCGGCAGTAGGAGTGCAAGAAATGTCCTTTTGTTAACCACAGAACATAACTAACATTTCAGTGATCATTAATAAACCATAGTGTTATAGGCATACAGTGGCAAGAAAAGTATGTGAACCCTTTGGGATTACGTGGAGTTTTGCATGAATTGGTCATAAAATGTGCTCTGATCTTGATCTAAGTCACAACAATTTGAAAAACACAGTCTGCTTAAAATAATACAACACAAACATTATAAGTTTTCATGTGTTTATTGAACATAACATGTAAACATTCACAGTGCAGGGCGGAAAAGTATGTGAACCCCTAGCCTAATGACTTTTCCAAGACCTAATTGGAGCCAGGAGTGAGCCAACCTTGAGTCCAATCAGTGTGATATTATTGGATGTGTTGCTGAAAGCTGTCCTGCCCTTTAAAAACACACACCAGTTTTGAGTTTACTGGTTTCAAGAAGCACTCCCTGATGTGAACCATGCCTCGCAGGAAAAAACTCTCAGAAGACCTATGATCAAGAATTGTTGACTTGCATGAAGCTGGAAAGGGTTACAAAAGTATCTCCAAAAGCCTTGATGTTCATGTGTCCACGGTAAGACAGACTGTCTACAAATGGAGAAAGTTCAGCACTGTTGCTACTCTCCCTAGGCGTGGTCATCCTGTAAAGATGACTGCAAGAGCACAGCGCAGAATGCTTAATGAGGTAAAGAAGAATCCTAGAGTGTCAGCTAAAGACTTACAGAAATCTCTGGCACATGCTAACATTTTTGTTGACACATCTACAATAAGGAAAACATTAAACAAGAATGGAGTACATGGGAGGACACCACGGAGGAAGCCATTGCTGTCCAAAAAGAATATTGCAGCACGTCTGAAGTTTGCAAAAGAGCACCTGGATGTTCCACAGCACTACTGGCAAAATATTCTGTGGACAGATGAATCCAAAATTGAGTTGTTTGGAAAAAACACATAACACTATGTGTGGAGATAAAAAGGCACAGCACACCAACATCAAAACCTCATCCCCACTGTAAAACATGCGGAGGGAGCATCATGGTTTGGGGCTGCTTTGCTGCCTCAGGGCCTGGACGGATTGTTGTCATTGATGGAAAAATGAATTCCAGAGTTTATCAAGACATTTTGCAGGAAAACGTAAGACCATCTGTCCGCCAACTGAAGCTCCGCAGAGGATGGGCGATGCAACAGGACAATGACCCAAAGCATACAAGTAATTCAACAAAATAATGGCTTCAACAAAACAAAATACGCCTTCTGGAGTGGCCCAGTCAGAGTCCTGACCTCAACCCGATTGAAATGCTGTGGCGTGACCTTAAGAGAGCGATTCACACCAGACATCCCAAGAATATTGCTACACTGAAACAGTTTTGTGAAGAGGAGTGGTCCAAAATTACTCCAGATTGTTGTGCAGGTCTGATCTGCAACTACAGGAAACGTTTGGTTGAGGTTATTGCTGCCAAAGGAGGGTCAACCAGTTATTAAGTCCAAAGGTTCACATATTTTTCCCACCCTGCACTGTGAATGTTTACATGTTCTGTTCAATAAAAAAATAAAAACATGAAAACATATAGTGTTTGTGTTGTATTATTTTAAGCAGACTGTGTTTTTCAAATTGTTGTGACTTAGATCAGGCCTCAAAATTTCCACTCGCCTGGACTTGAAATTTTGAGGCCTGACTTAGGCTAGGGACAGATGAGCGCATTTTCTGCGGCCACCGTCAAAATGTACGTCGATGCGTGCGCACGCATTTTTTCACGGAATACGCTTAAGTGGTCAGACGATGCGCAATTCTGGACGTATTTCATGACGGTGGGGTAAAAAGAAGTCTAGGGAAATCCGGCTGTTTGAACGTTATGTAGGCCGCACACTAGCAGCGTCTGACGTCTCCTAATCACGCACACACGCTGCCATGCGGCCGCAGCGCACTCTGTACGTCAGTAGCAGCGGTTTCACGTTCTGAGAAAAATGCGTTCATTTGCTGGTTGCGTGGTGTCGGCGCACTTTCGTACGCACGTACTGCGTATATTGGCCGTCATTGGCCATTATGTGCTGCTACTGCCGCCGTGATTTAGTGCGCCTGCACGCGCGTTCCGACTGCCCCACTCTGACCCTAGCCTTAGATGAAGATCAGAGCACATTTTATGACCAATTCATGCAAAACTCCACGTAATCCCAAAGGGTTCACATACTTTTCTTGCCATTGTAGATACAAGTACCAACTTTAGAGTCCTCAGCAAAACAGTCTGGGCTTAGATACCAGCTAGGGCAAACAGGTAGTGTAGAAACACAGTCTATGACATGTACTGCTGCATTCCTGGCAACACTACTGGGTTGACACAAAGTGTTGTAAGTCAGAACTTTCGGCTGTCTCCTGTTCCTGCTGGGCTGTATCCGGCGTAGCAGAAGGGCATCTGAAGCATCTTCAAACTCGCCTTCGTCGCTGTCAACTGTCTCTGTTGATTTTTCAGGCGAAGAGTTTACTTCATGTTCAATCACAGGTGCATCCTCGGTTGTTTCCATTGTAATTTCCTCTCTATTTTCCTCTGTACTTTCGTCACATGTTTCCAATGGGCAAGGGTAGAACTCGGCCGCTTCAGGATTCAGTTCAATGTCTTCACCTTGGACAGGTGCATTCAAATATTGTGGTCTGCATTCATATGGTCTTCACAGATAGTAAGGTTGGTAACGCCGTCTGCGGTACGGGCGCTGTGGGTTAGAACCATCTCCTTCCGGTACAATCTCCGCTTCCTCAGGCTTCTCTCCGACCTCACTGTTTTGGTAGTTTGGTTGGGAATTGCATGAACGACTTCCACTGCGATGTGGATACCGCCTATAATGTTTACAGTCTGCTGCATATTTACTGCCTTGGACTGGAACCCCACCAGGACCAGTTACATTTGCTGCCTCTGTACCCTTTATACCTTCCACTACATCAAACTCCACAGTCTCTCCATCTCCTACACTGCAAAGGTATTTCCTAGGGTTGTTTTTCTTGATGGCAGTCTGGTGTACAAATACAACTTCCTTGGTGTCGTCCCTGTTCATAAAACCATATCCATTTTGCACATTAAACCATTTGACAGTTCCCAAAACCTTGGTTGCAATGACCTTCTTCTCTCCCACAGTGATTTGAAAGCTTTCTGGCTTCCTACCAACATGAGTGGTACTTTGGGACACAGGGTGGGCTCTAGCACAGGTTACTGTCGGTCCCTTGAACGCAACCCTTTTCCATTTAACTGATTTGCTCCAGGCATTTGGCAGTATCATGCTATATGTCCATATTGACCACAGTTGAAGCAGTGACGACATGCACTTCTCTGGTTAGTCCTTTTACAAGATTGACAACGTCCATTGCTCATACCGACTGTTACCTGAGGCCCTCTGATTTCACGGTCTTGTCGGGTTCCCGGATCTTGGAGAAGTGTCTTCATCTTTATCATCTCTTTTTGCATCTGTAATATCAGCTTTTCCAGTTCAGAGTTGTCGTTAGACAGTTGTTGACTCGTTGGGTTACTCGCCTGAGGTGTTGTGTCCGCAGTCATTGTCAGTACATTTAGTTCTGGAGAACACTTAAAGGCATTGGACTGACATTCTTTCCCTTTCATTGAACTGGGGTTTCTGTTGCCTCTCTTCCCTTTCCATCTCCATATTAGTGGCTTCATTCATTTTCTCTAGGAGCACCTCATCTGAAATGGAAGGATCATCTACATACTGCTTTAATTGGAATTTGATGTGGTCATTCCTCAGTCCAGTACCCACCGATCTTAGAAATTTCTTCTGTATCAGCTCAGTCTCGAAATGTTCATCTGAGCCTTCTCCTTGGGAGACAAATAGCAAACGATCTTTTAATTCAATTGCTCTGAACAAGAAATTCTGAGAATTTTCATTACTCTTCTGAGCGATGTTGAGGAGCTACTGGTACAATTTGGAGGCGTTCTCCTCCTTATAGTGACTTTTCAAGATTTGTTTAAATTGCACTAGAGTCAGTCCATTTTTCATCTCCAGCATACCTCTTAAGCTTAAGCCAGGACTAATGGCTTTTACCACAGCTTCTACGATCTCAGTCTCAGGATATCTTTTCTGTAGTCCCAGGTCGATCTGGTGCATTAGATTTGTTTAGGACAGCTGGTCCTTCTGCTCTTTTTCTCCAATCTGGCCTGTGATCTTGAAGTCTTTTGTAATGTCACCTCTGGCAAGTTAAAATGGTGTAGTCGCTGCGTAAGCGGAGCTGGCTCTAGTTTTGGCTGACTGTCACTCGAGTTTTTACTTTTGATACTGTGCTCTTTTTTCTATTCCTCGATCATTCTGGACGTTACCTGGAACTTCTCCTGCATAATGTGATATTGTCGTTTCAAGTCAGCTAATTGTTGTTCTGGTGGGGGTCTCTTTCTCATTGATACTTGGGACTTCCGCATTGTCCCTCTTCTTCTCTAGCTCGATAATGAATCTTTTTGTTGCTTGCAGAAATTGTGTCACCGCCTCCTCACTTTCAGTTTCGACCAGCTCATCTATTACCTCATTAACAATCCGCATATAATGGCGTTGAGTTTTTCCTTTCACCATGCTGGCGTCGGAGGCTTTGATGAATTGGCAAGTCTCGATGAGATCACCCACTGACAAGTGGATCAGGTGTCCACTGATTTCATCCTGCAACCTCTCTAGATCCATCTGTATTCGCTTACTGTGCAGCAAGGGTTAATATTCCAATCTCCTTTCAACTTCGTGTAACCGCTCTTTTTTCACTTCCGTGACCCCATTTGCGTCTTCTTCACCCAAGCCCCACGTTGGGCGCCAATTTTGTTGCACATATGCTGAAAGTATGGTCAATAATTCCAATGTGCGAAGGGAGCGGGCTGGGTGAAACCAGAAGTGCTTTTATTTAAACGATTTTTGCAACACATACAAAACATAACTTCAGCTCTGGTAGGATGTGTACTTTGCTTAAATGCTTCTACATTAATACACATTTAGATATATGCAGTAACATTCACCTATGCAGGACTAACGTTTTTATAGAAAATAATAAACAATTAAACATGTACAGATATATAATACCTCAATCTGCATTATAGTAGGCTAATGGTGCAATATAAAATAATACAGTATAACATGAGATCCTATAGTCATCACATTCCCTGTATGCTGATGCTCTATAACACTTCAGCACAACATACTGACACCTGTATACTGTCTTATCTAATTATTCAGCAGCCTCAACAGCCCTTTCTAATCTACGAGGATGTGAATTTAATCACTTTTGCCCTGTTTATAATACTGACTATACTCCCTCTTACCTGCAACACATACAAAACATGACTTCAGCTCTGGTAGGATGTGTACTTTGCTTAAATGCTTCCTACCAACAACGAAAATCATGCTTTTTGGGTCCGTGTGCTCAGGGAAGCATTTTAGATGAACACGTGCTCATCATTCAGGCTTTTCACTCTGCTGCCATCTACTGGTGGTTTAATAGAAATGCCATTAGTTTACTTTACCATAGGTTTATTTTAATTGGGTACCTGATTTTGACATACCTTACACGTGGCACAATAACACCACATATAACATCAAGGGCTCGTACCCCTGCATATCTGCCAATGTGGTGTACATGATCCAGTGCACGGCCTGTGGAAAGGGCTGCTATATTGGTGAAACTAAGCCTTAAACTGGATCTCAGATTGAACCTGCACAGACACTCCATCATGAACCATCAGGAAAATAAATATTGTACCCCGGTGTGACATAACTTCAATCTAACAGGCCACTCCATCCAGAACCTCAGAATTAAAATCCTCAAAAGAAATTTTAAAGACCCTCATGAACATAAGACATTTGAATTAAAAATGATCACATATTTTAACAACATAACAGAAGGGCTCAATGTAGACTCTGGCTTTTTAACCCATTATCATAACGTCACATAACATTCAGAATTCTGGCTGGTGTTTGTTTTTGTTTTGTTTTTGTGTCTTTTTCATCCTTCGCTGATTTGTATTTTTTTTCTTTCAATTTGTCATGATCTTATCACTGTTGTTTTATGTGCCTAAGATCTCTCATGTGTTTATTTTCCCTTTTGACCATACCATTTGACTCTCACTGTTCACAACATCTAACCCCCCCCCCACCCGTGTGCACCTTAATGTTCAATTCTTGGATATTGGTCAGTATAGTGTCCAGACCTGAAGAGGAGAGGAACACTCTCGAAAGCTTGTCTTTTAAATGTAACCTTAGTCCAATAAAATAAGATATCACTACGTACTGCTATACTCGTGATTATATATTGAAAAAGGAAAAATTAAGAGGAGCTGGGATGGCGATAATCCCTCACAAGATGTGTATTATATGGCAGCTGTTTCCTAAAGGGAATTCCCTACCATAACCCTTCAAAATACAAAACTATTTTGGAAAGCGCCTTTATAGCCCACAAACTGTATGAGATAATAGGTGTAAATATCCTATGTGTCAAACACCCCAACACACTGTGTGAACACACACAAAATATTACCCTTTTCCGTAGTAATGGATTACACAGCCACTTTTAGACAGGATACCGTTTTCCATAACATATATACATGGAAACAGAAAGAAATTTACATAGTGCAACCAGTACATACAAAAATGTTTAGAAACGTGGATAACGAGTAACCACTCACGTGGATCGGAGCCTAAAGAGTTAAGGCTCGATGTTCTGGCAGTGGGTCCTTTCAAGGATGACCTCGTCCTCTTTTTAGCAGTTCCTTGCAGACATACATGCATAAAAAACACAATGGGAGAGAATTATAGTGCAATACTGTATATTCCCACACAAACTGTTTAGCTTTTATGACTGAACTCACATGGTCCAGAGCCTGTGGGAGGACACTGGCTCGGTATGCACGCCTGCGGTGTGATACATAGGTACACCAACCTCCCTTTTCCTCTTGAAAGAATGAGTACCTCTCTCCGATGTGCAGAAAAAAGGTCTTTATTCCAAAGTTAAACAAGAATAAAACAAATAAAAACAAATATCGAAACGCGTTTCGCTGTATTACAGCTTCATCAGTCGGTATGATTCAAACACAATCAATCTCATATATATAGGGGGGATAAGTGCCCCCATCGGTGTCCGGTGGTGTCAATTATTCTATTACATGTCTGATTCCCATTCGCCATTATGTCGCGGCAAGACGCCTGGAAATAATGGCGAACTGGAATCTGACATGTAATAGAATAATTGACACCACTGGACACCGATGGGGGCACTTATCCCCCCTATATATATGAGATTGATTGTGTTCGAATCATACCGGCTGATGAAGCTGTAATACAGCGAAACGCGTTTCGGTATTTGTTTTTATTTGTTCTATTCTTGTTTAACTTTGGAATAAAGACCTTTTTTCTGCACATCAGAGAGAGGTACTCATTCTTCCGAGAGGAAAAGGGAGGTTGGTGTACCTATGTATCACACTGCAGGTGTGCATACCGAGCCAGTGCCCTCCCACAGGCTTTGGGCCATGTGAGTTCAGTCATAAGTAAACAGTTTGTGTGGGAATATACAGTATTGCACTATTATTCTCTCCCATTGTGTTTTTTATGCATGTACGTCTGCAAGCAACTGCTAAAAAGAGGACGGGGTCATCCTTGAAAGGACCCACTGCCAGAACATCGAGCCTTAACTCTTTAGGCTCCAATCCACGTGAGTGGTTACTCGTTATCCACGTTTCTAAACATTTTTGTATGTACTGGTTGCACTATGTAAATTTCTTTCTGTTTCCATGTATATATGTTATGGAAAACGGTATCCTGTCTAAAAGTGGCTGTGTAATCCATTACTACGGAAAAGGGTAATATTTTGTGTGTTCACACAGTGTGTTGGGGTGTTTGACACATAGGATATTTACACCTATTATCTCATACAGTTTGTGGGCTATAAAGGCACTTTCCAAAATAGTTTTGTATTTCGTGATTATATATATATATATATATACACAGACATAATATCACATTGACTTGATGATGCTTTCTATATGTGTGTGTGTACCATCAATAAACCATAACGTTTTCATTCCAGCACGGGCAGTGATGATGTTCTCCTTAATTCCATTACCCACCATAAGGTCAAGACTCTCTAAACATGTGCAAGGATCATCATATGGTGAGAGACACATCACTCATAGATGAACAAGGGGTATGATACATTAGAACAACACACATTGCTTAAGGATGCTATGGTTTATTTTGGCCACCCAGTCCCCGAGGAAGGGAACTTGCAATATATTATTATTATTATTATTTATTAAGCGCCAACACATTCTGCAGAGCTGTACAAAAGGTGCAATGGGTAAAGACAGGACAATTCTACAATACATAAAGGTGGCAGGTCAGTATTCCTGCCAGCAGATATATGAGGGACCTATTCCCGTGGGAATTTACAATCTCAATGGGTGAGGGGATTAGAAACAGGAGGGGGACTGCAGTGATGTTAATGCAGGGAGAGGTGAGGACCGTGTTTGGGTTGGTCAGATGTCTTGTTACGGAGTCTCGAGAAAAGTCCTGCAGTTTGGTATGTGAAGAGGTAATGATGAGGAAGCCAGGCACATGTCATTGTTGGATCTTAGGGAGCGGGCTGGGGTGTATCTGGTTATTACTGAGCACAGGTAGTGAGGGGCTGCGTTACTGAGGGCTTTGTAGGTCAGGGTGAGTAGTTTGAATTTGATTCTGCTGTGGATGGCGAGCCAGTGTAGGGATTCACAGAGAGGAGCGTCAGAGACAAAGCAATGGGTGAGATGGATAAGCCAGGCTGATGTGTTTAGGATGGACTGCAGGGGAGAGAGGGGGGTTTAGGAAGGCCAGTCAGGAGCTTGTTGCAATAGTCCAGGCGGGAGATAACAAGTGAGTGGATAAGTTGCTTGGTGGTGTTGGCTGCCAGAAATGGACGAATTTTGGCAATTTTGCGGAGGTGATTGCGGCAAGATGAGGAGAGTGATTGGATGTAGGGGCTGAAGGAAAGACTGGAGTCGAGAGTCACCCCGAGGCAGCAGATTTGGGCTGAGGGAAGGATGGTGATACCGTCCACAATTATGGATAAGTTAGAAATTGGTGTAGTTAGAGGGAGGAATTAGAAGGAGCTTGGGTCTTGGACATATTGATCTTCAGATAGTGAGAGGCCATCCAAGCAGAGATCCCAGACAGTCTCTGACCTGAGAGAGAACAGAGGGAGAGAGATTTGGAGTGGAGAGGTAAATCTGAGTGCCGTTAGTGTATAGGTGATACTTAAAGCCATAGCTCGTGATGAGTTTACCCAGTGAGGAGGTATAGATGGAGAAGAGCAGGAGGACCTAGGACTGAGCCTTGGGGTATGCCGACTGACAGAGGCATTGAAGAGGAGGCATTGCCAGCAAGGGATACAGAAAAGGATCTATTGGAGAGGTAATTTTTTAGCCATGAGAGGGCGGTATCACAGAAACCAAGATAGAAGAGGGTCTTAAGGAGGAGCGAATGGTCAACTGTATCAAAGGCAGCTGAGAGGTCAAGTAGGATCAGTATGGAGTAGTGGCCATTGCATTTAGCAGAAATGAGGCCATTAGTAACCTTTGTGAGAGCGGTTTCTGTTGAATGTTGGGAGCAAAAGCCAGATTGCAGTGGTTCAGGAGAGGAGTTGAAGGATAGGAAGAGGGTTAAGTGATCGTAGACTAGTCTTTCTATCAGTTTTGACGCTCTGTGGTTGGGACAAACAGGCTGAAAGTCGAGGTGGGATTGGCTGGGGGAGAAGTGCTATATGCTTGTGCTGGGATGTTGGTACGGATCTATAAGGAATTTACAGTTGTGTTCAAAATTATTCAACCCCCAATGCTGTAAAGGGTTTTAGGGAATTTAGTGTACATTTGTAATTGTATTCAGAATGAAATCCTACAAGGACTTTTTAAAGAACCATATGCAACTAAAATTACATCAATTGGTTTTGTAATACAGTAGTAAATGTTTCTTTTGTGAATCCTTCATTGACACAATTATTCAACCCCTTAAAGACTACCACTCTGAAGAACAGAGGTTCATTCAAGTGTTTTCAATCAGGTATTGAAAACACCTGTGGATGTCACGGAGCAGCAATAAAGCATAATAAGCACCAATTAGGCAGCTTTAAAATGACTGTGATACTCAGCTCCTTCTAGACATTTACTGGTGTGGTTACAAACATGGTGAAGTCAAGAGAATGGTCCAGGAAGACAAGAGAAGAGGTGATTACTCTTCACAGGAAGGGCAATGGCTATAAGAAGATTGCAAAGATGTTAAACATACCAAGAGAGACCATAGGAAGCATCATTCGCAAATTCAAGGCAAAGGGCACTGTTAAAACGCTACCTGGTCGTGGCAGAAAGTAGATGCTAACTTCGACTGCTGTGCGCTACCTGAAGCGTATAGTGGAGAAAAGTCCCTGTGTGACTGCTGAGGAACTGAGAAAAGATTTGTCAGATGTGGGCACTGAAGTTTCAGCTCAGACAATTCGGCGCACACTGCGTAATGAAGGCCTCCATGCCAGAACTCCCAGGCGCACCCCCTTGCTGTCTCCAAAGAATAAGAAGAGTCGACTGCAGTATGCCAAAAGTCATGTAGACAAACCACAGAAGTTTTGGGATAGTGTTCTGTGGACTGATGAAACAAAATTAGAACTGTTTGGGCCCATGGATCAACGCTATGTTTGGAGGAGGAAGAACAAGGCCTATGAAGAAAAGAACACCTTGCCTACTGTGAAGCATGGCGGGGGGTCAATCATGCTTTGGGGCTGTTTTGCTTCTGCAGGTACAGGGAAGCTTCAGCGTGCGCAAGGTACCATGAATTTTCTTCAGTACCATGAGATATTGGATGACAATGTGATGCAGTTCGTCACAAACCTGAGGCTTGGGAGACGTTGGACCTTTCAACAGGACAATGATCCCAAGCATACCTCCAAGTCCACTAGAGCATGGTTGCAGATTAAAGGCTGGAACATTTTGGAGTGGCCATCGCAGTCACCTGACTTAAATCCGATTGAGAACCTCTGGTGGGACTTAAAGAAAGCAGTTGCAGTGCGCAAGTCTAAGAATGTGACTGAACTGGAGGCTTTTGCCCATGACGAATGGGCGAAGATACCCGTAGATCGCTGCAAGACACTTGTGTCAAGCTATGCTTCACGTTTAAAAGCTGTTATAACTGTAAAAGGATGTTGTACTAAGTACTAAGATTGAATGTCACTTGGGGGTTGAATAAAACTGATAATGATGTGAGCACAGAAAAGACATTTGTGGTTATTTCATTATAAATGTTATGTTATATTTGTCTGACCTACACGTACCTCTTTGATTTAATTGTAAGCAAGATGACTGAATGATCAAAATCAATGTCAAATTGGCCAAAACACTCAATTTCAGTGGGGGTTGAATAATTTTGAACACAACTGTATATATACACTTGCTGATGAGGAGTTCTGACTGTGATCCGAACCTGCTTTTCAAGTTTGTAGAGCAGAGACATGGTAGTGAGGTTGAACCTGCATGTCCACAGTTGCTGTACAGGAGCAACATGCTTGATCCAACATTCTGATCAGAATTCAAAACTGGCTTCCCTATAGTTGTAGAGCAGAGACATTGCAACACAGCTGATATTGTGAGGTAGGCTGTGTAGTTTTCACTACAGGCTGTATGTGTTTTTACATGTCTTGCCCAAGGATACTTGCTGGAGAGATGCCCTGAAAGGGATGCAAACCTGCATCTCCACTCTAGTCGACCAGTGATGTTGCCTACTTGTTCACTCTACCCATGTAATAAAAGCTGTGCTCAACACTCACTAACTGTTCCATATGGTGCAATAATGAACCCTCATTAGTAAGGAAGCTTTGCTATTGTTAGTACTGCATTAAAAAAACAGGATTTTAATTGTTTATGCATTACACAAAACATTTGTTGTATTGAATTAGAGGTCTTTGTTTAATAATTCTTGATTGAAAATCCTTTGAAGGATCTTGAAAACTCCTGCTAACCTTATATTTCAAACCATCTACTTGTAGTGTTCTTGTTGGTTCACAGACCTCTCTATACCATCTCAGATCTCCCATCTCACCAGGAAGACTCTTGTCTTGCATCTAAGACAGGACCCAGAGGAGTGACCTAATAATGTTCTTAGTCCTCCACTCTTATATCCTGACCAATAGAGTTCCCAGTCAGGATTTATAAGGATTTCCACTTCCCTTTGTCCTGCAGTAGTTTTGTTACCCCGCAGCATGTTCCTGATATATTTTTTGACAGATTTCCTGGTATTTGACTTCTGAGTCTGTATATTGACTTATCGTAATTTCTCTACTCCATGACCCTGGCTTGTCGGATAACCTGGCTACACATTTTGGAAATCTGCTCTTAAGGCTGGGTTCACACCTGCGCGGTCTTTTACGCGTATTGCACGCGCAAAAAAAAACACGCAGGTGTGAACCCAGCCTTAAGAAGCAGATTGCATTGCATTGCAGCACGTTCATGGCCATAGACTGCAGAGTGAACGAGCTGCAAATACGCCCCAAAGAAGCTCCCGTACTTCTTTTGGTGTAGGACGTTTTACAGCACATTCCTGCGCGCTGTAAAACACCCAGGTGTGAACGGGTCCCATAGAAAATCCATGGGATTTCCGTGTCTCGGCATTTTACAGTGCAGGAACGCGCTGTAAAACGCTGAGGTGTGAACCCTGCCTTATACGTTTATGGTAAAATCTTCTGTCCCAGGCCAAGGATTGTTTATCTGATCATTCTTTTGTTAAGTTTGTTGTTACCCAGCCCTTTAAGGACCGGTTCTAGCACGGGTTATCTGGATTGTTGTGGTTACTCATTTCTGTATCCTAGTTTATAGACTTACCATTACACTACTTTATCTAGTAAGTTCAAGTATAAGTTACACTACTTCCCCCGAAGGATGAACTTTTTGGGCCTTCTAGTACACATCTGAAACCCTAAAAGTTTGGATTATATTTGTGCATGAGGACATTCAACTATAATTGAAGTATGAAGGTTTGAGAGAGAGATCCAAACGACCATTCTATGGGGGATAAACAAATAATGTCAAAGGTGTAGCACATACAGTATATTGAAATAAGATATAATTTTTTTATTAAATGCTTTTACGAGATTCATATTAAACTATGAGCTTAAGTTTTAGATTTTCAGGTTGCTGAAGATGTTATCATGATTAAAATATATTGTATTGCTACTGTTCAGGGGCGGATCCAGACACAGGTTTCGGGGGGGGGCATTCTACCAGTTTTGGCTAAGAGCTGGTGTTGGGTTTGCAGTGACAGGCAGATTTGCCCCCAGATATTTGCCCCAGCTCACATGGATATATATATATTGGCCCCTAACTCACATAGATGTATATAATGCCCCAAGGCAGCTCACATAGATGTATATAATGCCCCAAGGCAGCTCACATGGATATATATATCTGCCCCCAGCTCACACATGGGTAATATTTGCCCCCAGCTCACACATGGGTAATATTTGCCCGCGGCCTGCTCACACATGGGTAATATTTGCCCCCAACTCACACATGGGTAATATTTGCCCCCAACTCACACATGGGTAATATTTGCCCCCCTGCTCACACATGGGTAATATTTACCCCCACCTCACACATGGGTAATATTTGCCCCTTAGCTCACACATGGGTAATATTTGCCCCTTAGCTCACACATGGGTAATATTTGCCCCCTGGCCTGCTCACACATGGGTAATATTTGCCCCAACTCACACATGGGTAATATTTGTCCCCCTGCTCACACATGGATAATATTTGCCCCCCTGCTCACACATGGGTAATATTTGCCCCCAACTCACACATGGGTAATATTTGCCCCTTAGCTCACACATGGGTAATATTTGCCCCCTGGCCTGCTCACACATGGGTAATATTTGCCCCAACTCACACATGGGTAATATTTGCCCCCCTGCTCACACATGGATAATATTTGCCCCCCTGCTCACACATGGGTAATATATGCCCCCAACTCACACATGGGTAATATTTGCCCCCCTGCTCACACATGGGTAATATTTACCCCCACCTCACACATGGGTAATATTTGCCCCTTAGCTCACACATGGGTAATATTTGCCCCTTAGCTCACACATGGGTAATATTTGCCCCCTGGCCTGCTCACACATGGGTAATATTTGCCCCCAACTCACACATGGGTAATATTTGTCCCCCTGCTCACACATGGATAATATTTGCCCCCTGCTCACACATGGGTAATATTTGCCCCCAACTCACACATGGGTAATATTTGCCCCTTAGCTCACACATGGGTAATATTTGCCCCCTGGCCTGCTCACACATGGGTAATATTTGCCCCAACTCACACATGGGTAATATTTGCCCCCCTGCTCACACATGGATAATATTTGCCCCCCTGCTCACACATGGGTAATATATGCCCCAACTCACACATGGGTAATATTTGCCCCCTGCTCACACATGGGTAATATTTACCCCCACCTCACACATGGGTAATATTTGCCCCTTAGCTCACACATGGGTAATATTTGCCCCTTAGCTCACACATGGGTAATATTTGCCCCTTAGCTCACACATGGGTAATATTTGCCCCCTGGCCTGCTCACACATGGGTAATATTTGCCCCCTGCTCACACATGGGTAATATTTGCCCCCCTGCTCACAAATGGGTAATATTTGCCCCCAGCTCACACATGGGTAATATTTGCCCCCCTGCTCACAAATGGGTAATATTTGCCCCCAGCTCACACATGGTAATATTTGCCCCCAACTCACACATGGGTAATATTTGCCCCCAACTCACACATGGGTAATATTTGCCCCCAGCTCACACATGGGTAATATTTGCCCCTTAGCTCACACATGGGTAATATTTGCCCCCTGCCTGCTCACACATGGGTAATATTTGCCCCCAACTCACACATGGGTAATATTTGCCCCCAACTCACACATGGGTAATATTTGCCCCCCTGCTCACACATGGGTAATATTTGCCCCCCTGCTCACACATGGGTAATATTTGCCCCACCTCACACATGGGTAATATTTGCCCCCTGCTCACACATGGGTAATATTTGCCCCCACCTCACACATGGGTAATATTTGCCCCCTGCTCACACATGGATATATTTGCCCCTTAGCTCACACATGGGTATTTGTGCCCCAGCTCTCACCTCCGCCCCCGGTGTGCAGCAGAGCCAGAGACAGTGTGGCGCCTCCTGCTAGATTTCCAATTCCCGCCCATGTGACTCACCATGTGACCACCTGACCTGTCCAACCAGCGCCAGCCCCGGATGATTGACAGTCACCCACGTGACTGAGTTAGTGACGTGGGGGGGCATGGCTGGCTGGGCCTCGCTCACTTCCTGTTCCTTCCTGCTCGCTCGCATTTTGAGTCAGTGCGGTGGCGGCAATGATCCGGGCAGGGCAGGCAGGCAGTGCGCGCCGCGGATCGTGCGCGCTGCTTCAGTTTGGCCGGCCCGGCATTGCAATGCATCTGTTTTACACTCTGATGCTGCAGCTGAGCTGAAGGCAGACAGAGAATCTTGGGGGGGGGGCAATTGCCCCGTTGCCCCCCTGGATCCGCCCCTGCTACTGTTATAGTTTGTTATTCTTTGTAGACTAGCTGTATAAAATCTTATCCGTCACAGGCCAAGTCTTCACGATACTTCAACTGGGAATAGGAATTGTGGTTGTCAGTGCTTCAGCTGGATTCAACAAATTATATCAAAGCACATTAGACTGGTACAGTGGATTCTGTTTCATTGTGTTCAGCGTTATTGGCTTTCTCAGTATTATCCCAATCATGTAAGTACAGAGCTTAATGCCAAAATGTAACCTTGGAACACTATATTATCACTGGCCTTTGTCTTCCGCCTGTGGTATACGGATTGAATGGAACAAGAAAAAAAGTAGTTGGGAATCTTCTTGAAGCACCAGAGACTAAGCTCACATTTATAGTTTAAACTATTCATGTCAGATGTCATTTAGATTTTTGAAGAAACTAATAAGCTGAGGATTTGAATTTAATATTTCCAGATCGTTATTCTGCTTGTATTTGAATATCAAAATAGAATTCTAAGTGGAAAGAGCAGGAAGCACTTGTGAAGGTGAAGTAGTTTCAACGTTAAGAAAGTGACTGCTATTAATATCTTTCCATCAGATTGGAGACGTTCTACTATCTGTAGATGTAGTATTTTTACTAGCCCGTATAATGTGGTATAAACTTAGAAGACTAGAGATTTTCAGTTAGGCGGATTATCGAAATGCCACGGGTGTGATTCTCATAAACATGTGTACATTAACATTTGCAACACGCACACACACTTTCAAGGTTGTTGAGTGAAATACATCTGTACCAGGCTCCAACGGTGAGGAGGGAGGGGCGAGCAGTAAAAATGAATAAAACCTTCATTATGACTTACAAACCTTGGGAGAAGACAGTGCTTTAAGGTTGTGGACCCAGCTGATGTCTAAGTTTGTTTTGGTTCTCTAAGTATTTAATCACTTAGATTAACAAACACTGATGTTTAACCTCTTACCGCCAGGCAGGTTGTGTCCAGCGGGAGAATGATAATGGCAGTGTTTAACCACTTGGCTGCTAAGCATGAGCTCACCAGTCAAGTGGTTCTCCTGTGCTATGGACGCACTCAGTGCATCCTAGCACAGGAGGCAGCAAGCGGCTGGGATTCCATCTGATTGCTGTGCCCCCGGTGGAGGCTGACATCTTGGATGTCAGCCTGGCACTCCGGCGGGGACAATAGATGTCATTGCGCTAGCATCTCTTACAGGTACGCCCCCCCCCCCGCGAGTGCAGGGAAGGTGCCTGAAAGGGGGGGTAGTTTTGACCTCTCTTCCTCCCCTTCCGTAAGGGGCAGCGGTGAAAGTCAGGCACTGTTTGGAAGGGCACAGCCCTTGGCGTCATCATCATGCATAGCACGATGACGTCAGTTATGGAGTTAACTCTAGCTGCCACCAATGGTGGAGATGGGGTTAAAATAAACCCCCTATTTCCCAATCCATGGTAGCTAGGGGTTAAGGTTTGGTATCGTTGGATCGGTCAGAGCATGGCCTTTCCAACGATACCAAACATGACTAAAATAAACATTAAGGAAAATAAAAATGAATATAATTTTTTTTAAAAAAAAAAGTTTTGTTTTGTTAATGCAGCAATATTGTTCCCATTTCAATTATAATGTGAACAATGATGCTGCACTAACGATTTTTGTATGGGGTGCGTTTGTTAAAAAGCGTGTAATTTTCCCAAAAAAAAAAAAAAGTCTAGCAAGTCCCCATTTCTAATTTTAACAGCCGCTACTCAGAAAAATAACTGCAAATGCTCGCATGTTAAAATGTGATAAAACACATTACACGTTGTAAATTATTGAAAATTCTAATTTTTATTGCATTAGTATACGTCGTGTCTGTATGATATATTATGAATCTGCCGGAAAGAACAATATAATATTTATTTATAAAGGATTTTACGAGGAAGGATACATTGAGATTTCTCTCGTTTTCAAGTATGTCCTGGGTTCAAGAGCATTAAATATGTCTGGGTCATATAAAATTTATGTTGTACCTGCACCACCTAATGTGGAAAATGTAAATGATCGCTAGCACTATGGAGAACTGCAAACCACCACACAGTACAAATCTTAAAATAAAGTTCCTAGAAAAAGAAACCTATAAGTGCAGCACTCAAATGGCATAAATTACCTTTTCTATACACTCAACTAATCCTATATTCAATCAATATTGATCATATCACCTCTAAAAGAGACAATAAAATTTAATTTTAGTGCAACACTGGTTTTACAAAAAATTCTATCTAGAGAAAGGTGCAAAAAAAAACTCAGCCACCCTGGCTCTATTATGAAAGTAGATGGACTCTTTACGGCTGTCCTCAGCTCTTTCCCAAACAGTATGTCAGTGATGATTTCTTTAAAGGACAAATAGACATGGTGTAGGGCGAATAAACCACAACCATAAGCTACAAACCACCATAAATTACATATAGGTTCACTCACGTGGTTCTGAGCCTATGGGAGGCTCTCCTTATTCAGCATGGAGTCGTTGGGGTTTCGGTTGTACCACACAATTAGAAAACTGGTAGGCAGGCATTTAAAGAGTCCATCTACTTTCATGAGAGCCAGGGTGGCTCGGAGGTTTTTTTGCACCTTTCTCTAGATAGAAATTTTTGTAAAACAGTGTTGCACTAAAAAGAAATGTTATTGTGTCTGAGGTAATATGATCAATATTGATAGAATATAGGACTACTGTTGAGTGTATAGAAAAGGTAATTGTCAGTCAGTCACAGGGAGGGCACCTTGTGTTCGCCAAGGTGAGGCACTGGTGTACAGGAAAGCCCCAATATGCAGAGGATACAGGAGTAGAAAGGCTAGGCCAGAGACCCTGCACGGTATACAGCAGCCATATTCTGAAAGACCGGTCTTTAGAATAGCCGGATCTGCTCTAAAAGAATAATATAACAACGCCGTGCAGAGTCAAAGGACCTTCAGACGAGACAGACACATAAACGGTACAAACAAGGGAGTATCCAGATAGCGAAGTCAAGAGAAAAGCCAGAAAACAAAAACATATACCTTATACAGAGCGAGGGGTCCGGAACATCAGTCAGCCAAATGGGTCAAAACCAGACAGATAAAGGGGAAACACTTGAACTAATAACACTGGACATAAACTAGAACCTGGACAAACTATGACACAGAGACACAGACACAGACACACACACACACACTTTATATAGGGAGGTGATCAGCCCACATCACCACCAGGAGAGCTTAACGAGCAAACCACACTTAACCCCTGAGCTGCGACCCAGGGAAAGCAACACATAGAAACACATGGGAACTACAGACATAAAGAAAACAGAGGGCAGGGGGACAGGGCTGGAACATGGAAACGTGACAGTAATCTATGCCATTTGAGCGCTGCACTTATTGGTTTCTTTTTCTAATACAATAAAATAAGCCTTCAAAACACGTTTAAACATGATGAGCGAAACTGGTAAAAATGACCTCAGCACAGAGGCGTGAAATGGCTCAGCAGCAAAAGGGTTAACCTATTTAACTAAAATAAATTCTGATAGAGTCGTTTTACTAACATGACAAATTATTATTCTAGATATGAAGTCTTCATCTTGTTGCAAATATTAACAATTACAACTACCAGCAAGCATAGGAGTGTTTATATTTAAATGTCATGCTTTAAGTCTTACTGAAGGTGATTTAAATCATGATTTAAAGCAACTTGATTTAAATCAAATTCACCCTGCTCCAGAGTTAATCTAAATCAGTACCCGAAGTCATGTGGTAAACACCAGCCAAGGCTATGGAATTCACGTTATAAAAAGCAGAATTTTTCTGACAAAAATTGGATTTACAGATCCATAAGTGACACTTGCACTTTCAAAAATTTTCAAGACATTACTAAAGAGTACAGATTACTGTATGAACTGAAGACATGGGAAATATATTTGAGTGGATATCTTAAGAACAGGGCTCAAAATTTCAATTCCCAAGCTACTAGCCAGACCTTAAGAGTTACTCGCCACCAGTTGCCCCACCTACCCTGCCATAAACTCCGCCCCTAAACAAACCTATCTTATGAAGTTACACTGTTAAAAGATTTATTCAGAATAAAGTTACAAAAATAAACAACATTAATACCCAGGCATCAGAAACATGTATACCCAGTCACCAGACAAGTAGTATCATCCATTAAGTACAGACTCCTCTTCAACAGTTTATGGAACAAATTAATTTGGGGTTTATGCATCCAACATATCAAGGGGAACTTAATACTCTCTTTTCATTATTCATATGGCAGGTTATCAACAGAAGTGAGAAGACCCCAGAGTCAGGTTCCCTCCTTGGATGCTTAAACAGATAAACCATTAATATTCACGTGCGATACTTCCATCCCCATTTTTTTTCTTTTTTGCTCCTTGCGTATCACCTCTTTCTTTATAGATTTATTTTGCATAAACTCAAACGCCTACACCACCATTTTACGAATTATGGATCCTCACAGGAGTTGTAGTAGCGGCGCTGGTTCTGGCGTCAATTCCGGCGCAGCTTTTTACTTTCACTTTCAGTTTACAACAGGGGTGGGGAACATTTTTCTGTCAAGGGCCCCCTTTAATTCATTTCGCCCTCCTTTTATTTCATTTATTTTTCCAAATTTATTTCTCTCCGCCATTTATTTAATTTCTCTCCACCATTTATTTTATTTCATTTCTCCCCAGCATTTATTTCATTTCTTTCCAGCATTTATTTCATTTCTCTCCAGCATTTATTTCATTTCTTTCCAGCATTTATTTCATTTCTCTCCAGCATTTATTTCATTTCTCTCCCCATTTTATTCATTTCTCTCCCCATTTATTTCATTCCTGTCCCCACTCCATTTATTTCATTTCTCTCCAGCATTTATTTCATTTCTCTCCAGCACTTATTTCATTTCTCTCCCCACTTATTTCATTTCTGTCGCCCACTCCATTTAATTTCTCTCCCCATTTTATTCATTTCTGTCCCCCACTCCATTTATTTAATTTCTCTCCAGCATTTATTTCATTTCTCTCCAGCATTTATTTCATTTCTCGCTCCCTTTGTGGCACTCGGATTGATTTCCTCCCCTGCTGGCAGGACGTTCTCCATCCCTGGTATACGCACTGTAGCCGGCGTGAGCTCTATGGGGAAGGGAGAAAAGGCAATTGAGCGGTCAGCGCGCCAGAAATGACTCGGGCCATGAAAGCACGCTGACTGGCCCTGAGCACGTCGGCCGGGCTAAAAAAAAGCTGCCGCCGCCGGAATACACAGAGCAGGCAGTACGATATAATTTATCATGCTGCCTGCTTGTGAATTTCCACTTTTCCAAATTTTGAGGGTTGTTAAAGAACATCCATCCTATATATCAGTGGTTCCCAACTCTGTCCTCAAGTACCCCTTACAGGCCAAATTTGCCTGATATCTGAATCACCGCTCAGGTGATTAGATTTGCTGCTAAGTGATTCAGGCTGCTTTCACCCAAGGTAATTCTTAAAATCTGGAGTGTTAGGGGTAATTAAGGACAGGGTTCGGAACTACTGCTCTATATGATGGGTAGGGCATTATACCGAGCCATTCCTATCTTATAAAAGGGATCATGGTTTCTTTTGGAAAATGATACGGGTACTTTTGTAATACAAATACTTAATTGTTTTATTTTTGTGACCTTGGTTAATGGTTTCTTTTTCCTATCATCCTCAGAATTGCAGCCTGCAATCAAATCTCTGCAATACAGAACAGAAATACTATTAATGAGGAAACAGTCTATGGGACTAGAAACCGCTCCTTTGCAGACATAGAGTGATTTACAAATATACAGTATTGCTCAACTGCTTCTAAGTGTCATTTCTTTTAACAATTGCACAAAACATGGCATTTAAGGAACTCATGAATTTATATTTCCCCTTTTTGTATACATTAGTTATTATTAGATGGTTATTTCGATATGACCTTTACTAAAAGTAAATTAAAAGAAATTGCTCAATGTTTTCTATTTTTTAAATAAAAAAAACAACCTTTGCAACTGTGTGAAAATATAATTATTTCTATTAAGAGATGTCATGTGTTTAGTCTTTATGACTGCATTTAAAAACTTCTTTAGCTACTATTAATGTTTTACACTGCATAATATATGTAAAAACATAAAAGGCATTTCAAGCACGTACAACGGTTTCAAATCATCAAGTCCAAGTTAAGGCAACCCAATGTAGTCTGACCAGGAGGTGCTGTGTGGAGCTCCTGCCCTGACTGATCGTTTTCTGTCTGGCTGTATAGAAAAAGAAGTTCAGGGGATTACTACAGTAATGATCCCACCTTTTTTCGTGCCTTTAAAAATGACTCAATAAAAACGACAGATTCGAAAACAACTCTCAAATTAGACCACTTATGAATTCAACGCGTCGCAACACTTTCAGGAGCGTTTCCTGGAGCAATCGAAAACTTACAGGACCAGTCAAATGTAAGCATTTTCAATTTGGACATAAAAGGATTTAAAAACAAATAAAATAATTATAATTAATCAAAAACTTATTTAAGTGCCAACACATTCTGCAGTGCTGTACAATGGGTAACAAGACAATTTTACAATATGCAAAAAAGGCAAATCAATATTTAACAGATACAGGAAGAGATGAGGGCTCTATTCCTGTGGGAATTTCCAATCTATATGGGTGGAGGGGTGAGAAACAGGAGGGGAGGACTGCATTGATGGTAATGTAGAGAGAGATGAGGATGGTTATGGGTTGGTTGGTTGGTTGGATGTTTATTACGGAGTTAGGTAATAGGCTTCCTTAAACAGTAGTGTTGCGCAAAAACCAAGAGTTCCTCTGTCACACTTAATGACTGCACTCTTGATGAAGTCAACAGCTACACATACCTCGGCCTAGAAACAAACCGATCAGGAAGTTTCAAACCAGCCATAGAGGCCCTAAGAGACAAGGGGTGTAGAACCTTCTATGCCATCAGGAGAAAACTCTACAAGCTAAAACCGCCTGTAAGAGTCTGGCTTAAAATCTTTGATAGTGTCATCACTCCAATCCTCCTTTATGGCAGTGAAGTATGGGGCCCAATCACCTACCCTGACCAACCCAAATGGGACACCAGCCCAACAGAAATATTCCATCTGGAATTCTGCAAGCACCTCCTCCAAGTCCATCGGAGCACCTCTAACAACGCTTGCCGGGCAGAGCTGGGCAGACTCCCCTTACTTCTTGCAGTACAGAAGAGGGTGCTATCATACTGGGACCACCTAAACATCAGCAGCCTCAACTCATACCACCATAAAGCCCTACTGGCCAACAAGGACCACCCCAAACCATGTGGGCTGCAACAACTCATATCCAACCTGATCATCCAAAGCCCCCATGAATGCAACCTGACAAAATATCAAATGAAGGCCCTAATTAACGATTCCAGGGAAAACTATATCAGAGAATGGAGACATGATATAGCAAACTCTCAGAATCTCACAATTTACCAATCCTTACAAAGGGAATACAAACTGGCCCCATACCTGGAGGTACTACAAGACCCCAAGGACAGACAGATCCTGAGCCGGTACAGACTGAGCACCCACAGCCTGGAAATCGAATCAGGGCGGCATAGACAGACCTACAAGCCCAGAGAGAATAGACTGTGCCAGTGTTGTGACCAGGGGGCCCTGGAAGAGGAGGTCCACTTCCTCCTAGAGTGCCCCAAGTACTCAGCACTGAGGGAAACTCACTTCCAGAGACTCTCCGCTCTCATCCCGGACTTCACCTCTATAGAAGAGACGAGGAAACTCCACATCATACTGGGAGAAGAGGAGCCGGCGGTGAAAATATCTGACCAATATGTCACAGAATGTCACAGACTGAGAGGAACATGAGAGATCCCGGACTTATAAATCCCCAACACAGGCTTGCCCCCATCCCACTTCACATTATCCCTTACCCCTGATAATGTCCATGGACTTGCCCATTCCCCCCATATATGTCCCACTTAAAAATAAATAAAAAAATATTTCCCTTGTGTTTTGGAGGACGGTGTTTTATGAATAATATGACTATATATAAAACACTGACCTTGCTCCCAGCGTGGGAAATTAAAAGGTGAGTAATGGCAGTGGTATTGCTCATTTTATATGTGACAAATGGACAATGCCATCGCTTTGGAACTAAAAATAAATAATAATAAAAAATAATAATTGCTTTCTTTTCTTTTAGATATTGCATGGTTACGTTTTTGTTATCAATGCAAAGGCCAGACTCTGACCTGTCCAATGGCGTCTCACTTGACCTTGTGAGATGTAAAGATTAGTGAGCAGGGGTCCAAAGTCCCCTCCTCGTGCTCTTCGCTGCAGAGCGGCGGTTTAGGTTTCTGATGTAACGATTCGTAACAACAGATTGGGACATCATCTCCACACTTGTTGGTGACTTGATAAATGTGATGGTGAGTTAGTGGAGCATCATTGTTCACTTTATAGTTCAAAAGTGAAAAATATTGCTGTTAGAAAGAAAAAATTAAAAATAAATTAATAAATATTTCTTTATGTTACAAAAACCTGGACATGTTTGGTATCATTGGAAACGCCATGCTCTGGCCTTTCCAGTGATACCTCACATAAACCTAGCGGCTATGGAGTTGGAGATACAAGGGTCCAAATGCCCATCAATGCAGACATACAGGGTTATCCAAAGAGATTCGAAAAGTCACCGCACGTTCGGTGACTTTTCATTCTCTTCAATTCGGTTCCTTTTGCCGATTGCATTTCGGTGACCCTGCGGTGTATTCAGTAAGCACCACAGGGTCCCCGAATTGCAGGGAAAAGCTGCCGCAAACCTGACGAAAACTAACCGAATGCACGCTGAAAACAAGCAAAAACATCTGGATTAACCTTCGAAGAAGCCGAACAGGAGCCGAACAGGAGCCGAATCACACAGAGCCGAAGCAGCTGTGACGTAGAGGAGGCAGTGAATAAATTAGAAAAACCATTTGTATGAATCTCGGAAAAAGAAACGCTGTTTGCAAAGAAACTACTGAGCGAAAATGTCTGAAATTTTCACAGGAGGTCCAGGGAATGATAATAAAGAGGGCTGTTACAAAAAAAATAAGTAAACTGAAAAAAAGAAAAAAAAAAAAAATCAAAAAAAAAATCGGACTTTTAAAAAAAAAAATGAAAAATGCTTAAAGTATCCTAAAAAATCTATAAGTTAAGAGACTTTTTGCTGCAGAATTTTATAATGAACGGTTTATTAGATATTGAATTAAAACGGGAATATTTTTAACATTGAAGCCTATGGGATTCTCCTGAATAAACCTGTCGAATGAAACCACCGAATGGCAGGGCATTTCGGGAACCTTTCACTGCTGGTTTGTGTTCTCTGAATAGCCGAAGCAGTGCTTTTTCATGGGGATTTCACTGCCCTCGAACAGGGACCGAACAGGCACCGTATGTGCAGGCAATTCGCCAGGATTTGGCGAATTGCCTGCTCTCTGGATAGCCGAATGGCCAGGAAAGGTAACCGAACGCTGATTTTCAGCATTCGGTTACCTTTCTCAAGCAATTCGGATCTCTTTGGATAACCCTGATAGTTATCTTTTCTCTGGGCCTATTCTGGGGCATGGGCCTGGAGCTGCTGCTCCATCAGCCCCTATGTTAATCCGGCACAAATGAATAGAGAAAGAGATAAAAGCATAGCGGAATTAAATAAAGAACTTATTAATTTATCCAAAATTAATAAATTGCAGCCCACAGCCGTGACTACAATAAAAATTGAGGAAATTAACAATAAAATTAACGAAGCCCTGCTAAATAGAAAACTCAGGACTACAACCTACTATAAAGGAAATAAAGCGGATAGCCTGCTAACGCAGAAGCTTATGGGTAAAAGAAAAGCTAATCATATAACAAAATTATCTTTGGGAGACAAATGGGTTCTACAACCAGAGAAAATTAGTAATGCCTTTAGATCTTATTATCAACAGTTGTATAATCTGTAGAGTAACGCAACCAAGAGAGATCTAAAGGATTTCTTCTTGAATAAAAAGATGCCTAAACTGTCAGAGGAACAACTGAGGAGTTTAAATAAACCTTTCTCACTGGAAGAAATATCTAATCATATTAGAGATCTTAAAAAATCACCAGGACCAGATGGCTTAGATGCTTAATTCTACAAAACTTTCAACGACGCATTATCGTGTAAGATGAAAGACGCTTTCAATGATTGTGTCCAAAAGAAAACACTACCAGAAGATCTTTTAAGAGGGAAATATGTAACATCTTAAAACCAGGAAAACCCGCAGATGACATTTCAAGTTATAGACCAATTACCCTATTAAATGTTGATGTCAAAATTTACGCAGCGGTAATATCAAGTAGATTAAAACAAGTGATAGGCGATTTAGTGCACAGGGATCGGTTGGGATTTATACCAGAAAGATCTTTGGTAGATCATATAAGAACTATAATGAATGTGTTGGATGATGCTGGTAGTGAGAGGTATCCCTTGCTGATCCTGTCACTGGATGCTGAGAAGGCCTTCGACAGGGTCAGCTGGGATTTCATTGGAGGGACATTAACGGCCTTTGGATTCAGGGATGAAATATCAGATGCTATTATGGCACTCTATACAGTCCCTTCAGGTAGGGTTGTAGGTAGTGGGTTAAATTCAAAATGGTTTTGTCACGTTCCATGCTGGCATACCTGTCTTCCTGCCCTCTGTATTTGTATATTGTGTTTTTTCCCTTGTGTTTCTGTTGCTGCCAATTCCTGGGTGGCCTCCCAGGGGTTAATTGGTGTTCTGTGTGCTGCTCACCTGTTTACCCTTGCCTTGATTCCCCTGACTATATTAGAGCAATGTACCTATAGGACATGGCTGGGTAATTTTTCCTTTGCCTGGTCTCCTTGCGTCCTGTGTCCTGAGAGCTCCTTGCTGTGTTCCTGATATTCTCCGTTTGTTCATCCTTGTTCAGTTTTTGCCTCTAATATTTCTGTTCCAGTTTATGTCAGTTCCTTCTGTGTATTTAGTTCTGTCTATTGCTGTATTTTGTTTTGCGGTTTATGTTCCATTCAGATTCCCCGGTTACTGATTTTGGCTTGGCTGACTTCCCTTCTGGTTCTGATTCCTGTATCCTATATGATGCACTTTCTCTGGTTATGACCTTTGGCTTTCCTGTATGTGACTCCTCTATATTATATTCCTTGTCAGTACCATTTCCAAGAAACCCTGTCATCTGCATACAACAAAAGACTCTGTACGGCTTCAAGGTAATACTTTCCTTTAGATTAGATCCAGCTATCCTAAAGACCGGCCTTTCAGTGCAGGGAATCTTTGGTATTGCCATACAGAGGTCTTTAGTTAACCCTGTGTTGCTTTCACCTGCCCTTGCAGTTTACAGTGCATCTCTGCATATAGAGGCTTCTCTCAGGAACCTTGACCTCACCTTCCTGCGAGTTATATTCATAGGGTTATATATTTACAGACCGACCACTTCCAAGGATTGGAGGGCAAGTATAGGGTGGTGCGTGCCTGGTGGTAGTGCCACCGTGACAGGTTTGTGTTATGATGTAAAAATCCTGGTTCTCCTGTTGTCTGGAATTATCTCAACCATTAGCTCTCATATACTTCCTTGTATCCGGCCGGGCCTTTGCTGATCAGAGTTGTAGAGACTAGGGTTGCACCGATACCGATACTAGTATCGATATCGGTGCCGATACCGGGTACTGCAGGAGTACTTGGTACTCGTGCAGTACCCCTGATATTTTTTTCGATACCGGAAGCCGGCATTGAGCCGGCTTGCCGGTATCCGAGGGGCTGCGGCGGCTGTCCGAATGCTCTATCGGCATTCGGACAGCCGCCCCTGGAGCTCTGCGATACTTACCTTCCTTCAGCGCCGCCGAGAATGTCTTCGCGCGCGCGCGCTGGTTGGAAGGACCCCAGCCGCGACCACGTGGGACCATGTGATCACGGCTGGGGTCCTTCCAACCAGCGCACGCGCGGAAACTTTCCCGGCGTCGCTGAAGGAAGGTAAGTATAAACAAAGTGAGCAGCTGCAGGGCCTGTCCGAATGCCGATAGAGCATTCAGACAGGCCCAGCAGCTGCTCTCCGCTCATACTTACCTTCCTTCAGCGACGCCGGGAAAGTTTCGCCGCGTGCGCTGGTTGGAAGGACCCCAGCCGTGATCACATGGTCCCACGTGGTCGCGGCTGGGGTCCTTCCAACCAGCGCGCGCGCGCGCGCGAAGACTTTCCCGGCGTCGCTGAAGGAAGGTAAGTATGAGCGGAGCGGAGGGGGGGGCATATCCATGAGCAATGGGGCAATATCCATGAGCAATGGGGCAATATCCATGAGCAATGGGGCAATATCCATGAGCAATGGGGCATATCCATGAGCAATGGGGCATATCCATGAGCAGGGGGGCATATCCATGAGCAGGGGGGCATATCCATGAGCAGGGGGGCATATCCATGAGCAAGGGGGCAATATCCATGAGCAATGGGGCAATATCCATGAGCAATGGGGCAATATCCATGAGCAATGGGGCATATCCATGAGCAATGGGGCATATCCATCAGCAAGGGGGCAATATCCATGAGCAATGGGGCATATCCATGAGCAGGGGGGCATATCCATGAGCAAGGGGGCAATATCCATGAGCAAGGGGGCAATATCCATGAGCAATGGGGCATATCCATGAGCAAGGGGGCATATCCATGAGCAAGGGGGCATATCCATGAGCAAGGGGGCATATCCATGAGCAAGGGGGCAATATCCATGAGCAATGGGGCATATCATGAGCAATGGGGCATATCCATGAGCTGGGGGGCATATCCATGAGCTGGGGGGCATATCCATGAGCTGGGGGGGCAATTATCCATGAGCTGGGGGGCATATCCATGAGCTGGGGGGGCAATTATCCATGAGCAGGGGGCATATCTATGAGACCTGGGGGCTTTATAGGAGGTCTGTTCTTATTGGAAAGCGTCACATGGCATAAAATAAAAGTATCGGTAATTGGTATCGGTGAGTACTTGAACAAAAGTATCGGTACTCGTACTCGGTCTTAAAAAAGTGGTATCGGTGCATCCCTAGTAGAGACCATATTCAAGGTATACATTGATTATATTTGAGAAATTAATTGAGGACAAAATGCCGATGTTCACATCTTTACTGCAATCAAATATCTGCCGGATTCACCATTTTCACATAGCTAAATACAGGATATACACGTCAGACTTAAGAAACTGCCCCTCCAATACAATTGGCCAAGCTTTAGGCGCATTTTCCAAATTGTCTCAGACAATGAACTTAGATAGAAATGTTATTTCAGTTAACCCTAGACAGTGAGGCGCCTTACAACATCTGTTTAAACTTTATCAATGTTCAGGTCTTACATCAAAGAGGGCTTTTACCAGCAACTTGAGAGTCTTTGGGTCATAAGGTCACATGTGGTTTTCTTTAACTCTCCAGCCCTACTGACTGACAGCTGAAAGATTAATGATCCTTCACAAACTGAACAGGCTGTGATATTCTGTCTAATTAAAAATTGTATTAAAACTAGTTTGATATTCCATTAAAATATTACAGATATTAAAATACTCCTCAACAGTTTGCAATAAAAAACGGGACCAGACAAGGGTGCCCTCTCTCACCATTACTGTATGTGTTAACTATTGAAATCTTGGCGGAAGATATTAGGAACAATGGTAAGATTAAAGGGGCAGGATTAAATAAAGATATTAAAATAAAACTGTATGCAGATGACGTCATTCTTTTGATGAAGGATCCGATAGAATCCCTTGTAGAATTAATGAAGGTAATAGAGGGATATAGTATAGTCTCTAACTATGAACTAAATGTTAAAACGTCCGAAGCTCTAACATTAAATATGAACCAAGAAGAGACAGTCAATATGGCCAAGGAATTAGATTTTGTGTGGGCAAAACATTTTATAACATACCTGTGGATCAGGTTAACATCAAAAGTAAATAGTTTGCTTGAAACAAACATACTGATGTTCATTAAAGATATTAATACTAAATTAAACTCATGGAGAAACTATGCTATATCCTGGTTAGGCAGGATCAATACTGTTAAGTCATATGTATTGCCCAAATTAACATATATATTAAGATTGATACCCATTAAGTTACCATTGAGCTGGTGTCAAATGATTCAATCTGCAATTTCAAAGTTTATCTGGGAGAGAAAGCCCCCTAGAATAAAACAAGCCTGGCTTTGCAGGAAAAGGAAAAAAGGAGGGCTAGGGGTCCCAATTATAAGGGACTATGCCCAGACCTATCTTCTATTTCATGCTTGTAATTCTATGGCTCTTGAGTCAAGAAGGGAAAGGTGGTACAATCTGGAACTCACTAAAATTACCCATTATAAGGACTTAGATTCTATTTTTTGGCTTAAGGAACCAGAGTCTAGAGCATTGATTAGAAAAATGGAAATTACTTCTTTTAAAATGGTACGCATTTAAAAAAAAAATTCTAAATTAGGAAACAGGGTCCTTCCTATTGTTTCCATGACTGTGCTGAACGATCTCAGATTCATTTTCAGCTAATAATTGGGTTAATAAAGGCATTGCATATATAGATAACTTATTATACAAAAACAAAATGAAAAACTTTCAATTGTTAAGAGATGAATACAGAATAGCTGATAGTGAAATATTTAACTATTTAAGATTAAGATCGTTTGTGGATAAACATACTACCAGTATAAGAGCAGATTCAATAGGGAGGCTGTTAAAATATGCGAAGGCGAAAGGACTGGCTACAAAGTGCCATAACACTATTGTGGAATGTAGTAAAGAGACCATACCGACCACCTTAAACGTAGATATTAAGATCAATAAAAGTGATTGGTATCGATCATCAGTAGAGGTGTTTCAGTATATCCGCTGCTTAAATATATGTGAACTTCACTATAAATTACTGAATAGATGGTCACATATACAACCTGATATGGCGCAAGTTAATGCTTATAGGAGTATTCTGGTGTCTCTTAACGTTAGAGACACCAGGATACTCCTATAAGCATTAACTTGCGCCATATCAGGTTGTATATGCAAATGTTTCTGGTTTGGGGAAAACCACTGGTTCTGATATTGGCTGTGGAGCGATCTGGTGGTGGAGACGGTTGAGTGGCGCTACACTGTAATCCAAACAATACTGAATAGATGGTATTTAGTCCCAAAAAAACTTGCCAAGACGTATGGTAACGCGCAGGCAAACTGTTGGAGATGTGGCAAGGATAACGCAGATTTTCTGCATATATGGTGGTCTTGTCTAGTGATACAGCCTGTTTGGCATAACTGTATCCATAATTTGAAAACTCTTGTGGGCATTACCATCATATCACACCCGCTGCCGCCCTTCTGCATATCAATCTTCCTAATGTTCCCATCCGGACAAGAAAATTTATAATTCACTATCTAATGGCCATAAAACTATCAATTGCTAGAAATTGGAAATTGGTGAACACTCCTAGGGCACAATCACACTCTTCGCGCAAAAATGTGCACGTACGCAAAAACGCATTAATGCGAGGGGCAAAACCCTTCGCGCTGAACGTCGTATTACAACGTTCGCGCATACGATGTGCGTTAACGTCTAACCCGAGTGACCCTACGCAAACTCTGCGCGAACACAAGTTTGTGCACGCATCCCATACTTAACATTGTGAGCGCAAATGCGTTCGGGCGCTAGTACGCGGATGGTATTATAATCATCAGTAGTGGGGAAATTAATGGAAACCATGTTAAAGGAAAGGATTGTTGAACATCTAAAAACACATAGATTACAGGATCAGAAACAACATGGGTTTACCTCAGGGAGATCATGCCAAGCTAATCTTATTGATTTTTTTGATTGGGTAACAAAAATAATAGACACAGGTGGTGCAGTAGACATTGCTTATTTAGATTTCAGTAAGGCTTTTGATACTGTTCCGCATAGAAGGCTTATCAATAAATTGCAATCTTTGAGCTTGGATTCCAATATTGTTGAATGGATTAGGCAGTGGCTGAGTGACAGGCAACAGAGGGTTGTGGTAAATGGAGTTTATTCGGCACAAGGTCTTGTTACCAGTGTGGTACCTCAGGGGTCAGTATTTGGACCCATTCTCTTTAATATTTTTATTAGTGATATTGCAGAAGGTATTAATGGAAAAGTATGTCTTTTTGCTGATGACACAAAGATTTGCAACAGGGTTGACGTTCCTGGAGGGATCAGCCAAATGACAAATGATTTAGGTAAACTAAAAAAGTGGTCGGAGCTGTGGCAATTGAGTTTTAATGTGGATAAGTGCAAGATAATGCACCTGGGACGTAAAAACCCAAGGGCTGAATATAGAATATTTGATACAGTCCTAACCTCAACATCTGAGGAAAGGGATTTAGGGGTCATTATTTCAGAGGATCTAAGGGTAAGTAGTCAATGTAATAGAGCAGCAGGAAATGCTAGCAGAATGTTTGGTTGTGTAGGGAGAGGTATTAGCAGTAGGAAAAGGGAAGTGCTCATGCCACTGTACAGAGCACTGGTGAGACCTCACTTGGAGTACTGTGTGCAGTACTGGAGACCGTATCTCCAGAAGGATATAGACATCTTAGAGAGAGTTCAGAGAAGGGCTACTAAAATGGTGTACGGCTTGAAGGAGAAAAGTTACCAGGAAAGGCTTAATGATCTTAACATGTACAGCTTGGAAAAAAGACGAGACAGAGGAGATATGATAGAAACATTTAAATACGTAAAGGTAATCCACAAGGTAGAGGAAGGGAGTATATTTAAAAGGAAACAAAATAGCAAAACAAGAGGACATAGTCTTAGATTAGAGGGGCAAAGGTTTAAAAGTAACATCAGGAAGCATTATTTTACTGAGAGGGTGGTAGATACATGGAACAGTCTTCCAGTTGAAGTGGTAGAGGCCAAAACAGTAATTGAATTTAAGCAAGCATGGGATAGGCATAAGGCTATCCTAAACAAAAGATAAATCCAAGTAAAGTATCCATGTAATTGGGCAGACTAGATGGGCCGAAAGGTTCTTATCTGCCGACATTTTTCTATGTTTCTATGTTTCTATAATCGATGCGCAACTTTTTACGAACGAAGTTTGCGCTCATAATTTTAACGTCTTTTAAAAGTTGGTGGTAACTGCAAATCTGAACGGTCTGGCCAAAACAAAATACACCAGCACGAAAAAAAAAATACAGCAAAGTGTAGTTACACATTCTACACATACCCAAACAATAAAATAGAGAGGTTGTGCGTGTTTTTATTATTGCTGCAGCATATATACTCAGATTGATTTTGGCAGGCGCAAAAACTGAACGGGAGACAATTGTGGTTCTTAATTCTGATTGGCTGAATCGCGTGAAAAAACAGTCTGCACACGGATTTCTGCGCGCAACGTTAATACGCGCACGTTTTTGAGCGTCTTTTTTCCACGCGATATTTTTTGACGGATGAAAAAATGCGCTCGGATCGTAATACCAGCGTTAATTTACGCGCGTTAATGTTTAACGCTGCACGCAAAAAAAAATCTGCTGCGCGTACGAATTTGCACACAGAATGTAATAGAGCCCGTAATTGGTAACATAGAAAAACACAACTATTATTTCAATGTAAAATGGAGAGAGGTATTAGTGCACAATATCTATCTAACCGTAGAGATATAGCTTATTGGAAAGAGAGGATTGACATAGTGGAAGATAAAGCTTTAATAACTTTTTAATTCCAAGACTGGCGGTACGGATATTATTAAGAATAGCACATTTTATCACCATTAGATTTTGCTACGAACAGATATGCACGTATTTTTGGGATTATGGGTGCAGGTGTTTACGATATGCACATAGAAATGTTTGTGTTTTTTGTTTTTGTTTTTCTTTCCTTTTTATGACAATAAAGCTGGTAAACACCATGAGGCATATAGGGATAGTTAGGTCAGGCAGTAGGGAATGGAGAAACCTGGGGAGAAGGGAATCTTTAAGTTGAGAGGCCGATAAAGAAGTAGAATGATTTTGGGGAGAAATGGGAAGAAAAAAACCCACAAAAAAACGCTAAAGTCTGGGAATACCAGGAAGAGATGACGGTTTTACGTACCATAGTTAGGGCCATATTACATAGTTGGTGCTAACTTAAACAGAGCTAATTTTTACCGCTTTCGCTCATCATGTTTAAACGCGATTTTGAAGCCACATTTTGTTAAATGACCGATATGTTAGATATCGTTCTTTCCGGCAGACTCCGCAGATTCATAATATATCATTTTTATATGTATACATCCTGTCCTGGCTGTATATTATGAAAAAAATGCAATAAAAATTGAATTTTTAATCATCTGCAGTGTGTAAAATGTTGTTTTTTTCACATTTTAGCACATGAGCGTTTGCGGTTATGCTTTCTATGGGGTGCGCTTGTACAAAAATTTGAAATGGGGACTTGTTACATTTTGTGGGGAGAATTACGTGATTTATAGCAAACGCAACCCATAGAAAAAAATCATTAGTGCATCATCGTTCACATTATAATTGCAATGTGAACAATATTGCTGCATTAATAAAAATAACACACAAAAAAAATACATGGTTTTCTTTTCTTTTTTCTTTTTTTTACTTTATACCTGGTCATGTTGGGTATCATTCGAAAGGCCATGCTCAGGCCTTTCGATTGACACCCTCCATGACCCACTAGATGCCTGGAGATATCGGGGTTCAAATGAACCCCCTATCTCCACCAGGGGATTGGCCTGGGCAATATATATACGCATGATGTGAGCTGGCCTGGGCAATATATATTTATACGCATGATGAAAATTTGCAAAGGATAAGGCACGCAAAGTGAAATTTTGATGTGTCTGACAACTCTTATTTTTTTTTTTTCGTTCATTTATATTTGTTCAATACAGTTAATTTTAATTTGTTTAATAGAGTAAATTTAAAATGGTTTAATACAGTTTATTTATATTTATTTTACCTTTACTATTGGTGCTTTTCAAACTTTATTCTTAAGTAAAAAGAAATTTAGCAGTTTCATGTTGTGTCGTTTTTTTTTTTGGGGGGTGCAAGTAGCTGGTCTTGCCTAGGGCGCAAAATAGTCTAGCACCGGCCCTGACCGCATGGTCCACCCCTGCACTTTTCCACAATACCACAGAGGGGTTACTGTATGATGGCACTTGCTGGCCTGGCACCAAAGGCACAATATTTGGCTGCACTGCCACTGACGCCTGTATCAGATTCATATCCTCAGAGGGGTGAGACTGTGTGACCAGTGGCGTAGCGTGGGTTGTCAGCGCCCGGGGCCAGCCAAGAATTGTGTGCCGCCCCCCCCCCAACCTGTGGACACGTTATCGATATTGCCCCAGCTCACACATGGATTTGCCCCAGCCAGCTCACACATGAATATTGCCCCAGCTCACACATGGATATTGCCCCAGCTCACACATGGATTTGCCCCAGCTCACACATGGATTTGCCCCAGCTCACACATGGATTTGCCCCAGCTCATGGATTTGTTCCAGCTCACACATTTGTCCCAGCACCTCATGGATTTGCCCCAGCACATGGATTTGCCCCAGCACATGGATATGCCCCAGCTCATGGATTTGCCCCAGCTCATGGATTTGCCCCAGCACATGGATATGCCCCAGCACATGGATATGCCCCAGCTCATGGATATACCCCAGCTCATGGATTTGCCCCAGCTCATGGATTTGCCCCAGCACATGGATTTGCCCCAGCACATGGATATGCCCCAGCTCATGGATTTGCCCCAGCACATGGATTTGCCCCAGCTCATGGATTTGCCCCAGCTCATGGATATGCCCCAGCTCTCACCTGGATATTGCCCCAGCTCCCGGGCAGCGGGAGTGCCTGCCCGCCCTGGTCCTGAACAGCGTGCGAGTCCGTCCTGTTGAAGGGGAGGCGGCTGCGTGCGTGCGCAGGTCACGCGGTCCGGCCAGTCAGGTGGTACAGAGACTCAGTACCCAGTGGCGTAGCGTGGGGGGGGCAGGGGGGGGCCGTGGCCCCGGGCGCAGTTTTGTTAGGGGCATATAATTTCTTTTGAAATTATGCGCCCCTAAAACTTGTGGCCCGACTGACCCGCCGGGCCCTCGGGCGCCGCCCAAGGGCCCGCGGGTTGAGGGGACCCAGATGCCGGGCAGCGGGAGTGCCTGCCTGGTCCTAAACAGTGAGTCTGTCCTGTTGAAGGGGAGGCGGCTGCGTGCAGGCGCAGGTCACGTGGTCCGTCTAATCAGGTGGTACTGAGTCTCTGTACCACCTGACTGGCCGGACCGCGTGACCTGCGCACGCACGCAGCCGCCTCCCCTTCAACAGGACGGACTCGCACGCTGTTCAGGACCAGGGCGGGCAGGCACTCCCGCTGCCCGGGAGCTGGGGCAATATCCAAGTGAGAGCTGGGGCATATCCATGAGCTGGGGCAAATCCATGAGCTGGGGCAAATCCATGTGCTGAGGCAAATCCATGTGCTGGGGCAAATAAATGAGCTGGGGCATATCCATGTGCTGGGGCAAATCCATGTGCTGGGGCAAATCCATGAGCTGGGGCAATTCCATGAGCTGGGGCATATCCATGAGCTGGGGCAAATCCATGAGCTGGGGCAAATCCATGAGCTGGGGCATATCCATGTGCTGGGGCAAATCCATGTGCTGGGGCAAATCCATGAGGTGCTGGGACAAATGTGTGAGCTGGGACAAATCCATGAGCTGGGGCAAATCCATGAGCTGGGGCAAATCCATGTGTGAGCTGGGGCAAATCCATGTGTGAGCTGGGGCAAATCCATGTGTGAGCTGGGGCAATATCCATGTGTGAGCTGGGGCAATATTCCATGTGTGAGCTGGGGCAATATCCATGTGTGAGCTGGGGCAATATCCATGTGTGAGCTGGGGCAATATTCATGTGTGAGCTGGGGCAATATTCATGTGTGAGCTGGCTGGGGCAAATCCATGTGTGAGCTGGCTGGGGCAAATCCATGTGTGAGCTGGCTGGGGCAAATCCATGTGTGAGCTGGCTGGGGCAAATCCATGTGTGAGCTGGGGCAATATCGATAACGTGTCCACAGGTTGGGGGGGGCGGCGCACAATTCTTGACTGGCCCCGGGCGCTGACAACCCACGCTACGCCACTGTCAGTACCACCTGATTAGACGGACCACGTGACCTGCGCCTGCACGCAGCCGCCTCCCCTTCAACAGGACGGACTCACTGTTTAGGACCAGGCAGGCACTCCCGCTGCCCGGCATCTGGGTCCCCTCAACCCGCGGGCCCTTGGGCGGCGCCCGAGGGCCCGGTGGGTCAGTCGGGCCACAAGTTTTAGGGGCGCATAATTTCAAAAGAAATTATGCGCCCCTAACAAAACTGCGCCCGGGGCCACGGCCCCCCTGCCCCCCCCACGCTACGCCACTGTGTGTGACGGCACTGTTGCCGACGCTAAAGGCCCAATTTTAGGCTAGGGTCAAACGAACGCATTTTTCGCAGCGAACGTCATAAAGTGCGTCCGAACGCATTGAGGTGTTTTTTCACGGAAAGCGCTTAAACGGTCATACGATGCACATTTTTGTGCGTGATTTTTTACGGATCCAAACCAGGAAACTTTGGGTTTCTGGACGTTATGTTGGCCGGACATGAGCAGCGTCTGACGTCTCCTAATCACGCGCACACACCGCTATGCGGCTGCAGCGCACTCTGTACGTCAGTACTAGCGGTTCAGCGTTCTCTAAAAATGCGTTCATTTTCCACTTTGCGTTGCGCGGCCGGACTTTCGTGCGGCCGGACTTCGTATATTGTCCGTCATTGCGTGTCATTTGCTGCTAGTGCGGCCAAGATTAAGTGCGCCTAAACGCACGTTAAAAGTGCGCTAGTCTGACCCCAGCCTTAAAGCACCTATTGTTACTTTCATCCAAAGCCTGCATAAATTTCACAATAATTTAGCCAAAAAAAAATCACTAAACTTTTTCTGCGTGTCCGGAAATGTCTCCTCTTTTCATACAGACTGCCGCCCCAAGCAGTTGTTCATGGGTAGATTAAAGGAAAAGCATTTACCGTCATTTGAAATGTAATTTTTTTTATTTTTAAGTGTTTCTATACATTCTAGAAATCCGCCACTTCACGGGCAGGTTATGGGGACCTCCTAGGCACGATATTTGAAGGAATTTTTCGTTTTTATTTTTAACCCTTAATTCTTGGAAAACTCACTGTCCCTTTAAAAACGTTTTTTTTTTTTTTACTTTTTGTCCTTGTTTCCTGTCCCCCAGGGCACTACCCGGACCCCCATACACCTTTTATGGCAAATATCTAGCATATATGCCCTCTTGGAGGGCACTCTAAAAACCGAATTTTCAGCCCCATTGACTTGTATTGAGTTCGAGTTCGGGTTCGGATTCGAACATTTGGAAAGTTCGGGTTCGAATACGAACCGAACTCGGGCGTGTTTGCCTTATCCCTAATTGTTAATACCGGCTCCAGAGAAGAAGAACAAGTTATGTTGGAGTATCTCATTTTTCTACTTCTACATGTGAAGTAATGACTCCAATGCAAACTATAGGAGTGGCAATTTACAGACAGCTGCTGAAAAATCTGGCCACAAGCAGAGCTTGCAGCTCGGTTGTACTGTTGGCATGAGCTGTTAGACATACCGGCTCCAGTCTTCACCTTATGGGCCCCGCCATAGGCTTAATGTTATAGTTGCGATCTAGACCACCATCTTCATAGACCTTAAAGGGACACTAGCACCAAAAAATGACATGTTCTCAATTTGTTTATTTTATGTTGCTCATATCTTACATGTGCTTTGTTTAGTTAAGAAAATATTTTACTCTATATGTGTCACTGGGTGCAATAATTTTGTGATCTTTTGTGTTGTCAACTGCTCCCTAGCATCTTTACATCACTTGCACCTCCCCATGTGGCTTTGGCCATAGAATGGAATGACTGGGCCAATCACTGACTCACATCATTGTATTGTGAGGGTGAATTCAAAGGAAATCACAAGGGGTTAGATTAAAATTGTTTAAACTCCATCTCATCTCATTCAGTTGCCAGCTCTTATCTCAGGTAGCCTGGATCACAATAGCCTTATCTAAACATTCACTCCTCCACTCCACTGACTGTTAAATAAATACTGTATAAAAAAATACACAGCAGTAAAGTAAAACATTTGCACAGATATTGGAAAATGTTGCATCATGGCGGGGGGTTCACAAAATGGAAACAGGAGATAAAAAAAAACAAAGTTTATTTTTCCTTTTTACATGCAATTACTTTAACCCCTTAGGCTAAGGTCAGACGAAAGCAGTTTTAACTTGCGTTTAACCGCACTAAATCACGGCCGTGCTAGCAGCAAATGACGTCCAATGCCGGGCTGCATATGAAGAACGGCCGGACAAAAGTGCGGCCGCGCAACGCAAGTGGCAAACAAACGCATTTTTTCGAGAAGGTCAAACCGCTAGTACTGACGTACAGAGTGCGCTGCGTCCGCATAGCGGCGTGTTTGCGTGATTGGGAGACGTCAGACGCTGCACACGTCCGGCCAACATAACGTCCAGACCCAAAAGGGTTTTATTGATGATCCGTACAAAATCACGGACGAAAATGCGCATCGTATGACCGCTATCGCGTATTCCATGAAAAAATACGTCCATTCGTTCGAACGCACTTTTTCACGGACAACGCGAAAAATGCGTTAGTCTGACCCTAGCCTTAAGGACGGGAGCAATTTTCAAACTTCGGCGGTGTTTGGGAAGTAGAAGTTTGCGGAGCTCATTTTGACCATTTTTAAATGCGGTTTTAAGTCACGTATTATTATACCACCCAGACAAATTATATATTGTTCTTTCCGACAGACTCGGCAGATTAATAATATATCATTATTATATGTATACATCATGCCCTGTCAGAATGCTATAACAAAAAATGTAAACAAATGTGAATTCAATAAAATTTCAATCATCCACAGTGAGTAAAGTATTTTTTTTTTCGCATTTTATTACCCTGGCCTTTGCGGTTATATTCTATGGGGTAGACTTATTAAAATAATTTAGTGAGTAATAATGTGAGTATTTTGCTATATCCACAGCACGTTTGGTGATGCTGTCTGTTCGTCACTTTGTTTTTTTCTTATCACTGTGAACACAAAACCCTGTTCTGCTTTGCTTTCCTAATGTCCCTCATTTTAGGGGTTCCTCCATATATTCAGGATGTGCAGGTGTCTTTTTAGGGGTTCCTCCATATATTCAGGGTGTGTGGGTGACTTTTTAGGGGCTCCTCCACATATTCAGGGTGTGCGGGTTTCTTTTTAGGGCTCCCCATATATTTAGGGTGTGCGGGTGTCTTTTTAGGGGTTGCTCCATATATTCAGGGTGTTTTTTATTAAAAGAAATTTTTTTATTGAGAGATTGTCAGTACACAACTGTCTTCAGAGAGAAATTATCTCACAAGTTGTTTGTTCTCCCAATTTTCCCCAATAAACTACATCTCAAAACAAAGAAGAAAGAGAAAGAGGGAGAAGACGAGAAAGAGGGAAAGAAGAAGGATGAGACCACCAGGGATACCAGGCCGTAGCGCCGTAAGGCAACAATTATTTTACCACGTCATGCAGGTACATCGGTCAATTGCGGGAGCGACAGACGGGGTTCAGTGTTGCGCGATATATATCTTATGAATGTCCCAGATCGTCCAAGGATCCAACCTTGAAGGCCTCGGTGCGCTGGAATTTGAAGAGACAGCGTCGAAGTGTCTATATTGGCCCAGCAACTGGGTAATTTGCCTACAAGTTGGAATCTTGTCTGACCTCCAGTTTCGGGCCAGGAGGAGCATAGTTGTAGATACTATAATAAAGAGCATTTTGAGCTGTATCCGGGGGAGGTGTATTATTCCAAGCAACAACACTTCTGGCGAATACGGGATGGAGCGTCCAAGCGTCCGTGGCTAGTAACAAAATATCTTTCCACAATGGGTCACCATCGAGCATGTCCACCATATGTGACCCGGCGTGCCCGCCTCCGTCAAGCACCTCCAGCAGAGGTCAGAGGCTTGAGCTGTAATCTTGTGCACTTTATTCGGTGTGAGGTACCAGCAGTACATCAGTTTCCTTTGTGTTTCCAGAAGTGTGGAGCACTTTGAGGCACCCTCCGCGAATCGGTGTGCTTGTGCCCATTGTGTGGGCGTGAACTGAATCTTAAACCCCCTTTCCCATGTTTTTTGGAATGTCCAAGATGTGGCTTTGGTTGGAGTGTTCAACAAGCGGTAAAACAACGATATAGATTTAGATGCGGAGTGTGGGTCCAGGCAGAACAATTCAGTGTCTGCGAGGAGTGGTAAATGTGCACTAAGTCCGGCGTATACCCCCTCTTGATTTCATATAAGAGTGCAGTTGCATATACGACAGATACATTGAGTTCGGCAGTTTGTATTTTTGTTGGAGGGCCTGGAAGGGCAGGATGGCGTGCGGTTCGAATAAGTGATGAAGGTGCGTCACCCCGTGGAGGGACCAAGGTCGTGATCGAAAATAAGGCAGCAAGTACGACATAGATGCAAGCGGAGTTGCCATCAATAGCGGGGTATGATTAGTGATGCGGCAGAGATGCTGTTCCCATTTCTTTCATGTGGTGGATGGTGGAGGAGAGCGCCCCGGGCATACGGGGTCTGTGTTTTGGGGAGATCCACAGTAAGGAGCCCATATCATGGCCAGCGGTGTAAGTTTGTTCAATAGATATCCATTGGGGTAACGGTCTGATATGAAACAATTCCGTCAGGGAAGCTAAGCATGTGGCCCAATAGTATTTATGAATGTGGGTTACGTTCAATCCTCCATCTCTGTGTCTAAAATATAGCAAGTTTCTGGGCACGCTCGGGTGTTTACGATCCCAGATATAAGACATTAAAAGAGTTTGCATTGAGTCCAAAAAACGTTGCGGTACTGTTATCGGTAGGGCCCTGAATACGTATAATAATTTTGGCAAGACCATCATCTTGACCGCCGCCATCCTGCCCATCCATGACACCTCATGAAACCTCCACGTGTGCAGTAAGGATTTTATCTCTGAGAGGAGGCATTCATAATTACGTTTAAACAGTGGGTCTGTTGCATTGGTAATGCGTAGTCCCAAATAAGTGATATAGTCTTGTCGCCAGTCAAAGTCATAGGTAGAGATAAGTGCTTCCTCTGAAAATACCGCAGACACAACTGAGCGAACTTGTGTTTTAAGCGCATTCACCAAGTGATATGACACCTCACTGTATGCGGCTAATTCATGATGTAGGGCGGGTATCGAAGCCTTTGGGTCGGTGAGTGTTATTAGAATGTCGTCCGCATAGAGGTGTAATTTATAAGACGTCGGGCCTACCTCCACTCCCCTGATATCGGCGTTCTCTCGTATAGCTTGCGCCAGTGGTTCCAGAGCCAGGGCATAGAGAAGCGGCGAGAGAGGACATCCCATTCGTGATAACGAACTCGTCAGACAGAAATCCTGCAGTCAGAACTCTAGCCGACGGGGTGTCATATAAAGCTTGCACTGCTTTCATAAAAAAGGCCGGGAAGCCAAACCTGAGAAGGACCAACTTAAGAAAAAGCCAATTGACCCTGTCGAAGGCCTTTTCAGCGTCCAACGACAATATCAAGCTCGAGCCCCCGTCCCTCCCAGGACCTCCATCACATTCAGCAGCTTTCTCGTACTATCTGGTCCCTGTCGCCCAGAAACGAACCCCACCAGATCCAGTCCAATCAGGGAGGGGAGGATATTCTGCAGTCTGGACGCCCAAATTTTACTGTAGAGCTTCACATCTATATTTAGAAGAGAGATGGGCTGCAGATTCTGACACCGATCTGGAGTCTTTCCCGGTTTCGACAGGGTGACTATGTGAGCCCGCAACATGTCCACCGGGAAAGAGCCCCTATCTCCCACATCCTCAAACACAGAAAGCAGGTGGGGCAACAGCTGAGCAGAAAAGGCAGAGTAGTAAAGACCCGAAAAGCCATCAGGGCCTGGAGCCTTCCTTTTCGGTAACTCTTCAAGTGTATTTGTAAGCTCAGTTATGGTGATGGGTGTCGAGAGGCTCTCCCCTGAGCAGATGATAAAGAAGGGAGATGAATGCGCTCCAGGTATTTATTAATGGCGTCTGGCGAGGGGTGCGAAATTGTGTCGCTGGCATCCAAATTATAGAGAGCTTCGTAGTAGCCCGCAAACTCATTCGCAAAATCCCTGGGGTTGTAAAGTGGGCCACGATCTGAGTTAAGGGAAGCAATCTGTTTCGGCGCGCACAGCGGTTGCAGTTTACGCGCAAGGAACCGCCCGGCTCATTTCTAAGAGGGTAAAGTTTTGCGGTCAGTCTGGACATAGCCCTAAAATAATTATGAGCTTCCAAGTCGTGCAGGTCTCGTAGTGAGGAGTCTAAACTCTCTTCTAGTTCCAGAGAGGGCGAGATTTTATTTTTATTGTCTATGGTTTGTATAGTAGTAAGGATTGTCAGTCTGTCAGATATTGTTTTTTAAGCCTGGCTCTCCATTTCATGCACATCCCTCTGACCACAGATTTGTGAGCCTGCCACAATGTATGAGGTCGCAAATCTGGGGACGCATTTTCCCTAAAATAATTTATCAGGGTGTCTTGAATGTCTTGTTTTGCCTGGTCATGGTGTAGCAGATGTTCGTCAAATCCCCAGGGGAGCCTGGGCCTGGTGTAGTACTGGTAAGCGTCGCCCAGTGTTAGCATTACGGGTGTGTGGTCCGACCATGTGAAAGGTAATATGACACAGTCCAGCAGGTGCGGGAAAGTTGGCCCAGCAACCATGAAATAGTCTATTCTCGTATAACAATTGTGAACCTGGGATCTGAACGTATAGTCGCGTTCTGTTGGGTGGAGAAGTCTCCACACGTTGTTTAGGCTGTGAGAGCCCATGATAGTTTGGAAGCGTTTTAGCGTCGCAACAGATCGTCTGGGTATGTCCAGTCTTGAGCGGTCCCTGGAAGGGTCCATGCTTGCGTTCAGGTCCCCGCATACTACTAGTGTCCCCGACGCCACCTCCGACACTTTCCCTAGAAAACATGACAGAAAAGACGGCTGAGCCTCGTTTGGGGCGTACAGTGATACCAGGGTTTATGGAGTTTATGGTGCAGACTAGGATTATATATCTTCCCTTAGAGTCAGTAAGAATTCGGTGTGTTTGAAAAGCTAAGCGGTTGTGAATTAAGAGCGTAACCCTCTAGATTTAGAGCGGAACGTCGAGTGATATTGAGTAGCATACTGTGGGAGGTATAGGCTAGCGTGATCCGTCCTGCGAAAGTGCGTCTCCTGCAAACACACGATGTCAGCATCATATATTTTGAGATCTCTATATAATGAGTGTCTCTTGACTGGCAAATTTAACCCCTTCACATTAAAAGTCAGTACTTTCATGCATGAAAATAAATGTAGCGCTCACTCCCGGAGGAGCCGCTGAATTTAACCTCGGGTTAGTCTCTCCGCACTAGGGAATAAATATACACCAGCACTGTTGTGGATTTTATAGATTATATACTTTACTGTTCTCAATAAAGCGGCATATATAATGTAAGCACGGTATATAGAAAACAGGATTTCGTAATGCGAGAAACGCGCAGCGGTAAAAGAAAAGTTTAACCCCTTTGTTTCTGGAGTGTAAGTCCTGTGAGGGTAATGTCCCAAAAAAAGGTGTGTGTGTGTGTGAGCTCAGGTACCCGGGTACTATATTCGACTGGCCAGTGAATGGATTTAGCAAATCTTCGACTAGTCACATTGGGGCCCTGTAGATTTAAACAATACTGCAGCTTGCTTTGTTAAACTTTGACTGTGGCCTGGAAGGCCTCTCACCCATCCGCCAGACAATCTGTTCCGCTGCCCGAACAAGGATGTCTCTCCGCTGGATTTTTCTGGAACTCTGTGCCACCAGATCCGCTTCTCCTGCTTGCCCGATTTCTGCAACAAGATCTACGGCCTACCGCCTGCACTCCCTGTGGATCATCGCGGTCTCCTTACTCGGGGTCCAAACCGGAACTTTGTGTCTGTGCAAAACCTCTCAGCGGTGGATTACTAGGTCTCTGGCAAGTCACTGTATTGATCCCCAGCGTCGGCAAGGCAGCGCCTGCTCTCCGGCCTGGTCACAATCACTCACAGTCTCACGTGCGTCTTACTCTGTTCACCGCTCGGCTCACACTGCCAAATTTGTTTGCACAAGAAAACTGAACATGCAAGCTTTGCCGTGGCTTAAAAATGTTAAATTGAGTTGAGTGTCAAAGAATTTTTTTTAAAATCATCATGTTGTACTTTTTGGTACAGTTTGTGCTTCGCCAACACAATTATCAAAAAATTGGTTTATTGTAAAGTACACAATGATGCTTCTGCTGCCACTTGGGGCTTTAACATTTGACAAACTGCAACACTTCCTGAAAATGTAACACAAACAGTTACTAAATAACCCACTAGGGGCCCTATTAACCAGAGCTGGTGTAAACTTTCCAGAGCCATTATAGTCTATGGAGTTGTTAAGTTTACAACAGCTCTGGTTAAGTTAGCACCAACTATGGAATAAAACCCCTAAGGGCACGATAACATTCATTGCGCTAAAACGGGGATGCTAGGGAGAAAAACCTGTGCCTGCAGGTTTCTCCTTTGCGTCCCTGTTTTAACATGATATTACGATGCAGGCGCTAAAAAAGTTGCTTGCGTTGTAATGCAGTGCTAAGCCCCGGGATGCACGCGGCAGCGCTAACCGTGCTCTAGTGGACTTAGAGGTATGCTTGGGATCATTGTCCTGTTGAAAGGTCCAACGTCTCCCAAGCCTCAGGTTTGTGACGGACTGCATCACATTGTCATCCAATATCTCCTGGTACTGAAGAGAATTCATGGTATCTTGCACACGCTGAAGCTTCCCTGTATCTGCAGAAGCAAAACAGCCCCAAAGCATGATTGACCCCCCGCCCTGCTTCACAGTAGGCAAGGTGTTCTTTTCTTCATAGGCCTGGTTCGTCCTCCTCCAAACATAGCGTTGATCCATGGGCCCAAACAGTTCTAATTTTGTTTCATCAGTCCACAGAACACTATCCCAAAACTTCTGTGGTTTGTCCACATGACCTTTGGCATACTGCAGTCGACTCTTCTTATTCTTTGGAGACAGCAAGGGGGTGCGCCTGGGAGTTCTGGCATGGAGGCCTTCATTACGTACTGTGCGCCGTATTGTCTGAGCAGAAACTTCAGTACCCACATCTGACAAATCTTTTCTCAGTTCCTCAGCAGTCACACGGGGACTTTTCTCCACTCTACGCTTCAGGTAGCGCACAGCAGTCGAAGTCAGCATCTTCTTTCTGCCACGAACAGGTAGCGTTTGAACAGTACCCTTTGCCTTGAATTTGCGAATGATGCTTCCTATGGTCTCTCTTGGTACGTTTAACATCTTTGCAATCTTCTTATAGCCATTGCCCTTCCTGTGAAGAGTAATCACCTCTTCTCTTGTCTTCCTGGACCATTCTCTTGACTTCACCATGTTTGTAACCACACCAGTAAATGTCTAGAAGGAGCTGAGTATCACAGTCATTTTAAAGCTGCCTAATTGGTGCTTATTATGCTTTATTGCTGCTCCGTGACATCCACAGGTGTTTTCAATACCTGATTGAAAACACTTGAATGAACCTCTGTTCTTCAGAGTGGTAGTCTTTAAGGCAGGGGTGGGCAATTACTGCCCTCCAGATGTTTTGAAACTACATTTCCCGTGATGCTCGGCTGCTCATTAGGTTTGTAGAGCCTCAAGGGAAATGTAGTTTCAAAACATCTGGAGGGCCGTAATTGCCCACCCCTGCTTTAAGGGGTTGAATAATTGTGTCAATGAAGAATTCACAAAAGAAACATTTACTACTGTATTACAAAACCAATTGATGTCATTTTAGTTGCATATGGTTCTTTAAAAAGTCCTTGTAGGATTTTATTCTGAATACAATTACAAATGTACACTAAATTCCCTAAAACCCTTTACAGCATTGGGGGTTGAATAATTTTGAACACAACTGTAGCTTGGAAGAAAGAAGAGAGAGGAGATATGACAGAAACATTTAAATACGTAAAAGAAATCCATAAGGTAGAGGAAGGGAGTATATTTAAAAGGAAACAAAGTAGCAAAACAAAAAGGACAGTCTTATATTAGAGGGGCAAAGGTTTAAAAGTAACATCAGGAGGTATTTTACAGCCTCCCAGAAGAAGTGGTAGAGGCTAAAAGTGATTGAGTTTAAGCAGGCACAGGATAGGCATAAGGCTATCCTAAATAAAAGGTAAACCCAGGCGAAGTATCCATATAACTGGGCAGACGGGACGGGCCGAAAGAATGTCAGAAGATAAGAATCTATGTTAACCTCTCTGCTCTGCTGTAAGTGCCAGCTCTCAAATAGTCTTTTAAAGGTAGTATTAGCCCAAGTAAAAAAAGTTGTCACTGCATCATGCAATACTCGTGATTTTTTTTTTTTTAAATTCCCGTTACATTTCTATCATGTGCATTCTTGCAAGCTTTTTGAAATCCTTTCTTATTCTGCTCAGTGTGTCATCCATGTTCCTCTTTTTATGATGTTTTGATTCCCATGAGATCAGCTCTGAACCCTTTTTGTTATTCTGGTGTATAGTGTCAATCGTTCAATGCTTATCACGGAACACTCGTTAATTCACATTGTCATGCCCCATGATTTAGGATTTATTGTATATTTTAATGTTATGTGTGGAATCTGCCTTTTACCACTTAGCTATTTTGTCCCTGATGGGTTTCCTTAGCCTTGCTGCATCCAACTAGTTTCCACCCCTTTGCTCAGTGTCTTGTTTCTAAGTTACTTCCTGGTCACATAACACAGAATGGCTAACTGCTGGACAGAAACTAATGTCTTTCACCTGCATTGCTGTACACTATTACAAGATTGTCAGTCTGATCATTAAAGTCTTCAACTGGATTAATCTTTCTACATGTCAGTTTTGCCGAGTTGTCACTATCTGTGGACCTTCATCGTGTGAGTACTGGTCAAATACAGACTTAGCTAGTCTAAAGCACCACCACGCCTCACAGCTTTGTTAGAATACACATAGACCCACACAAAAAAAAAGCATGGGCTGAAACTGCACATGGGCCACAGGTTCACGGAATCATTTACTCCCGGAATGTCTGGTATAGCACTCCATCATGCTGGAAGTAGCACTATGCTCTTGTCCCAAAGAGTTAGCCATTTTGTTCTGTGACAATGCTATTCTCAAGGCTGTAGCATTTAATGACTGTGCAGCCACTTCCAGCAGGTAATGTGATGGAACGTACTCAATAAAAGAGGAATGTTACCTAAAATATATATTAAAATTTACTTTAATTCGTCTACGATCAATAAAAAAAACTTTAAGTATGGGTCTAAATAAATCACCTTGTAGATCTTGCACTCCTTTCACTCCTAGTTGTCTAGATACCCTATACCAGGGGTCAACAACCCCCAGGCTGTGAACTGGTACTGGTCCATGACTTATGTGCCGGGCCGCAGAGTAACGTGGGCAATGCAGAGCAGCTGCAACTATAGATGAAGCTTCACTCTCCTGCCAGCCTGCCTCCTGTGGCGGGCAAGCAAGCAAAGCTTATTCCGTAGCTGCAAACCACTCCGCATCACTCGTGTTACCTGCTGAGCTTCACCTTCTGTCATGTCAGTCCACCAATGTCAGAGAAAGAGGAGCTTAACATGACGACACATCAAGTTAATCCACGCATTTGCCGTTCTGGTTAGGCTCGGGTCAGACGAATGCAGTGTTCACATCAGTGTTGCCACACATTTTACGTCCTTGGTAGCATACAATTATGATCAATAGAGACACACACACGGCGTATGTCCGCACAGAAGTGCAGACTCACAACGGACGCGGCAAACGGACGCAAGTTAGGCAAGAACGTAAATCCGCTAGAATGGGCATGCGGAGTGTGTCACGTCCGCATAGATTTGTGTGTGAGTGATGGAACGTAGTTAGACGGAGTGCATTTTTGACGGACAAAATAGTTTTTTCATATTAATTTATTTCCCATCTACATCAGTCTATAAAAACGTCAGTCACAAAAACGGACTGTGTGGCCACTACCTTGTCAGTCAGAAAGTACGTCCGTTGGGCACGGACGCACAGAATGCGTTCGTCTGACCCTAGCCTTAGGAGTGGAGAGACAGCGTGCCACAGGAGAAAGAGTGCCATTCAACAGCACTGTCAGAACTAAAGTGCACAATAAATTTAATGAGCTTGAATCATCCAGAAAAATATCCCCCCCCCCACGCCATGGAAAAATGGGTCTTCCACAGAACCAGTCCCTGGTGCCAAAAAGGTTGTGGACCGCTGTCCTATACGGAGACCATAAATTATCCACTACAGACCCTACTGAATGACTTCTGGGACAGACGAATACGGCTCTACACGACTTACACAAAAAAAACAATACTTGTACCAGTTAAAGCAGCTCAAAACCAGGTTTTACTCTTTAGGAAACAAACCTAGTAGGATGCTGGAGGACAGACTGCGCCAGCTTCATGCAAAGCAAAGAATACCCAAACTAATCACTACTCACCACCATGAGGTCTACAAAAGTACAAGATAGGAGTTCAATAGGGCCACCTGTGTGAAGTTCACCAATCAGGGGCAGATACTCTGGTTGCCTGGGGAGAACAGTGACTGCTAGCCACACCTGCTTTGCAGATTGGCCGGGGCTCCAACGTCTTGCTTGGAGACGCCATCTTGGAGGAAACAAGTGGGACACTTGGGTTCTCTGCGGTAGTGCAGCCAGCACTGGGGAAAGCCCCATGGTGGATGCAGATGCCGGTCGAGAGACGAGAAGGATGCGCAGGACGAGTGACGCTGGAGGATACCATGGCTAGCATCAGCGGGATTCAGCGTGGCAGTTGAGCAGCACGCAGGGTAAAGGGTCGACAGTGGCCTTACAATTATTTTTCATTTCACCCCACCAGAGCTGGACCTATGCGGGAGGATCACATACGTACATTTGCAAAAATAAATCATGCACGGATCAAGCGATAAAGTAAACGACTGCCTATATAAATTATGAACAGTTGGTTTTATTTCACAAACAGTGCTCATGTGATGTTCTTTAATTTTATGTTGTATTCTCCATCCCCTTTTTTCTTTCTGTACAACTTTATTTAATATTGCATTTATAGAAAAATAAAAAATAACGAATTCTGCAGAAATTAAAAAAAAAAGAAAAAGTTCCATCTCAGAGTGTTCCTTCAATTCAAATGAAAATAATCAGGAAGAAGGCAAAGTTCCAAGGATATAAAGGCTAACCTAACATTTATAAAAAACATGCCAGGCAGGCATTTTTGTTTTTAATGTAGGCCATAAGCAACTGAAACACTTCAACAGAACAACTGAAATGAATACTTATTTTTCTTCCACAATTCAACCAGTTCTAGATTTTCCAGCTCAGTAGGTTTAAAAAAAAAAAAAAAAAAAAAAAACAAACACTAAAGTTTATTTGGCAAGTCTTTTCAAAGTACCAATGAGAATTGCCACAGACCTGACATGGTGCTCCCCTGTTTGGAGCCAGAAACAGACTATAGTCCCCTTAATTTTACTCTGAATTTATGGATTGCAAACCGTTAACCCCCTGACCCCTTCCCTGTTTATAGCCCTGACCCACTTACCCATATAAGACTGTCCCGGTGACATGCGTCATTTGGGTTTAGGGTGCATGGACATTGAGATGGAGAGGTGTTTGGATTTAGGATGCAGGCCTCTTTTGTGCAAAATGTTGGAGTAATCTGATTATGCTAGAATGTTATGGTCTATTGTCTGGTCTATGTGTATCTCGCTAAAGATTAACCTACCAGCCTACCATTGTATCAGGCAAACACTGTCACATATTCAATTCCAGTTACAATGGCTTATATAATTACTGTGCATGGACACGGATTGTTAATTTAAGCATGTATTTGGGCAGTCTGATATACAGCCTGTTCCAATACCTCATCCGCATAAACCCAGTGGACATAAGTGAACCTAATTGGAGCCAGCCTGGACTTGGAATCAGCCAATAGGAACTGTTGGGGTGGACAGAAGTTTGAATCGGTGTCATAAATACCCATGTTTCTGTGCCCAATAAACCAAGTCTCCTGTTTGAACCTACATACAGCCTGCCTGGTGTTTGTTCTTGTGCTTTAACCATCTCGATCTGAGCAACACCTAGAGGCCCTTCAGATCCATCTGAAACATCAAAAGAGCAGCAGATCGGCCGCTCAAGGCATCGAATCGGGGAGCGATTCGGAGGCCGGGCCGATTTAGAGAGTGGGTTTCTGGAGAACTGGACAGAGGGGTCCATTATACTATGGGCAGCTGTGGGATTTTGTTCTCCAGCACAGACACTCCAAACCACAGCCTGGAATAAGCAACTATGGCAGCAGAGTTCAACCGACGATTGTGGAAAGCGCTGGCCTAGGCTGGCAGACCCAATTCTGCGCAGAACAAGCTGGGATGGAAAGATTTCATCCATCAGGAAATGTGGAGAGAGACCATTCAATGGGAGAAGGGCTATCCGGAAGATGCCTTCCCCACAGATATGGAGAAGTACTGGCACCAGTGGGATTTACAGGTGCCCTTCCTGGGAGAGCAGCCCCGTGAGAAATGGTTGTCGGAACTAGACGGTCCAGTGGGAGACGACACTGGACACAGGGCCCTACGATGGTTCGCTGCCCAAGTGTGTCCATGGCTGGAGGATGGCAGCCCCACATAGGGCTTTGGCTACAACAGCCCTGGATTACTATATGAGCAACTGATTGCAGAACCAGGCTTTGGGAGCGGGTCGGAGTGGCGACTGCTGAATCTCTCAGAGGTGCCCTGGCTTCAGGACGATGTGGATTTTAGGAGTATACAGAAATGGGAGCTGTAGGTGGCCTACAAAACAACTGCTATACTCCATTCAGCAGCAGTTTTGGGACAATGATGGTGTCGGCCGAAGATCTGACCACGGTGCGGAATGCCTCTGGCCTCTGTCATCAAGCAGAGGATTGTTGCCAGTCAATGGCGGATGAGATAGCGGTCTCCACCTGTGTGACCCAGCGGGATGGTTGGGCACTGTCGGTTGAAGATTGCCTTGTGACAGTGGGCGAGACTGGAATCCCTACTGGAGATTTGTTGAGAGGAGGGCAGATGGCCCCCACTGTGCTCCCAGCCAAGGATGGCTGAGGGAGCTGGAAGTCCTGGATGAGGCTGCGACAGAAGCCTGGGACTGTCTGGAAATAGTAGTGGATCAGTCATCGGATTCCTGTTACAATGGCTTATAGCAGTGGTTCCCAACCGTGGTCCTCAAGTACCCCTAACGGTCCAGGTTTTAAGGATTGCCTTGGGGAAATGCAGACTGAATCCTTCAATCACTGAGCAGCAAATCATATCACCTATGCTGTGCTTCAGCTATCAGGCAAACCTGACCTGTTGGGAGTACTTGAGGACCGTGGTTGGGAACCACTGGCTTATATAATTACGGTGCTTTGTCACTGATTGTTAATTTATGCATGTATTCAGGCAGTCCGATATGCAGCCTATTCCAATACCTCATCTGCATAAACCCAGGGGACCTAACTGGAGCCAGCCTGAACTTTAATCAGATCTCCTGTTTAAACCTACATACAACATGCCTTGTGTTTGTTCTTGTGCAACAATCATCTCGATCAGTGTGACACCTAGCGGCCCTTCAGATCCGTCCAGAGCAGCAGATCGAAAGAGCGGATCGGCCGCTCGAAGAATCGAATTGGGGAGCAATTTGGATGCCGGGCCAATCTGGCGAGTGGGTGTCTGGAGAGCCAGACAGAGGGGTCCGTTACAAAAATCATAGTGCAATTGGTAGTAGATAATATATACGTTTAGGTCATTATTGAACACTACTAGAAAGAAGGAAAAAAAATGATGTCTAACAGTTGGGGACTCCTATTACTGTGTGTCAATTCCTCACAAGCAAAAAAAAAAAATTACAAGCAAAGTACTTGAAATCATTTTAATCTTTTTTTTTTAATTAAAAAATTCAAAACATTTTTTTCTTTTTTTATTGGACATTTGAAAATAACAAAAGGTCGGTCAGATATTCCCTTTGATAAACTTCAGATAAGGCCCCAGTGTAAACATATTTTCTCCCCTTAAATCTGGCTCCATGGGCAGAGATACAATACACTGCATTTTTCTGAAATTCATAATTTATGAGGAAAAAAAAAAAATTCAAGAAAACAAACTTTGAAGAAAGAAAAAAATACTTCATGCCACATTTTACAAACACAGTTCATGCGAACATTATGACCTTTTTCTGCACCAAGGCCCAAAAAATTAGACCGCACACAAAATATGGAGAAAGGTCCCCAATATCACAAAAAATGTCCTTCAACCTTTATTTTATTTTGAAAAAGGAATCCCTTCTAAAGAATTCAATTATTTCTGGAACGCTAAATGGTATTGAAATATTATTTGCACTCTAAGTCTGGTTGAAGTAGTTTTGGTTTAGTGTTAGGTTAAGAGCCGCAAGTCTCCTCGAAGTAGAGGTGACAGACTTCTCTGCAATAAAACATTCATATTGTATCACACCTCCATTTGATTATGCGAGATGGAGATTTTGGATCAAAGTAGTTGGGACAACACTGCCAATAAATGAGAAAAGCAAAGTTGGAGAGTGAAGGAGCAAGTTTGGCATCTCCAATGCATTGTAACATAAATGTACGAGGAGGTCCATCCGTGTGCCAGTTACACAGCATGAGGAGTTGTGCATTGTGATCTCAGGTAAACTCTTACATGGTACAAAGTGTCCTCTCCCAGTGTGAGTGCTCACTTAGACTCTTGTTTCTCTTGAAGCAGTGGTATAATGGACTCCCATGCTGTAAGGCACTGTGGGAAAGAAACACATGAGTGTAACAGTTATACCCTGGTACTCTTGAGAATTTAAGTTTCTGTGGATAAATTCCTGTAGATAGGCTAAAAGGACTGAAATACATTACTTCATTTACAGAAAGTGGGTTTGTCTTTTTAAAGCCCACTAAAACATTAGTAATAATACATAAATTCATGTACATGTATAATGCAATGTATGTTTGGAGCATATTCATGTACATACATTAGTGTAACTGAAACATCTCAAAAGGAACAAGTACATCATGTGCAATACATCTTCCTTGTATTGTCCACCCTTACCTCACCAGGCTTCATCCTTCTTAGTGTGGAGTTACTGTACACAAAATATTTTTACAGGGAAATTACACTCTTTGGGCAGTATTACAAACTGCCCACTAATACTGGGACGCTAAAAAGGTGGAAAGCCTGCGCTTGCAGGTTCCCCCTTAGCATCCCCGGTTTACCTCTGTATTACGGGGCAGGCACTGATTCAGCAGCCTGCCCTGTAATGCAGCAGTAAGACACTGGATACTCGAGGCAGCGAGAGTGCGCCACCCCGAGTATGGGACTACATGGAGCCTTGTGACCTGCAGGATCACGCCTCTTGTGGGAGACTGGGGAAGGTGGGCTCGCTCCCCCCCTCCAGTCTCACTTCCCCCCCCCACTCCAGTCTCACTCCGCTCCCAGAGGCCAGAAGAAAAGGCGGATCGGGCTGCCGTTCTCGCCGTGGAATGAGTATCTGATTTTTTTTTGGGGGGGGGGGGATTTTCAACTGCTGCTAATGGATTATGCAGAAACGGCATCGGTTAGCACCAGCTTCTAGCTGTGGTTATCTATTGAGTTAACCGCAGCAAGGCGTAATTAGCATTAGGATTACAAAGTCCTAACGCTAATTAACACTTTGTGCGCCCCATGTTAAGTATACGGAGCGCAAAGTACAGTAAGCGTGCGCTAGAAAGTGCAATCACCGATGCGTTAACAGGTTTTTTAACCCATTAGCGTTCGGATTGTAATAAGGGCGTCCTGCTGCGCCAAGGCCACTTAACCCAACGTTACTGCTCACATAGCTGAGTGCCAACATTAGCGTTAAGATTGTAATATCGCCCATTGTCTATAAATGTAGATTTATGCCACTTTTTCATTGTTTACCCTACCTTTTCTAGATTGTCAGCTTGTTCAAACTATTTAATTCTAGCCTAAAGTTGCTTGTCATAAACCATTCGCTTAATTTGCTTTGAAAAAGTTGCACAACAATGGAGGATGTGCTGAAAGTAAATAATTATAATGGGCAGGTATAATGTGTATGTGAGTGTGCATGTATTTATCTTAAGAATCGTGCAGTAGAAAAGGGAGACCTGGTTGGCTATAAATAACCAGATGTGTGTCTGAAATATTGTGACATGTATAATGAGCTATACAAGCAATAACCTAAGTACTCATTATTCAGGTCACAGCAAAACAATTCAGATACAAAAGTTTTACAAAGCATTTCATTACATTGTGTAGGCTCAGCTTGTATATGAGCTAGGAACGTAACCTCAAGGCTGCGGTCAGACGAGTGCACGTTTCACGTCCGTCTGACCGCACCGTTTGCGGTCCGTCGCAGCTTTTCAAAGGAGTCAACAGAGCACAACACACGAAGCACGTGTGCACTTTTTCACGCACGGGTAACGCATGTTACAACAGACACCAAAGTGACAGAGAAACCCTGGCATACAGCTTTTCTTTCTCAATGTCAGTCATAACTGATACAATGTAATCACAATCGCATCCATTATAAAGTGTACCCGTTTCAACTAACTCTCAGTGCGCTTGTGTGATCGCAGCCCAAAATTGACACTCTCTAGGTACTGTGACCATTCAGAGCAAACTGATTGCAGAAACTGGAGTGTACTACCCCCTTCATCTCCCTCCAGGTTGGGATGCTCTGGAAGTTTAGTCTAGCTCAGAAAGTGCCAATCTGGCTTCCTGATATAGGTTAAAAACAGATCCAATGTGTTCCAACCAATAACTGGTGGTTCCCTTGGGCTTTCACATTGAGAGCCAGTGGAACAGCTCAATAATCCAGCTTCCTGTTGGTCACGTTACAGTGGCTTGACAAGAATCATGTCATATCTGGTCACACTCTGGGGTTGAATGGGAGGGGTGCACAGGTGGTCATTCGGAGTAAACGTTTGACCACTCTGTCCTCCCTTCCTGTTAAGCCCTAATGTGTCTGTTTAAGTAATTGATGAGCAATTACCAGATATAGCCAGCTTGCTGCTTAAGACTTGTTATATACTGTATTAAAATGTAGGTTATACTCAACGTTTCAAGTGCTTGATATTAAATTACAGCCAAATACATGCATCATCTTCTAAATTCCCCAGAATCTGGACATGCAACTTAATTCATACTCGCCTTCTCATAGTATTGAATGTTTTTATCAGCCATTCCTGTAAGCAGATGGCGAAAATCCTGCCTCTTGTTATTTTGCCACCTCTCCATGTCAGCTTTCAGATCCGCATTGAAGCACTCCACTTTGTCCTGGCATTTTTCCACCTCTGTAGGTACCTGTTGGATTCAATTAGAAAGCTTATTAGAACATCTACAATTTAAGATATGACGTTAATAATATATGTATTTGCTGTATTGCAGAGATTTTGGTTAAATTTGCTTATAAAACACTTGCTTTGGATACAAATGCACTTTATACATTTATAAAAATAAAAAACGCATTAAAACAAAATCAGAACATTTTATTATAATCAGCAACATAATAACAGGATACCTGCTCTAGTAAGAAATGACAAAATATTTTTTTTTACCCCAGATCGCTCCTCTCGTTTAATGGCGGCAGCTTCCAGTTTGGCCTCATATTCAGCTTGAGTTTGATCCCTTCGCTTGAGTACATTCTATGAAAAAAAGTGGAATGTACCGGTAGTTAGTGAACTGCATCTGGGCAGTAAGTGAAGTGTAGTTTCATGGGGTTTTTGGTTCTCATGGACGAGAGGATTACTCTAGCATGTGATATTCACACCACCAATTATAGAAATTTAATCTAGGTAAAATTAAAAACACAAGGTGAATATTTTATCCTAACAAAAGTTACAAACAAAAAGTAAGCTGGAGTTTGGTTCTTTTAGCTGTATTTACTTACTTCCCAATAACAAAAATATTTACACACCTACACTATGTTATCATATGGGTCATGGTACCTTAAACAAACCTGTGATGGTAGATGAATCCACCACTAGTCAAACCGTACCACTGTAAGCCCTGTTTGTTACTGAAAGCAACATCTAGTCCAGGGCTTGACAAATTTGCTTTGACTCTAGGAGCCAGCTACAAAAGTTAGTCTGAAGCAAAAACTGGCTCCTAACAAAGCTTTACTTGCAACAACTAAAGATACACAATACCATTTTTTAATTATTTTTTTTAAAGACCGAGTACCAATATTCTTTTTGCCAGGTACTCACCGATACTGTTAATGTCATGTGACGCTTTCCAATAAATAAAGTTGTTGCTGAAAGCCTGTCCAATTTATGACAGTATTGAAATGTATGGACAGACTAACACACACACACACCTGGATATATTTACATTAAATGTAGGAGACATGAAAAAACAACTAGAGGTTTTTAGATGCCAGGCAAAGACGGCCTTTACTGGTGCAAAATAAACTGGAAATTTAGGAGCCAGGAGTAAAATTCTATGAGCCAGTGGCTACCAGGACCATGGATTTGTCAAGTCCTGATCAAGTCCATAGGTTAGGAATCTTGACCCTGTAGATGTTTTGAAACTACAGCTCCTGTGATGCTCAGCCACTCATAAGGTTGGTGAAATGTAGCTCCAAAATATCTGGATTACCAGGGTTAAGGACCCCGGATTTTATCAAATGAAGTGAATCGGTCATAGAATTTTTACAGATTGTATAGGGAACAAAACACAACGTATGCACAAACATTTCCTCACACACGTGAGAATGGACTTGGATTTTTGGTCAATGTCAAAACACTAGAGACGCGTAGACTCGTGTGTATATCCATGATAATTTCTATAGATGGAATTACAGGACATCAGACAAGCGCTCATTTGGCATGTGTCACAAGTGTAGATAAAGTGAGATAACAAATGCAGCAGCTTCTTCAGGTTCCATTAAAAAGAAAAAAAAAAATTGTGATTTTTCTTGATCTCACCATCAAAACTCATGTCGACAAGTACACCCGTGCAAATGTATGTCCATTACGACAGACTTACTTTCTGCACTCATGTAATCCCAGTCTAAATGTGCTATAAAAGGTGCTCCCCACAGCGCTCCAAACTGCCACGTAAATCAACATCTGCATAAGTTTACATGCACAATGCTAAAAGGCAACTAAAGAGGTTTAAGCCACACCACCATTGGAGCAGTGGAAATGTGTTCAAGAATAATAAATCACACTTCACTATCCGAATGTTTGAAAGAAGTGTTTGGCTGTAATGAATGCAAGGAGAACGTGATCTACCAGTAAGGCAGAATGTAAAGTTTGGAAGAGGCTGAATAACGATCATTCAAGATTGCTGCTTTGCTGTGGTTAAACAAAGTGTCAATTGACTACAGGATAGAAGTACTTTAAAACGATTGGGCGTATCCAACTTTGTGGCAAAAGTTTAGGGAAAACCTTTCCTATTCCAAGATGACTGTACCTGTCCATGAAGCAAAGTACAGTACAACAGGTTATCAGAAGTTTGAGGATCTCGGGAGTGCTGTACAGAGCCTTAATATGACCTTCTGTACACCTATGGGATCAATTCTTACGAGAATCACCAGTACCTGGCCTTGAAAGCGGCCTTCTGGCTGAACCGGTACAAATTCCTAAGCCACACTTGAAAATCTCGGGAAACACCGGGAATGCTTCCACCCAGCAAACGGCATAACTCATTCACAAATCTTTTAATAGTTTACCTTCATGGATTCAGAGTACAAGATGTACTCTCTTAACACCGGCAGGAAATCTTCTGTCATATCTTCAGTGAGCTCCTCTAGTGCGGTGCTGCAGTTGCCGACACAAGCAGATACTCCTTCCAAAGGTTCACTTAACTCTCCTTCCAATCCACTCCACGTGGAATAGATTGGACCATACTCTCTGAGCTCAACTAGGTATTCTGAGATGGAATAGAGAAATCACAAAATTAGTTGCAGCAATGACAAAACAGACGACTCCTAGTACTCTTTGCTTCATTATATACTGTACAAACATGTACTGAAACTTATTTTTACAGTCCTGTGTAATGTAATTTACATATTTACTATAGGCTTTCCACATGGCATGGAAAACACCCATCCCCCCCCATGAAGCCATTAAAAGCTTAGCGAGTTCTGTGACTCATTGAAAAACTAAAGGACTTTCGTAACTTCTACTTTTGCGTATTCACAGTGAATAGTGAAGACATGACAGGCATATTGCTAAATCTGGAGTATGTTTTGACTAATACTCCAAATTGTACAATATAAAACGTTTGTGCAGTTCTTTGTTTGCCTACAGCTTCAAGCAGTGGATGTGATGGAAACAGACATGCTAGACCAGAAAAAAAAAACATCATACCCACTTCCTCTTTTATGATGCGTTGTGCTATTCTATCTATTGTGCCAAGTTTCAGTGCAAATGTGTCCAAATATTCTGTGATTGCTGAAAATTCCAGTGGACGGGCCCTCAGCTTGTAACCGCTCGTCACGTACCGCACAGACTCTCCCATCTTTGAAAGCAAAGTTAGTCCTTGCTTCTTGTGGCTGTTCAGATCCTGTTATAAAAAGCAATAAATGGACAACAGCAACAATACATTAAAATGCAGGCTTAAGGAAACCAAGAAAAACCAAAAAGTAAACTATGCAATGCATTATTAACCACTATACCTCTTTTTTTTACTTGTTAACAAGTACTAACAATTTAAAAAATATTTTAAAAAAAAGGACTTTTGCCCCTTCTTGCTTCTGTTCAACACAGGGAAGCATTGCACATGATAGACTACCTGCGTACACAGCCAACCATTGCTTCTCATTAGATAGAAATCTGGGTTTACTACTCACTCAAACCATTAACTTCTCATTTAAACATGGACATAATTTGAGAGGGACAGTTTGTCAACCATGACCACTCCTCTAAAGCTTAACCGGTGCCTTGATGGTACCTATAGAATACATTTACATATGTACGGTTTTACTTCCATCCGTGATGTGGCAGCACCTGCTACTCTTCTCCATAAGTGCACCACCAGACTTCAACCTTGACACACCAGTTTCCTGTTCCCTCTAACAGCGCTCTAGGTCAGCTGAGCGTCACTGGAGAAAGTCATGCAACCCAGCAGACTTCCTTCATGAAAGTTCTACCCTCAAACGCTCTACACACATCTACTCCTATTTGTCTTCGAAACTCCAAACATTTATTCTCTACATTCTTAGATTGTAAGCTCTCGAGCAGGGTCCTCTCCTACGGTTCTGTGTGTTTAACATGCATGTATGTATTTGTTGTGTTGTCTCACGCATTGTACAGCAATTCATGCATTGTATAGAAAACTTGTTGGCGCTTTAGAAATACTTTTAGCCATACATGCCACACCTTCCATCCCATCCACCTCATTTGATGGGGTTAACATTTCCATTAGCATTAAACAGGATACCTACTCCCAGCATTCAATCTCGGCTTCCTATCCTTCTCTACCATGTCCATCTGCCACACTGAGCAACTTTACACCAGAAACAGGTGAGACGGGTGCCCTCTTGAGCTTATATCATATAATCTTAAGAATAGCCCTCTACTACATTGGCCCATTTCTCTACTTTCTTACACTTCTAAACTTCTTGATTGACTTTTTAACAAACTCTTTACACAGCTTTATTGATGTAAATCCAATCCTTTACATTGACTTCACCAAAACTGCCCTTACGAAAAAACCTGGCAGGTGCCAAAGCAAAGGCTCACTACGCTGTACTCCTGTCTCCCTACTGCCTTCTATACTGTTAACCACACTCCTCTTTAGAAATTCTGTGCTTATTTAGCGTAAATGCCACCAACTTATCCTGGTGTGATTGTTGTGTCACTAATCGCTCTTATGGTCTCTCTTACTCCTTCTCTACTTCTGTTGGGGTTCCCCAAAGCTTTGTCCTTGTGCCCCAACTATTCTTAATCTACAAATACTCTTCTGGAAACCCCCATTAATGCCTTCATGATTCAGTACCATCTTTATGCCAATGAGAACCAAATATACCAGATCATTCCCACCCCATCTCCCTTTCCGAGTAGTAGAAGGTCTATTCAGCAACTCTTCCTGAACGATTTCATATCACCTCATACTTAACACGTCAAAGTCCTAACCTTTGCAGATCCCCCCCCCCACTTACACATCTGACTTGTCGTCATTATGATTAGTGGCTCCAAAATCACACCTGCCTCCCATGATTACCGTCTTTGAGAGATAATAGAAGACCAAAAAACAAAACAAAAAAAAGTGTCCATTCTTTATGTACCAAATGCACTACTGCAAATATCAGCTATTGGCTTAGCTCATCCTCTTGAGTCGTTGCTCCACCTTTGCGCCGATTTTTCTGCTGGCTCTTGCTACCTTATAGAATCAAATTTAAAATGTGGTCACTTACTTAAAGGGCCATCTCTAACTCTGCACCCTCTTACATCTCTCTGCATATCTCAAACTTTTGGACCCCCTCACCAGCTCCTCCTAGTCACACCTTCAGGATTTCTCCTGGTCTGCAACCACACTGGAATTCTTCCCAAATCAGACAGTCACCTACTTTTAATGAATTTATACCTTCCCCTAAAACCCGTTTAGAGAAGGTTACGGTCTCCACAATACACCATATGCTTTACCTATTCCCCAATCCATTTCTGTCACTGCCCTCAATAGAAAAGAACTTACTTTTGTCTCCTGTTGGAATGCAGCAGGGCCCGCTCTACCACGTTTCAGTATAACTATGTACTAAACCAAATTATTGTAACCCCTGTACCGCGGAATCTCTTAGTAACATTTGTAACACGTGTTATGCACAGAATCAAGTGCACAGTGCCGAATATTCTGGTCTGTAATGATAACCATGTAAAGAACCAGGGCCATATTACATAGTTGGTGCCAACTTAACCAGAGCTGTTGTAAACTTCCCAGAGCCATTATAGCCTATGAAGGTTTTAAGTTTACAACAGCTCTGGTTAAGTTAGCACCAACATTGTAATACTGCCCTTAGTGTTTTATTGGTGAAATTAACTGGCTAAATATTCAGTGCACCATTTCTTAAAAGGGTTCTCTGCTTTATCACTGCATCTTTTGTGAGTCTTTCTACATTCATTATTCAACATTCATTAGTGTGTGAAGCTGGAAGAAAAACATGTAAATAAATGAAATTTAAAAAAAAAAAAAAAAAAATATCAGACTACCCCAACCTTAGCTGTGAGAAAGATATTGAAATGCTCGTTGAAAGAAAGAACAGGATGGTCAGCAATCCTCTTGAGGAACTTGTCCAAAGCTTTCCTCCTGGTTTCAACAAATTCTTCAGAAAAACGATCAACTACTCCCTTCACCACAAACTTCTCTGGAAGAGGCTGAAAAAGAGAAGATAACAGATTATTTTTAGCTTCTTATAAACGCTAGTTATATGATCTCCATCAGTTTAGCGAGAATAAAATCCTTATTACAATTGTCTATTTTGCACTACAATATTCATTCTTCATCACTTTTAGACTTAAATTCATGCCAATTGAGATCTGGCCGTTTCAAGAACGATGTTTGTCTTCACTATAAACATATATTCCTTTCAATTGACCTCAGTAATTTTATTATTACTATAATCGTTTCTATAGGGTCTTTATCACATAATTTTCCTGAAGGTTACACTATTTCTCCATTAAAACAAACCAAGTTAATGTTTTATTCAGTTGGTATATTCTGATTTAGATATAGATTTATTCATCAATTACATGTACTCGAGCTTTTATCTTTATATGAAATAACCATTTACTCATGAACGTGGCAAATACGCCTTTTCGTTACTTTTGTGCGACTCTATAACTATATGATACAAGCTTACAATTATGTAGCCAATTTACTGAGGACATTCTTTTGTCATTCCGATACAGCACCATTTTTATTCTTGTTACTGTATTTATTATATAACGATACTTCCAGTTTAACCTAAGCGAATTCTCAAAAGACAATTCCATCACCGCTCTAAATTCACTCTGTTTAGCCACTATCATTATTCTCCTTTAATGATATCCAGAATCCAGTAAATCGTATGACTTTATCACATTATGATTAAATTCATTGTATTACGGCTCACTAGACTACCGGATTTATTTCGATACTATCATGTAGCGAGATTTTTTTCACTCTACCAGTTATCTAGGTACATGAACCAAATAGGGATCACTATTGGATCTCCCGGTTGTCGATTCTCATGGCAGCCACCCGATTTGACTGTCTGCCATCCCTTTGTCCCATTGGTCAGTTTACCGGCTGGGGCGGAACATCCACAATTTAAATACCCCTGCCTGTCATTTAGTCCGTAAGCACTCCTGACGAGCCATTTCTGGCGAAACGCGCGTCGGGTGCACTTCACAGGCCAGAACTCTCTATTGCCACTCTGGGAAACTGTATTTTGAGACCCCCATATACCCCCTTGTCGGGTCCTCTTAGCAATGGCAATTTGGGCAATTACAGTGATACGTTTATATTAGGCTATTTGAGCCAACTCTCCCCTATAGGAGTGTCTTGCTTTTGCTCTCTCCGCTTTTTGTACGTGCAGTTTTTTCATGGTCTGATATTGTTACCCACTTCTTATATACGTCACAATACCTTGAGGTGACCCTTGAAGGCCACCTACTGTATTGACCATTGATCACATCTCCTGCCGTTACACTTAATAACCTTTATAGCAGTTTTTTCTTTGTTTTTAATCCAGTATATTTTGTTTTGAATGCACTGTCCATTTTTGTCTGTTTGTTTGCCGTTTTAATCAAGTTCAATAAAAGTTAATTATTAATTTGGTCTCTGGGAGACACTAGTACCCTTATATTCTTATCAGAGTAACTGAAGCTTTCGAATTGTTTATAGGGGCAATCCCTTTGGTCTTCCACTACCTTGCCTTATTACATCTTCTGTCAATACTTTATAATTATTTCTGGTATTATCAATTTGTTACGTTCTACCATCGTGGTAGTGATCTCCATAACAGATTATGCAACCTGAACAGGTAACATTCACCTGAACAAAAAAAAATAAAAAAAAATACTAGTGACCAAGAGGACCTTTTTAATTCTACAAAACCATTCTAATATTTTAGCTTGCTGCTCGTCATACGAAATGTAATTAAAAATGTTTAAAATGATCTTCAGGACGCAAAATTAAAATGTGTGACTTTGAACAAACCGCTACAAACAGAACACCATACCATGTAGAACTAGGACGTCTTTTCCTTACTGATTTCAGAATTTGTCACTCTTTATATAGAGTCACAAATGTTGGTTTGTTCTCCAAAGTTAACCTTTACTTATGGAACAAATATTTTGGTTGTTCCTTTTGTGGATTGAAAATAAAAATTTGAAATTATTCTATTAAACCCCTTTGAAGGGGCCTGTAGCAGATCTAGGATAGATATATATATAGATCTATTTTAGGGTTTTCATTCTTTATACAGAATATATACATACTGGTGGGCAGTATGTCTAAAGCACTCCCCAATGGCATGTAATCTACAAGGCTGACAATTGATTTCCCAACTGCAATGTCTACATCTACAGAGTAATATGTACATAAAAATAAAACAGATATGACAATCAGATAAAAAAAAAAAGCAATGTGTCCATACAATCGATGCACGTGATTGTCAAATATGATAATCTGATGTATAGGTTTGTATGTCATCTTGGGTTTCTTATGCATTATTCCCTTGCTTGTCCACAGTGTTTCTCAATGAGAAGCATTTCATTTTTTCTGTGATTAGGAACGCTGGTAGGCATCACAGTAGATGGATCAGCCCAGTGTTTTGCAGTGACCAACCTAAATTCTAAATGCTTAGGGAATTTCTATGGAAGCAAAAATATGGACTTTTATACTACACTAGTTGTAAAGCCTGCCCAGAGGGCAGTCTATTGTGGATATACTGCCCCTGCTCATGTATACTGCCCCAGCACGTGGATATTGCCCCAGCACGTGGATACTGCCCCAGCACGTGGATACTGCCCCAGCACGTGGATACTGCCCCAGAACGTGGATACTGCCCCAGCAGGTGGATACTGCCCCAGCACGTGGATATTGCCCCAGCACGTGGATATTGCCCCAGCACGTGGATATTGCCGCAGCACGTGGATACTGCCCCAGCACGTGGATACTGCCCCAGCACGTGGATATTGCCCCAGCACGTGGATATTGCCCCAGCACGTGGATATTGCCGCAGCACGTGGATACTGCCCCAGCACGTGGATATTGCCCCAGCACGTGGATATTGCCCCAGCACGTGGATATTGCCCCAGCACGTGGATACTGCCCCAGCACGTGGATACTGCCCCAGCACGTGGATACTGCCCCAGCACGTGGATACTGCCCCAGCACGTGGATACTGCCCCAGAACGTGGATACTGCCCCAGCAGGTGGATACTGCCCCAGCACGTGGATACTGCCCCAGCACGTGGATATTGCCCCTGCTCATGTATACTGCCCCAGCTCGTGGATACTGCCCCTGCTCATGTATACTGCCCCAGCTCGTGGATACTGCCCCAGCACGTGGATATTGCCCCAGCACGTGTATACTGCCCCAGCACGTGGATACTGCCCCAGAACGTGGATACTGCCCCAGCAGGTGGATACTGCCCCAGCACGTGGATATTGCCCCAGCACGTGGATATTGCCCCAGCACGTGGATATTGCCGCAGCACGTGGATACTGCCCCAGCACGTGGATACTGCCCCAGCACGTGGATATTGCCCCAGCACGTGGATATTGCCCCAGCACGTGGATATTGCCGCAGCACGTGGATACTGCCCCAGCACGTGGATATTGCCCCAGCACGTGGATATTGCCCCAGCACGTGGATATTGCCCCAGAACGTGGATACTGCCCCAGCACGTGGATACTGCCCAGCACGTGGATACTGCCCCAGCACGTGGATACTGCCCCAGAACGTGGATACTGCCCCAGCAGGTGGATACTGCCCCAGCACGTGGATACTGCCCAGCACGTGGATATTGCCCCAGCACGTGGATATTGCCGCAGCACGTGGATACTGCCCCAGCACGTGGATACTGCCCCAGCACGTGGATACTGCCCCAGCACGTGGATATTGCCGCAGCACGTGGATACTGCCCCAGCACGTGGATATTGCCCCAGCACGTGGATACTGCCCAGCACGTGGATACTGCCCCAGCTCGTGGATACTGCCCCTGCACGTGGATATTGCCCCAGCACGTGGATACTGCCCCAGCACGTGGATACTGCCCCAGCACGTGGATACTGCCCCAGCACGTGGATACTGCCCCAGCACGTGGATACTGCCCCAGCTCGTGGATACTGCCCCTGCACGTGGATATTGCCCCAGCACGTGGATACTGCCCCAGCACGTGGATACTGCCCCCCCCCCGCTCGTGGATATGGCCCCCCCGCTCGTGGATATGGCCCCCCCCGCTCGTGGATATGGCCCCCCCCGCTCGTGGATATGGCCCCCCCGCTCGTGGATATGGCCCCGCTCGTGGATATACTCACCTACATCGGCCCTCCAGCGATGGCGGTCCCGCGTCCCGCTTCCAGCGTCCTCTCTCGCTCCGTTGGTCGCCGGGATGACGTCACGAAAGCCTTTGACCCCCCGGGGTCAAAGGCTTTCGTGACGTCATTCCGGCGAACAACGGAGCGAGAGAGGACGCTGGAAGCGGGACCGCCATCGCTGGAGGAGCTAAGGGCCGATGTAGGTGAGTATCTGTAGGCAACATCCCCCTACATTGGCCCGGAGCCTCAGCGGTGGCTGTCGTAGGCTGCTCGGCCGGCCTCCAGGCTTAGGCGAGCCCCCGGCTCGGCTGGGCCTGTAGGCCCAAGCCAAGCCGGGGGCTCGCCTGAGCCTGGAGGCCGGCCGAGCAGCCTGCGACAGCCGGAGGACAGTCACCGCTGGAGCTCAGGGCTAATGTAGGTGAGTATGTGCTCTCCACACCCACCCTGCTTACTCGGCCGGTATCCAAGCTTAGGCGAGCCCCCGGCTTGGCTTGGGCCTAGAGGCCCTGCCGAGCCGGGGACTCGCCTGAGCATGGAGGCCGGTCGAGTTGCATGCTCGGCCGTCCTCCAGGCTCAGGGGAGTCCCTGGCTCGGCTGGGCCTCTAGGCCCAAGCCAAGCCGGGGGCTCGCCTGAGCCTGGATGCCGACCAAGCTTAGGCGAGCCCCCGGCTTGGCGTGGGCCTAGAGGCCCAGCCGAGCCGGGGACTCGCCTGAGCCTGGAGGACGCCCGAGCATGCAACTCGACCGGCCTCCATGCTCAGGCGAGTCCCCGGCTCGGCAGGGCCTCTAGGCCCAAGCCAAGCCGGGGGCTCGCCTAAGCTTGGATACCGGCCGAGCAAGCCGGGTGTGTGTGTGTGTGTGTGTGTGTGTAGAGCACATACTCACCTACATCGGCCTCGAGTCCTCCACCGGTTCCACACATACTCACCGACATCGGCCTTAGCTCCTCCAGCGATGGCGGTCCCGCTTGCAGCATCCTCTCTCCGTTGTTCGCCAGGATGACGTCACGAAAGCCTTTGACCCCCCGGGGGGTCAAAGGCTTTCGTGACGTCATTCCGGCGAGCAACGGAGAGAGGATGCTGCAAGCGGGACCGCCATCGCTGGAGGAGCTAAGGGCCGATGTCGGTGAGTATGTGTTAGGCAACATCGGCCCTGAGCTCCAGCGGTGACCTCCTCCGGCCGAGCAGGCTGCTCGGCCGGCCTCTACGCTTAGGCGAGTCCCCGGCTCGGCTGGGCCTGTAGGCCCAAGCCAAGCCGGGGGCTCGCCTAAGCCTAGAGGCCCGCCGAGCAGCCAGCGGCAGCCGGAGGAGGTCTCCGTTGGAGCTCGGGGCCGATTTTTTGTTGTGTTTGTTTGGGAACTTCGGCCCCGATCCTCCAGCGGTGACCTCCTCCGGCTGCCGCTGGCTGCTCGGCGGGCCTCTAGGCTTAGGCGAGTCCCCGGCTCGGTTTGGGCCTACAGGCTCGGTTTCGCCTGAGCATGGAGGCCGGTCGGCAGCCGGTCACCGCTGGAGCTCAGGGACGCAGTAGGGGGTTATGTATGTTTTGTGTACCGCGGTGACCTCTTCCGGCCGAGCGGGCTGCTCGGCCGGCCTCTAGACTCAGGCGAGTCCCCGGCTCGGTCTGGGCCTGTAGGCCCATGCCGAGCCGGGGGCTCGCCTGAGCCTGGAGGCCGGTCGAGCAGCCCGCTCGACCGGAGGAGGTCACCGCTGGAGTTCTGGGCCGAATTTTTCGATTGTGTTATGGGTATTTCGTCCCTGAGCTCCAGCGGGGACCGGCGGCCTGCTCGGCGGACCTCCAGGCTTAGGCGAGTCCCCGGCTCGGCTGGGCCTGTAGGCCCAAACCGAGCTGGGGGCTCGCCCGAGCCTGGAGGCCCGCCGAGCAGGCCGCCGGTCCCCGTTGGAGCTCAGGGACGACGTATGGAGTTATGTATGTTTTTTTTGAACTTCGGCCCCGATCCTCCAGCGCTGAGCGGATGCCGAGCGGGCTGCTCAGCCGGCTTCTAGGCTCAGGCGAGTCCCCGGCTCGGCTTGGGCCTACAGGCCCAGCCGAGCCGGGGACTCGCCTGAGCCTAGAGGCCGGCTGAGCAGCCCGCTCGGCAGCCGGTCACCGCTGGAGGATCGGGGCCGATTTAGGTGAGTATGTTTTGTGAACTTCAGCCCCGAACCTCCAGCGCTGACCGACTGCCGGCGGCCTATTCGGCGGACCTCTAGGCTCAGGCGAGTCCCCGGCTCGGCTGGGCCTGTAGGCCCAAACCGAGCCGGGGGCTCCCTTGAGCCTGGAGGCCCGCCGGCAGCCGGAGGACGGTCAGCGCTGGAGGATCGGGGCATCTGGCGGCCGTGTAAACACGGGTAGCTGCGCGCGGCTCGTGCCGTTTTTTTTTTTTTCACGCGGCCGGCACGCGCAGCTACCTGTGTGTTTTAACGGCCGCTTTCAAAAGTCCGTCGCGCATGCGCAGACGGCTTTTGGCGACGGACGTTTTTAGGCTTATTCTATTATAGTATAGATTAATCCTAGCTAAAAAAAAAATTAAAAAAAATATAATATATATATATATATGTAAAATAATAATTTGTGTGTTCCTATAACAAAGGAGGTCAGCAACCTTGGCCATCCAGATGTTTTTGCTATTTCCCATGAGTCCCGGTCAACCGAAATAGTGGCTTGGCACTTTTGGTTACAATACCTCCCATCAGAGGATGGATATTGCATAGATCCATGAGATAGCTCATCCCTTGTTGAGATATTGTAGCTGCTGCTTACCCAGTCTTAGAGTCAGGTGCCACCACGTTTCCCCACTCAGTGGCCAGGGCTTGTTTAGGGTTGTCCTGCAGCTCAGTAGGGACTACACAGTGATGTTGGCATGCATATTTGTCAGTGAGAACGCCAACAGTCAGTCAATCAAGTGCAAGGAGGTTTGCCCTGAAGGACAGCTCTGTCGGGGGGTGCCCAGCGTGTCAGGAGGAGGCATGCTACAAGATCGGTAAGTTACCGATCTCATTTACAATAAATTGGTGTTTTGATACCTTGAGAAAGGCTACGAGGGAGCCGAAACATCAGGGAAAGGTTTACAGGATTATTTTAATGACTTTTTGAATAAAGCCTTGTGTTTTAATCCGTTACTGAAATCCGAGTGCATTCATATATTTTTGAATTATATCTAAAAAAAATTCCATCCAGAAGTTCATTCTCTACTCTCTGGTCGATTCTTTTTTGACAAAGAAATAAAACTTGCAATAGAAGAGAACAATCACGCATTCCTGTTGCCATGTATGTGGCAGGGAGTAAAGAAGAAGCCAGTGTAACCTGGATATACAACTACCTCCTATACCAAAAAAACTAATTGATTTGCCCAATATTAAGATTGTCTATCAAACGATTTTGGTCCTGATGACAACTACCTTCGGTTTCCATTTGTAAAGCTGATCAATGCATTGCTCAGTACACAGAACTGAACAATGGCCAAATGATGCCCTGAAGGACTGAAAGGGGTTCTTTAGTTCCCACGGGAATAGGGTCCTTGTTTCTTACTGTACTTATTGGTTTGTCAAAATGTTGTTCAATGTATTGTAACCCTGTCTATGTTGTGCCTATTGTACAGCGCTGCGGAATATGCTGGTGCTTTATAAAGAATAATAAATAATAGAGTGCAGCCAGGAGATTTTAAAGACACGATACAAGATAAGGCATCGTTTTGGCATGGACTTGAAAGATTTAAACACATGAAACATAAACAGAAGTAATTCTAGCTGCACAAGCGTAAAATACACCATCGTATCGTTTATACAAACTCTGCCAAAGTCCGTTTTAAAAGAGGCTGCAGATGGAGAAGATTTATATTTCAATAATGTTGTGTGTGGCCAAGTTGCCTCATCTGTTCTACCTACGGGAATGAAGTGGGTGGGTTGCGTATCTTCAAGTTTATTTCGCAACCAGTCAAAGTCCTGGTACCTTCTGCGGACCGAGTACTCTGGCAGATCAAACTCCGTTCGGGTGGTCTGAGAAAAGGTAAAAAAAAAAGTGTAAATGTAACATGTATATCTTGCTTCAGCAACTCACACAACTATTAACTGAACAAACATGATAACAGACCATGAGAGAGAAGAAAAAGAAAAACCGTGGTTAAACTGTAAGCAATTCTGCAAGTACAGAGCAATTAGCGGTAAACATGCCACATGCACAATAGTAACATAAGAAAATGTTATTTTGTGAAATGCATTTTTACCACATAGATGCCAATTTTAGCTAGAAGCTCATTTAATCAGTATTGGCGGATTATGGTGTATTATATTATTAAAAGTGTAATACTCAGGTTTGGGGGTCGAGTAAAAAAAAAAAAAAACTATGACTAATGATTTATGTTGTGCAGTCTGATTCTGGTAAGAACGTGCAAGGGGGGGCCCAACAGTTCTCCTGCAAGGTAGTCATTCATCAGCTGTCCATGGTTTGGGGGCCGATGAATGACATATATATTCTTGATGCTCCAACAAAGCGGCGTGCAGGTTCATTTGGATAGGGCAGAGCTGCTGCATGATCATGTCCAGCAGAAGGTCATGGAGGATTTCGTTTAACACTCAGCACATCCATTCATCAGATAAGATGGAAATCCTGAATAAGCTGGTAACTGCTGCATTGCAGAGATCGTCAGCTATGTGACAGCTCCATTCATCCCGAAAAGAGCTGTACACTGCCATCATCCAAGATACCCAAAAATAACCCTATCGTATGGTGACAAGCATCCACTAGTAGATTTCGTCAATAAGAATATGAAAATACTCAGCTTCCACAGCACTTGTGTGATCAGTCTATTTTTTTTACTGCGAAACAGTGCTCCAATTTAGAAGTGACAGCTGATTAATAAAGCAAACAATAAAGTGGCCTTTGTTCTACTGCGGATACCTCTTCCAATAATTCCTCTTGATGAACCTGTTCAGACAGTAGCACTCAATGTATAGAATGCAGGACGGTTTTAAAAAGTCACTTGACATCGTATTGGTCTATAAAATATTTGCATGACTTAGGAATGCACACAGTCAAGTACCGTGTTACTACATAGTTTCAAAACTATGTAGCAATAAATGTCAGGTTAATGTCAGGTTACTTTTGCAACTCCCCAAGACACAGCAGTGCATGAACAGTCACTTATTGTTCCATGTTAATGGTTTTTACAGTTTGTCTATACCAGGCTTTGTTTTACCAAGTCTCTTCAGCCTATAGAATATAGAAGGTGTTCGGTTTGCTACGGGCCCTTAGGTGTCTACTCTACCACTACCCTCACAATATCTCTTCAATGCCTTTCATTACAGTATGAGACTGTTCGACTCAATATGGACAGCATGCTTTCCTTCATCCCCCATATCAAGTCTCTTTCCTCCTCCTGCCGATACCAACTGCGTAATATTTCCAGAATTCGGCCATTTCTTACCGCTGTCACCACAAAACAACTCATACACGCCCTGGTAATCTCCCGACTCGACTATTGCAATAAATCGCTTATCTGGCCTCCCTCTGTCACGCCTCTCCCCCCTACAATCCATCCTGAACGCCTCCGCCAGGCTAATTCACCTCACGCACCGCTCTGTCTCTGCCGCTCCCCTCTGCGAGTCCCTTCACTGGCTCCCCATCCACTGCAGAATTAAGTTCAAAATCCTTATCCTTACCTACAAAACCCTCACTAACTCAGCTCCCCACTACCTGTCCTCACTAATCACCAAATACACCCCAGCCCGCTCCCTAAGGTCGAACAGTGACCTGCGCCTAGCTTCTCCCCGCATCACCTCTTCCCATGATAGACTGCAGGATTTCTCACGCGCAGCCCCCACTCTCTGGAACGCTCACCTCGTACTGTCAGACTTTCCCCTAACTTCTCTTCCTTCAAACGCTCCCTTAAAACGTTCCTATTTAGGGAAGCCTACCACCCAACTTACTGACACAACCATCAATCACTCTCACCTTACAATCTAGGAGGGTTGGGGGTTGGAAACAGGAGGAGAGGACTGTGAGTTCCTACGGGAATAGGGCCCTCATCTCCTCCTGTACTGTTTGTCAAATGTTGTTCAATGTATTGTAACCCTGTCTATACTGTGCTTATTGTACAGCGCTGCGGAATATGCTGGCGCTTTATAAATAAAGAATAATAAGAATAATACAGCATCAAGAGACTGAATAAGTCCATTAGGGAGCGTCATTTACAAACATGGAGGGTCCCTACGCAGAAAGTATTAAGTCTTACTAAACTAACGTTGAACATGATTTATGTTTTTCCAATTTAAAACCATTCAGCTACTAGACCAAGCCTGTCCTACTACAGCCCCCAAATGTTCCTAAGCCCTTATTTCCAGGCCATCTATCGCATACCAAGTATTCATGGAATTGTCGGGTATCAACACCTGGGGGGGCTGAAGTTTAACATCCTGGAACTAAACCATTAACACATTTTAATTACCATGTAAGAGTAATTGTTTAAACTATTAACGACCACACTGCACTTGTTAAATTTCATGGATTCATGTTAATGAACGTCTAGTCTTCATATGGTGACAATTTTATCTGCCCACCCCCAGCTATGAAGATTTTCATGACATTTTCGAGTTTCAGTGAGAACGCTGTCAAGGTAACCCTGTATTTGTATAGAGATGTGGAAAAATATCAACCATCAGATCTATTGGTTTGTGAACCAGATTAAATAATATACATAGTACAAAAATAAGCTCATAATATAAAAATTCCTTACAGCAGATGTAGAAACCAATATGCAGGTGTTACAGTAGTCGCTACCGAGGAGTCATCATACATAACACAAAGGCTTACAAGAATTAGCTGTTGGAACACCATTCATGATCATGAATTAGAACAATAAACAAAGCTGCCTAATCAGGAGTTCCCTGCATTGTTTTGTCTGACAAAAAAACATGCAGCACTTGTACGTTTACCTTGGTCATTACTCTGTAGGTAATATAGGTTTCCATAGTGCACACGTGTTTCTTTGGGTCGTCAACGGTAACAAAGAGGTCCCTGGTCTCGCCATCGAGGTCATCGTCGAGCTGCAATCTGTTAAGGAGTGAAGATGAAGATGCTGGGCTGGAAGTGTCTGCTGGAGTACCATTTGGCAAACTGAGGTCCTACATGAAAGAAAGGGAAAAATGTTTAACAAAAAAACAGACGCAGTTTTGAAAGCCACTAGAATATTAAATGCCAGCACTTCACTTATTCCATGAAACAGATGGAACGGTTAAACTGTTGGTGTGCAGGTGGACAATGACTATACAGATCAACCAGAAACAAAGGCTATAAATGAAGAAGTAAAAAAAAAAAAAAAACGACTTCAAGTAGAACAGGTTCTGCTCAAAAACTGGGCAACCAAAACCAGCCCAGGCAGCAACGGTGTGACCGGAGATTGACAAAGATTTTATTCATACATCTCCAGTGTTGTAAAATGCCGCAGAGGAGTGTCAGACTAACACACAAAGGGAATTATTTTAGTGACATTCCATTAGTTCCACAGTGGCGGGTCAACGTTTCGACTTTTGCCCAAGGATTTTCAGGAGGGAGCTCCATCGGGAACCCACGTTGCTGAGCCTTTCTTGGCCCCAGGAGCGCAGACAGCAGCGACCATGCGGTATCAGCTGTGGGTAACTGCTACACGCTGTCATCCTTGCCCCTGCCTCCGAATTTGGGCACTTTTTGGATTGTGACACCATAGGGGCCCCGAGATAAACGGTACCCCAGGAATCCCCCCCAAACAAGGACCCTTGCTCTGTATGACTGCAGTTAGTCATTTCTAAGGCACCACCAAGTTCCGTAGCGCTGTACAATTGGAGAGACAGAATAACAAATACACATACAAGTTAAACACATAGAACAGTATCAGGGAGGACCCTGCTCAAGAGTTTACAATCTGAGAGGACCCCATGGAGAGCAGGCCGAGTGGCGGTGCCGGGATGTTAACTGTTCTAATCTGATTCTGATTCTGCATAGAAGGCTTATCAATAAATTGCAATCTTTGAGCTTGGATTCCAATATTGTTGAATGGATTAGGCAGTGGCTGAGTGACAGGCAACAGAGGGTTGTGGTAAATGGAGTTTATTCGGCGCAAGGTCTTGTTACCAGTGGGGTACCTCAGGGGTCAGTACTTGGACCCATTCTCTTTAATATTTTTATTAGTGATATTGCAGAAGGTATTAATGGAAAAGTATGTCTTTTTGCTGATGACACAAAGATTTGCAACAGGGTTGACGTTCCTGGAGGGATCAGCCAAATGACAAATGATTTAGGTAAGCTAAAAAAATGGTCGGAGTTGTGGCAATTGAGTTTTAATGTGGATAAGTGCAAGATAATACACCTGGGACGTAAAAACCCAAGGGCTGAATATAGAATATTTGATACAGTCCTAACCTCAACATCTGAGGAAAAGGATTTAGGGGTTATTATTTCAGAGGATCTAAGGGTAAGTAGTCAATGTAATAGAGCAGCAGGAAATGCTGGCAGAATGCTTGGTTGTGTAGGGAGAGGTATTAGCAGTAGGAAAAGGGAAGTGCTCATGCCACTGTACAGAGCACTGGTGAGACCTCACTTGGAGTACTGTGTGCAGTACTGGAGACCGTATCTCCAGAAAGATATAGACATCTTGGAGAGAGTTCAGAGAAGGGCTACTAAAATGGTGTACGGCTTGAAGGAGAAAAGTTACCAAGAAAGGCTTAATGATCTTAACATGTACAGCTTGGAAAAAAGACGAGACAGAGGAGATATGATAGAAACATTTAAATACGTAAAGGGAATCCACAAGGTAGAGGAGGGAGTATATTTAAAAGGAAACAAAATAGCAAAACAAGAGGACATAGTCTTAGATTAGAGGGGCAAAGGTTTAAAAGTAACATCAGGAAGCATTATTTTACTGAGCGGGTGGTGGATACATGGAACAGTCTTCCAGTAGAAGTGGTAGAGGCCAAAACAGTAATTGAATTTAAGCAAGCATGGGATAGGCATAAGGCTATCCTAAACAAAAGATAAATCCAGGTAAAGTATCCATGTAATTGGGCAGACTAGATGGGCCGAAAGGTTCTTATCTGCCGACATTTTTTCTATGTTTCTATGTTTTCTATGTACCAAATATAAAAACAGTCCATGTGAAATGGCCAGTGAGTCTGCTTAACCCAATATGGAGTGTCGTCTGCTTTATTGGGAGAAATTAAGAACGGACATTGAATCAGCGCTGCTTGTTGAGGGGAGAATCCGGGAACTGGCGGAGGAAAATATTTGACCTGGGCTTTTCGGAACTAACACACACACACACTAGCAATGAGTCTCTAAACTGTAATATATGTTAATAGAAATCAATGTGTAAAGAGGATACTATGTTTTTGCTCTGTATTATAATTTTATTCACATAAAAGAACTCCGATAAAGATTCATCATCTGTTTCACACAGACAAATTTATTTGGTATCAGGTGGAGAAGCAGAATATGGACTTCCAAGAGCAGCATAGCGCCTAAATACACTGTGTTAAGAGGTTACAAATAACATGCTACAGCGTGAAAAAGTGTACCCCAACCGTGGTACAGTATCATTGACAAAAGCAGAGACAGGAACTACATGGAATGTTTACTTTTCATAAACAAGAAAATACAGATTGAGCCATGCTGTACATATGCCATAAACCAAACAATGGTAGAACTGGCGGCCTCAGCCACTTTCTGCTGAAGGAGTTATTTCTGCAAAAGATGAATAAGAAGCTTCAATAAAAGCTGTGGATAATCTAAAACGAGAAAGTCTTGAAAAAGAAAAAATTTAAAAAAGGACTCCTCTATTCTCTTCAAATTCTTTACCATCTCTGCGCTCAATACAGTACATTACAGGTGAACATCCCCGTTTTCCCCCAAAGGGAAAGTCGTTTTCTTAATTCTCTTAACCCTTTCACTGCTGAGGACATGTGGGGAACGTCCTCATTGACTCCTAAGGAAAGATAGGGGTGGAGATAAGGGTTCATTTGAACCCCGATATCTCACGACTGTTTTCAGCTAGCAGGGTCATGTTTGGTATCATTAGAAAGGCCAGAGCATGACCTTTCCAATGATACCAAACATGACCATGTTTAAAGTAAGCCGTGCAATGGCTCAGCAGTGAAGGGGTTAATAAATAAAAAAAATTAAAAATGCAGAAATGGCCCTGCACCTAGAATTCTTGCCACCTTTCAGTTTCTTGATCTGATTCTGCCCTCCCCTATGGTCAACAGCTTGTAGGGTGCATGAAAATCTAGCCCCCAAAGAATTGTGCTTCAGTGTGTGCAGGTTTTAAAATAATCCTTTTACAAACAGGATTTGCAGCAATAACATGGACAAACATTGTGCAACTTCTGTTAACATGCACACACATTGCAATGCACGTGTAGACTGTCTCGATTAGTGCAAACTCCAATAATATGATCTACGCAAATTATAAAAAAAAAATCATACAAAAGGTCTCATTTAAACGTAGGGAAAATTCAGTTTCATTCTGAGAGCATGCTGCTGCATTACACGTGTTAAAAACAATAGATCCCAAGCTGAAAGAAGAGAGTCCTAGATTACTAAATATTTTACAATGACAACCTCCAGGGTAGAATTAATTAGAAATTCTGTAGTTTTTGTTTAGCTTTGCCTTCTATAGATATTAATTATGGTGTATTTACAAAAAACAAAAACACAAACACACACGTTATATGACAACAGCTTTAAAATTTAAAATTTCTATGATTGATTCCATATACGCACCATGTCACACGCTTCTTCAAAATGATTCTGCCTGCGAAATTGTCATGTGATAAAACCCATGTAGATATTGCAAAGTTGCTTCTGAAGTAGATAGAGTTCACAAAAACCCCATACGGTGCAATTTTGAGGAAACCGAGTTTTGCAGAAATCGCATGCAAAAGCAAAAGAAAAAAAAAAAAAAACCCCCACCACAAAATAGTTTGCAAAATTTGAAATTCTGAATCTATAGAAAATCTTTTTTATATTAATATAAATATCTATCCCGACTGTGTCGAGGATTGTAAAGCACAAAACGTTTACATGGCTGACTGTCCGGGTGTGTTGGTCCACTCAAGACTAAAAAATAGATTGATTGATCTATATATCTCAATCAATCTCCCATTCACATGGTAGAGTAATGTAGTTAAGAGAAAAAAAAACACACTTGGAAAAACCTTCCCGATAATGAATCCTGATTTCACAGTTCCATCTTGACACAATGAAATAGAATGCAGAAACATCCAAATCTTTAGGATTTGGCATTGAGGTCTTGAGAGCCAGTATTGACATCACCAGTGCTCCATAGGAGGTCCAAAGCAAGAAAAAAAAAAAAAGCAGGAGTGTACATTTATCTTCAAAGATTAGATCCAGCTTATTATTTAAATCTTCCGAAAATTATATTCCGCAAACACGTATCCTTAAAATCATAAAATCCAGATATTAAGGCTAATGTCAGACGAACGCATTCTGAGCACACTGAGCGTCCGTGCACAACTGATGTACTTTCTGACTGATGAAACTGTAGACACCACACGGTCAGTTTTTTCTGACTGACATAGATGGGAAATAAAAGGAAAATGAAAAATTAATACATGATATGAAAAACCATTTTGTCTGTCAAAAATGCTGGACGTCAAAAATGCAGTCCGTCTGACTACGATCCATCACTCACACACAAAGCTACGCGGACGTGGCGCACTCTGGGCGTCCGTCCTAGCGGTTTGATGTTCTTGCCTAAATTGCATCCGATGCCACGTGCGTTCTTCATGTGTGGGTCTCTATTGATCATAATTTTATGCTATGACGGAGGTTAAAATGTGCGGCAACACGGACGTGATCACTGCGTTTGACACGGGCCTTAGTCTACAACAATAATTCAATTCAGATGTTTTGCGGTTCTTAGAAGGATGACAAAGTTCTCATCAGGATGTCAGGTTAAAAATAGCACACAAAATAAAAAGTCAGCTGAGGTAACAGCTACAAAGTGAAAACCAAGTTCTTCAAATGAACCTAATCCCCAACTGGAAACTTCTTAACCCCGTTAAGGACCAATGGCGTAACATTTACATCATAAATGCATTGACTTTAACCCCTTAAAAGGACCGAAGGTCTTTAAACTTTACTATGAAAGACAACATTTTTATCTGCCCCACCATGTAGGCATCATATAAAGCCTATAAAAAAAATATATAAATAAAATAAAAAAATTTGATTGGCTCTTTTTAATTTTTTAGTTTAGCTCAAGAGAGCAAGACCAACCCCAAAAGATTCTTTAACTTCCCTGACGATTATCCTGAGTGTGGCTTGGACCGGACACTACAGGTATATTGAGAAAAAAAAAGACCACCAGGTAGGTTAAGTACATCAATTCTAAAAAACCACAAGAGTGAAAGTGTAGGTTCACTGAAATTGGAGTAAGGGGGGTTATTAACTGAAGATCAAGATAAAAGGCAGAAATTTTGAATAAAAAATACTGGAGAAAAATAATCAAAGAGAAACCTATAATAGGAGACATGCAAATCATTCACAAAAATTTACAAATAAAATGTGATTGGTTGACTCAAGAAACGTTGTTGCAGCAACTAAACAAAGTGAATGTGAACAAAGCCCCAGGGCCGGATGGCATTCACCCGCAAGTACCGAGGGAGCTCGGTGTTGAAATATGTAAACCTCGGTTTTTCTCATCTCTCAGGATCGTACTAAAGGATTGGAGAAAAGCTGATCTAGACCCTATATTTAAAAAAAAAGGTTCAAAATATCTGCCTGGGAATTATAGACCTGTGAGCTTAACATCTGCGGCTGGGAAAGTATTTGAGGGGTTACTAAGTGATAATTTTCAGGAATTCATTGGGAGGTATAACTCAATTAGCAAAAATCAGCATGGTTTTATGAAACAGATCATGTCAGACTAACCTAATTGCGTTCTATGAGGAAGTAAGTAGAAGTATAGATCAGGGGGTCTCCGTGGAGGGGATTTACCAGAGTCTTTGACACCGTTCCACACTGAAAAATTGGTCTAGATGAAAACGCTTATTCTTGGATAGAACACATGGTACAGAGAGTGGTCATAAACAGTAAATTTTCAAGATGGACACCAGTGATAAGTGGTGTCCCTCAGGGGTCTGTTATAGTACCAATTTCTATTCTATTTATAAATTACCTTGAAATAGGAGTTGTGTCAGTGTATGCAGATGACACAAAACTAGGAAGAATAATACAATGTGAGCAGGATATTAAATTCGATGCAGAGGGATTTAGATAGATTGGGGACTGGGCAATTGAAGCTTAAATGTAGATAAATGCAAGGTTATGCACTTTGGAGCGAAGAACACAAGCCATTTAGGCTGGTGTCAGACGAGCGCATTTTGTACAGACTGTGCGCCCGTGCAGTATGGACGCACTTTCTGATGGAAGACGCAGTAGAGGCCACACAGTTTTTTTTAACTGACGTTATTTTTGACTGATGTAGAAGGGAAAATAAATTAAATATGAAAACCATTTTGTCCGTCAAAAGTGCTGGACACATAAATGCAGTCCGTCTGACCTCGTTCATCATTCACACACAAAGCTATGCGAACGTTGGACGCAGCGCACTTCGTGTGTCCGTTCTAGCGGATTTACATTCTTGCCTAACCTGCGTCCGTTTGTCACGTCTGTTATGCGTCCGCAGTTCGGTGCGGACGTACTTTGTGTGTGTGGCTCCATTGGTCATAATTAGATGCTATAACGGACATACAAATGTGCGGCAACGCGGACGTGATCAGTGCGCTCGTCTGACAAGAACCTTATACCCTATAATGGTACAGAGTTAAGGAAATCAAAGCAGGAGAAGGATTTGGGAATTATCAAAGACTTCAAACTAAGTAACACTGCCCAATGCCAAACAGCAGTCGCCAAGGCCAGCAAGGTATTGTCATGCATTAAAAGGGGAGTTCACTCTCGGGATGAAAACATAATTTTGCCTCTGTAAAAATCAATGGTAAGAATAAGGGGAATTGAAGATTTAAGTTAGGAGGAAAGGCTAACAAGCTTAACCTCCCTGGCGGTCTAATTTTTTCAAAATCTTGTGTCTAAAAGCGTTTAAATTTTTTAAGAAAGGAAATGTGTTGTTTTATATAGTAAGCCTGTAATCCATAGGAATAACTCACTGAAAACCATGCAAACAAGAGTCTAGTAAACACACGTAGTCAGATAATGTTTGAAACACGAAATAATAATTATCCCAAAAATAATTATCCAAAATAATGCAAATAAATAATATTCAATATAAATCAAACCAAAAACACTGAAATCTTTCAGAAAACAAGGGTGCAATATTAGTCCGTGCATATTGCCTCAGTAAGGCTGGGGTCAGACGAACGTGCATTTAGCCGCGCTTTATTACGGCCGTGGTAGCAGCAAATGACGTCCAACACAGGCCCACACACGAAGTACGGCCGCATGAAAGTTCGGCCGCGCAACGCAAGCGGCAAACGAACGCATTTTTGCAAGAACATCGAACCGCTAGTACTGACGTACAGAGTGCTCTGCGCCCGCATAGCGGCGTTTGCGCGTGATTAGGAGACGTCAGACGCTGCTCATGTCCAGCCAACATAAATGTCCAGACACCCAAAGTTTCCTGGTTTGGATCCATAAAAAAAAAAAAAAAATCACGGCTGAAATTGTGCATCGTATGACCGCTATCGCGTCTTCCGTGAAAAAATGCGTTCGGACGCATCAATGCACTTTGACGGTAGACGTGAAAAATGCGTTTGTATGATTTATTCATCTTGAAACATGGGACTGCACAAAGAACATTTTATAGTACTTTACTTTTTAATTTTTACAGTCCAAATTTGACACCTGTTCCTGCTCCCCTGCCTCGCAGGGCTTTGTAGGGAGCGGAACCAGGAAGCAAGTCGCCGGCATCACACTGCGGAGACAGCGAGGGAGCGCAGGATGCTGTGAGTATATATAGCCCGAGTGTGGCTCGGGGTTACCGATCACTGTAGCGAAATTTAACCCCGAGTCACACTCTGGAATAATGCCAGAGGTTAAACTTTGTTAGAGGGCATCTGATGACTTTATATAAATATATACGGGCCATTATATTTTATACATGAAATGGTTTATAACAGAAAAAAAAAAAATCTAACAAGAGAAAAAAAAAAAAAGAGGTCATCTGCACTCATTTCTATATATTCTACAAAGAGGTGCCTTGTGTCGGGACGAGCGAGCTTACGTTTCAATGGCCATTAAAACAAACTAAAACCTCCTGATAGAAACGAGCGCAGATTACATCTTTTTTCTCTTGTTATATTTTATACATGAACTGGGCTGTTACGCCTGGCTGTTGCAGCCGCTCTGGTGAGTATAGGCGCAACGCCATTTTTTCTGTATGTACAGTTGTGTTCAAAATTATTCAACCCCCAATGCTGTAAAGGGTTTTAGGGAATTTAGTGTACATTTGTAATTGTATTCAGAATGAAATCCTACAAGGACTTTTTAAAGAACCATATGCAGCTAAAATGACATCAATTGGTTTTGTAATACAGTAGTAAATGTTTCTTTTGTGAATTCTTCATTGACACAATTATTCAACCCCTTAAAGACTACCACTCTGAAGAACAGAGGTTCATTCAAGTGTTTTCAATCAGGTATTGAAAACACCTGTGGATGTCACGGAGCAGCAATAAAGCATAATAAGCACCAATTAGGCAGCTTTAAAATGACTGTGATACTCAGCTCCTTCTAGACATTTACTGGTGTGGTTACAAACATGGTGAAGTCAAGAGAATGTTCCAGGAAGACAAGAGAAGAGGTGATTACTCTTCACAGGCAGGGCAATGGCTATAAGAAGATTGCAAAGATGTTAAACATACCAAGAGAGACCATAGGAAGCATCATTCGCAAATTCAAGGCAAAGGGCACTGTTGAAACGCTACCTGGTCGTGGCAGAAAGAAGATGCTGACTTCGACTGCTGTGCGCTACCTGAAGCGTAGAGTGGAGAAAAGTCCCCGTGTGACTGCTGAGGAACTGAGAAAAGATTTGTCAGATGTGGGTACTGAAGTTTCAGCTCAGACAATACGGCGCACACTGCGTAATGAAGGCCTCAATGCCAGAACTCCCAGGCGCACCCCCTTGCTGTCTCCAAAGAATAAGGAGAGGCGACTGCAGTATGCCAAAAGTCATGTGTACAAACCACAGAAGTTTTGGGACAGTGTTCTGTGGACTGATGAAACAAAATTAGAACTGTTTGGGCCCATGGATCAACGCTATGTTTGGAGGAGGAAGAACAAGGCCTATGAAGAAAAGAACACCTTGCCTACTGTGAAGCATGGCGGGGGGGGGGGGGTCAATCATGCTTTGGGACTGTTTTGCTTCTGCAGGTACAGGGAAGCTTCAGCGCGTGCAAGGTACCATGAATTCTCTTCAGTACCAGGAGATATTGGATGACAATGTGATGCAGTCCGTCACAAACCTGAGGCTTGGGAGACGTTGGACCTTTCAACAGGACAATGATCCCAAGCATACCTCAAAGTCCACTAGAGCATGGTTGCAGATTAAAGGCTGGAAAATTTTGGAGTGGCCATCGCAGTCACCTGACTTAAATCCGATTGAGAACCTCTGGTGGGACTTAAAGAAAGCAGTTGCAGTGCGCAAGCCTAAGAATGTGACTGAACTGGAGGCTTTTGCCCATGACGAATGGGCGAAGATACCCGTAGATCGCTGCAAGACACTTGTGTCAAGCTATGCTTCACGTTTAAAAGCTGTTATAACTGTAAAAGGATGTACTAAGTACTAAGATTGAATGTCACTTGAGGGTTGAATAAAACTGATAATGATGTGAGCACAGAAAAGACATTTGTGGTTATTTCATTATAAATGTTATGTTATGTTATATTTGTCTGACCTACACGTGACTCTTTCATTTAATTGTAAGCAAGATGACTGAATGATCAAAATCAATGTCAAACTGGCCAAAACACTCAATTTCAGTGGGGGTTGAATAATTTTGAACACAACTGTATGTATATTATAAACCATTGTCTGGGAACCTATTCATTAATAGGACACAAGGTCATCCACTGGATGAAAGGAATATTAAGGGTCATAATAATGAATTTGTGGTTAAAAGCTGCTTGAGTCAAGGAGAAATCTGACCACCATTCTGGGGTCAAGAAGGATTTTTCCCCCACATGTTGCATATTGGCGAGCGCTTCAGACTGGGTTTTTTGCCTTTTGGACCAACAGCAGTAGGTGATGTGGAGAAGGCTGAACGCATGTCTTTTTCCAGCCTATGTAACCAGGGAAATAGAGGAACACATCCATGCCAACAGCATTCCTCAGTAAGCAAAACTAGATTGGACTGGTTTGTGCACACCCTTTAGTTTTAGCCTGTAACGGATCTCCGTACCCAGACTGGGTCACATCTGTTAATGCTGTGCCCTCGCCAGACCCCCATTCTCCCAACAGCAGTCTTTCGGCCTTTCTCCACCCCATAGCTGAAGCTTAAGGATAGGTACAAAAACAACAAAAACCACCATAAAGCAATCCAATACAAAAATTGCATGGATTGGTAATAGAGGGGATGTGGGTCCCCAATAATACACAATTTATTGCGGGTGTAAATAGTCCAACCCATAAATACACATGCTAAAAAAAACATAAGTTGGAATATATTGTATGTGGAGAGAATATAACACAGCGTGTAATGATAGGTGGAGACTCTTAGAAACCAAAATAATGGTGCTGACGTTCTTACAAAGCAGAAATGGTTTTAAAAAAAAAAAAAAAAAACTGCTCATGTGGCTATATCAGTCAAAAGCCAACAATATTAGCTATCCCCCTACTACAAGGTCAATAGAATTGCATATGTGTCAGATGAACTTGGCATACACCCGCCATATGACCAAGGGAACAACAACATATATATATATATATATATATACACACACACTAAAATATTTTAGTATTTTTTTTTGTTTTTCCCTTGGTCATATGGTAATTACTGGATGGTGTGTGTATGCCAAGTTCATCTGACACATATACAATTATAATGACCTTGCAGTAGGGGGGGGGGGGATAGCTAATATTGTTGGCTTTTGACTGATCTAGCCACATGAGCAGTTTTTTTCAAAACCATTTTTGCTTTGTATGAACTTCAGCAACATTATTTTGGTTTCTATCATTACACTCTGTGTGTCATATTCTCTCCACAATAGGATTCTTGCAATATATTCCAATTTGTGTTTTTTTTTTAGCATCAGTATTTATGGGTTTTACTATTTACACCCGCAATAAATTTTGTATTATTGGGGACCCACATCCCCTCTATTAGCAATCCATGCAATTTTTATATTGCATTACTATATGGTTGTTTTTTGTATCTAGGAGGGTTAGGCCATTGGGAGTGTGGGTTTGGCACCATCTAGTGGTCCCAGGTGGGATCACTTTTGTGAGTTTCTTTTAAGGACAGATACGCACTGTAAGTGTGGCGATAGCATTCCCCAGAAGTGAGCCAGCACCCAGATCTTGAAGTTAGATCAGAGAGGAACGGAGCCTTTAAGGAGCTAAATATATACAGTGCGAAGTGGGGCCTGGAGGTCAATGTGAAATCCCTCCCTGGCGTGTTGGTGTATGGGACATAATTAGACCAGTGTCCGATAATGGGATTAAATTAGGTCACCAAAATGCATTGTGCAACATTCCAACAAAGCAGATCAATAGGACAATAGCAGATTGTAAGGCTAAACAGGGGATTCAAATTATAGAGTAGTATAGAATGGGACAGTGTTTGCTAAACAAGACAAAGACCACTCCAACCTCTAACAGATGCACACATATTCTAGTTTGGGGGAGTTGGAAAGGGCTACAGCGACCCTCACAGTAATCCTAGCAGATATTAATGTTATTGTCTATGTTTGTTACTAACAGTAACATGTCAGCTGTGCTACACATGACTACTAATACACCCTGCAACTAGAATTGTAGGTACAGGGTGACTTCAACATAGGAGAGGGCAGGGAAACAATATAGAACATCAGGCACGTACCTCCCAAATGTGTCTCTAAGTCCATGTACCCCACATTCAAAAGTGACTCTCGTCACATAGTCAATAGAAAAAACACCCGTGACATTTTGAGATATAGATTATTTTCTGAACCTATAGTGGGTCTATGTAGTTGAAGAGTCTATGCTCCCCAAAGCTTATGTAGCACCCTCATTGAGGCTGGATTGACAGTTCAAATGCAAATGCTGGCAATGCAATGTTTTCTCACATTACAACCACAGGGATTCATAAAGTAGAGCGTCGCTCTGCAGGGAGAGGAGGGATTACATTTCTACATCTTACACAAAGAAGCCAAGATAGCCCATGTTTCCTGTAGCCAAGCTGCTAGTTTAGAATATTTAGTGCTGGGATTGTCTCCACGCCCTGCTCCTACCCTCACTTTGTTTATTTCGCTTTTAACTTTGGAGTTGTTTAGACTGAGGAAACGGCACTCAGCCCTGAAACGTATGTATACTTTGTCTCTCCCTTCAAGTAAATTGGTCACATTAAAAATGGACCACCTTTGCAAGTAGAGCTGGTTACAGTTACAAGTTTTAATAAAGCGCTAACAAGTTCCGTAACGCTGCACAATGCGTGGGACAGAAGAACAATATACATAAAAGTTAAACACAGAGAACAGTAGGAGAGAGGACCCTGCATGAGAGTTTACAATCTAAGAGAAGAGGAGCGACACACTAGGTGAGGGTAAAGCGAGAAAATTAAGTAGCGGGGTGCATGAAATGTACAATGGGGGATTATGGAGTGAGCCGATGTGTTTTCAAAGACTTTTTGAAAGACTGGAAAGACGGGGAGAGTCTAATGTTGCGGGGGAGGGAGTTCCATAGAAAGTGGGCACCTCGAGAGAAGTCCTGAAGGCGAGAGTTAGGGGGAGCATAGAAGGAGACTAGAACATGAGATCATTGCCAGAGCAAAGTGGTCGGGATGGGATGTACCGGCTAATAAGGGAGGAGATGTAGGCAGGGGTGCGGTTGTGGAGAGTTTTGTATGTGAGCACCAGTATTTTAAATTTGATTACAAAGGAAACAGGGCACCAGTGTAGAGATTGACAGAGGGCCGAGGTGTGAGATGTGTGGGAATTGAGGTGGATGAGCCTGGCACAGGCATTCATAACAGACTGTAGAGTAAGAATCTGGGATCTCTTAAGGCTAGAGAGAAGGAGGTTACAGTAGTCGAGGCGTGAGATAATAAGTGCTTGGATGAGTGTTTAGCAGAGTCCTGATTAAGAAAGGGGTGGACGCGTGAAAAGATTTTTAGGTGGGAGAAGTAGGATTTGATTAGCGACTGAATGTGAGGAGTGAAGTCTAAAAGAACACCAAGGCAATGAGCCTGCGAGGTAGGAGTAATAGTGGCACCATTTACCTGAAGGGAAATGGGCGCATGAATGTTGGTGTATATTTTTCGGTTAGTGTCTTTCAGTGGTTTAATACAGGGCAACTAAACACATGTATGGCAACACTAAAAACAGTGGGTGAAAGGGTTAAATTGCCTACCCCCTTATCTATGTTTTGGAGTTGGGTAGAATTTCAAGTAGGCTTGGTCAAGTTGAAAATACACACCTCTATGCAAAGTTTATATACAACAAGGACATTTGTATTCGCATCCCATTGATTAGTTATGTTACGTTTACTGGATTTTACCAAAATTTCTGGGAATTCTATGAGGTGATCCTTATGTACTCAGAAGTGCCTTGCATGCTTTCCTGATCTCTATTGTCTATGATTTGCTGAAAAATGACGCAGTGAGACGTTTTGTATCAACCTTCATTTTATACTATATAACCATGTGAAACAAATGAGAAAATAACAGTCATAATTCACACGTCGTGTTGTGGTTTTTGAACTCTGGTCCTGCAGTATTGTGAAACTAGTGTGAGGACTGTGACTGGAAGCCTTTTAAAAGAAATATATATATATATATATAGCAGATAAATGAGTGATCACTCTATAAAAAGGTAAAGCAGTGGATAAACACCCCATCAGTGGGATTCTGAGTGGATAAAGGACACAAAGTGCGGAGTTAACCTCCCTTTACCGCTGGGAAGCTAAATGGAGCCAGGCGGGCTTAAAAACACAAGATGGCACAGCAAGCCCTGTGGTTTTCTGGCAACCCTTACAACCATATCGACATCAATGGCTGCAGCGAGGCTGCATGAACTCCCTGCAGCCAATGATGTCGATCGGCCGCAGGGAAGAGAGGAGGGTCGTAGGAGTCGCCAAAAAACCATGGCGCATGTAATGCCATCATGCAGCGTTAGACCTGCCTCTACAGGGTGGCATAATCTACCCTCGGCCTTAAGGGGTTAAACCTATGCACCCAAAATGGGTGCAATCCGCTATATTACAGCATCATCTGCCCATTCACCTTTCTGTCCCTTGAATGAAAGGATCCATATAGCCGGATCTCTCACAAATGACAAACAGGGTGTAAAAAGCCGTATTTATTTTTAATAAAGTAGTTGGTTATTTAGGTTTTGCCAACTGTATGACAGGATGGTTAAATGCAGGAGAGTGTCAGAAAACAGACACCAAACTGCAAGAGCACACACTGTCTAATTACTTGTTTTCATTCTCAGTTACGAGGTAATAAATCTTTGGACAAGCTGTGGAAAAAACGTGTTAAATACCATCTTTCTTTCCATTCACTGGAATGTTAGAAAACCGAAAAATCTTTAAGGAACAAGGAACACGTGCAATGTCATACCAGAATGTAATACATGGAATATGCTCACATTTATGAGGCAGGTTATCACTGGTCAACATGAGAAAAATCCTAGGTTTCAAAAGTTATAGCGTACGTACACATTAAAAGAAATTTAAAAGAGTAATACAATTTGTAATTGCACCGGCAAAACTAGTAACCAACAGACACGTTAAATATGCCATAACAAAGAAATAAAAAAAATCCAAATACGTGTAGCGCTCACTCCCGGAGGAGCCGCTGAAAATGAACCACGGGTCAGTCTCCCCGCACTAGGGAATAAATATACTCCAACACGCTGAACAGTTTTATAATTTAAAAGGTTTACTAAAAAGTTTGCAGCTCTTAAGACACGGTATATGCAGGAAGATTTACAGTACTTTCGTAACACGATAAACGCGTAGCGGTAAAAGAAACGAAAACACGAGGGCTTCGTATTTTCGGAAAAAACCCCGACCGAGCAGAAAATTAAAAGATACGAAATGCGAGGAAAAACCGCGTAGCGGGACACAATAAAATACACAGTTCTCGTATTACGATAGACGCGCAGCGGGAACAAAAAAAGGAAAAATCGTTCAGAATGTAGCTTTTTCTTTGCCCCCTTGTATGGATTTTGAAAAAGGAAAACAGAGTCCTGCACAGGTTAAGTCCCAGAACTTGAAGTGATATATATTTATATATGTAGGGTACCCGGGTACTTTTCTACTGGCCAGTGAGCTTGCTTTAACGATGTCTTCGACTAGTCAGTTGGGGCCTGTGGGTTTTAGAAGGAAACAGCAGTGTACGCTTAAATTTACACACGGCCTTGGGGGCCTCTCACCCATCCGGCGCAAGCTTGAGGTTCCGCTGACCCAGGACGTCTCTCCGCTCGATATTGACTGGGGACGCCGACCACCGGATCTGTTGTCTGGCCTTCTGTCTGTCAGCCGCAACTCAGCCAGCTTACCGCCTGCTCCCCGCTTCCATCGACCGTGGTACTCCTTACTCGAGGGGTCTTCTCTCCTCAGCACTGCACTCGGAATACAGCTGGTGATGTCTCTCTCCCGCAAGGCTGGGTGGCCCGATTGTGAGGCCCAATCCACTCTGTCTGCGCTCCGGCCTAGCTCTTGATCTCTCCTTCTGTGTGTGTCTCTGTGCATCCGCTCTCCTCAGCTCCCTGGCGCGCTCTGCCTGCTCTCCACGAGGTGCAGGATGTACAGCCTCTCCACAAACCCACCCACTTCCTGTTTCTTCGCAAAGCATGCATGGATATGTAGTTCAAGTGTCCAGGGTCTTAAATCGTGATAGTCTCCATCTTGTGGCCAAAAATGGGTACTGCCACAGTAAACTTTAACACATCGCTACATACGCATGCCTCATTGGATGCAAAATGTCCTTTTGCATGCTGCTATATTCTCGCCGTGGACATAATGGGTAGGTGGATACACTGGCACAGATATGACAAATATGTATTTTTACATAAATATACATGAAGTGATATTTACATAATTCTCATCTTTATGAATGATATGTCCAAGAAGACCTGTCAAGCTGGTATTTAATTGGATGGTTTCAAAAGCCGAGTAGCATAGCATTGCTTCATTCCGCCGAAAAAGCAAGAAATGATGTAGAAATACTTAATGAAAAAAAAATAAATGTAAAAAACAGGGAAAAAAAAATAAGAGGAAGTGAGAGAAGTGCTAGTGACAAAACATCACTAGGGCTGCACAATGTTAAAAACAAAACTATCAGGGTTATTCAAAGAGCTCCGAATTGCTGGAGAAAGGTAACCGAACGCTGAAATTCAGTGTACGGTTACCTTTCCTGGCCATTCAGCTATCCAGAGAGCAGGCAATTCACCAAATCCATACAGTGCATATTCGAAGGCAGTGAAATCCCCATAGAGAAGCAATGCTTCGTCTATTCAGAGAACAAAAACCAGCAGAGAAAAGTTGCCGAATTGCCCTGCCATTCGGTGGTTAATTCTGCAGGTTTATTCAGGCGAATCCCATAGGCTTCAAATGTTAAAAATATTCCCATTTTAATTCAATAAATCGAATAAACCGTTCATTATAATATTCTGTAGTAAAAAGTCTCTATTTTTTGATTTTTTAGGACCTTTTAGGCATTTTTGGGGATTTTTTTTGCAAACTTTTTGTTCCCTTTTTTTTTTTAAATTGTTTCTTGTTTTCTGTAACAGACCTTTTTATTAGCATTCATTGGATCTTATATGTAAATTTCAGACATTTTCATTCTGTAGTTTCTTTGCAAACAGTGTTTCACTTTTCAAACATTCAAGCGTACTTTTTTTTTTTCTCTCTCTCCACTCGTCTGCGGTGCCAGCTTTTTCCCGGTGGCTGCTCTGCGCTGTGATCGGCGCCTGCTCGGGTTTCTCCGGCGTCTTAACCTCCCTGGTAGTCTAATTTTTTCAAAATTTTGTGTCTAAAAGCGTCTCAATTTTTTTTTTAAAGGAAACGTGTTTTTGTACATAGTTACCCTGTAATAATTAGGAATCACGCACTGAAATCCATGCAAGTAAGAGTCCTTACTGGTAAAATTAGTAAATACACCGAGTCCGATAAAGTTTGAAACACAACATAATAAATTTATTATCCCAAAAATAATTATCCAAAATAAATGATATTCAATAAAATACAACAAAAAACACTGAAATCTGTCTGAAAACAAGGGTGAGACGATGTATGGTCTGTTTCTTATCCTGTAGTGCCACCTAGTGGCCGTTCATTAACATTGCACTTTGGATTACAGTGTGGATTATGAATTGTTTCTAAATTTGCTGCTGGTCCCGCCCCCTGCATCGTGTGACTCACAGGGAGCGTTACCAGGAAGCAGCTCACCGCGAGCACACTGCTGGGGGACAGCGAGGGAGCCAGGAAGAAGTGAGTATGCATCCAGCCCGAGTGTGGCTCGGGGTTACCGTTCGCGGTAGTGAAATTTAACGACGAGTCACACTCTGGAATACCGCCAGGGAGGTTAATCCAGAGGTTTTTGCGGGTTTCGGTGTGCGTTCACCCTCATTTTGCGGTCAGTTTTCGGCGACTTTTCCCTGCATTACGGTGGCCCTGTGGTGCTTGCCGAATACACCGCAGGGTTGCCGAAATGCCAAATTGCACCGAATTGAAGAGAACAAAAAGTCACTGAACGTGCAGTGACTTTGTGATTCTCTTTGAATAATCCTGTTAGTAGTGTAAACTACATCTAAAAATGGTACTCTACAGACTGCCAAGCCACGTGAATGGGCAGAGGTCAGCTGAATATGTCCAGCACAATGAATGACTTGTTCTTCAGTGTGCCTTCTAAACATTATTTTTCAACATTTGTTTCCACTCCAGCTGATGCCAGATGAAAATAAAAAACATGGCCCAAGTGAGCAAGAGGGTACGGATCTAAGATAGTTCTGTTCACCTAGATTTGCGTCTAGTGATAGAGACTGCATCTTTGAAAAAAACATTTCATGTTAACCTTCTCCCATTACAAGTACCGTAGATACTGAGTATAACGCGACCCGAACAGAACGCGATGGAGATTTATTATGGAAATTAGAGAATACTCAAGAATCGAAAATAATGCAAGGAGCAAAATTTTACTGTACTGGTAAACAATTAAAATCCTTCCAGATTCTCTTAACACAGTCAGGCTACCCCTCAGGTCAGGGTGCTCTGCTTTAGAAGTATTGCAGTTGTTACTAAGTATGAAGCTGCTGGCCGTCTTCTTCGGCTAGGGTCAGACTGAGGCAGTGCGAACGCGCGTTCTGGCGCACTTAATCACGGCCGTGCTAGCAGCAGATGCCGGGCAATGACAGCCAATATACGAAGTACGGTCGCACAAAAGTCCGGCTGCACAACGCAAGTGGAAAATGAACGCATTTTTTCGAGAACGTTAAACCACTAGTACTGACGTACAGAGTGCGCTGCGTCCGCTAGCGGCGTGTGTGCGTGAATTGGAGACATCAGACGCTGCTAATGTCCGGCCAACATAACGTCCAGATGCAAGAAGTGTTTTATTGATGATCCGTACAAAATCACGGATGAAACTGCGCATAGTATGACCGCTATTGCGTATTCCGTGAAAAAATACGTCCATTCTTCGAACGCACATTTTCACGGACAACGTGAAAAATGCGTTAGTCTGACCCTAGCCTTCACTAGCGATTAGATGGCCAGCGGAGGCAAGCGAGGTGATTGGCCATGATGGATCTCACCTCTCCCGAATCTGGGAGTTCCTGAAGTGTTTGCAAGCATCAGGGAGCCCACATGCACTTCAGTGAGACTACCGGATCTTCCGGGAGACTTGGGATCCAGAGCAAGGCAATTATTTTTCCTTTTGTTTCTACACGCGATGCAGATGTCTCGAATAGAACGCGACCCCTCCAGTTTTAAGGAAAATTTGTCACTAAAATCTAGTGGTATACTCTAGTGTAGTGCTCACTCCCGGAGGAGCTGCTGAATTTAACCTCGGGTTAGTCTCATCACACTAGGGAATAAATATACACCAGCACTGTTGTGGATTTTATAAATTATATACTTTACTGGTCTCAATAAAGCGGCATATATAATGTAAGCACGGTATATAGAAAACAGGATTTCGTAATGCGAGAAACGCACAGCGGTAAATTAAAAGTTTAACCCCTTCGTTTCTGGAGTGTAAGTCCCGTGCAGGTTATGTCCCAAAAGGTGTGTGTGTGTGTAAGTTCAGGTACCCGGGTACTATATTCGACTGGCCAGTGAATGGATTTAGTAAATCTTCGATTAGTCACGTTGGGACCCTGTAGATTTAAACAATACTGCAGCGTGCTTTGTTAAACTTTGACTGTGGCCTGGAAGGCCGCTCACCCATCTGCCAGACAATCTGTTCCGCTGCCCGATCAAGGACGTCTCTCCGCTGGATTATACTGGAACTCTGACACCAGATCCGCTTCTCCTGCTTGTCAGTCTTCAACAAGATCTACGGCCTACCGCCTGCACTCCCAGTGGATCACCACGGTCTCCTTACTCGGGGTCCAATCTGGAACTCTGTGTCTGGGCAAAACCTCTCAGCGGTGGATTACTAGGTCTCTGGCAAGTCACTGTATCGATCCCCCGCATCGGCAAGGCAGCGCCTGCTCTCCGGCCTGGTAACAATCGCTCACAGTCTCACGTGCGTCTTACTCTGTTCACTGCTCGGCTCACACTGGCTCTCCTTCGATGAAGGCTGTGGCTGTCCTTTCCTCTTTCCCCACCCACTTCTTGTCTCCGCCGCAAAGCATGATGGAAAATTTAGTCCCATTGTGTCCAGTATGCTTTACATTGCGCTTGTCTCCCTCTGGTGGCCAAACCCGAGCAATACAGCAACAGTGTTTTTAAACAGCGCTACATGAGTATCTACAGTAATCTTATTGACAGAGAAAATATAAAAAGGATACAAAGTGTTACCATAAACCAATTGATGCAGGACATTAGGTTTTCCAGAAATATTCAATTAGGCTTTCGAAACAAAACTGTCCAAGAATGCATAGAATACAAAAAACACTTCTGGCTACCGTGGACACCATGAAGGCTTTTCCCACAAATCAAGAATAAGCAAAAAGGTGGAATATATGAACTATTCAGCCATTAAAAGAGAACACATAATAAGGAAGTAAAAGGAGCCAAGGTCTCCCGGATTATGTTCTTTAACCACTTCAATGCGGAGGACGCGCTCAGCGCGTCCTCCGCATTACCGCTGGTATGCGGAGGACGCGCTGAGCGCGTCCTCCCATTGGGGTCAGCGTTCGGCCGGGTTCTGGCCGATCGCTGGCCCCTCCGGTGCGGGCTGACATCCTCAATGTCAGCCGCGCATCCGGAACCGCAGCCGCTGGAATTAGGTGTCATCGCGGCAGCGCGATGACACCTAATTCAGGCGCCCCCCCCCGCATGTGCGGAGGAGGCGCCTGAAAGGGAGGGGGGGGGGTCCTTCGGACCTCTCTCCCTCCCGATCGGCGGCTCTGCGGGGGTTAACCCAGGCACCATTTGGAAGGGCACAGCCTGCCCTTCCAAATGGTGCCTGGCATTAACCCCTGGGGAGCTGGATCGCGAATAGGCGCTGAAAAGCGCCGGTTCGCGATCCTTTCCCGGAGCTGGCCGACATCTTGGATGTCGGCCAAGCCTCCGGGAACTCCCCCTGAGGACTGGCGTCATCGTGCATAGCACGATGACGCCAGTCCTGGACTTAACCCCTAACTGCCACCAACGGTGGAGATAGGGAGTTCATTGGAACTCCCTATCTCCCGATCCGTGGCAGCTAGGGGTTAAAGTTTGGTATGGTTGGATCGGCCAGAGCATGGCCGTTCCAACGATACCAAACACTACTGTGAAAAATTTTGTAAAAAAAAACTTTATTTTTCATTTTTTTTTGGTTTGTTAATGCAGCAATATTGTTCCCATTTCAATTATAATGTGAACAATGATGCTACACTAACGATTTTTGTATGCGGTGCGTTTAAAAATAGTGTAATTTTCCCCAAAAAAAAAATGTAACGAGACCCCATCTCTAATTTTTTTAACAAGCGCACCCCATACAAAATATAACCGCAATTGCTCGCATGTTAAAATGTGAAAAAAAACACTTTACACATTGTAAATTATTGAAAATACATATTTTGTTGCATTTTTTGTTATAATATACAGACAGGTCATGACGTACATATAATAATGACATATTATGAATCTACTGAGTCTGACGGAAAGAACGATATATAATATGTCTGGGTCATATACTAAAATAAGCCTTCAAAACACGTTTAAACATGATGAGCAAAACCGGTAAAAATGACCTCAGCACAGAGGCGGGAAAAGCCTCAGCAGCGAAAGGGTTAAAATGATGCCATTAATGTGATGAATGCGCGCTCAAGTGTTCATTCAATCAAATGCCTCAATAAGCAAGAGGCACTAGCCATTCAATAATGCAATAGGTGTGCATTGTTGCCCTGGAAAGGGGTTCACCCGAGTCACAGTTTAACCATGTGACACACTATCTTCCCCTCAGTCTTCCTGATCAGCTGACAGCCCTAGGCAGTCACTCACATTTTGCTCATAGTCCTCCAAAAACTATCTCAAGCCCATGTTTAATAGCAGTTGTGGTACCTAAAGAGTTAAATGCAGTGCTTTGCAAACCCATAGAAAAGCAGTAAAGCTACACTTGTGTATGAGCAGCCCTAATTGGCAAATCAACCAGCCAGTTGCTCATCCAGACGTTGATGCAAATCACATCACAACAATGCCCCAATCCTCCAGATGTTAGTTCTACCAAAGCTGGCAGGTCTGTGTTCAGCCCAAACTGACAGTTTTCCCGGCAAAGTTCTCCACTTTGGAAGGCTATCACACAAACCGAGCACACCTTGACCTTTAAGTTATTACACTGGGGAACAGCATTTTCTTTGAGTTAGTTTTTGACCAACTGGTGGCATTGAAATACAAAAATGACCCCAGTTTTTCTCAATCACGTAAATTGTTTAAAAGGTACAGGATATCCTCCCTTTGTCTCAAAAACCAAAGAAAATGTGCACAAAATGGAACAGAATGAAAAAAATTGCCTGAGTGTCAAATTCAAATTTAAACTAGAAGTCCAATTGGGTGCAAGTAGTCAACTTAGGTAGCACTTAATGTACAAATTTATGCTTCTAGCTTTTCCTGGAGTGTTCAATCCCGCCTGATGCACCAACAATAGTCAGCCATATGTTAATCGCATCTACCCTGATACCGTTCCTCTATGACCTTCAAATCTTGATGGAATCGTACAGAAGTATCAGTCACTGGAGTGATCTGTGGGCTCTCGCCAAACCAAAAGGTATATCAAGTGGCAAATTATCACACGTTTGCTTTGTCCACATCCATAAACTCTCGACTCACTGCTGGCCCCCCCAGACATATTTCAAAGTAAAACTTGGTGATCAAGATATGTAACATAGGCTTGCCTGACAAAATTTATTTATAAAGGATTTTACCAGGAAGGATATCTGAAACAAATGCGCTGATGTTCACCCTTTGACTGGGAACGGTGAAACTGCCACATATAACAAAAGGAATCAGGGCTGTTTTGGCACTTACGACGAGAAATAGCAGAGGTCGACATGATCTGAAGGAAAGGAAATAAGTATGCAAATAAATGCTGCCAATTCCTTGTATACAGACTTTCAGAATACGATTCACTATATAAAGTTGTACACACCCTCTCACCACACTGTCTCACGTGTAACTGAAACGCAGAGACAAGAAACATCCGGTCTCCAAGGTCATCCCGACCCCTCCCCACTCAAGGGAGGTCCACTCTCGGCCAATAGGAGAGCACTCGTGCTCCCATACATCCGGGTGGGAGTAAGCTTCCATCTCAGATAACCCTTGGCACAGGGCCTGCATCTGGACTCTGCTGTCCCACCCAGTGCTGGGCTAAATTTTGTAGCTGCCTTTCCAGGTGCTTCCACTTTGCCAATCACCCTAATTAGCCCAAGGTTCTAGCCCTTCCCATGAGATGTTAATCTGTATATTTGTGTTTTGTTTTGAATATTTTGCATTCACAGTATTTGTATTTCTGTAACATTTCAATGTTCTTGAACCCAGGACATACTTGAAAACGAGAGAAATCTCAATGTATCCTTCCTGGTAAAATCCTTTATAAATAAATAAATCACATTCAGATAAGCTGTAGAGAAAAAATCTGACGTGATAGAAGAAAACTAACTGCAGTTTTGAAATCAGCATGCCTAATTTAGTCTGAAACAGCTGAAATATCGAACGCAACAGAAAATATGTTCCAAAATGTTACCCAGTTATCAAATAGGATAAAAACAAAATTCCAGGCATTAATGGTCCCTCTAAAATGACTCCATAACCTAGACATTTTGTATGTCCCTCTATTAAACACATGCTTAGACTTTTCTTCAAAAATTAGAGTAGCCAAGCTGAATATTTTTAATACATACATACCCCCTGAGAATCATGTAGAACCAGGCACAGACCCCCAGAATTGAACATAGCCAGGCAGGGACCCCAGAATTATAGACAGACACATGCCCCCAGAATTATACTTACCTAGCCTCAGGACCGCGTGTTCCTCCGAGCAGCTCAGGAGTGCTCCTGCACACGGCCGCCTCCTCAGCCCTCTGAAGGCTGGAACACGCTCTCACGAGATCTCAGCGTAGGCCGCGTCACAGCCTTCAGAGGACTGAGGAGGCAGCCGTGCGAGGAGGCGCATCACTGCACTCTGAGGAATGCGGCCAGTCGAGCGGCTGCTAGCGGAATGCTGTTACTGCATTCTAGGGATGCACCGAAAATGAATGAATGAATGAATAATATATATATTATATTATAATATACACATACACACGTGTCTGTAATAAAATATATATTAGTGATGCTCAGAAATGAAAATTTTGGAACGAAACCAGAAATGACTTTTTTCCCCTACAATTTATTTTAAGATTGTTTTAATACTAGACTTTATTAAATTAATATGATGAATTTAAATTAATCCACATTAAAATGTATAAGATATTTGTGTCCTATTTTGGTGGAGTTATTTTGCATCTAGTGCATACATTCATATGTAAAATTTTTGGACAGACACATTTTATAGTTGCAGAAAACATTTACATATCCCAGCAATTCAGAGAACTCTGCAACTATAAAGTTTATTATTTGTTGTGTGGAGGCTTTTAATCTATTTTTTTTGCCCTCCACCACAACTTAAGTAGATATACATCTATAATGGCTCAGATGGAGCCCAAACATAAGTCTGTTTCTCTTTATTATTTTTTTAAAGTGCAGAAAACCAAAGCATTATAGATGTGCCTTTAAGATGCAAGCTAAAAGACAAACATTGAATGTGTATAGGTTCCATTAACTTTTTGTAGGCATGGATGTAAACTCCCACATTAACCCCCCTCTTGTCCTTGGAGCAGACACCTCTGGCAGGAGGTCAGTGATAAATCACTTGTTCCTTGTCACTGAGAGGCCAGAGGTTACGGCTTGCTCTGATAGTGGCAGCAGCTCCGAGTAGGCAGTTAACCCTTTGTGTGCAAAAATAAATGTGTAGCAGCTCCTGCCTCTTTCCAACTACAGAACCAAAAATTAGTTGCAGCCACAAAGGATCCACAGTTGGCATGGAAGACTTCCAAATCCAGACAACAATATAGAAAAATATTTACCAACTCTTGTGTGTGAAGAATAAAAAGGTTTTATTCCATGGTGAGCACAGGAAAAAGACAACGTTTCGACCTTCACAGGTCTTTGTCAAGTCTTCCAACTACAATTATCTGCAGCTAAGCAACATTGAAAAGAGTGCTCGCTCAGTGTCAGCTGGGATCATTAATTTTCGGCTGACTTTTTCGGCTGGTGTTTTGCTTTCAGCCGAAACCGATAATGGGGTTATCTGCAGAATCTATCAGTGGCCGAAATTTCGGTGCATCCCTGCTGCATTCCACTAGCAGCCCCAGCTGCCCACAGCAGGAACCTGCGTTCCCGCAACATATTATTTAAAAAAGTGCTGGTACTCTGCCGGTACTCCGTATCAGCAAGTACCGGATGAAAAAGGAAAAAAAAAAATGTATGTATGTAAATCTGTCTTGAGAAAAGTCCCTGTGTGCGCTGAAACGGCGACGTATTTTTAATGGAACAAAAAGGACATAGCTGTATGATGAAAGCCTCCTGTGTTTACCCTTTTCTGGAAATGTATATCTCCAGATCCATTTAATTTGCACAGTCCATTGAAGGAAAAAAAAATAAAAAAAATATATATATATATATATATATATATTATATAATAATTGGCGTAGGTTTTACAATTAAAAACGCTACTTGAAAGTGTGTGTTAACATCATCAGCAAAATAGATGTAAAAAATTATTTCAGCATACAGGGGCAAACTGGCTCAGCAGTGAAGAGATAAAAAGAAAAAAAACAAGAAATAAGCAGTATATTTTCTTGTTTAAATTCCAGGCAATATAGTGTGTGTACTTGTGGAATAACTTACTCTGGACCTCTATGAAAGTTCTTCCTGGATCATAATCCGAGTGCATAAATAAGCAACTTTGTAGAACACCAATCTATTTATAATTCTTACTACCAAAAAAGGGCTAAAGTTTTAAGATACAGTGGATTACATATTACAGGAAAACACCTTATCCTGTCATGCATAACATGCAGAAGATATGAAACAGCTTTTGCTTAATTTTAAAAGAAGAGATAAGATAAACTATATTTAAAGAAGGCATTGCAATAGAAACGATCTTAAGGGCAGCCAGTTATCTGGTTGTATACTAAATTACATTTGCAGTGGGTATAAACAAAATAAATTTGTTCAACTGGCTTAAATCAAAGTATCCCAACAGTGTCCCTAAACTGAGTGATACAGGAACAGTGGATTAAGAAAATAAAGCTACAAAATAGCAACAGGTTGGGCACCCCTCAACAAGGATTTTAAAAACAGACTTCTTGAAGGACACTTTAAGACAAAACAGGTCACACTATCACACAATGTTCAGAGAAACGGTCATGTGTCTTTTACGGGAATTATACATTCAGTAGAAAGCTATTTGCTTGATGATTTATTAGAATCATCTATAGAGTATTATTCACATAATACAAAATGAAAAATATAAACAATTGTTCTAAAAGACAAGACTCCAAATTAGGCCAGTGTCAGACGAGCGTTTGAAGAGCGGAAGGAACGTCCGTAAGGCTAGGGTCAGACTGAGGCAGTGCGAACGCGCGTGCAGCCGCACATAATCACGGCCGTGCTAGCAGCAGATGCCGGGCAATGACAGCCAATATACGAAGTACGGTCGCACAAAAGTGCGGCCGCGCAACGCAAGCGGCAAACAAACGCATTTTTTCGAGAACGTGAAACCACTAGTACTGACGTACAGAGTGCGCTGCGTCCGCTAGAGGCGTGTTTGAGTGATTAGGAGACGTCAGACGCTGCTAATGTCCGGCCAACATAACGTCCAGACCCAAAAAGTGTTTTATTGATGATCCGTACAAAATCACGGATGAAACTGCGCATCGTATGACCGCTAGTGCGTATTCCGTGAAAAAATACGTCCATTCGTTCGAACGCACTTTTTCACGGACAACGTGAAAAATGCGTTAGTCTGACCCTAGCCTAAGAGTGGACTTTCCTTCCTCTCAATGTCCGTCTGACCGGCTCGCTGAGCGTAGTTAATGCGCTCAGTGCTGCAAGGCTCGATCCTCCTTTGGAGGATCACGCTTTGCAGCTCCGTCAACGCGTGTCCTGGCGCTTTGACGGAGATGCCTGCTGCACAGACGCAGCATGACCGCTGTGGCGCACGCAATTCGTATGCGTACAACCAGATTTCAAGTAAAAACACTCCACAGAAATGTGATTGAGGCAACGGTGCTAACCGGTTCTGGCCAGGGGAGTCGGTGTTCATACTAAAATATCTCTTGTACTTTCAGAACATCTGTATCAATTCAAAAAAGACTTTCTTTCACCATAAAAAGGTTTGTTTTGCGATGACCATTAACAAGTCTCAGGGACAGACTTTGAAGGTTACGAGGATTAGCCTAAGGGCAGACTGCTGCCAACATGGGCAGTTTTAGGTTGCCTGTTCCAGACTGAGCTCACCCAACTCTGCTGAACTGAGCACCTAAAAGAAGAACCACTAATGTAGTTTACAAAGAAGTACTCGAATAGGTTTTTTTCTATGTTCCAGATTATTTTTTTTGTCCGTCTCACTCTTTGTATTTACAAAAAAGAATATTAATGGACGTATATGAAGGAAGCAACTACGCCCTGACTAACATCTGCAATAAACATAACATTACTTTAAAGACATCAACCTGTAAATTATAGTTTGTAAAGTATGAACAAAAAGAAAAAACAACTTTCTTTTAAAAACATTTGTAACAAATTCCAAAATCCACGCGACATGTGTTGGGGGGGGGGTGTGGGGATATGTTTTTTGTCGAGAAAAATTACACAACAGCTACCATTAAGTGGGTTGTTGAATACAAATCTAAAACAGTTCAAATTTTTACACCCCCATTTTGGCATGAAATTTGCATGCTCATATTTCTCAGTAAGTTTATCCTTTCAACCCAAATAAATAATTTGGTGCTGGAGTGAGGGATCTTTAAAGTGCCCATGATGTGTAAAGTGGTCAGGGCATGTAAAATGTCCCTTTAATATACAGCTCATATGCCTTATTTACATCCCATTGATCCATTTCACTTTACTCAATATTTTGTTTAAATGCCGATATTATAAAATCACCATATAATGTCCTCTTTAATTATCCTGTGTCTACATAATCCCACCCATCAAGGTAAATGTCCTCGGCTCAGGTCAGACAAACACAAATGGGTAGAGGATCCAGCAGTTGAACTGTGACTTTGAAATGAAAACACATCTAAAAATAACAATAAATAGAGCAAAGATTAAATCCATGGATGAGTTTACTCAATCATTAATTTGGAACAACTTCCCAGTCTGTGGTAACAGTGTCCATGGGGGAATTCCAGAAGCTGGCAGGTACTCTGGCACAGCTCCAGCTATTCCTACTTCTTGGGAGGCAGAGACAAAAATATGCATTAATATAAAAAATAAAAAAAATTAAAAAACCAAAAACACAAAAGCGCTTATATTTGTCAGGGTCAGCTAATTCAGTGGAATGTGCAAAAATCTGCGTGCATGATTTGGCTGCATCTCAGGAATTGAATATAGTAGACTTGATGACATTTCATAAACTCAATTCGGTCATGCCATCTACAAATTTGTAAGAGATAGAGACTTCCCAGCTGTCCAGATTTCAGGCCATTTAGGTTTTCAATTTTGGAGTCTCAATTTTGGGAAGCAAGGGTAGACTATACCTTAACCCCTTCACTGCGGAGCCATTTCACCGCTGTGTGCTGAGCTAATTTTTACTGCTTTTGCTCATCGGGTTTAAACGCGTTTAGAAGCCAAGTTTTAGTACATGACCCAGACATATTATAGATCGTTCTTTTCGGCAGACTCTGCAGCTTCATAATATGTAATTTTTATACGTATACGTCATAACAAAAATTAAATAAAATTAGAATTTTCAATCATTTACCGTGTGTAAAGTGTTTTTTTTTTCACATGAGCGTTTGCAGTTATATTTTCTATGGGGTGCGCTTGTACAAAAATATTAGAAATGGGGACTCGTTACATTTTTTTAGGGGAATTACGTGATTTTTTGCATACGCACCCCATAGAAAAAAATTAGTGCAGCATCATTGTTCACTTTATAATTGAAATGAGGGATCCTTCCAGGCGATCTCACGGCTTTGCCGGGGGTCGCCTGGAAATGACATCGCGCTTGCGTCGGGGGCCGGCTTATCTTCGGCGCCTGGCTTTCCTGAAGCCAGAACGCCACGGGACCCCGGACAGAGAGGTAAGTATCTCCGCCGGGGCTCCCGCTGGCGGATGACATGTGGGGCACGTCATCTGCATATAGTGGGAGTCAATCAGGACGTGCCCCACACGTCATCCGCAGCGAAAGGGTTAAAAGGAGTGACTTTAACCCCTTCGCTGCTGCGCTCATTTTTACACGCGTTTAGAAGCTACGTTTTATTACATGACCCAGACATATTATAGGTCGTTCTCTCCAGCATACTCCTCAGATTCATAATATATAATTTTTATATGTATACGTTATGTCCTGCCTATATATATATATAACAAAAATGTAACAAAATTAGAATTTTCAAATCATTTACAGTGTGCAAAGTGGGGGGGGGGGTTTCACATTTTTTTCACATGAGCGTTTGCGGTTATATTTTCTATGGGGTGCGCTTGTACAAAAATTAGAAAAGGGACTCGTTACGTGATTTTTTGCAAACGCACCCCATAGGAAAAAAAAAAAATTAGTGCAGCACCATTGTACACTTTAGAATTGAAATTATAAACAATATTGCTGCATTAATAAAAATAAAAATACATTTTTATTTTATTTTACTTTGAACATGGTCATGTTTGGTATCATTCGAAAGGCCATGCTCAGGCCTTCCGAATGACGCCATGCATGACCCCCTAACTGCCACGGTTCAAATCAACCCCGTATCTCCATCAGGGGATTTCCTTGGGCAATCCCCGGGCAGCTAGGGCTTCCCCAGCTATCTGAGGTCGTCGTGCTATGCACGACACGTCAGGAGCCAAGGGGGAACCCGGAGGTGGAACTGCCAACCAAGATGGCAGCCCCCACCACAGGTAGATTACGATTAGCGCCGATCGCGATCTGGCAATTATAGGGTTAAAAAGCAGGCACCGCTTTAAAGGGCAGACACTGCCCTTCAAAGCGATGCCTGGTTTTTGGCTGAAAACCCAAAAGGATAGATGACGTCATTACGTGGGGGCCCGCCTATCTTCGGCACCTGGCTTCCCTGAAGCCAGAACGCCGTGACCCCGGACAGAGAGGGGGAGTATCTCTGCCGGATGACGTGTGGTGCATGTCCTCCACATATAGCGGGAGTCAATGAGGACGTGCCCCACACGTCATCAGCAGTGAAGGGGTTAACAAAGCACAGAATGTACTGAATCAATTCAGGTCATGGTTGTAACGTGTGCTATGGCGCTCAACCCAGATCAGCGTCGTTTGGATCTTTATGGACAGATTTCTATGGTACGGAATTTCAAAGTAATCAGGACTATTATACCTAGTATCCCAAACCAGGGAGGTAATACACGATTCTGAATACCACTCAGCCCCAATTGGTTTCGAGACCAAGAGGCCGCTGAGCGAAAGCACGTTAACTCTATTCACATAGATAGTGATGTGAGACATGAGCATAACTTGATACTAAATAAGCGTGATTATTTGAAGGTGTCAGATCGGTACCATTAATAGTTGGGTAATACTCATACTTGTTCTCAACCATATAGAGTAAATACTCCCTGTATTCAGCAACCTGTGGGGCAGGACTACAATCATAAGCCATACAATATGCTTTATAAAATCAGACCGAGCGTTTGCCAGGCAACTTAGCAACCTGGAGGGCAGGCTGACACACTAAGACAGTGTAGTGTATAACAAGGCCTGGTACTCGAGAGACAGATCGAGTGGTTGATAGTGAGCAACCTGCAGGGCAGACCTCCCAAGCGAAATCATGCGATACAACAAAACCATGTAACACATAAACACAGGGTATAAGCGTAAGAATTGTCAGTGGGCAGTCCGGCTCAAACAACAGAAACAAGGTCCTCGTACTAGCAAGATATCGGCAACGAAATACAAAGTATTACAGAGACAGACTCAAGAGTCAGCTGGCGATGCGGGAAAATACTCCGCGTCAGGGCGACGAGCAATCCTCGCACCCTGCATTTAAGGCCGGTGCTCCGATTCACCACGCCAAGCCCCCTCAGACACCGAACGGCCATCTCTAACTCCTGGCACCCATTCAGCCAGTGATGCCGCCAGGTGCCCAGACCCCCCAGGCAGTGCCGTGGGGGCTGAAGACGTAACAATGGTACATCACTCCAAAAAAAGTCAAACCCCTTCCCTGTCTCATAACTCACTTTTGGGAGATTTTGTTCTAAGGGTCTATTCACTAAAGGTGAAACTCAGAAGAATTCTTCTTGTTTGGCTATTTTGACCTGGATATTTCACTTCTTGTGTCTTCATGCTATAGTCACTAGACCAGATAGTGATGACCAGCAGTATCTCTACCACCAATGAATCATTGTAACAGATCAATAAGATTAGGAGGAATAGTAAAAATTATGGCAGCCACGTCCACACTGGAGCCACTAGACACCAACAGCACAGAGACTGCAAAAGAACCTCTGGTGAAAATATATAAAAGACAAGTGAATAAACAATGTGTGCCTTTCAAAGTTTGTAGAAGTCTCCATGCGGTCGATTTCAGTAATGGTGAATGAAAATAAGTCGCAAGGATTAAAAATCCAACTATTTTCTGTTGGGTACAGAACACAGCCATGAATGGCTTCAAAACAGCATTGCGGTTTTATGAAGCTAAGATTATCTTAGTCTACTGGTAACCCAAAACCTTTTTTTGCCAAGCTATGCTGATATTGTTGTGGTAATTGAAAATACCTGAATTGAAGGCCAAGAAGGCTGTCAAACACGACCTGAACCAGAGCATGCACAGAGGACCGGTCAACCATTACCAGTTCTGTTTATGTGCTATTTTTGATGGGTGTCATCCTAAATTGGTGACCCAAAAGTTGAATTAAAAAAAAGAAAAAAAAAAAAAAGGTTTAAGATCTCCATGAGGTGGGTCTGTCTCCAAAACATGAATCAAGTTTCCTCCGAATATGAGGTGAAGAAGGCTCACCTACAAGACACTGCAAGGACAAGAAGGTATATGTTCATGTGCTCACAGAGATGCCATACTTGCGGTTAATGCATCCAAGTCATTGGCATGGCTTTACATCATGAAAGGTTGACGGATGAACTCCACAAGGTCTCTGAATGTGTCCTGTGCTAACTGGCACCAGATGTAAAATAGTGAAACACTGACCTTAAATGTTCCAAGAGGTATGTGGTAGAATATAAGTGGATATAAACACTGTATCAGAGTATGTATATCCCTATCATTAAATTATATATTCCTAGTATTACCCCATGGTACTGCTAGCCTGGTCCGCAAAGTTTTTGTGTGTCGTATACTTTGTACAGGGTGCTAAAAAGATAGAACTAGTATAAAAACAAGCAAATCAAAGTACATAAAAAAATAAAGAGCTGACACGATAATAACTTTAATTTGTAACATGATTCGGTAAAGGGAAGTCACGATTCAGGCCATACATTGTGTGCAGGGAGGTTGGTGTGAGCCCAGTGTGCATTGAATAGGCACAGACAGGATACAGGTCAATATACAAGCAGGAGGTCTGGGCAAGGCAGCAAGCCGAGTGGTCAAGAGTCCAGCAAAAGGGGGGGGGGGGTTCTGATACACGGGGGGCACAGGGGAGGTACTGGTGATAGAGGGTACTGAGGAGAGTCTTAGATAACTGGAGGGATACAGGCAAGAGCTCATGAAAGACCAGTCTGCACTTGGATAAGGCCAGGACTTCAATGTGGAAGTGACGCAAGGAGGGCGTAGCTCCTTAAATGCAGGCCTGATCAGGGCAAGGTCAAAACAGGTGTCACTCCAGGGCTTGAAGTACAAATGCTGCATAGAACCTGCACAGTTCATGTCTACAAGACTTAAAAAAAGGGTACAAACAAGGCACCAGGGGGTCAGAGCATCCAGGTCGTGACAGATACAAAGGGGGCACCAGTGCGTCCAGACTGTGACAAGGTAATGTAATGTTAACGTGTGCACGTCATGCTCGCTGCTGGGTACTGCCATTGCAGGTCGCTTATAGGCCAGCTTTCTTGGTCTCAACTGACAGGTAAACGGCGCAGCTACGGGAGCACTGCAGAGGGGGAAAGCGGGATCAGTACCTTAGGGAAAAATTAGGCCATTTTGTAAACCACGTAAAAGTTATGTGGTGGGCACTCAAAAGAATTATGGTTAGTATTAGTGCTTGATATGAAAATGCCTGCATGTCACATAATAAAAGTTAGACTCAAAGCTATCCTTTGGCCCCCACATCGAACAACTCATCTAAAAATTACCCCAAACTAGGTGTCCTGTACAGAAACAAATCCTGCCTGAACCCCACGGTAAGAAAGCAGATTGTACAACAAATGCCGGCTATTGATTATGGAGTTGTAGTGTATGCAGCAGCCCTGCAAACATACCTTCAGAAACTTACATTGTATAACGCATGCTACCGCTTTGCGCTACAATGTAACTACATGACCCACCATTGTGACATGATAAAAGAGCTAAACTGGCCGTCGCTGGAGACTAAACGCCACCCTACCTGAATAGGCTGCTTCCTCCAGCAGTTCCCTCATCCTATAACCTCTGATCCAGGACCAGCACCTTACTTGCAATACCACAATACGAAAAGAAAGTGGCTCGATCCTCATTTTCCTACAGAGCACCGCAAATATGGAATAACCTCCCAGACACCATCAAATCTTCCCCCAGTCTAAAGTTACTCAAGAGCTCCCTATTAACATACCTCAATAAGGAATGCACCTGTAAACATGTAACTTAATGACTATTTCTTACATATTTTCTGTTAATCTGTATATTTGTGGGGGGGGTTAATATCTTGCATTGTATTACTTTGTATAACTGTAACATTTTAATGTTCTTGAACCCAGGACGAACTTGAAAACGAGAGCAATCTCAATGTATCCTTCCTGGTAAAATCCTTTAAAAAGGGTGCTAGGCTACAACAGGCAGATTACTGTATGGTTCATTCACAGTTCTGTAAAATTAACCAACCTTTAAAGTGAAAGCGTTTGTGCAACACATGTTGGTCTCATTTGATTGTGAGCACAGAGAGTGATTCCCTTTTTTCTTTTGCCAACACATAGTAAAAAGGTGGGGAAGCACTGATACTTTAAAGTCAATGCGACTGCTTTCCAGTAAGTTATTTAGGATTTTGCTGAAAGCCTGTCCAATTTATGTTAATATTGAAATGTATGGCCAGACACTCCATTTTCCCACTGCACAGGCCTGCACACACCTCAGAAAACACACACTCTGGGGTGGATGGCAGACTGCCAGGCCCGTCTCTCTGGTCGCGTCCCAGCAAGCGGCCACCGGCTTGTAAAGCTAGGAATGCGGCCTCCAGCAGGGTTCTTGTGAGATGTTGCAGCATTCGAGAGCTTTGCTGGAGGTGACATTACAACCTTCACAAGTAGGTGGCAGCTCACAGGGCCATGGCCAGCCAAAATGCTGTTAGTGCAATCTGACAGCCAGCAAGCCACCCCAGTGCTAGCTTCAGGTATCAGTAGGAGGTATCGGGGCATTTGGCCAATAATCAGAAATCGGTACTGGAAAAATGATAATCGGTCTATCCCTCTATATAACGTGGGTGTGTGTGGGGTGTGTGAACTCACAGCAATGTGCGGTGTTTGAGCAGTGGCGTAGCGTGGGGGGTGCCTCGGGGCAGTCGCCCCGGGCGCAATTTTCTTAGGGGGCGCAAAATTTCAAAAGAAATTTGAACCACTAATATTTTCCAGCAGCGATCAGCAAAGTGTCCGCCAATTTTGCCACGCTGGCGGTGACTTAGCACTCAACGTCTAGAAGGGAGGACCAGGACATAAAATTCTGGTCCCGTCCTGACTCCTCCTTAATGCTGACATGAGTCACATGAAGCAGCGAAGCATTATTCAACGGAACACCGTGTTCCCCGCTTGTCAGCCCCCCTTGAAGCCCTGTTCCAGCCCCCCCCTGCTGGCAGCCCTGCAGCCGCTGAACAGGAAGGAGGGAGGGAGGCGCCTGCCCTGCAGCACATTTAAAATCTGGTCTCCACTAAGCCCCCTGGACAGCTCCCCCCCTTAGGCAACACTGTATGACACCAAAGCAGCGTGACCACCACACAGTGACTGGGGATACTTGGAGAGAGAGTGAGTGACTGGGGATACTTGGAGAGAGAGTGAGTGACTGGGGATACTTGGAGAGAGAGTGAGTGACTGGGGATACTTGGAGAGAGAGTGAGTGACTGGGGATACTTGGAGAGAGAGTGAGTAACTGGGGGATACTTGGAGAGAGAGTGAGTAACTGGGGGATACTTGGAGAGAGAGTGAGTAACTGGGGTACTTGGAGAGAGAGAGTAACTGGGGTACTTGGAGAGAGAGAGTAACTGGGGTACTTGGAGAGAGAGAGACTGGGGTACTTGGAGAGAGAGAGACTGGGGTACTTGGAGAGAGAGAGACTGGGGTACTTGGAGAGAGAGAGACTGGGGTACTTGGAGAGAGAGAGACTGGGGTACTTGGAGAGAGAGAGACTGGGGTACTTGGAGAGAGAGAGACTGGGGTACTTGGAGAGAGAGAGAGACTGGGGTACTTGGAGAGAGAGAGACTGGGGTACTTGGAGAGAGAGAGACTGGGGTACTTGGAGAGAGAGAGACTGGGGTACTTGGAGAGAGAGAGACTGGGGTACTTGGAGAGAGAGAGACTGGGGTACTTGGAGAGAGAGAGACTGGGGTACTTGGAGAGAGAGAGACTGGGGTACTTGGAGAGAGAGAGACTGGGGTACTTGGAGAGAGAGAGACTGGGGTACTTGGAGAGAGAGGACTGGGGTACTTGGAGAGAGAGAGACTGGGGTACTTGGAGAGAGAGAGACTGGGGTACTTGGAGAGAGAGAGACTGGGGTACTTGGAAGAGAGAGAGACTGGTACTTGGAGAGAGAGAGACTGGGGTACTTGGAGAGAGAGAGACTGGGGTACTTGGAGAGAGAGAGACTGGGGTACTTGGAGAGAGAGAGACTGGGGTACTTGGAGAGAGAGAGACTGGGGTACTTGGAGAGAGAGAGACTGGGGTACTTGGAGAGAGAGAGACTGGGGTACTTGGAGAGAGAGAGACTGGGGTACTTGGAGAGAGAGAGACTGGGGTACTTGGAGAGAGAGAGACTGGGGTACTTGGAGAGAGAGAGACTGGGGTACTTGGAGAGAGAGAGACTGGGGTACTTGAGAGAGAGAGACTGGGGTACTTGGAGAGAGAGAGACTGGGGTACTTGGAGAGAGAGAGACTGGGGTACTTGGAGAGAGAGAGACTGGGGTACTTGGAGAGAGAGAGACTGGGGTACTTGGAGAGAGAGACTGGGGTACTTGGAGAGAGACTGGGGTACTTGGAGAGAGAGACTGGGGTACTTGGAGAGAGAGACTGGGGTACTTGGAGAGAGAGACTGGGGTACTTGGAGAGAGAGACTGGGGTACTGGGAAAACGTGGGGTACGTGGAGAGAGTGACTGAGGGTACTGGGAGGAAGTGACTGGGGGTATTTGGAGAAAGTGGGGGTATTTGGAGAAAGTGGGGGTATTTGGAGAAAGTGGGGGTATTTGGAGAAAGTGGGGGTATTTGGAGAAAGTGGGGGTATTTGGAGAAAGTGGGGTACTGAGAGTGACTGGGGGTACTTGGAGGGAGAGGCTGACTGGGGGTACTGGGAGAGAGTGACTGGGTATAGTGTGAGAGTGGACCTATGATAGGGTATACTGGGACAGGGTGACTGGTAGCAGTGGTGGAGCGTGGGGGGCATGTGTGCTTCATTTTTTTATTATATCAGTATTTAGTTAATATACAATACATTTGCTTTTGGGGTAAGGGGGGTCAATACTCTACTGGTGTCAGGGAATCATGGTGTGTTACCGTGTCCATAGTTTGGGGGCGCACAATTCTTGCCCTGCCCCGGGCGCTGACAACCCACGCTACGCCGCTGTGTTTGAGCATATCCCAGAGCTCCAAAGCAATAAAACTGATACACAATGCAAATTACTCTGAGTTTTTGGTGTGGAGCTCTGTGATGCACTCATACACACCACACATTACTGTATCATAGAGCCGCACAGTAATGTGTGGTGTATATGAGTGAATCACACACATTTCAGACAGACATGGGGCAGCTGTCTGAATGCTCTAACTGCATTCAGACAGGCCCCTGCAGCTTACCGCGTGCCTTCCAAATCCAACAAGCGTCGCCGGCAAAGTCATCGAGCACCCACTCGTTGGGAAGCTCCAGCCGAGATCTCGATCTTGTGTAGAGTTCAAGATCTCACGAGATCGCAGCTGCTCAAAGACTTTAATCGGCAGCGCTCATATTTGGATGGTACACGGTAAGCTGCAGGGGCCTGTCCGAATGCAGTTAGCACCTTCAGGACAGCCACCCCAACCCCTCGGATGCCGGCAAGCCAGCTCAATGCTTGCTTCTGGTATCGGGGGCATCTGCATGAGTACCAAGTACTCGGGCAGAACCCGGTATCGGCACCGATGCATCCCTACTGATAATCAGTGAAATGCTCTGACAGGTCAGCATTCTCTGAATAGATTAACCATTACAATTTCACTGCTGCTGAAAATTACCGCTGTGCGGCAAACTGCACTTTCAATTCACCAGTATTTGGAGAACCGACAGCTTTCTGAATAGTGGAACTGCCCCAAAATTGCAGGGCAAGGTGAAATTCACTGTTTGGTACACCACACGTTTGCAGTGGCCACATCTTCCTCTTCAATAAGTGTTGTGGGAAATTTGGCGATTCCCGATATTAAATTATAATATTATATTAATAGGTAACAGCACGTAAAGATTTTGGGATGTGTTTTATAAATAGCTATAGAGGTGCATTTTAAATTGACATTTTTTATTATTACAAACTATAAAGCATTATAGTATTATTTTGTAATGCGTACATGTAGGAAAAGAGGTGCATCTACTGGTTTACCCTTACTAAATGGAAGTGACCATCTTTAGCTCATTTTAGGCTAGAAGTACCACTTGCAAAATTAAAAAGATTAGGAATAGTTTTTTTGGGAAGCCTGGTAAGAGTACAAACTCAAGGGGCCAAATTCCATCGCAACCGCAAAAAGTGAGACAGCAACTAAAATCTGTGCCTGTAGATTTTGCTTACTGTCTCCCTTTTACCACATGTATCGGCTCCTGGAGTTCATGGGACTCCATGGAGCCCAGTGCATCCCAACAGTGAGGTCCTACCCGCGGGATTGTGCTGAGGCCACAGATTAACAGAGGCGTGTTCAATACCTCAGCCGCTGCAAGTGCTAAATTAGCAACTTGCCATTGAACGCCGTTCAGCCACTCAGCACTGCTAACTTAGCACTTGCAGCGACCCGAGGAGATGCGAGTAGCTGAGTGTGACGTATTAAAGATGGCCGCTGCAATAACAATTCCGTACAGCAATGTTAATTTTGAGGTTTTTGTTCACCAAAGCACAATTTATTTATTATTTCCCCCTGCACAGACATATTACAGCTCAATTTAGATTTTGTTTCAGAAGTAAACATAACGTTTATTCAATAAAAACTATCATTTGTGGTGTGTGCATACAAAACGGAATTGTGCTGCTTTTATCATATTTTATCTGAAGCATTAAAAAAAAAAAAAAAAAAAAAACATTTTGGATTCAAAATTCGCATCCAAATCGTTTAATGACACTGCTGCCGCAAACTGAATTGCTGCGCTGCAGCAATTCAGCAGCTGCTGGAGGTATTGAACGGGGCTCTGGTGATCACGGGGCTCTTTCCACTGTGGAATGAAAGGAGAGTATGGGCTTTTTTAGTGTAGTTTTTATGAGTGTGTTCAATGGTTTAGCACTTGAAAATTTAACATCTCCAGTAGTTAATGGCAACTGTGAAATAGGGCCCAATATACAGGTGCATCTCAATAAATTAGAATGTCGTGGAAAAGTTCATTTATTCAACTCAAATTGTGAAACTTGTGTATTTAAATAAATTCAATGGCCACAGACTGAAGTAGTTTAAGTCTTTGGTTCGTTTAATTGTGAGGATATGGCTCACATTTAACAAAAACCCACCAATTTACTATTTTAAAAAAATTTGAATATTTCATAGGACAAATAATACATTTTTAGTGAATTGTTGGCCTTCTGGAAAGTATGTACCGTAAATGTGCTCAATACTTGGTAGGGGCTCCTTTTGCTTTAATTATTTCCTCCGTTCAGCTTGGCATGGAGGTGATCAGTCTGTGGCACTGCTGAGGTGCTATGGAAGCCCAACTTTCTTTGACAGTGGCCTTCAGTTCATCTGAATTTTTTGGTCTCTTGTTTCTCATTTTCCTCTTGACAATACCCCATAGATTCTCTATGGGCTTCAGGTCTGGTGAGTTTGCTGGCCAGTCAAGTACACCAACACCCTGGTCACTTAGCCAACTTTTGTCAGTGTGGGCAGGTGCCAAATCCTGCAGGAAAATGAAATCAGCATCTTTAAAAAGCTGGTCAGTAGAAGGAAGCATAAAGTGAACTGAAAATTCTTGGGAAATGTGTGAAGTGACTTTGCACCCCAAATCATCACAGACCATGGAAACTTAACACTGGACTTCAAGCAACTTTGGCTATGAGCTTCTCCACCCTTTTCTCCAGACTCTAGGATATTGGTTTCCAAACGAAATACAAAACTTGCTCTCATCTGAAAAGAGGACTTTGGACCACTGGGCAACAGTCCAGTTCTTCTTCTCCTTAGCCCGGGAAAGCTGCCGCCGACGTTGTCTGTGGTTCAGGAGTGGCTTAAGAGGAATACGACAACTGTAGCCAAATTCTTTGACACGTCTGTGTGTGGTGGCTCTTGGTGCCTTGACCCCAGCCTCAGTCCATTCCTTGTGAAGTTCACCCAAATTCTTGAATCAATTTTGCTTGACAAGTCTCTCAAGGCTGCTGTGCTCTCGGTTGGTTGTGTATCTTTTTCTTTGATACAGCACTCTGAACAGCCAGCCTCTTTGGCAACGAATGTTTGTGGCTCCCCCCATTGTGAAGGGTGTCAATGATTGTCTTCTGGACAACTGTCAGATCAGCAGTCTTCTCCATGATTGTGTAGCCTAGTGAACCAAACTGGTGGGTTTTTGTTAATTGTGATGATTTGGCTCACATTTAAAAGAACCAAAAAGACTTAAAACTACTTCAGTCTGTGTACATCTAATTTAATACATAAGTTTCACAATTTGCGTTGAATTAATGAAATAAATGAACTTTTCCACGACATTCTAATTTATTGAGATGCACCTGTATGTAAACACACACCAGCTGTCTATAACCGCAGATGGATAAATGAGCGACTGGCCATAGTGTCCAACACAAAAGATGGCAGCTTGAATGGAGGAGCCCTAAAAGGAAAAATTTATTTACACAACGCGGCTATATTGCTGTTAAAAATAAGCTATAAGCATAAAAATATATTTTAAAAAAACAACACCCTCATTAGGTGCAGCGTCCTCCATTTTTCCAGGAAGACTGCACCAAGCAAGGGCCTTTAGATGTGTTTTTGTGCCATCTTCTTGTAAAAACACCTCTGGTTCAACCCTTAGCTTCGTCTAAATATCACAAGTACAATGAATAAATGAGTAGGAAACTGGACCACGTATATACACATGAATTCTCAACGTGTTTCCATAATTATTTTTTTTTCTTCAAAAAAAAAAAAAAAAAGTAAAAAAATCAGGCCAAGAGCCAAACAGAAAAATAAAAGTACTCTAGGTTACAGTATCACAGCCACGCCAGTTTAAAACAATAGCTGATGCCTAACAATTATTCGTAATGATCCTTCATAGACATTGCAAAGAAAGAACATTTTGTTGATATGACATTTTTAAAAAGGTTCCCAAAAGCCTTGTATAATAAATACACAGAGATTGACATATATATATATATATATATATAATAATCTGACACATTGTTTATTATATACAAACATACTATATTAAACATTTTTAATCTAGCTCTTCATTAGTGAAAAGCTATTTAAAAGCTAGATTTGCCTACATTGTTATAACTTTTGAGAAATAATCAGAACTGGTGGGATGTTATGGATTAGATTTATAGCAGGGAAGTCAGATAGATGGGATGCACCCCATGAAATTAAAGACAGTTCCTGCAAATACCTTTTCCTTTCATCATCTGATACATGATTCCCCCCCTCCTTCACACGTGACTAATGCAGGTGCAGCAGGTTATCCCAGGCAAGAAAAAAATAGCACAGTGCATGGCAGCTGGGTTTAAATGGCACTTTACATACATTACCTAAGAGAAAGACTATCACAGCACATGTCACACAGATGCAACATGTTATTTTAATAAACATCTCCATACCTTCGAGCTATTTGTGTACCCACACACCACCACCATAAACCTTCCCCAGTCTTACCTTGTCTGCGGTGCTGCTGGGCTCTGTGGGTACAAGGTCTGGGCTAGGGGTATCAATGATTAATGGCTCATCAACACCTGCTGCATCCTCTTCAGTCCCGGGGGAGCAGCTCAGGGGGTGCTTGATGTCATGCAAAGATTTCTGGCCAGAGGTGGGTAACGATTTGGGGGTACTTGAGCCTGACATAATCATGAGGGTTTATTTCATATATGCAGGATGGAAGTCTAGCAGCAGCTTTATCTCAGCAGCCCAGAGCCATGGGCACACAGGTAGCGGCACTGGCAGAAAGCTAGGTAGCTTAGAACACAGGGCAGCTGGTCCTGGGAGGTTGCTATGTCCAGATAACATCCAGAGCAGCCGCCACCCCCTCTTTTCAAGCAAGGGAATGGGCTGATGATGTGGGTGTCTAAGAAATCAATCCGGGCTCCTTCCCCATCCTGCAAGTTCCTGGAGCCTTGAGTGGAGTAAATGGTTTCAATTTTCTCCCCTTCGCCCCCACAGGACCTGCACCCTTTCCTCTCCTTGCAGTAGATTTGCTGATGGAGGCAAGCAGGAAAAGTGAAGACACCGTATCTTCTCAGTTCCTGTTTAAAGAGATAACGACATGTCCTGCTTTTATTTTCTCTTTTTAGGTGCAAGCCAAAAGGTGGAGAAAATAAATACACTGGGGCAGCTACAAGACTTCAGGCTTTCCCCTGACTCCTCCTTTTTCTCTTTCTCTCTATTTTTTTCCTCCATTCCGATTTGATACCCTCCCAGTCCCTGTGACTAAGAGGAAGTGGAAACTCCAACCATGTTTCAGGAAGTGCTTGTGTTGATGCAGCTTCTATACTGCTCCCCGCTCACAGGAAGTGTGTACTGAGCTCTGTGTATGGGAAGAAATATATGTATACTGAGCCCTGTGTATGGCAAGGAATATAGGTATACTCAGCCCTGTGTATGGGAAGGAATATAGGTATACTCAGCCCTGTGTATGGCAAGGAATACAGGTATACTCAGCCCTGTGTTATGGCAAGGAATTAGGTATACTCAGCCCTGTGTATGGCAAGGGATATAGGTATACTCAGCCCTGTGTATGGCAAGGAATATAGGTATACTCAGCCCTGTGTATGGCAAGGAATATAGGTATACTCAGCCCTGTGTATGGCAAGGAATATAGGTATACTCAGCCCTGTGTATGGCAAGGAATATAGGTATACTCAGCCCTGTGTATGGCAAGGAATATAGGTATACTCAGCCCTGTGTATGGCAAGGAATATAGGTATACTCAGCCCTGTGATGGCAAGGAATATAGGTATACTCAGCCCCTGTTATGGCAAGAATATAGGTATACTCAGCCCTGTGTATGGCAAGGAATATAGGTATACTCAGCCCTGTGTATGGCAAGGAATATAGGTATACTCAGCCCTGTGTATGGGAAGGAATATAGGTATACTCAGCCCTGTGTATGGGAAGGAATATAGGTATACTCAGCCCTGTGTATGGGAAGGTATATAGGTATACTCAGCCCTGTGTATGGGAAGGAATATAGGTATACTCAGCCCTGTGTATGGGAAGGAATATAGGTATTGATGGGTTAATTTGATTGACCCCCTTTCCTCGAGAGCCCTTAGGGTGGTGTCTATGCCCCGAACGAGTCCTTCTGCCAACGTTGGGAGAGAGATGGTACCAATAGACACAGACAAGGTATCAGATGGCAAAAATCCCTCTAGTTTAATATTTGAACATGCACTTGTATATATACGGATACCACCGTGAGACATTTCTGTAGATAAACATAAAACATTTGGCGTACGTGTTATATTCTAAGAAGAGAAAACACTACATTTTCTAAGAATCCAAGCCTTGGGCGTCATAACCTTGAGGTTGTAACAGCTATTATCTCGTTCTGTGGTGTTGATAGTACATAGTAGCCCTCCCGAGCGCAGCAATTCCGGCTTTGGCCTTGTCTGTTTCTAATATGTGAAATCCTGCACGGTAATACTCTAATTAGGACATATTCTGCAACAATTTTCAGTTATTTATCATTTATGATTATAGCGCATATTATGTTATAGTGGCGGCTCCTTCAATCCTCTCTTTTCACCATGTGTAATTTACACATGATGAATACAATGGTGCTTACACTAAGGGAAAAGGGGTCAGAGTGTCCTGTATCAGGGATGATATGGAAACCCATAATGGCAGCAACCAGGGCACATCGGCCATTCCATTTGGAGGGGAGGCGGGAGCGTAGACGCATGTCCCCGCATAACCAGTAGAGGTCACCAAGAATATACTTGGTCTTGAAGGAGGGAAGAAGCGTTAACAGGGGAAGTGTGGTGGCAGTACTCGTCAGGTAGGGACGTGAGGTTCCTACCTTGGGCAAAAGACTGATAACAAGTGTAGTTGCCTGGGTAGGCATGAATACGTTCACCGGGCTGTGGTAGGGTGCGGAGTCGGGGAAATTTGAGCTTGAGGTCTTGGCATAAAGTGGGGTCGTATAGCGCGGTATAGGACTATATGTAGGGGAAGTTGTGGTACTCACCGGGGCTGAGTCAGAAGAATCATTCAGATACGAGCGGAGAAAACATTCTTCTATGTCTTCTGGTAAAGGAAAAGGGACTGTGCCCAGATGAGGGCGGGCTGCACCACACACGTAGCAGTTGCTGCGGTTCTGTTGGAGGGCATTAAATTTTACCCATTCTAACCATAGGTTGGTATCGGAGAATCCAGTCTCTATTGCAAGGCTGTCCTCGTAGGTAGGGTCTTGTAAAGTTCTGGTATCTTTTAAATAACTTGGACGTATTATTGGAGTAAGGGGTTTTCATGGGACCTTAATGTAGCTGTGTCTTGTAATTTAAATCTTCCTCTCTTGTCACCTCCTGTTCCGCCCTTGGCCAGGAGCCCAGGACATATAGTCCTGAGTCATCAGGGCTGGGGTGGTAGATGGTAAGGACTAGCTGTATGGAGGAGCCAGGGTTACTACCGGGGTTGGAACAGGCCTTACCTCTAATTAATGTTAATCTATTTAATAGGCTACGGCCATCACTGCTGCGTCTCAGGTTAGCTACAGCCGGGTTGTATCCCCATCCTGTGGGAATGGTGGATTTGTCGTTCAGATAACCTGTGTCCCATCCCACGGAACCCCAAGAATCACACTTATTCCCCCAATAACTATCGGTTACACATATATATATAGCTTGCCTGTAAGTAAAGCACTGCCAGGCTAGGTTTTGAGGGCATTCGACAATGGAGCAGTAATCAAAGATGTAAGTGGCGACTTTCGTAGAAGAGGAATTGTAATAAAATGTCATAAAACCATTGTCTTTGCCGATGTATACGTCCTTTTTGATATTGGCCGTGTGGGCCGGTGTGGCCCCAAGTACATCAGAAATATAATGAGTACCATAAGGGATGGGGAAATGCACGGCATCAGGTGTGGCCAATTGGGAGGGAATGGATCAGGGTCTTGGGAAAACATGAGGGCAACAGACTCCATCCAGCTGAGTGTTCTGCTTCATCATCCTGGGGTGGTGTCAGTGGTGGGGTGTCCATCGGGCCACGAGGTGGGGATCGTTTCCTCTTCTTCAGGTGGTCCATCTGGGTGGTCCCGTGGGATTAACTTGATTCTGGAGGCGTGGATCCAGGCGGGGCTGCTTTCGGTGAGGATGGCCGTCCTGGTCACTGCGATTACGGAGGTCGGTGGTCCGTAGGAGAAATCCTCTGGTCTTTTTCCTTTCTGGAGGTGCTTTATAAGGACTTCATCTCCCGGCTGGAATGGGTGTGTAGGAGTATCTGGAAGGGAAGGAGATCTGAGAGTAACTTGTTCACTTAATTTATCTAAGGATTCAATCAGGTTCCTGACATATTCATCCCTTATTTGGTCAATATCCCCTGAATCCGTCACAATCCTCCTATTTATCCAGGGGTTGGGGAATGGGCGGCCCATGAGGATCTCAAAAGGGGAGTATCTAGTTGATCTGTTAGGGTCATTCTGATTTCTGCAAGTATTATGGGGAGTATTTGTTTCCACTTGGCAAAGGTACCCCCTGTTGCCTTTCTTATTTTATTTTAATGGTTCTGTTCATTCTTTCCACGACCCTGAACTTTGTGGGTGCCAGGGGATGTGGTACTTCCATTCGATATGCAAGGCCTTTGTAAGGCCTGCACTGACCTTTGAGGTGAATGCTGTACCTCTATCGGAGTTTAGCTGCAGTGGCACCTCCCATCTAGGAATAATTTCTCTAGTTAGGATGCGGACTACTGTCCTCGCGTCTTCTGCTTTGGTGGGGAATACCTCAGGCCATCTAGAGAACATATCTACGATAACTAAGGCGTATTCTTGGCGGTTGTTTGTGGTTTTTGGTATGTGTGTGAAGTCCAATTGGAGATGCGTGAAGGGTGTTGTGGGGTAATCTAGGTGCTGGTGGGCAACTTTGTGGGATTATTGGGATGGTTTCTGAGGCAAGTGAGGCAGCGGGACACATAATTGGCTACAAGGGCCTTGCAGTCGGTTATATAGAAAACTGCCGTGAGTAAGGACAATGTGGTTTTAATGCTACAGTGGCTAGTGCCGTGGAATTGATCGATAAATATGCTAGAGCTGGCGGCAGGAATGCATGTCTTACCTTCTTTCGTGATCAACCCTGTTTTTATATTTTTGTTGAGGGTGGGGTAACACCAGTCTTTTAGTTCCTCTGTGGTGGCATTATTCTGAAGTTCGGTAAACAAGTGGACCTCAGGCAGTGAGGGAGGACTCAGCATTGGCATGTGGAGGGTGGCTGGTTGGGTCATTGCTGCGCGTTTAGCTGCTGTGTCAGCAAGGTGATTACCGCGGAGATGTCATCCTTGCCGCGTGTGTGTGCCCTGCAGTGTAGGATTGCCAGACGGGAGGGTAGGAGAGTAGGGCCGTGAGCAGATCTTGGACAAGAGAAGAGTGGGAGATGGCCTTACCATCAGCGGCCACAAATCCTCTTTTTTCCATATCATCCCATGATCATGGACAACGCCGTAGGCGTATTTCGAGTCTGTGTAAATAGTGACAGGTTTGTCATGGTATAACTCGCATGCGCGGGTGAGGGCAATGAGTTCAGCAGCCTGGGCGATTGGAAAGGGATGGGCTTAGCCTCTAGGACACGGTCCGGGAGTGCGACTACAGCGTAGCCTGCGTGGTAGGAATTGTCATTTGGGCGAGAGCAAGAGCCATCAACAAAAACGACATCAGCAAAGGGGACTGGTGTGTTCATCATGTCAGGACGTGGGGAGGTGTCAATGTTGATGCTAGAGATGCAGTCATGTGGTGCAGGGAGGGTGTCAGAGGAAGACTTGAGTCCGAGAAGAGCGTTGAGGATAGGAGAAGGGCCAGAGACAGAGGTGGAGTATTCAATGTGCAGGTTGGGATTCGTTAGTAATGTCACCTCATAGCCGCTCAATCGCTGGGCGGACATGTGTTGGGTGTGGATTTGCTTCAGAAGTGAAAGGACATCGTGTGAGGTGTGTAAATGGGTTCGGTTACCAAGGGTGAGTGGTGTGGACATCGATACTGCCATAGCACAAGCAGCAAGGGACCGGAGGCAGGAAGGCATACCCTGGACCTGTAACGGCATGGTTTTGGAAAAAAATGCTACGGGACGCAAGCGGCCCCCGTGTTTCTTGGTCAGAACCCCGGCCATGGTTTACAGTTGTCCTTGAAAACAAATGAAACGGTAAGGCATAATCAGGGAGGCCGAGTGATGGACTTGTCATGAGCGATTGCTGGAGAGTGAGATATGCGCGTCTCATCTCTTCGGACCATGTAATACGTTGGTTGGTACCTAGGGTAGACTGGCGTAAAATATTGTCGTAATAGGAGCAGTCAGGGATCCATTGTCTGCAGTAGTTTATCATGCCCAGAAAGGATAGCATTTCCTTCTGGGTCTGTGGGTGACCAGGCCCGCAAGAGACTGGATTCTCTTCTGACTGATGCTCCGTTCCCCCTGCCTGAGGATAAACCCTAGGTACTCAACCTGTGGGAGACACCATTGTAATTTTTGTAAAGAGACCTTGTGACCACATTTCATCAACCATTGTAGTAGGGACAAGCCATCAAACACGGGCGGCCTCCTCTGAGGGACTACAGAGTAGCAGATCATCCACATACTGTAGCAGGACGGAACCATGGCTGGGTTCCATGAGGTCAGTGATGCTCGTAGCACAATGCTAAAGATCACTGGGGCGTCAACGTAGCCCTGAGGGAGTTTTCCATGTGTATTGGGTACCCTCGAAAGAGAAAGCAAAAAGGAGTGCCGTCGTTGGGTCAACAGGGATGCTAAAAAAAGCATTTTTTAAATCAATAACGGTGAAATGTGAGGCATTCGCGGGAATGGAGGACAGAAGCGTGGCCACGTCTGGTACAATTGGGGCGATGGGTATGATCAGTGAGTTGACAGCGCGCAAATCCTGGACAAAACGCATGGTGCCATCGGGTTTTTTCACAGGGTTAATGGGTGTGCTATAGGGAGAGATGACAGGGTTATAATGTCATCAGCTAGGAACTGTTCAATCATGGGTCTTATACCGTCAACCTTTTCTTTGGACAGAGGGTACTGTTTTTGGTAAACTGGTGCAGCGTGGGTTGGACATGAGCTACATAAGGGGTGCAGGAGATGAGGCCGGCGTCATATGGTCCCTGAGACCATAGGTCGGATAGTGAGGAAAGTTCAGTAGGTACAGTGGAGGGAGAGAGGAAAAAATGGCGAGTTTTAGAAAGAGAAGGTAGTATTGTGCTATCCACAGAGAGGCCGCAGTCAGTGACAGAGATAGTGATTTTTAAGATAGATAAGAGATCACGGCCGAGAAGGCTGACGGGGCAGGAAGGAATAATGGAGAAGCGGTGATGTAGAATGCAATCATCAGGTGAGAGTGCTAGAGAAGAGGAGTAGTAAGATATGTGTCAGTTGATACGCCATTAATGCCCGTGGAAGGCGCAGACTCTTGTAATGGCCCTGTGTAGTGTGTTGTCTCGAGGGTGCTAGTAGTGGCACCTGTGTCTACAAGGAAGGAGACCGGACGGCCATCAATGTGTAACACTATCATAGGGTCATGCCTCCAGCTAGAAGTCAGCTGGGGTAGAGTCAGGGTATCAGCTCCCGGGCTGTCTCATTGGTTGTTCCACGTGATGGGGAACTCGGGTGCCGGAGGTGGAGGGGGGTAGGATGGTGGTGGGGCTGTGGGCGTTTGGGATTGAGCGCGGCGCCTACCCTCCTTATAAGCAGTTTGATATGCATCAACCTTATCCTGAGGGGATTTGCATTGTCGGGCGAAGTGACGGTGTCGCCGCAGCGGAAACATTTGATAGTACTGTAGTCGATGGGTGGTCTTGTGGTGGCTGCAGGTGCCGGAGTGGGGGTTTGGGTGTGATACGGTGTTGAGTGGAATTGTGCGGCATGCGTGGTATGAGGTTTGCGAGGTTGTATGTCAAAACAACCTGCTGCTTCTTTCTCATGCATATGTGTTTGAATTGTCTGAGGGTGTCGGAGGGCCATGAGGAAACTGCTTGTCGCACAACGGACACGCAATGTGGCTCTAGATTATTAATAAAGGTAGAGATGAGGAGGCTAGGAGGCTCAGGTGTCAATCCTGCATCCTCTGTCCAGCAGGTGCCAAAGCGTCGCCAGAATTCAACCACGCTTTCACCTGATTTTTGTTTACATGCTACTGCGACTGGGAGAGATGAACGGGCTTTATATAACTTTAATAATTGGGTTTGAATTTCATCCCACATATTAGCGATGCCGTCAGTGCAGTTTAGAGGATAGTTGGGGGCTGAGTGGTTATGAACGATGTTAGAAATGGTGGAACCTCATCCCACTCCCACCCACTATTTTTCTCCAAAATACCATCTATAATAAGATGCATATCTTCCTGGGTGTAGTTGCGGCCACTGCATGCCTTCTTTAGGTAGTTTATAGTGCCAAGGGGGGCCTCCTTGGTTTAGGGCAATGTTTTAATATCTTATTGATATCCTCGATGTCAATAGCCTTTTTTAGCAGTTTATCTCCAACCGTCATAAATGGTGCATGTGTTACTTTGGTGTCAGTCATGTCCAAAAGACTACCCGGTGTTGCATTTGCATGGTTAATGGTGATCGGACGTAATGGGGTAGAACAGGTGGGGTTTATGGGGTTCGATGAATCGTACCTATCTGGGGCTTGGATAGAGGTACCTGACTGTAGTCTAGTGGTGACTTTTGTGATATTCAACTCGGGGGTCTCGGATACTTCGTCATCTGGAGTATTTAAATTAAAGGTCTTAAGGTGGGTTTCTCAATACGGGCAACCTTAGAAGTGTTATCCTCATCTAGTGTACTCACTGCCGCGATCACCTCTGTGTCGTTGAACATAGTTAGGGTGGGGTACGCATGTTGTATGCGGTGGGTTTAGAACCCATGGTTGTGAGAGATGGAAAGTATATATATATGTATGTGGTTATACAAAACAATAGATATAGTAAACCTTAATGAGCAAAGAGCAAAAGCAAGAAAACAATATCTCTATACACTAGGTTGCCGGCTTACCTTCGGTAAAAGGTAGACATATATTGCGTAAAATACAGTTTGGAAAGGAAAATATGGGGAAGGTTAGAGAAAAAGAGTTCAACAATAAACAATATCCTTATACGACTAAAAGTTCAAGAGGGTCATACAGGGCATGTCACCACCAATTCCCTGTATCCCTTAAAGCAGTCCCTGACAATACTCTAACTCGGATACCTTTAGTACTTTAGTAAACCCTTTAGTTCTAGTTCGTGCTATGTCTCTCGGGGTCTCATCGCCAGGTGATACGCAAAAGGTTCTTACCTAGACGATGAGGTGGTCCCTGGACATCTCAGCCAGTGCCTCCAATTGATGGGTTAATTTGATTGACCCCCTTTTCCTCGAGAGCCCTTTAGGGTGGTGTCTATGCCCCGAACGAGTCCTCTGCCAACGTTGGGAGAGAGATGGTACCAATAAGACACAGACAAGGTATCAGATGGCAAAATCCCTCTAGTTTAATATTTGAACATGCACTTGTATATATACGGATACCACCGTGAGACATTTCTGTAGATAAACATAAAACATTTGCGTACGTGTTTATATTCTAAGAAGAGAAAACACTACATTTTCTAAGAATCCAAGCCTTGGGCGTCATAACCTTGAGGTTGTAACAGCTATTATCTCGTTCTGTGGTGTTGATAGTACATAGTAGCCCTCCCGAGCGCAGCACATTCCGGCTTTGGCCTTGTCTGTTTCTAATATGTGAAATCCTGCACGTAATACTCTAATTAGGACATATTCTGCAACAATTTTCAGTTATTTATCATTTATGATTTATAGCGCATATTATGTTATAGTGGCGGCTCCTTCAGGTATACTCAGCCCTGTGTATGGGAAGGAATATAGGTATACTCAGCCCTGTGTATGGGAAGGAATATAGGTATACTCAGCCCTGTGTATGGGAAGGAATATAGGTATACTCAGCCCTGTGTATGGGAAGGAATGTATGTATACTAAGCCCTGGGTATTGGAAGGAATATATGTATACTAAGCCCTGGTTATGGGAAGGAAAATAGGTATACTGTGGACTGGGGTATGGGAAGGATGCATGTTTGTCACACTTTAATGTTTTTTTTTTTTTTTTTAGAAAGTATTTTAGCAGGAAGGATACATGTAGATTTCTCTCGTTTTCAAGTATTTCCTGGGTGACGAGTATGTACCGTTAGGGGTCTTGCCCAAGGACACTTACTGGAGAGGTGCTGTTCAGATCATCGAACAATTTTACATATTAGTTAATGATAACAAGTAAGGCTAGGGACAGATGAGCGCATTTTCTGCAGCCACCGTCAAAATGTACGTCGATGCGTGCGCACGCATTTTTTCACGGAATACGCTTAAGTGGTCAGACGATGCGCAATTCTGGACGTATTTCATGACGGTGGGGTAAAAAGAAGTCTAGGGAAATCCGGCTGTTTGAACGTTATGTTGGCCGCACACTAGCAGCGTCTGACGTCTCCTAATCACGCACACACGCTGCTATGCGGCCGCAGCGCACTTTGTACGTCAGTAGCAGCGGTTTCACGTTCTGATAAAAATGCGTTCATTTGCTGGTTGCGTGGTGTCGGCGCACTTTTGTACGCACGTACTGCGTATATTGGCCGTCATTGGCCGTTATGTGCTGCTACTGCCGCCGTGATTTAGTGCGCCTGCACGCGCGTTCCGACTGCCCCACTCTGACCCTAGCCTAAACACAACATGCAGTTTTTAAATGAAGGTTTTTTTATTATTAAAGGTAAACAAAATCCAAACCCACATGGTCCTGAGTGAAAAAGTGTTTGTTGTCTCTCTCTCCCCCCCCCCCTTAAAACATATCTGTGGGTTATCACACCTAAGTTCAATTTCTATAGCCACACCCAGGCCCTGTTCGCAATCAAGAAATCATTTAAATAAGACTTGACTGACAAAGTGAAGTAGACCAAAAGATCCTCAAAAGCTACACATCGTGCCGAGATCCAAAGAAATTCAGGCACAAATGAGGAAAGAAAGTAATTGAATTCTATCAGTCTGGAAAAGGTTATAAAGCCATTTCTAAAGCTTTGGGACTCCAGCGACCAAAATTACCCCAAGAGCGCAGCGACGACTCATCCAAAAGGTCACAAAAGACCTCACAACAACATCCAAAGAACTGCAGGCCACAAATAAGGTCAGTGTTCATGACTCCACCATAAGAAAGAGACTGGGCAAAAATGGCCTGCAAGGCAGAGTTCCAAGATGAAAACCGCTGCTGAGCAAAAAGAACATAAAGGCTCGTCTCTGTTTTGACAGAAAACATCTTGATGATCCCCAAGACTTTTGGGGAAATACTCTGTGGACTGACGAGACAAAAGTTGAAGGGCCCTATTACATTCTAAACGCAAATAAAAGATAAATCCAGGTAAAGTATCCATGTAATTGGGCAGACTAGATGGGCCGAAAGGTTCTTATCTGCCGACATTTTCTATGTTTCTAAAAACGCACGGTAAACGCGTGAATTTTTGCGCGAAGCTTTAAATGTTAACGCACGTAAATCAACGCTAGTATTACAATCCTCGCGCATTTTTTTCATCCGTCAAAAAATAACGTGTTTAAAACGGACTCGCAAAAATGCGCGTGCAGCAACGCGTTTCAGCCAATCAGAATTAAGAACCACAATTGTGTCACGTTAAGTTTTTGCACCTGTCAAAGTCAATCTGCGCATATATGCTGCATCAATAAAAAAATCACGCACAACTTGTCAAATTTATTGGTTTGGTATGTGTAACTATACTTTGCTGCATATTTTTTTTTGGGCTGGTGTTTTTGGTTTCAGCCAGGTTGATCGAATTTGCCATTTACACCAGCTTTTAGGAGTTGCTAAAATTATGCGCGCAAAGGCTGTGCATTACAAACTGCGCATAGATGGTAATACCATCCGCATACCAGCGCACAAACGCATTTGCGTTCACAATGTTAAGTATAGGACGCGCAAAGTACAGTAAGCTCGTGCAGCGTTTGCGCAGGTTCACCAGCGGTAGATGTATACATGCATTTGTTGCGCTGAGATTGTAATACGACGTTTTGCGCAAAGGGTTTTGCCCCTCACGTTAATGCGTTTTTGCGCGGGTGCAAACGTATGCGCAAAGAATGTAATAGGGCCCGAAGTTAAGGGTTTTGCCCCTCACGTTAATGCGTTTTTGCGCGGGTGCAAACGTATGCGCAAAGAATGTAATAGGGCCCGAAGTTTTTGGAAGGTGTGTGTCCCATTACATGTGGCGTAAAACTAACACCGTAGTTCAGAAAAAGAACGTCATACCAACAGTAAAATAATGGTAGTGTGATGATCTGGGGTGTTTTGCTGCTTCAGGATCTGGAAGACTTGCTGTGATAGACAGCAAATTCATGGTTCCATTTAACAAAAAATCCTGATGGATAATGTGCGACCATCTGTTCTTGACCTCAAGCTTTAGCGAAATTGGGTTCTGCAGCAGGACAATTTATTTATAAAGGATTTTACCAGGAAGGATACATTGAGATTTCTCTCGTTTTCAAGTATGTCCTGGGTTCAAGAACATTGAAGTGGTACAGTTACAGAAATACAAATACAATGCAAGATAACACAAATATACAGATTAACAGAAAATAAATATGTAGGAAATAGTCATTATGTTACATGTTTACAGGTGCATTCTGTATTGAGGTATGTTAGTAAGGAGCTCTTGAGTGACTTAAGACTGGTGGAAGATTTGATGGTGTCTGGGAGGTTATTCCATAATTGTGTTGCTCTGTAGGAAAATGAGGACCGAGCCACTGTCTTTTTGTATTGTGGTATTGCAAGTAAGGTGCATGTCCTGGATCGGAGGTTATAGGATGAGGGAGCTGCTGGGGGAAGCAGTCTATTCAGGTAGGGTGGCAGCTTCCCAGAGATGCTCTTAAACACCAGGCTGGAAAGGTGAAGGGTGCGTCTGGATTCCAGCGATGGCCAGTTTAGCTCTTTTAACATGTCACAATGGTGGGTCATGTACTTACATTGTAGCGCAAAGCGGCAGAATGAGTTATACAATGTAGTAAGTTTATGAAGGTGTGTTTGCGGGGCGGCTGCATACACTACATCTCCGTAATCAATAGCCGGCATAAGCATTTGCTGTACAATCTGCTTTCTTACCGCGGGACTCAGGCAGGATTTGTTTCTGTACAGGGCACCTAGTTTGGGGTATAGTTTAGATGAGAGTTTTTCGATGTGGGGCCAAAGGATAGATTAGGGTCCAACCACATACCTAGATATTTGAGAGAAGTGACTGTGGTCAGCATGCCATTTGATTTTGTCCCAACACATAGATGGGGATTTTGCAATTTGTGTAGTTTAGGTGCTGTTCCAAAGAGCATCGTTACAGTTTTGTCAATATTTAAAAAAAGTTTGTTGTTTTTGATCCACTTTTCTACCTCTGTGAATTGTTCTTGCAGCACGGCCTCCAGCTGCGGGAGATTTGGTTTGCTGGTATAGATCACAGTGTCGTCTGCGTACATATGTACAGTTGAGGCTTTGCAGACGTTGGGCAGATCATTTATGAATATTGTGAATAGCAGGGGGCCTAGTATTGAGCCTTGGGGTACACCGCAAGTGACTGGGAGCGGGAGGGAGGAGCTGCCAGAAATTGACACATATTGTGATCGGTCGGATACATATGATTGAAACCAGGTTAGCGTGCCAATCACCAATGCCAGAGTTTTTAAGTTTTTCTAACAAGATGCCATGGTCTACCGTGTCAAAGGCCTTGGCAAAATCAAGGAAGATGGCTCCAGTTAGGTTTCCTTGTTCCATCCCAGCTTGGATATCATTGCAGACTTTTAAAAGGGCGGTTGTAGTTGAGTGATTTGGACGAAAGCCGGATTGATCCGGGGTTAAGTAGTTCCAATATTGATAATAATCACATAATTGTGTGTAGACACATTTTTCCAAGACTTTTGACATTACAGGGAGCAACGATATCGGACAGTAGTTGGATACTAAAGTATTGTCACCACTTTTATGGATAGGTACCACTCTTGCAATCTTCCAGAGCTTGGGTATGTATCCAGTTGCCAGTGACTCATTTATTAGGGTTGCGATAGGATATGCAGTTACCGGTGCACTGATTTTCAGCAGCATTGCTGGTATTTGATCAGGTCCACACTGGTATTTCATTTTTTGCTTACGGAGAAGTTTAGTAACGACACTGACAGGCACTGGTCTAAAACTGAATTCCTGTCTGATACAGGGACTTTGCACAGTTGGGGGGGCCTGACCTGCATGAGGCCTCTCTGATTGCATGTCATTTCCTAGCTTGGCAATCAAAGTGGTGGCACATCCAACAAAATAATCACAATGATCCAAAACACACCAGCAAGTCCACCTATGAAAGGCTGAAGAAAAACAAAATAAAGTCCTGACCTGAATCCTAGGATATATATACTGAGCCCTGTGTGTGGGGATATATGGTATATTCAGCACTATGTATAGGGATATACAGTATAATGTGCTCTGTGCATTGGGATGTATACTGAGCCCTATCTGAGCAATATTCCATTTTAGACACTAACATGGAGACTAAGGAGGAAAATCTGTTTTGCAGATTTTTCCTTCTCCATGCTAATGTTGTATTTCGGAAAAGGTGCTTTCTCAGCACCTCGCCCTAGAACACCCCACTAACCTCTCTGATACCCGCAGTAGTAGTACTTCCCCACCACAGCAAGTGTCAGCTCCTGCCCATAGGACTAAATGGAGGCTTGCTATTCCATATACTGAATAGGTTTCAGCACCATAGACAGCCACTGCTTAACACATCCAGACTGAAGGAAAGCAAAAAAAACTACTACGTTCAGCAAAGAAAAAAGCCTCGCTGTTTTAAAATAAATTAGGAATTCAAAAATTTCACCAAAAAAATCCTGAAAAATGCCTAAACAATCCTAAATAAATAAAGAGCATATTTGCTGCAAGTGAAAAGAATAAATGGTTGAATAGATATTTAATAAAAATGGGGCATATTTTTTACATTGAAACCTATGGGATTCGCCTGTTTAAAGCTGTCAAATGAACCAGCGACAATCAGGGCATTTCACTGCCATTTCGGTGCTGTTTGGCATTCTCTGAATAGAAATACTTCTACATGGGAAATTTCACTGCCGGCGAACGTCACGCTATGTCGCTGTCCATGGCCTGTGGTGCTGAATACAACAGATTCAGCACCACGGCCAATGGACAGGGACACAATGCCACATTTAAGTGAGACGGTATAATGAATTGATCAGTAAAAATGAAATCAATTCATTTTACTTTGTTTCAGTCCAAATCGATTAATTTTCGTTTTATTTTTGAACTGTTTCGGACAGAACTGATTCGTATTTCGGAAACCCTTCTGAAATACGAATCAGGAAATTTTGTTAGAATTTTGAGTCGAAAACTCAATGCACATCTCTATAATGCGGCACTATTGTTCACTTTTCAAATAAAATGTGAACAATGATGCTGTACTAACTCACCTTCTCATTTCCGTATCGGGTTATTCAAAGAGAAAATCACCGCACGTTTGACTTTTCGTTCTCTTCAATTCGGCGCAAATAATGTTTGCAAAAAAATCCTCAAATGCCTAAAATTTTTTAAAATAAAGAGACTTTTTACTGCAAAATATTATAATCAACAGTTTATTAGATATTGGATTAAAACGGGAATATTTTTAACATTGAAGCCTATGGGATTCGCCTGAATAAACCTGTCGAATTAAACCACCGAACAGCAAGGCAATTCGGCAACTTTTCACTGCTGGTTTTTGTTCTCTGAATAGCCGAAGCATTGCTTCTCTATGGGGATTTCACTGCCCTCGAACAGGCACCGTATGTGCAGGCAATTCGTCAACATTTGCCGAACTGCCTGCTCTCTGGATAGCCGAATGGCCAGGAAAGGTAACCGAACGCTGAATTTCAGCGTTCGGTTAACTTTCGCCAGCAATTCGGATCTCTTTGAATAACCCTGCATGATGAAAAATTTAGTTTTTTCAGGTCTAGTTAAAATCGCATATTTTCTCAGAAAACAGGGTTCCCATTTAATTTTATTTTTGTTTTTAACGAATACCCCATACAATATATAAACAATGGTTTGGATGATAAAATGTGAAAATAATTATTTTACACACTGTAAATGACTGAAAACTGAATGGAAATCCACAATTTTTTTTTTATTTTTAATATATATTTTTTTATTGTTTTAGCATATACAAAATATAGTCAATAGGGGTACAGGAAAAAAATAGGAAAAGGTGATTAGGGAACATTGCAACCAAACATAAAACATCAATATTAACATTGCACTAGAGACCTACTCAACATTAGGAAGCCTGTCTAACATTGTAAGTATCCCAGACAGACCAGTGGTCTTTCCTTGTTTGTGGAATTCCTGCAATATCTCTGGCCATTCCATTTAAGAGCCTTAAAGCATGTAGACGTGTAGGAAGAGTGGAAAACTTCCATCTGGCAGCGACTAAGGTCGTTGTCACTGACAGCACGTGGGCCAGGGAATGCTTTTGCACTCGTGAGAGGGAGTCGGGCATAATTTGGAGGAGGAGGATTTCCGGGAGTGCAGGAACCTCTGAGTGATCAATCGACAGGACCACCAAACATGAAAGAAGGAACCTGTTTCTTCGCCACATCTCAACACACTGCCGAAACCTTGGGATTAAAATGGTGTTCCCTATCAGGAGTAATATACCATCTATATATAATATCTTCTTCCTAGCTTCCGTCAGAGATATACATCGGAATTTAGAGGTATCGAGTAGAAAGCAATCCGCCCAGGTGGATTCAGAAATCGTGGTCCCAAGTAGGGATGAGCCGAACGCCCCAGTGTTTGGTTCGCATGCAAACTCGAACAATTTCAAAAGTTCGAGTTCGAACTCGAACACGATCTGAACTTAATGTAAGTCAATGGGACCCGAATGTTCGATTTTTAGAGTGCCCTCCAAGAGCGCATATATGCTAGATATTTGCCATAAAAGGTGTATGGGGGTCCAGGTGGTGCCCTGGGGGACAGGAAACAAGGACAAAAAGTAAAAAAAAAAGTTTTTAAAGGTTAAGAATAAAAATGAAATTCCTTTCAAATATCGTGCCTAGGAGGTCCCCATAACCTGCCCGTGAAGTGGCAGATTTGTAGGATGTATAGAAACATTTAAAAACAAAAAAATTACATTTCAAATGACGGTAAATGGGTTTTCCTTTAATCTATTCATAAACAACTGCTTGGGGCGGCAGCCTGTATGAAAAGAGGAGCCGTTTTAGGACACGCAGAACAAGTTTAGTGATTTTTTTTTTTTGCTAAATTATGGTGAAACTTATGCAGGCTTTGGATGAAAGTAACAACAGGTGCTTTAAAATTGGGCCTTTAGTGTCGGCACCAGTGCCGTCACACCGTAACCCCTCTGTGGTATTGTGGAAGAGTGCAGTGGTGGACCCTGCGGTCCAATATTAAAATGATATGAATCTGGTATAGGCGTCAGTGGCAGTGCACCCAAATATTGTGCCTTTGGTGGCAGCAAGTGCCTTCACACCGTAACCCCTCTGAGGTATTGTGGAAGAGTGCAGTGGTGGAGGTTTTAGTAATGCAGAAGAGATCCCCGATCTATTCAGTTACATCAGCAGCTATAACAAAACCGGGTCAGTAATGTTTAGGCAGTTGTACTGCGCTACTGTATATGGTGAGAATCGGCGCACACCAGTAGCAACAGGAAGCAAACAGAACAGGCAGGGAATACACAGAGAGAATAGTCAAATGGCAGGCAAAGTCGGCAACAGATCGGGTCCTCAGAACAAGCAGGGTCAGTAACAAGTACACAAACTGATTCGGTAAACTAGCGATGCGGGAATAACACTGTAGCGTGTAGCAACGCACAGCGTAGCGAAGAGAAGCAAACATTTTGCAGGCTTGACTTCACTCCGCTCCGTCTCGCAGCGTGTCTACACTACATTACGTTTGCTTCTCACCGCACTGGACAGGAATCCACTAACTAAATTAAAATGTACACACAAAACCGTTTTATTTTCACAAAGCACATGTTATACAGGCAAAAAAGTTTCTACTGAATAAAATACATCAAAAATTACTGTTAATTTAATAGGAATAGTATAAAAATATAAAAAAAAGTAACCCCTGATCATATATATTATAGGGACACGGAGCGCTGTGTATAGAGTAGGGATGCATTGATACCACACACAGACATATACGTATATCAACACGCAGATATATATATATATATACACCCACCCACAGACCATATATACACATACGCACATGGGGGGTGGCATGTGGACAATCTCAACTAAATGCGCCCCCTCCCCCCCCCACATTTGGCTGATCCCTCCAGAAGGAATGTTGAACCCGACTGAGCAGAGAATACATATATTATTCTCTGCTTTATCGGGTTCAACATTTCTTCTGGAGGGATCAGCCAAAGAGGGGGGGGGGGACTAGTTGCCAAAATGTGTGTGTAATACAAGTCGTCTGGATATATATATATATAATATATATATATATATTCCTACTTGCCCTTACCTTCCCCTATAAATTTGCTAAAAATATACACACAAAAAAAAAAAACACTGCCTGAGACCCCGCGCAGCCCACATGCCACCCCCTCTACCTGGCTGAATGTATCTAATATATATAATTAAAAACATTCAGCAAGGTAGAGAAAGAATAAAAAAGTTTTTTATTTTATGTTCACGGGGACATTTAAAAATGTCCTCGGATTTTATTTTTTTTAGAAATGTGTCACCTTACCTTAGCCTGGTCAGTGGGGGCTCCCTGGATCCTGGTTGTGGGGGGGGGTCTGCCGTGGCCACAGGTGCAGTGGCTCCCTCCCTGCGCCGCCTGCCTCTGCCACATGCAGCCGGGTGGCTAGCCCGCACAGTCACAGCTCTGTCATCCGGTGGCCGCATGCTCCTCAAGGGGATCCTTGGGAGGCCCCGGCAGGCTGCCCTCTACAGTGCCTGATTAGAGGGCCATGTCTGCCTGATGTTTTAGTAACAAGAATGTTTTATCCCATAGGCTTCAATGTTAAAAATATTCCCGTTTTAATCCAATATCTAATAAACCGTTGCTTATATTCTGCAGTAAAGAGTCTCTTTATTTCTAGATTTTTTAGTATTTTTTTCTTAAGCATTTTTTATACCTTTGTCGAACGTCACAAAAAGTTTGAAGTTCGCGAGCTTTCGAACAGCCGATGTTCGAGTCGAACTCTGAACAGATCCGACCCGAACGCTCATCCCTAGTCAAGATCTTTTTCCCAATTAGCTTTAAAACGCCACTTGGACGCTGTAGTTGAGGACACCAAAAGGCGGTATAATAGGGGAAAAGGATGGACGTCCGAAGAGGGGGCTACACAGTATTGTTCAAACGGGGTCAATAAAGTTTTTTGGGCAGGAGACCTCAGCATATATGTGGTAAGGCATGACCTAATTTACAGGAAAGCGTAGTGAAAAGAAGGTCCTAAAGAAAACTTCTGACTGAGGATGGGGAAGGACATGAACCCTTGAGAATCATACAAATAATTAAAATGAGTTACACCTTTCATAGACCGTACGAGATGATTAAAATTAGGAATGAGGATTGGAGGAGGTGTTCCAACAACCTTTCCAACTTGATCCCTGGGCCTTCCTGCTCCACAGATCCCCGGCGGCCCATCAGGGGCCGGACTATAAACTCTTTCACAAGATGGTCCTGGGTGCTAGGAGAGCTCTGGCCAAACACTGGCGGGATGGGGATGTGCCCCCCCGTAGCGGTGGCCCGGGCCTATATAGCTGAGGCGCACCATATGGATAAGTTGTCGGCTGTGGTACACAACTCGCTTCCTTCGTTTTATAAAACTTGGAGTCGTTGGGAGGAACTCTACTTGTGACGGGTTTTGTGAGTGAGGTTCCCTCCCCTCTCTTTTTTTCCCCCTATCTTTTCTCTTCTTTTTCTCTCTTTCCTCTCTTTTGTTTGTGGTTCATTGTCTGTTTTGTCCAGGCCTGCTGAGCGGCATGCCACGCGTAGGGCGGTAGGGCTCATTCGTATTCTGTTTCCCTGACATGTTTGTTTTGATGCATCGTTTTGTTCTATTAAGCCTTGGTTACTCGGGCATTGGGCCTGATCGCCACCCCTGCCCTGCGAGGTGCTGTCGCTGATGGGTGTTGTTCGTTCTCTGTGTATTTCACCTTTTCAAAAATAAAGAATAATAAAAAAAAAATTAGGAATGAGGTGGGAGAGGAGTGAAATAGGGGATGCCACAGCTAATGGGTGTAATGCGGAAAAAATAGAGCGCATCTTATCCCAGATTTCCAGAAGCAGTCTGGAGAGCAGAGGGAGTAAAACCACACGTGGACGCTTAAGTTTAGGCGACCACACCAAAGTGGTATAGTCATAAGGGAGTGACTGAGAAACTATTGAGGCAAATTGACTAGGGACATCAAACGGCCTAAATTTAACACTGCCGCCGCTCTATAATAAAGCAGAATATTTGGGAGGCCAAGACCTCCACGCGCCACCGAAGCGTGTAAAACGTCTACCTTAATATGTGGGCGTTTTCCCCACCATACAAAATGGGATAAAGAGGCGAGAAGGGACTTAAAAAACACTAAGGGGGCTGGGAAAGGTATGGACCTCAGGCTGGGGTCAGACGAGCGCAGTTATCACGTCCGTGTTGCCGCACATTTGTACGTCCGTGGCAGCATAGCATTCTGACCAATGGAGCCCCACACACGAAGTACAGAAGTGCGGACGCATGACGGATGCGGCAAACGGACACAGTTTAGGCAAGAAAGTAATACTGCTAGAACAGACTGCGGAGGGCACCACGTCTGCAATGTCCGTGTAGCTTTGTGTGTGAGTGATGAAAAGAGGTCAGATGGACTGCATTTATACGTCCAGCATTTTTGACGGACAGAATGTTTTTTCATTTTAATTTATTTTCCCTCCTAAATCTGTCAAAAAAAACGGACTGTGTGGCCACTACCTTGTTGTCAGTCAGTAAGTACGTCCGTACTGCACGGATGCACAGTCCGTACAAAATGCGCTCATCTGACCCTAGCCTAAAAACATACAACAGCTTCGGCAGCAGCGTCATTTTGATAGCATGAATCCTACCCACCCAAGATAACTCAACCTTAGACCATCTAGAGCACAACGTTTTTGTTAAGGAAAGGAGGTTTGTAATTTAGATCAAATAAGGAATTTCCGGAGAAGGACAGTTTAGTTCCCAGATAAGTTAAAGAACATGTTCTCCAATCAAAGGGGTAACGGCGTTTTAATACGGCAACTTCTAAACTAGGGATAGCAAATGGAAGGGCTTGAGTCTTCGTTATGTTGAGCTTATGATAAGATACCCTACTGTAATCGTCTAAAATCGCCTGTAGGGCTGGCAAGGGCATGAGGGGATTTGTCATGGTTACTAAAATATCATCTGCAAATAATCTATCTTTACAAAAGGACGGGCCTACAGGAATATCCTCCACCTCGTCCGTTTGGCAAATCGCCCGTTCCAGGGGCTCAAGGGCCAACGCATACAACAGAGGAGAAAGCGGACATCAATGATGAGTCCCATTGGTAAAATACATGGGTGCGGAGAGAAAACCAGCATTCAAGACAGACGCAGATGGAGTCGAGTTTGCATACAGGGACATGACTGCAGTGATTAATGCTTGGGAAATTCAATTTCAAAAGAGTATGTTCTAAAAACAACCAATGTAGGCGATCAAATGCCTTCTCGGCATCAAGCGATAATAGTAAAGTCAGGGTCTGTGTTCGAGTCACCATATCCATTAATAAGGTTACTTTAAGTGTGTTGTCAGGTCCCTGTCTATGTTTAATGAAACCTACTTGATCATCAGCTATTAGCGAGGGTAGTAAGTCCACTATCCTATTCGCCAAAATTTTTGCATACAACTTAGTATCCGTATTGAGTAATGAAATGGGTCTATATTGAGAACATGACGGGGTTGGGGGGGAAGTTTTAGGAAGAGTGACAATAGTAGCAGATAGCCAATCGGGGGACGCGATTCCAGCTTGAAAAATGTGCTGAAACGCGGATAGGAGATATGGAGATAATGGGGTTTTAAATGATTTTTAATATAGTGCCGTGAATCCGTCAGGGCCAGGTGCCTTGCGAGATTTAAGAGAAGCAATAGACGTAGAGAGTTCTATCGGGGTAGTCAGGGCCAAATGTTGGTCATCTGATAAAGTCGGGAAGTGTAAGCGCTGTAGAAAAGGCACAATGGCAGCCAGGGAAGGTTGGGGGATAGTGTCGTCATCACTTAAATTATACAGATTCGAATAATACGCAGGGTGGTTATGAGATTTTTGTCAATAATTTTTTCAAGTTTAGATTTTGCCACGCGTTGTCGAGGCTTGTTGGCCATCAACCTACTGGCTTTGTTACCGTGCAGATAATGTCGTGCCTGTAGGCAGCGAGCTGCCCATAAATAATCCGTTTTATCTAAATCAGTCAGTTGGGATTGTAGATCCAGAAGAAGGGCTTGTGATGCCACATTACTGGATCTTTTATGTTGAAGCGCGGCATCATGGATGTGGCGAAGGAGATCTAATCTATGGGAAATAGCCTTTTTTAAAAAAATTTAGATCACAGGTTTATGGGCCTGCCATGGGGTCAAGGGGGAAATGTCAGGAGAGTTATTTTCATTAAAATAGTTGGTCATGGTCTGGGTCAGTTCCTCTAACACCTCGGAATGAGAAAGAAGGGATTCATTCAATCGCCACTGAGCACACCCCCGATTAACCGAGCCGTCCAGAAGATTCAAAGTAATTGAGGCATGATCCGACCATGATATAGTTCCCAGGTCACAACCTAAAACATTCGACAATAAATCACGTTTAAGAAAAAAGTGATCAATTCTGGAGTACATTTTATGTTCCCCCAGAATATAAGGAATAATCCACCTTCGTTGGGTGAAAAAGTCGCCAAACATCAAATAATTTTGAATTCAGGTAGGTGTGCAGCAAACTTCTGTACTGAGGACCGTTGGGGGCGGGTTGGCCTAGAGGGAAGTTCTAGGGATTGATTAAAGTTGCCACACATCACCAATCTACCAGTATTAACTCGCATCAATTTTATGAAAGCATTTTTAAGAAATGTCAGCTGGTCAACATTGGGGCAATTAAAAAATTCGCAATCGTGTAAGTGACGTGGTCAATGTCGCATACCAAAAATAAGTGACGCCCATGTGGGTCAATCACCAACCTGTGCAGCTTAAACGTAACATCACGATGAATCAAGATCGATACACCTCTCGCAGTGGCGTCGTAACGTGGGGGCGGGGGTGCGGCCCGCACCAGGTGACACCCGCCTTTAGGGTGACACCGTCACCCTAAGGGCGGGTGTCTCACCCACCGCCGCCACCGCCGCGGATTCGCTCCGTGCGAGCGTCCGAAGCATGCAGCTTCGGCGCTCGCCTGGAGGAAATACGTCACCAGCCAATCGCGGCTGGTCACGTGGCTCCCCCAGACGAGCGCCCAAGCTGCGCGCCGGACGCTCAGAAGGAGCGAAAAAACGCGGCGGAGAGGTGCTGCCTGGGCCGCTATCCATGTGCTGGGACCAGGACCAGGAGGTGAGCTGGGGCAAATCCATGAGCTGCTGGGGCAAATCCATGAGCTGCTGGGGCAAATCCATGAGCTGCTGGGGTATATCCATAAACTGCTGGGGCAAATCCATAAACTGCTGGGGCAAATCCATGAGCTGCTGGGGCAAATCCATAACCTGCTGGGGTATATCCATGAGCTGCTGGGGCAAATCCATAAACTGCTGGGGCAAATCCATAAACTGCTGGGGCAAATCCATGAGCTGCTGGGGCAAATCCATGAGCTGCTGGGGCAAATCCATGAGCTGCTGGGGCAAATCCATAAACTGCTGGGGCAAATCCATAAACTGCTGGGGCAAATCCATGAGCTGCTGGGGCAAATCCATAAACTGCTGGGGCAAATCCATGAGCTGCTGGGGCAAATCCATAAACTGCTGGGGCAAATCCATAAACTGCTGGGGCAAATCCATGAGCTGCTGGGGCAAATCCATGAGCTGCTGGGGCAAATCCATGAGCTGCTGGGGCAAATCCATAAACTGCTGGGGCAAATCCATAAACTGCTGGGGCAAATCCATGAGCTGCTGGGGCAAATCCATAAACTGCTGGGGCAAATCCATGAGCTGCTGGGGCAAATCCATAAACTGCTGGGGCAAATCCATAAACTGCTGGGGCAAATCCATAACCTGCTGGGGCAAATCCATAACCTGCTGGGGTAAATCCATGAGCTGCTGGGGCAAATCCATAAACTGCTGGGGCAAATCCATAAACTGCTGGGGCAAATCCATGAGCTGCTGGGGCAAATCCATAAACTGCTGGGGCAAATCCATGAGCTGCTGGGGCAAATCCATGGGGGCCTGGGGCAAATCCATGAGCTGCTGGGGCAAATCCATGAGAGGAGCTGGGGCATATCCATGAGAGGAGCTGGGGCATATCCATGAGAGGAGCTGGGGCATATCCATGAGGAGCTGGGGCATATCCATGAGGAGCTGGGGCATATCCATGAGGAGCTGGGGCAAATCCATGAGCTGCTGGGGCAAATCCATGAGGAGCTGGGGCAAATCCATGAGCTGCTGGGGCAAATCCATGGGGGCCTGGGGCAAATCCATGAGCTGCTGGGGCAAATCCATGAGAGGAGCTGGGGCATATCCATGAGAGGAGCTGGGGCATATCCATGAGAGGAGCTGGGGCATATCCATGAGGAGCTGGGGCATATCCATGAGGAGCTGGGGCATATCCATGAGGAGCTGGGGCATATCCATGAGCTGCTGGGGCAAATCCATGAGGAGCTGGGGCAAATCCATGAGCTGCTGGGGCAAATCCATGAGCTGCTGGGGCAAATCCATGAGCTGCTGGGGCAAATCCATGAGCTGCTGGGGCAAATCCATGAGCTGCTGGGGCAAATCCATAAACTGCTGGGGCAAATCCATAAACTGCTGGGGCAAATCCATGAGCTGCTGGGGCAAATCCATAAACTGCTGGGGCAAATCCATGAGCTGCTGGGGCAAATCCATAAACTGCTGGGGCAAATCCATAAACTGCTGGGGCAAATCCATGAGCTGCTGGGGCAAATCCATAACCTGCTGGGGCAAATCCATAACCTGCTGGGGTAAATCCATGAGCTGCTGGGGCAAATCCATAAACTGCTGGGGCAAATCCATAAACTGCTGGGGCAAATCCATGAGCTGCTGGGGCAAATCCATAATCTGCTGGGGCAAATCCATGAGCTGCTGGGGCAAATCCATGGGGGCCTGGGGCAAATCCATGAGCTGCTGGGGCAAATCCATGAGAGGAGCTGGGGCATATCCATGAGAGGAGCTGGGGCATATCCATGAGAGGAGCTGGGGCATATCCATGAGGAGCTGGGGCATATCCATGAGGAGCTGGGGCATATCCATGAGGAGCTGGGGCAAATCCATGAGCTGCTGGGGCAAATCCATGAGGAGCTGGGGCAAATCCATGAGCTGCTGGGGCAAATCCATGGGGGCCTGGGGCAAATCCATGAGCTGCTGGGGCAAATCCATGAGAGGAGCTGGGGCATATCCATGAGGAGCTGGGGCATATCCATGAGGAGCTGGGGCATATCCATGAGGAGCTGGGGCAAATCCATGAGCTGCTGGGGCAAATCCATGAGGAGCTGGGGCAAATCCATGAGCTGCTGGGGCAAATCCATGGGGGCCTGGGGCAAATCCATGAGCTGCTGGGGCAAATCCATGAGAGGAGCTGGGGCATATCCATGAGAGGAGCTGGGGCATATCCATGAGAGGAGCTGGGGCATATCCATGAGGAGCTGGGGCATATCCATGAGGAGCTGGGGCATATCCATGAGAAGCTGGGGCATATCCATGAGGAGCTGGGGCATATCCATGAGCTGCTGGGGCAAATCCATGAGGAGCTGGGGCAAATCCATGAGCTGCTGGGGCAAATCCATGAGGAGCTGGGGCAAATCCATGGGGGCCTGGGGCATATCCATGAGGAGCTGGGGCAAATCCATAAGCTGCTGGGGCAAATCCATGAGGTGCTGGGGCATATCCATGAGGTGCTGGGGCATATCAATGAGCTGGGGCATATCCATGAGGTGCTGGGGCATATCCATGAGGTGCTGGGGCATATCCATGAGCTGCTGGGGCATATCCATGAGCTGCTGGGGCAGTATATCCATGAGCTGCTGGGGCAGTATATCCATGAGCTGCTGGGGCAGTATATCCATGAGCTGGGGAAAAATCCATGAGAGCAGCTGGAGCATTATCAATGAGAGCAGCTGGGGCAATATCCATGAGAGGAGCTGGGGCATATCCATGTGTGCTGGGGCAATATCCATGAGAGCTGGGGCAATATCCATGTGTGAGCTGGTCTGGGGCAATATATCCATGTGTGAGCTGGTCTGGGGCAATATATCCATGTGTGAGCTGGTCTGGGGCAATATATCCATGTGTGAGCTGGTCTGGGGCAATATATCCATATGTGAGCTGAGGCGCAATATATCCATATGTGAGCTGGGGCAATATATATCCATGGGTGAGCTGCTGGGGGCAATATATATCCAGAGCTGCTGGGGGCAATATATATCCATGTGTGCTTTCACTGCCTTCGAACGGGCAACGTACTTGCTGGCAGTTGGCAAAAAGTTGTGTGAGCATATGAGAGAGCTCCACAGCAATAAACCTCACAGTAATGTGCGCTGTGTGTATGAGCATTCAGTGTTATATGGGAGTACTGATTTAGGAGTAAGAGTAGTTAAAAAAAAAAATCTGAAAAACTCGGGGGGGGGGGTGACACCATAAATTACCGCACCGGGTGACACCGACCCTAGTGACGCCACTGACCTCTCGCCTTAACCGGGGCAGTGGCATGAAAATGATGCAGGTAGGAGGGAAGATCATACAACCGAGGATGTACAGAACGTTTAAAAGGAGTCTCCTGAAGACATACTACAGCTGGGGGATCATGACGCAGATCTGCATAAAGTGAATGACGTTTAATCCTTTAACGTTGAAAGAAACTATTTTCAAACCCATCTGAAGTGTATAAAAAAATACTCAAATGGCAGAGACAGAAACCAAAAATATAATTGAGCAATATCCCAAGAGTAGAATAATACGCATGTCCCAATCAGTCTCACAGAATCGTTCCAGAATGGTGCAATGAGGGAGAAAAAAAAATCAAACATCCACAAAAGAAAAGAAAAAAAAGGAAAAAAGAAAAATGTTGGAGTCGGTGCAACAAGCAACCGCTCCCTGTACAGAAAAAGACTCCATGGCCACCGTCAGACATCGGGCCTAGCCCAATAACCATGGGGGGAGTTAGGGGGTGAAACCAGCAAAAAACAGCACCAGCGTCAAACCGACTGACCGTCAGACGAGCCAGAGAAGGCAAGTATAAAGGTACTCAGGCAGGACCGAGACTCCCAGGCCCAGCCACGAGGACTTAAATCAGGAAGGAAGTCACTGAAACATTACCAATCAACGATCACTTCTCCGTATGTACTCGGTACCATTCAGATGAAACTTTCGATGGCGACGAAGGAGGGGCCCGGTGCGGAGAGGTCACATCGCCCATCAGATCCCAGACCTGGAGAGCAGAATCACTGTCCTGAAGTGTATGAAACCCAGACAAAGCTGTTAAATTATAACCTTAAGCAAACAAAAACAATATTATAATTACCATATATGGAATCCCAAAAAGTCTGTAATTTCTTCTTCATATATCAAAATAGAGAAAGACGCCGCACTACACTGATCAGAGGAGACAATAAAACCAACCACACCAGGATATGGCCGATTCACGTCTAAATATCTCGTCGATAGTCAGACCAGTTTATTATTTCAACATCCAATAGAAACGTTCGTTGTAGAAAAGAAGTTCCTTTCCACCCAACATAGGAATCTGATATAACAGCCAATCAGAGCATATACATTTCTACACTTCATATAACAAAGGCTTTAGAGGAAGTGTGGCTAAATTCCTGCAGGCCAACATCCTATGTAGGAAAAGACTGTCTACATACAGAATTTGACAATCAAAATGGAGGGGGAAATTTCACAGCCCATTTTATAAAAACAGGCTTTTCAAGACTAAATATTTATTATATTTCATACAGGAAATTAAAATCTAACAAAAGTTCCACGATAGGTTACCAATAAATTCAAAGGGAAGCCCCATCTGTACAGGATATGGTGATCTCGGAGCACTTTAGTAACCGGCAAAAATTCCCTCCTTTGTTGCATCGAATAGGTCAATAGGTCCAGAAAGAAGGAAATTCCAGTATAAATCTCAGTAAGAGTCGGAGCCTTCCTCATCAGAGAGTCTTTTATGTGATAGAAATGAATACGCGTCAAAACATCTCTAGGGATCGCGGCATCTAGATTACGGGGTTTCGGAACACGATGAGCCCTATCTAGCTGCAGGGCCGCCTTGTCCATATCAGGCAATAGTACTTTAAATAAATCGAGCAAGTATCCCGACAGGCCTTCAGATTTAACTGATTCAGGAACGCCACGAATACGAATATTTCTGCGGGAGCGATCTTCCAAATCTGTAACTTTAAGCAGCAGAGCATCGTGCAATGTTTTTAACTCCTTATATGCATCCACTAACTCGCTATGCGCCAAGCACAGATTATCAGATTTATGTTCCAGGAGATCAGTACGCTCACCAATGTCCCGAATTTCCTGATGTAAAGATGCTGTAATCGTACTAAAATCCTCCTGTATTGTAGAGTGGAGATCATGGAGCATGGCCTGGATCTGTTGACTGGTAGCTTGTGCAGAGACTGTGTCACGTGTAGACTGCGATTAGGGCAGCAGGTGCGGTTGTGAGCCCAAGATGCAGTGAAAGGTGGGATTGCAAGGTAACAAAAAGGGTTTATTTTAGAATAAACACAAGAACATAAATGACATGAACTAAACAACAGATCAGTACTAGACACTGGAGGAGACTGGGCACAAAAGGGGATAGATTAGGGAAGGAGAGGAGATGCAAGAAAAGGAGGTAGAAGCAATAGAGGGATGGCTGAGAGTTGTGGGAAGGGAGGTTAAGGAGAACTGAATATGGGAGCGGTTAGGAAAGCAGGAGAAATGAGGGATAGCAAGATGAGAATGAGAGACTAGAGAAGTGAGAGTAGAAATAGACACAAAGGGAACTTAACAGCACATGGTGCAAGCAATGAATAAGAATAATATAGATCTATATATATAAACGCGAAAGTCCTGACTGACTGACTCATCAACGCCCAGCTGAAACCGTTTAACCTAGGAACGTGAAATTTTGAAGGTGCACTGTTTTAATGATGTAGGTGAAAGGAAATTGAAATATGGTAGCTAATTCACTGAATACATATTTCTACTCTAGTAATATTTGATAGCTATATAAATATATAGGGCCGGATTGACTGCTCAGCAAATGCCTAATATGTTCATGAGGTAATGCTGAGTCTGGTCTTTCTCTTGGCTTCCTGTTTTTATCAAGGAGTGCAAATTTTTCTATTCAACTCCATTTCCTCTAGAAACTAAGAGGCCGACCAGCCGAGAGGAAGGGAGGGACACAGATGTTTAATTGTTAATGCATCCTATGGAATATTCCTATTTCTAGAATAGGATATAGCTGTGACGTCAATTTAGGCGTGCCTACTAGGCAAGGACAGGAAATGTTTGTAAGTCTAGGTACTGCCCAAAGTAGAATAAACATGTTCCTATATTGCTGACGTATTGGTTTGTAATTCATGAATTTGTGATGCTCTTATTTTTGATAAAACTACTGAATGTATGAAATTTACTCCAGAGTAAAGAAACCACCCAAGACAGCACTTGTGTCCTGGTCTATTATTCTCACTCGAGTTGTCTCCTGTATGATCACTGGGTCTGGTGACAAAGCAGCTATCTCTCATCACTGGACCGTGGCCATTCCTGTGATGTTCTTGCAGTATCCATATCAATTTGGTATCAGAAGTGCGGATTTGAACTAATCAACTTGTCTTGGTGAGTATGGGTTACATATTTATTTTATTAATATTTATTGAACCTAATATTCATCATAGATAACTTGCTTGTTCAGATTTTCGAACTCGCATTATTTGATTTGATAGTGCAAGAGTTTCTTTTGAATGATTTGATTGTTTAAGTGATGGTGAATGAAAAATAGGATTTTTTACAATCGTCTGGGTAAAGAATAGTGATCCTTTCTCTTTGTTTCCTTGATCAATTGTTGGATGTCCCCGCTGTTAGTGACTCACATTTGAATTGTGTTGTAAAGAGTATTATATTTTAAATGATTAATACCTTTTAAGCTTCCCGCCCCCGAGAATTGGGTCTCTATTTACCTGACTACTTGTTATTTCCTATTTGTGCGTGTTCTCCCTGATAGTGTAGTTAAAAAGATTTTAAATAGAATGGAGATTGCTGTTTTGTGATTTGGCTCAGTGACAATAGAGGAAACTGCGCATTTTTGCAACCCTTTCCCTCTCACCCTTTTAATTGCGCTGGCCCTTCTCTTTCCTCCCTCCACCGCGCCTTTTTTTTTTGCGATATGGGTGCCAAAAATTCCACCCATATAGATCCAAAAACAACGGGCAAATTAGATAAGCACTTCAATAAGAAGTTAATGCCCCAAAATGGCCCTGCTGAAACGCCCGCCGATTATATACAACGTGTTGCTGGCGAATATTTCACCACGCCTTTTATAGATTGTCTCGCTGGCTGGACTACAGCCATGCATTCTTTTGATCCATTCCCAAATTCAGGAAGCTTCTCTTCCTATCATATGTCCATGATAAAAGGCTTATGTCTTGGCGACCAGAAAGCTTTCCCATATTTCCAACCTGACTCAAATTGGGATAGAAAATATATGAAGGCATGTGGTAAAGTGTGGATTCACTTGTCCTCTTCATATAACCCCATTTCTAAAACTCCTAAAGATGTATCATGGTCCATAGATAATCCCCCACCTTACAATTCCTCTCCTCCTGCCCTTTCACAACCTACTCCCAAACCCTCTTCCCTTTATCCCAGCCTTGACCCTAAGACTTTGGCAGCTGTGATTACAACTATTGAAACCACTACTAATCCTCTGCCTTCCCCCGAAGCCCTAACACAAAATATAGGTGTTTTAGGTGCTATCGTAGGAATACCCCATGTTGAATCTGACACAGAACAAGATGAAACTAGCACATATGATTGGCAAAATAAAACCCCTAAGTCTAAATTCAGTACATCTTCATTTGTATCCACTTCCAAACCCAACCGTGTAGGATACTCTCCCCAAATGCAATCTTTTATTGACCAATTTGAACCCCAACTTCAGAACATAATAACTAGGACCCAATCTGGCAAAACTATCAACCCCCTGCTAGATATCAGATGCCCTATTTAATTGCAGGAAATAATGTCGTTATTATGCCCCCTGATATAGGAACCTTAAATTCTATAATTAAGGGTTCTCCTAATCCCCGAATTTCCCCGACTGCGACAACACAATATCTTAAACGGGCGACACGAGGATTGCAATTAACTCAGGAAGATTACAAGTTGATCATTAACGGTGTCATGGGATATGCTGATGACACTGGTTTTGATTGGACTCGTGTTCTCTCACTTCAACCCCCCCCCATGTTCCTCTAATAGGTGACCCTATTACACCCCAAAATTTGCCTTTACAAACATCGGTCCAGATTGATGATATGTGGACAGAAAAATGAGCAAAAAGATTACAACATAGCGCTCAAAAGACCAAGGTCCATGAGAAAGTAAGAGAGACACACTGTATGTCCACAGACAGTTCTTATCTTCAAGCGAGAATCTTCTCTGTTGTGTAGATGAAAAGACACGCACTGCAGGAAAAAGCAGAAAGAAAGGGCCACAATTGCGCAGTACATCAACACCCAATGGAATGAAATTTCGTTTGTATTTTACTCACATTCTGGGGAGCCCACAACCGGCTCCCGGGAATATAGCGGGTAGGGACTTGTATCGGGTGCCCATGAACCCCTCAATCCGCTCCTTCGGTGTCACAAAAAGTGGTACTGCAGAAAATAGACAAGGCAAAAAGGGAGCACCTCTTGGTGCGGTAAATCACAAATCACCTTAATGATTAAGAAAAGCCAAATTTGCACTTACAAACAAAGAGCCTCTATTGGCTCCGTCATAACTCGCACAGGGAATCATACAGGGGTTCCCCAAACCTTCTTTTCTTTTTCAGGATCAAAAAAGGCAAGCAGCAATCAAAAATAAAATAAAAACATTTATTGTAAGAAAATCATCATATCTACCAGGACGCGTTTCGCCATTAATGGCTTCCTCAGCTGGAGAAGTTTGTGATGAATGGACTCGATTTAGATTCATCTTGACAAATAAAAAAACACGTATTTTACCATTTTCTGAAAATTCCTTGGGGGAGCAAAAAGGGGGGGTTGGATACTTTTATCATAAACGCAAAAGTCCAGACTGACTGACTGACTCATCAACGCCCAGCTGAAACCGTTTAATCTAGGAATGTGAAATTTTGAAGGTGCACTGTTTTTATGATTTAGGCGCCCACTAAGGAATGATTTTTGGAAAATCCACCCATAAGGGGGTGAAAAAGGGGGTTGAATATTTTAAACAGGATACCTATAGCTCAAACACAGAAGATGCTACAGATGTGAAAATCGGTATTTAGATTCGTCTTGAAAAATAAAAAAACATGTATTTTACCGTTTTTCAAAAATCCAAGTGGAGGCGAAAAAAGGGTGTTGAATATTTTAAACAGGATACCTGTATCTCCAAAACAGACGATGTTACAGTCCTGACAATTGGTATTTAGATTCGTCTTGAAAAATAAAACAACACGTATTTTACCGTGTTCCGAAAATTCCTGGGGGGGGGGCAAAAACCGGGGTTGAATACCTTTATCAGTACACCTATATTTCAAAAACTGAAGATGTTACGGGTGTGAAATTTGGTATTTACAACCTTCGTGAAAAAAAACAAACATCTTTTTTGCCATTTTCCACAAATCCAATTGGGGTGGTCAGGGGAAAGGGGTCTGAATATTTTTATCATTATACCTATATTTCAAAAACCAAAGATGTTACAGACGTGAAATTTGGTATTTACAATCTTCTTGAAAAATTAAAAACAGGTGTTTTGCCATTTTCCAAAAATCCCAAGGGGGATGAAAAAAAGGGAGGCTGAATACTTTTAAACAGGATACCTATATCTCAAAAACAGAAGATGTTACATACGTGAAAATTGGTATTTGGATTCGTCTTGAGAAACAAAAAACACCTATTTTACCATTTTCCAAAAATCCAGTGGGAGGGGGGAAAAAGGGGGGGTTGAATACTTTTGTCAGTATACCTATATTTCCAAAAAACAAAGATGTTACAGGTGTGAAATCTGGCACTTACAATCTACTTGAAAAATAAAAAACACATGTTTTACCATTTTTCAAGAATCCCACGTGGTAGGGTGGAAAAAGGGGGTGAATACTTTTCAACAGGATACCTATATCTCAAAAACAGAAGATGTTACAGACGTGAAAATTGGTATTTAGATTTGTCTTGAAAATAAAACGACAAGTATTTTACCATTTTCCAAAAATCCAGTGGGGGGCAAAAAGGGGGATGAATACCTTTATCACTATACCTATATTTCAAAAACCAATGATATTACAGGTGTGAAATTTGATATTTACAATCTTCGTGCAAAAAAAACCATGTTTTACCATTTTCCGAAAATCCAGTTAAGGGGGGTGGGGGAAAGGGATGTGAATACTTTTATCGGTATACCTAGATTTCAAAAACCAAAGCTGTTACAGGTGTGAAATTTGGCACTTACATTCTTCTTGAAAAATAAAAAAACACGTGTTCTACAATTTTCCAAAAATCCCAAGTGGGGGGAAAGGGGGGTTCTACCAAAAAAACAAGTTTCTTTTAAAAAACTATTGTAACAAATCCTAAAATCCACGCGGGCAAAAGCTAGTATAAACATATAACACAAATCTTAGAATCACGGTCTCAGGCAAGGGGCAGGCAATAGAATAGTCAAAGTCCAAGCAATGAGTCTGGTGCACGGGGATCCTAGATGGGGGGCAGAAGGGAGCAGGATGGGGGGTACCGGTAGAATGGTGAAATGTCCAGATATAGCAGAGGGTCCTTAGAAAAGTCTTTGGCAGAGGAATCAGGTGGTTCTCAAGATCAGGGAGCTTTGACACAGGTCTTTGCAGTCTGGGACTTCAATGTGGAAGTGGGCTGGGGAGGACGTAGCTTCCGTAAGTGCAGAGCTAATCAAGGGAAGGTGAGCTCAGGTGGGGCTCCAGGGCTAGGATGCAAGTCTGCCAACAAAGCAGGGTTTAATGGGGGTGCCGGGGGCCAGAGCGTGGTGACCCTGACAGGCTGGAAGTTGATGTATTCGAGATTCAGAAGCTGTTACCTCCTCAGGGACTGTTTTAGGAGAGCTCGGGGATCGAGGGCCCAGGGATCTGCCATCTTGCGGTCTATCTTGCATCTTACCAGAGCGCGCAGGTTCCGCCGGCTTGGGGGTCTTGGCTGGTGCCATCGGGTGCCCGGAGGTCTGCTGAGCCAGAGGGTATGTATTTTTAGCGGATTCGCCGCCGATTTGAGCCGCGGTGGGTCTGAATCAGTGCCGGTCAGTGGGAGCTCTCACACCGCACGTCCGTCCACGCTGGGTGCCGGACACACCACCCAAATCCACAATATTTTACATTTTTTGTTATAGCTTTCTGAGAGGGCATGACATACATGTAATAATGATATATTCTGAATCTGCCGGGTCTGCTGAAAATAAGAATATATAATTTGTCTGGGTCCTACAATAAAACAGGACTTGAAATCGCGTTTAAACATGATGAGCACAAAACGGTCAAAATGAGCTTGGATGAAATGGCTGAACAGTGAAGGGGTTAAAGATTGTTTATTCTTTTAATTTTCAGCAAAAACCCTTTTGTTTTTTTATTTATTAGAACACTTTTTGTATTTTTTTAGATTAAATTTTTGTTTCCCAATTTTCTTAAAAGTTTTTTTTTTTAAATTCTGTAACAGACCATTTTATTATTTTTTAAAGGACCTTTTATATTATTTAGACACCTTTTAATAAGAAACACAGGACTGATCCCTCAAGAGATACAACCCAATTAGATCAGGAGTGTGGAACTATACAACTTAACTTATTTGTTTTTATATAAGAATATTATAACACTTCTCCAATTAAAACCATACATCAGACAATTAACAAAAAAAATTAGCCAATACACACGGGGCACAAGTGAGAGTTTACTCACTTCACAAAAAAGGCCTTACACCTATTAGACAATTTGGGGGAGGGTTGTCAGATTATGCCCATTTGAACGGTTAATATTGTTCCATCCAAAGAACTGGAATAGCTGCCCACCCAATTACTTAGCTTGCCATTCACAATCAGAACCACCATGCACTCGGTTGAATACAGCAATCCTTATTGTTCCTGCTGGACCCAGCCAGTGGTCCACCATACATACAAGTATATTCCTCCTGGTCAGACACTTGCCATCTAGTTTGATTTCTGCACTCACCCTGCGGCTATAAGATGTTGTACCTGTGCACATGATGTGCACATAAATCAAACTAGATGGCACTAGACCAGCCCCAGGACAGCAACCCCCGAGCATAAGTAATGCTGTCATTGAGATTGTTCAATGTATTTTTTCCAATTCCTAGCTTCTGTTTCGTGCAACCTTGCGTATCCAGTTGTTTTGACCACATCTCACATGATGCAGTTACTCGACCACTCCCTAGTGCATCAAGGGACATGTAGTGCCTAGTCGCAGGGGACGGCTTACATCGTTTTTGTGATCCCTCCAGCAGCCTCTGTTCAGCACGGTGCATCTGCTCTACTCACCTCTTCATCTACGTCAGCCGTCTCTGCCTCTGCACTACCTGCCTCGTCAGTTGCCTCTACCACCTTCTCCAGAGGTCATACCTGTCTTGGATCCAAGAGGCGTAGGAGTAAATGATGATTTTTTTTTTTTAATATAAATGTTTATTCTGCATTAGAAAAATGCAAGCACGAAATAATACAATACAAAAGTTAGTGAAAACATCTACAAGTTAATATACCCTGTATAATACATAGCTTGGAGGAGTGAGAAAGGTGAGGGAGTAAAAAAAAGAAGGGGGTAGGTCTTATAGCCACTATTATATGCAGGAGAGTCCTACTGGAGTTTGGGCTTTACTTAGAAATAATGGCAGAACTGACATGCCGTGATTCCCGGAGTAACCAGGGGGAACATGTGCTAAGCCAGGGATCAAAATTTCAAGTCCGAAGCTACTAGCCAGACCTTTAAGAGTTACTCGCCACCAGTTGCCCCACCTACTCTGCCCTGAACTCCGCCCCTAAACACACCTTCTTAAATTATCTTATGAAATTACACTGTTAAAGGTTTTATTCAGAATAAAGTTACAAAATAAATAACATTAATACCCAGACCAACACCCCTGATACATATAACCAGGCATCAGACCCCAGATACCCAGGCATCAGATACATGTATACCCAGACATCAGACCCAAGTAGTATCTTCCATTTAGTACTGTTAAATAATAACTATAAACAAACAAAAACAAATTTCCTATTATAATTACCATATATGGAATCCCAAAAAGTCTGTAATTTCTTTATATATCAAAATGAAGTAAGACGCTGCGCTACACTGATCAGTGGAGACGGTAAAATCAGCCAGACCAGGATATGGCCACTTCACGTCTGAATATCTCGTCGATAGTCAGACCAGTTTATTATTTCAACATCCAATAGAAACGTTCGTTGTAGAAAAGAGGTTCCTATCCACCCTACATAGGAATGTGATATAACAGCCAATCAGAGCAGATACATTGCTACACTTCATATAACAAAGACTTTACAGGAAATGCAGCTAAATTCCGCAGGCTAACATCCTATGTAAGAAAAGACTGTCTACATACAGAATTGACACTTAAAATGGGCTGTGACCCCCCATTTCTATCAGAACAGGCTTTTCACGCTAATGCATATTGAAATATGGTACGTATTTCAATCACAGGAAATTTAGATTCCTACATAAAATTAAAATCTAACAATTACAGACTCCTTTCCAACAGTTTTTAGGACCAAATTAATTTGGGATTTATGCATCTGATATACTATATCCAAAGGATTCTCTCTGTAACCGCCTTTTCTCCCTATCACTCCCTCTCCATGGTTTCTACACGTTATCAATAATTATAAACTTAAATTCTGATAATTTATTCCAATTACAGTTATTGCAGTGCACAGTAACTGAATGTTTAACGGACCCTCTCCTGATGTTACCTAAATTTTCCAACACTGTCTCTTTCAGTTTCCTGATGGTCTTAAGTTACCAATATATTGTTTGCCACACAAGCATTCAAGCAAATAAACAACATGAGTGGAATTGCAGTTTATATGGGCATTGATTTTAAACTCCTCCATTGTTTTCACTCTTAAACATACTTATTTTCCTTTATTTTAAATGTTTACAAGCTCTGCACATAGCACACCTGAAAAATCCTTTTTATTTTCCATCTCTAGTCTCCCCTGATGTGTATGTGGCTCTTGGTGCCAAAATGCTCTTTAAATTCCTGGGTCTTCTAAATGGCAATCCTGGTCTATCTGGTATTACTTTTCCTAAAATGGGGTCCTGCTTAAGAATAAACGTTTTATTTTTTTTTAATCTCCCTAATTTTATGATGGTGTGTGTTATATTTAGTGAAAAATGAAAATCTGTATTTTTATTTTTATTACACTGTCTATTGGGATCGTGAACGTTGTAATACGACGTTCTGCGCAAAGGGTTTTAATGCGTTTTTGCGCACGCGCACTTTTTTGCGCGAAGAATGTAATAGGGCCCATTGACTTTGACAGGCGCAAAAACTTAACGTGAGACAATTGTGGTTCTTAATTCTGATTGGCTGAATCGTGTGGAAAAAACAGTCCGCTCACTGATTTCTGTGTGCAACGTTCTTGCGCGCGCATTTTTCCGCGTCCGTTTTACGTCCGTTATTGCTCGACAGATGAAAAAATGCACGAGGATTGTAATTCCAGCGTTGATTTATGCGCATTAACGTTTAATTCTGGGCGCACAAATTCACACGTTGCGCGTGCGTTTTACGTGAAGTATGTAATAGGATTCTATAGGTTTAAGGCAGACAGGCTACTCGTATTTACTTTACTGTTTAATGTCTCTCTTTACTGTCAGCATAGCAGCAAGAGATGGAGCTAAATACCATTTTGCTCTCTATTTCCTGCATCCTCTATTCCTGGTGTCTTCCCATTTTGCTATCCATTTTAAACGCGCATTTGTGTGCCCGGCATCTCATGCTTCACTCTGTTCATTGACTTTGCCCTATTTAATACATTTTGTCCCAATTATAACTCAGATTTAATTAGAGTGAACCCCTGCTCAATGGTCTTACATATATATATGTCACGGTGAGCTCCTGTCACTGCTCATCAATTGGCAGCCATTGAGAGGTCACTCCCTACTAATTCTTAGGACGTTTTTATGCCCTTTTTTGAGTCCAGATTTACATCCTTCCTGGAATCTGCTATATCGAAAGCGCTGTCCCATCCCACAACCATCATATAATACAACTCCAGGAGCCAATTTCCCACCTGCCATACTGGGTGGTTCTGTTAACACAATCAGTGTGAGGTGGAGGTCCCTAAAAGCCAATGGAAAGAACAAAATGCATTTGCCGATAAATACAAACTCCCTGCCAAGTGTTCCGATGGTCAACTGCATACTCTCCTTCAGAGGCCCTTTGGACGCTAGGGAGGTGCTGAGGACCCTTTCACCTTATTCAACGAATGGCATGCTGACTTGTCAGACGTTGAACCCTACCCAGACATTACTCCGGTCAAGGATGACTCACCCTATGTACATGTGACTAAGGTGGGTGAACCACACATCGCTTCTCTCTCTGAGAGCACTATCCCTTTCCCTCCTTGAAGAATAGCCGGTTCTGGATCCATAAACAAAAGCACTTTTTGATGCTACTACCATTCACCACCCTTCTTCTCTGGAATGGGCCCCATTTGACCACTTTGCACTATACCTCCTCTGATATATTAGTTGTCCACTCAACCACGGAGACTTGCAACAAGCCTGGTTTCACCTGCCAAGATTGCACATACTTCAGAGTTCAATCCTTCACTCCTCACTTTCCTATCCTAATCCAGGAAGGCCCCTTGTAAGGACTGGAGAAAGAGTTGTAATCTGTGCACAAAAAACTAACAGACATGATGGGACTTGTGACTCCAGTTATTACATTACCTGAATGACCTCTCTTTAATAGCTCCACCTAAGGTTAGGGGCAGATGAGCGCATTCTGTGCGGACTGTGCATCCGTGCACAACGGACGTACTTACTGACTGACAACAAGGTAGTGGCTACACGTCCCGTTTTTGTGACTGACGTTTTTTGGACTGATGTAGATGGGAAATAAAATGAATATGAAAAAACATGTTGTCCGTCAAAAATGCTGGACGTCAAAAATGCAGTCCGTCTGACTATGTTCCATCACTCACACACAAAGCTATGCGGACGTGGAGCACTCCACACGTCTGTTCTAGCTGTTTTACGTTCTTGCCTATCTTGCGTCCGTTTGCCGCATTCGTTGTGTGTCCGCACTTCTGTGAAGCGCAGTGTTCACGTCCGTGTTGCTGCATATTTTAACGTCCATGGTAGCATACAATTATGATCAATAGAGACCCACACACAAAGTACATCCACACAGAAGTGTGGATGCACAACGGACATGGCAAACGGACGCAAGTTAGGCAAGAACGTAAAACCTCTAGAATGGACGTGCGGAGTGTGCCACGTCCACATAGCTTTGTGTGTGAGTGATGGAACGTAGTTAGACGGACTGCATTTTTGACGGACAAAATGGTTTTCATATAAATTTTATTTCCCTTCTACATCAGTCAAAAAAAATCAGTCACAAAAACGGACTGTGTGGCCACTACCTTGTCGTCAGTCAGAAAGTACGTCCGTTGTGCACGGATGCAAAGTCCACACAGAATGCGCTCGTCTGACCCTAGACTAAGACCCACAAATAATCGGCCCTATTTACATATTCCAGCAAAAGTCAAGTTTTAATCAAAATTCATGTAAGTGATTTTTGCTCAGAAAATGGTATTAACATCTTTATTACATAGTTATTTCCATGCTCAAGTTTTTACTAGATAAATTTTACCATGTTTTTGCTCCAGTTGTTTGAGGACGTGGTGAAAATAACTCAAGTTTTGTTGTTCACCTAATTCAAATATTTGTGTTTTTGTTTTTAATATCTTGCATTTATTACTTTGTATTTCTGTAACAATTCAATGTTCGTTAACCCAGGACATACTTGAAAACGAGAGAAATCTCAATGTATCTTTCCTGTAAAATCCTTTGCAAATAAATAAATTTTACTCAAAAAAGTGTGCAAAATGTAAGTAAATACCTCTCACAATCTCCTAAAGCTCAGAGCTATAGCAAAACCCGAGGAGAGAGGACAGAATCTTAGTAGAGTCCTCAAAAGTAAACGTTTGCCACTGATGTCACTGGTGATATTATCCAGCAACATTTTCAAAACAGGAGGAGAGAGCAAATATACATGAATAGTGTGCAGTCCCTCAACATGACTCCTATGTTTATCTTGAAGATGTACTGTCTTGACAGCGAAACTGTAAGAGATCTCGTAGGTGAGATTGAAACAAACATCAGGACTCATGCAAATAAACACACAGCTATTCCTGCTACTATGAAACTACTCTGTGTACTTCATTTTTGTGGCTCCGGATCATTTCAGAGCACTGTGGGAACAGTACAGCAGATATCCCAGTCCTCCTTCTGTAATATACTGGAACAAGGAATGTGTGCCATTCTCAAAAACATATGACAGTACATCGCTTTCTAAATTTGAGGACTACTATGGTAAAATTCAATCCCAAACTCCTTACTCCCAGCCAGCCATCCACATCTATTAATATCTGCCATATATGTACATCCATGAATCACAGGCAACTTTCAACATCCAGTATCCCATCCACCCACACCTTTTACCCCTGTCAGCCATCCACACCCATTAACTCCTGCTAGCCATCCACACCCATTATCTGCTGCCATGTATCCATATATTTGAAGCCCTAACATACATTAACATCCATTAAACCTTGCTGTATTTGCACACCCATTAAGCTCAGGCATAATTCAATAACCCTCAGTCCCAGACAGACAACAGACCTTCCAAAAAGTTTATCAAAGTGCTGGCAGACTCCATCTACCAGAGCCTCAGGCTCAACTTCATTGGATTTTTCTTTTCTCTTGTGGCTGCAGATCGAGGCCTCCATTAATTTTCCCCAGGAGTGCTCATTGACAAAACTTGCCAGGCTAGATGCATAAGCCAAAAAGGTAGGTGCCTTTATCTAATCATGGCCCAAGTTGGAGCCTTGGAAATATTTCACCTTCGTTGTCATTTTCTGAGTGATTGATCATCTCTGCCAGGATCCCATGCCCATCATTCTGATCACTTCCTGGTGGCAAACTCAAACCTGGCTCCTGTCATTTCTAGAGCTCTCGGTTCACCACCCCCCTTTCCCTACCTTTCTATACCTCACTCCTGTCAAACACAGGAGGTATCCCACACCCATTGGTCCTGAAAGGATGTTTTCTGCTGATCACAAGGATAGTCTCGGGATTCTCGTGACGGGATGGCTGTCACTTTGGCTGTTGTATGCATATTTTATATTTATTTGTTGCACTGTACTGTTTACTTGTTTCCCCAAATTGTACATATGTAGTCCCAATGTTTGTAATTGTCCCCAAATGTATCTTGCCTTGCCCAAAATAGTGAATCTCCAGTCCGCTACTGTGAATGCCGAGCCAGGCCCCACTGAGACTCGGCAATTGCTCGCCAGACTATGGCCCGAGTGCTTTCAGCCACCAACCACTCCACATCAGCACTTTTCAATTAGTGCGTCCCTAAAAATAGGAGCTTGCTATCGGGAACCGCATCATCCAGCCTCCCTCTCCTCCTGCGGGGAGTGCGGCTGCTCTGCTGCCAGGGTACACTACACCAGCTGCCAGACTTCTACAGCTCAACACATGGTCCCCCATGCATGAATCAGGGTGCTTCTTTGGTAGAAGTTGTCACGACCACTACGCGCGCTGCTGCGCAAAGACGCCGGGTTAAGCCGCTCACTATCTATCTATCCTAGACCCAGATAATTATGCGCGCTTCTCTACCCGTCCCGGCCACACTTTCTCTCACAACAGGCACGTAGAGCGCTATATACTGATCCCAGGATTGCAACGCAGTACAAGTCTTCTCCTGTAGCGCGTACTAACTACGTCTCTCACAATCCCGGAGATCACTTTCTTATTCTATTAGTAATGCTGCCACCAGTCCTCATGGACCCCACGCGCGTCGCAACAGGAGACGCAGGGCTTAGCAGCCGCACTATCCTAGACTCGGACAGTGACTCCAGATCCCACAATTCCCTTTCGTTTCCTGACGACCGCAACTCGCAATTTCTTCTATATAACCGAGCTTAAAGCAAATAGCAATACTCCCAATCTCTTAGTTAGCGTGGATCTCATCAGCCAGAGTCAAAACTTAAATACTTTTCTGTTTATTTATGATAGAAAAATCACAGTGCTTTGTTACATAAAAAATTATAACTAGAATAAATCAATTAATTACACACTACACAGCAAATAAAAAGAAAAGGGGTTAATCACAGAGCCTTACTTACGACGGACTAATCAGTAGCTGGCATCGGTGCCTCCTGGAGCCTAGAGATCGGAACATGGACCGATCAGTCCTCTTTAGAAGGTACCCCAGGTGATCAGCCCCAGCACATGGCCAGTGTTCAGAATTTATAAACTTCCTGATCTTTCCAGCCCACCTCCAAATGGCCCAGTGTCCAGCACTACATTTCCCAGAATGCCCTTAAACTCGAGTGTGCTCAGTAGCCTTGTCAATTAATCTTTAATTGCCCAAAGGTGTCCACCCCCCCCCACAGGGATCAAGGATGTGCTTCCTGTCTTTGAAGATAGCTTCTAGATCTTGGTGCCCGGCTGGCTTCCACGGTGTGATTTTCTACGTCAGTGTACAAAAGAAATTCCCTTTTTACAGCTACGTGTTATATCCTCTCCCCAAGGGAGAAAGCTAACCATTTTGATTACATTTCAGCTGTGAACACAGGGATACACTTACCAAATGGCCAGTCACCAATATGAATATAACTCTATATGCAGGAGATATGTATAACCAGGCAGATAGACACATATATACAGGCATACCCTTATATAGATAGAAATACAGATCTAATCTGCCACAGAAGTAGTCAGAGGACCATAGCTATTCGGCCGTACCTGGGTTGTGCCACTGCTCCATTGGGATCACCCCCAAGTAACTTGGGACATCAGATAGCCTGGGACACACAACCGGTGCACCGCTCCGATCGCCAAGTGGACTCATACTCGGGGCAGTAGCAACATTTCACAAACTGGGCTTGTGCCAGAGGCAACCCATTGTTTTTTAATTTACTGGGCTCACGCTGCAGGCAGTGGCAACCCATGTAATGAATAGGAATTGGGCTCAGGGTGGTGGTGGCTCTGAGAGATGTCTGAGGGCAGTCAGGAGTAGGAACCGTTTCATATATATATAACTAGGAATGCACTGATACTAGTATCGGAATTGGTGCCAATACTGGGATCTGCACGAGTACTTGGTACTCGTGTAGATACCTTCGATACCCCAAACATTAGAGCATCCAAGGGGCTGGCTCTAATTGCCCCCTCTATCGATGCCTATGCTACTCTGGCTTGTAACTTTCTGAAGAGTCTCAGGCATTCACACCTTAGAAAAGGGATTCTACTTTCTATCCAGTTTGGTTAATTTTCACCATTCAAAAGAGAATTTATTCAAATCTGACAAAAGATCCTAAACTCTGCATTACCAGATGTCTTTGCTCCTACTTGTCAGCTACTTTGTACTTGCAAAATGCTTCTTCTCAGTTGCTTCTCTCATATATTACTAAATTCAAATAAATGTGAGGCATATGCTTGAGAAAGGTTGCTGTGGCAAACAAATCGTCATATGTTCTCCGTTAATAAAGTCCACATTCTATTTAATGGAGCACTTGGAACATTCTATTTTTTCAGTACATTTTGCCAACCTAACAGAGGCTCGAGCTTCAAGAGCACCCTTGTCTCTAAAGAAAAAAAAGTCAGCTGATACCTTGACTGCAACTTCTTCCTTCACTATGAGTCACAGCGCACTTGAGTCATTAATCATATTGGCTCACTTAGTAGTGGACTCTTTGTATCTATGAATAATAAGATGAGATGTCATAGATTGCCATCTAGTGTAAAAATGAAAAGATGTAAGAAAAGACTCTCCAAATAAAAAGTTACAATATAAATAAAATGGTATAAAACACTTAAAAAACTGGGCTGAAAACCGGACTAGTCAATTTGACACTAATTAAACATATATAGAAGATTGAAAATAACTATACCTGAATATCCAAGGGACACAATTCCAACCAACCCATTAATGGACAGCTACCAATGGAAAAATCCTTTGTAACCCTTTTTCAATTTGCAGCTTGCCATTAATGGCTGCATTCCCACCAAGCCACTGTATCAGCAGCACAAATCATACTTGTGAGCAGGGCCAGATTTATATCTCAAGAGCCTGTAGGCACAGAAATCCCCCCCAAAATACAAGTACCAAAACTACTTTTTAAATTCTTGTTTTAGGAGAAACAAAAAAAACCTGAAAGAGTTTTGTGCTCATATCCTGTTTGCAGTTCAATCACCTAAGCAGAGTATTGTTTTCTTGTAGTGTCCAGGATTTGGTTTAACATTGTTTATATTTGTCTTTATTGTTTTCTTTGTTTCTCTTTCTATTACCTTTTGTCTTATGTTATGTAAATTAATTTAAATCCATCACTGTGTACAGGTCCTCACTACTCTGCTTCTCTACGTCCCATGCTATCAGCTGATATACCTTTAAAAAATAAAATAATTTTCTGTAACAGTAATGTGATGTGCGCCACTTTGCACTTGGGGTGCATAGACCTGGAGATGTATTTAGGAGGTGCAGAACTGATGTTCTATATTATTTCCTTTCCTTCAGAGTGCAGAGTGTTTGTGTAAGTACTGGCTGGGTGGAGTAGAGGTAACATCACTGCTCTGCATGGAGAGAGCCTGTGGAGACATGGGTTCGATCCCAGCGAGCAACCTCTCCAGTTAGTGTCCTTGGTACATACTCGCCACCCAGGACATACTTGAAAACGAGAGAAATCTCAATGTATCCTTCCTGGTAAAATCCTTTCTCAAAAAAAATCTGTGTTATGTAGGAGTAATCTTATTGTCTATTTTCGTTAATGGGGCAGTGTTTGCCTGAAAAAGATTATCTGATGTTTTAGACTGTAATCTTGTTAACCATCCACGGCTGTCATTGTCCTGTCTTGTCTCACATTTTCTAGGGGAGGTTTTGTATATGTAAATAACCCATGTTTGACCACATAAATATCTGTGCCTGTCCCCAATAAAACCAGTTCCATTTTGACCTTGAAAACCTCCAGATCTAAAGCCTCGTCTTGTTTCTGGGAGTTGCTAGCAAGGCTCTTTACGTGTCCTGTTCCTTAAGTTTTGTCTATGGACTGGAGGAAGGCACGAGAGTCTACTGGGGAGTGTAATGTATTGTGTTTTACCTATGTTTCTTTTTGTGTCATCCTGACCACCATAGCTGGTCTGCTTGATCCCACCCTCCTGTTATGTTTGTGTGCAGTACAAGAATAAACAGAAAAAAGAGCAGGAGCTCAGCTCAGTTGTGAAGCTCTGTGTTTGTCACTTTATTTTACATAGTGTCAGAAGTCTGTCTGGATTGGAACAGATCTCATGCTTAGTATGGCTTTATCGCAATTTGAACACCCTAATATTCACTGGCGTCGTAACATGGGGGCGGGGGGTGCGGCCCGCACCAGGTGACACCCGCCTTTAGGGTGACACCGTCACCCTAAGGGCGGGTGTCTCACCCTCCGCCGCGTATTCGCTCCCTGCGAGCGTCCGAAGCATGCAGCTTCAGCGCTCGCCTGGAGGAAACACGTCACCAGCCAATCGCGGCTGGTCACGTGGCTCCCCCTGGTGAGCGCCCAAGCTGCGCGCCGCCGGACGCTCAGAGGGAGCGAACACGCGGCGGAGGTGAGCTGGGGCAATATCCATGAGGAGCTGGGCCAGTATCCATCTGGTGCTGCGGCATTATCCATGAGGTGCTGGGGCATTATTCATGAGGTGCTGGGGCATATCCATGAGCTGCTGGGGCAAATCCATGAGCTGCTGGGGCAAATCCATGAGCTGCTGGGGCAGTATCCATGAGCTGCTGGGGCAATATCCATGAGGAGCTGGGGCAGTATCCATCTGGTGCTGGGGCATTATCCATGAGCTGCTGGGGCATATCCATGAGCTGCTGGGGCATATCCATGAGCTGCTGGGGCAAATCATGAGCTGCTGGGGCATATCCATGAGCTGCTGGGGCAAATCCATGAGCTGCTGGGGCAAATCCATGAGGTGCTGGGGCATATCCATGAGCTGCTGGGGCATATCCATGAGGTGCTGGGGCATATCCATGAGGTGCTGGGGCAAATCCATGAGGTGCTGGGGCATATCCATGAGCTGCTGGGGCATATCCATGAGCTGCTGGGGCAAATCCATGAGCTGCTGGGTCAAATCCATGAGGTGCTGGGGCAAATCCATGAGGTGCTGGGGCAAATCCATGAGGTGCTGGGGCATATCCATGAGCTGGGGCAGTATATCCATGAGCTGGGGCATATCCATGAGCTGGGGCAAAATCCATGAGAGGAACTGGGGCAGTATATCCATGAGCTGGGGCATATCCATGAGCTGGGGCAAAATCCATGAGAGGAACTGGGGCAGTATATCCATGAGAGGAGCTGGGGCAGTATATCCATGAGAGGAGCTGGGGCAGTATATCCATGAGAGGAGCTGGGGCAGTAAATCCATGAGAGGAGCTGGGGCAGTATCCATGAGAGGAGCTGGGGCATATCCATGTGTGCTGGGGCAATATCCATGTGTGAGCTGATCTGGGGCAATATATCCATGTGTGAGCTGGTCTGGGGCAATATATCCATGTGTGAGCTGAGGCGCAATATATCCATATGTGAGCTGAGGCGCAATATATCCATATGTGAGCTGCTGGGGGCAATATATAACTGTGAACTGGGGCAATATATCCATATGTGAGCTGGGGGCAATATATATCCATGGGTGAGCTGCTGGGGGCAATATATATCCAGAGCTGCTGGGGGCAATATATCCAGAGCTGCTGGGGGCAATATATATCCATTTGTGCTTTCACTGCCTTCGAACAGGCAATGTACTTGCTGGCAGCTGGCAAAAAGTTGTGTGAGCATATGAGAGAGCTCCACAGCAATAAACCTCACAGTAATGTGCACTGTGTGTATGAGCATTCAGTGTTATATGAGAGTACTGATTTAGGAGTAAGAGTAGTTAAAAAAAATCTGTAAAACTCGGGGGGGGGTGACACCATAAGTTACCGCACCGGGTGACACCAACCCTAGTGACGCCACTGCTAATATTGACTGGGACAGTCCGGACTTGTACCAAGAGTTTGATAGATTTCGAAGCCATGTCACATTCGTATTTGATGGACCACTATCAAAACAAACACAGAAGCAACGTGCAGGTTGGTTGAGTACATGGATTGGCGAGCAGGGCAGAGAAATATATAAAACGCTACCCTGTGGAGAAGGTGAGAATTATGATACATCTAAAGTACTGGATAAATTTGCCAGCTATATAAGGCCGACAAAAAATAAGAGAATAGCCAGACACCGCTTTAAACAAAGAAAACAAGTCACTGTGGGTTTTGATCACTTTGTGATGGATTTAAGACTCCTGCTAATGGATTGCGAGTATGCTGATCCAGATGATATGTTAACCTCCCTGGCGGTATAATTTTTTCAAAATTTTGTGTCTAGAAGCGTCTCAATTTTTTTCTTTTAAAGGAAACGTGTTTTTGTACATAGTTAGCCTGTAATAATTAGGAATCATGCACTGAAATCCGTGCAAGCATGAGTCCTTACTGGTAAAATCCTTTATAAATAAATAAATAAATAGTAAATACACTGAGTCCGATAAAGTTTGAAACACGACATAATAATTTATTATCCAAAATAATGCAAATAAATGATATTCAATAAAATACAACAAAAAACACTGAAATCTGCCTGAAAACAAGGGTGAGACTATGTATGGTCCGTTTCTTATCCTGTAGTGCCACCTAGTGGTCGTTCATAAACATTGTACATTGGAAAACAGTGTATTATTTTTTTTAAGTTTGCTGCTGGTCATGCCCCCCTGCATCGTGTGACTCGCAGGGAGCGTTACCAGGAAGCAACTCACCGCGACCACACTGCGGGGGACAGCCAGGGAGCGCAGGAGGAGGTGAGTATGCATCCAGCCCGAGCGTGGCTCGGGGTTACCGTTCGCAGTAGTGAAATTTAACCCCGAGTCACACTTAGGAATACCACCAGGGAGGTTAATCGATGCAATAAATCGCTGAAGCCAGAGAAAAGCACGTCCAAAAGAGACTCTTAGACAAAGGGGAAGATCTAACACTACCAAAAGCAATTGAAATCGGCAAACAGTTTGAACGGTCACAGTCAAAGAAGAATCTCAGGTGTGAGCCATAAAGGTGACTACACAAATCAGACAAAATTTGTGCAGAAAGACATGTATACTAATCAAACATACTACTGTTTAAGTTGTGGCAAAGATCCACAGCATAAGTGGAACCAAGGAAAATGTCCAGCAAAAGGTTCTGTCTGCTCATAAGTCACAGGCCAAACCACTGGGTGGCAGTGTGTCACAAAAGGTCAGTAAACACAGTTAGGGCTAAATTAGATTCTTCACGTAAACGTTAACGCTCACTTGCATGAGCATTAATGTTTGCTGCGGTGTTTACCACATATTACAATCCAAACGCAAACGGGTTAAGAAACCCGTTTGCGTTTGGTACCTTGCACTTTTCAACGCGAGTTTACTGTACTTTGTGCTCCCTATGCTTAACATGGAGAGCGCAAAGTGTTAATCAGCGCTGGATTACAAAGTCCGGCTCTGGTTAGCAAAAAGTTAACCAGAGCCAGGACTTGATGTTAACGGATTTCGCTTCTGCAGGATCCGTTAATACCAGCCTTAAAAATAAAAAAACAAATCCTATACTCACCTCCTGTTCCGCGGCTCCGACTGCCTCCTCCATCCGGCGGGAGCAGGGAAAGACTGGGGGGAAAGTCCCCCCAGTCTCTCCCTGCATATCACTACGCCGACCGGCCAGATCTCGTAAGGTGAGATCCGGCTGGTCATGTGACCAGCAGGGGGGAACGCAATGGAGTCCTATGGACTCCATCGAGTAGATGCTCGCGGCTGCGCTCAGTGCTACCGCGAGCATCCCTGATTTTAACCCGCGATAACAATTCAGGCCGCATTTTTTGCGCCTGCATTGTAATCCAGCGTTAAAATGCCGGCGCAAGGGGGAAACCTGCAGGCGCAGTTTTTTCTCCCTTGCGCCCGCGTTTTAAACGCGAAGAATATAATTTAGCCCTTAGTGTGCAGCAGCAACCAGAAACCGAGGATGAAGAGGTGCTGAGCATAAATCTCACATGAACGGACGAGCACAATGATGACAAGTGGACAGTGGACATTGAAATCCTGTCTCGGCAAATACCATTCAGAATTGATACTGGTACAAAGTGTAACACATTGCCTTTAAGTAATTATCAGGCACTTCTGCATGTGGGTGAGCTTAAACGCTCTAATCGGGTGCTAAAGTCCTACTCCAACCACAAGCTGAAGCCAATAGCTGCGGCTGACCTTCCAACTAAATTCAAGAATACAGAGATACCAGCAGAATTGAGATTGTGAACATTTTGCAAGAAAATGTGCTCAGTGGTGCAACAGCGGAAGCCTTAGGCTTAGCGATGCGGCTCAATGTACTGCAGCCTACTACAAAACATCACAACACAATCTGCTCCAGTTGGGCTAGATGATTCCAGAGCTGACTCGCACTACTGGAACCTTGCCAGGCAAGTACACAATCAAAATTGATCCTGAAGCACAAGGTGTGATTCATCCTGTCCGCTGTCAACCAGCTGCACTGAGAAAGAAAATACTAGAGAAACTACATGAGATGGTTAAACATGGCTACATCACTAAAGTTAACCAACCGAGTGGGTGAGTTCTATGGTGGCAGCTGTGCGTAATGGCAAGATAAGGATCTGTATTGACCCGAGAGACTTAAATAAAGTCATTAAGAGGGAACATTACCTAATGCGCACCATCGAAGAGGTAGACTCTACAATACCTGGTGCTAAAGTTTTCTCAGTTTTGGATGCGAAATCTGGGTTCCTACAAATAGAAATTATGATGATTCATCCAGTTCTGACAACCTTCAACACACCCATTGGCAGATTTAGGTGGCTTAGGCTTCCTTTCGGTCTAAAACATGCACCCGAAATATTCCAGTGTATTATGGATGAAATGCTTGAGGGCATTAGTGGCACCATCAGTGTCATGGACGACATTCTCATTGCAGCCCCTTCAGTAACGGAACACAATGAGATTCTCCACAAGCTGATTCAGAGAGACACGAGCTATAACCTGAGTCTCAACTTCGATAAATGCCATGTCAAGCAAACGTCCGTGCCCTATGCTTGTGAACCCTTCTAAGTGCAATCCTTCCAAGTGAGGCACTTAGAGATATTCTGGTGAGTGATTTTGATTTTTGTTTCAAAGAGATCTTTTCTATTCATCTTAAGGTTTTAAGTTAGGTCTGGTGAGTAAATTAGGTTAGGCTGGTGACTCAATTTTCTTACTGATTATCACAGGTTTGTAATCAATTCTGTGCCGTTTGCTAAGGAGCTTAAGCTTGTCCACGTCTTGCTGGGGGAGGTGTTCTTAGGTGACTATATAAAGACTGGTGATATTAGCTTGTCTAATAGAGCTTGTGAAGCCTTCTAAATGCAATCCTTCCAAGTGAGGCACTTAGAGATATTCTGGAGATACTCTGGAGGTAGTCTGAGGTTAGACAGGAGGTAGAAAACCTACAAAAAGGTAAGATTTGCTTGTTTTAAATCCATTCTTTCATTTTATAATGGCAGGCTTGGTCCAGTGTAATAGCTGTCATGCATTTGTTTTTAGATCAAATTTTTGGAGGGTGCCTGATATGTAGGCAGCTCTCTTTATCGCAGCAGGAAATTGCCTGTTTGAAGTCTGAGATTTGTAAATTATCTGTTAGGCAAACTCAGGCTATGACTGTTACAAAGTCACTGCCACAGAGGCCTCCTAGGAGCGGCAGATGGACTACTGTAGGATCTGGTAGACTTAGAGTTGTGGATAGAAGGCATGTCCCACAGTCTGGGGCTCTTCTTAATTCTTTTGAGGTACTTTCAGAGTGTAGTGGTAAGACGGACGTAGACTCAGACACCAAAAATGAGGAACCACCATCCCCTATACCTAAGGTATGCAAGACTGCAACCAAGGACAAAAAGGAAAAGGTGGGACTTGATAGAAGGCAATTGTTGCTGGGTGATTATATCATAAGAGGGGTTGAGCTGGAGAGTAGTGGTTTGGTGAGATGTCTTCCTGGGGCTACTGCTCGTAGAGACAGGAGACGTATTCTCAATATTGTCAAACAAGCAAAGCAGGAAGGGGAAGTGGACGTTCTAGTCCATCTAGGGACAAATGACTAGCAATGAGGTTTCTAAGATTAAGGAAGATTTTTGTGTTCTTGGAGGTGAAATACAGCAGATTGCGTCCACTGTGTCATTCTCTGAAGTTCTGCCTGTGCATAACATTCAGGATAGGCAGATGCGCACTAGGGAATTTAATTTGTGGCTTCGGGAATGGTGTCGGGAGCAAGGATTTGGCTTTGTGTCCCATGATAGCTCTAATTGGAGCAGAAAGGAACTGTATAAAAAAGATGGTTTCCATCTTACTCATAGGGGAACATATGTTCTCAGTGACATTTATAAAAATGAATCAGTCCTGGATCAGCAGCTATCAATCCCCTGATGCTGACGTAACTGAATAGATCGGGGATCTCTTCTGCATTCCCAAAATCTCCAACCCTGCACTCTTCCACAATACCACAGAGGGGTTACAGTGTGAAGGCACTTGCTGCCACCAAAGGCACAATATTTTGGTGCACTGCCACTGACGCCTATACCAGATTCATATAATTTTAATATTGGACCGCAGGGTCCACTGCTGCACTCTTCCACAATACCACAAAGGGGTTATGGTGTGAAGGCACTTGCTTCTCACTGAGCATACGCACCTTGCTGCTGACTGCCTTTCCCAATGACTCCATAACATTGTCTTCCACGTGCTGGTATAGTGCTGGAATGGCCTTCCGTGAAAAGAAATGGCGTTTTGGAACCTGCCACTGTGGTACAGCACATTCAGCAAATTCACGGAATGCGCAAAAACGGTCAGACGACGCGCATTTTCGGGCGTGATTTTGTACGGATCGTCAATAAAACTCTTTTTGCGTCTGGATGTTATGTAGGCTGGACATTAGCAGTGTCTGACATCTCCTAATCACGCAAACACGCCGCTATGCCGCAGCTGCGCACTCAGTACGTCAGTACTAGCGGTTCAGCGTTCTCAAAAAAATGCGTTCAAATTCCACTTGCGTTGCACGGCCGGACTTTTGTGCGGCCGTACATCGTATATTGGCCATCATTGCCAATCATCTGCTGCTAGTGCGGCCGTAATTATGTGCGCCAGAACGCACGTTAAAAGTGCGCTGGTCTGACCCCAGCCTTAGACTTTAAAAAAACTGATTTTTCTAAAATGAGATTTTGTGTGAATGAGTCATTATCAGACTGGAGGAGTTTAAAGGGAGTCCAGGAGAAATGGGATTATTTAAAGGAGGCATTATTGAAGGCCACAGGCAATTTCATTCGGCTTGTTAGCAAAAACAAAAAAGGGAAGAAACCACTGTGGTACTCTACAGAAGTGGCCAAAATAGTGAAGAACAAAAGGAAGGCATTCAATAATTATAAAAAAACTCAGGCAAACCTATAAGATTAGGCAGAAAGAGGCAAAGCAATTTATAAGAGCTTCCAAAGCACAAGCAGAAGAGAAAATAGCTCAGTCAGTAAAAAAGGGGGACAAAACAGTTTTTAGATACATAAACAAGAAAAGAAAAGTAAAACAAGGATTAGTTTGATTAAAAACAAAGGAAGGATGGTATGTAGAAGAGGATAAAAGTCTCGCTGACTGCTTCAATGAATATTTTTGTTCAGTCTTTGTGGAAGGAAAGGGACTTCAGTTAGGGGGAAACACTAAAGAGACATTTACATATGAGTTTACAGAGGAGGAGGTTCTACAGCAGCTGTCTAAAGTAAAGACAAATAAGTCAATGGGGCCTGATGGGCCCTAAGTTATTAAAAGAGCTCAGTGGTGTAATAGCAAAACTGTTAACAGATTTTTTTAACCAATCCTTGTTAACGGACGTCGTCCCAGAAGACTGGAAATTAGCAAACGTTGTGCCCATTTACAAGAAGGGTAGTAGGGAGGAATCGGGGAACTATAGGCCAGTTAGTCTTACGTCAGTAGTGGGGAAATTAATGGAAACCATGTTAAAGGAAAGGATTGTTGAACATCTAAAAACACATAGATTACAAGATCAGAAACAACATGGGTTTACCTCAGGGAGATCATGCCAAACTAATCTTATTCATTTTTTTGATTGGATAACAAAAATAATAGACAAAGGTGGTGCAGTAGATATTGCTTATTTAGATTTCAGTAAGGCTTTTGATACTGTTCCACATAGAAAGCTTATCAATAAATTGCAATCTTTGAGCTTGGATTCCAATATTGTTGAATGGATTAGGCAGTGGCTGAGTGACAGGCAACAGAGGGTTGTGGTAAATGGAGTTTATTCGGCGCAAGGTCTTGTTACCAGTGGGGTACCTCAGGGATCAGTAACTGGACCCATTCTCTTTAATATTTTTATTAGTGATATTGCAGAAGGCATTACTGGTAAAGTATGTCTTTTTGCTGATGACACAAAGATTTGCAACAGGGTTGACGTTCCTGGAGGGATCAGCCAAATGACAAATGATTTAGGTAAACTAAAAAAATGGTCGGAGTTGTGGCAATTGAGTTTTAATGTGGATAAGTGCAAGATAATGCACCTGGGACAAGGATGGTGTTTGTCGCTTCCTAGAGTTCGTCACCTACCTCTCAAAATTCCTGCCCAACCTCAGCGAAGTAGACACACCTCTAAGACACTTCTAAAAACCGATGTGGAATTTGCACGGCAACCAGTTCAACAACAAGCCTTTGACAAACTCAAAGACCTGTGCACTAAGTCTCCTGTGCTACAATTTTTTGATTCATCCAAGACTGTCGAAATTTTCTGCGGTTCCAGCAGCAACGCTGTATTGTGCTGTATTGTTGCAGGACAGTCATCCCGTTGCCTTTTTGTCTAGGTCGCTAACAGACCCAGAAAAGACGTACGCACAAATCGAGAAGGAATCACTGTCAATTGTTCACACATGTGTCAAGTTTCATAATTACATATCTGGAAACCACGTAACTGTGTAAAATGACCATAAGCCTCTGGAGGATATTTTTAGGAAGCCATTGCTCTCTACCCCCATGCGCATTCAGAGGATGCGCCTTCGGTTGCAGTGGTATGATCCAACCGTTAAGTACAGACGAGGCAAAGATATGGAACTGCCTGATACACTATCGAGAGACAAGTTACCTGTACACATGCCTGAGATGGAAGGCTTAGAGTGCGTCTCCATGCTTTACCTTGTTTCAATCAGCGAGCTGAAATATTCATAGCTCCAGAACTGCAGAAGAAAAGAGCTCAGTTTTCCTCATGGGACAAACCAACAAGGCTGGCCAGACCATAGGCATGATATGCCTAATGAAATACAACCATACTGGGACGCGAGTTGTAGCACTTCGACGGGGAGGCTTTCAGATCACCCGCTGTAGCACACGCAATTCATGAGCGCGTGTGGCAGGCGCCGTCGCAGCGTCACAACACTGCGACGGATGCTGGGAGGAACGTCAGTACGGGCCCACAGTGTGCTCGTCTGACCCAAGTCTTAAGGGTCTATTTACCTTGCGTTTTGGCCCATTTGGACTCACTTTGGCAACTCCATTTCACCATATATACAATGAATTCACTATTTAGAGGATGATTGCTGTATTTTTTGCCAAAATTGGAGGGGTTTTTTTGAGAAAGGTTTTTACCAGGAAGGATACATTGAGATTTCTCTCGTTTTCAAGTATGTCTTGGGTGGCGAGTATGTACCGTTAGGTGTCTTGCCCAAGGACACTTACTGGAGAGGTGCTCGTCGGGATCGAACCCATGTCTCCACAGGCTCTCTCCACACAGAGCAGTGATGTTACTTCTACTCCACCCAGCTGGTACAGGTGCCGAAGTAGTTACCGGACGAACTTGAAATCTAACGAATTTCACCGAATTGTAAAAAAAATAAAAATAAGGAAGTCTCCTTTTCTCCTAATAATAAATCAATAACAATTTGTCTAAATAATAATAAAGTATTTTACATAGTCATTTAATACAACCCTCAAAATTTCAACTCGCCCACTCGCATTTGGCGAGTGTAAATCAAGTGAGGGCGAGTGGAAATTCACAAGCAGGCAGCACGATGAATTATATCGTACTGCCTGCTCTGTGTATTCCAGCGGCGGCAGTTTTTTTTTTTTTTTAGGCCGGCTGACGTGCTCAGGGCCAGTCAGCGTGCTTTTCTTTCTCAGCAACAGCTGGACATGGCCCGAGTCATTTCCTGCGCGCTGACCGCTCAGTTGCCTTTTCTCCCTTCCCCATAGAGCGCACGCTGGCTACAGTGCGTATACCAGGGATAGAGAACTTCCGGCTAGCGGGGGAGGAAATCAATCAGTCCTCAGAGTGCCACAAAGGGAGCGGGTGCAAATTCCCTCTCCCTCTGCCTCTCCTTACTTCAATTCCCTCTCCTAACTGCTGCACCCTGGATCTCCTCTTTCATGCTCCGTCCCTAAATCCGGCATGCCTCAGTGAGTGAGGGAAGCGGAGATGATTGATCACCGCCCCTCATTCTACTCGGAGGTAAGGTAAAATGAAGGGGGAGGTGTGGAGAGGAATGAGTTAAATGGAGTGGGGGACAGAAATTAATAAAATGGGGAGAGAAATTAATAAAATGCTGGAGAGAAATGAAATAAATGCTGGGAAAAAATTAAATAAATGCTGGGGAAAAATTAAAGGAATACTCTACTCAAAAATCACCCCCCCCTCCGTTTTTTTATCCTAACCTATCCCTATTCCCTTAATAAATCTTTAGTTTTTTTTTTTTGTAACTGTAATACTTTCCCTAAAATCCACTTCTTTCCAGCGGCGTCTTTTTTTTTTTTCCATACTCAGCGCCCTCCTCTTCCGCTCCCGTCCTTCTTGATGCTTCTTGGCTTCTGGTTTACGTGAGAAGCACGCATGCGCGCCTCTCACGTAAGCCAGCCAATCGGCAGGCTTCCTCCCACCTCCCTCTGAGGATTAGTGTTGCGCGCAAGAGGATGCGCGCAACACTAACCCTCAGCCGCTGCCGCCAGCTACTGCGGCGAGCTGGAGATGTCATCGCGCTGAAAGCTGAAAGCACGATGACGTCTCCTACTCGGCAAAATTCGGCAGAAGCGGGAAATATGATTCCCGCTCTGCTGACTGACAGCTGGGAGGGCGGAGTAAACTCCTCCCCCTCTCTCAGCTGTTTTCAGCTTTTTCAGCTGAACTGCCGAGCGGAGGGAGGGGAGACAGAGGGCGGCATACTCCGGGCATCATGACCACCTAAAATAGCTTCGGTGGTCATGTTGCCTAGAGTATCCCTTTAAATAAATGCTGGAGAGAAATTAATTTGGAAAAATAAATGAAATAAAAGGAGGGCGAAATGAATTAAAGGGGGCCCTTGACAGAAAAAAGGTTCCCCACCCCTGTTGTAAAGTAAGTGAAAGTAAAAAGCTGCGCCGGAAGTGACGCCAGAACCAGCGCCGCTACTACAACTCCTGTGAGGGTCCATAATTCGTAAAAATGGTGGTGTAGGCGTTTGAGTTTATGCAAAATAGATCCATAAAGAAAGTGATACGGAAGGAGCAAAAAATAAAAAAATGGGGATGGAAGTATTCCACATGAATATTAATGGTTTATCTGTTTAAGCATCCAAGGAGGGAACCTGACTCTGGGGTCTTCTAACTTCTATTGATAACCTGCCATATGAATGATGAAAAGAGAGTATTAAGTTCCCCTTGATATGTTGGATGCATAAACCCCAAATTAATTTGTTCCATAAACTGTTGAAGAGGAGTCTGTACTTAATGGATGATACTACTTGTCTGGGTCTGGTGCCTGGGTATACATGTATCTGATGCCTGTATATTAATGTTATTTATTTTTGTAACTTTATTCTGAATAAATCTTTTAACAGTGTAACTTCATAAGATAGGTTTGTTTAGGGGCGGAGTTCAGGGAAGGGTAGGTGGGGCAACTGGTGGCGAGTAACTCTTAAGGTCTGGCTAGTAGCTTGGGAATTGAAATTTTGAGCCCTGATTTAATATATCTATATATATAAAAAAATACAATAAGGTCTTTCAAAAAATAAAAAAGGGGTTTTGCAAAAAATAAAAACAAATTGTCTTTTAAAAAAATTAAATATAGATATTACTTTTTTACATTGAAACTTATGAGATTCGCCTGTTCAGGCCCGTGTCAGACGAACGCAGTGATCACGTCTGAGTCGCCGCACAGTTTATCGTACGTCGTAGCATAGAATCATGATCAATAGAGACCCACACACAAAGTACGTACGCACCGAACTGCGCACGCACAACGCACGTGGCAAACGGACACAAGTTAGGCAAGAACATAAAACCGCTAGACGGACGCACAGAGTGCGCCACGTCAGCGTAGCGTTCTGTGTGAGCGATGTCAGACGCAGCGCATTTGCGACGTCCAGCACCTTGACGCACAAAATGGCTTTTCATATCCTTTTCAAATTTTTATCACTTTTCATATTAATTTTATTTCCCATGGTTCCCTTTTTTTACTACATCCGTCAAGAAAAATTGGATCGTGTGGGGTATACAGTATCTTCCGTCAGTACGTCTGTCTGTTATGCACGCACACAGAGTGCACTCTGACTGCGTTCGTCTGACATTAGCTTTAAACCTGTCGAATTGAAAAACCAAAAATCAGGGCATTTTGCCGGAATTTCACTGCAATTCTGCTATTCTGTGAATATCAGACACAATAGTCTTCTACAGGCACTTTCAGTGCTTTATTTAATATGACACGAAATTCAGCAGTGTGCTGCAAACAGATGGTTAATGATCCCTTAATAATAAAACTCCAGAGAACTCTGAGTTTCCAGCAACACATCCAAACCAGTTCTACAGTTTAGTAGTGCTTGAAGCTTCCTTAATGCATTTCTTCCTTGCCCCAAAAAAAGATACTGACACAATACTTTTTATCAGAAGGTAGGATGTAAGAAAGGCGCTTAGATAGTAATACGGATCGCTACACGTTCAAGCAAAATATGGTGTTTTCCCTCACCACAAAAACATTTAAAAAAATGTAAGCCAAGTGCAAGAACAGCGCTCCTTAGTAGACACTCATGTGCCCCCCACACCACCACAAAATTGTACAAAAAGATGGCAAGATTCTTACGTTTCCGTGGGGGGATAGTTACTCAGAGGAAAATCCTCTGATGGAGATACATGGTTGTACAAATAAAACCTCCAATAAACAAAGACAAGAAGAAAATGCAATAGTGCAGATCAAACAATATTGAATTTATATGTACTGTATCCAAAGTCTTATGCACTCACGCTTTCCAAGAGCTCCCTAGCTCTATTTTAATCGCCCTTCGAACTGTTTTGGGCCAGTCCGACAGCCAAAGGTCACCAAGCTTCTTTTTAGTCCTTTGATGTTACTCTCCTTTGGATCTCAAAAGAAGAGGAAAAGCTCACATGGCATAGTACTGAAACTTTAGTTTGAGATACATACAGCACCCAAGGGAAAGAGTGTTACTCACCCTCTAAAGAGCTACACCGAGCTCTAGGGGTCCAGCGTGTTTAAATTGTTTAAGGCACAATTAGGAAAGCCACTTTTCACAGATAGGTAGTACCATAAAAATATCGAAATATCAGGTAAAAAGTATATTTAATATCCAAATCGCAATATAAAATACATAAATAAAAAGCTACAGGGCCACTTTATGGCCCTGTAGCTTTTTATTAATGTATTTTATATTGCGATTTGGATATTAAATATACTTTTTACCTGATATTTCGATATTTTTATGGTACTACCTATCTGTGAAAAGAGGCTTTCCTAATTGTGCCTTAAAGGAACACTCTAACAAAAAAATCACCCCCCGTTTTTTTTCCCTAACCTATCCCTATTCCCTTAATAAAACTTTTTTTTTTTTTTTCTTGTAACTGCAATACTTACCTTAAAATCCTCTTGTTTCCAGCGGCGTTTTTTTTTTTTTTATACTCACCTCCCTCCTCTTCCGCTCCCGTCCTTCTTCTTGCTGCGTCTTGGCTTCTGGTTTACGTGAGAAGCGCGCATGCGCGCCTCTCACATAAGCCAGCCAATCGGCAGGCTTCCTCCCGGCTCCCTCTGAGGATTAGTGTTGCGTGCAAGAGGATGCGCGCAACACTAACACTCAGAGGGAGCCGCCAGCTTCTGCGGGGAGTAGGAGACGTCATCGCGCTGAAAGCGCGATGACGTCTCCTACTCGGCAGAAGCGGGAAATATGATTCCCGCTCTGCTGACTGACAGCTGGGAGGGCGGAGTAAACTTCTCTGCCTCTCTCAGCTGTTTTCAGCATTTTCAGCTGAACCGCTGAGCGGAGGGAGGGGGGACAAAGGGCAGGATACTCCGGGCATCATGACCACCTAAAATAGCTTAGGTGGTCATGTTGCCTAGAGTATCCCTTTAAACAATTTAAACACGCTGGACCCCTAGAGCTCGGTGTAGCTCTTTAGAGGGTGAGTAACACTCTTTCCCTTGGGTGCTGTATGTATCTCAAACTAAAGTTTCAGTACTATGCCATGTGAGCTTTTCCTCTTCTTTTGAGATCCAAAGGAGAGTAACATCAAAGGACTAAAAAGAAGCTTGGTGACCTTTGGCTGTCGGACTGGCCCAAAACAGTTCGAAGGGCGATTAAAATAGAGCTAGGGAGCTCTTGAAAAGTGTGAGTGCATAAGACTTTGGATACAGTACATATAAATTCAATATTGTTTGATCTGCACTATTGCATTTTCTTCTTGTCTTTGTTTATTGGAGGTTTTATTTGTACAACCATGTATCTCCATCAGAGGATTTTCCTCTGAGTAACTATCCCCCCACGGAAACGTAAGAATCTTGCCATCTTTTTGTACAATTTTGTGGTGGTGTGGGGGGCACATGAGTGTCTACTAAGGAGCGCTGTTCTTGCACTTGGCTTACATTTTTTAACAATACTTTTTATGGCCCACCCTTCTACGAGACTGTTAAAACTCAATTGAGCTCCATTTATTGTAGGCAGAGCTGTCTGAGTGAGCCTAATAGCTCTCCATAATGTGTCTCCTGCATCTGGCACCCAGCGGCATAACGTGCACTTGTGTTTAGAACTCTGACGACCAGATAACGTAAACGCAAAACCCATAGTTTAGGAGAGTGATACATTTCCCCCAACAGCCTATCACCGCCCTCTGTGGCCACACATGGAACTGAACGCGACAAGTCATAGCGCTTGGGTAGAGCGTACGCCACGTGGCCTGCGAATAGGAGTATGGGCAGTGGGAACGTAGAGGTTAGTGGCGCCATTTTGAGTGAGGTCATTAGGAACTAACTACAAACAACAACTAAACCTATACATTGTTGCTCACGAGGGTGTCTTTTAAGACTAAATGTAACTTTTTACTCGTAGCACGGCAGTGACTGAGCGGTAGAATGGCGCAAGACGTGCCAGTAGCTCATTCCGTTGCTTAGTAACGCAAGTAACGCCCTCAGTTTAGTGCTTGAACAACATGGCGACGCCACCACCAGCTGCGGGTAAAGTATTACAGGGGTTTTTGTGAAGGGTTACGTTTTGTGGAGGATGCTAGTGTTTAATCGTTTTCATTCAGGCGTGCAGAATGATGGGAGTTATCATGGGCAGAGCCGCCATATTGTCAATGCACACACTGATGCCGCCCCTCACGTGGAGCAGAGTCTACACAATAAAAGGACCGGTATATTGCATTTGTATCCCCTCATTAAATACAAGATTGATGCACAGAATGGGAATGTGACCAAGTCTTACCTCCACAAGTCGGGCTCGTTTGATGGGGAATTGCTCCCCTATATGTGGGGCATTTTGTATGATTTCCTCTCAAAAAGTTTTGCTGTCAATCACAATGACACTTGATTGCAGATCAAAAAATTAGCATGCTGATGTCACTGCTGTGGATCAACGTACAGCACCGTGTACTGGCCATCTAATGGCTCCGCACACGCGTTTTGGGAACGTTGCTGGAGACACGGTCAAAAACTGTGCTATTTCTATGTTTTTGAAGCCATGTTATGAAGTGGAGTGAGGTTTCTCAACATCTACAACCAGTGATTTTTTTTTGGAAAAAAAGGTGGGGTACTCTCACGCCCAGGGAAAAACTGATTATTCTGACGATTTTTGGTGTTCTAATAAATACTCCTTTATTAACCCTTTAGGTGCAGAGGCAATTTTACAAAGATGAGCGTACCACAGAATCTATTGTAATAAATCTCAGTAATGTGCTTTTTTTTTTTTTTACACCCCTGGCCAATCTCATTCTTCATTACACCCCCACCCCATGGCCCCCTCCATTCTTTTTACGCAGGTCCCCCATTTTTTCTCTGTAGGCAGGTCCCCTTTTCTGTTTCGAGGCAGGTCCCCATCTTTTTTAACTAGGTAGGGCCCTGGTGTTTTTTTTCTTTCAAACTAGGCAGGTCCCCGTTTTTTTGTTTTTTCTTCAAACTAGGCAGGTCCCATTTTTTTATTTTTTAAACTAGGCAGGTTTCCCCCCATCCCGTCCCCCCGCCCGATTGCTGCTCACTAGATCTGGCCTTGGCTGCTCTTCCACGCTGGCTACGCTCTGGTCCTCTTCTGGTCTGCGTGATCATGCGATGTCCAGGTTGATGGGTCAGGTGACCCGCCAACGTGAATCTCGAAGGTCACGGGAGAGGGTCGGCACCAATGTAGCATGCAGCTCCCAGACTCACGTTAAGGGTGCGAGAGGCACGCTGCAGCGCCGCCACCGACCAGACAACTCTGGATTCAGACTTCCGAGAGTCCGATACCGGAGCTATCGAATAAGAAGGTGGCGGCATTAAGTAAGGGGCTGCTGGCGGTGAGGTGCCGGTACTGCGTACCGGCATGTACCGCCTGAAAAAAAAGCCTTGTCTACACACAGCAGGACCCTTTTTCCATACTTTTCATTCTTGTGGGTGTGTGATGGGATTTGATGGGTGCCCGCAATGGCTGCCCCCTCCCTCCAATGTAATGATGTGCACTCCATCGATGGATATAGCAGGGATGCTAAAAATCTGTCTCCGCCTAGATGTTGCGGAACTACAAATCCTTTGATTCCCTGTTCATCTGTTGCTGTCAGAGATTTCTGGGAATTGTAGGTCAGAAACATCTTGACGCCAAGGTTTAGCAACCATGCTCTAGAACGGTTCCCTACCTCAAGTACTCCTAACTGGCCAGATTTTTAAGGATCACCTTGGAGAAATGCAGACTGAATCCTCCAATCACTGATCAGCAAATCATATCACCTGTGTTGTGCTTCACATATCTGGAAAACCTGGCCTGTTAGGGGGTCCTGAGGAACGCGTTTGGAAACCACTGCTCTGGAAAAATAAATGGAGAGGTTAAAGGGATATGCTATTAAAAAATAAATCCCCTTTTTTTTTACCCATAAATAATTGGGCAGAGGTTGCTGACAGCCTCTATCTTTTTAGTTTATGTGACTTGGCTTACTTTTTCTCCCTCGCTGACACATGGAGGTCCCTACAGCTTTCAATACAATTTACCGGCTGGGCAAAGTGGAGGTAACATCACTGCTCTATGTTTGTGGAGACCTTGGAAATACAGGTTTGAATCCCAGCAAGAGCCCCTCTCCAGTAAGTGTCCTTGGGCAAGACACCTAACGGTACATACTCGTCTCCCAGGACATACTTGAAAACGAGAGAAATCTCAATGTATCCTTTCTGCTTTGGAATATGTTTGCGCATTGAACGTACAGATCAAGCATCCTTAATCTGGGAATGCCCGGGGCCCTGAGCATTCCAAATTTTGGGTTGTTCCAACTTTCAGAATCCAGGAGAATCCTAAATTACAGGGAGGAGATCGTGGCAGTAGAGCTGCGATCTCCTTCCTGCTGCAGCTACTAGCGCTCACACAAACTGGGAGTGTTCTGCAGTATTATATCACGGATGCCACCTGGAGTTAACTTGACTCTGGGCAGCATGTTACATGAGGCTCCCATTGTGTGCTGTGATCTATTGCAGCACTTGGGAGCCTTATTCCCAAGCAGCAGCAGATTTACAGAACGCCCCACGTCTGGAATTGGTCAAATCTGGATGTGTCCGATATAATCTCTGCACGTGACTACAACACGTCATATATTGGACTTCTCAGCAGCTAGCGTCCAATATGTCATTGGATTTACTGGACCTATCTCGGCAGTTGCCTCCAATATGGCAGGGATTATTATTCCATAAGAAATTTATACGAGACACAAATATCAATCGTTTCTATTTCCTAGAAATTCTCCTAAATTCTTTTAATTGTCTGTGTTTTGCTTTGAAGAATACAATAATCAATAATAGGATAAAAACATATATATATTTATTACGTATACAAAAAAATTTCAAATCTCATATAAACAAAGATTTATAAACCACAATCCATCAACACATAAAAAAAACTAGCTTCACAATATATGTATCTCCTGTTAGTAACTGCATATATGATTAATATCATTACCTTATCAGCTAGTAACTAATACACAAATGGTTAATAAACATTTCTGCTTAATAAAACATGCATTTCCCAGCAATCGATGTTTAACCAGCTAGATCTTATAGAGATATATATATATATATATATATATCTATATCTCTATACTACATGGATCAACAAAAGATGAGCTAATTTAGAATAAGTAATAAAACTTATTTAGTGAATCCTCCCCTAATCTCGAGAATTAAACTTCTAATCTTTTGCTTTTTATTTTTAGTTATATAATTCCTTGCTTATTAATTTCAATCACAGTAATTTCCAAATTCAATATATATATTTATTATCAATCTTACAACAGTTTCTTTTAGGATAAATCCTTATGTCCACTTCTTCATATCTCTATCTGCAGAATAGAAATATTTAGATTCTGGAGCTATCTGTTGCAAGAAATACTACAAATATATATATTAATTCCTTAATTTAAATAGCTCTCATACATTACCTCTCCAATCTGGATATTGATGAGTTACTGCCTTGGAATTCTTTATGTAATGTTTTTGGAATATGTGAAAATTATCTATATTAGATAATCAATGCATGTGAGTTAGAGATTTGGTGTGAATTAGAGATTTGGTGAGAGTCTTGAGTGCATTGCCCTGGGATGGTCTGCTAGCGATGTGTGTAAATCCCTAGATTCTCCTATACGTTTGACGGGGAATCTAGATTATAAATAAAGACACGGAGGCGAATATTATGCTTAACTCTCCTTTACTTAACCATAGCAGTAAAGAAAAAGTACAATAAAGTTTTTAATTTGGGACAATGAAAAAAAGTTTTTTGTATTTAGAACAGAAATTGTACAGAACCAATAAGAATAGGGCAGACCAAACAGTAGCCAATCAGCAGTCACCCGCGGGCATAAATTCCTGGACTGCGCTAACCACGCCCTCTTTTCTTGGATGTAGCCATCACGAAGATCCTTTGAATAGTAGAAAGGAAAAACGAGCGGAGGAAGCAGAAGGTGATTTGGACCTTTTGTATTATGTACCTGGAACCGGAGAAAGAGAATCTGAAGATTAATACCATGAATGAATCAGAAATCCATTTGGAAGTCTTGAGACACGGGCTTAATATGATTAACCTAACCATAACCTGAAGTGTAGCTTACCCTGGGTAGGGTGAATGTTTGTGGTGTAATACCCAAATATGGGTGGGATAATATTCGCCTCCGTGTCTTTATTTATAATCTAGATTCCCCGTCAAACGTATAGGAGAATCTAGGGATTATACACCAAGACACGAAGGCTTCATATTATGCTTCTTGAAAGCTTAATTAATAAAAGAATGTGCAAAGTGAATAATGGGTTTAAAATAAAACTCTTTAAAAGTTGAATCACTTGACCAATTCGCAGTTTTTATGATATCTTCTAATCTGCAACCTTGAGCCATTGCCGTAGAGGCTACCGCACTCCGAGAGGAATGGGCCCCAAACACAGAGACGTCAATACCAGCTTCTGCCATAATCCACTTAACCCATCTAGCCAAGGTAGTGGAAGAAACCGGATGGTAAGGTTTCGTCATAGTAAGAAATAGGCGATCGAAAGACGGGAGACGATAAGGGGCTGTAACCCTCTCATATTCTTGTAAACATGATACAGGACATAAATGTGGTCTTTGGGGAAAAGCTGGATAAAAAAACGTGAGAAATAGCAGTTTTTGTGCGTCTAGAAATGGAAAAAGCTACCCCAGCTGGGGTAAAGGAACGTCCTGACAGATCCAGAGCACGGACGTCAGAGACCCTTTTACATGAGATTGGGCATAACAGCATAGCTAATTTACCTGACAATTGCTTGATTGATAATTCTGTGTTGGGAGGCCATTGGTCCAGAAAATCTAACATTACATTTACGTCTCATGTAAAAGTGTAACGTGAACGAGTAGGACGTTTTAAACGAATACCCTTAAGTAATCTGCATACCAATCTATGTTGACCCACAGGGGTACCATCGATAGTGGGATGCTAAACTGAGATAGCAGACCTGAAATTATTGATAGTACGATATGCCCTGCCCTCTTCAAACAATGAGGTGAGAAACTGAAGAATATCTTCTATAGGAGCTGAAAAGGAATCAACCTGTTTGCCCAAACACCAAGTGACCCAGCAGTTCCAATAGTAACAATATCGTTTTCTAGTACCTGGTGCCCAAGCACTGGAGAGTAAATCGGAAGTAGCTTCCGAAATTCCAGGACCAGTGAAAGGTTGCCCGAGACCTTCCATGCGATGAGGCGAAACGAAGGGACGGACAGAACGTTGTGTAACGTGTTCTCCGGATCCTGCAGAGGAACAGGGTTTGCCTGGAGGATCCGAGGGACATCCACTGACAACTCCAATAGCTGGGGAAACCACAGTTGTGTCGTCCACCATGGAGTGATCAGAACTAATGTTGATCGATTGGATCGCATTATCCGAGCGATCCTGGAAATCAGGAGGAACGGAGGAAATGCATAGAGGGTTCCCTGAGGCCAGGTTTGGTAGAAAGCATCTGTTCCTAACGCTTCTGGATCTGGCCTCCAACTGAAATAATGTGGTAACTGCGTATTCAAACGAGAAGCGAAGAGGTCTACTGTAAACGGACCCCATAGGGACAATAAAGATAGGAATATCATTCTGTCTAACCTCCAATCGCTGAGGTCTACTAAATGCCTGGAATTCCAGTCTGCCACGACGTTGCATAACCCTGGAATAAATTGGGCCTTCACTGTGATGTTGTTGGAAAGGCAAACTCCCCAAAACCTTTTGGACACCTCCGACAATTGTTTTGACCTGGGACCCCCCAACCGATTTATGTGTGTAACTGCAGAGAAATTGTCCATGCGGAGTAGCACTGAATGGAAAATTCTGTCTTTGAGAAAACTCTGTATAGCGAATAAACCAGCTAGGAGTTCTAGAACATTTATGTGTAAGGAGGCTTCTGACAAAGCCCATCTGCCTCCAGTGGATATCGAACCTAGTCGCGCACCCAAACCATAGTTGCTGGCGTCGGAATCTATAACTACCTCTGGTTGAGGAGGGAAAAAGGAATGACCGTTCCAAGTATCTATGTGATCCCTCCACCACCGAAGTTCTATATGTGAATCTTCGTCTAGGGAAATCAAATCCGAATAAAGCATTCCTTGTCGTAGACATGATGCTTTGAGCCTTTTCAGGGCTCGATAATAGAGGGGTCCTGGAAATACTGCTTGAATTGATGCTGAAAGCATCCCCAGCAGGCGAGCCAGAGCCCTCAGAGGAAACATCGGTCGTGAAGACAACCTTCTTACTTCCCTCCGGATCTGGAGGACTTTCACGGTCGGGAGACTGAGAGACATAAGAACTGAGCCTACTAGAAACCCTAGAAATTCTATATTCCTGGCTGGTTCCAGGCTGGATTTTTCCCAGTTGATCATGAAGCCTAGTCTCGTTAGTAAAGTGATCGTTAAATCGCGATGAACCATAATGATGGAAATATCCTGAGCCATAAGAAGTATATCGTCTAGATATACAATCAAACGAACTCCTTTGGTCCTTAAAAACGAGACCACCGGCTTCATGATCTTTGTGAAACATCTGGGGGCCGATGAAAGGCCGAATGGAAGGGACTTGAAGCGCCATAGATGGTCGTTCCAAAGGAATTGGAGATAATTCCTGCTGTGTTCCGCCATTGGTATCGTCAAATAGGCATCCTTGAGGTCTATCTTGACCATCCAATTGCCTGGACACGGATTGTCTTTTAATGATGGAATGCCCTCCATCTTGAAGTGGTAATAAGAAACGTACTCGTTTAGGCTTTTTAAATTTATTACCGGACGAAAGTCTCCCCCCTTCTTTTGTCCCAAAAAAATGTTGCTTACAAATACCGGGACTGGTGGAGACACCTTTTCTATAGCGTCTTTTTGGAGTAAATCCAAAATTTCTTGGTCTATCAAATGACTGTGATCTGGAGTCATAAACAGTGGTAGAGGCATACATGTCTTGATCGGTAACACATCGAATTCTATGGTGTGACCCATAATCGTATTTAGTACCCACGGGTCTGAAGTGATCTGGCGCCAATTTGGGAAAAAAAGATGGACTCTGCTCCCTATTGGGGTTTGGAAAAAATGTTGGTTGTTTACCATACTCACCGGTATAAGGTGGTCTACGAGAACCTCGGAAGAATCTAGTTTGAGCTGGTCTGGCTCATTGTGGGAAGAAATTCCCTTGTCCAGCTGTTCCTTGCTGGCTCTGGTCGACGGTAGACTGAAAGAAGCCTCGATTATGGGATTGTGGGTTCCGGCCGGGAAAACGGCCTCTACTTTTCCCGGCCCGGTCGAAAATTTTGTTGGGGAAAGCTCGTTTCATTGAAGATCGGACCTTATTAATGTTTGAAAATGAGTTAGCCTTAGAGCTGATCTGTTTAATAAAATCCTCTGCAAAAAGGCAACCATTAGCCTCCAGGCCAGGTTCCTTATTGGCCATTGATACCAATTTTGGTTCAATACGTAGAATGATGGAACGTCTACGTTCCGTGGAGATAGCAGAATTGGCGTTACCAAGGACACAGACCATTCGTTGTACCCGAAGAGATCGGGTTTATTATTTTCTAAGAGATCATGTTCAATGGCATTAAACAATCTGGTCAGTGGACCCAAAATGTCCAGCAATTTATCTTGACACGTTTTCAGTGTCGCTTCCAAACCCTTCTTGGGGTTCCAACCAGTCTTCTGGAGGAATCCAACTATATCTTCATTAACCTCCGGTGCCGAAGCAGCGTCAGAGGCCAATGTTGGTCATGGGCATTCAGCCTTAGTTTTATTGCGGGTCTTTGCGTCAAATGGTTTACGGATACGACCCTCAATGTAGTTAGCCACATGCTCCAATGGAGCCCATTCGGATGACCGTGGATGTGTGATCAGCTCCGGAACAAACATTGCTCGCCCCAGAGCATTTAATGGGGCTGCTTCATCCTGAGGTGAAACGGAGCCTTCAGAGTCGCCCGGTGCCCACTCATAATCACTGGAATCTGAAAATTCGTCACTTTTTTCAGTTTCTGAACTATAAATCTCAGAACTGCTTGAGCTCGTATCAGCTCGTCTGGCCCGTTTCCACCCGCGTTTTTTGGCCTCGTGGGTAGGCCTCCGCTTGCGTGACTTGTCACTCTTGCAAGTGTGTTTCTTTGGCGTCTGGGATTTACCAGGCTTTTCTATAACCGTTCTTTTAGGGAGACGGCTAACTCCCTCATAAGGAGTAAAGGGTACTCCACCCTCACGGGCTGACCAGTACCTGTCAGAGGTGTGTGGTCTTGCAAGTTCTGAGCTTGAATTTTGTCTGTCAGTATTATGTGCACTAAATACCTTTAGCAGTGTATTTTCAAACTTAGAGGACATAAGTGCAATAGCAGACATCACCTCCGCAGAAGCGGAGTTCTGTTTGGAAGTCATGGGGCTTTCTTCACCCGACATTGTAGAGACAGTAACAGTGTGAAAAAAATCGCTGAAACAATGTTGCCAGTTACCTCAGCGCGAGCCCGCAGTGTGAGGGAGCAAGCTGAGGAGAAAGTCGACACCCCTGTGCAAAATGGCGCGAAACCGCGCCCCTTATGCTAAATGGTGCTGGCCGCTGAGTGAATAGACCATGCGGCCGCGCCCAGAAAGGAAAAAAGATGAGAGGAAAACCCACCTCTAATGAACGTGGCCAGAGAGCGTCCTGCTCCCTAGCAACGCGCCCACCAGCTGGCGGCAACCTCCCCTTCAGTACCGCAGATGGAAAAAAGCGGGACCGAGAGAATATAGAACCGGCGATAAATTGCGCCTTAAACAACAAAGAGATAAATATAACTATAAATATATACACTATATAATCTTAAGGCAATAATTGCAGTAGCAACAGAGAGAAGTACTTAGCTGTATGGCAGTAAAGAAAAGAGGGCGTGGTTAGCGCAGTCCAGGAATTTATGCCCGCGGGTGACTGCTGATTGGCTACTGTTTGGACTGCCCTATTCTTATTGGTTCTGTACAATTTCTGTTCTAAATACAAAAAACTTTTTTTCATTGTCCCAAATTAAAAACTTTATTGTATTTTTTCTTTACTGCTATGGTTAAGTAAAGGAGAGTTAAGCATAATATGAAGCCTCCGTGTCTTGGTGTATAATCTCTGAATGCCTCATGTCCTGGACTCTGCTCCCATGGTCTGCGTGAATACCGGAATGCCTCATTGTGTACTCCAATTATAGTCAATTTGATGTCACTGGCAACTTATTCATTATATCAAATATAATATTTACTATCCTCTAGAGGGCAGTATTGCACTTAATTAATTCCACCTTTTAATTTTTTTTATTCTTCTCTCGTGTCAAGAGGTCAATTTGCACACAAAGACTTTCTTCTCTCAGTGTAGACATAGAAACATAGAAAAATGTCGGCAGATAAGAACCTTTCGGCCCATCTAGTCTGCCCAATTACATGGATACTTTACCTGGATTTATCTTTTGTTTAGGATAGCCTTATGCCTATCCCATGCCTGCTTAAATTCAATTACTGTTTTGGCCTCTACCACTTCAACTGGAAGACTGTTCCATGTATCCACCACCCTCTCAGTAAAATAATGCTTTCTGATGTTACTTTTAAACCTTTGCCCCTCTAATCTAAGACTATGTCCTCTTGTTTTGCTACTTTGTTTCCTTTTAAATATACTCCCTTCCTCTACCTTGTGGATTCCCATTTAGTCTCTTTATGTCAGAATCAAATTTATTTCCACTCCTCTCAAAATTTTACATTCCTCTCTAGTTAACTCACAGAATCTCTTCTTCAGTAATTATCTATTTACCAATTATATACTTATACAATATTTATTGGAGCATATATTTTCTACTGTAAATATAATAAAATATACCTTGATTATAGAAATATATTTCGTGAATATAAACCTACATTACAGAATTTAAATTTATTTTCCTATACCCAAAGACAAAATATCTTTTTGTTTTAAAGAATTAAGACAGACCAATAAATTTAATTATGACAGGTCTAGCACTTAGCTTGGGCATTATATCACACAAAGACATTTTAAGGTTCCTTCATGTCTGGTATTTCTATAAAAAAATATAATTTCACCTAGTCATGAACTCTGTAAAAAAAAAAATCTCGGTTCATTCCTAAAACTAGAGAAATTTGAAAAAGAAAAGACTGTCTTTAAAAACAAAATGGCTACAGGCATCCATTTTAATTTTTCGCTTCCAATATACCTGACAGATGGCTCCGTATACTCTGGTTTTCAGAGCCTTTTGGATTTTGAAATACCAGATAAGGGGTGCCTGAACCTGTAATTGTAAAGTTAGCTGTCCATTTACAGCAGAGATTTCCAGTCTGTGCCCTCTGGTTTGCAGAATGTTGAGATGCGCCGATACTTGGTACTCGTGCAAATGCCTCCAGTACCAGAATCCAGCACTGCGCTGGCTTGCCAGCTGATATCGGGGGGGGGGGCAGGGGAGGCTGGTAAAATGCGCTAACAGCATTCTGCCAGGCCCCTCCGGCTGGCCCCGAGCCAGTGAGCGACTCCTGGCTTGTGAAGGTTGGGACGTGGCCTCCAGCGCACTCTCGTGAGATCTTGCTGAGTTCATTAAAGCACAGCTAGAGACCGCGTTCCAACCTTCACAAGCCATCGGCCACTCACTGGGTTGTAACCAGCCAGAGGGGCCTTGCAGTATGCTGCTAGTGCATTCTGCCAGCTGCCCCAGTGTCTGAGGTCTGGGGTGTGTGTGTGTGTGTGTATATATATATATATATATATGTCACACGTGTCTGAGCTCAGGTGTGGGTATTCATATATATCTGGTGTCTGTGGGTATACATACAGTATCTCACAGAAGTGAGTACATTTTTGTAAATATTTTATTATATATTTTCATCTGACAACACGGAACAAATGACAATTTGCTACAATGTAAATTAGTGAGTGTACAGCTTGTAGAACAGTGTAAATTTGCTGTCCCCTCAAAATAACTCCACACACAGGCATTCATTTCTAAACCGCTGGTAACAAAGGTAAGTACATCCCTAAAATGAATATGTTCAAATTGGGCCCAAAGTGTCAATATTTTGTGTGGCCACCATTATTTTCCAGCACTGCCTTAAAAATCCTAGGTATGGAGTTCACCAGAGTTTCACAGGTTGCCACTGGAGTCCCCTTCTACTCCATAACGACATCCTGGAGCTGGTGGTTGTTAGAGACCTTGCACTCCTCCACCTTCCATTTGAGGGTGCCCCACAGATGCTCAATAGGGTTTAGGTCTGGAGACATGCTTGGCCAGTCCATCACCTTTACCCTCAGCTTCTTTAGTAAGGCAGTGTTCGTCTTGGAAGTGTATTTGGGTCATTATCATGTTGGAATACTGCCCCGTGGCCCAGTCTCCGAAGGGAGGGAATCATGCTCTGCTTCAGTATGTCATAGTACATGTTGATATTCTTGGTTCCCTCAGCGAACTGTAGCTCCCCAGTGCCTCATGTAGCCCCAGACCATGACACTCCCACCACCATACTTGACTGTAGACAAGACACACTTGTCTTTCTACTCCTCACCTGGTTGCCGCCATACACACTTGACACCATCTGAACCAAATTAGTTTATCTTGGTCTCATCAGACCACAGGACATGGTTCCAGTAATCCGCGTCCTTAGTCTGCTTGTCTTCAGCAAACTGTTTGCAGGCTTTCATGTGCATCATCTTTAGGATAGGCTTTCTTTCTGGAACAACAGCCATGCAGAACAATTTGATGCAGTGTGCGGCGTATGGTCTGAGCACTGACAGGCTGACCCCCACCCCACCCCTTCAACCTCTGCAGCAATGCTGGCAGCACTCATAGGTCTATTTTCCAAAGACAACCTCTGGATATGACGCTGAGCTTGTGCACTCAACTTCTTTGGTCGACCACGGCGAGGCCTATTCTGAGTGGAACCTGTCCTGTTAATCTGCTGTATGATCTTAGCCACCGTGCTGCAGCTCAGTTTCAGGGTCTTGACAATCTTCTTATAGCCTAGGCCATCATTATGTAGAGCAACAATTCTTTTTTTCAGATCCTCGGAGAGTTCTTTGTCATGAGGTGCCATGTTGAACTTCCAGTGACCAGTATGATAGTGTGAGAGCGATAACACCAAATTTATCACACCTGCTCCTCATTCACACGTGAGACCTTGTAACACTAATGAGTCACATGACACCGGAGAGGGAAAATGGCGAATTGGGCCCAATTTGGACATTTTCACTTAGTGGTGTTTTCACTTTTGTTGCCAGCGGTTTAGACATTAATGGCTGTGTGTTGAGTTTTTTTGAGGGGACAGCAAATTCACACTGTTATACAAGCTGTACACTCACTACTTTTACATTGTAGCAAAGTGTCATTTATTCAGTGTTGTCACATGAAAAAGATACAGTTGTGTTCAAAATTATTCAACCCCCACTGAAATTGAGTGTTTTGGCCAGTTTGACATTGATTTTGATCATTCAGTCCTCTTGCTTACAATTAAATCAAAGAGAGAAATTCAAGAGGGGGAGAGATAAATTCAAGGAGGGGGAGAAATGAACTAAAGAGGGGGTAGAGAAATTAACTAAGGAGGGGGAGAGAAATGAATTTGAGGGAGAGAAATGAATTAAAGGGGGCCCTTGACAGAAAAAAGGTTCCCCACTATCAGCGATCAGAAGTGACGCCAGAACCAGCACCATTGCTACAACTCCCTTGAGGGGTCATAATTAGTGAAATGGTGGCGTAGGCATTTGAGGTTATGCTAAATAAATCTATAAAGAAAGAGACGGCTGATACGGAAGGAGCAAAAAAGAAAAAAAATGGGGATGGATGTATCGCACACAAATATTAATGGGTTCATCTGTATAAGCATCGAAGGGGGAAACCTGACTCTGGGGTCTTCTATAGGGATGCACCGATACCACTTTTTTAAGACCGAGTACGAGTACCGATACTTTTGTTCAAGTACTCACCGATACCAATTACCGATACTTTTATTTTATGTCATGTGACGCTTTCCAATAAGAACAGACCTCCTATAAAGCCCCCAGGTCTCATGGATTTGCCCTAGCTCATGGATATTGCCCCAGCTCATGGATAATTGCCCCCCTGCTCATGGATATGCCCCCCTGCTCATGGATATGCCCCCCTGCTCATGGATATGCCCCCCTTGCTCATGGATATGCCCCCCCTGCTCATGGATATGCCGCCCCCTGCTCATGGATATGCCGCCCCTTGCTCATGGATATGCCCCCTGCTCATGGATATGCCCCCCTGCTCATGGATATGCCCCCCTGCTCATGGATATGCCCCCCTGCTCATGGATATGCCCCCCTTGCTCATGGATATGCCTCCCCTGCTCATGGATATGCCCCCCTGCTCATGGATATGCCCCCCTACTCATGGATATGCCCCCCTTGCTCATGGATATGCCGCCCCTGCTCATGGATATGCCGCCCCTGCTCATGGATATGCCCCCCTGCTCATGGATATGCCCCCCTGCTCATGGATATGCCCCCCATGCTCATGGATATGCCCCCCCTGCTCATGGATATGCCCCCCTGCTCATGGATATGCCCCCCAGCTCATGGATATGCCCCCCTGCTCATGGATATGCCCCCCTGCTCATGGATATGCCGCCCCTGCTCATGGATATGCCGCCCCTGCTCATGGATATGCCCCCTGCTCATGGATATGCCCCCCTGCTCATGGATATGCCCCCCAGCTCATGGATATGCCCCCCCTGCTCATGGATCCCCTCACTCTCCGCTCATACTTACCTTCCTTCAGCGCCGCCGGTAAAGTCTTCGCGCGCGCGCTCCTTGGAAGGACCCCAGCTGCGACCACGTGGGACCATGTGATCGCGGCTGGGGTCCTTCCAACGAGCGCGCGCGCGGAAACTTTCCCAGCGTCGCCCAGGAAGGTAAGTATGAGCGGAGAGCAGCTGCAGGGCCTGTCCGAATGTTCTATCGGCATTCGGAAAGGCCCTGCAGCTGCTCACTTTGTTTAATACTTACCTTCCTTCAGCGACACCGGGAAAGTTTCCGCCCGCACGCTCGTTGGAAGGACCCCAGCCGCGATCACATGGTCCCACGTGGTCGCGGCTGGGGTCCTTCCAAGGAGCGCGCGCGCGAAGACTTTACCGGCGGCGCTGAAGGAAGGTAAGTATTAAACAAAGTTAGGTGACCAGCTGCAGGGCCTGTCCGAATGCCGATAGAGCATTCGGACAGCCGCCGCAGCCCCTCGGATACCGGCAAGCCGGCTCAATGCCGGCTTCCGGTATCGGAAAAAAATATCGGGGGTACTGCACGAGTACCAAGTACTCCTGCAGTACCCGGTATCGGCACCGATATCGATACTAGTATCGGTATCGGTGCAACCCTAGTCTTCTAATTTCTATTGATAATCTGGCATATAAATATTGAAAAGAGAGTATTAGGTTCCCCTTGATACAGTTGTGTTAAATTATTCAACCCCCACTGAAATTGAGTGTTTTGGCCAGTTTGACATTGATTTTGATCATTCAGTCATCTTGCTTACAATTAAATCAAAGAGGCACGTGTAGGTCAGACAAATATAACATAACATTTATAATGAAATAACCACAAATGTCTTTTCTGTGCTCACATCATTATCAGTTTTATTCAACCCCCAAGTGACATTCAATCTTAGTACTTAGTACAACATCCTTTTACAGTTATAACAGCTTTTAAATGTGAAGCATAGCTTGACACAAGTGTCTTGCAGCGATCTACGGGTATCTTCGCCCATTCGTCATGGGCAAAAGCCTCCAGTTCAGTCACATTCTTAGGCTTGCGCACTGCAACTGCTTTCTTTAAGTCCCACCAGAGGTTCTCAATCGGATTTAAGCAGGTGACTGCGATGGCCACTCCAAAATGTTCCAGCCTTTAATCTGCAACCATGCTCTAGTGGACTTGGAGGTATGCTTGGGATCATTGTCCTGTTGAAAGGAGTTCTGGCATGGAGGCCTTCATTACGCAGTGTGCGCCGTATTGTCTGAGCTGAAACTTCAGTACCCACATCTGACAAATCTTTTCTCAGTTCCTCAGCAGTCACACGTGGACTTTTCTCCACTCTACGCTTCAGGTAGCGCACAGCAGTCGAAGTCAGCATCTTCACTTCACCATGTTTGTAACCACACCAGTAAATGTCTAGAAGGAGCTGAGTATCACAGTCACTTTAAAGCTGCCTAATTGGTGCTTATTATGCTTTATTGCTGCTCCGTGACATCCACAGGTGTTTTCAATACCTGATTGAAATCACTTGAATGAACCTCTGTTCTTCAGAGTGGTAGTCTTTAAGGGGTTGAATAATTGTGTCAATGAAGAATTCACAAAAGAAACATTTACTACTGTATTACAAAACCAATTGATGTCATTTTAGTTACATATGGTTCTTTAAAAAGTCCTTATAGGATTTCATTCTGAATACAATTTCAAATGTACACTAAATTCCCTAAAACCCTTTACAGCATTGGGGGTTGAATAATTTTGAACACAACTGTATAATAAAATATTTACAAAAATGTGAGGGTTGTACTCACTTCTGTAAGATACTATATGTATCTGAGGTCTGACGTCTGGGTATACATATGTATCTGAGGTCTGGCATCTGTGGATGTACATATGTATCTGAGGTCTGGTTCGTGGGTGGGTCTGGTCAGGGTGTTTGCAGGCCTGTGCAATGGGTAAATGGGGTGTCTGGCCATACATTTCAATATTAACATAAATTGGACAGGCTTTCAGCAAAATCCCAAATTATTTATTGGAAAGCGGTCACATGACATCAAGAGTATCGGTACACTTAAAATAATGGTGTCGGCATCCAGAATATGGTGTTGTCCCACCTAAAGAAGTACATCAACATGGGTCATTCGCACAGTGAGGGTGTGATGGAGCAGCGGCACAATGGAAATGCATTATTTAACTATTAACAATGGTAATACAAATTTTTTTAACTGATCAAATTATGTTTTAGAAAATAGTGTACCTTGTCTGTGTGCCACATGAATAAACCGGTGTAAAATCACTGATAAAAAAGCAAAAGCGAGTTGCTTTTTCTGCTGTGTTGATTTTGGTGGATGACCATTAAGACAGTTCATACGTGTGTGTGTGTGTATATATATATATATATATATATTCCTCTTATAAAATTGGGAGTTGCTGAAAAGAGACGTACAAAAAGAAATATGCGAACAAGCTGTCTTAGCATTATCTGTAATACAGGGTACAACTTAACCTTTTAATAGGAACTGCTAAGACCAGAAATTGCAATGCCAAGTATTCTTCCTAACAAGCCATAAATGAGTTGTAGCAAAATGTCAACAGTGTGTTTGTGTTTTCTAGCAATGTGCATCTATTTTTAAAGTCCTACTGTTTGCACCTTCATCTGTGCACTCGGTGTCTGCGTAACATATGCGAAGAAGTGAAGTGTTTTAGCCTTTTATGTATAGTACATTAGTCCTCTTCACTTCCATCTGTTAATGTAGTGGTTTCAGTCATAGAGCCATTTTATTTTGTGCCTAATCCCGGTAAAGAGGAGGAAAAGTGCATGGCGTATGAGCAGGTATTTTTCAATGACTTTGCTAAAGCATGTTCATGTCATTCCTTAAAAATAGCATAATCCACCTGTTTGGAAATGTTTAAAAAGCCTCTTCTTCCTCTTGCCACAACTGAAGAACATATCTGGTACCCTTGAGATTATATTTGATAGGGCCAGTGTTAAAATGACAGCCTTCGTCTTGTCTATATCTTTATTAACCACAATAATTATAATTCAGTGCTTTTTTGCAGTGGATTGGTAGACGTTTAAAACATAATATTGTCAATACATCATGACCACAGATAGTAATAACGTGTGAAAAATGCATTCGTTTTAAAAATTTTGTCAATAGTTACACTTCATAGAAGTAGATTTTAGGGCAAAATAACAATGCAGTGTTTTTTTTAGAGCACGTATACTTATTGTGAAAAAATTAGTAGTTGGGATTAGTATTTGTGCTTCTTCTAGAGTTGGGTCAACCCTAAATAGATTCTTCTTCATTTTTAGGCAAGCGTAATAGAATTGTACGGAAGATTGGTATAGGACAATGGAGTTAGGCCTGGTTCACACCTGGGCGTTTTACAGCGCGTTCCTATGCGCTGTAAAACGCTCACACACTGAAATCCCATTATTTCCTATGGGCCAGGTTCACACCTGGGCCTTTTACAGCTCGTAGGAACGCGCTGTAAAACGCCCTATGCCCAAAGAAGTACAGGAGCTTCTTTGGGGCGTATTACAGCGCGTTTGCGGCCATAGACTTCAACGTGAATGTGCTGAAATGGGCGTTTGCGCGTTTTCGTCATCAAAAACGCGCGTATGAACCCTCGTTCCGCACATGTCAACAGGCACAAAAGGCACTAAAGTCTTTTTCATTGGACGCCTCTGAAATATTTTTCATTGGTCGCCTCCGTAGTCAATCAAAAAACGCGCATACGTTGCGTGTTTCTAATTGTCAAAGACGCCAGGTAATGCGCTCATAAAACGCCTGACAAAAACACGCGTAAAACGCGCATATGAGATACGCTCAGGTGTAAACCCAGTCTTATGATTAACCCTAACCCTAAAACAAGTGTCGTATTTGTACCATACAGATGCTAGAAAACTGAAGTGACTATCGGGTCTATTCAATAAAAGGTGAAAATCGGGAGAACTGGCAGGAGAAGAGAACAATCCAGACCAAATAGCTGATTTGGAAATTGAGATTAATGGGAGAAATTTTCTGGTTTGGCTATTTTGACCTACAGGTCTATTCAAAGAAAGGTGAAACTCAGGAGAAGTACTGAAGAAGTAAAAAATACAGGTCAAAATAGTCAAACAGAAAAATTCTCACATTTATCTCACTTTCCAAATCGACTGGTCTACTGTTCTCTTCTCATGCCAATTCTCCTGATTTTCACCTTTCTTTGAATAGACCTGCTAGAGTGCATCTTTTTATTTGTTTTTGCATTATGATCGTCAGCATTTTCTCGTTATCAGTAAAAGTTTTGTGCAAATGTATGACATTAGGGGGAGGACAAGCTTTATTCTGTACGTTGATTAACATCTGTAACGAAGTCAATAACGGCAGTTGTGTGTCTTAATTCGCAAAGTGGTTTTGTTAATGTTTTTTTTTTGTCAATGAAGGTGCTTGAATTTCCTCTTGTGTGCATCCACTGTACTAGCTTACTTATACAAGGTCACCAGCAAGATCATGCAGTTAATTTTAGGAGGTTTTAACTTTCACAGGTCGTATCAGAGACTCCGCAGCTTAAAACAACCATAGGAGCTGACTCTATTTTATTAGGACATCACAGACAGACAACAGGGTATGCAGCAATAATCCCTTCAATTTTAAGGCAGGCCTCGGAAGCTTCATATTTGCAATCTCTTTCTTTATTACACCTACAGCAGTAAAAAATAGTGATAGAAGAACATGAAAAAAATAAAAAATAAAACAACGTGGGGTACCCCCTCCTCTTAGTAAGCCCCGCCCCCGAGTCCATAAATGGGCTGAGCCGGAGCAGTAACGCCCTCTTTCTTTACTGCTCCTGCATCAGACAAGAGAAGTATATTTTCTCTCCTCTGTTTTTGCTTGATTAATGTCTTCCTTTCTGATATATTTTAATATATAATTAGTTCTGTTCATTAGGACGGGTGCTGACTTACCCTGGCTATAACCACAGGGGTCAGCGCCCGCCCGGCGGGAAATTCCGGCGATAATTTTCTGAGTTTCCCGCCACCGGTTTATGCTTTCATCGCATGGTTATCGGGTTGCCTGTTTACCCGCGGATGGGTGCGCTCACACAGCTACCTCCCTACTAGTGTGTCCGCAGCCGCCCGAGATCTCGCAGGGGCCGCGCACGAGATCCCGGCGGCCATTTTAGTCACCACCTGACCGCGTGTATCCCGGCATGCACTCACAGCTCCCTGTCCCCGGATACGGACATATCTCACTGACCGGACTTATGGCCCTTATAAATCAGTCTGGGGGTGACCGATCTCCCCATACGGGGGAATCAGATCCCGCGGGTGGGCTCCCGCCGATCGGAACAATCTGACGCGTTTGCTTCTCCCCCCCCCCCCTCCGAAGAAACGGTCGAAAACGGCGGCCCGTTTTGCCGCCATGGAAGCAGCACTCCAGGCGTCCATTACACGCTCGCTGTCTTCCGCGGTTTCCACACTGTCTCTGTCCTTCCGAAGGACCATGATGAAGCAGTTGCTTCTATTACCTCGGCCCCCCCCTCCCGTTCCCGGTGCAGGCCCTGCTTCCCCCCCCCCTAGACCCGGCTATACCCTCTGGTTCTGACCAACCTATCCTTAAGAAACGTGCTAAAACCAAGCACATTGATACTCCTCCAAGAGGGGCTGGCATCCCCGAAACTCTGCTTTCTGATGATGGCGAGGTATCCTCGCACAAGAGAGCCCCTGACCGCGGGGCACTAGTTGCGGTCTCAAAAGATAGGCCTCTACCTACGGGTTCTGGCCGGCTCCCCAAACACACTGACTCGGAGAGTGAGGAACCCGAGCATGGGGAGGATGATGGAGCTATAGAATTATATGCTCCACATGATGTTGGCCGAGGAGGAAAGGCCCCCACCACCTTTACGGTCTACCAAAGAGGTTGTGTGTGTGACCCTCAGGGCCGCCCGATGTTTTCCCCGGCAGGGGTCTTACATCCACGCTCCACCGCATGGTACCCGATGCCTCACTTGGAGATGTGGGTGGATGCCCACATGCGGCTCCCTATGGATGAAGAGACCAGGGTGAATATGATAGCGGAATGCCCTCGCCCTACCACCTCGGGTAAAACTTGTCTCACCCCGGTGGTGGATGAGGACTTTGTTAAGTTTATGACCAACAAGGGATGGTCCCCCAAAAAAGGGGTTGATATGGCTTTCAGGGTCTGTGAGGATAAAGTGATGGATGTCACACCCCCGTTGATTTACCTCCTTGACATGGTGGAGGATGCTCGTTTACAAGGTACCCCCTTGGATCTAGAGGACGCCACAGGCTGGATCCAACGCTCCTTGTGCCTGTTGGGCGGTGCTAACGCGGCTTTGGCTGCTGAAAGACACAAATCTATGATTCTGAGGATGGATCCTCAGCTTACATCCTTACATCCATGGCCAACAAAGATAAAGGGGCCAAGGCTCAAGGCCTTCTATTTGGGGATGGCTTTATAAAAAATATGGGCACATACACCAGCGCTTTTACCACGCTGGATAAAGTGGAGACGGCCATTAAGAAAGTGTTCCCCAAAAAGGTTTTCGACAGGGCTGGTAGAGGAAGGGGCCGCTCTGCCAGCCGCGCTGGATCTGTGGGCAATACCAGAGGCTCCTTCCGTACCTCTAATGCCACCGACTCTGGTCCCCCCGCTTACGGATCCTCGGCCCGTGCTCAGGCCTGGAGAGGCCGCGGATTCCGAGGTGGCAGAACCCAGTTCCGTGCTCGACGACAGAATGGTAAGACTTCCATTTATTGTTCCTCATTTGTCAGTTCAGGTGGGGGGGCCGTATCCAGTATTTTCTTCCAAAATGGGAACTGATCACTGCGGACCTGTGGGTTTTAGGCGCAGTCAAGGAGTTCGTGATAGACTTCGAGGCTGTTTGCCCCCCCCCCTGCCAATATATACCACCACGACCACTCAGGTTTTCCGTGGGACAGGAACGCTTGGTTCAAGCCGAGATTTTGGCTTTGGCGTCAAAAGGGGCCATAGAAGAGGTCGCCTGGGACTCCCCCCAAGTTTGTAAGCAACTTGTTCCTCGTTGCAAAGAAGGGGGGCGGGACACGCCCCGTTATAAACCTCAGGGAACTCAACTTATGGGTGTCATACCGCCACTTCCAGATGGAAGGCTTTCACACCCTCAGGGATATACTCAACGAAAAGGATTGGCTTGTCAAATTAGACCTGAAAGACGCATACCTCTCCGTTCCCATGGCGCCGGCTTCCAGAGAGTTCCTATGTTTTCCCTGGCGCGATCGCATGTGGCGCTTCGTGTGTCTACCTTTCGGCCTTTCATCCACTGCGTGATGCTTCACAAAGCTCATGAAACCGGTTGTGGAGTCCCTTCGGATGAGGGGTGTTCGACTCGTAATATACCTGGACGACATCCTGTTGATGTCGGATTCCTCTGAATCCCTTCGCCTGCATTTGTCATGGACACTGTCACTCTTGCAGGACCTGGGCTTCCTTATCAATGTAGAGAAATCTCTGCTGGTTTCCACACGTTGTCTGGAATTTCTGGGTTTCCTCCTCGATTCGCATGCCATGACACTCAGTGTCCCACTCTCCAAGATCCGGTCCATTCGCAAAGAGGTTCGATCCCTCCTCAGGGATCACTCCCCCACCTTGAGGGAGTTGGCAAGGGTGATTGGTCTCCTAGCGGCGACTCGTTTGGCGGTTCTCCCGGCTCCACTGCATTACAGGGCCCTCCAGAGATTGAAGGCCCGTTCTCTCCGGTCAGTGGCGGATTATTCCCGCAGGGTTCCCCTCTCAGACGATGCGAAGACGAATCTGACATGGTGGCTCACGGATTGGTCCCGGTGGAACGCTCGCCCAGTGCGGTTTCCCGTGCCGTTCTTGACCATAGAGTCCGACGCTAGTCGTTCGGGTTGGGGAGCGAGTTGCGCCGAGCTGGAGACAGGAAGTGGTTGGTCGATCCAGGAGTTATGCCTCCACATCAATGCTCTGGAACTCTTGGCAGCGTTTTTCGCCCTGAAGTGTTTCTCCAGGGGGACCGACCACCGCTGTATCCTCCTCAAACTGGACAACCTGTCGGCTTTCAGGTATATAAATGCCCTGGGGGGACCTCGATCGATGGCTCTGACGTCGGCAGCGGACGATCTGTGGAATTTCTGTCTTCCCTGTGGTCTGTTTTGTGGTGGCTCAGTATCTTCCAGGTCTCGCCAATACAGTGGCGGACTGGAATTCATGCCATCTGACGGATTCGGGCGATTGGCGTCTACTGCCATCTGTGTTCGCCGCCATCGACGGGCTGTGGGGTCCTCTCCAGATGGATCTGTTTGCATCCTGACTGAATCGGCAGTTGCCAGGATTTTACAGTTGGCGACCGACCGGAGGCGGAGGGCATGGATGCCTTCACCCAGGTGTGGCCGGTGGGTGGTCTTTACGCCTTCCCTCCGTTTCAACTGTTGTTACGTGTTTTGAGGCCTCTCTGCGACACAGGGACGGAACTGGTCTTGGTGACACCGTTGTGGCGGTCCTGGCTGTGGTTTCCCCTCCTATTGGAATACTCTCTGGCCCCGCCCAGGCGTATTCCAGACTCGTTGTCCCTGCTGACGGGACCGGACGGCCTCCCTCGCCCACTATTGCAGGAAGGTCGTCTATCCCTGGTGGTCTGGTTGGTTTCCGGTTCTCGTGGCGGGCCACTGGAATTTCGCCAAGAACTGAGGAATTACTCCAACACGCTTGGGCCCCGGGCACGAGAAGGGCCTATCGCTCTGCCTGGACAGCTTGGCACGGTTGGTGTTTGCGACGGGGTGAAGGTTCCACTTCTGCCCCTCTAGACTCTGTTTTGGATTTCCTGTCCTCTTTGTTTGACTCAGGCTTGGCCTTTCGTACCATCAATGTGTACCGGTCGGCTTTGTCGGCGGGCCATAGGGGTTTTGATAATTCTCCCCTGGTAGACACCCTCTGGTCTGTCGCCTCCTTAAAGGAGTGCGTTTGTCTCGTCCTCCGACGCCCCGCTATTCCTCTACGTGGGACGTGACTGTGGTGGTGTCTTTCCTTCGCTCGTGGCCGGTTAATGCGTCATTGTCCTTGCGTCAATTGTCCCCTAAACTGTTGGTTTTGTTTTGCCTTATATCCTGTAAGCGTGTCGGGGACGTCAGGGCGCTGGATTTCGGTATGCGTTCATTCTCCCCAGATGGTGTTTGTTTCGACGTATCGAGACGTACCAAAACGGCGATTCGTACTGTGTTTTTAGGAATATGAAAGTCGTACGTTGGCTCTTTGCCCCCTGCTGGGGTCCCCATTGTTTATTTAGTTACGGGTCCCTCATAACCCTGTTAGTTCCCTCACTCTGGCTCGTTGGCTGTTGGATCTTGTGGGGGTAGATGTTTCCCGCTTTGGCGCTCATTCCATCCGTAGTGCGGCGGCTTCTAATGCTTTTATGGCGGGTTGCTGCCTTGAAGACATTATGAAGTCGGTGGATTGGTCGCGCGAGTCTACGTTTCGTACATTTTATTTTAAGCCGGCCTCTCATTGGTCCCAGGCACTGATGCGTTGAACGTGCAAATATGAAGCCTCCGAGGCCTGCCTTAAAATTCCCAAAATTTCCTATTCCCGATGACGGAAAGTTTTCATTTTAATAAGGACTCGGAGGCGAGTATTTCCCGCCTCTCCCGCCCTGAGGGGTGTGTGTTCTAGACCAGCAATGATGATTGTATTTAGGCGCAGCGCATGATTGTATATGATTTGGCCTCCAGTTGCTTGGGGGTGGGAAACCGAAAGTTCGGTGTTTTCCCTTAGTAATGCCTGCCTTCGTGTTCTGTTTTCTTGCAGCTGCTTCATTGGCTGTGGCCTGCGATTTCCTGCGGGATTGCCGTGCATCCTGGACGGATTTCCTGTTTGATGTTCCTTTACCTTGTGTTGCCAGTCGCATGAAGAAAGAGGGCGTTACTGCTCCGGCTCAGACCATTTATGGACTCGGGGGCGGGGCTTACTGAGAGGAGGGGGTACCCCACGTTGTTTTTTTTTGTTTTGTTTTTTTTCATGTTCTTCTATCACTATTCTTTACTGCTGTAGGTGTAATAAAGAAAGAGATTGCAAATACTCGCCTCCGAGTCCTTATTAAAATCCAAACTTTCCGTCATCGGTAATAGGAAAATTTGGGAATTATCCGTTAGCGTTCCAGTGTTCTCTTGACAAACTGTCCACCTCTTCCACATGTAGAAAGCATATAACAGAAAGTACTCATTATAAAGCAGAAGGTATGGATAAGGGGTCAGAAAGCTTGGCATTTCAGATGTTGTGGAACTACCTCTTCCCTGATGGTGCCCCACCCATCATTTTGGTCAAGCCTCATGGGAAATGTAGTACCAAAACCTCTGGCCAAGGTTGCTGACCCCTGGCATAGAGTAAAAAAGCAACATTTCGAAAAGCATGACGTTAACTATAAAAGTGTTGTGTATGGTTTTATAACTATAACTAAGGTCTTCCTGGCTGTAACATCTTTTTTTACTCTCTTCTCAAAACAAGAACACATTGACTTTATCCGGAGTGCCTCTCAATAGCTGCTTTCGACTCATTAGGAGTCAGGCAATGATTTGTACATCGTTTTAGGTAGAACAACCCAGAGATGTCGGAGGCAAAGGTGATACTCTAGGAACCCATGGCTACCTGGCTAATGGATTTGTCAGGCCTTGAAATAAGGATTTCTTGATGATTAAATCATTATAGTCCACTCATAGCTACACAAGATATCTTTTAAAGTCCTACACATTTACCATATGTGGTAGACATCTTTTAGGACGGAGAGAAAAATTAAACCAAATCCATTTGATTTGTGTGTAAAGGAAATATGAAGGAAATATGAATATTTACTTATTTGGGGGTCTTATCTTCTAAAGCAGTTTTCATTTCGTTCGGCCGCTAATTTTATTTTCCACTTTATATAGTTAATAGTCATAAATAATGGCTCTATCCATGACAGTATATTTTTTCTTTCTGTTTAAAAATGATATTTATGCAAGTGAAATAAATAATCATGTTTGTACATTTTCCTTATTTGTTAGGTTTTCCAAACAAAAACAGAGTTGCGATTTTAGCAGAATTGGACAAAGAAAAGCGAAAACTCCTTATGCAAAACCAGTCATCAACCAACAATCCAGGTGCCAGGTATGTAAAGAAATAAGCATGCTGCAATCAGACAAAATACCTATTGGGATTCTTATAGTAAAATTTGATATGATCAGTTCATCTATGAACAAAATTATTTTTTATTTAGGCTGAACACTAATTTACAAAGTTTATAAAGCGAAATGTACAATAAAGTAGATATATGTTTCCCAACCATGGTCCTCAGAACGCACTAAGGATCACCTTGGGAAAATGCAGACTTAATCCTGCAATCAATGAGCAGCAAATCATAATAGCTGTGCTTCAGATATCTAGCAAACCTGGCCTGTTAGTGCTCCCTCATGACAGGGTTGAGAGACACTGAAGATTATGCATGATGTTTGTGGGTAGGTAGACTAATTAATGGAACATGTTGATTTTCATACCTCTGGACGACTTAATCATGATTTCCAAAGCTCCAGCAGATCAGTGTTGCTTCTGGTTTTCTTCAGCCAGTAGCCCATTAATGCAGTCAGTAGCTTGTCCTCTACCTAATTCCTTCTTTCCCTGAATACAAATAGTTCGAAAATGTTCATCATTACTTAGGCTAGGGTCAGACTAACACATTTTTCACGTCCACCGTCAAAAAGTGCGTCTGAACGCATGGTCGCACTTTTTGACGGAAGACGCGATAGCGGTCATACGGTGCTCAATTACAGCCGTGATTTTTGACAGAGCTATTAAAAAAATGGACGTGATATTGGCCGGACATGTGCAGCGTCTGATGTCTCCTAATCACGCACACACGCCGCTATGCCGACACAGCGCACTCTGTGCGTCAGTACTAGCGGTTCGAATTTATAGAAAAAATGCATTCGTTTGCCGCTTGTGTTGCGCAGCTGAACTTCCGTGCGGCCGTACATCGTATATTGGACGTCATTTGCTGCTACCACGGCCGTAATAAAGTGCGGCTAAACACACGTTCACAATTCGTTCGTCTGACCCCAGCCATAGTGTGCCATTTAATATATTTCTCATCTGTGTTTCTGTTCTTTAGCTTTTATTTGTTATTTGACCGTAGCCTTTTCTGTTGCAAAACTTTAAACCCTTACGGACGCAGGGGTGGCGCCCTTAAGGGGTTGATTTCGCCGGCGAGGCGTACAGGTACGCCTCGCCGACAGGTGCCGTCGCGCGGCACTAATTTTGAGCCCTCCCCGCAGCCGGCGTGCAGTGCGCGTCATTGGCTGCATGGGACTGCTTGATTTCAGGCCGTCCCTGTGCAGCCAATGACGTGCGACACGAGTCAGCGCGCGCAGGCTTCGGGGTGGGGCCGAGGGGGTCCCATTGAAGACAGCGAGGCGTACATGTACGCCCCGTGTCTTCAAAGCCCGCCCGCCGCCAGGACGTCATGGAACGTCCTGCGGCGTTAACGGGTTAATGTGTAAATTTAGTTTAAGGAGTTAATGTTCTGTAATAATGTATTGTGATCCATGTAGTAAATAAAGCCAACAGGAAGTTTTACTCACTTTTAATTGTAAACTACTGTAATATTGATGTGACCCGACATGTTTGCTGCTCATAGCGCAACTACACAACAAAACAATTTGTTAAGAGGATCTTGGAAATCAAACCTCTGCTGCCATTTTACCGGTGAAAAGACTAATGTAGATGTTTATATAATTCGGGTTTGACAGAATATAATTTGCTTTATGATCTATTTATACATCTTTTAGCATTGCACTTTCAAGACCTAGTGTGAACAAGGACATACGTGACCATGCGGAGCAGCAGCACATAGCAGCCCAGCAGAAAGCTGCTCTGCAGGTAAAACCAACTTTTATTGTAAGTTGTAGTGGCATGGAAACACTTTCTTTTGGCAAATTTTTTAAATTTTGTGCGCTCGTTTCTTTATTTGACCTAGTATGTTATTAAATAATACCTAAAACATTATAGACATAACTTTTTATTTTATCAACATTCTTAAAGGCATTAATTGGCTTGATACATAGTAGCATAGGCGCCTCTAGGGGGGGCACCTGACCCCCCCATGGTTATTTCCCCCCCCCCCCCACCAGGGATCAACATCCAGCTCCCCCCACATCTTCGCGGATCGCGATATCTTCAACACCGTGCATCGTACATGATCGATCTAGGTGTTATTAGAAAGGGTAGATAGAGTCTGGCCATATTCAGTGTAAACACAAAATAATAAAAAATAAAATAAAAACGTAACAATTTTTCTTCAAATGTTGGAATTGTTTTCCTTTACTAATGGCATTTTAGGAGTTAATGGTTAGGTGCCATGTCTCATAGTGTATATATTTCAGGTTTTCCCTTAATGGAATTTTAGGGGTTAATGGGTAGGCTACATGCCTCACTGTCAGGATTTGTACAGGGTGGTACCGAGGTGGCAGGATACTGAGCCCGAGATGCGGTGATGCACCAGTACAGGGGTGTGCAGTGAGTGGTGATTTGCTGCAGCAAGCAGAACAACAATTGGTTTGGAGGTGAGGAACAGGACACATATAGGGCTTAACAATAGGGAAGCAGGAAACAAACCAGGACAATGGGATCCTGGACACACTGGGTACTGGAGGGTATGGAGACAGGAAAGGCTGGTAACGATGGTAAGGTTTGAGGTTTAGGATAACGGAGGAGAGCCACAGCATAGGTCCTCTCTCAATGGTAGTGGCTTGGCAATGATGGAGCAAGGAGGAGAGAGGGCGTGGCCCTTTATTCAGGCATGTCATGTAAACTATGGTGTGTGTGTGTTTTAACTGAGCATGTGCTGGAAATGAGCAGCACAGGAATTAAGCTGCCCTCAAGTGCAGGCAAAGATCAGATGCACAATACTTGAAGGGGGCTGCCAAGGCACGGTCCAGGAACCTGACTCTCACGGTCTATTCATTTAATGCTTTCCCTTGATTAATGGTAGTTTGGGGGTTAATGGGTAGGCTACATGCTTCAGTGTATTCAATTAATGTGTTCCCTTGAATAATGGTATTTTAGGGTTAATGGGTAGGCTACATGCCACACAGTTTATTATTTTTATTGTATTTCCCTGCTTTAACCCCTTAAGGACCTCTGACGTACCCTGTACGTCCTGAACTCGGGTCTCAGCGGCGCCTAATCCCCCTCCCGCCCGATACTCACCTCCCTCGCCGGATCCCACGGCGATCTGGCAGGGAGGAAGCCTGCCCATGTGATTTACATGGGCAGGCGAGGCTGATGACGTCGCCACGCTGCGTGGTGACGTCATCAGCAGGCGTCCCCATGCTTTTCAATGGAGGGGAGGGGGGGCTCCTTCGGAGCCCTCTATCTCCCCAACCATTGAAGCTAGGGAGATGCCGTTTGCACCGCTGGAGAGGGGAGAGCCTCCCCTTTCCAGCGGTGTATGGCATTAACCATTTCGCTGCCGGATCACGTTGCGGCGCCAATTGGCGCCAAAATGCGATTCAAACCTGGAGGGGGGCTGACATCTTGGATGTCAGCCAAGCCTCCAGGTCCCCCCCCACCCACTGACAACCTCACCATATGTGTGAGGATGTCAGTGGGCCAGTTAACCCTCTAGCTGCCATGTAGAGATAAGGGGATCCTAAGGATCCCTTTATCTCCCGATCCATGATTATGGCCTTTCAAATGATACCAAACATGACCAGGTTTGGTTTTAAAAAAAAATTTTTAAAAAAAAATTAAATAAAAAAAAAAAAAAAATTAAGATAAAAAAATATATTTTTTTTAAAAGTTTTTTTTGTCTGGGGGGAGTTTAATTAAATAGGACCTAGGCTGTCATCTAAAAATAAATAGCACAAAATGGTCAGAATGAGCGCAGCGCACATAGGTGAACTGTCTCAGCAGTGAAGGGGTTAAAAAGCAAACGCATGTAAAAATTGGGTATTTCTAGTCTCGGGACAAAATTTTAAACCTATTTAGCTGGGGTCGTTTTGGGTGGTTGTAGATTTTGGGGATTAAATTACAAAAAAGTGTGTTTTTACCATTTTTTTCCTCATATTTCATATTTTTTTTTATAGTAAATTATTCGATATGATGGAAATAATGGTATTTCTAGAAAGTCCATTTAATGGCGGGAAAAAGGGTGTATAATATGTGTGGGTTGAATAAACGAGTAAGAGGAAAATTTGACCTAAACACTAACAGCGCAGAAACGTAAAAACAGCAGCGGTCACTAAGGCTAGGGTGAGACTAATGCATTTTTCACGTTGTCCGTGAAAAAGTGCGTTCGAACGAATGGACGTATTTTTTCACGGAATACGCAATAGCGGTCATACGATGCGCAGTTTCATCCGTCATTTTGTACGGATCATCAATAAAACACTTTTTGGGTCTGGACGTTATGTTGGCCGGACATTAGCAGCGTCTGACGTCTCCTAATCACACACACACGCCGCTAGCAGACGCAGCGCACTCTGTACGTCAGTACTAGTGGTTTCACGTTCTCGAAAAAATGCGTTTGTTTGCCGCTTGCGTTGCGCGGCCGCACTTTTGTGCGACCGTACTTCGTATATTGGCCGTCATTGCCCGGCATCTGCTGCTAGCACGGCCGTGATTAAGTGCGGCTGCACGCGCGTTCGCACTGCCTCAGTCTGACCCTAGCCTAAAAGACGGATTTGTGTAAAACCGCCCAGTCACTAAGGGGTTAATGGCATTTTAGGGGTAATTATGGAAGTTAGAATCTAAAGGGTTTATTCATCATTAGATCCTTTGCTTTTTGTCGCAATTCAAGGGAATAAATTTAGCTGAAAATATGGTGAATTCCCTATTTAGCGAATGATCTCTGTAATTTGCGAAAATTGGAGTCGCTGAATCCGTTATCGGACGTCTGCAAAAACCGCCGAATAGCAGCAAATAAAATATTGAATTTTACTGTGTGTATCAGGTTAGTACAACATAAAGGTATCATCGCATCACATTACTCTGGGATTCTGGAATCTTATTTTTATATATATACTTTAGGTTTTTTTCAGTGGTATTATTTAGCGGTGAACATTATTAGTGCCCCCCCATTTTGACTGTGGTATCTTATGTGCCCCCCCCCCCTATATATTGTTCTTAGAGACGCCACTGCATAGTAGTTAGAATTAGTTTGTCATTTGGCTCATTTACTAACGTTTTGTGTTTTTGTCCACACAGCATGCTCATGCACATTCATCTGGATACTTCATAACACAAGACTCTGCCTTTGGAAACTTGATTCTCCCTGTAATACCACGTCTCGATGCAGAATAGCAACAATGTGTCCTCCCTTATTTTCGTATCGATGACAAGCTGTACATACTGCCTTAAAAAATTATTTAATTTCTTTTTACCTTTTTTCAATTGTGTATGCATATTTTTTTATCATATTGTGTAGTTTTCTATGCAAGCCATTTCTGACAAAGGACAGAGTGGTCGCAATAAATGTATTGTCAAGTAGTGCCACAATCTTTTTCTTGAAAATGAAAATCTGTGTTCCTGTCCGGTTAACCCACTTTCTGGTAATGTGCAATGTGCCAGTAGGAGAGGAGTGAAATTTCTCAGGCATATCGTGGGTGTAATTTAGCAACTGTAATCCTTTTTAAGGGAAGCCCAAACTGCAACCTTAGCCTAAGAATAACAAGCAGTTTCTGATGGCACAAAAAAAAACCAACCTAGCAACACATTGCAAGAAGCATTTGTAAATGTGATTGTTAATAATAATATTGTAAATGTATATTGGAACATGTACACACTTGACTGGGTCTATTGAAGCAAATAACTCCAATGCCTTTGCATTGTCTGAACGTTACAGCTGACATACCAGCTTAGATATTACATCTCCCTCTTAATACCATGTAGTGGTACTATTTCTAAATAATGATGATCACAAAATAAGAAGCACCCTTTCGTTTATTATGGTGCCTTTAATGATCTACTTTGTTTCATGATTTAGAATGCCTTTCTTTTTTTTGTATTTTTGGCTACCAGCTGAAGTAGATGAGGTGTAAATTCTATATATTCCTTCTAGCAGGAAATGTGCCCCACATTTAAATCTTCTTTTTGCTTCTCCATTTTCTATATAGATAAAAAAAAGTATACAGAATGTGTTAAGGAACTCAGCAGAGGGTGCAATAAGACCGTGCTATTTATTAAAGAGACAATTGGTTAAGAACTCCATCCATGTTCACCTTGTAGTGTTGTATATGGTTTTCAGTGCCTCGGATGAGGCACATAATGTTTCTGCACACTACCAACTACTAAATCAGAATTACAAAGCTAGGTTTGGGGAACAGGAGCTCAGCACTACCCCAGAATGACAATTGGGAGGTGAGCCAAAACACAACTTTGAGAATGTATGGCGTAGAAAAGGTTTGTAGCTGTAGTTTTGCTCAAAGGGTTGAGGTGGTTTTTTTTGGGGGGGGGGGGGTTGTCCCATTCCTGAAGAAACCTATTCTGTAGTTGTCAGTCTGATCCCACCAAGCAGTAGCCGTAACTGAAATGCCAGACAAATCTCTGCACAACAGAGCAACCAATAAGTATTGTTTCAGCATCTGCCAAACTCTTACCTCAAGTGATCTGTAGCCGATACCCGTATGTATTGCCCTCTGATGTTGAAATCAAAGCATGTGCAGATCAGCCAGAACTAATTTGTGAGAACTCTGAGAAAGGATAATACCTTTAAAAAAAATTCTATAGTTTGTCCATCAGACAGCACATACTGTGTACATATTGGTCCATCCAAGAAATTGCTTCTTGTCCAAGCTACACTTGGACTGAGATCAGATTGGAATGCATGATTATCTGCATTTTTTTTTTCGTGTTCTTATACAAATTTTCTCTTAATAATCTTGCCATCAGCTGTTATTACCTTCCCACGTGATGTTCAACCTGTGATATGCCTACACAGGCTTATGCTGCCAGTTTATCCTTTACTATCTTGTGACCCTAGTCAATGAGACTAGCCTTGGTCCCATTCACGATGAACCTGCAACATTAATAGAATGCAATAACGTATGGAAGAGGAATGCACATTGTCTGGAAATAAAGTGACAATTAATTTTGCTTTCCGAAATGGCTGCCACCATGACAGTAGTTTTACCACTGAAAAACACTGGCCATCCCAATCACTAATAGTTACTACTGCCCAACAGAGTTTTCCCTCCCCTGAATCTGTAGTGAAGAAAAAAGAAGCTCTTGTATTTTTGTTCTCCAAATTACCAGTGCAGAGATTCCCAGCAAATATGACACCTTGCAAACACACCGGGCTCATTTTTGTATATGTCAATGTGCACTGTGTCATTTTGTGTTTTGTACAGTAATCTTTATCACTAGACGTTCATGATGAAGGCTTTCCAAACCCGTGAATTGATTGGTCTCCCAGGAAGATTCGTTAGACTCTTAACAAAAAGTTCAAAACCATTGCTGCGTTACAATAAACAGGGAGGGCAGAATACAGGGAGAGCTCTAGAGTCACTCACTGCTGTACAGGGATAAGATTCAGGGGGTTGTAATTGCTGCAAATCCCTGTACAGTACAGATACAAGGTGTTACTGTAATTTCCTGCAAAGGCATTATGCCACATACAGATATTTTTATGTTGTACTGGTAATTTTTGGAATCTGCATTGTTAATAGCATAATGAGACTTACTACAAATCCCCATAAGCAGGTTATTTGACCATTTTTATTTATCTTTATCAAAGTTACTACATTTGACACAAAGCCTATTTCTGCCTGTATGATGATAACACAGACTCCGTGTGACATTTTTATAAGGTAAGGGACACTAGCTAGAGTTCAAATCCTTTCCAACAATATTTCTGTATAGGATTAACAAATACATTGTAAACTTGTGTATTTATAATTTTTATTAAATATCTCAAAACAACAATCTCTGTGCAAAATTTCTACTTTTTGTTAACTTCAAATCTCATGTTTGAAATAAATGCTTTAAAATATATTTTTTTCAACAAAAGTGCTTGATAGTAATTCATTAATTTTAAAACCAAGAAATTATTTTCCTGATTTTACAATCTAAGGCAAAGGATACACCACAGAAAAACAAATTAATGCAAATCGTATAATACAAATTAGTGATTTAGTACAAAGCGTATAATCTAGAGTAATTATGATCCCGTTTGTAGAATTTACAATCTAACATAAAAGGACACTAGAGAGAAACCATATGATACGATTACAATACAAGTAAATCATTTTCCTTCAAGGCTTACACTCTAAAAGTAAAGGACCAATAGAAAAAAGTATTTAAAAAAACAGAACACTATTTCCGTTTATTGTTCCCTAACAGATCTTACGAACTAATTTAAAGGGTCCAATTAAAACCGATAATGTTGCTGCTCTTCATTCTTCGCTTTTCTCCTTGAACATATCCATCATGTTTTATTGGAGGAGGGGGGAGGAAAACAATACAAAGAAGCAAATAATAGTGATGGAAAAAAAATATTTGATCCCTCTGTTGATTTTGTACGTTTGACCACTGACAAAGAAATGATCAAACAGTGAGACTGAATAACCACAAAAACATCCAGATAAACTAATTTCAAAAATGTTATTAAAATGCTAATTAATTTACAGTATGAGTGAAATCCATATTTAATCCTGGATCAATCAGCAAGATTTCCGACTCCCAGGTGTCTTTGATACAGGTAACAAGCTGAGATTAGGAGCACTCTCTTAAAAGGAATGCTCTAATCTCAGCTTGTTACATATATAAAAGACTCCTGTCCACAGAAGCAGTCACTCAGATTCTAAAGTGCTGTCCAAGGATGTCGGGGACAAGATTGTAGCTCTACACAAGACTTAAATGGGCTACAAGACCATTGCCAAGCAGCTTGGTGAGAAGGTGGCAACAGTTGGTGCGATTATTCGCAACTGGAAGAAACATAAAATAACTGAGTCTCCCCCCAATCTTGGGCTCCATGCAAGATCTCATCTCGTACAGTTACAATGATCATGAGAACGGTGAGGAATCGGCCCAGAACTACACGAAAGGATTTTGTCAGTCTCAAGACAACCAAGAAAAAAATTGGTAACACACATCAAGGTGAAGGACTGAAATACTACAGCGCTCGTAAGATCCACCTGCTCAAAAAACACATGTACAGGCCCACCTGAAGCATGCCAGTGAACATTTGAATGATTCAGAGGAGAACTGGGTGAAAGTGTTGAGGTCAGATGAGACCAAAATCAAGCTCTTTGGCATCAACTCAACTCGCCGTGTTAGGAGGAGGAGGAATGCTGCCTATGACCAAGAACACCATCACCACCGTCAAACATGGAGGTGGAAACATTGTGCTTTGGCTGTGTTTGCTGCTAAGGGGACAGCAACTTCAACGTATTACCTTCTTTTCAACTTAGACTGGGGATGATATGAGGAGCAGAAAGACAGTTTAATCCCCATAGACTTGCTAAAGTTCTTCCAGAACCTGGGTACAAAATATGTCTCCCTATTGAATACAAACTCTTGAGGCATTCCAAGCAGTCGCAATCCCTCTTTAGAAAATATGCCAGCTATGCCTTCTGATGTTGGTAATCATGTACGATGAAAAACTACCGATATCGCTATATCTTGGGCTTCAAAGGTACCATCTGGTGCCCCGTTATCGAGATATCTCTGTATACTGATCTGCAGTCCAAAAGCAAATGAAATTAGATTGGTGCAAACAAATTTTGTGTTTTTTTTGCTTTTGGGCTGCAGAAGGTGCCCCCAAGGTTTTAGCCCTGTGGGCATAATGCACAAAGAGCTAATACTGTAAAATCAGCTGCTCAAAGCTCTGAAATATTGGGCTTTTAGCAGCGGATGCAAGGAGAAATAGAAGAAAGTAGACCAGTCACTAAAACCTCTAACTCGATTTGGCAGTAGATTTGGCGTCATCTACTGGCCAAAAATAGGTTATTTACTGTAATACATAAAATAGGTATAAACTTAAATATTTCTTACTTTAAAATTAACTTAAAATTATTTTTTGAAAAACCACTGGTTTCTGACAATGATTTTTGGAAAATCACTTGGTAGTGAAGGGGTTAAAGAACCTGGCAACTATTGTATGTACTTCAGAAGGTGGTAGATTAAAAATAAAATCAAGAGTAATGTGTGACCAGGGTTTACCAGGTACAGCCAAGGGTTGTAGCAATCCAGATGGAGACAATGTGGCACAGACCGTACGAGCTTGGACATAGCCTTTCATGTCTTCCACATAGAGGAAATAGTCCTTTTAATCTCTAGATGACTGGCTGGCCTAGAAGAATGGTTACAAAATATGTTTTCGATTCCAATGTTGTCTGGACCGACGGGTTTATCAGCAGGGGTTTCTAGAGGAGCGATATTTTCATTGGCTTGTATATAAGTTAGGAGAGCGGAAGACAGGACAAGATGGATAGCAGCTACCACTCAGAGGGCACTATAGTCTCTGACTTTTTCTACTCTACCCTAGGAGATGTGCATAACTTTTTTTCAGGCTGTTTTTTTTTTCATTTCGGAACGTTTTTGGTCGTTTCGTTCCGGAATTTCGGATCGATTCAGAATTTCAAATCGATTTGTTTTCCATTTTTATGGGTTATTTTAATTTTTCGGATCCCTTCGTTTATTTGTTTTTGTGAGGTATATTGTATTGATTTGTATGAGTTATTTCATTTTTTATTGGTTATTTCAGAATGGGAAACCGATTACTACGAATAAAATTAAAGTCTCTTTACTTATTTTGTTTTTAGGATTTTTTTGGGTGAAAGTTTAGGTTTCCTAACTTATTTTAAAGTAACAAGGCTTTTTTACCCCCATAGGTTTCAATGTAAAAAAATTTGCGTTTTTATAAAATATTTCTTAAACCGTTTATTTTTTTTCACTTGCAGCAATAAGCCATTTTGGTTATTTTTTTAAAGATTTTTTAGTCATTTTTCAGGTTTATTTTTGTGAGGGGTGTTCTAACTTTTTTTAAAGAAACAAGGCTTTTATCCCTGTAGGTTTCAATGCAGCATATCAATCCACACACTGCTGGGAAGCTCCTCTCTGCAGTATAATTATTGCAGCATGTGAATCCACACACTGCTGGGCAGCACCTCTCTGCAGTATAATTAATGCAGCATATGAATCCACACACTACTGGGAAGCACTTCTCTACAGTATAATTAATGGAGCATATGAATCCACACACTGCTGGGAAGCACTTCTCTACAGTATAATTAATGCAGCATATGAATCCACACACTGAGGGGAAGCGCCTCTCTGCAGTATAATTAATGGAGCATATGAATCCACACACTGCAGGGAAGCACATCTGTACAATATAATTAATGGAGCATATGAATCCACACACTGCAGGGAAGCACATCTGTACAATATAATTAATGCAGCATATGAATCCACACACTGTGGGGAAGCACTTCTCTGCAGTATAATTAATGCAACATATGAATCCACACACTGCAGGGAAGCACTTCTTTGCAGTATAATTAATGCAGCATATGAACACACATTGCAGGGAAGCACCTCTCTGCAGTATAATTAATACAACATATGAATTATACAAGAAAAGAGAAGTGAAGCGCACACGTGGATTTGAACAAGACCAATACTTACCATGACCAAGAACTAACTTATTATAAAAAAGCATAAGGTTATGACAACGTAGCGCCAATCTAAGACTGGTATACATGATTAGGCACCGCACATGTCCATAAGTATTTCTTCTCTTCCAGAATAGGTCCTTAAATGTGTAGATCTAGGTCAGATATACTACAAGAGAAGGAAAAGACCACAAATTGCGCAGTATGTCAATTCAGATATGAAAAAAGTATAAAGCAGATGTCCAACTCACATTCTTCTGAGCTTAAGACCCGGCTCTAGGATGGATTGCGTTATGGGTCTTAGAATTGGTTCAGGCGCCCATTCACCCCGGGTATACTCTTTGTCTTCAACCGGTTTCCCCTGAGCCTCCTCTCCCAGGACACCCGCTCTGTCTGTACTACTCCTGTGTGTGTCCTCTCCAGTCACATGGGGGTGTGAGCAGCTTCATGGAGCCCATAAAGGGGACAGGGCCAAACATTTGCTGCACAGCCTCAGCTTCTCCCAGTAGGACTGGAGCTGCTCACACCCCCATGTGTCTGGAGAGGACACACACAGGAGTAGTACAGAGCTGGTGTCCTGGGAGAGGAGGCTCAGGGAAAACTCAGGCGCGATTTCGCGAGATCTCGGAGTTCGCGTGGGGGCTTCCCATCGAGCGGCCGCTGGGAGACTATGCAGGTGGCACTCGTGGAAGGTACAAGAAACGCGGTCATCTGCAGGGACCTGTCCGAATGCCGTTAGAGCATTCAGACAGCGCCCCATGTCTGGTCTGAGGTCTGAAACATGCCTGCGTGTATATACACACACACACGGCTGCCCTCAGTGTGTATGTGTGTATATATATACATACATACAACATTGCAGCCCTGTGTATGTGTGTATTTACATACATACACATTGCAGCCCTGTGTGTGTGTATTTACATACATACACATTGTATGTATGTATACACACACAGGGCTGCAATGTGTATGTATGTAAATACACACACAGCTGCAATGTGTATGTATATACAGTTGTGTTCAAAATTATTCAACCCCCACTGAAATTGAGTGTTTTGGCCAGTTTGACATTGATTTTGATCATTCAGTCATCTTGCTTACAATTAAATCAAAGAGGCACGTGTAGGTCAGACAAATATAACATAACATTTATAATGAAATAACCACAAATGTCTTTTCTGTGCTCACATCATTATCAGTTTTATTCAACCCCCAAGTGACATTCAATCTTAGTACTTAGTACAACATCCTTTTACAGTTATAACAGCTTTTAAACGTGAAGCATAGCTTGACAAAAGTGTCTTGCAGCGATCTACGGGTATCTTCGCCCATTCGTCATGGGCAAAAGCCTCCAGTTCAGTCACATTCTTAGGCTTGCGCACTGCAACTGCTTTCTTTAAGTCCCACCAGAGGTTCTCAATCGGATTTAAGTCAGGTGACTGCGATGGCCACTCCAAAATGTTCCAGCCTTTAATCTGCAACCATGCTCTAGTGGACTTGGAGGTATGCTTGGGATCATTGTCCTGTTGAAAGGTCCAACATCTCCCAAGCCTCAGGTTTGTGACGGACTGCATCACATTGTCATCCAATATCTCCTGGTACTGAAGAGAATTCATGGTACCTTGCACACACTGAAGCTTCCCTGTACCTGCAGAAGCAAAACAGCCCCAAAGCATGATTAACCCCCCGCCATGCTTCACAGTAGGCAAGGTGTTCTTTTCTTCATAGGCCTTGTTCTTCCTCCTCCAAACATAGCGTTGATCCATGGGCCCAAACAGTTCTAATTTTGTTTCATCAGTCCACAGAACACTATCCCAAAACTTCTGTGCTTTGTCCACATGACTTTTGGCATACTGCAGTCGACTCTTCTTATTCTTTGGAGACAGCAAGGGGGTGCGCCTGGGAGTTCTGGCATGGAGGCCTTCATTACGCAGTGTGCGCCGTATTGTCTGAGCTGAAACTTCAGTACCCACATCTGACAAATCTTTTCTCAGTTCCTCTGCAGTCACACGGGGACTTTTCTCCACTCTACGCTTCAGGTAGCGCACAGCAGTCGAAGTCAGCATCTTCTTTCTGCCACGACCAGGTAGCGTTTCAACAGTGCCCTTTGCCTTGAATTTGCGAATGATGCTTCCTATGGTCTCTCTTGGTATGTTTAACATCTTTGCAATCTTCTTATAGCCATTGCCCTTCCTGTGAAGAGTAATCAACTCTTCTCTTGTCTTCCTGGACCATTCTCTTGACTTCACCATGTTTGTAACCACACCAGTAAATGTCTAGAAGGAGCTGAGTATCACAGTCATTTTAAAGCTGCCTAATTGGTGCTTATTATGCTTTATTGCTGCTCCGTGACATCCACAGGTGTTTTCAATACCTGATTGAAAACACTTGAATGAACCTCTGTTCTTCAGAGTGGTAGTCTTTAAGGGGTTGAATAATTGTGTCAATGAAGAATTCACAAAAGAAACATTTACTACTGTATTACAAAACCAATTGATGTCATTTTAGTTGCATATGGTTCTTTAAAAAGTCCTTGTAGGATTTCATTCTGAATACAATTACAAATGTACACTAAATTCCCTAAAACCCTTTACAGCATTGGGGGTTGAATAATTTTGAACACAACTGTATATATATACACACACACATACACAGAGGGCTGCAATGTGTGTGTGTATATACATACATACATGTACACATTGCAGCCCTCAGTGTTTGTATATACATACATACATACATACATACAAACATACATACACGTTGCAGCCCTGTGTGTGTGTATTTACATACATACACATTGTATGAATGTATACACACACAGGGCTGCAATGTGTATGTATGTAAATACACACACACACACACACGCAGGGCTGCAATGTGTATATATATATATATATATATATATATACATACATACATACACACTGAGGGCTGCAATGTGTGTGTGTATATACATACATACACACACATTGCAGCCCTCAGTGTGTATATGTATGTATGTATGTATATACACACACTGAGGGCTGCAGTGTGTGTGCATGTATACATACTGAGTTTTGAAATTATATATATATATATATATATACACACATTTCAAAACTCAGTATGTATATATACATACACATTGCAGCCCTCTGAGTGTGTATATATATATATATAGACGACTACCCCCCCCCCCTCCTCCCCATATGCTTTGGCAATGCTAAAATGTATTTGGTCCTGCCAATAAAGCTTATTTTGATTTGATTTGATTTGAAAAAAATCGATCAACCGGGCACTCGTTTCCCAGGTGGCTAGCTCCTAGGAGGCCCCCAACAGATGATGGATGTATTCTGGCCTCAGTGCTTGACTCCCATGGGTAGGGTTTATAGAAAAAAATATAAATATAGGGAGGCACTTGAGGACTTAAATCAATAAAAATAAACCTAAACAAATATGGTGAATACATACAAATATTAAAAGTTGGAGGACTACCGAATAAGTTGTCTCCCCGTGCTGCTCCACATCAGAGGGAGATTCGGCCCCATCAGGAACGCCAGTATAGAGCCCCGAGGGACACGATCGGCACACCCACTGCCGTGGCGTTGCAAGCATGCCGAGGGGGGAGAAGAGGAGGGGGGCGGAGACAGCGAGCCGGCAAATGAGCAGAGCACACAACCCGAACAAGCATCAAGGGAAGGGGGACCGCCAGAAAGACCGATAGAGCCACAGCCAATCGCAGACCAACAAACCCCATCATTGCGATCACGCAACTGATAATGCCCCCCAACACGCAAGCCCAACAGGGGCTGGGCAGACAGCAGCATGTAAACCCATTGGGGGGCATTATCAGTTGCGTGATTGCAGTGATGGGGTTTGTTAATGATAATGTCAATAATGAAGTATGTACGTAATTGAACACTAGCAAAAACTAAATGTACCTTTCCTGTTTAAGGATAATGTCAGACGAACGCAGTCTGAGCGCACTCTGCGTGAGTGCATAACGGACGGACATACTGACGGAAGATACTGTAGACACCGCACAGTCCGTTTTTTTTGATGGACGTAGAAAGTAAAGGGAATTATGGGAAACAAAATGAATGTGAAAAATGCTAAAAATCTGAAAATGATATGAAAAGTTATTTTGTGCGTCAAGGTGCTGGACGTCGCAAAAGTGCTCCGTTTGACTTTGTGTCATCACTCACACAGAATGCTATACGGACGTGGCGCACTCTGCGCATCCTTTTAGCGGTTTTACGTTCTTGCCTATCTTGCGTCCGTTTGCCACGTGCGTTGTGCGTGCGCAGTTCGGTGCGCACATACTTCGTGTGTGGGTCTCTATTGATCATGATTCTATGCTATGACGGACGTTAAACTGTGCGCCGACACGGATGTGATCACTGCGTTTGTCTGACGCCGGCCTAAATAATTGAATGTTTTTATTGATCCAACAGCACCTTAGGTTTAGGTAGAACGTGTATAAGTCATGCGTATTTGGTCTGTCTATCAATAATATATCTTTCTATCTGTTCCTTCCTATATATTTAATTTTTTTCTATTTATCAGATTTATCCATTTGTCTATTTATCATCTCTGGTCTATCCATGACTAAATCCGAACACTTTTCCCTTTATTCCATTTAGTAATATTTTATAATACAACGTGTTACTCTTATTTATTGAGAGTTGTATTTTGCCCCAGCAAATCATAGGTTAAATCTCAACATTACTTTCCAGGACAGGACACCTTCTTGTATTCATTCAGTTCCTTTTGAGAAGATACAGCACAAATTAACTTCATTCTGTTATACTTTAAGCACAAATACTTTAATGCTTCTGCTAAGCTCCCTATGGATCAACAAATGTCCTTTGTGAAAGCCAATGGGTATGTTCCATTAAACCCTCCAAAGTGATGTAAGAGGCACTTTCCTTATAAAAAGCACGTCTAGCCCTTAAAAAGTCAAGACATCATAAAGACACCAGCAAAATAGGGGAACGCTGAGAGAGACATAATATGATGAAAACTTTGATAATTATAGCAGCGGTTCTCATTTCTCTTTCTTGGATTGCAGGTACGTTCAAATATGTTGCTTAGCATATTATAATATTTATATTAACTTAGAAAGTGTATAATACGTATATAATAATTGCATAGCATTTTAATATCAAAAAATTATTATGTTAGGCATGTAAATATCTAGTTTCCTTTCCTATTGTCATCATGTCCAACTATTTGAGAAATGACATACAATATGTACCAGTATCTGTTATGATACTATTATCATTTATAGTAAAACAATAAACAACAACAGGAATATTTTATATATAGATAGATATGTACATATTTTAATACATATTTTACTTATATTTGTTTTCTAGGTTTTATGTGTTCGATATCTCCATCATAATAAATAAGTAGAAGAAAATATTAAATTACAAACTCAGCCATATCTGATCGAGCATTTAATGACCTCATAGTAATTAAAGGAAATGATGATTTATGTGCAATTGATGACACAGATATGAATATAAGAAGATAAGGATATCTCCATAAAATAAATATATTTGTATAAAATGTATATAGTTATACACACATATTTCTTCTATGGAGATTTCCATTTTATTTCCTTATCCTCAGTCCTATAGTGGTACATAAACTATACAGAATAGAAGAGACATTGAAGAGATTATTTTCGCTGAGAGGGAAGCTTATGCACTAGTGTTTAAAATGTTTCTGCTAAGCACAAAATTAATCTGTACATATCATACAGCAACTATTATTCTTTTATTCACCAAAGGATAGCTCATCCGGCGGGTCTTAAAATATGCTTTTTATGCATAAATTAAGATTACCATTATATTTCTGAGCACTTCTTAATTATTGTTAAGGAAAGAGTACTACATAAGCTTATTTTTGCTTATATTTAAAATTTTATTTCTAATTAAATAAGGTCATAAAAATAATCATTGTGAAAACATTTAAATTGCTGTACCATGAACAAAGATTATTATTTTTTACTTATTTGTTTAAATATCCCAGATATTTTTTTACGGTTTGCATTGAGGATCTTTTTAAAAAATATATATATATATGTTTTTTGAAGAACAAGATATTAGAATTAAGATGGATGTAATTATTTTGATTACCATGATTTTTATAATTATTTTCTAAATAAAAATATTGACCCCCAAACAATTGTCACAATCTTTATATGGATATGATCATTTATTATAGAGATATGAGATATACCGTGATCACGGAGGACAAAATAGGCTATATTATCATTGAAAGCATACGATCAAAGTCTGTATGTTGTCACGGTTCCATGGCATAAGTTTAACAATTGTTTTCGTACGGGAAAACAATATATTTAATGCATTGGAAAATATTATATTTAATTCAGCATTCATTAATATTATATCTTCCAGAGAAACAACATTTTCCCAGGAAAAAAGTCACATCCATATTAAGTGAGACATTCCACATGACAAAAATAATGCAAAATGTATTATTGCTTTATTACGTGACTACTTGCTTTATATAGAATATAAATAACACATGTATATACTTTGGTCCCACAATTTTCAAGTCAGCTGTCAACTCAAATCGATGCAAATAAATGAAAATTGATATATGTCAAATCTGCAATGGTGTCCAAATAATAGTTAATTTTTTTCTTAAATTGTGCTACCAAAATTGATATGATATATAAGAATTAAGAACCCTTTGCGTTTTATTATTCCAAAATGAAGGATTGCTATTCAAATAAACACCATGAATTTTTATTATTCAGACCAGGCTGTGATCTTATATCAAAAAGAAACAAAAATATGTTGTTTTCCACAGGTGATCTGATATAGTATTTCTAAACTAAATATTCAAAATTGATGTTATAACATATATATATATATATATATATACACTATATTGCCAAAAGTATTCGCTCACCTGCCTTTACTCGCATGTGGATGGGTGAGCGAATACTTTTGGCAATATAGTATATATATATATATATATATAACAGGAGAAGCCTTGGTAGTCTAGAGGTTCAACAAAGATACCTTTTTTATTGGACTATTGAGCTGTTGAGTATACTTCACTAATTAATTTGCTATGTCTTATGTTATCCATACTGTGTTCTCTCAGTTTGATAAGTATTTCTTAAAGAAATAGTTTCTTAAAGATGAGAGGAGAGTCTCGAAAGCTTATCCTATATTTTTTGCCCAATGAAGAAAGTTATCACTGCATCCAGCAATACTCTGATATATAATATATATATATATATATATATATAAGAGATTAGGTAGGCCGTGTTAGTCCAGATGCCAAAATCACGAGTATAGCAGTCTGTAGTGATACCTTTTTTATTGGACTAATGTTACATTTAAAGTACAAGCTTTCGAGAGGAATCCTCTCGAAAGCTTGTACTTTAAATGTAACATTAATCCAATAAAAAAGGTATCACTACAGACTGCTATACTCGTGATTTTTATATTTATATATATATCAATGTGTGTTCAAATTATCCAGAGACACAACAAAGACTTCTTATTCATGAAAATAATAAAATATAATACAAATATTGATGTTTCTGTCCCATAAGGGACTTTTCTCATCTTGACAAAAGTCCCATATGGGACTGAAACATCAATATTTGTATTATATTTATTATTTTCATGAATAAGAAGTCTTCGTTGTGTGTATTATCATTTGAACCTACGTATACTTTTGCAGCCAGATTTTGGCACCGAAGTAAGTATATTACAGGCTATATTCGGTGTGCGGGGTTTCCTGGATGTTATATTATACAAGTAGGTCTTTTATCACCATAGGACTCAGAATGCTGTATTTACCAATGGAGATATCACCCGCAGTAGCAGGTTGCATATGAAGAGTCTCAAAGTTACTGTATTTATTGTCTGTGTGTATATTTTAATGCATTATCTTTTTAAATCATGGGTAAAGTGCATTAGGATCTGCAGCTAGTCTACCTAGGTGACTTGGCCATGTTTGTTCCTCATTTAGGTCCTTAACTGCACTTATTGGATGCTTCATTGCCAAAATTAGCCATTACTCAAATTGAAAAAGAAATAAAAGAGCTGAGAGTTCCCACGTGTAAATTGCTGCAGAAAACCTTCAAAATACACCACTGACCTGTGGAGTAGTGGTATATCCTCTCCATTTCAAGTATAGGAATTCGCACCTGAGAAAAGCTCCAAGATGTCCTATGCTTCGATAACAAAACAAGGTTAACCCCCCCCCCAATGAAATAACCCTAGAACAGTGGGAATAAAGGCAAATAGACCATGGGAAAAATAATGGTTCTTACATTTGGAAACACACAAAAAAGACAAAAGTGCAGAAAAACATGTAAGTACAAAAATCTGGCCACCACCAACTCCATAGTGGCGAGTCTTGTTAGTAAGGCCGATTCCTTAGAAAGGCACACTTTAGAGAATGTCCATACCATTCCATATCATACTATGAGAAAGCTGAGGAACGTGCATGGGACACCAACACAACGCCCATCGTCGTTCAACAATGTCAATGATCCCACATATGCAATTGCAATTGAGTTATAAAGGATAAGGGAGATGGATGTGAGAAAAACTGATGGACTTGTGTCAAACAAGCTAATAACACTCCAAATGTAACCTTTTGATGCAGAAGTCGCCAAAAGCATAAAGCAAACTATTAGAACACACAATTGTATTTAACATAAATATAAATTGAGTACTTATGGTTTCCTGGCTGTGAGATCATGTACACAGTCATCAGAACTCTTGTAGTGAGTCTTGGGCTAATCTATGAATTCAAAACCACTGCAGCAAACAGCAGCAGACTGGTCTCTAATAACCCCTTCTATAGCCTTGGGTGAGCTAATCTCCCTTTGGAGTAGGGTGCAGCAGACCCTTTTTGGGTGTCTGGGTCAGGGAGCTGGCCCTGCTGTAGGACACTGTAGGTAGGGTTGCCACTTGTCCTTCAAGCCAAACCTGAACACTCAAACATTGCACAACATTTTTTTTTCTATGAAGAGTATACAAACTATTTGTGTATGAAGGATAACTGAGGTCTTCCACTGATGGTGCTCACACGGCTGGGACAGCATTCAGTCACACATGTGCGTTGTTGGCTTTACTGTCTCAGCATCCTCACGCAAGAGAAAACAGGAGGTGGTTGTGGATTGTGCTGTCCTCTGTACTGCGGGACAAAAGGGGAGTATAGATTCTTTATGAATAAAAAAAATTTGAAGTGATTTTGTAAATTCACTTCATACCAGGTTCTCAGAGCCGTTTTTTTTTTTAATGCAGATTCCAGATGAGAATTATGAGCACAAGCTTCACAAAGACTCATCCTGAGTTGAAACGTTACCTGGTCCACTTGGGTGGAATAAATCTCTCTTAATCCTGGAGTTGGGTGATCACTACGTGCTCATACATTGTACAGGGACACCCAAACCACAGTGGGGGGTATCCTGATCTGTTTTTCATACTGGCAGACACTGATAAAGATACCGACAGAATCACAAACACACCCGGGGAAACTAACACTTAGACTCTCAAGTACATACAGATATACACTCACACAGGCTCTCATTGGTATGCACTCACACAGGCACTCACTGGTATTCAGTCCAGGCCTGGTCCGGTCTGAATCATGTGTTCAGGTGAGGGGGACTGAAACCCAAACACATGATTACAAACCCAAACTGTCCAGATGAAAACTGGACAGGTGGCAACCCTACCTGTAGGCCCCAGTGACATTGCAAAATGATGCCTGCTCTGTAAGGTTTTCCCCTTAATGGCAGGGCAGGGGTTACATTCCAGCAACCCCCTGTGCTGTCACTTTAACTTCGAGCATTGCCGGACTCTGTGACCAGAGGCTATGGCTAGGAGGGTCCTGGGAGGAGCGGAGCAGCACTGTGGCCTCAACAAGAAAGGATGGGGAAAAAAAATCCCCTTAACAACCACTGATGTATATAGTACGACCGATGGTAAATTGAGCACTGGAAGCAACTGTCTGGGTCAAACCTCAGCCAAAACTTGCCAGCATTATCTAGGTGGTCAGCTTTTTCCTGGCAGTTATTCCCTTTAGTGAACAGCTCACATGTTATGGATGTGTGATTTGTTGTGAATTTGGAGAGTCTCCTCACAGCATGGACAACTCTATTAATAGAGATCTTTCCTCTTTTCTTGTTAAGAAATCTTTTATCAGAATTAGAGTTGCCTGGTCAGCCATGTTTTCCTGGACACAACTATTTCATGCAGAGAGGATCAAAGGGAAAAGTGCTGTCCTGCAATATGTATAATTCACATGCTGCAGGAAAGAACTCAAGGCAGGTAACCTGGGATTCCATTTTTGATTTCTTACCTGCCACATATGTATTATACATGTTGCGGGGTGGCATTTATGATGCACTGCCCATCAGCATGAATAAATTATACGTATCCAAGAAAACATGGCCGATCTGGCAACTCTATTCTGAATATGACAGTTGACTGTATTTCTATACGCACTTGCTTATACAAAATGTAGTATTTTTGTGCTGGATGTTTCTAAATGTAGGTCATAATTAATGTTTCACGGGTGCAGGGCATGAAATGGGATGAGCATGCCAGTAAATTTAATTTGTTTCAAACTGTGTCACGTCCAGCACAAAGTGCAGCTTTTTAATGTATGTTTCATAATATCTATAGAACTCTAGAAGGATTAACTTTGTAATATTTTGAAATATTGCAGATGGTAATGACGGATTTGCTTCTATCAAAAGATCAAAACTGAGGCGAGGTATGATTATTAAAGTTTTTCTCTCTTTTTACAGTCATAATATTATAGTTAGGAAGAAATGTAAGTAGTAGAACAAAATAATCAGTAATGATATAATAATATTATAATACTAATATACTATTATAACAGTGTTCTTAATTATATCTCACCCAGAATTTACCAGGATAGTATTAACCACCTCATCCCTGAGATCACAATAGTACGGTGTAAAATGAAAGCAGCAACTTTGTTTTTTTTGCTGTATATTTGTTTCACAGTATCTCTACACTTTCTCATTAAATGTATCAACACATATTAAATAGTGACTTTTGCATAGTTTTTACTTCAAAATTTTTATTTGTCTCGATTTTCGATTTTGGGAAAAGAATAGGCTAGATTCCAAGGCTGGTGTGAATGTAACCAGAGCTTTGGTTATATAATTATAAAGGCTGGGTTTAAGAAATTATTATTATAATCATAATTAGCATCATATATTTATTGTGATTTAATAAGGAAATATATAATTGAACAACTAAATAAAAGTTTCACAGAGTGCGGGACAAATGGGAACTCCGAGTGTGGGGTATTAGTGAATGGGTCAATCCATATCAAGTGGAACAGCACTGGTTGCTTGACCATTTTAAAAAATATATATTTTTTTGGTGGCGATGACCCCTATATGTTGATCGTTTAAAACCAAGATTATTTTAATTTTATACTAACTCGTTTAAAACTGGTGGCCATTTGTGCATCACGCCAGGTGCCATTTTTTGCGTTTCCAGAGGTTTGTAGAAAACTGTATATTTCGATTATGGTTGGTCACAGAGCCATATGTGGAACAAAATGTATTATTCTTATCACATTCTGGACTACATGTTTGTTAATTACGTCATTTGGCTATCTCGTTTGCATTTCACCATAATTTCATGCTTGCAGTTATAAAAATTTCAAATTTCGGAAGGGCAATTTTTTAGGAAGGGTTAAAATATTCAGCTTCAATTTTTTTTGCAAGTACCTATGGTAGGGTACTGTATGTAAAAAAAATTAAGCTCTAATACTTGTCCCCTTTTTTACAAGGACCCACAAATATGGTATTTTTTAATTTTTTGGGTAAAATATAGGGGTAAATATCTCTGGTGGGGGAACTAATAAAAATTAAAATTTTGGACACAATAAAGTACTATATGGTAGTAAACTTCAGTAAAAAAAAATTTGAGCTATAAAACAGGTTAATTAAGGCCGGGGTCAAACGAGTATTTTTAAGAGCAGAAGGAACGTCCGTGAGGCACTGGATTAAAACCTGAAATTGCTGCACCAATAAGCCAATGACAGTTACTTCTCACAACCTCATATCTTCCTCTCTGACGCCTGTCTGATGCCCATCTGGCCACCTCACTGAGCGCAGTTAGTGCACTCAGCGCTGCAAGGCTTGATCCCCCTATGGAGGATCGCACTTTGCAGCCCCATTGAATGCGCGTCATAGCGCTTCGATGGGGAGGCTTGCTGCACGGCCGCAGCACGGCCGCTGTCGCGTGCGCAATTCATGTGGGCGCAGCAACTTGTGGCCGGCCCTGTCGTAGCATCGCAACGCTGTGACGGACGCCGGAAGGCACATCAGTATGGGTGCACATTGTGCGCTCGTCTGACCCCAGCCTAAGGGGAAAGGGTCATTTAAGTTATATACATAGGACCACATTACATTCTTGACGATAACGTTAACGCTCACTTGCGTGAGCATTAACGTTACCTGCGGTGTCTACCGCATATTACAATCCAAACGCAAACAGGTTAAGTAACCCATTTGCGGGCCCTATTACATTCTTTGCATTAAAATACTCACGCAACGCGTGAATTTGTGCACTAAGCGTTAAACGTTAATGCGCGTAATTCACCGCTGGAATTACAATCCTCGCGCATTTTTTCATCCCTCGAGCAATAACGCGTGTAAAACAGACGCGCACAAATGCACACGCAGTGTTTTTTTCACTCGACTCAGCCAGGAAAGGCGGGAACAGAATGTCAAATGAGCACACCTGCGCACTTGCGATGGAAGGCAGGCACATTGCATAGGCCAGTGTGTCTCTGCAGCAGAGTGACAAGTGTGAAGGCTGGCCTGTCTCTACTGTCTGACACTATGGATGTGGAGCTGCTCATCAGTACTGTACAACAGCACCCCGTGTTGTGGGACACCGCTCACGTCGATTACAAACACAAAAAAGAAAAGGCAAACGCATGGAGTGACGTGTGCAAAGAAGTATTCCAGCGGTTCGAGACCTGGACGGAACCCGAAAAAAAGAGGAAAAGTATGTACCTTTTTAAAAAATGTATTTAGTAGTTTAACAAAAGCGTAAAAAAACATTAACTTACAATGACTATATACAAAAACGTACAAGTATTTAGCAACAACATGTTCTGTATGAATGTACAAACAGTGAGAACAAATATTTACATTTTAAATTCTCCCAAGCTGGCATGGTACTTGACTGCTGGCAGTACAGAAATTATTTGCAAAGGAATCTCTGAATCGATTGAGGCATCTATTAACAGGGCAACGATCTGTGTCATCATGGTCTTTCAAACCCATGCTTAGGGAGGCACCAAAATTGTACCCATTGCTGTCACGTACAAAATTTTGTAAAAGACAACAGCAGTTTACTATCTCCACAGCAAAATCTACATTAACATCTAATGGCCTATGTATAATTCGCCATTTGTTGGATAGAATGCCAAAGGAGCATTTCACATACCTTCTGACTCGTGACAGACGATAATTAAATATGCTTTTTTTTCCGCTTAGTTGTCTCCCTGCGTATGGTCGCAATAAATTGATTGACAAAGCAAAAGCAACATTTTTGGCTTCGGAATGTTTAGGCTATTGCTCCGTATTTGTTGCCAGAGTGTGGAATTCTGGAACACTGTCGAATCAGAGTCTTTTCCAAATGATCCAATATCTACATATGTAAATCTATAGTTAGCTTCAGCAACTGCCCGGAGTCCAATTGAAAAGAAATGTTTATAGTTCATGTATTGAGAACCGCTCATTTCTGGCTTCACAACAGGGATATGTTTCCCGACCACTGCCCCAAGACAGTTAGGGAAATTGGCTCTATCTTGGAACCCCTCCGCTATATCGGCCCATATATTTTCAGTCGGTGTAGGGATACATTTCTCCTTCAGGGTGTCCCAAATCGTTTGACACATTTTGAGCACCACCTTGCCCACTGTTGTTCGTCCAATCCGGAAATTGAAGTGAAGATCTTGCAGACTGCAGCCACTTGCAAGATACCTGTAGGAAAAATGAGATGTTCTTGGTTATGATTACATTCAATTAACATTCCTTATGTCATTCTTTTTGTTTTCTAGTACAAGACGTCATGTCCAAATGGAGAGCCGTCCGGGATAACTACGTCCGTCACCTTAAGAAACTGGAGCAATGTGGATGGTCTGGCTCAGGGGCCAAGAGGTCCCGGCCATATAAATTTGCCAACCAGTTGTTGTTTCTTGATAAAAGTTTGGAGCCACGTGCAACTGGAAGCAGCATGGATTCATCATGCTCACAGGACCCAGCAGCCAACCTGTCAACACCCAGCCTGTCCATTGGTCCAGAGGCATCAGAGGGAGAGGTGGAGGCTCAGGTGGAAGGTGCGGAGGCTGAAGTGGAAGGAGCGGAGGCTCAACCCATGGCAGGTCCTGCGGCGTCTGCTGTAACTCCCCCATCTACCAGCCATATGAGGAGAACCATTCTGGAGCAGGCTACCATGAGAGTTACGGAGGTACTTCAGCCCCATGAGAATCCACATGCTCCCTGTGCTGAGGAGGACGATTATATGGCGTTCTTCCATTCAGTCCTGCCTATGCTGCGTCAGATGAATACCAATCAGACCATCTATTTTAGGATGCAGACCATGCAAACGATATACAGCATCCTGAACCCACATCTACCGCCCATGTTCCATGCTGCAAGACCCCAGCAGCCGCCACCCACACCTCATGATGCAGGACACCAGCAGCCGCCACCCATACCGCATGATGCAGGCCCTCAACCCTCTGCCAGCTGCTGCTTCTACTCTGGATTCCTGGCAGGATTGATAGAGGAGGATGTGCCAGAGTATTGCAATCTGTAATATTTTAATTTGTAGACGAGTTTGCAAAAAAGTAAAAATGTTTTAAAAAAATATCAAACTACTAAAAATATGAATATTTTATTGTGCCTTTTAAAATAATTGATAAATAGTTTAGGCATCAAACTTTGTTGTTGGCTTCATAAGTTATTTGTGACTGAATGTGTTGCCTGAGCGTGCATGTGTAAGTATGCAGGTGAGAATAGTGTTTTTGTGAGCTTGTCACTCAGAGGCATACCTACAGTCTTGAACAGTGAGAGGAGGCAGCTATACACAGAGATTTGCAGAAATCCGGCCGGCTGGAGCAAAGAAAGACTGAGGGAAAAAGTCTCTCCCTGCGTATCACTACACCGACCGGCCGGATCTCGCAAGGCGAGATCCAGCTGGTCATGTGACCGTCAGGGGGAAACTCAATGGAGTCCTATGGACTCCATCAAGTGGATGCTCGTGGCTGCGCTCAGCGCTGCCGTGAGCATCCCAGGGGTTAACGTGCAGTAACAATGCAGACAGCATTTTTTGCGCCTGCATTGTAATCCAGCGTTAAAACACAGGCGCAAGGGGGGAAACTGCGGGCGCAGTTTTTCCTCCCCTGCGCCCACGTTTTAACATTAGGATTGTAATATAGCCCATAATGTAGTATTTACTTTAAAAAAAAAACACAGCATTTTAGGTGGCATATGATTACATTATACAATAGAGCTAATAAGAACAGATCTCTGGTAACTTGCTCATGAGGAGCAATGTCCATCTTGCAGTATACTGTATATAACCGGGTTATTTATTTAAATTATTAATGAGTAATCATAAAAAAAATTCTATTCAAAATTGGACTGTGAAGTTTACTTAATTACATGTATTTAGAGCACATAAAATTCCTTAAGCAGCAATAATAAGATACGCACCGAACTGTGTGTGAAAAGCTTGAATCTTTATTTAGTAACACAATGCTTGCATTTCTGTGCAGAAACTGTGCATGAAGCAGATTTATTTACACGTTAGAAGTGTATTCATAGGCATTCAAGACACCCAAAGTACAATAGCACTGTATGCTTCTTGTGCGCTTTGTGGTGTAAGATGTTCCCCTGTCCCTGTCCCTGTTTACTTTAAAGGACCACTACCACCAAAAAATGAAATGTTCTTATTTTTTTTATTTTATGTTGCTGATGTTTTATATGTGCTTTGGTTTTCTCTGGTATGTTTAGTTTAAAATATTTTACTCTATATGGGCCTTATTACATAGTTGGTGCTAACTTAACCAGAGCTGTTGTAAACTTCCCAGAGCCATTACAGCCTATGGAGGTTTTAAGTTTACAACAGCTCTGGTTAAGTTAGCACCAACTTTGTAATACTGTCCTATGTGTCACTGGGTGCATCCATTTTGTGATCCTTTGTGTTGTAAACTGCCCCACCCCCCAGTGTATTTACATGACTTTCTCTTCATTGTGTTACATTGACCATAGAGTGGAGTCTATGGGCCTGAAGTCATGGAAACCAACTACATCAGTCACTGACTCACATCCTTGTATTGTGTAAAATGTTTGCAAAGGACATCACCAGGGGGTAGATTATAAATCCTTTAAACTCTCTGGCATATCTATTTCAGATGCTATCTTTTATCTCAGGTAGCATTGACAGCACAATAACCCTCTGCAGCCTTATCTAAACATTCACTCCTTTACCTCATTAACTGATAAATACCGTAGAAGCTACAAGTTAAAATGTTTGCACAGATTCTAGTAAATTATCCGAAAGGACTCCCCCCCCCCCCCCTCCTGTCAGGCGGTCTTCCGGCTTTGCCGGGTGTGTCTGTCTGAAAATTACATCATCGTGTCCGACACGATGACGTCATTATGCCGGGAGGGGTCTTTAGAAGCAGCGTCTGACTTCAAGGAAGTCAGAACACCGTGGGACCCCAGAGGAGAGAGGTGAGTATAGCCAGGAGCTTCCGGGTAGTGGAAGACTGTGTGGGGAGCGTCTTCTGCATACAGCAGGAGACTCCTATGACATTCCCCACACGTCTTCTGCAGTGAAAGGGTTAAGGGCACTGGATTAAAACATGAAATTTCTGCACCAATAACCCAACAACAGTTACTTCTTATATCGCCTGCTATGCTTCTCTCTGCTCATATACACATTTATAGTATATGTGTGACACTTACTGATGGATAACAGCCAGATAAACTTCAGCTCTTTGTAACTAGGTATCCAGATGGTACAAGGAGGTAACCCAAATTGATATAGATCAGTGCTGGTGGATACAAAGTATATTAAAACTTAACTTTTATTGAATTAGAAGGACCAGACGGACATTTACACTTTGGACCACTAGGGGGCACCAAAGGAAAAGAAACAGTCGAAAATAAAGCTCTGGATGGGCTTGCAGAGAATTCAAAAACAAATGTGTGTCAGAGCTGCCTGGAACTGCGGGGAAACTTAGACTTGTATTTGTTTAGTACATCTAACTTGGAAAGACCCAATAACATTGGATGGGTCTCTCATATAATTATGTCATTGATTCCCACGTTAGCAGAGGATATGGAATGTGCATAGTAGGGCTTACTATGTTGAGAGAGGCAGACTAGATAAAACCCGTTTTGATCCTACATTAGATTGCTGCATAAGCAGAGACAGGTGAGAACAGTGAGCCTTCAAGGGTTCACTGGGTATAGAAAAGTCTGGAAATAGATTACCTGCTTACTAAGAACAGAATATCTATTAGACTAGTAGAGACCCTTGGAGGGATAAGCAGGTTATAACAGCTACTGGAAAAATACCACAGAGGGAGGTAGCTAGCTCAGATTGCACTTAAAAGGACCCAGTAGCATTAAAAGGGTCTCTCCTAATTATGTATCCTTGTTCCCCCGTTCACAAAAGGTATGAAGTAGAATTTGCTAAGAGGAGGGTAGGGGGAGAAAAAAGCTAATTTTACCAAGGAGATTCCTACAGAAATTGCTGCTTATGCAAGAGCAGGTGAGGAAAGTGAGCCTTCTAGGGTTCACTAGGTATAGGAAAGTGTAAAATAGATTCCTGACCTGCTAGTTAAAAAAAAATGCTCATAAATTGGTAGGTTCCTTAAAGGAGTTGGCTAGTTATATCTGCTACTGGAGCAAAACCACAGAGAGACAGCTGCATAGCTTGTTTAGCATTGAAGATAAAAGTAAGAAAGTGAGCCTTCGCGGGTTCACTGCAAATAGATTTAAAAGTAGGAAACCAGACTCCTCTTAGCTGCTCTCAGTATGTATTAATTGCTAGCCAGCCCCTCAAAGTCCCTGCGTTACCAACCTCTGTTTTCAGGCAGACCTGATGTGAAAATTAAAATAGCATAGAGAAATTGCTAGAAAGTGCTGCTCATCACCAACGTGATAAAACGGTTTGTATGGCTCGACATGTTTCGCCCGTGGGTGTCATCAGGAGCTGTTGACAAAAATGAATTAGTGAGCAGAGGCAGTTTTGACAACGTTAATTTGCACCAGCACTTTTGAATACCTCCAGTCTCAAAACGTAAAAGCGGATTGCGATCTCCATGTTAAGAGACACAAATTCAGTAAATTCGCGCAAGCTATGAAGCGCTAACTGATTTCACACCAATGTAGCATCAACTTTAGAATATTGTTTCCAGATGTTAAACATACTGATGAACGTGCTAACGCTTACATATAGACGCTACTATAACAACTATGGAATAGAGCCCACTATATTCTATGGGGTTGTTAAGTTTACAACAGCTCTGGTTAAGTTTACACCAAACCTTGGAATAGGGTCATTTGTTTGCAATGGGAACAGAGTTCTCAATTTCCCACACTTTGTTAATCCCGTCTTTACGTGATTGTCCTGTCTCCACTCCACGTACTCCTGGAGTCTATGCAGAGCTTAACAGGCAGCTAAACCTTTCCTACGAGTCAAATAAATGAGGCTGGTTTGCAGTCTTTATGTTTATTAACTCGTTGTAGGAATGCGAGTGCGGGCACATGCTTTGGCGTGCACTCGTGATGTGATGATGGTAAAACTGTAGAAAAACGGAACAGTACAGTGTAAAAATACGGAGTATACACAGATTTGTATAGCAGTAACACATAACTTTACAGAAACAGAGTGTGTCAGTATAAAACACTAGGCCTTGCTGCAACCATTTGAAAGGCAGATGGCTGCAATGTAGGAGGAAACAATATACAATACATATAGTGCTTCTAAAGCTGATAGGGACTGTAGGATGGCTAGGGGGACGTTAAGCTGAAGTCCTTACCGATGATGCTTCTCATAGAGGAGAGAGATGGTTGCCAGATGTGTCTTTCAGCTCCTGTGGTAAGGAAATGAGGTTCTTCTTCCCACAATCCCTTGCTGGAGCAAGGAAGCATGTGACAGGCCAGCCCACAAGATCCTGTTAAGGCTGGCTGAATACCAGGGTGATATGAAATAAAACAGCCACTAGATGGCACTAACATGAAACACATACATTTCTATGTACACACTTTCTAACTCTGCCCTAAAGGCAGCACAGTGATAGAGCCTTATTCCTTACTTGGCACTAAAATGGGGACACTAACCTGAGCCCACATGTTTCCCTGCACCATCCCCATTTTAGTACTATATTCCAGGGCAAGTGCTAATTCAGCAGCATGCCCCAGAACGCAGTGCTACCCTCAGTGATACTCTCGGTAGTGCTGCTGCTGTGCTGCTGCAAGTATCACCTCCTGAAGGCCATAGGACTCCATGGAGGGATGTGCTGCTGGGCTACGAGCCCTACGTGATCTCTCGAGATCGCACAGGGCCACAGAGTGATTGTATTATTTGTCCCCAGTGCCAACTGATTCTACAAAAGCGGAATCGGTTAGCACCAGCTTCTTGATGATGGTAAAATTTTTGTTTCCATATCAGTGGGGTAATTAGTATTAGGAATTTGTAATACCTTACTTATCCTAGCGTTACTTACCCATTACACTCCTCATGTTAAGTATAGGGTGTGCAAAGTACAGTAAGCTTGCGCAAGCTAGCGCAATCCCCAATGCGCTAAACAAAATTCCCTGATAAGCGTTAAAGTCACTTATCCTGACGTTAAAGCTTACTCACCCGAGCGCTACAGTTACGTTCACTAGCAAATAGGGCCCATTGTGTATACATAAACATTGATAGCAGACACAGCAAGCCTTAGATTGTATTAACACTATCTGGGGCTATGCTGTATGATTGCAAATGAGCTTCATTAGTTGCAATTTTATTTGCTTTTGGCTCCAGAAGTTGCCCTCAATGTTTTAACCCTGTGGGCATAATTTCTAAGGTGCTACAACTGTTTAAAATCAGCTGAGGAATGTCTTGACATATCGGGTTTCCCCCAGCCCATTCACGGAGCCACTAGTTGCAGTTAGCTGCAGTAACTCTATTTAGCCAGTAGATGCCAAATAGGTTATTACAGTAAGAAATACATTGGAAATATTCACAAATATTTCTTGCTGTATAATTAATTAAAAATGAGTTTCCAAAAAAACACTGGTTCCTTACAGTGAATTTTTGGAAAATCACTTGGTATTGAAGGAGTTAATCTTTTACGAAAATGTTCAGTCATATACTGTATTCCCTTGTTAAATCACAGTTAATATATGATATTTAATATTATATTAATGATTATTTAAAACCCAGCCCATATATTTACTCTTTACTCCTAGGCACTATCATCAGATGCTCACCATGATGCTTATCTGTGTGGTTTTATGGGCTTATGATGTGTTTTCTCTGTTTGTTTACCTTTCTTGACCATACCAATATAAGTATTTACGACACCCCTTCCCCCATTTGCTTGGCTCTTTATTGTTCTATTCCATGATTTGGCTCAGTAGAACTTCAAAACCTGAGGGAGGTATACTCTCGAAAGCCATACTCTGGTGTTATATATATATTAATACATCCACCTGCGCCATACAGGTGAAACTCGAAAAATTAGAATATCGTGCAAAAGTTCATTTATTTCAGTAATGCAACTTAAAAGGTTAAATTAATATATGAGATAGTTCAAGCCGTGATTTGTCATAATTGTGATGATTATGGTTACAGCTCATGAAAACCCCAAATCCACAATCTCAGAAAATTAGAATATTACATGCAATCAATAAAACAAGGATTGTACATAGAACAATATTGGACCTCTGAAAAGTATAAGCTGCATATGTACTCAGTACTTCGTTTAGGCCCCTTTTGCAGCAATTACTAGCTCAATGCGGCGTGGCATGGAAGCTATCAGCCTGTGGCACTGCTGAGGTGTTATGGAAGACCAGGATTCTTCAATAGCTGCCTTCAGCTCTTCTGCATTGTTTGGTCTCATGTCTCTCATCTTTCTCAAGGCAATGCCCCATAGATTCTCTATGGGGTTCAGGTCAGGCGAGTTGGCGGGCCAATCAAGCACAGTAATCCCACGGTCATTGAACCAGGTTTTGGTGCTTTTGGCAGTGTGGGCAGGTGCCAAGTCCTGCTGGAAAATTAAGTCAGCATCCCCATAAAGCTCGTCTGCGGAAGGAAGCATGAAGTGCTCCAAAATCTAGTGGGAGACGGCTGCATTGACCCTGGACTTATTGAAGGACAGTGGACCAACACCAGCAGATGATATGGCTCCCCAAATCAACACAGACTGTGGAAACTTCACACTGGACTTCAAGCATATTTCAGTGTGTGCCTCTCCATTCTTCCTCCATACTCTGGGTCCTTGGTTTCCAAATGAAATGCAAAAGTTGCTCTCATCAGAAAAGAGGACTTTGGACCACTGAGCAACAGACCAGGTCTGTTTTTCTTTAGCCCAGGTAAGACGCTTCTGACATTGTTTGTTGTTCAGGAGCGGCTTGACAAGAGGAATATGACATTTGAAGCCCATGTCCAGGATCCGTCTGTGTATGGTGGCTCTTGATGCACTGTCTCCAGCCTCAGTCCACTCCTTGTGAAAGTCCCCAATACTTTTGAATGGCCTTTTCCTGACAATCCTCTCCAGGCTGCAGTCATCCCTGCTGCTTGTGCACCTTTTTCTTCCACACTTTTCCCTTCCACATAACTTTCTATTAATGTGCTTTGATACAGCACTTTGGGAACATCCAACTTATTTTGCAATTACCTTTTGAGGCTTTCCCTCCTTATGGAGGGTGTCAATGATGGTTTTCTGCACAACTGTCAGGTCAGCAGTCTTTCCCATGATTGTGATTCCTACTGAACCAGACTGAGAGACCATTTAAAGGCTCAGGAACCCTTTGCAGGTGTTATGGCTTAATAAACTGATTGGAGTGGGACACTTTGAGCCTAGAATATTGCACCTTTTCACAATATTCTAATTTTATGAGATTGTGGATTTGGGGTTTTCATGAGCTGTAAGCCATAATCATCACAATTATGACAAATCACGGCTTGAACTATCTTTTTTTTTTAGAAAGGATTTTACCAGGAAGGATACATGGAGATTTCTCTCGTTTTCAAGTATGTCCTGGGTGGCGAGTATGTACCGTTAGGTGTCTTGCCCAAGGACACTTACTGGAGAGGTTGCTCGCTGCGATCGAACCCATGGCTCCACAGGCTCTCTCCATGCAGAGCAGTGATGTTACCTGTACTCCACCCAGATTTGCATGTAATGAGTCTATCTCATATATTAGTTTCACCTTTTAAGTTGCATTGCTGAAATAAATGAACTTTTGTACGATATTCAAATTTTCGAGTTTCACCTGTATATCAGAGAATCTGGCTGACCTGTTCTCTGCACTGAAGACAAGCTGTTCAATAGAATGGAGATCCTCCATTCTTTCATACCATACACGAGCTGTGGGGCGAGTTGGCTGCCTCCAGTACAGAGGAAAAAGGCCCTTGGCCGCATTCAGGGTGTGGATCAGGATCAAATTTTTGTAGGCCGTCGTGGAAATCGAGGTGTGATGGAGAAGCATTCCAGAGGGGTCAAAAGCAATAGGGGGTGCAACCAGTTCAGACAAGAGCGAATGGATGTGTAACCAAAATGAACGGATCTCCGTGCATTCCTCCAAATATGGAGGTGGGAACCCCTGGCCACCCCACATCGCCAACAGGTTACATCAGTACCCTGGTAAATGGACTGTAAACAAAGGGGCATATGGTACCATAGGGAAAGCAGCTTATAGGTGGACTCCTGGAACCTGGAAGCCACCGCGCAGTAGAGTGAAAGATCACAAATCTTGCTCTATTGATAAGGAGTCAGTGACATCTCCAAGTACATCTCCCATTTATACATAAAGGATGTAGGCTCATCGACATGCCTCAACTGTAGAAGGGAGTACAAATTGGACTCACTCAGAATCAAGGGCCGGGGACGTAAACACTCTTGCTCAAAGGCCTTCAAAGGTCTGTTAAGTAAATACTTCTGGGGTATTGCTCCGATTAAACGCTGCCCTTGAAAGAATTTAAAACAGTGGATAAATTGCAGAGCGGCGAGGTCGCAGAGAACATCAGGAGTCACAATATTCCAAATCCGTGGAACAGGGTCCTGGAAAAGGCAGCGAAGTGCCAATGGGTCAAGACCAGGAGCAAAGTCCGGGTTATATACAAGAGGGGTGACGGGTGAAGGGAAGGAGAAGAGGTCATATGAAGCGGCAAGCCGATGCCAGAGGTGAAGGGTCATTAAAGTGAAGGAACTGTGCTTAGTAAGGCGAGAGCCATGTTGTTTAGGGAGCCAGAGGATCACTGTTGTTTTATGGGTACCTGTGTTGTATTATTATTACACATATTGGATTTAGATGCATACAGGTGTAAATTTCATGTAATTTTATCATTTCAGGGAAAGTAGGATGAACAGATAATTGAATTTCTTAAACCTATGTTGATATGGAAGATGATGGGAAAATAATTTAGAACTGTGTCATAATTTACTATAACAAACATCATAAAAAAGCAGTTATATTATATTTTACAGCTTCTCCCTGAAAATGGCTTACTGCCCAGCCAACAGTTAGCGCAACTGATGGATGATGAGTGGGAAACTATAAACAAAATGTATCTTGCAATGCATACAAATGTCTTAAAATATACATATTAACCCAAATATTATCACATTACATCTTTTTTATATAACATTAAGTACAGTACAGATAGGCATCAGTTAAATAGTGTTATTTAATGCAAAATAATGTAGAAATGAAGGGTTCTTAGCTCGCCGAATGAATGTCTGTACTGTTATTCCCAAGTAAAGCACTATTTGTTTACTATTGCATTACACATATGCGCAGTGAATACTTTCGTTGCGCTTTTTTCCCCCCCAATGTGTTGCATATTGGCGAGCGCTGCAGACTGGGTTTTTTGCCTTCTTTTGGATCAACAGCAGTAGGTGATGTGTGAGAGACTGAACCCGATGGACGCATGTCTTTTTTCAGCCTATGTAACTTGGTCAATCAATGAAATGCTGTGTAGAGAGTGAATATTACATAAATTATATATACACAACGCAGCTCTTTTAATCTTTGACATTGAATCAATAAAATATAGACTTTCTATTTGTTCTAAATGACCATTAAGCACAGAGTTACAGGTACTTATAAAGCGATAACAAGTTCCTTAGCGCTGTATAATGGGTGAGACAGAATAACAAATATACATACAAATTAAGCACACAGAACAGTAGGAGAGAGGACCCTGCTTGAGAGCTTACAATGTAAGAGGAGTGGAGAGGCACACTGGGTGAGTGTAAATAGAGAACCAGAAGTAGCAGGGTGCATGTGAGCTGGGTAGGAAGATGGTGCAAAAAAGGTACAGTTGCGGATCATGGGGTGGGCCGATAGGCTTCTCTAAAGTAATGTGTTTTCAGAGACTTCTTTAAGCCAGTGGTTCCTAACCCCGGTCCTCAAGTAACCCCAACATGTCAGATTTTCCAGATATCCGAAGCACAGCACAAGTGATATGATTTGCTGCTCAATGATTGCAGGATTCAGTCTGCATTTCACAAAGGTGGTCCTTAAATCCTGTCCTGTTGGGGGTACTTGAGGACAGTGGCTGGGAACCACTGGTCTAAGCTGATAGCATCACATCATTGGCAGAGCGAAGTGGCCGGGACAGGGTGTACCTGCTAATAAGGGAGGAGCTGTAGGTAGAGGCGCAGTTATGGAGAGCTTTGTATGTGTGTACCAGTATTTTGAATTGGATTCTAAAGGAAACGGAACCAGTGTAGAGATTTACAAAGTGGCAAGGTGCAAGAGATGCGTGAGGTGAGGTGGATGAGCCTAGCACAGGCATTTATAACAGACTACAGAGGGAGAATCTTGAACCTCTTAAGGCCAAAGAGAAGGAGGTTACAGTAGTCAAGGCGGGAGATAAGCTTGGATGAGTGTTTTAGCACAGTCCTGATTAAGAGAGGGACGATGCAAGCAATGTTCTGTAGGTGGAATTAGCAAGATTTGGTTAGCAACCGAATGTGAGGAGTGCAGGAGAGATCAAAGGCGAAGAGGACACAGAAGCAACGAGCCCGAGAGGTAGAAGTAATGGTGGCACCATTCACCTGAAGGGAAATAGGTGCAGAAATGTTGGTTCTAGGGGGAAGGAAGATGAGAAGTTCAGCTTTGGAGAATTAAGCTTTAGGACACAGGAGGTCATCCAGTCGGAGACAGCTGACAGGCAGGCTGTAACATGGTCCAACACAGGAGGAGAGAGATCGGGGGAGGAAAGGTAGATTTGGGTGTTTTTAGCATTGGAGCCCATAGGAAGGAATGAGGTTGCCCAGAGAGGCAGCATAGATTGAGAAGAGTAGGGGACCCAGAACAGAATCTTGAGGTACCCCAACTGAAAGAGGAACTTGGGGTGAAGAGGTACCAGCGAAGGAGACACTGAGGGAGGGAAGAGAGAGAAAGGGAGAGCGGGGTCACTGAGGCCAAGTTGATTCAGCATGAGGAGCAGGAGAGGGTGGTCAACAGTGTCAAATGCAGCAGAAAGGTCAAGAGGAATAAGCAGGGAGAAGTGACCTTTGGTTTTAGCAGCAGCTAAATTAGACACCTTGGTTAGAGCAGTCTCAGTGGAGTGCTAGGAGTGAAAGCCGGATTGGTGGGATCAAGTAGAGAGTTAGCAGCGAGGAAATCGGTGAGCTGGTTATAGATCAGGTGTTCTAAGATTTTGGAGGCAGGTGAGCAGAGAGATGGGACGGTAGTTCGAAAGGGAGGTGGAATCAAGAGATGGCTTCTTTAGAATGGGGTGATTAGAACACGTTTGAATGCAGAGAGGAAGACTCCAGTGGAGATGGACTGAATAAGATGCAAGGGGATGGGGCCAAGCGGACAGGTGGTGGGGCAGGAGGACATGAGAGTGCAAGGTAGCTGGAAATACCATGTTACAGTGCATATGGTAAAGTTTTAAAGTTTCATGCATGTGAAAAAGTCAATCAAACACTTCTTTATTCTTGTTTTCTTGCCGTATTTTGTTTCCAGTTTCTATAGTTTTCACATGTCTTTATGTCTCAATGGGTACCTCGTGCCATTTGTACAGTACAGGGATCTGTTTCTAATGGACCCCGTATATATATTTTTATAGTCTTATAGTATGCACTTTCAAGGTGCAGGCAGTCAATGATTTATATAGAGCTAAAAATTATCTTTTTGATATGGGAAAAAAAAGGTCTCATGTAAAGAAGAAGGAACACAAAGGAATACTATAACCCTACTATTGTGATAGAGAAACAGTGTTTAGACAGATCCATCTCGCAGAAGGTATCCCTGTATTCAATAGTTTCTGAACCATTGGAGAGCCTACCTGCCACTGTCCCTGACAGGGGAAACGGGTTCCTCTCACCATAACCAAGATTAGGAATAGGGTAAATGGCAAGAAGGACATTATGTATTTGGTTGTAGAGATACGAGTGAGAAGATGAAAACAGGCCAAGACTGTATTCTTTCATAAGCCAACTAGGCATGGACCTAAGGGCAAGATTGAAGGAGACCGCATTTATCCTAATGTTGTTATTCAGGGGATCCAATATATTTGAAGTATGTAAAGATGTATAACAGAGCAGTATTTCAATAACACGCCGAACAATGAGTCTCTAAGCTGATTAATGCTGTTGAAAATCACTTGGTGTCATTTGGATATTTTGATTTTTGTTCCAAAATATGCTTTTATTAATATAAAGATATATCTTAATTTCATACTTCTGCTCATGATCATGATCATTTGATAGAGAGGGGGAGCATAATTTTAAGTGCCTAGGCCAGCACAAAGTCTAAATATGCACTGAATAGGGCTAAAGAGTTTCGGGGTCCAGGAAAGTCAAAAACACTAGTAAGAAATAGTCCACATTTGCAGAAGGGAAATACACCTGTTTATACACACATTTTACCTCCTCACGTCTATCAGTAGAAATTATACATAACCTGCCTGATACACTGACACGGATGGTCACAATTTCACCCCACGTCCTCAGTTGTGTACCTCTTAGACACCAATATGTTACCAGTTTAACTACAGGGTCTAATCACAAAGCACCGAATTTGCATGTTATTTCGGTGCTTTGTGATGAACAAGCGCAACGCCATTTTTTCTGTATGTATGTATATTATGCTGTAACACCAGTTCGTCATTTTTGCTGCTGTTCCTTTTTCCATTTTTTTTTTTCAACCACAAATGGGAGGTGATTGGTGTGTGTATAAATAAAACCCACCATTTTCTGCCTCTCCTTCTCTGAAAAGCAGCAGGAGGGCATGCAGTTGCTCAGAGGAGCAGCTTTTGGTACATTGGTTAGGACTCACTCTACCGAGAGGTGCCTTGATGGGGCGAGTGAGCTTACGCTTCAATGGCCATTTAAGCAAACTAAAACCTCTGACAGTGTTTTGTAGCACATGAAAATATATAGAAATGAGCGCAGATGACATTTTTTTTCCTTGTTTTATGCAAAGTACAGTAAGCTAGCGCAATCACCGATGTGCTAGCGGATTTTACAGGGCTTTAGCGTCAGGAAGGTAATATTGGTGGTGTGCGTTAAAGTCATTTATCCTGACGTTAACGCTTACTCACCCAAACACTATAGTTAGCATTCACTAGAGAATAGAGCCCATACTTTTTAAAATCAACATGATTCACAATTACACACTGAAGAATCCTCAGTACCCATGCCCATAATGAGAAAATGCACAAGTACGTTTCTGCAAACAGTAGCATTACATACACAAATTATTTTGAATTCACCTATACTTGCAAAAACTACACATATATTGCCACTCTACAAAAAGAAACTCTTGCGCTCACGTAGTATCACTATCATTCCCATGGACAACACAAACTACACTCGTGAAACCTAATACTGTTAAGAAATAATAGTTTAATATATGCGTTTTTTTCACACTGACACTATATATAATACATTTTTGCTGACTTGATACTTAAAAGGACACTCTAGCCACCATGTTAATTTTTTATGTATTCAAAATAGTCAATAGTGTCTCACTCTGCTGGTGAGTGTTCTGGGTAGGCTGAATCAACTTCCAAAGTGGAGGGCTTTCCTCTGCCCAGAAGGCTGTCAATCAGCCTACGCGCCAAGCCTTCCAAGGTTTAGGTTGGCAATGCACATAGCCTAACCTTACTTTGCCTAGTTTTGTGTCATATACAAATGCTGTCACATGACATTCGATTTCCCTGTGGTCAGTAATTAAAAATAATATTTTGAACATGCATAAAGTGTTGAGTATCTACTGTAACATCTTGTTAACCACTTACCTTTATATCTCACTTTTAATTCTTTAATTTGCAACAATAAATATGTACATATCAATGACCACATAATAAATTATTTTTATTTTCTTTTAGCATTCTTTTCCAAACGGGCATTTCCTCTGGGTTATGTGGAAAATGCAAAATATAGTAAGTTGTCATGTATTCATTTTCAGGTACATAAATTTAGCTTTTCATGTAGTTGACTAATTGTGATCTGCCTTATTTATAAATATATGTATTTGTGATTAGCTGTATAAAGTCATATATATATATGTATAGTACTTACAACGGTTGTGGTGGAGGACAAAAAGTGAGAAAAAACCTCCACGCTAAAATGGTTATTTTTATTATTGCAGAAGCCATCTGCACATCACAGCGCTGTTTTGAGTTTATTGGACCCTCATCAGCTAGGAGCTAGGCATGACCAGTTGCAGTGGATGCTTGGACACGTAGGGCAAATCAGTACTTACAACGGTTGTGGTGCTGTGATATGCAGATGGCTTCTGCAATAATAAAAATAACCATTTTAGCGTGGAGGCTTTTTATCTCACTTTTTGTCCTCCACCACAACCGTTGTAAGTACTGATTTGCCCTACGTGTCCAAGCAGCCACTGCAACTGGTCATCATGCCTAGCTCCTAGCTAATGAGGGTCCAATAAACCCGAAACAGCGCTGTCCTAGGAGTGGCTTTGACCAGTTTTATAAACCTGATCTCTGCTAAAAAAATCCATAGTATGGCATGGCATTGATTTAAGGGGTCTGTGTAAAAACAGACACAGGATGCAATAAAAGTGAGACAGATGTCATTTGCATATCCTACCCAGAGTTATTTGCTGCATATGGGGAATGCGGCACAGGGGCTCTGGGATGCAGTTCTTTGAATTGCTGTGATGTGCAGATGGCTTCTGCAATAATACAAATAATATATATATACAGTACTGTGGAAAAGTTTTAGGCAGGTGTGAAAAAATGCTGTAAACAAAGAATGCTTTCAGAAATATAAATAATGATTGTTTATATTTGTCAATTTTCAACATGCCAAGTGAGCGAACAAAAGAAAAATCTAAATCAAATCAATATTTGGTGTTACTACCTTTTGCCTTCAAACCAGCATCAATTCTCATAGGTACACTTGCACAAAATCAGGGATTTTGTAGGATTATAGTCAGGTGTATGATCAACCAATTATACCAAACAGGTGCTAATGATCATCAATGTCACACGTAGGTTGAAACCCAGTCATGAACTGAAACAGAAACAGCTGTGTAGGAGGCTTAAAACTGGGTGAGGAACAGCCAAACGCTGCTACCAAGGTGAGGTTGTGAAAGACAGTTTCAGGTCATGGCAAGATTGAGCACAGCAACAAGACACAAGGTAGTTATACTGTATCAACAAGGTCTCTCCCAGACAAAGATTTCAAAGCAGACTGGGGTTTCAAGATGTGCTGTTCAAGCTCTTTTGAAGAAGCACAAAGAAACGGGCAACGTTGAGGATCGTAGACGCAGTGGTCGGCCAAGGAAACTTAGTGCAGCAGATGAAAGACACATCAAGCTTATTGCCCTTCGAAATCGGAAGATTTCCAGCAGTGCCATCAGCTCAGAAATGGCAGAAACCAGTGGGACCCAGGTACACCCATCTACTGTCCGGAGAAGTCTGGCCAGAAGTGGTTTTCATGGAAGCGTTGCAGCCAAAAAGCCATACCTCCGACGTGGCAACAAGGCCAAGTGACTAAAGTATGCACGAAAACATAGGAACTGGGGTGCAGAACAATGGCAGCAGGTGTTCTGGACTGATGAGTCAAAATTTGAAATTTTTGGCTGTAGCAGAAGGCAGTTTGTTTGTCGAAGGGCTGAAGAGCGGTACAATAATGAGTGTCTGCAGGCAACAGTGAAGCATGGTGGAGGTTCCTTGAACATTTGGGCCTGCATTTCTGCAAATGGAGTTGGAGATTTGGTCAGGATTAACCACTTGAATGCTAAGGACGCGCTCAGCGCGTCCTCAGCATTCCCGCTGGTATGCGGAGGACGCGCTGAGCGCGTCCTCGCATTGGGGTCAGCGTTCGGCCGGGTTCCGGCCGATCGCTGGCCCCTCCGGTGCGGGCTGACATCCTGGATGTCAGCCCGGCATCCGGAGCAGTGGCCGCCATTATTATGTGTCATCGCGCCCCCGCGATGACACATAATTCAGGCGCCCCCCCGCATGTGCGGAGGAGGCGCCTGAAAGGGAGGGGGGGGAGGTCCTTCGGACCTCTCTCCCTCCCGATCGGCGGCTCACAGGGGCTTAACCCAGGCATCATTTGGAAGGGCACAGCCTGCCCTTCCAAATGATGCCTGGCATTAACCCCTGGGGAGCTGGATCGCAAATCGGCGCTGAAAAGCGCCGATTTGCGATCCTTCCCGGGAGCTGGCCGACATCTTGGATGTCGGCCAAGCTTCCGGGAACTCCCCCAGAGGACTGGCGTCATCGTGCGTAGCACGATGACGCCAGTCCTAGCATTAACCCCTAACTGCCACGAAGTGTGGAGATAGGGAGTTCCAATGAACTCCCTATCTCCCGATCCGTGGCAGTTAGGGGTTAAATTTTGATATCGTTGGATCGGCCAGAGCATGGCCGTTCCAACGATACCAAACATGAAAGTAAAAAAAATTGTAAAAAAAAAAAAAAAAGAAAAATAAAAATAAAAAAAAATTAAAAAAAAAAATTAAAAAAAAAAATAAACACTTTTTTGTTTTTTTTTTTGTTTTGTTAATGCAGCAATATTGTTCCCATTTCAATTATAATGTGAACAATGATGCTGCATTAACGATTTTTGTATGCGGTGCGTTTGTTAAAAATGGTGTCATTTTCCCCAAAAAAAAATGTAACGAGACCCCATCTCTAATTTTTTTAACAAGCGCACCCCATACAAAATATAACCGCAATTGCTCGCATGTTAAAATGTGGAAAAAAACACTTTACACGCTGTAAATTATTGAAAATACATATTTTATTGCATTTTTTGTTATAATATACAAACATGACATAACGTATACATATAATAATGACATATTATGAATCTACCGAGTCTGACGGAAAGAACGATATATAATATGTCGATGTCATATACTAAAATAAGCCTTCAAAACAGGTTTAAACATGATGCGCAAAACAGGTAAAAAATGACCTCAGCACAGGGGCGGGAAAAGCCTCAGCAGCGAAAGGGTTAATGGTGTTCTCAATGCTGAGAAATACAGGCAGATACTTATCCATCATGCAATACCATCAGGGAGGTGTAGGATTGGCCCCAAATTTATTCTGCAGCAGGACATACGTCATTAAGAACTATCTAAGAAGTACTGGAAGTGATGGCATGGCCCCCACAGAACCATGATCTCAACATCGAGTCTGTCTGGGATTACATGAAGAGACAGAAGGATGTGTGAAAGCCTACATCCACAGAAGATCTGTGGTTACTTCTCCAAGGTGTTTGGAACAACCTACCAGCCGAATTCCTTCAAAAACTGTGTGCAAGTGTACCTAGAAGAATTGCTGCTGTTTTGAAGGCAAGGGTGGTCAAACCAAATATTGATTTGATCTAGATTTCTCTTTTGTTCATTCACTGCATTTTGTTAATTTATGAACATAAATGTGTAACACTTCCATTTGTGAAAGCATTCTTTGTTTACAGCATTTTTTCACACCTGCCTAAAACGTTTGCACAGTACTGTATATATATATATATATATGTCCGGACAACACCGCACTCCACATAGAAGATATATACACCGAGTGGCCAGATTATTATGACCACCCCATCACTACTTCGTTAGGCCACCTTTTGCCTTCAATACTGCGGCGATTCTTCTTGGCATTGACTCCACGAGACGTTGAAAGGTGATGCAAGGAATCTGACACCGTGCCTGATAAATAGCCCTGTCCAGTTCTGTGAGATTTGATGGTTGTGGAACCAGCTGCCTGATGGCTCTTTCAACTTTGTCCCACAAATGCTCAATTGGATTGAGATCTGGTGATTGTGGGGGCCACCTAAGCAAAGTAAATTCTCCCTCATGTTCTTGAAACCACTCCTACGAGCACCGTGGCATGGCGCATTGTCTTGTTGGAAGAAGCTATCTCCATTTGGATACGCCATCAACATGATAGGTGGAACTTGATCAGCAACGATGCTTTGGTATGTTGTGCTATTCAGACGTTGTTCCACAAGAATTAAAGGGCCCCAAACCATAACACTGCCCCCACAGCTTGAAGAGTTGTACTAATGCATGTGGGGTGCATGCTTTCATGCTGTTTCCGCCAAATTCTCACTCTGCCATCTGCATGAAGCAACTGGAAACGTGATTCATCGGACCACATGACTTTTTTCCAATGCTCAACTGTCCAATCCTTGTGTTCCTGTGCGAATCGGAGACGTTTTATCTTGTTAACTGCAGACAGCAAAGGTGTTCGAACAGGCCTTCAGCGTCCATATCCCATACGATGCAGTGTACGGCGAACAGAGAGGATCCCTGATTAGGAGCTGCAGTAATTTGATGCACTGTTGCCTTGTACCAGTCTTGCCACTCTCTGTTCTGCCCTAACATTGACTAGTCGCTGATGGCCACAATTCGCATATTCAGACCTAGATTTTCAGCTGACAGTCCAGTCTTTAAACACTTTAACAACAGCTGCTCTTGAACATTTAACAAATTCTGCTGTTTTGCTGATACTCGCTCCATGGCTCCGAGCAACCAACAATCATCCCACATTCAAAGGCTGTTAAATTGCATTGTTTACCCATATCTTGAGAAATGAATCACTTCTACTATCGTGGTAAACAACCTGCTTCCCTATTTATAATGGTCTGGCCCTCTAGCAACTTCAGCGCGAAAGTATAGCTAATTTGCCTAAAAAAGTCCGGTGGTCATAATAATCTGGCCACTCATATATATATATATATACACTAAGAGATGATGAAGCGGGCACTTGTTTCCTATGGGTGTAGTCTCCCGGTCTGGTATAGATATGCAATATAAATGGAGGGAGGCACACGGGTCTTTCTAAAAGCGTCAAAGTTTATTGCTCATTAAAACAAAACTGATGTTTCGACCCCCCTTTATCAAAGTGATACCGGAGCAGATGTATTTACAAGCTACAGAAGATCAGTGGCGTAGCGTGGAGGGGCCTCTGGGGTGGTTGCACTGGGCGCAATTTTCTTAAGGGTGCAAAATTTCAAAAGAAATTTGAACCACTCTTATTTTCCAGCAGGGATCAGCACTGGTGTCCATGAGAGGCCCTTGCATGGGCAGGTGTCAGTTTTGTGGTGCCGGCAGTGACTTGGTACTCAGCGGCCGGAAGGGAGGACCAAAGCAGAAAACTCTGGTCCTGTCCTGACTCCTCCTTAACGCTGTCATGTGTCACATGAAGCAGCGCAACATTATTCGACAGAACACCCTGTACCATGCTTGTCAGCCCCGTTGAAGCCCTGTGCCAGCCCCGTGCCACTGGCAGCCCTGCAGCTGCTGAAAAGGAAGGAGGAAGGGAGGCGCCTGCCCTGCAGCACATTTAAAATCCGGTCCCCACTGAGCACCCTGGACAGCCCCCCCTGGGCCACCAGCAACTCCATGCAGATAAGCAACACTATGTGACACCAAAGCAGCGTGACCAACACACAGTGAGGGGGTGCGGAGAGAGGGTTACTGGAGGTTTGGGGAGAGAATGACTGGGAATACTGGGAGAGAGTGACTGGGGTACTAAGATAAAAGAGTGACTGGGGGTACAGGGAAAAAGTGGGGGTACTTGAAGAGAGAAAGAGTGGCTGGGGTACTGGGAGAGAGTGACTTGAGGTACTTGGAGAGAGAGTGACTGGGGGTGCTGGGAGAGAGTGACTGGGGGTACTGGGAGAGTGACTGGAGTGTACTTGGAGGGAGTGACTGGGGTACTGGGAGAAAGTGGGGGTACTGGGAATGAGAGTGACCGGGGGTACTGGGAAAAAGTGGGAGTACTGAGAGTAAGAGGGGGTACTGGGAGAAAGTGGGGTACTGGGAGACCGAGTGCCTGGGGGGGTACACTGGGATAGACTGACTGTGGGTAACTGGAGAGAGAGAGTGACTGGGGGTAACTGGAGGGAGAGAGTGACTGCGGGTACTGGGAGAGGGTGACTGGGGGTACCAGGAGAGAGTGGAACTATGTTAGGGTATACTGGGACAGGGTGACTGGTAGCAGTGGTGTAGCGTGGGGGGGGCATGTGTGTTTAATTTTTCTATTATATCAGTATTTTGTTAATATACAATACATGTGCTTGTGGGGTAAGGGGGTCAATACTCTACTGGTGGAAGGGAATCAGGATGTGTTACCATGTCCACAGGTTGGGGGGGCGCACTTCTTGCCTTGCCCGGGGCGCTGACAACCCACGCTAAGCCACTGCAGAAGATAAACTGTAAAAGGATACCATGAAGCAGGGGTCAGCAACCTTGGTCCACCAGATGCTTTGGAACCATAACTCCTATGATGCTCAGTCACTCATTGGATTGACTAAGCATCATGGGACATGTATTTCCAAAACATCTGTTTGGCCAAGGTTGCTGACCCCTTCTAGAAGTTAAAATATAAACAATGCAAGCGCTCAGTGTGATGGATTTGTGCATAGGTGTGCAAGGTGTCAATTTGATAAATATATAAGAAGCATTTGATTGACCATAGGAGGGATCAGGAATACTGGTAGTAACAAAGTAGAACCGGCATGATTTTGACTAAGGTGTCCGTTTAATATTTTTGATGGCTTTATTTTTAGGTTTTATTTTTGAACTTTCTGTCAACTGAGTGACGACAAAAATTAACAACAATTTAAAAGAAAAAAAATAATGATATGAACCAAGGCTTTTGAGATCTACTAAACTATCAAGAGTTATGCAAAGAGAATCGAAAAGTCACAGCACGTTTGGTGACTTTTCATTCTCTTCAATTCAGTGCAATTTGGCGATCCCATAACGGCAACACTGCGTTGTATTCAGCAAGAACCACAGGGCCGTCGTAGTGCAGGGAAAAGCCGCCGCAAACCCGACGAAAACTCACCGCAAAACCCGGTGAACGCACACCGAAACCCGCAAAAACATCTGGATTAACCCCGCCGAACACACCAGAGAAACCCGAGCAGCCGCCGATCACAGCGCAAAGCAGCCGCTGGAAAAACCCGACACCGCAGACGAATGGAGTGAAAAAAAAACCTCTCTTTTGCTCTTTGCAAAGAAACTACAGAATGAAAATGTCTAAAATTTACATATAAGATCCAATAAATGATAATAAAAAGGGCTGTTACAGAAAAAAAAAGATTAAAAAAAAAAAAAACATTTAAAAAAAAATGGAAAAAACATTTTCGCAAAAAAATCCTGAAAAATACCTAAAAGATTATAAATAATCTGTAAATAGATTTTTTACTGCAGAATATTATAATCTACGGTTTGTTAGATATTGAATTAAAACGGGAATATTTTTAACATTAAATCCTATGGGATTCGCCTGAATAAATCTGTCGCATGAAGCAACCGAACAGCAGGGCATTTCGGCAACTTTTCAGTGCTGGTTTTTGTTTTCTGAATAGACAAAGCATTGCTTCTCTATGGCCATTTCACTGCCCCCGAACAGGCACCGTATGTGCAGGCAATTCGTCAACATTTGGCGACTGCAGCTGAATAGCCGAATGGCCAGGAAATGTAACCGTATGCTTGAATTTCACTGTTCGGTTACCTTTCGGCCACAATTCGGATCTCTTTGAATAACCCTGTATGTTTTCAAAGCAATGATTTTATATGTAGTGGCACATAGTGGTTTCATTTACATTTACTTGTTTTGCACTTTTCGCAGACTGTATCAGAACCTTATGTCTACCGGATCCAGATGACTGCTCAGACGTTACAAGGAGCCAATGCCTACACATAGGTACAGATAGTTACTTATGATGAGCATACCTTTTAAAAAAAAAAGTCTGTAGGAGATATGGAGGAAGATATTTTTTTAACCCCTTCGCTGCGGATGACGTGTGGGGAACGTCCTCATTGACTCCCGCTATATGCGAAGGACGTTCCCCACACGTCATCCGCTCGGTGGGAGCCCGGAGAGATACTCACCTCTCTCCTCCGGGGTCCAGCGGCGGTCTGACTTCTAGGAAGTCAGACGCGACATTTAAGGGACGCCCCACGTGAATGACGTCATCGTGCGATGACGTCATTTTCGGGTGACCCCCGGGACATCGCACGGAAGGGAGGGGGGATCCTTTCGGATCCCTCTCCCTCCCGATTGGGAGGTCGCAGACACCCAAACCAGGCACCACTTAAAAGGGGAGAGTCTCCCCTTTTAAGCGGTGCCTGGTTTTAACCCCTTACATACCGGGCTGCGATACAGCGCCATCTGGCATGATACAGCCTAGCTCCGGGGAGGGCCGCCATCTTGGATGGCGGCTCCACCTCCGGGTCCCCCCTGGCTACCTAACGTCATCGCACATGGTGCGATGACGTCAGTTAGCCAGGGAACCCCTAGCTGCCTGGGGATTTCCCATGGAAATCTCCTGGTGGAGATAGGAGGTTCCAGCTAGTGTGTCATGTAGGGTATCGTTTGAAAGGCCTGAGCCTTTTGAATGATACCAAACTTGACCATGTTTGATTTAAAACAAAAATAATAAAAATAAAAATAATTTTAAAAATAAAAAATATTACAAAATATAAAAACATGTTTTTTTTAATTTGTGTGTTGTTTTTATTAATGCAGCAATATTGTTCACATTTCAATTATAATGTGAACAATGATGTTGCAATAATAATTTTTTTAACAAGCGCAGCCCATAGAAAATATAAATGCAAAAAGTCGAATGATAAAATGTGAAAAAAAACACTTTACACGTTATAGCTGATTAAAAATTCTAATTTTATTGCATTTTTTGTTATAATATACAGGCAGGGCATAACATATACATATAATAATGATGTATTATGAATCTGCAGAGTCTGCCGGAAAGAACGATATATAATATGTCTCGGTTGTGTAATAAAACGTGGCTTCAAATCGTGTTTAAACATGATGAGCAAAAGCGGTAAAAATTAGCTCAGCACACAGCGGTGAAATGCCTCAGCAGTGAAGGGGTTAAACAAAATAAAATATAATGAGGGTATTTGTTCAGTCCAGTCTGCTCTGCACATCCTGAGTGCTGCAGATTGTATCCCTCGAAGGGTTACAGTGTGACCTGATTGACAACTTTCCGGCAGAGGGCAGCTTTTGGAACAAGCTGCCTGGATAGGCAAAGGAAAGAATGTGGTGGTGGAATGGGTACCTAGCATCCCATATCCCATTAACCGAGATAATTTGGCTACTAGGGCTATTGTATCCCTTTAACCGCTACAGATTCCCTCCTTCCCAATACCTTTACAATGCTATGGTGTCTCCTCTACTTTTCTGGGCTGAGTGTATCTGTTGAGGGAAGCTGTAGACCAGTGTTTCCAAAACCTTTCCTAAGGGACCCTCAACCAGGCCAGATTTTGCAGATCACCTTGGGGAAATGCAGATTGAATCCTGCAATCACTGAGAAGCAAATTATATCACCTGTGCTATGCTTCAGATATCTGACAAACCTGGTGAGGCTGAGGGTCCTGAGGACAGGTTTGGGAAACGCTGCTGTAGACCCTGTCCGTTTGCCAATGGCTCAACAGTGGTGGGATCTGTCAGCTCATCATTACCAAATAACTAAATTAATTTGGTCAGGGTTGTGGTGCCTAGAGTGTAATATATATTTTGGATGTCTTATATCTGCACAGATTCCTACACTATACTCTAGATTTCCTGCTCCTCTGATATATGGTTATAAAACTGAAAGTCCTTTTATGTTTTTTCCCAGCAGATGGAGAGAAGAGAGACGTCCAAGACACAGAATCCCTTATGCGCTTTATAGTCTGTGCACATACGTGTCTGAAAAATGACCATAATCTTTGGCAAGAATAATGCTCACTTTGTTCCCAGGGGATTTCATTATGCTTTATATCAAGCAATTTAATTTAAGAATCAAAGGCATTAATCTTCATGGTATATAATCTAAATAATTCATGTATAATCCATCTGTAAATTATTCCAATCCATGTCTGGACATCTAAATTGCATATGTTTATAATGTAAGTGAGGATAACCTTAACCTGTATAAATACCATCCACAATAAATACAAAGCTGTGTAGTTTTTACCTACAGATGTGTAAAGATGTAGTGATACTGACCATGCTGCTTGGCACTGATTCATTGTTCTGGCACAAATAGCACTGGAACAGCAACTGATACGCATCTGATACATATAAATAACAACTGTACTAGAAATTTGGCTTTAGAACTTTTTAATATACAGCAGATTTAGGGTCGTTTTACACTGGTATAACCATATATTTTGATCCAGCCTCCACATTATGTATATCATTCTTTCTGTATATTACAGGAACACATGAACTGGTGTATCTTACTCTCAATAAGGCTAGGGTCAAACGAACGCATTTTTTGCATAGTCTGTAAAAACGTCCGTCCGAACGCATTGATGTATTTTTTCACGGAAGACGCGAAAGCGGTCATACGATGTGCATTTTTGTGCGTGATTTTTGACAGAGCTATTAAAAACAAATGGACGTTATGTTGGTCGGACATGTGCAGCGTCTGACGTCTCCTAATCACGCACACACGCCGCTATGCCGACGCAGCGCACTCTGTGCCTCAGTACTAGCGGTTCTACGTTCTTGAAATAATGCGTTTGTTTGTCGCTTGCGTTGCGCGGCCGAACGCTCGTGCGGCCGTACTTCGTATATTGGCCGTCATTGGCCGTCATTTGCTGCTACTACGGCCGTAATAAAGTGCGGCTGCACGCGCGTTCGTACTGCGTTCGTCTGACCCCAGCCTAAGCGAATGCTGTTCCATAATGTAAAATAATATGCTCTCCATAAGGGTATGGCTATCCTTAAGAATATAGCTCTCCATAATATATGGTTCTCCATAACAATATAGCTCTTCATACTGTAATATAGTAAAATATGGATCTCGATAATATGAAAAAAATGGCTCTCTATTAAATAATATAGCTCTCCATAAAAGTATGGCTCTTCATAATATAAAATTATATAATATAGATCGCCATAAGAGTTTGGCTCTCCAAAACATAATACAATATGGGTCTCGATAACATAATATATTATGTATTAAACTCTGTGGCGATAATCCTGAGTTTGGCACTGGGGTTAATTTAATTATCAGTAACAAAAGCAGTAACCCCAAGCCACACTCGGGTTTACACTGTAGTGTAATTTACCTTGTCCCTACTGTTCTCCGATGTCCTCCCGCTGTGTCCTCCGGCCGATGACGGAGAAAATTATATAATATAAAGATAATGAAATAATAATAATGCCAGGGAGGATAATATAACACATATGAATATGGTTCTCCATAAGAGTATGGCTATTCATAATATAATATAATTTAATATAATATGGCTCTACACAACAATTTGATTCTCCATAAGAGTATGTCTCTCTTTAAGAGTGTGGCTCTCCAAAATAATATAATATTGCTCTCCATATGAGTATGGCTCTTCTAAATATAATATAATACAGCTTTCCATAAGAATATGGTTCTCCATAATAAAATATAATATGGATGTCCATAAGTATATTGGTCTCAATAAGAAAATACTCTTCCATAATATAATAAAATATGGCTCTCCATAATATAATAGAAGATGGCTCTCTATAATATAATATAGCGCTCCACGAAAGTATAGCTCTGCAATAGATTATGGATCTTTATAATATATGACACTACATAAGAATATGGCTCTCAATATTACAATATAATATGGCTCTCCATATGAGCATGGCTCTCCATAAGAGTATGATTATTTGTAATATAATATAATAAAATATGGCTCTATGTAACAGTATGACTCTCCATAAAAGTATGTCTCTCTAAGAGTGTGGCTCTCCAAATAAAATATAATATGGCTCTATAAAAATATGTCTCTCCATATGAGTATGGCTCTTTAAAATATACTATAGTATAATATGGCTTTTCTTAAGAATATGGCTCTCCATAATATATGGCTCACTATTATATAATACAATATGACTCTCAATAAGAGTATGGCTCTCCAAAAGAATATGGCTTTACATAATATAATATAATATAATATGGCTCTCCATGAGAGTATAGGTCTCCATAAGAATATGGCTCTCCAGAATATAAACTAATGTAATATGGCACTTCAAAATATAATATAATATGACTCTCCATATGATTTTTGGCTCTCCATAATACAATACGATATAATTCTCTATAAGAAAATGGCTCTCCTTAAAATTATATAATATGGCTCTCCATAAGAATATGGCTCTGCATAATATAATAAGGATCTCCATAACATTATATAATATGGCTCTTCATAATATAAAATTATATAATATGGATTGCCATAAGAGTATGGCTCTCCAAAATATAATACAATATGGGTCTCCATAACATAATATATTATGTATTAACCTCCCTGGCGGTAATCCTGAGTTTGGCTCCGGGGTCTAATATCAGTACCAATAGCAGTAACCCCGAGCCACACTTGGGATTACACTGTAGTGTAATTTACCTTGTCCCGGTGTCCTCCCGCTGTGTCCTCCAACCGACGCCAGAGAAAGCAGTATAATATAAAGATAATGAAATAATCATACCGCCAGGGAGGTTCATGTAGCATAACATAATATATTACCATATCAATATGGATCTCCATAAGAGTATGTCTCTCTTTCAGAGTGTGGCTCTCCAAAATAAAATAAAATATGGCTCTCCATAATATAATATTGCTCTCCATAAAAATATGGCTCTCCATATAAGTAAGGCTCTTCTAAATATAATATAATATAGCTTTCCATAAGAATATGGTTCGTCAAAATAAAATATAATAAGGATGTCCATAAGTATATTGCTCTTAATAAGAGAATACTCTTCCATAATATAATAAAATATGTCTCTACATAATATAACAGAAGATGTCTCTCTATAATATAGTATTGCTCTCCATAAAAGGATGGCTCTCCATTAGATTATGGATCTCCATAATATATGTAGCGCTACTCCCGCGAGAGATGCTGAATTTGACGGAGCCTTCTGTCTCACTCCAGTGATTACCCACCTCCACCTTCGGCGCCAATTAATACCAGGACAAGATTACTTTAAATAAAAAGGGGTTTATTAGGACTATCGAGCAAATCCTTTGTAGGATAAAGTAATCAACAGTATAACAGTATTGAAAGAGTTAATTCAGCATCACTATTCGACACAATGATGAATGAACGAGACGGCAATCTTTACCATACTTCAATGCAGTTAGATTATCGACAATAATCAACATAACCGATATCAATAATCTAAACCTTGTACCTTCTATCTATCCACTGGCCAGTGGAAATTATACAAGCGTTCAAGACTGCTAGCGTTGGGGCCCTTGACTTCTTTCGTTGGGTACCTTTAACATGAAACCATATTTGTATTCCACAAAGTGAGAAAGAAATCTTTGCAAAGTGTCACAGAACAACAAGATTTGTAACTGCAGCGATCCTCCTCTTAGCTGCAACTGCGCGGGCAGTAGAACAAGGCCAGACAACAAAGTTAGCAATATCAACCCACCCAGGATGGCCGAATACCTCTCTCCGTTTGATAAGCTCACCCCTTCCTTGCTGGACGGTAGCTCGATCGCCATCTCTTAGCGCTGGAATCACTCAAGGACAGCCGGATTTCTTCTCCGCGGGACACACGAGGACAGCTGGATTTCTTCTCCGCTGAATGTACTCGGTCGCTCCCTCTGTCACTGGAACACACACGAAGGCAGACGGACCCCTTCTTCACTGGATGCGCAAGAACAGCCGCTGGTACTGGCAACATGTGAGGGCAACTGGATCTCTCCTTCACTGAACGCACGAGGGCAGCTGCATGCACAAAATGCAACACAGGACAATTCACCTCAACAGTCTTGCCCTCTCTGCCTTCTCCTTGCTCTGCACATGCACTTCCACCCTTGGAAAAACGCCCCTTGCCTTAGGCACTGCTGGGAGGTGTAGTTCTCTTCCTGACAAATTGCATAGGCCCTCTGTAATTGAACTACATGTTTCAGCATCCTTTGCATCTTCCTGTCTTAAACAACTTCCTTTGCCAGTGAAGAGAAAGGGAAAAAGGGAGGGGGTAAAGTACTCCGCAGCTGTGACAGGCTGCATGTCTCTGTCCAAGCCTGGGACACAGCGAAACACAATAGTACACACACAGTTCAAGTAGCCTGCGCTACATATATGACACCACATATGGCTCTCAATATTATAATATATTCTGGATCTCCATCTGAACATGGCTCTGTCGGAATTACACTGTAGTGTAACTTACCTTGTTCTTGCGATCCCCCGATATCCTCCCACTGTGTCCTTCAGCCGATGCCAGAGAAAATGATATAATATAAAGATAATGAAATAATTATACTGCCAGGGAGGTTAATATAACCTAACAGAATATATTACCATTTGAATATGGTTCTCCATAAGAGTATGGCTATTCATAATATAATTTAAAATAATATGGCTCTACATAACAAAATAATTCTCCATAAGAGAATAAATAAAATATGGTTCTCCAGAATACAATATTGCTCTCCATAAAAATATGCCTCTCCATATGAGTATGGCTCTTCTAAATATAATATAATATAGCTTTCCATAAGAATATGGTTCTCCATAATTAAATATAATATGGATGTCCATAAGTATATTGCTCTCAATAAGAGAATACTCTTCCATAATATAATAAAATATGGCTCTACATAATATAATAGAAGATGGCTCTCTATAATATAATATAATATAATATAATACAGCTCTCCATAAACGTATGGCTCTCCATTATATTATGGATCTCCATAATATATGACACTCCATAAGAATATGGCTCTCAATATTATAATTTGGCTCTCCATATACACATGGCTCTCCGTAAGAGTATAGTTATTCATAATATAATATGGCTCTACAATTTGATTATCCATAAGAGTATGTCTCTCTTTAAGAGTGTGGCTCTCCAAAATAATATATAATATAATATTGCTCTCCATAAAAATAAGGCTCTCCATATGAGTGGCGCTTCTAAATATAATATAATATAGCTTTCCATAAGAATATAGTTATTCATAATATATTTTATAATATGGCTCTACATAATTATAGGACTCTCCATAAAAGTATGTCTCTCTAGGAGTGTGGCTCTCCAAATAAAATAGAATATGGCTCTCCATGATATAACAATGCTCTCCATAAAAATATGTCTCTCCATATGAGTATGGCCCTGCAAAATATAATATAATATGGCTTTTTATAAGAATATGGCTCACCAGAATATATGGCTCTCCATAACAATATTGCTTACCATAATATAATACAATATGGCTTTCCATATGAGTATTTCTCTGCATAATTATATGTCTCTCTATAAAAGTATGGATTTCCATAATATAATATTATATGGCTCTCCATAAAAATATGTCTCTCTCCGAATATGGCTCTTCATTATAAAATATATTATGTCTCTCCATAATAAATTATAGATATAGAAGGGAAGTAAAACCATCATTTGAGGGAGTTGCAGGACAAATATTTTTCTCCTAATATTATTCATTATCTCAAGGCACGAGCAGGCCTTTTAAGGCTGGAGTCAAACGAACGCAGTGCGAACGTGCGTTTAGCCGCACTTTATTACAGCCGTGGTAGCAGCAAATGACGTCCAATGCAGGCCCACACACGAAGTAAGGCCGCGCAACGCAAGCGGCAAACGAACATATTTTGGCAAGGAACGTCGAACCGCTAGTACTGACGTACAGAGTGCGCTGCGTCCGCATAGCGGGGTGTGTGCGTGATTAGGAGACGTCAGATGCTGCTCATGTCCGACCAACATAACGTCCAGACACCCAAAGTTTCCTGGTTTGGATCCGTAAAAAATCACAGCCAAAATTGCGCATCGTATGACCACTATCGCGTCTTCCGTGAAAAAATGCATTCGGATGCATCGACGCACTTTTTGACGGTAGACGTGAAAAATGCATTCGTCTGACCCTAGCCTCAGACTGAAGAAGAACCATGAGTTCTGCTTCATAAAATGATGAATAAAATAATTTTTGCAGCAGATGGACACTTTGCAATTTCTCACACGTTGCTAAGGATGTTGTATTGTCGGAGTACTTCAACTCAGACCCTGTGTAACTTAATCCTTGACGGGTCCTGAGCTGTTTTTTGAACCTGGAACTGAAGATTGTGGTCTGCTTCAGCCCCTTCCTCCTCACCTCCACTGTGCTTCAGCTCCATCCCCTGCACCTCTCAATCTAATATGACTATGACTATCCCCTTCCTCCCATAGTGATTGTGTCTACTCATTTCCATTATGCATCTGCTCCAGTGTACCTCCACCCCATCCTTTCACCTCAAGTTATGCTTTTTCTGTCCTTGCCTCTCACTCCCTTTATTCCTCAGCCCAATCCCTCTCACCGTCTGTTTTTCCTCTTCGTCATCCCTCATATCGTGATTGCGATTTGTTGGCTATTCTCGCGAGAACTGTCCTGCTGGTGGCTCTAATATCGGGTCATTCCATGTCAAATCAACCAACGCATAAATCCTTAACCACTTGGCCGTTCAGCACGTCCAGCCAAGTGGTTCTCCTGTGCTATGGATGCGCTGAGCGCGTCCTAGCACAGGAGGCAGCGATCGGCCGGTATTTCGACCGATCGTTGCAGCCCCCCGGTGCGGGCTGACATCCATGTCAGCCCAGCCTCCGGGACCCCGGCGGGCAGGAATAGCGTCATCGCACTGGGCGGGGTGACGTCTATTCAAGGCACCCCTGCCAGTGTGGGGAAGGTGCCTAAAGGGGAGGTCCTTTGGACCTCTCTCCCTCCCGATCTGCTTGGGGCACAGCAAAAAGGCAGGCACCGCTTGGAAGAGCACAGCCTGCCCTTCCAAGCAGTGGCTGCCTTTAACCCCTTGGGGACTGGTTCGCGATTTGGCGCCAACACGCACTGGATCGGGGTCCCCTCCTGGAGCTGGCCGACATCCTGGATATCGGCCAAGCTTCCAGGATCTCCCCCTGCTGACTGGCGTCATCGCGCTATCAGTTCAGGAGTTAACCTCTAGCTGCCACCTATGGTGGAGATAGGGGGCTCATTGGAACCCCCTATCTCCCGATCCGTGACAGCTAGGAGTAAATGTTTGGTATTATTGAAACGGCCAGAGCATGGCCTTTCCAATGATGTCATGAATATCTGTGCAGCCATGATCGTGCCGGCCTTTATCGATGTGACCGAGGAGGACAAGGCTGCTGAGCTCCGATCCTACCTGAAGTCTAAGGGTGCTGAAATCTCTGAGGAGAATTCAGAAGGTGGTCTTCACATCGACTTAGCTCAGATCATCGAGGTGTGTGACATCTGCTTGAAAGAAGATACCAGTCTTCATAGCCCTGCTTAATTGCTGTCACAGTGATGACAAAGAAAAGCGGTAGACCGCTGGTTACTGGACTTGTTGGTGTATCAATTATAAGCTGTACAAGAAAAATAATGAGGAAATAAAAATTTGCTATCCTTCTAAATTGTCCAAACAAGTTCTTCGGTACAAAGTTCCACAATGTATACTTTGAGGAGACTATTCTGTTATCTGGATACCTCTGAGGAATGTATGCTTCAGTGCCAGGATGAGGCTCTTTGTGGCCAACGTAAATAGTTCGATTGTCTACCCAGTTCTTTTCGCCAGCGCAATATCTGTTGATGAGGGTCCATAACAGGCTGCAGTCCATGGCTGCTGGCTCCTTCCCAGCCTCCTGCCTCTCAGGTCCTTCACTCGGTTTCTTACTTTCCATATCCACAGGCTGATTGACCTTTGGGGCTTACTTTGTCAGGTCTCACCCTGGAAATAAGGTTTCCCTTCTGGTTGAATCTTTCTAAAGGAAGTACTAGCTACTTCGCGTTCTTAGTTACAAGGTTAAAGTCGGAGAGGAAGCTGCACATGGGTTCCTCTTTTATATTGTCAGCAAGGTAAGGCTCATTCTGTCAATATGAGACAACTGCTACATTATCTTTCGTGCAAAATAAGCTTCCATTGATGTGTCTCATTGCACCGGAGCCTTGATGTGTATCCTTTGGTAATCCTTATCTGTCAGTTGTGCCTGGTGTCACTGCCAGCAGCAAGCTCACCCCTCCTGCAGCTCTTGCTTGCACTAGATGCTCGTTTCTCCCTCTGAGGATGATGATCTGCTTTCCCTGTTCACTCACCTCTCTCCCATTTCACATCACTGCCCAGATCTCACAATAGCCATACCCTCTTGTCTATTTCAGTCTCTGAGTCTAATCAATTTAAATGTATACACCATGGGGGGACCGCAACAAAATTAATAAAACCTTTTTATTGCTTAAAAAAAAAAAAAAAAACGTATGCACACCGATTTCTGCGCGTAACGTTACTGCGCTCGCGTTTTTGCTCGTCGGTTTAACTAGTGTTATTTTTTGATGGATGAAAAAATTCGCGAGGATTTTAATAGCACCGTTATTTTTCACGCGTTAACGCTGTGCGCAAAATTTTATGCGCTGCGCGCGCGTTTTTGCGCGAGGAATGTAATAGGGCCCCTTGTTGGTAGTGACAAAAAATTAAATCCCTCAAGTCAGTTTTTCTACAATTTACGTTTATAAAATTATGTGGAAAACTGAAATGAGTAAAAAAAATTATAACAGGATTTTTACAGAGAGTGAGAGAGGTGTGTAGATAGGGCAAGCTATATTGGTAAAGGAACTGTGCAAAACATGCAAGACAAGCCCTGACAAGTTTGTGCCTGTTTCCCATGCTTCATGTGCGCTTCCCCCACCATTTTACCTTTCAGACAGCTTAGTTGTGATCTGGCTCTCTATGTGTGCAGTTCAGTTCACTTGGTGGTGTGTTTTTAGTGAAGCTTTCTAAGACTTTTTTGTGAAGCTGCTTTATTAAGTTTAATTCATTAACTGGGACTGGTGCCCAATTGTTTGGTTTATTAATACGTGTGTGGGGTGCACATGGGTGTTGGAGCAGCACGAGAGTAGAGAATATTTCTTTGAGTATTCATTGGAATAATAAAATATAGAATATATATATATATATATTATAATAATAAAATATAGAATATATATATAAATAATAATAAATATGAGTATTTATTAGAAAGTGTCATTTTACTTCTGGCCTTAATTGGCTATCATTATATGAATTCATTAGCTGTTTGATAAATTTACAAGCTAATTTGAAACATGGAGAAGAATAAGTGGTCAAAAAACTGTTGCAGCCCTTTTAAAAAAACAGGGCACTGGGTTAGTAAAGACTTGAGGAAAGTGATTAGATGGTTTCACTAAAGCTGTGGTCACACGTATGACCGCACTTCCCTGCGTCCGTCGCAGCTTTTGACAGGGTGGACGGGAGAGAGTCACCCAGGGGGAGCATGTGCACGAATTGTGTGCGCTACCACCGGACGTGATTTCAGCCTCCCCGTCAAAAAAGCTAAGACGAATGCTGATGGGGCTACAAAGTGTGATCCTGCATAGGAGGATCTTGCTTTGTAGCGCTGAGCGCACTAACTGCGCTCAGAGCGGTGGCGACATGGGTGTCAGAGTGGAAGGAACGTTCACTCTCACAGATGTTCCATCTACTCTGAAAAACGCTCATGTGCCCACAGCCTAACTAGTGAAATCAAACCACACATGAAAGTATGCACTTCATGCAGATTGCAGTTAGATAAAGGGAAGCGGTGTCAGATGGAAAACAATATACTTGAAAAGGAAATTCCAATTTATGAGAATTATGAGATTCCGGGTCCTGTTTGTATTAAAGTCACTCCCGTACTTCAAGATGTAGATTTTGATCGTATGAACAGTTTCGTGGCATGTGCCTATGAAACTCATGGTGGATGGGATATGTTCTCTCAATGAATGCGGTAGAACGTGAAGTCAAGCTATCATTCTTACATCCAGCTGAACCAGCAACATCATTCTCTTATATTAGGAAATTGGATGTTCTCACCATGCCAGGAAACATAATCCTTTGCAAACTTGAGTCAATTTCAGCTACATGGAGAACATACCAGCTAACCCCACTGGAGATGACAAAAGTATCCATATGTTAGCCATGAAAAAACATGCTGCTGAGTTCGCATAGACAAAATATAGTTTATGAGGGGACTTTTCTAGAGATTCCCTTATACTATGTACGCTGAGGGCTGACAATCTGAAAAAGGGGCATAACTGTCAGAATATAGGTTAAATAAAGATGATTAGATTGATTACCTATGCTTTTTGTGGTGATCCAAAATATGGCTCAGGCCGGGGTCAGATGAGCGCACTATGTATGCCCATACTGACATGGCTCCTGGGGTCCGTCGCAGTGTTGTGAAGTTTCAACGGGGCCGAAAGCCTCCCTGTCGAAGCGCTATGACGGGAGTTTGACGGTGCAAAGCGCGATCCTCCATAGGAGGATTGAGTCTTGCAGCGCTGAGTGCACTAACTGCGGTCAGCGAGGTGGCCAGACGGGCGTCAGAGTGGAAGGAACGTCCACTCTCACGTATGCTCCTTCAGCTGTTAAAACCACTCATCTGACCCCGGCCTAAAGGGATATTCTAGGTTAAAAACCTATCCAGACAACAATCCCTGTTGTTACCATAAAGTACTGCATTAATACTTAACTCCCCTGCAGTGCTAGATCTCTCTTGTGCTTTTTTGTCTCTTACAGTTGCAGCTTGCATTGTCGGGGGTGGGGGGTCAGATGCTCACCATGACATTTAATGGTCATGGGGCCTATGGTGTCCTTTTAAAATATTTAAGTTCTATACAATGTTTTAATTCAAGGATACCCTCTTTGTTTGTAAGAGGTCCTGTAATAAAGAGCCATACCAGTTGACTGAGACACTTTGTGCTCTAGCACACAGCTTACTGCAGGAGCTGCCATGCGTACATAATTGTTTACACAGCGTCTGTAAGGGCACATATCTTTGTTCTTTAGAAAAATTTATTATTTGTATTTCCCTGTGATATATTAACATCTGAATTTAAAACAAACACGTCACTTGACACAAAGACTGAATGTTATTTTTTTATTATTATCATTGTCTGGACAACATGTATTTCAGCAGATCAAGTATACAAGAAACAAATGAGAAACAAAGTTTCACACTACGATCACATCCTCATGGTAAACATAAACTGAGGCACTTCTTCTATATTTGATAAGACTGACTGTTCTGTCCAACTTATAAGAAGAATCGAAATCGTCCATCAGAAGGTAAACCTATTCTGTCTACTCTTAGGAGACTTCTAGACTTACTGAACAGTAAAATTCAATAATTCTATCATTAAAAGCTACAGTGTCATTACTGAAGAAAAAAAAAGCAGCTTTTTGTGTCATACCATAACATTTAATATAATTATAAATCAAACCTGTTAGGTCCCTAATTTACTCTGAAACTTTTAATTAAGAAACAAAATCATCAAACTTTCTATATATTCACATTGGTTACATCTTTAAAAGCTTCCATTTTATTGGCTGTCCTCTATTTGTGCGAAAAAGGGTGAAATGAAAGAATTTATATACGTACGCCTTTGCTGATATTAAAGTACAGTAACTGTGAGAATGCAACTGAAGATCACCTTTTTCTTAGCACGGGCTATGAACTCATGGTTTCAAAATTTGAGTAGAATTAAAATTTTGAAGTGCTTATTTCATCATTCAAGGGCGGCTGCTGGTGAAATTTTAAAGCTGTGGGGCATTGGGATTTGACTCCAATTTTTTTTCTGTAAAGCCAGACTTTGCAGCATGTATTGAGTTACATAGCAAGTGCTTTATAAAACAGAATAAAGTGAGTTATATTATAAGACTTCTCTCATCCAGCCTTATGTGTTACAAAATGCTTCATAGCACACATGGTTAGCATACCCAGAAGCCTAATTTCTTCTGGGTGCGTTCAGCTTACACTCCAGATATTGGATAACAATTCGGTTGTACAAACAATTATAAACTATTGTTAATCTTTAAGGATTTGTAAATTATAATCTTCTGGGGCTGTTCTCATTCTCAATTGGCTCCTCTGTTCCTTTTCTCACCTTGAAAAACAGAAAATTAGAAACTAATTAAGTTTTTTGTGCTGTTTCTGTATCACTTTCCTTTAATATTTATTAAAAAGGACCAAAAAAGAAGATGCCTCACCTTTTCCAATGGAAGTGACTGGGTGACATCACAAACCTCTCACAGAAACAGACTGAGCATGTCTAAATTGCCTGAGGTGGAGCAGTTTTATAAAAGACCCATGGCTGTATTGCACGGCAGATGTAAACTTAACTAGAGCTGTTTTAAACATCCCAGAGACATTTAAGGGTATAAAGTTGCCAAGTTTACTAGAACTTTGGTTACGTTTACACCTAGTTTTAATATAGCCCCAGTTTCTTGAAATGCTCTGTTGCTTTCAAAATCTTATCCAAACAACTGATTTTAGGAAGCAAGAGGAATTCTAGAACTGTATTTATAGTGATATTTATTTACAACTTTCCTGGAGGGAGTTGCGTCTTCTGCTCTTATGTATGAGTCTCTCTTGACATTACATTTCAGAGCCATACGTTAGTATATATCAGAAACGTTTTGGCCCCAGGTTCACCGTAATGATGGGCAGAGTTGTGCAGTTTACCAACTATTTAGTTCCATGTCTACCACTTTTGGTTCCTCTGTAACTGACTTCAGATAAAAAGCATGAAAATCAATCATATATCTGTGTACATTTGATTATTGCTGGGCAAAAACATTTATTTGTGCCGCATTTTTAAGATTCTAGTTTTTGACTTTGCTGATTATTTAAGAAAAGTACTTACACTCTAAATTGTATTCTAAATCCGTGGGCACACGCACGAAGGAAATGTGCCAGCTATGTATTTCAGCTGATATAGTGAACCCATTTAAAATTGCTGGTTAATAGATATTTGCTGGTTAACAGTGTTTTGTGTGCTTTTTCATGACTGACTGTGGAATATCACATTGAAATACAATTGCAGTTTAGTGTAACAAGGGTAAATACAGGTGGATAAAGGCACTGCTGCACTTACATATGGTGCATGACATGCTTGGATGATAAATACTAAAATCAGTCCTTTGCAGAGATCAGTGGCCACCGAAGAGCCAAACAAGGACTTGTTCAAATTAAGTTTACTATTGACCTAATGGACCTCCTAAAGGAATGGTGATATCACAAAAAAATATATTTTTATGTATGGAGAAATACTAAAGTTGACTATCCCTGTTTTTCACTGATCACTCTATCCAGAAGTCATTAATCACAATCTCTAGCGCAGGACAATTTTCACACATCTCCCGTAACCTGCTGGTTAAATTGTGGTTAATCTAAGTAATTTCACATGAACGTGGATCTGTTAGGGTTGTCAGTAGTTGCTTGGAGGGCCAAATTTCCTGAATGTCTGTGTAAAAGAAACAAAAGTGTAATTATCACATTGATCAAGTTTCACGCGTTTTGCCAGTTTTGGGACAACGCCACGCAATGACCGAAGACCCATTCTTTGCTCCTCATACCAGATGTTTTCCGTTCCATTAATCTCTTTTCGAGCAGTGAGGTAAAATGGTGAGCTTCCTTCCAGCTGAGAGGCGGGACGGTATGTATACATGTACTTATATAGTAGACAGTACGGGCATCTCTTGGGGCCCTTTGAATGCTCGTGGTATATCTGACCATAACACATCCTGTTGGGATTAGCCTGTTTGTCTCTCTTCACACTGTCTGTTCTTGCAAAGAATGGTCTGTTATTTGCATCCTTCAGCAGTTCTATATCACCAAACATCAGGTCTGCATGCTCCTGCAGAGTTCTCATATTTAGGAACTGGCTGTTATATTTTACCACTGAGGATAACAATGGCACCGGGCCCTCATCACCCAAACACCCAATTCTCCACATTTCCTCTTCTTCCGCCAGAGAAAAATAGACAATGTTGCGAGATCTAGAGCCTGACATGCCTGCTTTGTTGAGTAACCTTAGCTTTTCCTTCAGCTTCTGGGATGAGGAATTAAAGACACTGCTGGTGATGGAGAACCCAACTCCGGCATTCTTCAGAATGCGGTCCAAGCCTCTGCGAATAGCATGGAGGGAGGTAGCAAGGAAATCTGACCCATCAGTTTTTTTCACAGTGACGTAAAAGTCCTCCAAAAGTTCATTCAGCTTAATAGCTGGAACCTTGAAAAGAAATAAGAAAAGAAATTAAACAAAATATTATTATTTGTTTATTTGTATTGTGCCAACATATTTCACAGCACAGTTACAATAATTTAGGGTAACACATAGGCAGGAGGTGGAGAGGGCCATGTTATACAGTTGCAAGAAAAAGTATGTGAACCCTTTGGGATTACGTGGAGTTTTGCATTAATTGGTCATAAAATGTGCTCTGATCTTCATCTAAGTCACAACAATTTGAAAAACACAGTCTGCTTAAAATAATACAACACAAACATTATATGTTTTCATGTTTTTATTGAACAGAACATGTAACCATTCACAGTGCAGGGTGGAAAAAGTATGTGAACTTTTGGACTTAATAACTGGTTGACCCTCCTTTGGCAGCAATAACCTCAACCAAACATTTCCTGTAGTTGCAGATCAGACCTGCACAACGATCTGGAGTAATTTTGGACCACTCCTCTTCACAAAACTGTTTCAGTGTAGCAATATTCTTGGGATGTCTGGTGTGAATCGCTCTCTTAAGGTCATGCCACAGCATTTCAATCGGGTTGAGGTCAGGACTCTGACTGGGCCACTCCAGAAGGCGTATTTTGTTTTGTTGAAGCCATTCTTTTGTTGAATTACCTGTATGCTTTGGATCATTGTCCTGTTGCATCACTCATCCTTTGCGGAGCTTCAGTTGGCGGACAGATGGTTTTACGTTTTCCTGCAAAATGTCTTGATAAACTCTGGAATTCATTTTTCCATCAATGACAACAATCCGTCCAGGCCCTGAGGCAGCAAAGCAGCCCCAAACCATGATGCTCCTTCTGCCATGTTTTACAGTGGGGATGAGGTTTTGATGTTGGTGTGCTGTGCCTTTTTTTCTCCACACATAGTGTTGTGTGTTTTCACCAAACAACTCAATTTTGGTTTCATCTGTCCACAGAATATTTTGCCAGTAGTGCTGTGGAACATCCAGGTGCTCTTTTGCAAACTTCAAACGTGCTGCAATATTCTTTTTGGACAGCAATGGCTTCCTCCGTGGTGTCCTCCCATGTACTCCATTCTTGTTTAATGTTTTCCTTATTGTAGATGTGTCAACAAAAATATTAGCATGTGCCAGAGATTTCTGTAAGTCTTTAGCTGACACTCTAGGATTCTTCTTTACCTCATTAAGCATTCTGCGCTGTGCTCTTGCAGTCATCTTTACAGGACGACCACGCCTAGGGAGAGTAGCAACAGTGCTGAACCTTCTCCATTTGTAGACAGTCTGTCTTACCGTGGACACATGAACATCAAGGCTTTTGGAGATACTTTTGTAACCCTTTCCAGCTTCATGCAAGTCAACAATTCTTGATCGTAGGTCTTCTGAGAGCTCTTTTTTGCGAGACATGGTTCACATGGTTCACAGTGCTTCTTGAAACCAGTAAACCCAAAACTAGCGTGTGTTTTTAACCCTTTCGCTGCTGAGGCTTTTCACACCTCTGTGCTGAGGTCATTTTTACCGGTTTTGCTCATCATGTTTAAACGTGTTTTGAAGGCTTATTTTAGTATATTACCCAGACATATTATATATCGTTCTTTCCGTCAGACTCGGTAGATTCATAATATGTCATTATTATATGTATACGTTATGTCATGTCTGTATATTATAACAAAAAATGCAATAAAATATGTATTTTCAATAATTTACAACGTGTAAAGTGTTTTTTTTCACATTTTAACATGCGAGCAATTGCGGTTATATTTTGTATGGGGTGCACTCGTTAAAAAAATTAGAGATGGGGTCTCGTTACATTTTTTTTGGGGGAAAATTACGCGATTTTTAACAAACGCACCGCATACAAAAATCGTTAGTGCAGCATCATTGTTCACATTATAATTGAAATGGGAACAATATTGCTGCATTAACGAACCAAAAAAAAGAAAAAAAAATGTTTATTTTTTTTTTTATAATTTTTTTTAAATATATTTTTATTTTTAATTTTAATTTTTTTTTAAAGACTTTTTTCACATTCGTGTTTGGTATCGTTGGAACGGCCATGCTCTGGCCGATCCAACCATACCAAACATTAACCCCTAGCTGCCACGGATCAGGAGATAGGGAGTTCCAATGAACTCCCTATCTCCACCGTTGGTGGCAGTTAGGGGTTAACTCTAGGACTGGCGTCATCGTGCTACGCACGATGACGCCAGTCCTCAGAGGGAGTTCCCGCAGGCTTGGCCGACATCCAAGATGTCGGCCAGCTCCGGGAAAGGATCGCGAACCGGCGCTTTTCAGCGCCGATTCGCAATCCAGCTCCCCAGGGGTTAATGCCAGGCACCATTTGGAAGGGCAGGCTGTGCCCTTCCAAATGGTGCCTGGGTTAACCCCCGCAACACTGCCGATCGGGAGGGAGAGAGGTCCGAAGGACCTCCCCCCTCCCTTTCAGGCGCCTCCTCCGCACATGCGAGGGGGCGCCTGAATTAGGTGTCATCGGGCTGCCGCGATGACACCTAATTTCAGCGGCTGCGGTTCCGGATGCCGGGCTGACATCGAGGATGTCAGCCCGCACCGGGGGGGCCAGCGATCGGCCGGAACTCGGCCGAACGCTGACCCCAATGTGAGGACGCGCTCAGCGCGTCCTCCGCACAGCAGCAGTAATGCGGAGGACGCGCTCAGCGCGTCCTCCGCATTGAAGTGGTTAAAGAGCAGGACAGCTTTCAGCAACACATCCAATAATATCACACTGATTGGACTCAAGGTTGGCTCACTCCTGGCTCCAATTAGCTCTTGGAGAAGTCATTAGGCTAGGGGTTTTTCCACCCTGCACTGTGAACGTTTACATGTTATGTTCAATAAACACATGAAAACATATAATGTTTGTGTTGTATTATTTTAAGCAGACTGTGTTTTTCAAATTGTTGTGACTTAGATGAAGATCAGAGCACATTTTATGACCAATTCATGCAAAACTCCACGTAATCCCAAAGGGTTCACATACTTTTTCTTGCAACTGTATTTTAATTGGAGGTATAAAACTGTAAAAAGAATAACATAATTTTGGAAACGGTCTTTGTAAAAGCGAATATACTGTATATAAAATGACAACAATATAAAAAAATTATATATTTACTCCATAATACATAAATAACCCAGGTCTGAAATTTAAATAACATTTTAAAAGCTTTAGGCTGTTTTTAATGTATTTTCGGCTGCTGAATTAGAAAGAATAAAAATGTCATGTCACCCACAGTTTTTTTCACAATTTCAATGTTTTGTTTCCAAGTGCTGATTCCTGTCATCTACAGTGTTTTGCACAAGTTCTGGGAATATTACAAAGCTGGTGCTAACTTAACCAGAGCTGTTGTAAATTTACCAGAGCCATTATAGTCTATGGAATTGTTGAGTTCACAACATCTCTGGCTAAGTTAGCACCAACTTTGTAATACTGCCCTCGGTGTTATGTTATTTTGAACTGATTTCTGGGTTTCCTATCACTGAATTAAAGTATTTGGGGTATCTATTAGAAGTCATTCACCTCCTTCTTTCGGTTTTAAGGATTCTGCAAGGCGAGACTCTTGCTGTGTTCTGTGTGCTGCAGTCACTTATGAATCATGGGGAGTCATGCAGATGTCCACAGTCCTGATAAATATATTCCGAACTGGCCATAAAAATAGGTTTCAAGCGGTCATTGTACACTACTAATTTCATTCAGGCTCATAATCCAACATAACAATATGGCCAGTTGTGAAAAAACTGTGGAGCAAATCTGAGGTCATTTTGAAAGTTAGCACCCCAAATTCATATAAAACCACCATAAATGTTTTTCAGATTCTCAAATTGACAGGCCTGTGTAATATTTGACATACTGTAAATACATTTTATAACAGATCATTTAATAGTAGTGAATGACTTTAAGGTTGGCGTTGGACGAGCACGCTATGTGCGCCCGTACTGACGTGCTTACCGGCGTCCGTCGCAGCGTTGTGACGCTGCAACGGGGCCGGTCACACGCTTGTGCGCGAGTACGAAATGCACGCGCAAAAAGCGTCCGTTATCCAAGCCTCTCCGGCAGAGCGCTAAGACTGCAAAACGCGATTCTCCATAGCAGAATTCGCACTGAGTGCGGTCAGCAAGATGGCCAGACGGGCGTCGAGTGGAAGTCCACTGCACTGTCGTTCCTTCCGCTCTCCAAAGACGCTCGTCTGACACTAGCCTAAAGCACCAAGATTTGTTTTTGCTGTATCGGTGTAAACATATATCTATATAACAAAAGAGTTAGATTGTCAAAGCACATGGTTCACTTCTTGTTCATTGGTTGGCTATAGATTATTTCTTGATTGACGTTAGCACACCTGATGCTTGATCTTGTCTTGTATGCTAGAATGGCTTGTATGTTCATGCTTGTGGTATATTGTATGAATCCGACATAATAAAAAATCTGACAGGATAACACATCAATTATATAACCCTCCCATGACTTTTTCTACCATCATTTATGATCAATGGCATAATAAACTTGTGTGCACATTATCTCGCACGTGCTATGGACTGCAAGAGAGGATACCAGGTTCATCTGTTATACTGTATATGTAAGGCTTTATTCCATATAATATACACAAATACATTTTCTTTCCTTCTATTTATTATCATTTCTACACAATCAATGCAAATACAGACAAAATATCTCACTACACATTCAATAATTTGCGACCACTTTAGGAATACGTTATATATTTAGAATTCAACAATACAACACTGGCTAAATATTAGATGATTGATTAAATTTTTAAAGCTAAAAGACTCTAAAACTCACTGGGCACTATCACGTGCCCCTCGCTAAGTAGCGTTAGCTAATTTCGCTAATCTCTCCTTTGCGTCCCGGTTTCACCAGCAGATCGCGGGATGGGCGCTGAGTCCAGCAACCGCCCTGTCCGATCGCTCGGCTTGCAGATGCTTGGGGCAACCCGAGCATCCCCTCCATGGCGTCCACAGGACGCCATGAAGGATTCTCCTGCCGGGTCCCATGACTTTTGCGAGATCCTGCTGGCTGGCGGAGTGATCGTGGAGGGAGACAGGCGACTTTTTCGCCCCAGTTTTACTCAGTTATCACCTCTATTAAGTTAACGCTCACGCTAGCGTTAGCTTGAAGGAGGTGATAGGGCACACTATAATTAGTCCAAAAAATCTGTACAAAAGTGCATTTGGAGAAACTGCAATTATTTTCAGGGGGTCAATGTGATAGAGAAACCGATAAATAGTTCATTGGTTTTTGGAATGGAAAGGGAAGTTGTAGCATCAAAAGCGAAAGGTGCTGTGCTGGACTTGATGGAGACCTGATGGTGGGAAATAACCCCCCATGCAATAAAACGAAATATATATATCAGTGCTTTCTGACATAGATTTTGAAGATGGTAAAAATATTAATTATGACTATATTACTGAAATCAGAAATCTGCTAGTCTGCCTACCTTAGTGAAGTCCATACAGTCTTTCAGCCCCCTTGTCATACACCAGTAGCGCCATACATTCAGAGCATATAAGGTAGCCTTGGTAGTGTTGGAGCTCACTGCACTGGTGCACAGATCTTTCAAATCATCTTGAAAGTTAAACATTGGGAACCTGTTGAGTTTGGTTGAGTAAGCTGAAAAGGAAGCAGAAAGAACAAGCATTAATCTAAAAGTCACATTAACAGAGTACAATTTGTAGCAGTAATTAAATAATTATATTAATGTCAGCTATATATTATAATGCTTTACTTCTATAATATTTTACGATATAATCTTTTTCATCAGAGGTTATTTCAAGGGCATGTACAGAATGTAAACTAACATAGAAAACAAAAGAAGGTACATAAATTAAGCATATTATAGAGAAATGAACATAGGTTTGGTGAATACAAATATAATACAGATTAAAGATTCCTCAGTCACTACTGTAAAAGGGAGCATGGACAGTCACCAAAAAGGGGATGTAGGAGTTTTAAGCATTCTTTGATTACAGTCAGAGAGAGATAAGAGACTTCACACATCATTCTGTAGGGGAGACCAGGCTGAATCTTCAAATTCCAATCATGGAGCCTCACAACCACTTCACCCACTAGGTACTCAATAATACAGTCAGTAGAAGCAGTGTATGTTGAGCTGTTCTAGTTTCCCCTCAGCAAAGTAAATTAATTCCCCTCAGTATCCCAAAATCTGTGGCACACCATGTCCTGCACACTCACCTATCACTCCTACGGTGAAGAACTGGTGGCACTATTTGCCAGATCCATGGTTACCTCCTTCCCTTCTCCACTTATGCCACTGAATGTGTTGCCTGACTATTCTTCACACTGATGACCTATCGCCCCTAACACAGATACCACCACTGTTCACCCCAACTTTTTTATGGATGCCATCATCCAAAACTGCTGGAAACCATCCATATTACGTGACCTGATTCCTTCCTGACTTGATTTTATGTCCATAGACGTTTGCAATGTCTACGTTCTATGGCACCGCTATAATAATTTAGCTAACCCAATACTGCTTTGAACTCCTCGCTTCTAGACACGAGGTCCCTGTCATGCTTACTTGCTGCAACAACAGAATAAGGGGTCAACTCAATGTAGGGCTAAGTGGTATTCAAGATCTCCAGATCTCATTCCCAGACTCTGACTGGGCCAAAATCTGTACATTTACTCAAGCATGTTCAATAACACCTCGTACCCATTAAAATATTATATCAGCTTTACCTGTATTATAGTATTACGTCAGTTTTACCCATAGATCTACTAGCAAAGAGAACTGCAGAATATCTAGGATTCAATCATGCAAGCCTTTTCTATCCTGATTTTCTTGCTTCTTTTGATTGTTTATAGACATCATATAATAGATGAAACCCTACTGATCCACACTGTAATTATAAGTTGAGTGGTAACTTGGGCCTTAACACGGCCTATGATATTCTCTAAATAAGTACTAGAAGTGTTGGTAAGCAGTACTAAAAACTGCAAAAAAAATTAACATCTTCCAAAACTTCTTGTAAAGTCACTAAGGTAGTCAATACCACTTTCAAACAGGATAAACAATAAAAAATACTATTACCCATAATACCCTAATGAAAGAGAACTGGATCCTCTGCTACTACTGGACGGACAATGAATAGTTGAAATTGTGCAGCATTCCCTGTAATATTCAATAGAATCCTATGGACTCTAGACTGAATACTATCAGCACTTGCTTTAATCTGGCCTGATAGTCAAAACCATGACCGTTGCCAGCAATTCGATTCCCAATAAAATTTCAAACCAAATATTGGCACTTCAATGTATCATTATACCAATTTCAGAAAAGATTACACATGCTGAAAGCTGTTGATAAATGGATTTATGGGCAGAGAAAAAGAGGGAAAACACCAGACTTTTCTAATAGAAATGTTTAAAAGGCACAAATCGTTCAGGTGCTTGTCAAAAATAAGCCTTTTTAGGCATTTTATATCGGCTTGGGATGATTTTTTCAGCTGAATCAGCAGATACTTTAAAAAAATTATTGGCTGCAAACAGCCACAGCGGTTTAACTATACGATGCATCTTATTCACGTTTCTCTGACGCGGCACGGTGGTTTAACTATACAATTCATCTTCTTTATGTAAACCTGTACCAGATCGGCAGATTTCATCCGACCAAATTCAATTTAAATTAAAAGGATCAATAATCTGTTGTAATCACATAAAATCGTCTGAAATCGTCCGATGGTGGTTGGATGCAGTGGAAGAGGGCTGATTCACCTGCATGTTGTAGCATTGGCCAGACGACTTCAGACGACATCGGATGATCGCACCAATACGGTGCCAGTGGACACCAGCCTTAATTAAGCCCCTAAGTAGCAGAAATCCTAACCACTAGTGGTCTGCATACCTGGCAGTTCAACCCTCAACTCAAATAATGTACTTGCCTGTTCTCCCAAATGTATCAGTTCCTTATTCCACTTACTACTACCCTGTGTACAAAGAATAAACCTGTGAATTTTAAATCTGACAATTAGCACAAGAAAATGATCTGAAATGTGTTAATCATGTTGTAGGAGCTCGTTAGTCTTCTAATTTTACATGCTTCCCACGCCACCACAATTCGTCATCCATCTGGATTGCTCTATGCATAGTATGAAAACTGACAGGTCTCCATCTGAACTGCTTTCACTTGGATTATAAATATAGCTTGTAATGATGTATATTTAAATAGCTTCCTGGATTGGAAAGCAGGACAGACAAGGTATAGAGCAGCAAGATGTATGTAAAAACCAACACAAACAGCTGGGTGATGATGCAAGGTCGTACCTGTCAACATTTCAAAAGGCTAAAAGAATACTTTGCGTTTTGGGGAATGTCCTTGGAGGCAGAAATGACTAACCTGGCTTCATTTTACAGGCGACAAAATTATTAAAAATTGACCTACAGGCTATGTGTATCAGGTGTATATTATCATACATGAATTTGGTGTTTAGACTTGAGTCCAATATCTCATTATTATATGCAAATATTCAAAGATCTGAAAAAAAAATTTGAAATGCAAAACACTTTTGGTCACATGCATTTCAGATAAGGAATACTGGACCTGTGTTAAATGTGAAAAATACTTTGTAAAAAAATACTTCTTTTGGAAATCATGGGTCATAATGATGGAAAATTGCATTTGAGGTTGTTTATCTCTGCCATCCCACAAGAGACATGAAGATTTCTTAGAAAGAAGGCAGGTCTATAACTTGACAATGTAAAGTCTTCAAAATGCACTGCACAATGAAAAGATATAGAAAGGATAACGAGAAAAAAACCTGTGAAAAAATCCCTGAAATACTCCACGTGAAACTGCCTCTGTTTCTTGACACCAAACCCAGAACAAACACCATTAGCTCTAATGTAATTCTCTTCATTACCAGCTGTAAATAAGACTAACAAGGGACCTTGGAATTGCTCGTTATTCTCAGGCTGCCTGCAAATTGGAGTATCCTACACAAAGAACTGTCCGTTACGAATAGGGAGTGGGCCTGTTATACTTGATGACTAACTCGTTATTCATAACTGATCAATCGGAATAGTGTCTCCTAAATGTCTACACCTGTGTTTCCCAACTCCGTTTTCGAGGAGCTCTATCAGGCCAGATTTTAAGCATCACCTTGGGGAAATGCAGACTGAATCCTGCAATCACTGAGCACTAAATTATATCACTTGTGCTGTGCTTCAGATATCTGGCAAACCTGGCCTGTTATTATTATTACTTATTAAGCGGCGCTGTACAAGGTGCAATGAGTAAAGACAGGGCAATTCTATAGTACATACAGGAGGCAGTTCAGGATTCCTGCCAGCAGACACAGGAGGACATGAGGGACCTATTCCCATGGGAACTTACAATCTTTTCGATGGGAGAGGGGATTAGAAACAGGAGGGGGAGACTGCAGTGATGAGTTGTTAATGCAGGGAGAGGTGAGGACTGTTTTTGGGTCGGTCAGATGTCTTGTTACCGAGTCAGTTGGTAGACTTCCCTAAACAGAAGGGTCTTTAGGGAGCGTTTAAATGAAGCCAGATTTGGGGTTGGGATTTACAGAGAGAAGCGGCAGAGACAGAGCGACGGGTGAGATGGAGAAGCCGGGCTGATGTGTTCAGGATGGACTGCAGGGGGGAGAAGCGGGAGATAGGAAGGCCAGTCAGGAGGTTGTTGCAGTAGTGCAGACAGGAGATAACAAATGAGTGGATACGTTTCTTGGTGGTGTTGGCAGTCAGAAATGGCCGAATTTTGGCAATATTGCGGAGGTGATTGCAGAAAAAGGAGGGTGATTGGATGTAGGGGCTGAATGAAAGACTGTTAGCGCTGAGGACAGGGTTGGAAAACACTGATCTACATTCACACCATAGGAACCATTCTTTTTGTGTCTACCTGTGCCTGGGTACCATGAACGACAGAACCCAAGAAATGTACATATTGTTAATGACTTATGATCTAGATATTGTAGTCACACTTTATAAACGTAGTGAATTTACCAGTCACACACATAAACACCTAACTGGCGGCACAATCCCACTTACATATAAAACATGCACTGATTTCATACATCATTAGTCAGTCACATACACATGACTAATAAGCAACACAACTCCCTCGACATACATATATACATAAATAGTCACTCACACATATATTTGGACAAATATACAGTCTACCAGGAAAATATTAGTACAAACAGTATATAGACATTCATTCATTAACCCCTTTCACTGCTGAGCCATGTCACGTCTTAAAAAAACACATTTTCTTTTTTTTATTATTACTTTTATTATTTTTGTTCTTTACGTTAAACATGGTCATGTTTGGAATCACTGGAAAGGCCATGCTCTGGCCTTTCTAATGATACCAAACATGACCTTGCTAGCTGCCAACAATCAGGAGATATCGGGGTTCAAAGGAACCCCTATCTCCACCCCATCTTTCCTTAGGAGTCAATGAGGACGTTCCACACACGTCCTCAGCAGTGAAAGGGTTAATAAACATATATATATATATATATACACGTTATATAAATGATATCTATACTGATGCTCTGCTTCAGTCGAGATGGTAAGGGGGGAAGCCACTGCAATGTGTTTAGTGAATTAAAATGTATAGTAGCATCTGAGACAGATAAAAGCATACCCTTGGTCTGCTATACGAATCCTTACTCAATTTACTTGGTGAAATGGTACAATTTAATCCTGTTGCTGTGCTATAGAGAAGTGGTTCCCAAACCTGTCCTCAGAGCCCACTAACAGGCCAGGTTTTCCCAGATATCTGAAGCCCAGCACAGGTGATATGATTTGCTGCTCAGTGATTGCAGGATTCAGTTTGTATTGCACCAAGGCTATCCTTAAAATCTGGCCTCATAGTGATCCCCGAGGACAGGGCTGGGAAACAGAGCAGTAGTGCTTGGCAGCCTACAGCTAATATTGGGAACACAGAGACATAAAACCAAATTTTGGAATCCTCTAGTCCCATGGCGATGTTGAACTCTGAGAAGTTGGTGTACATATGCATATACAATCATCTGAAACATGCATATTTTATAAAGATGCCGCAGATTGAGATTAATGCAAACTGTAACAGACGCTCCTCTTATATTTTATAGACTCCCTGATCACATTTCCTATCACATTGTTTGGCACTGCCATGCACCACCATGCTCACACTTAGGAGAGAATCTGTACCCATGCAGTAGTGTGGATGCCAGTTGCTTACTGAGGGTCTATGAGCCGTTTACAGCAAAAAATACAAACAATGGAAGGGTTAACCCAGCAACTTTCTATCCCAAAAACGTTAAACGGTTTGCTTGAGGATGGCAACAGTATACAATGTTTTTAGCACAAGATTGTTGTTTTTGTGCTAGTGTTTATTCTTCATCTAGAAGGGAATATTGTGACTGGTACAGTTTTACCACTTCAGTTGTGAATGTGGGGTTAATGGATTAAAATAGTTTCTAAAGCTGTACATTGACCCAAGACACGTACTCATTATTTTCCAAACATTGCATTACTAGCCGCCAGCCTGACCAGCTGGGGCAGTTACCGTTAATTCCCAGGGAATATGAGGGAGGGAATATTGAATATTTATTTATTTTTCCTCATCCTTTCTTCTTTTTTACTTCAAGAGCAATAGGCTTTAGATTATCAATAAAGGTTAAGTTTTATTTTATATGTGCACTAGTGCAGAGCATTGAGAATATTTTTGGGGTATTATGATCTCAAGGGTTATCCCCAAAATAAGATCCTAGATGCAAGACACTTGGCATCTATTATCTTATTCCTGACAGCAGACTACCTTATTATCTCCCGCCTTGACTATTGCAACCACCTTCTCTCTGGCTTTAAGAGATCCCAGATTATCCCTCTGTAGTCTGTCATGAATGCCGGTGCTAGGCTCATTCGCCTCACTTCCCGCACTTCTCACACCTCTGTCAATCTCTACACTGGCTCCCTGTTTCCTTTAGAATCCATTTCAAAATATTGGTGCTCACATACAAAGCTCTCCTTAATGCGCCCCTGCCTACATCTCCTCATTAGCAGGTACACTATATTGCCAAAAGTATTCGCTCACCTGCCTTGGCTTGCATATGGATGGGTGAGCGAATACTTTTGGCAATATAGTGTATATCCCGTCCCGACCACTTAGATCTGCTAATGATCTGATGCTATCAGTTCCTCGTACCCGCACCAATAACTTTCTTCTTCAGGGCTTCTCCCGGGCTGCCCCCTTTCTATGGAACTCCCTCCCCCCCAACATTAGACTCTCCCCGTCTCTCTAGTCCTTCAAGAAGTCTCTGAAAACACATTACTTTAGAAAAGCCTATCGTCTCGCTCCATGATCTCCCCACTGTCATCTCCTGCTCCTCTTCCCATTCAACCCTCCTGCAATCCAATACTCCACCTACCCTATTCACTCTCACCTAATGTGTCACCCCTCTCCTCTTAGATTGTAAGCTCTCGAGTAGGGTCCTCCCTCCTTCTATTCTGTGTGTGTAACCTATATGTATATTTGTTATTCTGTCTCTCACATTGTACAGCGCTAAGGAATTCATTGGCTCTTTATAAATACTTGTAACTGTAACGGTAACTACCAGTTTAACGGATTTTCTACCAGCTTTCACCAAGGAGTCCGAGAAAGTACAGAGAATTCAAGTTACACACACAAAGGTTTTATAGTTTTCTTCTGTATTTAGACGTAGAAACAGAACATTTCAGTAGTTTAACATGCCTTTGTGAACTCATTGTTTCGAATGACATAAACATTGGCAGCTGTGGCCTAGTTAGTTAACAGTAGTTCAGCTGCATCGAACAACAGTCTTTATGCCATGTACACTTTTGCATATTGCTATGAATGACGTCTTGCCCCAGTGCTCTTGTCGTACAAATCCTACATGTGTCCAAAAATAAAACAATAATTTAAAATCCAAAATTCTGCATTGTACTACTCTCAGTTTGGCTTAAGTCCCCATAAAGCATTACATAGATAAATTAACCAACTAGATTAGCTTATAATTTAATCATAAGTGCAAGAGGAAAAAAAAACCAAAAGGCCGCTATGCATACTTTTCAATTAGTACCGTCCTTCCTTGCAGACCAGGGCGCCACAATGAAAGATCCCTACATTAGGACGTTCTCCTAAATAGTAAAAAATAATGATAGCACCCTTGTTTTCACTGTAGCTCCTTGCTGCGCTCCTCCATCAAGGCAAAAGTACTTCTGGCGTTCTTTAAAAACAAAACAGTCCTTTAAAAGGTCAGCTTCAAACAGGATTTTTTTTGTCTTTTGAAGTTTTCTACTCAAAGCTAAAACATGCAGTTCGTTTGAAACACTACATATAAATACTATGTTGGGTGCAATACTAAAACTAGGTCTTTTAACAGTTTTGCAAAGAAAAAAGAAAAATATATATATTACATATTTCATTTTTTTTTTTCTAAAGTGAGTGAACAATAGGAAGTGGGAATGATGGACTCATACATACAATCACAGTTTTGATTTTTAGTGCTAGTAAATAGTAATGACTAAGTCATAGGGACACCTTCTGTGGCATCCGCTTAGGCAGTGTCCGAGGAGGAATCGTATGAAGCAGAGACAATGAAGTTGCCGGGCCCAGAATGGCTAGCCATCGTCTGGGCGGCTTGCTGGCTCAAGTTGTTGCATATCAGCACTAGTTGATTGCTCTGTGCTTCAGACAATGTGCTGCAACTCTGATAAACACTGAAGTTAGTTTTCCTTCCAGGAATATTTCCCTTCTCACACATTGTCTTCACCATCTTGGCCAATTTGTTTTTGCCCAGGGCTTGGCAATTATACCAGTGAAGTGCAGCTAGATTGACAACAGGCTTTATAGACAGATAGAAAGGGGCGTCTTCATATCGCATGGCTGGTGGCCGCCTCTGTGCGTATTCCTTGTAGTCCTGTACAGGGCAGGTTTGCGGAGAGTGTGGGGTGGCGTACACCCTGCATTCTGTCCCTGCTCTCTTTATTTTAAGATCAGGACTTTCCTGACCCATCCATTCGAGGAATTCCAACCCAGTTTCCAATACCCGAAGCCTAACATCCCCCCATTTCAAAGTGGAGCCGTGAAAGCCAGTGCAATGTCCAAAGGCTTTGGTATTATTTAACCACACAAGGTTCAAAAGTCCTTCAGGGTTGTAGCGACTCAAAAGTCCTCTCTTACGAAGAATGAGTTCGTCAGCAAAGGTGAGTTTCATAGACTTGTGCGGCTTGTTCCCCTTTCCTTTACATCTCAGCTCAATCTGCTTTTGTTTTAGGGCTTCCTGGGACCTCTTAAATTCCTTGTCTCTAGTGATACTGTATCCATACCGGTGTTCCTTCAAATATCGCTCCAGTCCGCACTGGTAGTTGGCCAAGCTGTTTGGTTCATATTCCGACCCATCTTTCTGCCTGGCGTCTACAAAGAAAAAGGCCAAGAAGTCATCTAGTTCTTTGCAAGGAATCATGTAGATTTCTCGGGTCTCCATAGGATATTTGGAGATGATGAAATCCCTAAAGTTGCGTAGAGCCGTTTGTGTGCTGCGTATGGTTTTCTCATTCTGTTCTCTGCTGAGCTCTGCTGCTAAGTCATCTTCATCTAAAGAAAGGAATAGGGAAACAAGGGGGTAGTGGGTGAGGATAAAGAGGAGGAGTAGCATAAAGGAAAACAAAAGGGAAAAAATAAAATGGTGAAGAAAATATGAAAATAACAAAACATAAAAAGAAGATAATTTGATAGTGGGAAAATAGCAGAGGATAAGGTGGAGAGGAGGGGAGGATAAATGGGAAGAAAAAAAAGGTGGTGAGTTTTTGATTTAAAATACCCACAGGTCTATATTAAGTAGATCTATAGCTCATTTTAGAACAGTATTACATACCTGTCTCAGTTTGGAAAGCCAACTTCAGTAGTTTCACAAATGATGTACAAGGGCATGACAAAAACGAATTCAGAATATGTTCTTCGTGGCACTTGGCACTCATAGATTTTCAGGAAAAAAAATGTGAGATTTGAAACTAATCCTCATTTTTGTTTTAGGGGGAGGGAGTGAAACATGTGAGATAAAAGCAATTACTTTTTGTTTTCATTTATCCCACTGTATGATCCGTATCAAATGAATTGGAAAACCCATTTGTATGTGCTTCATTTGTGAAACCAGAGGATTGACTGGTTCCATTTGTATTACTTTTGACATTCAAAACAATTAAATGTTTAATCAAATCGACAAACAACATTCACTAAACAGGAAATTAAAAAAAATCAAACACAATGAGAAAAGTTGTTGTAGCTCGCCGTACTCAAAATACAAAATATATATCAGAGGCACCAACAAAAAGCACCCCAGTTCAATATTCCAGGTCAGCATTACACGGGTTTCTAGAGACAACTGACTGTACAAATTAAAAAGTCACAGACCACCAAAAAAACCCTGTAAAACACTACAAGAGAGAATAACCTCATCATTATCTAACAATAAGTGTATTGAACTGGATTGACCTCTCATGAATCATTACAAGGGTTCACAAAATGTGTTAGTGATGGAGCCAAGATTCCAAATATTTTCACTCAAAATTCGACATTTATACAGAAACCTACAGACACGCCTCATTCCTGTTTTTTAAACATGGTTTCAACGTAATAATAAAAAATTAGAGTCACATAGAAAAAGACTCAGAAATTCAAAGTTATTAACCCACAAAGCAGAATGTGAGGTTTTTTTATTTACGACCATTTGTTTTTGAGCTGAAGAGAGACAGAAGGCTGTGTTTGGGCATCACGTTAGGACCCATCTAGAGAGGTGGGCCTTGGCGTTGGTGGGTGGGCTAAAAACCGTAATGGACATTTAAGTACGCTAAATACTTTAAATTGTTGTCTAGCGTGGATATATAGGATTCAAGGCGCAGATGACAGTTTTTGGCATATTTTATGCATGATATGGGGGCAGTGGCATAGCCAGGATTATGGTCGCCTGGGGCAGAACAAAATTGTGTTCCTCTGGCTGTAAGGCTAATGCAACCAATCCCCACCATTGAACACATGCTTTCCATCTCTTCTGTCTTCATCTTTCTTCTCTGTGCTCCGCTTTCTTTTGTCATGTTCTTTTACAGGGAGCAACAAATTACAAACTGTAATAATTAATCAACTATGACTACCAAACATCAACCCAGGGTCCCTCCTCCAAATGGAACTTCTTTTCAAAACACCTTAATGCAGTAGCTATACTCCTAGAATATATATATATAAATATACACAGAATGTAGAATATATATATATATATATATATATATATATATATATATATTCTAGGAGTATAGCTACTGCGTTAAGGTGTTTTGAAAAAGAAGTTATATATATATATATATTACACAGAATGTATTGGCTGGGTGGAGCATCACTGCTCTGCATGGAGAGAGCCTGTGGAGTCATGGGTTCAATCCCAGCGAGCAACCTCTCCAGTAAGTGTCCTTGGCAAGACACCTAACGGTACATACTCGCCACCCAGGACATACTTGAAAACGAGAGAAATCTCAAATGTATCCTTCCTGGTAAAATCCTTTCTCTAAAAAAAAAAAAAAATACAGAATATATATAATGAAAGTATTTATTATCAATAGAATTCAGACCTATAGGCTAGCACACATCAACCCAGGGCATGTCCTGAAATGGGAACTTCTTTTCAAACACCTTATCGAGTGCTGCAGCTGAGTGCAGTGCTTCTGACTGAGTGCTGCTGTTGACTCAGCAGTGCTTAGTGCTTCTAACAGTGCTGCTGACGACTTAGCAGTGTTGAGTGCTGCTGACGGTGTGCTGCTGATCTGCTCTCTCTCCCTAATCAGTCTCTCCATTTCCAACCAGAAAGTAAATGGACGCCAACCGTGCCAAAACATTGCAATTTATACTGGCTGCTGGACGGATGGCTAAGGTAGAGCTCAACCTGATGTCACTAAGACACTCAGTCAATGGCGATTGTGGAGCAGAGGAGGAGCTTAACGTGGGATTGCGAGAAGAAGGTGACCCATCTTCATGATATGCCCCAGTCCTCAAGTCAGTGAAGAAGCTGCTACGCTGTACTCCGTCTCTGCTTACCCCACAGACTCGGCGCTGGCTACTGCAGCCGTAGCGCAGTTGGAGTGGAGGGAGCGGAGGCTGCCTGAGCCCCGTTAGGGTATATTGCTGAATGCTGGGCTAGTGGTGGTTGCATTCCTGCGCCCGGGGCAGCCAGAACTATCACCCCCCCAGTCGCTACGCCAGTGAGTGGGGGTGAATACTGGCACTGCACATTGCCATCCCAAGAGTTGTTGGAGTTGAACTGATTTTTATGTTTTTTTATTTAGTAGGGATGCACCGATACCACTTTTTTAAGACCGAGTACGAGTACCGATACTTTTTTCAAGTACTCACCAATACCGTTACTTTTATTTTATGTCATGTGAACGCTTTCCAATAAGAACAGACCTCATATAAAAATGCCCCCAGCTCTCATGGATTATGCCCCCAGCTCTCATGGATATGCCCCCAGCTCTCATGGATATGCCCCCAGCTCTCATGGATATGCCCCCAGCTCATGGATATGCCCCCCAGCTTCCGCGTTCATACTTACTTTCCTGAGCGACGCCGGCAAAGTCTTCGCGCGTGCGCTTGTTGGAAGGCCCCCAGCCGCGATCACGTGGGACTCCCACATGATCGCGGCTGGGGGCCTTCCAACGAGCGCACGCGTGGAAACTTTACCGGCGTCGCTCAGGAAGGTAAGTATGAATGCGGTGAGCTCCAGGTGCCTGTCCGAATGCCGATAGAGCATTCAGACAGCCGCCCCAGCCCCTCGGATGCCGGCAAGTCGGCTCAGTGCCGGCTTCAGGTATCTGGGGAAATATCGGGGGCACTGCACGTACCCGGTATCGGCACTAGGTACCGGTACTAGTATCGGTATCGGTACAACCCTATTATTTAGCATACAAAAGGTGTTTCAATAATATGAAATCCCCACTCTGCTGCAAAGTTTTGGGAATGGCTGATAAAGTGTGTGTGCGTATAATGTGTTTGTATATATGTGATACAAGAAGGAATGCACACCAGGGTCTTGTTAAATCAGTTTCAAGTTTTTACTGAAACAAAGTCAATGTTTCATTCCATTGAAAACCTACATCAGTATTTCAATATATACACTGTGGGCCCTATTACATAGTTATCGCTAACGTTAGCACTCAGTTGTGTGAGCGTTAACGTTAGGTTAAGTGCCCCTAACGCAGGCCGACCATATTATATTCAGACCGCTAATGGGTTAAAAAACCCATTAACGATTTGGAGATTGCGCGAGAGTGAGCTGACCTGGGCCGGAGGCCAGCTGAGCCTGGGGCTCACCTGGGCACAGAGGCTGGCCGAACCTGGGGTTCGCCTGGGACCAAAAATCAGCAGAGCCTGGAAGCCAACTGTGTCTGGGGCTCGTCTGGGCCCGGAGGACAGGCAAACCCGAGGCTCGTCCTCTAACCTTTTTTATTTTGTAATTTTTTAAAAGATCTTTTTGTAATTTTTTTATTAATTTAATTTTTTCATTTTTTTAAAGACGTTTTTAATTTTGTAAGAAAAATTTTTACAATTTTTTTAAAGGACCTTTTTTATTACTTGGACACATTTTTTTGAAAAATGTTAGGGTAAAAAGTCATTTTCATTTTCGGTTTCCGGCTGAGCTCATCCTGCATTTTCGGTTTAGGTCCCAAATTTTCAATTCGGTGCATCACTCTGATATTTTTTTAAATTTGGCATACTGAAATGGCTACCCTTAAAGTTAACAAGGTGATGAAAAATTTTGCACCTCCTTATAAAGCCTTAAATACTGAGGACATGTATCTGCAATTTTGTCTAGACTCTGAACCCAAGTAGACCTTTCAGTATGTTGTTTTTTTTTTAAATCAACGGCAGTTTCAATTTAAATGAAAGAGAAGGATTAACAATTAAGGTATTTTTATTTTAAAATACTTTAACTCCAGCAGATCAGCACTTACAATAAATCCCATGACCCTATCGCAGCTTCATTAGGTACCATGAAAACATCAAAATGAGTTGCTCATTCACGCACTGCCTTGTAAAACTAATTATGAGTTTTACTCACAGGAGAGAACCGGCACAGAAACCAACGCTTTAATATTATTACGCTGATAAATCTAGAGATTAGAGCTGGACACGTATTATGGTTTCTACTGAAATAAATGAATAATTCAGTGTATGATCATTCATTGTAGCCTTATTATTTTATAATGACTAATGTTATATGCCACACAACCGAGACAGGCTTGCTGTTCATCTGTCTAGGACATTAGCTAATGAGGTTACTGGGTGGAACACATCTCACTCTGTTACCTTATCTGCACCTTCTTACATACGGACCAATGCTCATTACATTAAATGATTATTTACTTGTCATTTGATAGCAGTTCATTCAATTCATATGCCTTTTCAATGTCTTCTTGAATCGCCCATCTGCAATAGCTACAACTGACGTTAAGGCTAATGTCAGATGAATGCAGTCTGAGCGCACTCTGCGTGCATGCTTAACAGACGGACGTACTGACGGAAGATACTGTAGACACCACACAGTCAGTTTTTGTAGACGGACGTAGAAGGGAATTATGGGAAACAAAATTAATTTGAAAAATGATAAAAATTTGAGGATATGAAGGATATGAAAAGCGATTTTGTGCGTCAAGGTGCTGGACGTCGCAAATGCGCTGCGTCTGACATGTCCTCACTCACACAGAACCCTATGCGGACGTGGCGCACTCTGCGTGTCTGTCTAGCGGTTTTACGTTCTTGCCTAACTTGCATCCGTTTGCCACGTGTGTTGTACGTGCGTAGTTTGGTGCGCACGTACTTCATATGTGGGTCTCTATTGCTCATGATTCTATGCTACGACGGACATTAAACTGTGCGGCAACATGGACGTGTTCACCGCGTTCGTCTGACACCGCCTAAATGGGAGTGTCTTAATTAAAAAATATTGGAACTTATTTTTTTTTTCAACTTGTATGCCATTTGTGAAATGTGTCATTCCTTCAAAACATTGGTGGGAAACTAAGGCTCACAAAATATCAATAAAACTACAATGTTAGAATTATTTTTCCAACAAAGTAATGGCCAGTGCTAGTCCATTTGTAATATTTGCTGCCGATTAGAGTGTCACTTATAAAAGACAAGGGTCCCCTCTTGCCCATAACAGTAATCTGCCAAGGTAAAATAATGGAGGGAACCTATAACGCAGTTACTGACTCGATTCCAGTCCAGTATCTGTATTAGCATCTCAAGTCAGTATATTTGGGTGCCACTAGGAGAATATAGGCTCCTAAAGTCCATAGTACTCAATGAGGCCAAACGCATTGCTTCATAAGCTCTGCGTAGGATCGTGGATGAGCTTTGGAAGGATATTGGGACCTTTTATTTATTCCCAATGTTCCACTGTTTGTGGTCAAAGGATGAGGTGGACACCTGACTATGCGCTATGTATAGCACGATTAAAGGTAACTTTGGTATTTTTGTGGAGTTTGTTTATATGTTAGGTGATTTTGCGTAGTGATATACTGAAATGAAAACTGAAAATCAGTCATCCGAACTTGGGTCTGGAGGCCAGGCCGAGCAGGCACAGACGAGCCCCCCCCCCCGAGCCCCTGGAGGCCTGACCGAGCCAGGGACTCGCCTGAGCCTGGAGGCTGGCCGGCCGTGCTGCCTGCTCGGCTGGCATCCAGGCTGAGGTGAGCCCCCCGGCTCAGCCGGGCCTCCAGGCCCAGGTTCGGATGACTGATTTTCGGCTTATTTTTTCGGTAAATTTTCCTTTCAGCTGAAAGCCAAAAGCACCAAGCAACTAATCACTAGCCAGGAGGGAAGCACCCAACCAGCGGCAAAGCTGTCATTGATCCGGGCGTCTGCAGGGTCAAAGGCTTCCACCTCACCCCTGTGACCGGTGCGTGCACGGAGAGCAGGAACTGGAAGCAGTGGGCCTGTGCATCCGATGCAGGACGTGCATGGAGACCACTGGAGGAGCCCAGGGCCAAAGTATGTAGATGTAGTTGAGTTAGGGTTGCCACCTGCCCAGTTTTCACCCGGACAGTTCGAGTTTCAGCCCCACTTCTACCCAGACACAAGATTCAGACTGGACCAGGCTCAGACTGAAAACCTGTGGTGACCACCCAACTCCAAGATTAAGAGAGCTTTATTCTATCCAAGTGGGCATGGCAATGTTTCAACTCAGAGCGAGTCTCGGTCATACTTGTGGCTCATGATTCTCATCTGGAATCCGTATTCGAAAAGAAATGCCAGCTCTGAGAACCTGATATGAAGTGAATTTGCAAAATCACTTAAAGAATCTACACTCCCTTCTTGTCCCACATTGCAGAGGATGCCACAACCTCGGCCGCCTCCTGTTTTTACTTGCGGTGGGAAACGGAGACAGAGTACAGCCACAATGAGCATCTGTGATTAGATACTGACCCGGTCATATGACGCCATCAGAGGGAGACCTCAGTCATCCTGCATACGAAAAGTGTCCATACTCTAAATATACAAAAAAAATATGCCATGCAATGTTTGAGTGTTCGGATTTGGCTTGAAGGAAAGGTGGCAACCCTAAGGTGAGTCTGTGTAGGCAACGCAATCTCACCACTCCCTCCCCAAAATCAGTCATCCGAACCTGGGCCTGGAGGCCTGGCCGAGAAAGGGGCTCTGCTGAACCCGGAGGCTGGCCGGTCAGGCAGCTCAGCCGGCTTCCAGGCTCAGACGAGCCCCCAGCTCGACCGGACTACCAGGCCCAGATGAGCTGGGGCCTTGCCTGAGCCTGGAGGCTGGCCGTGCTGCCTGCTCAGCTGGCATCCAGGCTCAGGTGAGCCATAACTGATTTTTTTTTGGCCGATTTCTCCTTTCGGCCGAAAGCACTATTTTTGGCCGATAATTTCAGTGGCCGAAATTTTGGTGCATCCCTAATTTTGCAAAAGCAACATCTCTGTACTTCAGGAGCCAGGGTTCTAGCAGAAATATCCTGTTCAGTCAGGAGCCCCTAACTCTAAGCTGCAAGCAAAACATATGACAAGGTGACAATAGCAGCTTGTGCTGTTAAGTTATTTCCAGGAGCCGTTATAATGGTACCAGCCATATTTTAATGGCAAGATCGGAAAATGACCCACGGTGATTGGCCAGCTTTAAAACCAGTAAATCACATTCCAGGTGATATTTTCTATATACAAAGTTTGAGGTTGCATAGTAATGTGTTGTGTTTTCCATTGATAATGACATTGTTTATATTATATTATAAAATACTTTCTTAAAAGGTGAAGCAATCATGTGCCACTAACCTCATGTAGTAGATTTAGCTAGGTGACATACCAGCGCTTTCTCTTTTGAATCATCCTTAACACAAAGATTTATTTTTTGGGTTAAACTATGTTGTGTTTGCACTTGTTTGATATTCGGAAGAGCATTTTTGTGTATTGTTTGAACAAAAGATCAAAAGGTTAAACAATAAAGACAAATTTTCACAGCTTTCTTTGGTCATATTTACCAAGGGTGCCCATATTAGCAGAGGGCATGGTACATTCATATATATTGCTGGTAATGTAAGGGTTAATTAAAATAATTAAAATTGTATTGTACAATAACCAATAACATTAATACAGTATAGCCACCATCATGGTGTGGAGGTTGCAAATAATAATATGTAGATAGACAAGGTTAGATAGATCTAGAGGGGCATTATTAGGCGAATATAGAGAAATAGAGAGATAAGTTAGACAGAGTGAATATGTATATAGACGATAGATAAACCTCACTAACCCACTACATGGCTACCGAAAAAACCCTAAAAAAATGCAACAAAAATACGTTTTGCTTAAAAGTAAACTCTGCCACCTAGTGGCACCTACATGAATAACTGAATTATAAAACCATGATGCACGAAGATGAATCTGAGCCTATGTTCTTTGCTTAAATGGTCTGGAACAAAAATAATCAAAGGCTCTTCCAGATTATTCTAACATACAATTTTGCCAATACTGTAAATGATGTCATTGATCATCTCAGCGAAAAACTTATGGCAACAAAGAAATGGAACCTGGCACAGAGAAAGTGGACAAAAATATTTCCCAATGGACCCCTACATTGATTATTTTCAACCTTTGCACACTGACAAGGAGCAAAACATTGCCACACCGGCAGTTTTGAAGGGTAGATGTTACCATACAAAAAGATATTATGTTTCTCTTTAAAGTTCTGTTCAGTAACAGGAGAGGCGCCTAAAACGTTCCGTGCATGGTATCACAAAAACATGGCAGATGCGTCGTAGCAACCGTTTCTAAACTTCCTCGTAGAATGTAGCATTCACGGTTTGACCCACAGGAATGAATTCCTCATGGATGATGCCATCATTGTCAAAGAAGGCGATGAGCATTATCTTGATCTTGGACTACTGCAGGCGACTCTTCTTGGGTTGCAGGGAAGACGATGAACGGCATTCCATCGATTGTCGCTTGGATTCCGTATCGAACTGGCAGCATCAGGTCTCATCCCCTGTGATGATGTTTCGCAGAAAGTATGGATCCTGGTCACACACGGTAAGGAAATCTCCAGAGGTTTCCATATGTTTTGCTTTCTGTTCATCTGTTTGCTTGTATGGCACAAACCGGGAACAGATCTTCCGCTTACCGAAATCTTCAAGGACGATGGCGCGCAACGTGTCCATGTTAACATCCAATTCCTCAGCTATCAATTGTAGAGTAAGTCGCTGATCTTGTGCAAGCATTTTTCGCACTCACTCGATCGTGACCAGGGTTCTGCTTGTCGACGGCCGACTCTAACGTGGCTCATTCTCCTCAGTCTTTTCCTTCCCGTCGCAAAAGCGTTTGAACCAGATGTAACTACATTTTCTGCTCACGCCTGCAGTCTCGTACACTTGCACAAACATTTCATGCATCTCTGTTGTCATTTTCCCCAATTTGTAGCAGAACTTGATGTTCACTCGTTGCTCCTTCGCACTTTGACTATACTTCTCACACTGACTACGTTTGGCTGCCCGCAGCGGGTTTTCCCTGATGGTTACGTGTACTCCAGGCTAGGTGGCGCTTCTAGACGTCTCTCTGGATAGTCACGTGCATGTGCGCGCACCTGGCTCATGTTGCTGTTGAGATATCGGACCGTTCACCAAACTTTTTAGACACACATCGCATGTCTCCCCCTTGTGCCATTCCTCTATAACCCACACATTGTGTCACTGTCCTATTATTCACACAGCTCATTTTTCCATTGCAGGGTAAATTCCGATGGCACACTTGAGGCCATTTCACAGCACACCACTGTGTCATAACAACATGGCACCGGTAACTTCCAGGCCACTTTAACTCTTGTTAACTTTTTTTAGTATTTTATCTTCATACCATAACTAATGTGCACCAAAACTATACTTTTTTTCTTGCTATACAGAAAGAACAAAATTTTGCATGTCAACAGATCTTCCCAACACCAACAGAGGTGAGCAGCAGATAACAATATCCAAAAGTGCATGTACAGCATGTCATACTGTCTTTTTATGAGCGTACCTATACATTATGCATGTTTATGTAAAAAGATGAGTGAGCAGCATGTTATGAATGTGTATGTAATATGTATGATATATATATATATCCCTGCGAAAAACATCTACACATCTAAGTAAATCAGAGACTTGCTTTACCCACAGAGCTCATTTGCTATGCTCCCTGTGCAGCATTGAATAATGGGTAGGACATTCAAATGAAGTTCCAATTTTTTCCCCCCAAAGAACCTGTTTTTTCACTTTTTTGCATCCAAAATCTGTTTTAATGAAGACAACCTATTGGCCAGTGTGTTGCCATGCTAAATGGAACTAAGCACAAGTCAGGGTATGCAACAAGACACAAACCACTCCTGGATAGAGGTTTTGGGTTTAGCCTTGATTAGCAGGAGATTAGTTTGTGATCGTTATAGAGTGATGCTGATTTTCAACAACTATTAATATCATGACAGTACCATTTTAGCTGAACATAATTTTTTTTTTGGGGGGGGGGGGTTGTTATGTCACCAATGTGATAATATACAACAAATGCTCCAAATCATGCCTGCAAAGGGATTTGAACTAAAAGGTAAATGTCATATAAGAACTAACTTAGAGAGACACTTTAGGCACTGTGACCACTCAATGTAGATTGAACGACAACAGTGACATGACTGTATTCCCCCTCAGTAGGAGGGTCTTGGAAGGCTGATTCAGCCTTCCAATTGCAGAGGATTCATTCTGGTTGGAAAGCCAAGATCAGTGAGGGCCGATCGCAGCTTCCTTGGTATGGAGTAGAAAGAAGGACTCTTCCTGATTGATTCCAGGAAATGGCTCTCAAAGCACTTGGCAATGAGAGTCAGTGGATTGGCTGGACGCTCACTCGATCATGAGTCTGCTGCAGCTTACAGAAGCCTGCTCGTCACGTCTAGTGGAACGGTGAAGAAGCCCGACACTGGAGTACGATTATCTGTATTATCTCTAGGGTTAAAATGAGAGGAGTTTGACGAGGGGTTAATGTTTAACCCCGGTGTTCGCCCCCTTCCTTTTTTTTTTAGCCCTAGAATATCCCTTTAACAACTTGCTGGGGACATGAGCAGAGTAGACTCTTAAAAGGAAGAAAAATGGTTTCACACTGGATGGACTAATGGTGGAAGGAAGAGAAGAATTTTAAGAATCTGTCCATGAAACAAAAATAACAATAGTACCCTTTGTTAGGATTCAGCAACAGTCACATCAAGGCAAAAAAAAAAATCAAAGAGACATTAATAAATGCTTTATTTATGACGAAAATGAATATGCATGACTTCTCAGAGGAGAAAAAAATAATAATTCAGTCATTTCTGAGCATCTGTCTGACAAGTGATGACACTATAATTACTCTGAAACACACACAAAAGAAATTATTACCATTCGTATGAAGCTATTGGCAAGAAAAATATATAGTCAGATGATGTAGCTTAACAAGGTAAACGCACTCAAAATGCTCTCTTTTTTACTTCTAATAAAGACGTTAGCAAGGGAAATGGATATAGAATTCTAAAACAATATCCAGGCTGGAAATGATCCTCAATACCATTGTAAAATAATTTATTTAAACTTATAAATATATACTATATATATATATACACTATAAAGAATACATAGATATTGTTATCACCTGCAGATCAGGAAGTGGCTCAGTTATTCAAGAACCCAATATTCTAGAACAGTGATAAGTGCCCGAACTGGTTCACTAAACCAAATTATGTGTCTCAAAGTAAAAAACCATGCAATTAGACCTGAATACTAATGATTTATTTTAGAAAAACGCTTCAAACGTCTGCATGAGCTAATTATATGCTTAAGGCTTAGTAGAAAAATACAATACAAGAGGTTTAAAACATACAAACAGTTTTTAATTGAAAGAACTTGACCATCAACCGTAAGACATAACAAATAAGGGGTCTATTTACTAAAAAGGCAATTGAGGCGAAGACACGACGGAAAGCGTTACTGTAAGTACCTGCTTCATCTCTAGGTAAGTACAGAGGTTTACATATCTGGTTGATGTCTATTGTACTAGTAATTTAGTTGGATGCGAGGGAACATGTCCAGGGGTCAAGTCCTGCAGGAACGCATGGGAACGCAGTTCCCCCACTATTTTAGCTGGAGGAACTTAGTTCCCTTTTGGCTGATATACTGGGAAGCTGCAATACCTTTCTATATAGACACAATTTTATAAAACTGTCTATATTTAAGGGTTTTCCTGGATTTAATTAAGCACATTGTACTGGGTGGCTGGAGTAGAGGTAACATCACTGCTCTATAACTGTGGAGACCCAGGTTTGAATCCAAGCCAGAGCACCTCTCCAGTAAGTGTCCTTGGGCAAGACTCCTAAAGGTACCTACTTGCCTACCACCCAATATCGGCTGTGGATTCTACCTTTTGACCATGGAGAAACAAGTCAAAATACCATTCAGCACATCCCTCCAGTACAACCGTGAAGAAGTCTCAACTTTACGAGAAGCGGGTTCAACCGAAGCACCAGGTCACTGCTCTACAATCATGGAAAGCTGACTCGATCCCACTCGGAAGACACTACCAGTGAGTGTCGTTGGCCAAGACACTTAACGATATGGATGCGCCTACCTCACAAAATACTTGTACATCTCATAGATTGTAAATTCTCTTGGGAACAGTGTCCCCCTGAATCAGGTCATCATCCATGTGTGGTATTCTAATGTATCAACTTCTTGTGAAAAAACTGATCTTGTAAAGCGCTGCGGAATATGTGGCACTATATAAATAAAGAATAATAATAATAATAATTGGGATGGCATTCTTACGCATAAAGAAGTGCTGCAGCTGCTGCTCCTCCCAGTGATCTTTAAGACCGTCGTAATGGACAGAAATGTTGGCGAGTTCCCACACTTATTTTTTTACGACTTGACCCATACATGTCACTTACTAGCACACTACAAAGGACAATGTACCTCTGTAGTGTGCTAGTAAGTGAAGTGTTCCTTGGCAGTGTGCTACTGTGTGAAATGTACCTTAGTAGCAAACTGCAAGAGAAACATCACACCTTGCCGATCCCTTTAAACTATTTGACGCCGTGGGGGGCGAACTATCCCATCCTCGCGGTGGGTGGGCCTAACACCACAGGCCAACATAGACCGCCTTACAGTCTGCCCAAAGACGTGGTCAGCCCTCCCACATTGTGCACGCACCAATCGCGTCATTAGCTGCCCGGGACAGCGGGCCTGCGGCACCCAACGACGCGTACAGCGTGCACCCAAGGCAGATGGGCTGAAGGCCCGGCCACAGCGCCAGCGGGACAAACTATACAGTCCCGCGGCGTTGAGGCACTGCCATTCCACCAGGAGCTCTCAGTGGCAATAGTTGCGCAATTGCAGCTTGCTTGGCATTAAAGAGGACCCACGCGTGCCATAGGTTCGCTATCGCTGTTCTAGAATATACGGTCAGTATGCAGACAGCCCTTTAAAACCTTACTTTATATGGGTGAATAATGTAATTAATGTAGTTCAGTCCACAGCAGAAATAGCAAGTGGCATGAGATAAGCAAACATAGCAATTTAGCCTAAGTGGGCACTAGTTGTTAAAAAATACTGACTGGAGAAAGGAGAAAGACCATGGTCATACCTGTAGCGATTTCTGAATATTATGCACAACAAATGTTAATGTCCAAATAACTCCACTAAATGTTAACACAATATCATAGACACATTTTGAAGAATTCTGGGCCTGATTCCCACACTGCTGTTAATTTAACCCCATAGTGGCCAGGCAATTTTACCATTGTCTGTCCAAAAGTACCCACTGCTGTTTTTACATTTCTGCGCTGTTTGTGTTTAGCTCTAAATTTCCTCTTACTCGTATATGGAACCCAAACATAGTATATACAATTTTTTTGCCAATAAATGGACTTTCTAAAATAGCATTATTTTCATCATATCATATAATTTACTATAAAAAAATGTATGAAATATGATGAAAAATGGAAAATACACATATTTCGAACTTTGATCCCCAAAATCAACCGCCAAAAAAGACCCTTTTGAAATTTTGTCCCGAGTCTAGAAATACCCAATGTTTACATGTTTTTTGCTTTTAAAACCCTTCACTGCTGTGCCATTTCACCTGTATGCTTATCTAATTTCTGCTCATCTTGTTTATACGCAATTTGAAGTCTTGTTTTATTATACAACCCCGACAATTTTCTTTTTTTAAAACCTACTTTTTTATTTATTTATTTTTTATTATTTTTTGGCAGCAAGGGGGCTAACTGCCCAACTGACGCCATTGCGCCTATTGCGACGATGTCAGCGGGCGGGGTGAGGCTCCGGAGGCTTGGCTGACATCCACTAATTGCGATCTGGTACCTAAGGGGTTGAAAAGAGGCATCGCAGGAAAGGGCAGATTGTGCCCTTTCCAGTGGTGCCTCTCTGTTTTTTTTAACTCCCTGCCGGGGGAGGGCGCCCACCAATGACATCAGTGCGACAGCCGAGGTCTTTAAAAATCGGAGATCTGAATTCAAGGAAGTCAAACCGCCGCAGGACCCCGGCCAGAGAGGTAAGCATAGGGAGGGAGGGGGGGGGGGGAGTTACAGGACCATGACGTACAGGATATGTCCTTGGTCCTGAAAGAGATTTTGTCCCAGGGTGTACCCTGTACATCATTGGTTCCCAAGGGGTTAATGACTGGAGCCATTATACTGAACAGCCAACCTTTGCAATGGCATAATTGTGGTATGTTTTTATTTAATGTTTTGTAATTTTTTTGCAGTTTGACGCAAAAGCAAAATAATCAGTTTTGCACGGATTGGCAGACTGATGAATAACTTGGAATTGTGTCACTCATGTCACATCGCCTTGTGGCCGCCGATAAAATAGCTGTGGTAAAAATGTCACTGTTTTAAACAAACAGGGTTAATCAAAGAGATCCGAATTGTGACCGAAAGGTAACCGAACGGTGAAATTCAGCGTACGGTTTTGTGGGTTTTAGCGAGTGTTCGGCGGGTTTTGCGGTGAGTGTTCAGTGGGTTGGCGGTGAGTGTTTGTCAGGTTTGCGGTGGGTTTTCCTTGCACTTCGGGGACCCTGTGGTGCTTGCTGAATACACTGCAGGGTCGCCGAAATAGGATCGCCAAACCGCACCGAATTGAAGCAAACGAAAAGTTACCGAAAGTATGGTGACTTTTTCGATTCTCTTTGAATAGTGAAAAATAGAGTATTGTAAAAAAGAAAAAAACATTTCTACTGAAAATTCGCACGATCATGGCAATTTTTGTATGCAACGTCAAGCCATATTTGCTTTATTTTTCTGACTTGTGTAAAATGCAAAAAATAAGCATACGTTTTAGGTTTAAGGTTAACCATCACCCAAACCCCTAACCCAGGGCTTGACAAATTTGCTTTGAATCTAGGAGCCAGCTAAAATAGTTGGGAGCCAGTTTTTTTTCTTCTTGTGATAGTCTCCAGTCTCCGCCTCCCTCACTGCTATTACAGTTTGAAATGTACTAAGTTCTCAGGGATCCTAAGACGGTTAACAGGCAAAAGCTGAGAGGCGTAATAGTGTGTAAACCTGTGTCATGCATCTGTAAAGATACACATCAGGGCTACATAAGAGAAGGGGTGCTGTGTTTTTAAAGAAATATATATATGTGTGTGTAAAATGTTAATAACACAAGCCATTTTATCCTCTGGATCAGCCTGCATGTGTCACAGGGAATCGTGAACGTTTCTGTTCGGAGTTTAAAAAGGAGAATAAAATAAAAACTATACATTACTTATACTTACCCTGCCAGTCCCATAAGGCGGCAATTATTCCTAATTTATGGCTTTTATTTAAAAATCAGACGCTGTCTCATTCAGTTACAATGCTACAGCTTTAGCTCTAGGTAATTTCAAGGGGTGCATGTCCCTTTAAACTGTGAAGAGTTAACACTTGAAGTTGCTGGGACTAAAAATTTTATTGTGTGTGTATGTGTTGTGTGACATGATGTGTGAGCTAAACCATGCTCACCTCCCTGCTTGTCTCCAGCACCACATGCGGGGACTAGCAGGGAGGAGGAGAGCACAGGCGACTTAGGTGTACACACTCTGACACACGCACTCTGCCAGCCACACACACACACGCTCTGCCAGCCACAAACACACACTCTGCCAGCCACAAACACACACTCTGCCAGCCACACACACACACACACTCTGCCAGCCACACACACACTCTGCCAGCCACACACACACACACACATATACACACACACACTCTGCCAGCCACACACACACTCTGCCAGCCACATACACACACAGTCTGCAAGCCACATACACACACACACTCTGCCAGCCACACACACACAAACTCTGCCAGCCACATACACACACTCTGCCACGCGGCTACAGCGGGGAGGGATGATTGGCTGTGAAGGCAGCCTATCCAGCTTGTGTTTGGGCAATGAGCGAACAAGGCAGAGCCCTGCCCTCCGGCACATATTGGCTAATGCAGAGGGAAAGGGGCGTGTAGAAATATCCAACAGCAACAGATCATGTACTGGGGGCGGAGAATACACAGAGGTGCCATTATGTGAAGAGAAAAAAAAACGTTAGCTCTGCAGCATCTTACCTGCAGCAGCGCTAAAGTTTTTTCTTCTCTTTAGATGTTACAATAAATCTGCTGCCCGGCCAATTTTTAATGCCCGCTGCCTGCAGTGAATGGGCTGACAAAAGCCCAGACGCCTGGACGCTATTTATAGTCGCCATTGCGACCTGGCTTCTGGGGTTTGTCGACCCCTGCCCTAACCGCAGCCAAAGTGTATCAATCGCAATTTTCGACGCGATTGGGGATACTCTACTGGGACCCTTAAGATAACATCAAGAGAACAGATATGGGGTAACCATGCTTGTTATTTTCTAAAATGTATTTTGCTTCATCTTGAATCACTACTGCTCCACTTGGGATAGCGATCAGGGTTTCTGAAGACAGGTGACAATAGTTAGACGACCAAAGCCAGTGTCAGACGAGCGTTTTGAAGAGGTGAAGGAACGTCCGTGAGAGTGGACTTTCCTTCCACTCGACGCCTGTCTGACCACGGCGGAACAGCGTCTAGCTGGCCCCATCGTAGTGTCACAACGTTGCGACGGACGCCGGAAGATACGTCAGTATGGGCACACCTAGTGTGTTCGTCTGACACCGGCCTTAAGGAGCAACAAATGTGTATTAAATGGGTTAATACTGCGTAGATAAAACCAGTTACTACCTATTCAGATGCAGAAACAAATTACCAGCCGCACTTGTTACTGCCATAAAGATTTTACAGTAAAAAATGTATGGTTATAATGGAAAAAAACAACAACCGTGTAACTTAAGACATTATGCGTAGACATTACGTGGAGCATAAATTGATGACTCGTCTGGGTTACGAGGCTTTGCAGCCTTAATAGCTACAATAAAAATCAGAGGCTTGGTATTGCTACTTCACAAATAAGGAACCTTACGCAGAGCTTTTTCAAATATATTCAAAGTGCTCCATTAATATGTAACAAATGCGAGCGAGACGTACACATGCATTATTTATTCCTGAATTCCCTTTCACACCATGACCTATAATAAATGAGATTAGTTTGTGGGTGTTAGAGCTCATTGAACGAATGAATAAATGGCTCAGACGCACATCGCTTTGCGGCAAGCTGCTTCGTTGTTCGCTAGAGAATATTCTTTTTTAAGTCACCTGGCATCAGCTCCCATAAAAGGAGCAAATCAAAACAGGCCATGTAATATGTTTACAGCCTCCAGATAAAATGGATAGCGCTATTAGATCTAAGAGGAAGAACGATATAAAACAAGACTCTTGGGAGATGGAGAATGAAATGTATGATCTTCCATTGAGAGAAGCTTATGATACGCCACGGAGAACATAAAACATACATGGTAACCTATAACTAAGGTATGGTAATATAACAGGTGCAGCCTGGCAGATACATTATTTATTATCGTCTGTCAGCTCGGTTCAATGCGGGTCCAGTGGTTTTGTTACATGATTGGTTTTTTGTCTCCTGAGAACATTCGTGCGGTTATGTTACTCTGCAAGGGAATACAAACGAATAATATGCAGATATCAAAGCCAAGGTATACATGAGGTACACAATGACACCGCTTTAGGGTGGAAGGAGAAGACTTTATTGGTATGGTACCTTATTCCATTCTAGTGTGAATATAGTACCGTAGATACTCGAGTATAACACGACCCGAATATAACGCGATGGATAGAGATTTATAATGGAAATGAGGGAATACTCAAGACTCGAATATAACGCAAGGAGCAAAATTATACTGTACCGGAAAGCATTAAAATCCTTCCAGGTTCTCTTAACAGTCAGGCTACCCCTCAGGCCAGGGTGCTCTGCTCTAGAATGATTGCAGTTGTTACTAAGTATGAAGCCGCCGGCAGCCCGTCTTCTTTACTAGCCGTTAGATGGCCGGCAACGGCGAACAAGGTGAATGATTGGCTTAAACCGAGCGTGCCCTCTGGCCATGATGGATCCCACCCCTCCTGAATCCGGGAGTTCCTGAAAAGTCTGCAAGCATCAGGGGGCCCACAGTCACTTCAGCGAGACTACCGCAACTTTCGTTCGTCTGACCCTAGCCTAAAAGTGAAAATTCTAGGTCAAAATAGCAAAACCAGAATTTTTTTCCCCATTTATCTCACTTTCCAAATAAGCTATTTGGTCCAGATTGTTCTTTTCTGCTAATTCCCCTGATTTTCAGCTTTCTATGAATAGACCTGCATGTGTTTATTCTAGGAAGGGGAATATCAGACTAGCTCAGGGGTCAGCAACCTTTTTTTTTCAGAGGTTTTGGAACTACATTTCCCATGAGCATCAATCTGAGTGGCTGAGCATCATGGGTGAGGTAGGCCAAAAACAACTGGAGGGATAGGAAAGCTGACAGGGGTGCACCAATACCATTTTTTAAGTACAAATACAAGTACCAATACTTTTTTCAGGTATTCGCCCATACCGATACTTTAATGTCATGTGACAATGTACCAATGAATGATTTAAGATTTTATTGAAAGCCTGTCCAATTTATGGAAGTATTGAAAGGTATGGCCAGAAACTCCATTCAAACTGCATATTGCAAACTGCATATGCCTGCACACACACATACCTCAGACTTCCAACACACACACACCAGACCCTCAGATACACAGGGCCAAGCTGGCAGAGTGCTCTAGTAGCATTCTGTCAGTTTCCCTGGCAGGTTGTTCAAGCGATTGGCCTTTGGCATGAGTAGGTTATAACGTAGCCCCGCTGTGGCCTTCATCCACACTCTTGTGAGATATTGCAAGGCTGTGTGTAACATCTCGCGAGAGCACGGAACCGGGCCCCAGCGTAGCCGCGTTTACCTTACACATGCTGACGGCCCTTGATGGAACGCAGCTGGCCTGGGAGCCTGACAGAATGCTACTTCAGCATTCTGCCAGCTTGGCTGTAGCCCTCGGATACCGCCCGGCAAGCCAGGCTGTGTTAGCTTCCGGTATTGTTATTTGTATAGGGGCATTTTCAAGAGCACAAGTACTCTTAAGCATGCCCAGTATCAGCACCTATACAGATACTAGTATCAGTGCATCCAAAGAGGAAGGTGACAACAATGCAGTTCATGGATATTTGTTGATCTCCACAACAGTTAGTAGGGCAACAGCATCCCTGCATGGGCTGTGCTAGTACCCATTTGCCTTAGGAGTACCCACTAACCATTTGCCAAGGAAAGTGTGGGTTTATTTGTAGAATAAGCAGTATTCCGGGTGTTAACTGATGATACCCGGTAATTAGCATAATCCAACTGTCATGTCCTCAGCCCCTACTGCGCTGCCTGGGGGGTCTGGGCAAGGTCCTGTGCCAGGAGCTGGCCGACTGCCAGCACTAGGGATTGGCCGAGCGGCGTCTGAGGGGGCAGGGCCTAGCATAGGAGTTGCCTCGTCGCCCTGTCGTGGAGTCTGATTCCCGCATCGCTAACCATTCATTTACATTGTTTCTCTGTTGCCAACCCGTTTTCTGGTTTCGATCCCTGCTCCTGTTATTTGACCCTGCTTGATTTTGACTATTCTCCTGCTGCTTGATTACGATCACCTGTGTGGTGCTTTGGTGGTTTAACCCCATGCTTGCCGCTGGGGTGTTTACACGTTACTGGGGAAGTGTCCCTTCTCAGCGGTGGGTCTTGTCTGTGGCCTTTTCAGGTTCCTATACCCAACCCAGGACTCATGTTCTCCAGCCACACATATTGATAAGATCTGCGATCGGTACTGCTTATTTGCAGCTCATGGTCAGTGTGCGCTCACCAGCAACAATACTCGTTACACCTCGGGGTCTGTCGTAAGTACAGTATGTGTTGTCCCTGACTATCTTAAAGTACTGCTGATCTGCTCCCGTTTCTCAGAAAACGTTGTTAAAACAGCTTATTTCCCGACTGCCCTGCAGTCCGCGCAATTCACCAACTGTCTGATTTATCTGTGTTTCTCTGCATGTGCTCCAAGTAGTCTATCGGTCTCGAAACCTTTAGTGCTTAGTAGCAACTCAGTATATTGTTCAACCTCGTTGCCGCAAGTGTATAATTCTGTGAATGACAATCGGTGTTTAAACATCAAAAAGATTTCTCAGCCCTTAAGGATCTCAACTCCGCGACTATCTAGTGGGCGCTACTCTCCCCCCCCCCCCCCGTTACACCAACAGTATCAGAACTCTGGCAAGAAGCACAGAATGGAAGGGTTATTTGAATATGTTTTATCTAACTTAAATCCGTGTAAATTAAAATAGGTTTTTATCCAACACTAATGGGTTCCTCACTAAGCACACTTATTTTTACCGACGGTCACTGTAGTTGCAAACAATGGTAAACAAATCTCCCTTGTTTCAATTACAGTTAACTTTGGCTATGCAGAGGCTCCACAACTCTACACACAGGATTACTAGATCCTCCATATTACCCCAGAACACATACATCTACAGGTTAGTGGAAAGTATGTAAATGTGCTTCCCTGCCCTATGCAGAACTCATATGCTGCTGCAGGGATGTACTTTCAGGAACTACTGACTTGATTTCTACATTCTCCAGTGAAGTCCTTCCTGCTGTACACAGAATTAATATGCTGCAGTGGAGAACGCAATTCACAAATTAAAACATTTCTGCAGCATATGAATTTTGCATATTGCAGGCAAGCAGAATCATTTCACATTATGAATATAGCAGGGAAGCATGTTCATGAGGTCACATCCTCTTTACCAGTGGATTGATTTCTATTACCTTAAGGCTGAGATCACAACTCAGCGGTTTTCATATGCACGTAATACGCGAACGCGTATTGCAGCATGTTTACGCTGCAGTCTATGGCCGCGAATGCGCTGCAATATGCCCCAAAGAAGCTCCTGTACTTCTTTGGGCATATGGCGTTTTACAGCGCGTTCCTACGTACTGTAAAACGTCCAGGTGTGAACGGGCCCCATAGGAAATCATGGGATTTCCGTGTTTGGGCGTTTTACAGCGCGCAGGAACGTACTGTAAAACGCCAAGGTGTGAACGGGGCCTTAGGGAAATGCTTCCCTGCACTATGCAGAATTCATATGCTGCAAGAAATCACACTGTCTTGACAAGTGAGCAGATTTTCGCCCTGCAGCAAATGTATTCTGAACAGGGCAGGAATCCCTATTTGGATTCCTAATGACGTATATACAACCAATTCACATGCTTTTGGAAAGCTTATAGCAGCATGTACTGCTTTCAAATATCTAGGTATGTTTTTAGACCCAAATCTATCCTTTGGCCCCCACATCAAAAAACTGTCATCTAAACTCTACCCCAAACTAGGTGCCCTGTACAGAAACAAATCCTGCCTGAGCCCAGCGGTAAGAAAGCAGATTATACAACAAATGCTTATGCCGGCTATTGAATACGGAGATGTAGTGTATGCAGCCGCCCCGCAAACGCACATCCAGAAACTTACCACATTGTATAACTCATTTTGTCTCTTTGTGCTACAATGTAACTACATGACCCACCATTGTGACATGTTAAAAGCGTTAAACTGGCCGTCGCTGGAATCTAGACGCACCCTTCACCTCTCGAACCTGGGGTTTAAGAGCTGTACTGGGAAGCTGCCACCCTACCTGAATAGACTGCTTCCCCCAGCAGCTCCCTCATCCTATAACCTCCAATCCAGGACCAGCACCTTACTTGCAATACCACAATACAAAAAGAAAGTGGCTCGATCCTCATTTTCCTACAGAGCACCGCAATTATGGAATAACCTCCCAGACACCATCAGATCTTCGCCCAGTCTAAAATTCACTTAAGAGATCTCTAGTAATATACCTCAATACAGAATGCACCTGTAAACATGTAACATAATGACTATATTTCTTACATATTTATTTTCTGTTAAGCTCTATATTTGTGTTGTTTTGTAATATCTTGCATTTTTATTACTTTGTATTTCTGTAACAATTCAATGCTCTTGAACCCAGGACATACTTGAAAACGAGAGAAATTTCAATGTATCCTTCCTGGTAAAATACTTTATAAATAAATTAATATATGACCTACTACTTGCAGCTATAATAATACATACAGAAGAAATACATCTATAAAGATGGTTAGACTGAGTGAATAGAATGATGGGAAGAATTTTCAAAATAAATAATACTTTAATTCCCTTATAAATTATAGGAACCTGTGTGATTATTTATGAGTGGATATTTGGAAAGGTTAAAATGGAACAATCAGGATTATAGCCATAACAATTTTTCCACACCAGTCCAGCCTTCAAACATTTGCCCCATATAATTGTTCTTTATGCACAAATAAAAATATGTGAACATAAATATAACGTTTATATTTACAGTACTATTTAGTAACATGTAGAATGCTGTGAGTGACTGAGACAATTTTAACAAGACCTGATAATATGCACACAAAGACTCCAGTAATAACAGGTGATTCAACATCTAAGTTCTAGATGTGAAGCCATTTCTAGGGTATGACTCTGGAGACTGTTACATCAATATAATATTGCCATAGAGTCACTTATTACAATAACCTATATTGACTAAACATACCTGGGATAGATTGTGCTGATAGATCACAGCCTATATTAGGGATGGTATTTGGTTGCTGCTGACTGGAACTAACTTCAGGTTCGGCACTTATTGATGGGGAGAGAGCTACATCGCAGGGCATGACTGGCTTCAGTATAGGTGGAAGAAGGTCTTCCAAAACTTCTTTCTTCTCTTGTCCCGGCAACTGAAGTGCTGATAAGGGTATATTAATTGGATGGCTCGGGTTTCCAGTAGATGTACTGACTGGCATCTGATGTCCTATTTGTGGGTTGACTAACGAGTTAGGAGCTGATGGTTTACTTTGGGGGACCAGTGTTGGCCTCAGAGGCATATGAGGTGCTTGTCTCGGCAAGACCAAAGGAGAAGATGCTATGGGTTGCATGTCCAACTCATTACCTAGCAATGGTGGTAAAATGTTAGGAGGTTTAGATGGCCCAACAAAAGGAGATGTGGAGTGCGTCTGATTTTTCGGTTTGGCCATCTGTGTAAGAGATACTGTAGGACCATTGAGTCCACCAGTGAGTTCTGCATTAGCAACAATGTAATAGTCTTCAGGGTTCTCCTGCTTAATTTTTTTGACAATGACATCATTACTGTCCTCATCTACAATATGTGATTGAGACCCTGAAAGGGATGAGGTAAGACCACCAGCAGATCTTTTGCGGGAAGCGCTGGGAGATTGCCGGGCTACGCGCTCTAAATCACTATCGTCATCTGTCGCTGAAGACTCGCAGACCATGTCAAACAAGTTGGTTTCATCTTCATATTCTTCTACAGCATCATCCAGCTCTGATTGTTCACTGCAATAGGAAAAATCACAGGAGTCTCTTGTTATGTTGCAGTCAAGTTTAGATTTACCAGATCTCCCAGGGTACCGATCCAAAGGACTAGTCTGCGTCTCTGAGGGAATTCCAATTATGCTGGGACTGTCAGAATTGAAGCTTCTGCTGTCCTGGAAACAAACTCGCTCCTGGGGACCAGCCCTACAGGTTGTGGTTAACGGCCAGTGGTATGCATGTCCAGCACTGCATCCCCACATAGCCGTCAATGTGCCATGCGAGCCCTCTGAGAGCAAGTGCTTCAAGTTTGGAATAAGGTTACAAATAGTCCCATGGCTATGAGCCCAGCTCACCAGCTTGGAGAGGTTTTCTGAAGAGGTGTGAAGACAGTCTTCCATTGTTTGTAATCAAGTGCGCTTTTCCTAGAAGGCACAAAAAGAAAAAGTCTTAGACAGGTCTGAGTACATTTCATACTTAGGCTAAAGAACAAATAAGTCAGTAAAATGTACAAAATCACATATAACACTATAACTATTAGTTTAACAAATCAAAAAGATTGACGTATTGTCACTAGTGGAAAAAAATCTGTTAATCAATAAGATGCCTAAAAAATTTCCAAAGCCCCATGATATCGATTAAGTGAGCTGCTAAAAACACTAGAAATAATAAAAAATATATATCAAACTACTACTGTCCTCCCATATTTCCTGTAAATACAACCCACAGTGACAAATGTAGAAACATAGGGCAGTATTACAAAGTTGGCGCTAACAACTCCATAGACTATAATGGCTCTGGTAAGATTACAACAGCTCTGGTTATATTAGCACCAACTTTGTAATACTGCCCATAATTGGATGATAATTAGGCTCTTCTACATGAAGTCTATATTTTATATTCTTTTCTGCTAGTCCTGTACAGACAACCATGTTCTCTTTTACAACATATATACAGTATATAGTTCAACAATTCACCCTTGCTATTTAAAATTTAGTTTGATTTAATTAATAAATATTTAATAATATTAACTTTAATTAATAAGTAAAGCTCAGACCAATCACAATGTGAAACATTACAATGTTCACATAAATTAAAAACAAGAATGCAGCCAAGGAAAAATAACATATGAAATAATCCAGAAGACTGAGTACGAGGTTGTTTCATAAAAGCAAAAAGGAACATTTTCTAACTAGTTTACTTTGGCAAATAACGTTTCGGCAATAAACTGATCCTGTTTTATACTTAATTGTGTTGAATATATACACTATATTGACAAAAGTATTCTCTCACCTGCCTTGACTCGCATATGAACTTGTGAGCGAATACTTTTGGCAATATAGTGTATATATTTTCTTTTTCAATTAAATTAAACCATGTTAATATGCCACGCAACCGAGGCTTGGTTGTTGTTTGCTACCAGAAATACCCAAACCACTTTCTGAGTACTGTGCGATGGGGCAAGACCTGGATACCCATGGGACCTTCATGGAGTGGGTGAAATAGCTGAAGCAGTGCACCCAATCTGGGGCCCATTGCAGCTGAGCTGTTAACAATTTCCAGCTCCCTATTACATTCATCCCAAAAATGAAAGGTAACGATAAGGACAGGATGAACATGGGGAATGGATATATGGGGAATGGATATTTATATATACACATTCCAGAACTCAGTAATTTTTAATTTCTACACAGTTTCTGTATCTACTTATTCGGTTTACCGAGTTTAAAATGTCAGTCACGGAAACCATAATTTACCCCTTGCTTGACGTGCCTAGAGGGTGTCAGCTATACCCTCCTGACGAGGTCTAACAAGGCCGAAATGATTGTCGCGGGTCGCTGCACCTATCGTGTAGGGATGACGTCCTTGGCAATCAGTACTGGCCACCCTTATTGGGTGAGAGCAGGCTGATTTGCATATGGAGCAGTTGTCCCTGTAATGGCACAAGCAAGCTAAAACCTTGTGAGACCTGAGCGGGCCCCACCGTAGAGCAGGCCATTAGAGCCGTTGCTCGTCCTCAGGACCCTCACAAACCTCTCTGTTTCTCACTTGAAACCATAATTTGGTGTGTTCAGCAGGTGTAATGAAATATAATGTAAGCTTCTTCTGGGGCTGATCTATCTTGCAGTCTGTGCATCCCACTCCCCTCCGCCCAAGAAAAAAACCCATAGAAAACTCATACATCAATGGCATACAAGCGCAGCGTGGCACAGGCAAATACAGTATAAGTTATCAAAAAAATCACATGAATTTGACAATTTACTTGGGTCTATTAGGATTCATGGGTTAAATAAAAAAAAAATCACATTTCTTTGTTTAAACAAGTACGAGTTGAACCAATTTAATTTTATTTTATTTATTTTTTTAATATTTGGCTAATGAAAAATGATGTATGATGTTACCTAGCATTAAAATCTAATCAAGAGTGCCACAGGAATGACCCTAATTGTTCTAATCCTCATTATATTTTGTGCATAGTAAATATTTGGCATGCAATACCTCATAGTTTCCATCGTTATGCGATGAATTAGGGTCATAAGACTCACTTACTTTTTTGAAAGTGTTAGCTTAGCTATATTTACAAAGCAATTATCGCTGTATCGTTAGAAAGCCAGCAAACATACATTAAAAAATAATAAGTTCTCAGGTCATGAGTGGCTTATGCTTGCCGCAAACTACTAATTACCCATATGACTGGGGTGGGTACCGGGATCTAGTGCTGCCAAGGCAGTGGGGTATGCCTACTTTTAACAGGTTTGTGCCAATCAAGCGAATATGGTCGCTGTGCCTTGTCCATAGACACAGAGGGGAATCTTAATTTCCCAAATGTGCCACCACTGCTTCAGTCAATGCCAAAAGGATACTACACCATCCCTGGTGAAAATAAAAACTTGGGTTGGTAAAAAAAAGGGCATGTGGGTGATGCTGGAATATGGAGGGTAGAAATATAAAAAAAAAGACTAAGACAGATGGTAAAGTATGATAATGAAGGCTGGAAATAATGGAATAAATTTTAAAAAAAATCAGGAACAAGAAATATCCTTTGGTATTAGTAGTACATGTGACGTTTTTTGTGTTGTTACATAAATCATTTCACGAAATATTAATCATTGGTTAAAAAAAAGAATTAGTCTACTTAAAATGAACCCCTTCACTGGCAATATCGAGTAAATGCAAAATTCAAGAACACCTGCAGTTGCAGCGATATCGAGTACCCAATTCTCGTTTTCAGGACTTCTCCCGAACTACCCCCTATTCTATGGAGCCCCCTCCTCACAACATTAGACTCTCCCTGCCTCTCCAGTCCTTCAAGAAGTCTCTGAAAACACAACACTTTAGAGAAGCCTATCGGCTCACTCCATGATTCCCCAATGTACATTTTTTATGCAACCTTCCCACCCAGCCCACATGCTCCCCCCTACTTCAAGTTCTCCATTTACCCTCACTTAATGTGCCACCCCTCTGCTTTGGCCTATCTACGCAGATAATGTGCATTGGGTGCAAGGGGGTGGCTTGAGTTCAGGCTGTTCTGTGGTAGCGAATGACGCACGCCACGCGCGTGGGCGGCAGCGGGATGTGCTATGCTGTCCCCCAGCATTCAGTCCCAATTTAAGGGGTTATATTGTAAGCTAATCAGTTTTGCCTTCTTTTGGATCAACGGCAGTGGGTGATTTGTGAAGGGCTTAGATCGATGGACGCATGTCTTTTTTTCATAGCAAATCCAAATAAAAGGTGTACTTAAATAGGCGCTCACATAAAATATTATGAGAGAATAAAGTGCAGCCACAATGCGAAGTAAAAGCGTGTGAAACCTTAAAAAACATATGTAAAATCCTATACAGTGCAGAAACTTTTAGACGGACAGAGAGCTCTTAGGTACATATTCAATGTCAACGTGTCTCTAACAGTGATCCCTCATTTACAATAAAAACAATTGTCCATGCAATATTAAATTCTTCGTAACAAACTGCTTCCAGTGATAAAGAAAAAAAAGTAAATAAAGCAAAACATAAATTATTAATCCACACTGTAATCTTAAATCCAGTGAACCTTTTCTATATTACTTGAATGCATCATTTGTGGAACATGCATCAATCCCAGGTCCAATAGGCTCAGTGGAGCAGTCAAAAAATAGACCCCTCATCAAGAAAAACAATCTCATGCAGATACCAGAAATTTGAATGTAGCCGATAATACATGACATCCCAGATACATTAGGGTCTATTGTATTGCAGGTCCATTGTAGAGTATACAATGCTCTACAGGTCCAAACAATGAGACACACAATGTTCTGCAGGCCCAAAGAACATGATACATAATGCTCTGCAGGTTCAAAGAATTGGACACACAATGTTTGATGGTTCAGGGAATCCAACGCACAGTGCCCTCGATACCCCCAGTAAAGCAGAAGCCAGTAAGGAACTTCAGGTGCCAAAGGTTAATTTTTAGGTTTTCTATATAGATTTTTGCATAATAATACATCATTTTGCGAGGCAAACAGCTAGGAGCCTTGTTATTCCAAGATAATGTTCGATTTGTGATAGGAAGTGGAACGCTAGTGATTACGTGAGGCTCAGTAGTAATTACCATGCCTCATGCAATCGTAACACTTGGCGTCATCTATGGGCAATATTATAATCTTAACGCTAACGTTAGCGCTCAGCTATGGGTGCGTTAACATTAGGTTAAGTGGCCCTAGCGCGGGCCGCCCATATTACAATCCGAACACTGTGCATCGGAGATTGTGATTCTAGCATGAGGTTACTGTACTTTGTGCTCCCTGTACTTAACATGGGGAGCACAAAGAGTAATTAGCATTAGGATTACAAAGTCCTAACGCTAATTACTGCACCACTTTGGTTAACTGAAAAATTAACCACAGCTAGAAGCTGGTGATAACTGAATCCGCTTATGCAGAATCATTTAATACAAGCTGTAACCCCCCCCCCCCTCAAATCAGATACTCACCTCTCATTCTGTGGCGTGAATGTGGCCCGATTAGCCGCTTCTGGCTGCCGGGAGCAGAGTGAGACTGGGGCAAAAAAGTCCCCAGTCTCCCTGCGGCAGCACAAGTCTCCATGGAGTTCTATGGACTCCAGGAGGAGATACTCGGGGCGGCACGTTAGCGCTGCCTCAGGTATCCAGGACCTTAGTGCTGCATTATTCAGCAGCCTGCCCCACAATATGGAGCTAAAATTCGGATTCTAAGGGGAAACTTGCAGGATTTTCCACCTTAGCGTCCCAGTTTTAGCAGCCACAATGTAATACACTACCAGACATCTCTTTTGTTTTCTAAGATGAATTTTCTTTTATTTCTGCTCTATGCAAGCACTGCAAGAGGGTCAAATGAACAATATGAACAAACCATCGGCATCTAATTTAGTGAAATAAAATGGCCAATACAATAACTGTGGGATGTACCTACACTGACTGCTCATCCCTCACATAACAAGATCATCACGCACACTGAAAACTACAGCACTGAGCGACTGCAAGGTGCAATGTAGGTCAACATCCTGGGATGAGTTAACTAAACCAAGAACTACAGGGAGCTACATGGACTAAATAGAAAATAAATCTTCATTTTTGGCATTTCTCACCGCAATGATTTTGTAATCCTGTTGCCAAATATTAGTAATAGATATTAAAGTAGTACAAATATCCAAAATACCTGAAAGTACAGTATTGAGGGTATCTCTGCCATGGAATTAAATCCCAGTTGTGATAGCAGAGATTAATACTTTAAATTGCATATACAACCCATTTCTGAATCTGCATAACATTTACTTAACCTCCCTGGCGGTCTATTTATTTTAAAACTTCTAGTCTAAAAGCGCTCTATTTTTTATTTTTGCCCGCCTAGCGGTATCCCGAGTGTGGCTCGGGGTTAAATTCCTATGTTGGAAGCGGTAACCCCGAGCAACACTCAGAATGCCGCTGGATACATCACCTCTCCCTGCGCTCCCTCGATGTCCCCCACAGTCTCCTCTGGCAATCGCGACCCTCATACTTCCTGGTTCCCTCCTCGCGTGAAGGAAACCAGGAAGTATGAGGTCGCGATTGCCGGAGGAGACTGCGAGGATCAGCAAGGGAGCGCAGGGACAGGTGCTGTATGCAGCCCGAGTGTGTCTCAGGGTTACCGCTCTCAGCGATGAAATTTAACCTTGAGACACACTCGGGAAAACGGTCAGGGGCGGTTAAAGGACGCTCCAAGCAAAATGGACTGTCAAACGAAATTCACTATTTGAGGTTCATCAATGACATTCCTACAGAGAATATCTCTTTCATTGTTAGAAGGCATCGAACCCTTTCACTACCATGATTCACAAGCATCTACAGGTGCCCCAAGATCGAGTATACTCAAGTCTCATTCCTGGTGTTTAAGAGCTTTTATGGGAAGGTACCACCCTACCTGAATAGGCGGCTTTCCACAGCAGTTCCCTCATCCTATAACCTCCGATCCAGGACCTGCACTTTACTTGCAATACCACAATACAAAAAGAAAGTGGCTCGATCCTCATTTTCCTACAGAGCACCACAATTATAGAATAACCTCCCAGACGCCATCAAATCTTCCCCCAGTCTTAAGTCACTTAAGAGCTCCCTATTAACATACCTCAATACAGAATGCACCTGTTAACATGTAACATAGTGAATATATTTATTTTCTGTTAATCTGTATATTTGTGCAATTTTTTAATATTTAGCATTTTATTACTTTGTATTTCTGTAACACTGTAACAATTTAATGTTGCTGAACCCAGGACATACTTGAAAATGAGAGAAATCTCAAAGTATCCTTCCTGGTAAAATCCTTTACAAATAAATAAATACATAAATAAATTCTGGAGTAATGCATAGGAGTTTCGTTTATTGGAAACCAAATTCATTTACAAATGGGATCCAGGACATGCCCCAATAGTTTCAACACATCAGACATGACAGCCGATGTGTTTAAATTGTTTAAAAGCTTTGATTTTGTTTTTCCTTCAAGGAACCAAAGAGCCCAAGCTGTAATGTACATGTAGTAGCACATTTTGGCAAGCAGTTCTATGGCACATTCTATGGCAAAGCCACACAGTGAGGACTAAGTGAGGTAAAGATACTGTAAGGGGGCAGTTTACAACATAAAAGATCACACAATGGATACACCCTGTGACACATATAGAGAAAAATATTTTCTTAACCTAACAAGAGAAAAACAAAGCACATGTAAGATATCAGCAACATAAAATAAACACAATATGGACATTTATTTTTTGGGTGGTAGCGGCCCTTTAAAGTCCTAACCACCATCCCGGATTTCTTTACTAATAATGCTGCAAGGGACTGGACACAGTTTTCCATGCAAAATCACTCAACACTAGGCTCTGAGAGGCTATCAGGGTTATTCAAAGAGATTCGAAAAGTCAACGCACGTTCGGTGACTTTTCGTTCTCTTCAATTCAGTTCGTTTTGCCGATCCCATTTCGGTGACCCTGCGGTGTATTCAGCAAACATTGCAGGGAAAAGCTGCCGCAAACCCGACGAAAACTCACCGCAAAACCCAGCGAATGCACGCCGAAAACCCTCAAAAACATCTGGATTAAACCTGCCGAAAACCACGGAAAAACCGAACAGGAGCCGATCACAGCCTTCGACACAGCAGAAGAGGCAGTGAATAAATTAGCAAAACAGTTTGTATGAATGTGTGAAAGTGAAACGCTGTTTGCAAAGAAACTACTGAGCGAAAATGGCTGAAATTTACATATGACGTCCAGGGAATGATAATAAAGAGGGCTGTTACAGAAAAAAGAAGAAAACATTTAAAAAAAAAAAAAATTAAGAAAAATGCTTAAAATATCCTAAAAAATCTATAAATAAAGAGACTCTTTACTGCAGAATTTTATAAAGAACGGTTTATTAGATATTGAATTAAAACGGGAATATTTTTAACATTGAAGCCTATGGGATTCTCCTGAATAAATTTGCCGAATTAAACCACCGAATGGCAGGGCATTTCGGGAACCTTTCACTGCTGGTTTGTGTTCTCTGAATAGCTGAAGCAGTGCTTTTCATGGGGATTTCACTGCCCTCGAACAGGCACCGTATGTTCAGGCAATTCGCTAGGATTTGGCGAATTGCCTGCTCTCTGGATAGCCGAATGGCCAGGAAAGGTAACCGAATGCTGATTTTCAGCGTTCGGTTACCTTTCTCAGGTAATTCGGAGCTCTTTGAATAACCCTGTATATTTCTTTAAATACTGGCTTCAGACTTGAATAACAAGCGTTCTTGGAATCCCTGGTTATTCTCTGGCTGCCCATCCATTAGTGCATTCTATACTAAGTAAGTTATAGTAACCTGCTGTAAAACAGATGCAACAAGCATCAATGGTGTCTCGGCTAGAATAGCCTTTTATGATCAATGAGTGGGGCTGTTACACTTAAGAGGTCACTCGCTAATCATCGGTTCGCATGAAGTAGGGCCGTTAATGTACACATACTATTCTCAAATCAATAATAATTCATACGTTTGAAAAATTACGTAGTTCTGTTGCGAGACTGAAAAACCAAGACGATTCAATCCTTTAAAAAATGACATTAAAATGATACACATTTCACATCCATTATAGCAGATCTTCCATGCTTCATTAAAATACAACTGTAAAAAAAATCCCCACTACCATTAACGTCTAGCTGACAAGATTCAGGTCACATTTTCATAAAAGGAGAGGCCCTTTTCTGCCAATCATTTGTAATATTGAAGGGAAAGAGTAAACACAAGCTTCTAACCTGCTGGAAAAAAAAGGGGAGAAATAAAAGGCTAACGTATGCATGATCCATAATTAATTATGAATTAGCTTCTGTGAGCGCAAATAGACCTTGGTGCGCAGTAACTGAATGTAAGAGCTTTTCTCGTGTTCCAAACAATCAGTAATGTAAGTAGTGTGAAGTAAAAAAGGCCATGGAGGTAGGAAGGAAAAATACAGTGCTGAGAAGGATAATTCATATAATGTGTGTGGGAGGCTTGACAAAACACAGCTGGTGTCGGTGAGAAGACCAACAACAGCCTGTATGCACAAGACACTGACACTAAGGAGTTGTAAATGGATAAAGAGACAAAGTAAATACAAACACACGAGTCAAGGTTCTCATGAAGCCACGAGCAAGCCATTTGTTACCACGGTAACACAGTGGTGGTTTTTAGACACCTTCAGCTCTACCTTAAAGTCACATAAAAACAGGGATAACATAGGAAATGTGCAATACATTATGAATTACCGCCTGTTTCATCTGGGTTTACTAGGCCAGGCACAGTGGATGCTTGAGACCAACTGCACACATTTAGTAATAGGAATAATATAACCTCTCAGAGCGCACACACCCCATTTGCATATGCCCATTCCACAGTACGTCACCTCTATGGTGTTTTGGGTTGTGGTTGTCACATTTTTTAATTAGGGTTCCAATCCGTTCTTTCCTCATTACATATATCTGTTTCCATATCATTTTCCCGTCCCCTTTATATAAAGTACTCCACTCCTCCACAAACCCCCTCATCCATTGACCTCATACTTTCTATTACATCCTCTCTCCTGTGTGAATTCGCTTCGCCATCATTGCATGCAGCCTCCCTTATCAAATGTGTTATGACTGTTGTGTAATAAGCTGCCGTTAAGTGCCATCTCCAAAACTGTCGGACTTCCCCTGCACACTAACGGTATTGCACATGAGCGTGACGACAACAGAAATGGGGCTTCCCTCCCATCTGGCAGGGAATTCCCTATACAGGAGATGCAGGGGTCTATTGTTCCCCTGTATTTCTGGCACCTATTTCCTAAAGCAGGGGTCAGCAACCTTGGGCTTCCAGATCTTTTGGCACTAAACTTCCCATGGAGATCTAAGAACCTAACATCATGGCAGATGTAGTTCCAAAACATCTGTAGAGCATGGATGCCGACCCCTTACCTACAGGATCATATGAGGGAACATTGCTAAAGAGTCTGGACACGGCCATATTGTTTGTAAAAATAAAAGCTTAAATAAAAATGTTTCTTTTTATTGATTAAATTAAATGGATGACAATTATTATTTTACAATTTTATTAAACACGTTCCGTTAATGGCGTGATGTCATATTTGTGTTGTTTATTTAAACTTTAAATTTACAGACTATCGGTACCAGATATTGGCTATTGGTTAGAAAAGCTGCCGATAATCGGATCAGTATCGGGCCCTGAAAAAATGATATCGGTCTATCCCTAGTGAAAGCTCAAACTTTCAAATCCATTGCCATAAATACAACTTGCTGGAAGTGATAACCTGGCATGAAAATTCAAAAGTCATCTCTGATTAGGCTGGGGTCAGACGAGCGCACTTTTAACGTGCGTTCTGGCGCACATAATTACGGCCGCACTAGCAGCAAATGACGGGCAATGACGGCCAATATACGAAGTACGGTCGCACGAAAGTCCGGCCGCGCAACGCAAGTGGAAAATGAACGCATTTTTTCGAGAACGCCGAACCGCTAGTACGGACGTACAGAGTGCGCAGCTGCGGCATAGCGGCGTGTTTGCGTGATTAGGAGACGTCAGACGCTGCTCATGTCCGGCCAACATAACGTCCAGACACCCAAAGTTTCCTGGTTTGGATCCGTAAAAAATCACGCACGCAAATGTGCATCGTATGACCGTTTTCGCATATTTCGTGAAAAAATACGTCAATTCGTTCGGACGCACTTTTTTACGTTCGCGTGTAAAAATGCTTTCGTCTGACCCTAGCCTAAATTTCTTTAAAATAAGTTTACTTGTATTTTAAATTGAAAGAAATTGCTCGATAGGACCCCAAGGGCTTTATTCCAGTCAGCCAATATGAGTGATTGAGTAGTGAGCCACGAACAAAACTATTCAGAAAGGTGAAAACCTCCTATTCCAGCCAAGCCACAAATTTTACTTGTAAAAATAGAATCATTGAGTATATGGACTCTACTGGTGTTGCTGCTGCTGGTAGCGGATAGTAGCTCCAGTATAGTACGAGTCAACCTGCTAATATAGTGGCTCTCTTGTAAAACAGCCAGTAATAGGGAGTTGCGTTAGTTAATGGTTACAATGCATTATCACACTGCAGACACACCTACAATAAGGCGCTACTTAAAGGGGCATGCATGTCTAGAATTTTTAAATTGACAGTTAACACTACAAAGCGATATTTATTTATTTTTAATTGTTTTTTATCATAACATTTATTTGAAACATGGGATGTGAAGACCCAGGACGTACTTGAAAACGAGAGAAATCTCAATGTATCCTTCCTGGTAAAATAATTTATAAATAAATAAATAAGTTAACAATTAAATATAAGGTGAAATAGAAGTTTCACACAAAAATTGTTATTCTAAAATAGCTAAAAAATGTAAATCAAGTTAATTTGCTAATTTTTAACGTATTCATTTATCCTTTACAGAAATAGTTGAAATGTAAGATTCTGAGCTCTAGATGGTGCGATTTAGCTTACACAATTTCAAATGGGGTCTGCAGTATTATCATACAGGCAGAAAATACCTTTGTGTTAGATACAGTAACTGTGATAAATAAAAGTAACAAAAATGGTCACATCTCCTGCTTAGGAGGATTTATATTGATCATAATGAGATTAATAGCAATGCAGTTTCCACAAAAAAATACCAATAGAATATAAAAAAAATATCTGTATGTGACATAATGCCTGTGTATGCAAATTACAATAAAACCTTTAATTTGTACTGTACAGGGATTTTAAAACATTATAACCCCCTGAATCTTATCTCTGTACAGCAGTGAGTGACCCCAGAGCCCTCCATGTATTCTGTCAAATCCCAGGCAGCTGTAATGCAGTAGTAATCTATTTGAACTTTTTGTTACAGTGAGGGCTGGGGCTTCTACCTGCAGCATGTTCTATGTCTCTCCAGGGTGCTTGGATGACCTAAAACAAAGAATGTTGTTCCTCCACAGGGGACACACTAATCCTGCTTCAAAAAAAGGTGTGAAAATTGTCTTTTGATATGCTAATGAGTGATTCCCTCATGAGCGAATATTCCCCGCCTCCTCCCCACCACCTACTCCGCCCATCAAAGCTTCACATGAACTAGCACAAGCTGTGCACGTGAAACCCTGTGCAGCTCAGGACCTAAGACTGGGGTAACTGAGGAACTGAATATTAGTTACCTCTGCAACTGTGAAAGCAAGACACTCCCGCTGACTCGTTCACACACACACACACACACACACATACTCACCAACTGAGACGCTCACTTGCGCTCTTTCATGGTTTACATACGCATTGTCTCACTCAAACTCCCTCACACAGTCACTCACTCTCACTCTTTCTTGTGCTGGCGGTCTCTTGTAAAGAGAGAAAGACAGCAAGATAAAGCAGAGAAAGGACAAGACCATCGCAGTGAGAGAGCTCGCACTGCGATGGTCTTGTCCTTTCTCTGCTTTATCTTGCTGTCTTTCTCTCTTTACCGTTTCTTGCTGTCTCTCTGTGCTCTTACTTGCTGTACCTCTCTGCGGTTTCTTTTTCTCTCTGTGTGTATGGATTTCTTTCCTTCCCTGTCTCTGCAGTAGCTGGGGGTGAAAGTTCAGCCCCGGCCTCCCCTCAGCTCCCAGTACAGGAGGGAGGTGGAGCAATGCAGTCCCACATGCTCAGTGTATTTTTATGTATTCCACAGAATACACAGTGATTGGTTAGCTTAAAGTGCCTCCCTGTCACGAGGCGTGTGCGGTTCTGGTATGAGCCCAGCAGGCGGCGACACAGAGGGGAGGCCAGACAGGAATCACGCAATGCAGATTCTTTAATAAAACATAAATGGTCCTTAACTGCAGGCAAAAGAACAAAGGGAATTGCAAATAAAGTCCAGGGAGAGTTCTTGGAGAGTCAGTGGATTGTGGGTAGTGCAGTCCTAGACTGCAGACAGGGCCCACCAAGAAGAAGTCTGGACGGAGGACAGTGGTACCTGGATCAAAAAGGTCAGAGGGTGATGAACAACTGTAATCCACGAGTAGACAGATGGGTCCTGGATACGTAGGATAAGCTGGTACTGGAAGAGCAGGTTAGCACACCACCAAGTGACCTCAGTCAAGGATAACAATGCAGACCCACTGCTGGCTGGGTCTCTCTGCCTTTTAAGGAGGCTTAAACACAGATAGGCCTCAGCTGGAAGTCCAAGGCTAGAAAAGAAAGACCCAGGCTGGATCTCCAGGAGCCTGGTCCAGGTGCAGAGCCTGGGTAAAACCTGGAACGGAATCCAAGAAAAGGAGGATACATGGCAAAGTTCTAAGATCCAGGTGTGCAAGACAGGTACACGGGGTGGACCGTGACACTCCCGAAGTGGGCATGGAAAACGGCAAGAAAGAAAAGCAGGTCAATATGAAAAAATACCATATTTACTTGCTTTTTATGCCTGCTGAATGAGACGACTCATTCAAAAGGTATTGCACATTTTTAAAGGCACTCTGGCAAAGCATGCATGTCCCTTTAAGCTGCACTACAATTAAGAAAAAAACTACAGTTAAGATAAAGGTGAACAAGAACAATGGATGAGAAGGCCCCACCCCAAACAATAACATATGAACAGCTGTAGTTATTAAGGCAGACTGGTTGTTTTCAGTACAATACCTTCACCACCTATTTGCTCACTTTAGTCACAACAATTAAGAGCTTGACAAATCATGCGGACATGATCGAAATGCGTATTTATTATTACTTCGGCCAAGGTGTGGTTAGGTTATTATTATAAAACTTTATAAAGCACCATCACATTCTGCACAGCTGAACACTGGTATAATTGGTAGAGTTAAAAGACATGTGACCACACAGGAGGGATTGAGTGATCCTATTCCCATGGGAATGTACACTCTAGATCAGGACTTGACAAATCTATACTAAGTAGCCAGTAATAGGATTTAGAAACCCACTACACCAGACAAATTTTTCTACAGTTGTGCTCATAAGTTTACATACCCTGGCAGAATTTACAATTTCTTGGCCATTATTCAGAGAATATGAGTAATAACACAAAACCATTTCTTCCACTCATGGTTAGTGTTTGGCTGAAGCCATTTATTATCAATCAAGTGTGTTTACTCTTTTTAAATCATATGACAACAGAAACTACCCAAATGACCCTGATCAAAAGTTTACATACCCCAATTCTTAATACCGTGTATTGCCCCCTTTAACATCAAAGACAGCTTGAAGTCTTTTGTGGTATTTGTGGATGAGGCCCTTTATCTTCTCAGATGGTAAAGCTTCCCATTCTTCTTGGCAAAAAGCCTCCAGTTCCTGTAAATTCTTGGACTGTCTTGCATGAACTGCACGTTTGAGATCTCCCCAGAGTGGCTCAATGATACTAAGGTCAGGAGACTGAGATGGCCACCCCAGAACCTTCACTTTTTGCTGCTGTAGCTAATGACAGGTCGACTTGGCCTTGTGTTTTGGATCATTGTCATGTTGGGATGTCCAAATATGTCCCATGCGCAGCTTCCGGGCTGACAAATGCAAATTTTCTCCACAATTTTTTGATAACATCCTGCCATCAATTTTCACCAAATTTCCTGTGCTTTTGTAGCTCACTCATCCCAAAACATCAGCGATCCACCTCCATGTTTCACAGTAGGAATTGTGTACCTTTCGTCATAGGCCTTGTTGACTCCTCTCCAAATGTACCGTTTATGGTTGTGACCAAAAAGTTACATTTTAGTCTCATCACTCCAAATGACTTTGTGCCAGAAGGTTTGTCTCTGTGCTGTTTGGTGTATTGTAAGCGGGATACTTTGTGGCAATTGCATAGTAATTGTTTTCATCTAGCGACTCGACCATGCAGCCCATCTTTCTTCAAGTGCCTTCTTATTGTGCATCTTGAAACCACATGTTTTCAGAGAGTCCTGTATTTCCCCTGAAGTTATTTGTGGGTTTTTCTTTGCATCCCGAACAATTTTCCTGGCAGTTGTAGCTGAAATTTTAGTTGGTCTACCTGACCGTGGTTTGGTTTCAACAGTACCCCTCATTTTCCACTTCTTAATTAGAGTTTGGCATTCTCAATTCATTGGATATCTTTTTATATCCCTTTCCTGTTTTATACAGTTCAAGTACCTTTTCCCGCAGATCCTTTGACAGTTCTTTGCTTTCCCCATGACTCAGAATCCAGAAACGTCAGTGCAGCACTGGGTGAAAGATGCGAGGGTCTGTCAGGAGTCCAGAAACACACACACTTATTACAAGCAAACAGAACACAGGTGAGGATGGTTATCTTTAATAGCCATTCAAACCCGTTTGTGTCAACTTGTGTGCATGTTATGCGGGAAAAATCACCAGGGTATGAAAACTTATGACCAGGGTCATTTGGGTTGTTTCTGTTGTCATTATGATTTAAAAAGAGTAAACACACTTAATTGATAATAAATGGCTCCAGCCAAACACTAACCAGGAGAGAAAGAAATGTTTTTGTGTTATCATTCATATTCTCTGAATACTGGCCAAGAAATCATAAATTCTGCCAGGGTATGTAAACCTATGAGCACAACTGCATATAGGTTTGTTTGGATTCATCCTGAGGTGAAATACTAGGAGCCATTGGCTTTCCAGCTACTGGGATACTCCACTTTCACATCTTCAAGGGTTTTCCACTGAAAAATTAGAAAAAAATAATAAACATATTACATAGGTCTAAATTTCTTATATATATATATTCGAAATTTAGACCTATGTAATATGTTATTATTTTTTTCTAATTTTTCAGCCCTGCCCTGCCCTGCATCTGCACCAGATGCAGAGAAAAGGTTTCCTGCCGACCCAGCCCTGCCGACCTCTACAATATATATATATATATATATTATATATATATATATATATATATATATATATATTGTAGAGGTCGGCAGGGCTGGGTCCTGGATGGACAATATGTTTCACCCCTATTTGGGTTGTGGTCCCTTTAAGTGCAACCACAGGGTTAATCTTCCTGTCCAGGAAGAGGTTTAAAGCGAGCAACTCCCAGACAGGATTGTGGGAGTTAAAAGAAAAAAAGGAAAGTAATCAGTGGAAGCTGTGTGTTCGTGTTCCAAAAGCAGGAGACGTGCTGTGCCTTGCTGGAGAGGCTTCTACATTTTGGGGAAAGGATTCCCCAGGTTTGGGACTGGTTAAAGCGTTGGTGAGCCACCATTATTTTCTGTTTATTTGTGCTGAAGATCAGGACTTTGCTTTAATTTCGCTGAACCTAAGCGTGTACTTATTATGTTGCCTTTTTGACTGCCCTGAAAGGGTGAATAAAGCTGTTTTGTTTGTGAAAGACATTGTGCACGTGCTCTGTGGGCCCTCCAAACGTCACAACTGGTGTTTCGAATGCGGGCAATTTGCTACCCCTTACACGACAAGCAAGAGGAATTTTTGTGAAAAAAATAAATAAATTTAAAAAAGGACAGTGTTCTGATTGCATGTCCTGGGCTAAGGCTGCACTGAAGTCCACAGCTATGGAGGAGCTGGTTAAGCAGATGGTCTTTGTCAATGTGCAGGCCCAGACTCGCCATGAAGAGGCAATGGCTAAGCAGCAACAAGCCCTGGCACAGGCTGTTGCTGCCTAACAAGAAAGCACCCATTTGCTGGCTGCACAACTTACAGCACAGCAGGTAGCCACACAGACGCAGATCACTGCCCTGCGGGAGACCATGCAGCAACTTGCACCTGGACGTGATCAAGCAGTGGTCGCTGCTGGTAACCATGTCTCCATAAGGGCCAGTCACTTCCTGCAAAAGCTGTCTCCCAGTGATGATGTGGAAGCATTTCTCACCACGTTTGAAAGGACTGCTGAGAGAGAGGGGTGGCCCCAAGACCAATGGGCCAGTCTCATTGCCCCGTTTCTGATAGGAGACCCTCAAAAGGCATATTTTGACCTGCCCCTAGAAGATGCAAAGAATTATGACCGGCTGAAAGCTGAGGTTCTGGCCCGCCTTGGGGTAACTGTTGCTGTCCGGGCTCAACGTGTTCACTGCTGGAAGTACTGCCCTGACCAGCCACCCCGGTCCCAGATGCACGACTTAGGACAGCTGGTTAAAAAGTGGTTGCAGCCAGAGACCCTGACTAGAGCGCAAATGGTCGAAAGGGTTGTGATGGACCACTACCTGGAGGTCTCTACCAAAGGATCTACAGCACTGGGTCAGCCATGGGGACCCCAAGACTGCAGCATTGGTAGTCGAGATGGTGGAGAGATACACCGTGGTGGAGGACCTGCTCAGACCAGCCAGTCGTCGAGGACCAGTCTTGCCACCGCCTGTGAGGCCTGCTTCAGTTCCTCGAAGGGAAGCGTCACTGGACCCGGGAACCAGCACCCCAAAATCATCTTCCTCGGTTCTGCAGAGGCCTGTCGCTACCCGAACTGCTGGCGATATACAGTGTTGGAGGTGTCGAGCCTGGGGCCATACCCGGGCGCAGTGTCCGCTACAGGAGGAGCCCATGGAGTGTGGTTCCGCTCGGAGAGTGTCCTTCTACACACTCACAACGTGCACTACCCACCTTGACCTAGAGGGGGGGTCAGTTTGAATGTACTGTGTGGGTGAATCACCGCCCAGCCAAAGCTCTCCTGAACTCTGGGACTATGGTCACCCTGGTGCATGCCCGGGTAGTCGGAAGGCTCGGTCCAGTACAAAGAACCCTCCGGGTTGTCTGTATCCATGGGGATACCCGGGAGTACCCGCTGATCCTGGTCACCAATTCCACCAGGAATACTTCGGTCACCCAAGAGGTCGGGGTGGTGAGTACTCTGATACATGATGTGATTGTGGGACGGGACTGCCCCTTGTTTGCTGAACTGTAGTGCTTGGCACAAACTGAACTGCCCATCGAACTGGGGAACAATTCAGGGTCACCCCCACCAAACATGACTGTGGACACTGTTGATTATGAGTTGCTCAAATGGGTTCAAAATGAGAATGTTGTAACTGATGTGAGTGTCCTAGCTCCTCAACCTGAGGTGACACCCAAGGAGGGGGAATCCTCTCCCGTGCCGGTTATGGTAGGAGAGGATGAAGTGGAATTATCCCCTGTAGATATTACACTTGGGGTGGATGAGGGGGAGGGTTCTTCTTATCCAGTACATCCTGACTTAGATGTGTCTAGAGGTGCATTTGGCAGGGCTCAAATGGGTGACCCGATGTTGGTAAATGTTCACGAACAAGTAACTGTTGTGTGTTGTCAATGGGGTACCTCAAGCACCAGATGCAGAGAAAAGGTTTCCTCCCTTTGCGGTCAATAATGATCTGTTCTACCGTGTATCAGAAATTCGGGGAGAAATTGTGGAACAATTACTGGTACCCCAGCCCTACCAGAGAATGGTGCTGGATCTGGCTCACAATGATGCCCTAGGTGGTCACCTGGGTGCTGAGAAAACCGAGGCCCGGATAACGGACCGGTTTTACTGGCCTGGGATCGGTGCCGCGGTTAAGAGGTACTGTTCCTCCTGCCCTGTTTGCCAGTTAACTGCCCCAGCACCCCATTATAGGAACCCCTTGGTGCCTCTGCCAATAATTGAGGTGCCCTTTGAGCGCATCGCTATGGATATAGTGGGTCCCTTAGAGAAGTCTGCCCGGGGACAACGATATATCCTGGTGGTTCTTGATTATGCCACAAGGTATCCAGAGGCGGTTCCTTTAAGAAACCCTACATCAAAGGCCATTGCGCGGGAGTTGTTTATGTTTTTGAGAACTGGCCTGCCAAGGGAAATTTTGACGGATCAGGGGACCCCATTTATGTCCCGGGTGATGGCATATGTGTCCAAGTTGTTCCAAATCAAGCAGTTGCGGACATCTGTTTATCACCCTCAGACAGATGGTCTGGCAGAAAGATTCAACAAAACTCTGAAAATGATGGTTAAAAGGGTTGCGCAGAGAGATGGAAGAGACTGGGATCATTTGCTTCCCGCGCTGCTGTTTGCTATTCGAGAGGTTCCTCAGGCCTCCACGGGGTTTTCACCTTTTGAGCTGGTGCATGGTCGCAGACCAAGGGGATTGCTAGATTTGGTGAAGGAGACATGGGAAAGTGAGTCCTCTCCACACAAATCGCTCATTGAACATATCTCTCAGATGAGAGAGAGAATTTCTAAAGTGATGCCTTTGGTACAGGAACATTTGCAGAAGGCTCAGGAGGCCCAAAAAAGGGGTGTACAACCGGTCAGCCAAGCTGCGGCAATTTCAGGTTGGGGACCGGGTAGCAGTACTTATACCCACGGTGGAAAGTCGGTTCCTAGCCAAGTGGCAGGGACCATATGAGGTGGTTGAAAAAGTAAAGGAAGTAAATTACCGAGTGCATCAGCCTGGGAAAAGAAAACCATACCAGATCTACCACACAAATTTGTTAAAACCCTGGAGAGACCGAGAGGTGTCTGCCATGGTTGGGGTGGGTATAGAGTCTGATGGTGTTGAGACAGCACACATTGCTGCCACCCTGTCCAAATCCCAAACCCTAGAAGTTAAGGAGTTTCTGCAAAGAAACAAAAGCATGTTTTCAGGACTGCCGGGACAGGTGTCCATGGTCAAACATGATATTGTGACGGAACCCCATGTAAAGGTTCGGGTAAAGCCGTACCGCATCCCAGAAGCACATAGAAAGGCTGTTTCTGAAGAGGTTAAAAAAATGCTTCAGCTTGGTGTCATTGAGGAGTCACAGAGTGAATGGTCAAGCCCCATCGTGTTGGTACCAAAGCCCAACGGCACTCTGCGATTCTGCAATGACTTCAGGAAACTTAACGAGGTGTCAAAATTTGACGCGTATCCCATGCCAAGGGTGGATGAATTAATAGACAAATTGGGTCCGGCCCGTTATATCACCACCCTGGACCTTACGAAGGGATACTGGCAGATACCCCTGACTAAGGAAGCCAGGGAAAAGACTGCTTTTTCCACTCCAGAGGGTCATTTTCATTATAGGTGGATGCCTTTTGGGTTACACTCAGCCCCGGCCACCTTCCAACGAGTGATGGATAGGGTGCTCCGCCCCTACCTGAGATATACCTCGGTCTACCTGGATGACATTGTCATCTTCAGTCCAGATTGGGAGTCCCATCTTCCCCGGGTTCAGACGGTTTTGGACGGTTTGAGGAAAGCGGGCTTTACTGATAACCCTGAGAAGTGCGGTAGGGATGGAGGAAACTAAGTACCTGGGATATGTCGTAGGCAGGGGTCTGGTAAAGCCACAATTTAACAAAGTAGAGGCTATCCAGAACTGGCCACGCCCCCTCACAAAAAAGCAGGTTCGTGCTTTTCTGGATATAGTGGGGTATTACCGGCGGTTTGTCCCCAATTTTGCCTCTATTGCTGCACAACTGACTGACCTGACGAAAGGTAGGAAGTCAGTGATGATTCAAAGGAATGCCAATGCTGAAGATGCCTTCGAGAAGCTTAAAAATGCGTTGTGTCAGCACCCAGTGCTGGTAGTCCCTGATTTCATGAGGGATTTCATTGTACAGACGGATGCCTCAAGTGAGGGTTTGGGGGCTGTGCTATCCCAAGAAGTCAATGGGGAAGAGCACCAGAGTGTTTTTTCTTAGTAGGAAACTGACGGCAGCGGAGAAAAACTATGCTGTGGTGGAAAGAGAGGGCTTGGCCATAAAGTGGGCCTTGGATTCTTTGAGATACTTCCTGTTGGGCAGGACGTTCCGTTTAGTGTCTGACCATGCCCCATTGACCTGGATGAGGCAGCACCGCCACGCTAATGCCAGGGTAACCAGGTGGTTCCTGTCTCTCCAGGAGTTTAACTTTGTGGTGGAACACAGACCTGGGAAACAGCACCAAAATGCTGATGCCCTGTCCCGGATGCATTGTGGGCTGTCTACTGTTGCCTCAAACACCTCCGCGTTGAGACAGAGGGGGGGGATATGTAGAGGTCGGCAGGGCTGGGTCCTGGATGGACAATATGTTTCACCCCTATTCGGGTTGTGGTCCCTTTAAGTGCAACCACAGGGTTAATCTTCCTGTCCAGGAAGAGGTTTAAAGCCAGCAACTCCCAGACAGGATTGTGGGAGTTAGAAGAAAAAAAGGAAAGTAATCAGTGGAAGCTGTGTGTTCGTGTTCCAAAAGCAGGAGACGTGCTGTGCCTTGCTGGAGAGGCTTCTACATTTTGGGGAAAGGATTCCCCAGGTTTGGGAATGGTTAAAGCGTTGGTGAGCCACCATTATTTTCTGTTTATTTGTGCTGAAGATCAGGACTTTGCTTTAATTTCGCTGAACCTAAGCGTGTACTTATTATGTTGGCTTTTTGACTGCCCTGAAAGGGTGAATAAAGCTGTTTTGTTTGTGAAAGACATTGTGCACGTGCTCTGTGGGCCCCCAAACATCACAATATATAAAAAAAAATATATATTTTGAAACTATGTCAGTTACACAGGATGACAAGACAATAATGAGGGCCGTGCAAGGCCTACCAAAACATTTGCAGAGAAAAACATCCAAAGGTTAGTTATAAGTACAGAAGGGGAAGCACAATGAGCTAGAAGCTTGATGTGAGGGCTGAGCAGTAAAAAGCAAAAAAGGGGTGGGGACTGCCCAATAAGTCGTGGCATACCAGGCTCACCCCGGCAACCCTAAGGTGACCGAGGGCTGAGGGAAGGGAAACAGGGTCGGGAGACCTGGGGCCAAAAGGACAGCCAGAGCCTAGGTTACCATCCCAGCAGCTCGCCCAGGTTACTACCCGATGTCCCAGCAGAAAAAAGTCTACTAGCCCCAGTACGTAATAGGCAGGACTACTTGATCGCTCATATGCCAGAACATGCTCCAGTGTCAGAGTGTGTTGCAGGGGCTGAAATGAGAGGCCCCCAACCAGAGAGCTGCACTGTTTTTTTTAACCCATTACAGATTTAGGCTAAGGTCAGACGAACGCATTTTTCACGTTGTCCGTGAAAAAGTGCGTTCGAACGAATGGACGTATTTTTTCACGGAATACGCGATAGCGGTCATACGATGCGCATTTTCATCCGTGATTTTGTACGGATCATCAATAAAACCCTTTTTGCGTCTGGACGTTATGTTGGCCGGACGTGTGCAGCGTCTGACGTCTCCCAATCACGCAAACACGCCGCTATGCGGCCGCAGCGCACTCTGTACGTCAGTAGTAGCGGTTTGACGTTCTCGAAAAAATGCGTTCGTTTGCCACTTGCGTTGCGCGGACGGACTTTCGTGCGGCCGTTCGTCGTATGTTCCCCGGCATTGGACGTCATTTGCTGCTAGCACGGCCGTGATTTTGTGCGGCTAAACGCACGTTAAAACTGCTTTCGTCTGACCTTAGCCTCAGAGGTGATTCAGGCGTAGCACTAACGTTCATTTATGTGAGCGCTAGCGTTAACGAGGTGATAGAGCCCTGAATCGGTCCAAAAAAGTCGACGATCTGCCAATCAGAGAGCCAACCAGCCGTTGGAAAAAGACAAGTCAACAAATGCTTTAAAAAAAATAAAAAATCCTGCAACTTTTAAAAGCTGTTTGTAAAAAAACTACTGCACGAAAAAGCCTGGAAATAATATATAAGATCCTATGAATAATAATAAAAAGTTCTGTTACAGAAAAAAAACACGCCATTTAAAAAAATAAACAAAAAAAATATATATACAGTGGCAAGAAAAAGTATGTGAACCCTTTGGGATTACGTGGAGTTTTGCATGAATTGGTCATAAAATGTGCTCTGATCTTCATCTAAGTCACAACAATTTGAAAAACACAGTCTGCTTAAAATAATACAACACAAACATTATATGTTTTCATGTTTTTATTGAACAGAACATGTAAACATTCACAGTGCAGGGTGGAAAAAGTATGTGAACCTTTGGACTTAATAACTGGTTGACCCGCCTTTGGCAGCAATAACCTCAACCAAATGTTTCCTGTAGTTGCAGATCAGACCTGCACAACGATCTGGAGTAATTTTGGACCACTCCTCTTCACAAAACTGTTTCAGTGTAGCAATATTCTTGGGATGTCTGGTGTGAGTCGCTCTCTTAAGGTCATGCCACAGCATTTCAATCGGGTTAAGGTCAGGACTCTGACTGGGCCACTCCAGAAGGCGTATTTTGTTTTGTTGAAGCCATTCTTTTGTTGAATTACTTGTATGCTTTGGGTCATTGTCCTGTTGCGACACCCATCCTCTGCGGAGCTTCAGTTGGCGGACAGATGGTCTTACGTTTTCCTGCAAAAGGTCTTGATAAATAGGAAATAAATATATATTGTAAAAAAAAAAAAAAATCACGAAAAATGCCTAAAAAAATAAATAAAGAGACTTTCTGCTTCAAGTAAAAAGAATAATCGGTTGAAATAAAATTTAATAAAAAAACGGGGGATATTATTTACATTGAAACCTATGGGATTTGCCCGATTAAACCTGTCGAACGAAACCACTGAAAATCAGGGCATTTCACTGACATTTTGGTGTTCTCTGAATAGATAACCATTACGTCTCTATGGGGAATTCACTGCTGTCAAAGATCACCATATGTTGCTGGCAATTCGCCAATATTTAGCTTTTTGAATAGCCAAATGGTTCTGAAATTGCACTGTACGGGGAAATTCACTGATTGGTGCAATTTGTGGCCAATTCAGTGCTCTTTGAATAACTTTGATAGAGTCAAATATTTTATACAAAATGGAAATATGAACAAGTCCATTTAAATTTAACCACTTCAATGCGGAGGACGCGCTCAGCGCGTCCTCCGCATTACTGCTGGTATGCGGAGGACCCGCTGAGCGTGTCCTCCCATTGGGGTCAGCGTTCGGCCGGGTTCCGGCCGATCGCTGGCCCCCCCGGTGCGGGCTGACATCCTCGATGTCAGCCCAGCATCCGGGACCGCAGCCGCTGAAATTAGGTGTCATCGCAGCAGCGCGATGACACCTAATTCAGGCGCGCCCCCCCCCCCCGCATGTGCGGAGGAGGCGCCTGAAAGGGAGGGGGACCTCTCTCCCTCCCGATCGGCGGCGTTGCGGGGGTTAACCCAGGCACCATTTGGAAGGGCACAGCCTGCCCTTCCAAATGGTGCCTGGCATTAACCCCTGGGGAGCTGGATCGCGAATCGGCGCTGAAAAGCGCCGGTTCGCGATCCTTTCCCGGAGCTGGCCGACATTTTGGATGTCGGCCAAGCCTCCGGGAACTCCCCCTGAGGACTGGCGTCATCGTGCGTAGCACGATGATGCCAGTCCTAGAGTTAACCCCTAACTGCCACCAACGGTGGAGATAGGGAGTTCCAATGAACTCCCTATCTCCCGATCCGTGGCAGCTAGGGGTTAACGTTTGGTATGGTTGGATCGGCCAGAGCATGGCCGTTCCAACGATACCAAACACTACTGTGAAAAATTTTGTAAAAAAAAATGAAAAATAAAAATAATTTTTTTTTTAAAAAAAATAAAAAAAAAATTTCTTTTTTTTGGTTTGTTAATGCAGCAATATTGTTCCCATTTCAATTATAATGTGAACAATGATGCTGCACTAACGATTTTTGTATGCGGTGCGTTTGTTAAAAATCGCGTAATTTTCCCCAAAAAAAAATGTAACGAGACCCCATCTCTAATTTTTTTAACAAGCGCACCCCATACAAAATATAACCGCAATTGCTCACATGTTAAAATGTGAAAAAAAACACTTTACACGTTGTAAATTATTGAAAATACATATTTTATTGCATTTTTTGTTATAATATACAGACATGACATAACGTATACATATAATAATGACATATTATGAATCTACCGAGTCTGACGGAAAGAACGATATATAATATGTCTGGGTAATATACTAAAATAAGCCTTCAAAACACGTTTAAACATGATGAGCAAAACCGGTAAAAATGACCTCAGCACAGAGGCGGGAAAAGCCTCAGCAGCGAAAGGGTTAAATATCTATGCTACAGGGGTACCAATACTATTTTTAGGATTTTCTGGGGGGGGGGGATTTTCCAGGCAACAAGTCTACTACACTGTAGTTGGTGCAATAACCCCTGAGCTATCACAATAACTTTGGCTGGACAGAGTATACAGTATATGTATCTTCAAGTATGAACAAAAGAAAACCATATGTATATAGGAGGCATTTTATATGAATACCTCCAACGACGTAAGAATCCTTCAGAAATCAACAAACGAGACAAGACCCCCCCTTTGTGGAAATCACTTCTATTTCATCTAATATTTGACCGACAAAAAATGATAGAAATGTCTGAAGCCGATAGTTATAGGACTTCTTTTTCCAACTTTTGTAATTATCATGGGGGAAAGTGAACACATTTATTTTGGCTGTTAGGCTAGGGTCAGACGAACGCATTTTCGCGTTGTCTGTGAAAAAGTGCGTTCGAACGAATGGACGCATTTTTTCACGGAGTACGCGATAGCGGTCATACGATGCGCATTTGCATCCGTGATTTTGTACGGATCATCAATAAAACACTTTGTGCATCTGGACGTTATGTTGGCCGGACATTAGCAGTGTCTGACATCTCCAATTCACGCACACACGCCTCTAGCGGACGCAGCGCACTCTGTACAACCGTACTAGAGGTTTTACGTTCTCGACAAAATGCGTTCGTTTTCCACTTGCGTTGCGCAGCCGGACTTTTGTGCGACCGTACTTCGTATATTGGCCGTCATTGCCTGGCACTTGCTGCTACTACGGCCGTGATTAAGTGCGCCTGCACGCGCGTTCGCACTGCGCTCGTCTGACCCTAGCCTAATACTTAAATTATATTCAGGGTTATTCAGAGAAAGGTGAAACTCTGGAGAACTTTTGGAGAAGTGAAAATTCTAGGTCAAAATAGCCAAACCAGAAAAATTCTCCCATTTATCTCACGTTCCAAATCAGCGATTTTGACCTAGAATTTTCACTTCTCCAAATGTTCTCCAGAGTTTCACCTTTCTCTGAATAACCCTGATTGAATATTTTGGAAAGGGGTAATAAATGGATGACGGAATAGAAGTGAATGCCTCACAATGCTTTGGAATCAAAGTGCAAAAAAGAGAGTAGAATTGCAGAGATGAAAGATTACTATGATCATCAGCATCATTATGGCAGAACACTGTAAAAGCAACAAGTTACAATATAAAAAGTAAAAAAACAGCAAAAATGACATTTCAGTAGATTTTCTTAGAATTTGTATTTTCATTTTGAGTTCTTGTAAGTCTTCCTTATATTATAATCAGGTTACAATACATAGACACACGTGCGCAAAGCAATCCTCTCGACGCATCAGCTGCTGAAGAAAATGCTGATTTGAATAGGGAACATGAACCTGTGACTCAGGTACGCAGGCAATTTACGGAATGTTTCAATTTGATTAGAAAAACGATAATCCAAGCAGAACAGCTATTTTAAGTGCTAGCAACAACTTGTAGAGTACGACCACAAGATGCGATCCCTCTCCCAGAGTCTGTCACCAATGTAAATAGAAACTAACACCACAAAATCGCAAGTTAAATGGACGATAGTGTAATTGCTTGTGCCATTACAGGGATGAATGCTCCATATGAAAATCAGCCTGCTCTCACCCAAAAAGGGTGGCCAGTACTGACTGTCAAGGACGTCATCCCTGCACGAGAGGTGCAGCGACCCCCGACAATCGTTTTGGCCTTGTCAGGAGGGTATAGCTGACACCCCCCTAGGCACATCGAACAAGGGATCCATGTCTGTAGACTAATAGTGAGGAGAAAATCTCCAGGACATAAAGAATTACCCTGAAAACAAAACTTCTAAAAAGTACTGAATAATCACAACAACATAAACGATAAGAAGTCTGAAAAGTAAAAAAAATTATATTTATTCTATTTAGAAAGTGAACACATGAAATGGACACTCTAGCCCCCATGTAGCTTACTTGTTCACTGTGTGATAGTCTGACCCTAGCCTTAATGTTGGGGGACCCCTAACGCATTTTTCGCGTTGTCTGTGAAAAAGTGCGTTCGAACGAATGGACGCATTTTTTCACGGAATACGCGATAGCGGTCATACGATGCGCCTTTTCGTCCGTGATTTTGTACGGATCATCAATAAAACACTTTTTGTGTCTGGACGTTATGTTGGCCGGACATTAGCAGCGTCTGACGTCTCCCAATCACGCACACACGCCTCTAGCGGACGCTGCGCACTCTGTACGTCCGTACTAGCGGTTTGACGTTCTAGAAAAAATGCGTTCGTTTGCCACTTGCGTTGCGCGGACGAACTTTCGTGCGGCCGTACTTCGTGTGTTCCCCGGCATTGGACGTCATTTGCTGCTAGCACGGCCGTGATTTCGTGCGTCTAAACGCACGTTAAAACTGCTTTCGTCTGACCCTAGCCTTAGGTGTTCCTTCTGTGACAGCCTTTCAAAGTGGGTGGGCTTTTGTCTGCCTGGGAGGCTCTAACCCAGAATATAAAAAACCCAACAAACAAATAAACAAGAGGCGCTGTGGGCTCTGCTCAAGCAAATATTCTCTTCTATTGTATAAGAAAGTTTTTGTTTACAGCATAAAGAACTGGGCCAATGATTATATGAACCTGTTATTGCTGACTGTTATGTATTGAGAGGCATTCATTTGGCTGGACATTCACTCAAGCATTCAAGCCCGATGAGGTCACGTGACTGCTACTGCAAACATAATATTTGAAGGAGCACTAATGATGCACAGCACTGGATCAAATGGTGAGGTTTTTTTTATAATTAACTTTATTTATAAATTCAAGTCAACTGCACAATAGTGCAAACAACCTCTACAAGCGAGGTAAACAGACGTGAGGACACTAGACAGAAATACAACCGAAATGTGAAGAAAACTCATATAAGCAACAAGAGTCACTCCCTAGGAACCGTGAAAGGGCGGAGGAAGTTCGGTTATTCAGCAATAAAGGGTTAAATAAGTGAAGGGGTTAAAAAGCAAAAAACATGTAATAATTGGATATTTCTAATTTCAGGACAAAATTTTGAAACTATTTAGCCAGGGTCTTTTTTGGCAGTTGTAGATTTTGGGGATTAAAGTTCGAAAAAGTGCTTTTTTTTTTTTTTTTTCCACATTTTTTTCATCACATGTCACAATTTTGTTTAATAGTAAATTATACAATATGATGAAAATAAAGGTATCTTTAGACAGTCCATTTAATGGCGAGGAAAACAATATATAATACGTGTGGGTTCCATAAACGAGTGGGGCTAGGGTCAGACGAGCGCATTCTGTGCGAACTGTGCGTCCCTGCACAACAGACGTACTTTCTGACTGACGACAAGGTAGTGGCCACACAGTCCGTTTTTGTGACTGACTTTTGTTGACTGATGTAGAAGGGAAAATAAATTAATACGAAAAACATTTTGTCCGTCAAAATGCTGGACGTCAAAAATGCAGTCCGTCTGACTACGTTCCATCACTCACACACAAAGCGATGTGGACGATGCGGATGCAATGCACTCTGTGCGTCCGTTCTAGCGGATTTACATTCTTGCCTAACTTGCATCCGTTTGCCGCGTACGTTGTGCGTTCGCACTTCTGTGCGGACGTACTTCGTTTGTGGTCTCTATTGATTATAATTGTATGCTACCACGGACGTTAAAATGTGCGGCAACACGGACGTCAACACTGCGATCGCCTTACCCGAGCCTAAGAGGAAAATTAGAGCTAATCACAAATAGCGCAGAAATATGAAACCAGCAGTGGGTACTTGCAAACTGACAATGGTAATATTGTCGGGTCTCTATGGGGTTAAAAAATAGGGAAACAAAAATTTCCTCTAAAAAATACAAAAAGGTGTTCTAAAAAATAAAAAGGCTTTTTGCAGAAAATAAAAAAATAAATGGTCTTTTAAAAATTTTTTTAAATATAATATTAAATTTTACATAGAATTCTGTGGGATTCACCTGTTGAAACCTGTCAAGCTGAAACACCGAAAATCAGGTCATTTCGTCTACACTTCGGTGCAGTTCAGCATTCAGTGAATAGACTAAAAGGGGTTATTCAGAGAGGTCCGAAATGTCGCTAAAATGTAACCGGACACTGAAAATCAGCGTACGGGGACATTTCGGGGCCATTCGGCTATTCAGAGAGCAGGCAGTTAGCCAAATTTTGGCGAATTGCCTGCATGTACCTTACCTGTTCGAGGGCAGTGAAATTCCCCATAGCGAAGCAATGGTTCGTCTATTCAGAGAACACCGAACAGCAGAGAAAAGTTGCCGAAATGCCCTGCTGTTCGGTAGTTTCATTTGGCAGGTTTACTCAGGCGAACCCCATAGGCTTCAATGTTAAAAATATTTCAGTTTTTATGCAATATCTAATAAATCCTTTATTAATTTATTCTGCTGTAAAAAGTCTCTTTATTTATAGATTTTTTTAGGATCTTTTAAGCATTTTTCGAGTTTTCTTCGGCCAAATTTTTTTACGTTTCTTTTTTCTATAACAGACCTTTTTATTATCATTCATTGGATCTTATATGTAAATTCCAGGCTGTTTTCTTTTATTGTTTTTTGCAAACAGCGTTTAAATTTTGAAACTTTCAAGCGTACTGTTCTGTTTTTTTTTTACCACGTTCGTCTGCTTGTCAGCTTTTTCTGGCGGCTGCTCTTCGCTGTGATCGTCGGCTCGTCGGGTTTTTCTGGCGTGTTTGGCGGGGTTTTTGCGGCGGTTTCTGCGGGTTTTCGGCGAGTGTTCTGAGGGTTTGTGGCAAGTTTTCCCTGCACTACAGTGGGAGGGGCCTGTGGTGCTTGCTGAATGAACCGCATGGTCGCAAACTAGAAATCGCTGAATCGCACCGAAGTGCAGGGAACAAAAGGTCACCGAACGTGAATCGAATCTCTCTGAATAACTCTATAACTATTACTTCTCTGTGGGACAATTTCGCTGCTGCCAAAGACCGCCAAACTGAGGCAAACTGCACCATATTTTGCTGTCAATTCGCCAGTATTTGGAGAATTGGCAGTTTGGTGAATAGACGAACGGCCACAAAATTGCAATGAACAGTGAAAGTCAAGGTTCGGTGCTTAATGAATAGACCCTTTCATCTTACGGTCTCACCTTCTCAGGTTACTAAATATTCATTATGTGCAGAATGAGCTGCAGCACGTGAATACACATTAATAAAAATTATTCCACCTCTGGATAATGTGTTACCGTGGAGGCAGGTAATACCCAAGAAGATGATAAAATTTGGGGGGGTGGGGAGTCAGAACATTTTCTGTAACAGTGATAAATAACATATCTATGACCAGGTGTTAATCCACCAAATCACTTCTAAACACTATGGACATAGAAGGCGTTTCTGTCACACTGTGTACAGTATCAATAATCACTGCAAATCCAGTACAACAAAGCCAAGCAAACGCTGGAATACAATTCAAAAACTGAGGATGTTCGGAAACAATTCTCATGTGCAAATACAAGATGTATTAACGTCTCTGAGGGGTGCTGCAGCTGTATCAGCAGAGAGAAAAAGGTTTGTTTTTTTTCTTGCTTGTGGGCTTCATCAAGGTTGATGCGGTGGGTCGTTACCTTTTCTCTCAGTGGGGCCTTAAAAAACTGATGGCAAGTAGTACAGAGAAACAAATGGAGCCGAAAGCAAAATGACTTGGCTAGCAATGAGGTTTCTGAGATTAAGGAAGATTTTTGTGTTCTTGGAGGTGAAATACAGCAGATTGCGTCCACTGTGTCATTCTCTGAAGTTCTGCCGGTGCATAACATTCAGGATAGGCAGATGCGCACTAGGGAATTTAATTTGTGGCTTCGGGAATGGTGTCGGGAGCAAGGATTTGGCTTTGTGTCCCATGCTAGCTCTAATTGGAGCAGAAAGGAACTGTATAAAAAAGATGGTTTGCATCTTACTCATAGGGGAACATATGTTCTCAGTGAGAAGTTCAAAAGGTTTCACAAAGGAATATTTAAACTAGGAGGAGGGGGACAAAAGGGTAAAAAACAATCTGCCCGATTGTCCCCCAAAACTAAATCGGAGGGTGCAAGCAACATGCGGGGTAAAAAATGACAAGCTCAGAGTCGTGTCTATAAATGCTCACAGTTTAGTCAATAAAATCAATGAACTGGAGGCAATGATGGCAGCTGAAAAAGTAGATTTAGTGGCGGTTACTGAGACATGGTTCAGTGAGAAAAATAACTGGGACATAACAATACCGGGGTACTCTTTATATAGAAAAGACAGAGAAGGTAGGAAAGGAGGAGGAGTGGCCCTGTATGTGAAAAACAACATAAAAACGACCCAAATAAAAGTGAGCGAGGAGAACATAGAGTCAGTTTGGGTTACGCTAACATTTGGCAATCATACAGTAGCTCGTGTAGGTGTGATCTATAGACCCCCTGGACAAGTAGAAGAGCTAGATAATCTGCTGTTTGAGGAAATAGCCAAAATGGCAATGAAGGGGGAAGTTATTATCATGGGGGACTTTAATCTTCCTGATGTGAACTGGAAAACCAAAATAGCTGGGTGCACCAGAGTACAAATATTCTAAACTCCCCACTGGAATTATCTCTAACACAAATAGTTGAGGAGCCGACCCGTAAAGAGACCATATTGGATTTAATACTCACAAATGGAGGTTTGGTATCAGACGTTGTTGTAGGTGAAAATTTGGGATCTAGTGATCACCAGTCAGTGTGGTTTAATATAAGAACAAGGATGGAGCTGCACCACACAAAAACAAAAGTTTTAGACTTTAAAAAAAACAGATTTTTCTAAAATGGGATTTTGTGTGAATGAGTCATTATCAGACTGGAGGAGTTTAAAGGGAGTCCAGGAGAAATGGGATTATTTAAAGGAGGCATTATTGAAGGCCACAGGTAATTGCATTCGGCTTGTTAGCAAAAACAAAAAAGGGAAGAAACCACTGTGGTACTCTGCAGAAGTGGCCAAAATAGTGAAGAACAAAAAGATAGCATTCAATAATTATAAAAAAACTCAGGCAAACCTATAAGATTAGGCAGAAAGAGGCAAAGCAATTTACAAGAGATTCCACAGCACACGCAGAAGAGAAAATAGCTCTGTCAGTAAAAAAGGGGGACAAAACATTTTTTGATACATAAACGAGAAAAGAAAAGTAAAACAAGGATTAGTTAGATTAAAACAAAGGAAGGAAGGTATGTAGAAGAGGATAAAAGTCTCGCTGACTGCCTCAATGAATATTTTTGTTCAGTCTTTGCAGAAGAAAAGGAAGGAAAGGGACCTCAGTTAGGAGGAAACACTAAAGAGACATTTACATAAGAATTTACAGAGGAGGAGGTTCTACATCAGCTGTCTAAAGTAAAGACAAATAAGTCAATGGGGCCTGATGTGATCCACCCTAAGTTATTAAAAGAGCTCAGTGAGTAATAGCAAAACCGTTAACGGGAGTCGTCCCAGAAGACAGGAAATTAGCAAATGTTGTGCCCATTTACAAGAAGGGTAGTAGGGAGGAATCGGGGAACTATAGGCCAGTTAGTCTTACGTCAGTAGTGGGGAAATTAATGGAAACCATGTTAAAGGAAAGGATTGTTGAACATCTAAAAACACATAGATTACAGGATCAGAAACAACATGGGTTTACCTCAGGGAGATCATGCCAAACTAATCTTATTGATTTTTTTGACTGGGTAACAAAATAATAGACATAGGTGGTGCAGTAGACATTGCTTATTTAGATTTCAGTAAGGCTTTTGATACTGTTCCGCATAGAAGGCTTATCAATAAATTGCAATCTTTGAGCTTGGATTCCAATATTGTTGAATGGATTAGGCAGTGGCTGAGTGACAGGCAACAGAGGGTTGTGGTAAATGGAGTTTATTCGGCGCAAGATCTTGTTACCAGTAGGGTACCTCAGGGGTCAGTACTCGGACCCATTCTCTTTAATATTTTTATTAGTGATATTGCAGAAGGCATTAATGGTAAAGTATGTCTTTTTGCTGATGACACAAAGATTTGCAACAGGGTTGACGTTCCCGGAGGGATCAGCCAAATGACAAATGATTTAGGTAAACTAAAAAAATGGTCGGAGCTGTGGCAATTGAGTTTTAATGTGGATAAGTGCAAGATAATACACCTGGGGCGTAAAAACCCACGGACTGAATATAGAAAATGTGATACAGTCCTAACCTCTACATCTGAGGAAAGGGATTTACGGGTTATTATTTCAAAGGATCTAAGGGTAAGTAGTCAATGTAATAGAGCAGCAGGAAATGCTAGCAGCATGCTTGGTTGTGTAGGGAGAGGTATTAGCAGTAGGAAAAGGGAAGTGCTCATGCCACTGTACAGAGCACTGGTGAGACCTCACTTGGAGTACTGTGTGCAGTACTGGAGACAGTATCTCCAGAAGGATATAGACATCTTAGAGAGAGTTCAGAGAAGGGCTACTAAAATGGTGTACGGCTTGAAGGAGAAAAGTTACCAGGAAAGGCTTAATGATCTTAACATGTACAGCTTGGGAAAAAGACGAGACAGAGGTGATATGATAGAAACATTTAAATACGTAAAGGGAATCCACAAGGTAGAGGAAGGGAATATATTTAAAAGGAAACAAAGTAGCAAAACAAGAGGACATAGTCTTAGATTAGAGGGGCAAAGGTTTAAAAGTAACATCAGGAAGCATTATTTTACTGAGAGGGTGGTGGATACATGGAACAGCCTTCCAGTTGAAGTGGTAGAGGCCAAAACAGTAATTGAATTTAAGCAAGCATGGGATAGGCATAAGGCTATCCTAAACAAAAGATAAATCCAGGTAAAGTATCCATGTAATTGGGCAGACTAGATGGGCCGAAAGGTTCTTATCTGCCAACATTTTCTATGTTTCTATGTTTCAAACTTAAAGAGAGACATTCCAGTGTTAAAACAGGAGGGTTTAAATATTAACCTTCCTTACCCCCCTCCGCACGCCCCTTTTTAAAAACGCCTTGAATCCAGTGCCAGACACACTCTACGCTGGTGTGGACATGACAGCCTGTCGGCTTCTTGCCAAACCAAAGCTGTCATGTGATTGTCAGAGGTTGGACCATCCAGGCAAACCGATGTCTCTGAATATCTTGCATCTTGAAAGTCATTGGATGCAGCAGAGCCCTGATTATCAGGAGATAGGATCAGTGCTTCTGGGCATGACTAACCTCTATAGTAAGAGAGCTTAATTAGTCCACTGAGACCCCCTCCAGAGGGGGAGAGGGCACTTAGGACATTGAACACTCATATTATGATAAGTAGTCACAGTGCCTAGGGTGTCTCTTTAGCTTAAAGCTAAGATTTAAAATTGATCCCAGCTATTCCATGTAAAGTTAATTTTATTTTCCTAAAGCAACAAATTGACCCTCAACCAAAAAAAGAATTGGGTTTTTTGTGTTTTTTTTAAAAAAAAAAATATCTGCTTTTGATACTAGAAGGTTTTACAAAGTAAACATGAGCTTTGACTTCCACAAATCGAGCCCCCTTTCACCACATGGCCAGTGTGGCGGTAGTCACTTGAGACTTGGGGTGCATGGACCTAGAAATGCATCTGGGAGGTGCGGACCTTATGTTTTATGTTGTTTCCCAGCCCTCTCCTATGTTAAAGCCACCCTGTACCTGCAGTTCTAGATGCAGGTGTTTGTGTTTGCTGTGCCCTATAACCTGATGTCTGTGTTATATTATTATTCCCTGAAGTGTTTATTGTGGTGTCTTGTTGTATAAACTGTGTTGTTTCCCTTGTGTACCTGTAAGCATTTGGTTCCTTTATTTTCCCCAGGATTCCATCAAACCACCCATCCTCCTGGATCTTGCTTAAACCAGCTTTCTCTGCCCCCTTGCTTTAGGCCACGTTCACACCTGGGCGTTTTACAGCGTGTTCCGGTGCGCTGTAAAACGCCTAAACACAGAAATCCCATGATTTCTTATGGGGCCCATTCACACCTGGTCATTTTACAGAGTGTAGGAACGCGCTGTAAAACGTCCTACGCCCAAAGAAGTACAGGAGCTTCTTTTGGGCGTATTGCAGCGCGTTCGCAGCCATAGACTGCAGCGTGAAGGCGCTGCAATGCGCGTTCGTGTATTTTTTTACGTTTGCACAATACGCCGTCAAAAAACCTGCGTATTACGTGCGTCAAAAATCACGCAGGTGTGAACCCAGCCTTAGCTTTTGTCGTCTCGCCATGGCATGTGTGTGTGGAAGGGGGAAGCTAATGACAGACTATTCAGCAAGGAAACGCTGGGGTGTGTTTTATCTTTGTATGTTTGAAACTGTAAAGCCTAAATACAGTCATTCCCAGTTTGGTTTTCACCCTGCAAGGAGCTCCGGTTATTGACTGGGTGGGTTTTGGGCCAGAATCCGTTTTCTTCAGGATACTGACAGCAAGGGGAGCAATCTGCACGTGGATACAGGACCCCACGTTACAGCCAGTTTATGACATCTATTTACAGACTGATTTTGGCTCATCTCTTTAATCCAAAAATGAAATTCCTGTAAATTCCTTATCAGTTGGAAAACCATACTTTTTACTACATCATCCTGGCTTCATGCCCGGCACCAGGTCCCTGTAAGGTGTCAAGTCACATACTTCTAATGATGCTCTCTTCATGAAATCCTCACTTCCTGCCAGAACAGGCAAGGCATAAACAGAGAAAAAAAATAATCTCATTTCTGGTCAACCCTTGCAATGCTGGGCCAGAATCATGACATATACAGTGAGGGAAAAAACTATTTGATCCCATGCTTATTTTGTACATTTGCCCACTGACAAATAAATTATCAGTCTATAATTTTAATGGTAGGTTTATCCCAACAGTGTGAGATAGAATAACAACAACAAAAAATCCAGAAAAACACATTTAATAAATTGATTTGATTTTAATGAGTGAAATAAGCATTTGATCCCCTATCATTTAGCAAGATTTCTGCTGCTTTGCTGCTAAGGGGACAGGACAACTTCACCGCATCAACGGGACTATGGACAGGGCCATGTATTGTCATATCTTGGGTCAGAATCTCCTTCCCTCAGCCAGAGCATTGAAAATGGGTTGGGGATGAGTATTCCAGCATGACAATGACCCAAAACACATGGCCTAGGCAATAAAGAAGTGGCTCAAGAAGAAGCACATTAAGGTCCTGTAGTGGCCTAACCAGTCTCCATACCTTAATCCCATAGAGAATCTGTGGAGGGAGCTGAAGGTTCGAGTTGCCAAACGTCAGACTCGAAACCTTAAAAAGGGATACTCTAGGCACCATGACCACCTAAGCTTTTATAGGTGGTCATGATGCCCTGAGTATGCCCTTGTCTTTCCCCCCTCCTTCCGATCAGCCGAAACAGCTGAGAGACGCGGAGGACTTTACTCCACCCTCCCAGCTGTCAGTCAGCAAAGCGGGATTCATATTTCCCGCTTCAGCCGACTATTGCCGAGTAGGAGACGTCATCGCGCTTTCAGCGCGATGACGTCTCCAACTCGCCGCAGTAGCTGGCGGGAGCGAGCCGCCAGCATAGTCTGCGGCTGCGATTAGTGTTGCGCGCGCATCCTCTTGCGCGTAACACTAATCAAAGAAGAAGAGGAAGCCTGCTGATTGGCTGGCTTACGTGAGAGGCGCGCATCTCACGTAAACCATTAGCCAAGTTCAAGATTTTCAGGACGGGAGCGGAAGAGGAGGGAGGAGAGTATATATAAAAAAAAAAAAAGACGCCGTTGGAAACAAGTGGTTTTTAGGGTAAGTATTACATTATAAAAAATTATATATATATATATATATATATATATATATACACACACACACAATAACTAGGTAGGGAATAGGTATATTTTAATGCAAAAAAGTGGGGATTTTTAGCCTAGAGTGTTCCTTTAATGACTTGGAGAGGATCTGCAAAAGAGGAGTGGGACAAAATTCCTCCTAAGATGTGTGCAAACCTGGTGGCCAACAACAAGAAACGTCTGACCTCTAATTGCCAACAAGGGTTTTGCCACCAAGTACTAAGGCTAGGGTCAGACGAGCGTGTTTTCTACGGACTGTGCGTCCGTTCAGTACGGACACACTTTTTGACGGAAGACGCAGTAGTGGCCACACAGTCCGTTTTTGTGATTGACGTTATTTTTGACAGATGTAGGAGGGAAAATAAAAAAACATTTTGTCTGTCAAAAATGCTGGACGTATAAATGCAGTCCGTCTGACCACGTTCCATTACTTACACACAAAGCTATGCGGTCGTTGCGGATGTGCTGCAATCAGCACGTCCGTTCTAGCAGTATTATGTTCTTGCCTAACCTGTGTCCGTTTGCCGCGTCCGTCATGCGTCCACACTTCTGTGCGGGCGCACTTCGTGTGTGGGGAGCCATTTACCACAATTGTATGCTATCATGGACATACTTATGTGCGGTAACATGGACATGAACACTGTGCTGGTCTGACACGGGCCTAAGTCGTGTTTGCAAAGGGGTCAAATACTTATTTCACTCATTAAAATGCAAATCAATTTATAACTTTTTTGAAATGCATTTTTCTGGATGTTTTTGTTGTTATTCTGTCTCTTACTGTTAAAATAAACCTACTAGGGCTGTGCAGTTAATTGCAATCGCAAAACAATTGCGATTTAAGACCCTGCGATATATAAACCGCATAAGGCTGCGATTTTCGGCTCCCTGGAAGCTTCCGGCGGCATGGAGCTTTGGGCGCTCGCAGGGGGAGCTCGCAGGGGGAACCTCGTGTACAGCCGCTTGTTCACCCAGGCGAGCGCCCAAGCTCCATGCCGCCGGAAGCTCACAGGGAGCCGAACACGCGGCGCAAAGAGGTGAGCTGGGGCAGTATCCATGAGCTGGGGACAGTATCCATGAGCTGGGGCAATATCCATGAGCTGGGGCAGTATCCATGAGCTGGGGCAGTATCCACGAGCTGGGGCAGTATCCACGAGCTGGGGGCAGTATCCACGAGCTGGGGGCAGTATCCACGAGCTGGGGGCATATCCATGAGCTGGGGCAGTATCCATGAGCTGGGGCAGTATCCATGAGCTGGGGGCATATCCATGAGCTGGGGGCATATCCATGAGCTGGGGGCAGAATCCATGAGCTGGGGCAAATCCATGAGCTGGGGCATATCCATGAGCTGGGGCAGTATCCATGAGCTGGGGCATTATCTATGAGCTGGGGGCATTATCCATGAGCTGGGGGCAGTATCCATGAGCTGGGGGCAGTATCCATGTGCTGGGGCATATCCATGAGCTGGGGCAGGGGCAGTATATCCATGAGCTGGGGCAGTATATCCATGTGCTGGGGCAGTATATCCATGTGCTGGGGCAGTATATCCATGTGCTGGGGCAGGATTTCCATGTGCTGGGGCAGTATTTCCATGTGCTGGGGCAGTATATCCATGTGCTGCGGCAGTATATCCATGTGCTGGGGCATTATATCCATGTGCTGGGGCAGTATTTCCATGTGCTGGGGCAGTATTTCCATGTGCTGGGGCAGTATCCATGTTCTGAATACTGAATACATTTAGAATGTATGTAGCATGTTTGAAAAAGCAAAAACAAACAATTGGCTAAATCGCAAATAAAATCGCAATATTCATTCAAGAAATCGCAATATGATTATTTTGTCAATATTGCACAGCCCTAAAACCTACCATTAAAATTACAGACTGATCATTTCTTTGTCAGTGGGCAAAAGTACAAAATCAGCAGGGGTTCAAATAATTTTTTCCTTCACTGTATATAAACGATATGCAGGGCACTCACCACCTCATACTTTTCAGAATATGACCTGGTACAAAAATACTCCATGTCAAAATATATGCCATAACGGAGATCCACTCCAAGGTTCTTGCTAAAATACTCTATTTCATAATTTAAATGACAGAGATCAACATTTTGACCCTCTAGGGCAGGCATCTCAAATTCTGCCACCCCCAGATGTTAATTGCCTACAATTCCCAGTATTCTTTAACCCCTTAAAGCTGTGGGGTGGACTATTCCATCCTGGTGGCAGTTGGGGCCTACGGACTGCATGGCCATTGCCCTTCCTAGCGGCTGATTGCCGGTATTGTCTGCAGAGGACAGTCTGAACTCAGACTCTATATATAGTACCATACCGTTCACTCATTTAAACATTCCCTGCATCTATTCAGAGAACCCTATCAACTAAGGACAGAACCCACATCTACCTTACATACTGTACATCTCAATATACCAACATGCAATTTGCTCAAGGCACCAATGGGTAAGAACTTCCCTTCACTCTTGTCCCTGTATCCCCAGTTCCCTTCTATGTTCTCTTGGGAACAGAGTCATCGACTCTTACTGTGTCAACTAGGGATGTCCCAATCTGATCTCTAGGATAAGAATTGGGAGCTGATCTTTGGTTTTACCAAGCCAATCAGAGCCCACAGTCCTTACCCTGGGCCTCACAGCTCTCTGGCAGCAGTAGAAGGCAAGGACCTCATGAGTCAAGGAGGAATGAAGCATAGAGGTGCTTTGGGAGTCCCTTTGTAAAGGAGCCATGGATCTGGACTTTTGTACCAGTGTTCCATTGACTGTAAAACTTCACAAAGAGCTACAGTGGCTGCTGATTCTCAGTAATTAAAGTAATTAGTGGTGCACCGAAATTAAAATTTCAGGCCAATAACGAAGCCGAGATCGGCCGAAAACCAAACATCAGTCATCTGAAACTGGATCAGGATGCCAGCCAAGCACCTTGCTCGACCGGCCTCCAGGCCTAGGCAAGCCCCCCGGCTTGCAGGTCAGAGCTGGTGTCAGGCGCTGGCACCAATTTCCACCGGTTCCAGTGAAGGCTGGTATACCTTGAGATAAGTCCTCGATGGGAAGGCAGAAGAAAAAAAGAAAAAGGAAAAAATTCTGTGCAGACCCGTTATATCCCAAAACAGAGTAACTGAAAGAAGGAGGATATACTCACATTTTTCAGTGCCAATTTTTGAAAACGGCACCAAACAACAGGCAAATCGGTGAATTTAACGAGGGACACCGACTCCCCTTCCCGAGATCCAAGCGCCAGGAATCCAAACGAGAGAGGATGTCTTCCCAGGATAATATAGATTCATTCACCAAGAGACGCTCAAGATGATAAAATATATGATCAGTTTATTAAAACAATGGTAAAATACACCTCAAACGCGTTTCGCTGGACGCAGCTTCATCAGTGGGCTTGGCCGGGCCTCCAGGACCCAGGTTCAGATGACTGTTTTTTTAACCTGAGCTGCTCCTTTCTAATGTCCGGAGCCCAGCAGGGTGGATCCTGTGGCTCACCCACTGGACCTCTGCGTCACCTGGGAGCTCAGCTCCTATTAGCTAAATTGTAGCCAATCGGAGTGGATCATTGAGTAACCTGTGGAGCTCGGTTCCTATAGGCTAAATTGTAGTCAATAGGAGCCGAGCTTCCAGGTGATGCGGGCGAGCGTCGCTCATGGCCGAGTGTGAGGGGCCCCAAAGAGGAAACAACATGCAAGACAGGGGATCAGCAGGCCCCAAGTGACTCCGCTTGTCACTGTCGGGATGTGCACACTGTAGGCCTGGGAGGACAGCGAAGCCCACCTCCCCGAATTGGGGCCCTGTAACCCAGGAGTCCAGCTGGAGCGTGGAGCCTGCTGTGTGCCATCCTGCTGGGCTCTGGACACACCCCCATGAAGAAGGAACAGCTCAGGGGAAAAAAAATAATCAGTCATCGAAACCTGGGCCTAGAGGCCCCGCCAAGCCGGGGGCTTGCTCTGGTAACTTCGAGGCTCAGGCAAGCCCCTGATGACTGATTTCTGGCTATTTTTAGCCTTTTTTCCCATTCGGCCGAAAGCACCATTTTCGTCCGATATTTACGCTGGTCACAATTTTGGTGCATCCCTAAAAGTAATATAATAAAAGCAGACCAGAAGAAATTAATGGGTGCGTGATACTGTATAAATACTTCAGACACACACGTTTTACTGTGAAAACAGGTGGTGATAGGATTCAGCCTGTTTTACCACAGCCAGCATAATCACTGACGTAGTTGAGAGGTCTTCCACATCACCATCAACCACAGAAAGCAATGACAAATGTAGCACAGTTAGGGAGGGCAGAACTTCAGGGTCTGTGGGAGTTTCAGGGTATATGTGTCACTGTCTGTCTATGTGTGTATCAGTGTTTTTTATGTCTGTCTGTGTGTCGGTAATGTTGTTGTCTTTCATGTACAAAGACACACAGAAACCTAATGGTTCATGATTACACAGCCCATAAATGGTGGCCAGTGACATGTCAATAAATAGAACAGAAACTGACAGGTCAGTCAGGTGCTGACTGGCTGTCCTTAAATCAGCTGACCTGAAGCACATGCAACAAAACCCAAATGGAGAGGGCTTGGCAATTTGGGTTAAGACAGCAGACTTTCTAAAAGTCAAACTACTGAGGTAGACTTTCACAACTCACTCAGCTATTAGTGAACTGGGTGAGCAAGGATCAGCTTCAACCTCATCATGCCTTGAACAGCTGATTCAGGTCAATTGAAAGGTGTGACAGTCGTAGATAGGGCTTCAAAGTTTAAAGCATGATTGAAAAACTTGTATATCTGGCTTGACAAATTTGTATTAAGACCTTAGAAGTCAAACATAAAAAACAGGAACAACTACCAATTTATAGAAGCCAGTCAAAGCTACTTACTCATACAAAAATATACATAATTGTATAATACATAATATTTCAGAAAACATCTGGGGCTACATTACTATCCACGAGCTAAAACAGGGACGTTAGGGAGAACAAACTGTGCTGGGGGAAATATAATTTATAGGTGAGCTGGGGGCAATATAATTTATAGGCGAGCTGGGGCAATATAATTTATAGGAGAGCTGGGGGCAATAGAATTTATAGGTGAGCTGGGGGCAATATAATTTATAGGTGAGCTGGGGGAAATATCATTTATAGGACAGCTGGGGCAATATAATTTATAGGTGAGCTGGGGGCAATATAATTTATAGGTGAGCCATGTTTGATACCATGTTCTGGCTTTTCAAATGATGCTTCACATGACCCTACAGTTGCTATGGTTCCAGAGATACGGGGGTCCCAAGAGGGGGTCCCGTTCCTCACATCATTGTTCCCTTGCGCGATTACGTCAGTGGGCAGGGGAGGTTCCGCAGGCGGAGCGGACAACCAAGATGTCAGCTCCCTGCAGGAGAAGTCCACAATCGGCGCCAAGCACCGGAACGAAGACGACAAGCTGGACACGTTCTCCACATGCTAGCGTGAAAACAGAGGATGTCTCCAGCACGTCGTCCACAGCCAAGGGGTTAAAAATGCTGTGGGAACCAAACTTCCTCCTATGTGTGTTTCTTAACCCCTTTGGTATACATAATGTTCAAAAGCTCTTGCAGGAGCCCAACATAATGTCACAATCGATCTGGTTATTCTGAATCAATGCAAAGGAACTTAATTTACTGCAAACTACATTTGTTTGCAAATCGGCTCCAGAATGCACCCCCAAATGTTCAGCACCTTGGACATGTCAGTCAAGGTGCTGAAGCTGTGTGAACTGCTTTGAGATCTGTGTTTCTTTTATAGAAACATGGAGTTCCAGTTGTATTATGCAACATGTAGTAACACTTTGTGGCCAAAAGGGGGCGCCTCTAAAGTCAAATAAGCTTGCGGTCTCTAAAATTCACCTAAAATTATTTTATGATGGGTTACATAAAATTTTTACACTGCCTGTAATGGAAAGCTGTTTTACATAAATCCACCGGGTCCAAGCAGTGGCTTTACGTAAGGTTGCACAGATACCGTAGATACTCGAGTATAGTGCGACCCGAATATAATGCGATGGATAGAGATTTATTATGGAAATGACAGAATACTCAAGACTCGATTATAACGCAAGGAGCAAAATTTTACTGTACCGGTAAACAATTAAGATCCTTCCAGGTTCTCTTAACACAGTCAGGCTCCTCCTCAGGCCAGGGTGTTCTGCTCTAGAATGATTGCAGTTGTTATTAAGTATGAAGCCACCGGCCACCCGTCTTCTTTACTAGCGATTAGATGGCCGGCGGAGGTGAGCAAGGTGAAAGATTGGCTTAAACCGAGCGTGCCCTCTAGCCGTGATGGATCCCACTAGGGATAGACTGATATGTTTTTTTCCAGGCTGATACCGATACCGATTATCGGCCGTCTCTCAGGCCAATAACCGATATCAGGGGCCGATATTCTGTGCGCTTAAATTTTTGAAATCCAGCTCATGGATATAATATTGCCCCAGCTCATATGGATATTATTTTGCCCCAGCTCATATGGATATTATATTGCCCCAGCTCATTATGGATATTATTTTGCCCCAGCTCATTATGGATATTATTTTGCCCTAGCTCATATGGATATTGTATTGCGCCAGCTCATATAGATATTATATTGCCCCAGCTCATTATGGATATTATTTTGCCCCAGCTCATATGGATATTATATTGCGCCAGCTCATATAGATATTATATTGCCCCAGCTCATATGGATATTATTTTTCCCCAGCAGCGGCCGCGTGCTTATCCTCCTCCGGACGAGCAGACGGCGCTCGCAGGAGTAAAAGCATGCGGCCGCCGGCAACATTTTCTCGGGGGGGGGGGGATCCACCCCTGTAGCGAAAGGGAGCAGACCCTGGCTGTAATTGCAACAGGAACAGGCAGCCAGCACATTTCAGGGCGGTGACCAGGTCTTACCCTGCTCTCTCCGAGATCTGCATGCAGGGTTTCCGGATATGCCGACTGCTGACGCGAGGAGGACCATGTGGTGGGCGGCGCAGCTCCTCATTGGTCGGCTACTCCTGCAAAGGAACGAGAGCATCGCATCCGCTTCGCAGTGACCGGTGCGCGATGGGGAGCGGAAAGTACGAATCGGCAATATCGAGGACTTTAACACCGATACCGATAAGTTAATAAATAAATAAATAATAATAATAATAAAAAAAAAAAAAAAAAAAAAAAAAATCAGCCCAAAATATCAGCAGATCCGATAATCGGTCAACCCCTAAATCCCACCTCTCCTGAATCCGGGAGTTCCTAAAGTGTTTGCAAGCATCAGGGAGCCCGCATTCACTTCAGCGGGACTACCGGAACTTCCGGGAGACTTGGGATCCAGAGAAAGGCAAGTTTTTATTTATTTTACACGCAATGCAGATGTCTCGAATATAATGCGACCCCTCCAATTTTACGGTAAATTTTTGTCACCATAATCTAGCGGTATACTCGAGTATCTACAGTAACATTTTTTTTTTTATAATTCTTTATTTAAAGTGTCAAAATGGCAATGCAAAACAAAACAACCCCCCGAAGGGGGTACACATAGTGACATGCTATGAAATACCACCTTATTTTCAAGGAAAACATCGAAACATAATAACAAGATGAAAGACATAAAATAAGAAGAAAAAGAAAAGAGAAAGAAGAGAAAAAGAGAAGGGGAAAATTGGGAGGGGGGGCACCATCTCAAATAAGTCATATACAACTGAGTACATCTCTGAAAGAAAACCCGCAGAGGGTTATATGGAGCCGAGCCCGAAATCTGCACTCCTACTCCGGCTCAAAGTCCAACCAGGGCGACCACACCCGAAAGAACTGCTGCATGGTGCCATGAACCATGGCAGACAAACGATCCATGGTCATAGTGTCCCGAATATTAATTTTGACTCTGTTCACGGTAGGGAGGGATAGCGCCCTCCATCCGTGTGCCACTGCCCTTCTAGCTGCCAAGGCTATTTTGTGAAGGAGTTTGTTCTCCGACCTTGTCAAGGGTTCCTGAGACCTGTGTAACAAGAAAGTCCAGGGATCCAAGTCCACCGGTCGACCCAGTACCGACTGCACCAGGTTTCGCATCTGCGACCAGAATCTCTGGATGTCGGGGCACGTCCACCACATATGGTAAAAGGAACCCTTATTCCCACACCCCCTCCAGCAGAGGTCCGAGGGACATACAGTAACATTTTTTAAGACTACGAGTAATGATTTTTTTTCCCAGGTATGCTCCAATACCGATTACTGATACTCTTAATTAAGGTCATGTGACAGTTTTCAAATAAATAATTGTTAAAGAAATAATTGTTTTGCTGAAAACCTGTCCAATTCATGGAAGTATTGAAAGGTATGGCACACACCCCATCCACCCACTGCACAGGTCTGACAGCCGCCATGGCATGGATTTTGGGGTACAGGGTAGCCCATGTGGGAAGCTGGAGGCCTTTACATTGAGATAACAAGCCGTTTAGTAATAATAGCAGGCATCACCTGAGCCGCGTTCAATACCTCAGCCGCTGCAAGTGCTAAGTTAGCAACTTGCCATTGAACGCCGTTCAACCACTCAGCGCTCAGCAGTGCTAACCTTAGCACTTGCAGCGACCCGAGGAGATGCTGCGAGTAGCTGAGTGTGACGTTTTAAAGATGGCCGCCGCCATGAAGCAAGTAACAATGCCGTACAGCAAGATGGCCGCCGCCTCGAAGCAAGTAATAATTCCGTACAGCAATGTTAATTTTGAGGTTTTTGTTCACCAAAGCACAAAATATTTATTTATTATTTCCCCCTGCACATAGACATATATTACAGTTCAATTTATATATTGTTTCAGAAGTAAACATAACGTTTATTCATTAAAAACTATCATTTGTGGTGTGTGCATACAAAACGGAATTGTGCTGACTGCTTTTATTTATCATATTTTGTCCGAGTGATCCGAAAAACAATCTGAATTTTTCATTAAGAAATCGTCGGCCATTTTGGATTCAAAATTCGCATCCAAAGGGTTCAACGACACTGCTGCAGCAAACGGAATTGCTGCGCTGCAGCAATTCAGCAGCTGCTGAGGTATTGAACGGGCCTCTTGATTTATTCTAAAAAGGGGCAATGATCAGGGTGATGTATAATACTAAAAAAATTTAAAATGGCTACACAAAACATTGAAAGGGTAGAACGAAGTATGATAATGTCCTTCTAGACCAGGTTTAACAAATTCATGAGCCAGGTAGCCACAGGCTCATAGATAAGCACAGCTGGCTGGGTTATCATACACAAACCTTTGCGCGATCCCGACACATATGGAGCTGGCTTGTATATTTGGCGTGCGTTTGGTCAAGCCCTGCTCAAAAGTAGAGGTTTGTTGGAGTTGGGCCCTCTATATCCCGTTTTTTTTTCCTGGTTTAATTAAAGTATTTTTACTGAAAAAATGTCATTGTAGATAAATGATTATAATAAAGCCAGACACACGTATGAACTGAAAACAATTAATAAAAGAACAATCTTTCACCTCAGAGCAGCCAGGCCGGGGATACCGCAGCAATCTCCAAGAGAAACCCCGCAAACATAAAACCAGGCCTAACGCATATACATAGAAGAATGAAATAAATAGTATACTATAAGAGGCAACCATTGTGTGAAATAATGGAAAAGTGCATACATTACTTGCTGTGGATAGCTCTTGTATACAGCACTTTCACGGTACAGTCAACGCAATGGTATCCAAGACAAGGAATAAAATATAATAATATAGTGTAGTATTTTAATGTATCAAATAAGCTAAAACAATGAGCACATTAAAGTGCGCTCATGAGAAAAATGTGCATATAACAGAAATAGCTAGGAAACATGGTTCGCTTGAAGACAGAGCATTTGGCAAAAATGGATGAAGTAATATCTATGAATTGTATGCATGCTAAAAGAAAAAACTCAACTTCAACAGGTTTGACAATAGCTGCAAATGGGAAGCTTTTAAATACTCTTAAAGGGACGCTCTAGGTTTAAACCGGTAGGGGGCAGAGGTTAGACTTTAACCCCCACTTCCATTTTAACCCTTGAAATCATATAAAATCTTACCTTCTTTCCAGCACAGTGCTGGCTCTCCGATCCTCCGGACATGACATCCAGCTGGCTTGCAGTAAACCAGAACATGTCACGTGGCCGCAAGGAGCTTGATGCTCCAGTGACCATCCGGCCAATCTAATGGCTGGGAGGGAGGTGGGACCCAAACTGGTTCCTCCTTATTGGCCCCAATGCCTGAAGCTCAGGTCAGCTGTCGCTTCTGGGTGGAGCCAAGACCCTGCACTCAGTGGGATGAATCAGCCCCCGCTGGAGAGAAGAGAAAGGTGAGGATGCTCAGGGGGGATGTGACCACTTAAATTACACTGACAGGGTTATTCAGAGCAAGGTGAAAACCAGGAGAATGACTGGAGAAGTGAAAATTCTAGCTAAAAATAGCCAAACCAGAAAAATTCTCCCATTTATCTCACTTTCAAAATCATCTATTTGGTCTAGATTGTTCTCTTCTCCTGGTTTTCACCTCTCTCTGAATAACCCTGAGAATGGGCATGATGCTTAGCGTGTCCCTTTTAAGTTACTTTGCTAGGATTCACACATTAGTGACTTTGACCAAAAAAAGTCAAATACTGTGGTTGAGAGACACTCCTACTTACTTACTGAAGACCCTACTTGTACAGCATCTTTCCAAGAAAGTATACAGAAAACCCATCAACAGGCTAGGAATAGCAGTCACTTTACTGCAAAACAGTGCCGACATGGGTGAACGTCACCACATTTCGTAGAAAGATCTCTAAAGACAGGGGAGGGGGGGGCAACCAAGCACGTAACTGTTCAGCTTTCAGTTTTACAAAAAAAACTTGAAAAATAAGGAAAACATTCCACAGGTAAAAGGTATGCGTGGGTGTATTTATTACATCTAGGACGTCATTTGTTTCCGTTACTTCACGATAAGGACCATTTCACATTCTGAACATCAACCTGGCAGATCACAGAGAAAATGAATATACTTCAGGGCATGAAAGGTTTAGATCAAAACATGGGAGCCACAAAGGAAACTCAGGAAATAATTGCGCATTTTTAGGAGCCAGGAAAAGGTTTTCGTATATGACGCACGCAGCAAGGTGGAAATTCAGCAGTGAACGGTGGTAATCTGGAAGCCTGTAGTTACCCAACCCCTGGAACTGACAAACTATAATTTAATTCAAATTATTAAATATTTTGATTATTACATTCATATTCCATGTTTTTGGAACATGTATTAAAGGCATACTCTAGGCAACATGACCACCTAAGCTTTTTTAGGTGGTCATGATGACCTAAGTATGCCCTTTTCTTTCCTCACCCCTCTGCTGAGCCGATCGGCTGAAACAGATGAGAGACGCGGAGGACTTTACTCCGCCCTCCCAGCTGTCAGTCAGCAGAGCGGGATTTGTGTTTCCCGCTTCTGCCGACTATTGCCGAGGAGACGTCAGCACGCTTTCAGCGCGATGACGTCTCCAACTCGCCGCAGTAGCTGGCGGGAGCGAGCCGTCGGCAAGTCAGAGGCTGTGATTAGTGTTGCACGCATCCTCTTGCACGTAACACTAATCAAAGAAGGTGGAGCGGTCAACTTGAAGGTCAACTTGCCGGGTTCAGTGAAAGAGGAGGGAGGCGCGGGACTAGAAAAGAACCGCCATGTGAAAATACCTCAGTTTTAAGGTAAGTATAACATACTTTTTTTTGAAGTACCATTTGTATACTGCAAAAAAAAAGGGGGGGGGTCATTTTCTGCTTAGAGTGTTCCTTTAAGTCAGGGATCAGCAACCACCCCCCCCCCAGATGTTTTGGGAATACATCTCCCATGATGCTCAGGAACTCACTTGACTGCGCGAGCATCATAGGAACGGTAGTTCCAAAAAAATCCGGGTGGCTGAGGCTAACTACCCCTGATTACTCAAATACTAGAGAGCAAGCAGATTTCAGCTCATGACCCAAGAGTGAAATATATATATTTCTTCCTTTGCTATCACTCTGTATCACATGTACCATACAGCGTATTATTATATATAAGAGTCTTAGCGTCTGTCACCTGACTGCATTAAAAGATTTCATGCGTCTTTCACTCAGTTCAGGAGAGAATGGAGCAAGATATAAATGGGGAAATAAATGAATTACTGGCAGATAAAGGAATATGGAAGATGACAAACATTCAGCTCATCTGGGGAAGGAGTGGACAGCCACTTAAGTTAAAATGTTTACACTGATCTCCTTTATTTTCTAAGCGAAATATGGGCATTAGACTTTACCAAGCATTATCATATATTATAGAAAGTTAGGGCTATTTATGATGCATTGTGTCATACATGTCAAAGCACCAGATATTATGATATATATATATATATATATATATATATATATATATTTAAAAAAAAAAAGGTTTAATAGGACACTGTTGACCAGGCTTAATTCCACCTTACTGACAGCCAACTTAAAGAAAAAAAAGTATAATAAAAAAAAGGACAAAACACTGTGACATAATGTATATTACAGAGCAGCATATATAGTATAGGTGTTATGTAATGCTGCAACATATATTGTACAAATATGTAAAATATATTATTATATGCTGTGTAAAGGGCCATGTCCTTGTGTGACAAACAGGAAAGGTTGTGAACACAGGCAAAGTGATAAAATAGATATGAACTCACATTCTGCTAAAGAACAGCATATTATATTATATATACACTAAGTACTGTAGTTCTGTTGCTTTGCAGCTGTTATACACCTGCACACCTTACATATATTGAAAAAAATTATGCCTCCTCCAATCGGCTGCGCTAGGCCCAAGCCTAGTTGGCATGACTGATTGAGAATGCAGGTATGCAGATAATAAGGATATTTATCCTAGTCACACTTTATTATATGATAGACTATTAGTATACAGCATGCACAGTCTACAACAGATTACTATTATATAATGTGTTGTTGTATATAATATAGTATAAATTGTATATTAAATTACAGATAATTATTATATAGTCTACACAGTCCTATCAAAACAGAATATTATATAGAATGCATTTTCTATAAAATGTAATCATAATATATAGATTATTTTATAGTACAGAAAATAATTATACAGCATGCACGGTCTACAATAAAACAGTATTATTATTGTGATATAGTACAGTAAGGTCCATATATGTATGCGATAATATGATAGAGACTGTAAGAACAGAGATAATAAAAATGTTTATCTCCCAGTCTGCTGTAAGGCAGCACATGGTTATATAGTGTGTTTTCTATCATATAGCAGCATAGTCTGTTACATAGCAGCATATTATTGTATAGTGGAGAGTCTGTCACATAGTTCATTATATAAAAATATCCTGCTATCATATAGCAGGATGCTATTATATAATGCGTTATCAAATAGCAGAATATTATTATATAAAGGGTTGTCTATCAAATTATTATTATTGTCAACATGTTCTTGAACCCAGGACATACTTGAAAACGTGAGAAATCTCAATGTATCCTTCCTGGTAAAATCCTTTATAAATAAATAAATAAATAAATATAGCGCCAACAGTTTCCGCAGCGCTTTCAATAACCAAAAGGGAACGCGATACAGATAAACAGACATAGGATGGAAACACTAGGTGTAGAGGACCCTGCTCATAGGAGCTTACAATCTAGAGGTCATATAGCAGCATATGATCAGATGGTGTGTTGTGTGTCATATACCAGCATATTTAAAAGTGTGTTGTCTGTCATATAGCGGTATATTATAATATTGTAGGATGTCAATCATTATATCATGAAATTAAATAGTGTGTTGTTGTTTATCATATAGCAACATATTATTATTTAGAGTGCAGTCTGTCACATAGCATCATATTATTAAATAGTGTGCTGTCTGTCATATAGCAGAACATTATTAGTGTGGTGTTTGTCATATAGTAACATATTATTATTTAGTGTGCGGTTTCATATAACAGATTATTAGTGGGTTGTTTATCATATAGTAACATATTATTTCATGTGCTGTTTGTCATATAGCAGCATATTATTATATAGTGTGTTATCATATAGCAGCATATTATTATATACTGTGCAGTCTGTCACATAGCAGAACATTATTATATAGTGTGTTGGTTATCATATAGAAATATATTATTTAGAGTGCTGTTATATAGCAGAGGATTATTATATATTGGGTTATTTATCATATAGCATCATATTATTATATAGTCTGTTGTTTATCATTCATGCAGCAGCATACTATATCTGTATGAAGGAATATCTGTGCGAAGGTGGAGCAAGCAAGGCAGAGGATAATTTAGGATATGACCCTCAACCAGTCACTTCTAGGAGCCCACACACCACAACTCTTATCTTGTAGGAGAGGAGGAGGGATTCTTTAAATAGGTCATGTAATAAGAGCTGAGAGGAGCTGCTATTCCCCACACTCACGATCAATACATCTCCAGACTTTCTAGCAGACACTGTGACCTCTTTATTATTTCTATGTTTAATTATTACTATAACAATATAAAAATCACCCCCATATCACCCATTCCCAAAATAGGGACCTACCTGCAGGTGGACCTCCATAGGACAGCCAGTGGGGAGCCCTGGGATGTCTGCCAGCCAGGGCTTATGTATTACATATATGATATGACAACTTCTTCTGGTGTTATTAAATTACTCTGCCATAGAACACAGGAGGGAGGGGGATAGCCAAGCCTTTCCTTTCTTCTGATGCACATAAACGTCCTCTCTCCTCCTCGATTCCCCCCTTAATTTTGGAGGGGGACTGCTCTCCCCCATCCACCCTGATCCCTGTAGCCTGGTGTCTGCGGGGAGGGGTATAATAACCTAGACAGTATCCCCTTTCAGCCAGGCCCCGCCCCCTCGATGATCTGATACTGGCTCATGGGCTGGAGGAGGAGGGGGAGAGGTAGGAGACGCACAACCAGACAGACAAGGGAGAGGGAGGGGAGGAAAAGGCGATCCTCGTACCAGGGTCCTGCTAAACTTGCTTCCCGTACAAGTGTGTACCCTGTGCTCTCGTGCACGCGCACGCGGGTGTCTTTCCAGTGCACGACCCGGGCTAGGTCCTATAAGGGCGATACAGCAACCCTCGAGCCAGATAACTCGCTGCTCTTTTCCCCTGCTGAATGAGTAACATCGCCTGTGCTCTGCTGACATCTCCGACAGATAAGAGGATCACTGTGAAGTCCCAAGCACAAATCCCTGATCAAAACCGTGTGAGGAACACACCATAGAGAAATAAATCAGGCTCCAGCTAATCTGCATACAGGGTTATTCAGAGAGAGGTGAAATGCAGGAGAATGACCGAAGAAGGGAAAATTCTAGGTCAAAATAGCCAAACCAGAAAAATTCCCCCATCTATCTCACTTTCCAAATCGGCTATTTTGACCTAGAATTTTCCCTTCTCCAGTCATTCTCCTGATTTTCACCTCTCTCTGAATAACCCTGATAGTGTCGCATCTGTGAAGCTAAAACAAGTGACATTATTAAACCTTTCACATCGCAATAAAGGAGAGACTGTGCCTTAGATTGTAAGCTCACGGGATGTCTGGCTGAGCACTAGTATAAAGTGCTGTATAAGGCTAGGGTCAGACGAACGCTTTTTTCGCGTTGTCCGTGAAAAAGTGCGTTCGAACGAATGGACGTATTTTTTCACGGAATACGCGATAGCGGTCATACGATGCGCATTTTCGTCCGTGATTTTGTACGGATCATCAATAAAACCCTTTTTGCGTCTGGACGTTATGTTGGCCGGACGTGTGCAGCGTCTGACGTCTCCCAATCACGCAAACACACCGCTATGCGGCCGCAGCGCACTCTGTACGTCAGTAGTAGCGGTTTGACGCTCTCGAAAAAATGCATTCGTTGGCCACTTGCGTTGCACGGATGAACTTTCGTGCGGCCGTTCGTCGTATGTTCCCCGTCATTGGACGTCATTTGCTGCTAGCACGGCCGTGATTTCGTGCGGCTAAACGCACGTGAAAAATGCGTTCGTCTGACCCTAGCCTTAGCAGGACATTTATCCTACGTCTGGGCCGTCTGTTCCTGATGTATCAATATTACGCCTCACATTTGTGCTTCCCTTTGTAAAGTGCTACGGAATCTGTTGGCGCTATATGATTAACTGTTATTGTGACTGAAACTGATCATAGTGTATGGCTGCAGGGGTGAAAAAGAGGGGATGGCCTCGAAAGACAACACTTATTAACAAAAACACAAACTTACAAAATGTTTCACTTCAAGGGTTAATAGTGGCCAATCTGCGCAGACATTTTTGGGATGTATTGGTTTAAAATACTAATTATTCTGCATTTTACAGCAATGAAACTAAGATCAAAGAGATCCGAATCACTGCCGAAAGGGAACCGAACACTAAAAATCAGTGTACAGTTACCTTTCTTGGCCATTCGACAATCCTGGCGAATTGCCTGCACATACGTTGCCTGTTCGGTGCCTGTTGGATATTTTAAGCATTTTTCGGGATTTATCTTTTTAAAAAATATTTCCGATTTTTTAAAAAAAAAAAAAAAAAAAATTTAACTTTACTTATTTTTTCAGACATTTTCGCTCAGTAGTTTCTTTGCAAACAGCGTTTCACTTTTCAAACATTCAAGCGAACTGTTTTTTTAATTTATTCACTCCATTCATCTGCGGTGTCGGGTTTTTCGGCTCCTGCTCGGGTTTTTCCGGCGTTTTCGGTGGGGTTAATCCAGATAATTTTGCGGGTTTCTGTGTGCCTTCGCCGGGTTTTGCAGTGAGTTTTCGGCAGCTTTTCCCTGCACTACGACAGCCCTGTGGTACTTGCTGAATACACCGCAGGGTCGCCGAAATGGGATCGGCAAATCGAACCAAATTATTTATTTATTTATTTATAAAGGATTTTACCAGGAAGGATACATTGAGATTTCTCTCGTTTTCAAGTATGTCCTGTGTTCAAGAGCATTGTATTTCTGTAACAACTATAAAATTCCAAAGTAATAAATGCAAGACATTAAAAACAAAACACAAATATACAGATTAACACAGAAAATAAATATGAATTGAAGAGAACGAAAAGTCACCGAACGTGCAGTGACTTTTTGATTCTCTTTGAATAACCCTGTAAATCTGCTGCTGTTTGAATTACCCTCTTTGGATCAGTAAAGATTATCATGGTTGCAACGAACAAAAGAAAATAGTGAATAATCCCCATATTCTGTATAGGTCTCCAACATATAAAACGCTCCCTCCATGTCTCTGATCACCAATTCCTATCATGTTTTCTTCTACCCTGATGTATATATCTGTGCCTACAAACACTAAATCCATCTGTGAAAGTGAGCGTCAATATATATATATTAAACCTATAGTCCTACAACACCTTCAAAAAATAATGCGTATATCCATGCGGTGCAAAGCCAAAAAATGGTGAATAGGTATATGCAGAGAAAATGGCTGCACTCAAAAAAATAAAATAATAAAGTTTATTTATAACATATAAAAATGAAGACCAACGTTTCGTCTCTCTCTGGAGCCATTATCAAGGTCCTCCTATGGAGGAGTGCGCTCGTCTGACGCTGGCCTAAAGCTGAAAAATTCTGCCTTTACTCATCTTAGGACTAACCAACCGCCCTTGGGTAACAGTCTGGAAGAGCTGAAAAATTTGCACTTTACCCGGATGAGCTGGGGCAATATATATCCATATGTGAGCTGGGTCAATATATATCCAAGTGAACTGGGGCAATATATATCCATATGTGAGCTGGGGCACTATATATCCATGTGAGCTGGGGCAATATATATCCATGTGAGCTGGGGCCAATATATATCCATATGTGAGCTGGGGGCACTATATATCCATATGAGCTGGGGCAATATATATCCATATGTGAGCTGGGGCACTCTATATCCATGTGAGCTGGGGCCAATAGATATCCATATGTGAGCGGGGGGCACTATATATCCATGTGAGCTGGGGCCAATATATATCCATGTGTGAGTTAGGGGCACTATATATCCATGTGAGCAGGGGGCACTATATATCCATGTGAGCTGGGGGCACTCTATATCCATGTGAGCTGGGGGCACTCTATATCCATGTGTGTGCTGGGGCACTATATATCCATGTGTGAGCTGGGCTGGGGCAATATATTACATGTGAGCTGTGCTGGGGCAATATACGTATTACATGTGAGCCGGGGCACTATATATCCATGTGAGCTGGGGGCAACATATTCAATGTGAGCTGGGGGCAATATATTACATGTGAGCTAGGAGCCTGGGCCCCTCGTATGGAAAGGGTTCGCAGGGCTCATGAGCCACATGAGGACAGACCCTGTGCAATGTTCTGGGAGAGTGAGTGTAACGAGCACAGCTTACGATTAAGCGCGTCTCTGCCTGTCACTGCAAACCCAATACTAGCTCGTAGCCAAAACTGGTAGAATACCCCCCCCGAAACCTGTGTCTGGATCCGCCCCTGGTGCTGCATATGTGATATGTGTGATGCAGTTCTTTGAATTGCTGTGATATGTAAATGGCTTCTGCGATAATAAACTATATATGTATATATATATCCAACCACTGTACTCCACCTCTGTCAAAATCACTGCTTCGGTGCTGGGAAACAACTGCACAGCAGGGACGTGGGGTCAGGGGCAGCAGGTGAGGCAGAGCCTCACCTACCATTAAGAGCTGCAGCTGCAGTTAAACACCCCCGCCGTTGGCTCCGTCAGTCTTCTCTGTGTCTGCACATTCCTTTTTTTTTTTTTTATATAGCAGCCTGAGCCTATGCTATTTGCATAGCAGGATGCTACGCAAATCGGGTAGGCTGTCAAGAAGTGTGCAGTGCGGTGCCTCTATTCAATGAATAGATGTCCGAGCACTGCCCACTTCCTGAACATTGCTCTCCCAGTGCCTCAGAGGCACTGGGATAGCAATGGAATAGCTTGGACCAATAGGAAAGTTCCATTGGTCAAAGCCATTCAAGAAACACCTGCATGGGAGGCAGGCCTCCCATGCATTGATTGGTGCAGCACAATCAGTGGGCGCTGGGCTGTGCTCGGGGTGTGGCCTCAATGTCACACTAGGCTGCCTGGAGGACAACACAGAGATCCTGGTGAGCACTGAAGGCTGCCATATCGTGCGGATCACTGGAAGGTGTCAGATTATGGGGAGCACTGAGACCAGCCAGATCCTGGGGAGCACTGAGACCAGCCAGATCCTGGGGAGCACTGACACCAGCCAGATCGTGGGGAGCACTGAACCACCAATTCCTGGTTAGCACTGAACAGCCAGATCCTGGGGAGCACTGAACAGCCAGATCCTAGTAAGTACTGAGAGCAGCCAGATTCTGGGGAGCCCTGAGAGCAGCCAGATCCTGGGGAGCACTGAAAAGCCACTTCCTGGTGAGCACTGAACAGCCAGTGCCTGGGGAGCCCTGAGAGCAGCCAGTTCCTGGGGAGCACTGAACAGCCAGTTCCTGGAGAGCACACAACAGCCAGATCCAGGGGAGCACTGAGAGCAGCCAGTTCCTGAGGAGCACTGAACAGCCAGTTCCTGGGGAGCACTGAACAGCCAGATCCTGGGGAGCACTGGGAGCAGCCAGCTCCTGGGGAGCACTGAACAGCCAGTTCCTGAGGAGCTCTGAATGCAGCCAGATCCTGGGGAGCACAGAGAGCAGCCAGTTCCTGGGGAGCACTGAACAGTCAGTTCCTGGGGAGCACTGAACAGCCAGATCCAGGGGAGCACTGAACCTGAACCTACGTAACCTGTATATCTGGCTCTGAAACTAGACAGTGCCTCACCAGCCACTGACCTCACCACACGTCACTGTGCACTGCACAGATACAAACATCTATGATATCCCATGACAGAGACTCAATAGCTAGTAAAAAAAATTACTTTATCCTAAATAAATAAAGTAACTTTTTTACTAGCTATTGAGTCTGTGTATTGGGATATTGTGAAACACACACATATATATGTAATTTTTATATATTTTTAATTATACATTTTAAACATTTAAATAATAAAATATATTTCTATATCTGTCGTTTGCAACATTTGTAATGATACAAATAATATATTTACCCATATACTGTAGATCCTGCAGAAACAAGTTACTCCTTTACTTAATACTGAAATTACACTTCAGCACCACATGCACACCTTCACATACATATCCCTGTCATACAGGTGGCTCAGCGTTTTCATAGTGGCTGTATTTTCTAGAACACATGTAACTTGAGGCACATGAAAGTGTTTTCATGCAGGATGTGGAATTCATTCGCTGTAAGGACAGAAATTTTATATTTCCTTGCAGCATCTGATCAATTCTGCATTCTGCAGGGATGCATCTTCACGCGGTGGGAACCATTTAGGCTAAGGTCAGACGAGCGTGTTTTCTACAGACTGTGCGACCGTGCCGTACGGACGCACTTTTTGATGGAAGACGCAGTAGTGGCCACACAGTCCGTTTTTGTGACTGACGTTATTTTTGACGGATGTAGGAGGGAAAATAAATTAAAATGAAAAAACATTTTATCCGTGAAAAATGCTGGACATATAAATGCAGTCCGTCTGACCTCGTTCCATCACTCACACACAAAGCTATGCGGACGTTGCAGACGTGGCGCACTCCGCACGTTCGTCCTAGCGGTTCGACTTTCTTGCTAAACTGCGTTCGTTTGCCGCGTCCGTAGTGCGTCCGCACCTTTGTGCGGACGTACTTCGCATGTGGGCCTTCATTGGTTATGATTTTCTGCTACCACGAACGTACTAAAGTGCGGCTACACGGCGCTCGTCTGACCCCAGCCTTACATATAGAAGTTATTTTCGTTGAAGAAGATACCGTATAACCGAGATGGTACACATTACTTTAGAGAAGCCTATCGGCTCACTCCATGATTCCCCTGCTGTACATTTATTGTACCATCTTTCCAAAGCCCACATGCATCCCGCTAATTCACATACTCTGCTATTTACCCTCACCTAGTGTGTCACCCCAGGCCCTCTCCTCTTAGATTGTAAGCTCTGGAGCAGGGTCCTCTCTCCTACTGTTCTGTGTTTAACTTGTATGTACAAGTATATTTGTTATTCTGTTTCACCCATTGTACAGCGCTACAGAATTTGTTAGCACCTTATAAATACTTGTAACTGTAACCCCAGGCACAGGTCAATTGCATTGGAAATACAAAAATACACAGTTACACCCTGCCAAAACATTACCTCTCAAATTGAGCTTTTCCCCTCTTCCTGCCTTCTTCCACATTCTTCAGGGTTATTCAGAGAAAGGTGAAACTCTGGAGAAGTGAAAATTCTAGGTCAAAATAGCCGATTTGGAAAGTGAGATAAATGGGAGAATTTTTCTCGTTTGGCTATATTGACCTAGAATTTTCACTTCTCCAAAGGTTCTCCAGAGTTTCACCTTTCCCTGAATAACCCTGATTATTTTCTATCTCTTATCTCTGTCATACAAGTAAAATGGACAACTTCCTCCTTGTAAATGGGTCACACAAACTCTGGTTTTGGGGTGTGCAGAGTAGATCACTTATATAGAATCCATTTCAAAATATTGGTTCTCACTTACAAAGCTCTCCATAACCGCACCCCTACCGACATCTCCTCCCTTATTAGCAGGTATATCCCATCCTGACCTCTTCGATCTGCTAATGATCTGATGCTATCAGCTTCACATACCCGTACCCCTAACTCTCGCCATCAGGACTTCTCCTGAGCTGCCCCCTTTCTTTGGAACTCCCTCCATCGCAACATTAGACTCTCCCCGTCTCTCCAGTCCTTCAAGAAGTCTCTGAAAACACAATACTTCAGAGAAGCCTATCATCTCACTCCCTAATCCCCATCTGTTCATTTCTTAGTGCATCTTCCCACATAACCCACCTGCACTCCGCTATTTCACATTCTGAACATCTGAACAACACAAACTTAATAATGATAATACAGGATCGGATGACTCTGTTCATAAGAGAACTTATATGATCTCCCGCACAACCGCCAAGCATCCCTTTACTTCTCATATTCAGCTATTCAGCGTCCTCAACTCTGTTACATGTATCTAAAAAGCGCCAACACGTTCTGTAGCACTGTACAATGGGTGTGACATAACAACAAGGATAAATATAAGTTAGACACACTGAGAACAGTGGGAGAGAGGATCCTGCCCAAAAGCTTGCAATCTAAGAGCTGTGGCACACCACTCCTCTTAGACTGTAATCTCTGCAGCAGGCTCATTTCCTATTGGTCTTCTTATGCCAAACTTATTTGTTAATTGTATGTTTGTTTCGTCCTATGCATTGTACAGCGTTGAGGAATATGTTGGCGCTTTATACATAATTGTACTTGGGGCTGGGGAGACACAGGGTATATATAAAGCAGAACTTCACAGGGACTGCTTCCTGTTATTTGCTGAAAATATCAGCAGATGGCAGGACAAACACTGTATCGCCCTTGCAGGACCTCATACAGCTGTGCTCTGCAAGCAGCCTGCGTGTGCGTGCACGAGAGCTGGGGTAACCAATTTCTTTAGCAAGACACCGGAAACTGAAATCAGCCATCATAAATATAGCACAGGAAGTGTGTAATAACACATACGGTCCCATTCACTATGGAGGGAGGCTGGAGGATACAGTGGGGAGGCCACACCCTTCTCTTCAAGCCCCGCCTTCTCCAGCCCAACACAGCCTGAGCTGCTTCGCCTGTCTGGACGGTTTTGAGCGCTCGTTCATGCTCACCTCATGATTGTCCCATTGTTGTCTGAAGCCGTGTCGCGCGCGTCCAGTGGATGTTTATGCGCAGACACCTCAGCCTGGCGCGCATCGGCCATTAATGCCATTAATGACTGAGGCATGTGAATGCCTCCTCACCATTACACGGGGCGCTCGCCTTATTCTGTCTGTGGGTGGTTATAGCGCGTTATAACAATTTCTCTGTGTTATGGACAGGGAGCAGGCAGCATTGCTGCTTACAAGGGGGGGGGGCTATATTCATGAGGTGGGAATTTTTCAGTTTGACTATTTAAGGGGTTATTCACTATGTGCCAAACTTGCCAACAAATTGCACCGATTGAATTTCACAGTACGGTGCAATTTTGTGGCAGTTCGTCTATTAAAGCTGTCAATTCGACACATACTTGAAAACGAGAGAAATCTCAATGTATCCTTCCTGGTAAAATACTTTATAAATAAATTGAAAACGAAATACGGTGCAGTTTGTTGCAGTTCATCGATCTTTGGCGGCAGCAAAATTGTCCCTTGAAGAAGTAAACAAAATTGTCCCTTAGAGAAAGCTCTATTCACGGAACGCCGAAGTGTCAGTGAAATGACCTGATTTTCAGTGTTTCAGTTCGACAGGTTTAAACAAATCCCATAGGATTCAATGTAAAAGAAATATTTTTTATAAGGAGACATTTATTCTTTTCATTTTCAACAAAAAGACATTTTTATTTTTTTTGAACACCTTGTATTTTTTTGACGAAATTTTTGTTTCCCATTTTTTGAAAAGATTTTTTGTTATTCTATAACAGACCTTTTTATTATTTTTTTAAAAGGACCTTTTATTATTTAGACACATTTTAATACATTTTTATTGGTTTAAACACTTATTAGGAGAATAAGACAGTTCAGTGGGTTTTATTTTCTAGTTCAGTGGATTTTGCCAAGGCTAGTTCGCCAGTCTTCAGTACTCTTTGGGGACGTCTCCAACTTTTTTGTGGGGCTTCAACAACTCCATCTTCGAAGCACTACAGTGATCCTACAGCGAATAGTGAATTCACCATAATATCGGTGCTTTGTGAATAAACTCTTTAATTTGAGATACACTATCAATATGTGCTGCTGAAGTTGGTTCCTGTAGGAATGTGTTCCCTCTGCACATCAGAGAGCTTACAAAGCTGAGTGAGGTCCTGCAAGGACAATACACCACTTTTAGGCTAGGGTCAGACGAGCGCAATCTGTGCGGACTGTGCGTCCGTGCACAACGGATGTACTTTCTGACTAGACGACAAGGTAGGGGCCACACAGTCTGTTATTTTTTAGACTGACGTAAAGAAAAAGAGGGACCTATAGGAAATAATATTAATAAGAAAAATGATACAAATTGATACATGATATCAAAAAACATTTTGTCCGTCAAGGTGCTGGACGTCAAAAATGCGGACCATCTGACGTTGCCCCATCACTCACGAAGCTATGCAGACGTGGCGCACTCTGTGCGTCCGTCCTAGCGGATTGACGTTCTTGCCTAACTTGCGTCCGTTTGTCGCGTCCGTTGTATGTCCACAGTTCTATGCTACAACGGACGTTAATATGTGCGCAAGAACGGACGTGAACACTGCGCTCGTCTGACACGAGCCTGACTACGTTCCATCACTCACAAAGCTATGCGGACGTGGCGCACCCTGCACGTCCGTTCTAGCGGTATTACGTTCTTGCTTAACTTGCGTCCGTTTGCCGTGTCTGTTGTGCGTCCGCACTTCTGTGCGGACGTACTTCGTGTGTGGGTCTTAGGGATGTGCGTTTCGGAATTTTCACGAAATTTCCCGATTCGTGCATTCGGATTCGGCCGATTTTTCTGAAAATTTTTGGATCCGAAAACGGCAGATCCAAACAAATTTTCGAGCCGAAACAAAAACTTTTCGGAATTTTCGAATGAACTAGAAATGTGTAAAATCGAAAATCATTTTCGTTCCATTCGTGATTTCGGTTCCATTTCAGTAATTTTGGACAACGTATTTTTCGGTTATATCGCTGATTCTGTAATTTTCTTTGTATCATTCCCATCTCAATGTATCCTTCCTGGAAAACCAGAGAAATCTCAATGTATCCTTCCCGGGAAACCAGAGAAATCTCAATGTATCCTTCTTGTAAATCCAGAGAAATCTCAATGTATCCTTCCCGGGAAACCAGAGAAATCTCAATGTATCCTTCCCGGGAAACCAGAGAAATCTCAATGTATCCTTCCTGGAAAACCAGAGAAATCTCAATGTATCCTTCTTGTAAAACATGAGAAATCTCAATATATCCTTCCTGGGAAACCAGAGAAATCTCAATGTATCCTTCTTGTAAAACATGAGAAATCTCACTGTATCCTTCCTGGAAAACCAGAGAAATCTCAATGTATCCTTCTTGTAAAACATGAGAAATCTCAATGTATCCAAGAGAGTGAAGAGGATAGTGAGGAAGGAAGTTTTGTCTGGACTGGGTGCGCTCGCCAGAACCTGAAGAGGTCATTCCAGTTCCCGAACGGTGGGAAAGTAACCTGAGGCCTGAAGCTCCTGAATTTGAATTGGAAGTTCCCGAAACTTTAGAAGTTCCTGTAGTTCCTGAAGACGCGTCCTATGATTACAGTTCTATGCCTTCACTGGAAGGATCATACTCTGAAGAGATATCTGTTCCAGTTGTGGACGAAAGAATTGAACCCATACCTGTAGTACTTCCACCTGAAGAGGAGCTGATTGAGCCCGAATCCAAATGTTCTATCCGACCCCCCCATAGACTTACCTACGACTCACCAGGACATAGCACTGAAGAGGCTAATAATAGACACAGGTGGTGCAGTAGACATTGCTTATTTAGATTTCAGTAAGGCTTTTAATACTGTTCCGCATAGAAGGCTTATCAATAAATTGCAATCTTTGAGCTTGGATTCCAATATTGTTGAATGGATTAGGCAGTGGCTGAGTGACAGGCAACAGAGGGTTGTGGTAAATGGAGTTTATTCGGCGCAAGGTCTTGTTACCAGTGGGGTACCTCAGGGGTCAGTACTTAGACCCATTCTCTTTAATATTTTTATTAGTGATATTGCAGAAGGTATTAATGGAAAAGTATGTCTTTTTGCTGATGACACAAAGATGTGCAACAGGGTTGACGTTCCTGGAGGGATCAGCCAAATGACAAATGATTTAGGTAAACTAAAACAATGGTCGGACCTGTGGCAATTGAGGTTTAATGTGGATAAGTGCAAGATAATGCACCTGGGACGTAAAAACCCAAGGGCTGAATATAGAATATTTGATACAGTCCTAACCTCAACATCTGAGGAAAGGGATTTAGGGGTTATTATTTCAGAGGATCTAAGGGTAAGTAGTCAATGTAATAGAGCAGCAGGAAATGCTAGCAGAATGCTTGGTTGTGTAGGGAGAGGTATTAGCAGTAGGAAAAGGGAAGTGCTCATACCACTGTACAGAGCACTGGTGAGACCTCACTTGGAGTGCTGTGTGCAGTACTGGAGACCGTATCTCCAGAAGGATATAGACATCTTAGAGAGAGTTCAGAGAAGGGCTACTAAAATGGTGTACGGCTTGAAGGAGAAAAGTTACCAGGAAAGGCTTAATGATCTTAACATGTACAGCTTGGAAAAAAGACGAGACAGAGGAGATATGATAGAAACATTTAAATACGTAAAGGGAATCCACGAGGTAGAGGAAGGGAGTATATTTAAACGGAAACAAAGTAGCAAAACAAGAGGACATAGTCTTAGATTAGAGAGGCAAAGGTTTAAAAGTAACATCAGGAAGCATTATTTTACTGAGAGGGTGGTGGATACATGGAACAGCCTTCCAGTTGAAGTGGTAGAGGCCAAAACAGTAATTGAATTTAAGCAAGCATGGGATAGGCATAAGGCTATCCTAAACAAAAGATAAATCCAGGTTAAGTATCCAAGTAATTGGGCAGACTAGATGGGCCGAAAGGTTCTTATCTGCCGAAATTTATCTATGTTTCTAGGCTGTCACCACAGTGCGAAGGTTGCCCAAAGTGTCTGCTATGTTAGCCGAGGTAGTCAGGAGCATGAGTCAACTTGAGGACGTATATCTGACCCATTGTATGTTTGCTGATGAACCTGTATACATTGCCTAATGTTATGTAATTGTTATACCTCCTTGGAGAGACCCAAGAGTTCTAGGAGGGGGAGAGTGTAGTGCTGTTTAAAACTCTGTTGCTGCATTGCTCAGTTTTGGCCACCAGAGGGAGACAAGCGCAATCTAAACATACTGGACACAATGGGACTATGTTTTCCAGCATGCTTTGGGGCAGAGACAGGAAGTGGGTGGGGATTGCAGGGAGGACATCCGCAGCCTCGTGGAAGGAGAGCCAGTGTGAGCCGAGGAGTGAACCGAGTGAGACGCACGTGAGACTGTGAGCGATAATTACCAGGCCGGAGAGCAGGCGCTGCCTTGCCGACACTGGGATCGATACAGTGACTTGCCAGAGACCTAGTAATCCACCGCGGAGAGGTTTGCACAGACGCAGAGTAGCAGACTGGACCCCAAGTAAGGAGACCGCGATGATCCACAGGGAGTGCAGGCGGTAGGCCGTGGACCTTGCTGTAAAGACGGACAAGCAGGAGAAGCGGATCCGGTGGCACAGAGTCCCAGTGAAACCCAGCGGAGAGACGTCCTTGATCGGGCAGCGGAACAGAGTGTCTGGCGGATGGGTGAGAGACCTTCCAGGCCACAGTCAAACTATAACAAAGCACGCTGCAGTATTGCTTAAATCTACAGGGCCCCAACGTGACTAGTCGAAGATTTACCAAATCCTTTCACTGGCCAGTTGAAATATAGTACCCGGGTACCTGAGCTCACACACACACACCTTTTTGGGACATAACCTGCACGGGACTTACACTCCAGAAACGAAGGGGTTAAAGCTTTATTTTACCGCTGCGCGTTTCTCGCATTACGAAATCCTGTTTTCTATACACTGTGTTTACATTATATATGCCGCTTTATTGAGACCAGTAAAGTATATAATTTATAAAATCCACAACAGTGCTGGTGTATATTTATTCCCTAGTGCGGAGAGACTAACCTGAGGTTAAACTCAGCGGCTCCTCCGGGAGTGAGCGCTACAAGAGTATAAGAAGTAATGAAATGGTGCATGAAATAAAGGAAATAAAATTAAAACAGGGGCATGACATTGGAAGGATGATGAAAAAAACCCGCTTGAAATGGGGCAGATAATGAAATGAGGCATACCATGAAAGATGGACATAAAATGGGAGCATAATGAAATCGACGTAAAAACGTGTGAGTGGGGGCATAACATTAAATCACCTGTGTGATCAAAAATCTTTGCATCAGCCCTGCTCCACTGCCCATCCCACAGCCAGTGCCAGTTCTGGCGAGGGCGGTAAGTATCGGCGGGAGGGAGGTTAAGAGACCGGTGACGTACCATGTACGTCCACGGGTCTAAGGGAGACCTGTGGCCATGACGTACATGGTACGTCAGTGGTCAAGAAGGGGTTAATGTTTACCATGTTCCAATAAATATTTGGTGTTTTGGTCCACCAAAACTTCAAACTGAACATTTCCTTATTAGATTATTTGCTCCCTGGAGGCGTCCATCTTTCCCACGTCACACTCAGCTACTCTGCAGCACCTCTCTACTTAGCTGCAAGTGCTAAGTTAGCAGTGCTGAACACTGAACTGCAGAACAGCGTTCAATGCCACGTTGCTAACTTAGCACTTGCAGCGGCTGAGGAACTGAATGCGCCTCTGGTGTGAGAGTAGGGTTACCATATCGGTCATGTTTTTCAGGACAAATACAAGTCAAGCTCATGGGCAGTGCATGAAAAATGCCAACCCTCAGCATGTTGTCAGACCTTTTTAGATATGAAATTTCTATAACGCAGGAATGTTTAAATTTGGGGCCAGGAATTGCGTCACGCAAACAACTTGTCTGCGTCGTTAATATATAACAAGAACAAGAGATAAGCTAAACTCGTTAGTGTTACGCATACAAGAAAGGACATTTAACATTGATCAAAGACGGTCTAATGGACTCTGTTTATTTTATTTATTTGTTACAACCAAACAGGGTTTAGATCAAATGGTTTAAAAGTAAGGGAACACAATGACAACTAAGATAGATATCTCAGTATTGTGTTTATTTCGTCACATCGAAACTCTGAAAGCCACGTAAACATGGAACAATAGGTTTCCCAATAAAGAAAAAAACCCAAAGAAGGTTAAATGGCTTGGGTAAACCAGCTTGTAATGCTATGCTATTCGGCAATATGTACTATATGGTATGAGAATATTTATTAGTTAGAACTGATAATTTTAGCATCTTATAAAAACAGAGGCCCTACCACATTTAGTTGATCATCACAAATGTCTGGTGTACTAACCCGCATGAAGCCGATTAAGTCGGGTAACGTGTGACTGTTAAAAACGATACCACGAATGAATGATTGTATGTCCCCTCACATACACATCCCTGTGGATATAAGTAAAGCGGGATGAGATGCACACACGCCGTGGCAAAGTATGCCGGCGATGTCACAATAGAAATAAATTTTAATTTGTTAATAAAATCTATGGAGTCCCGGGATATAGGAATAAAACGACCCCAAACCAGTAAAAGATTGGCCAAGCCCATAAATTAATTCCTGCAGAAGGTTGATGGTTGATCTGAGAGCGCCATCTGCTGGCCAGGTAACATAACACCTGGACAGACCCCTGGAGTTGATGAATATATATCCTCCAATCAAATGAGGCCACATAGTGATGGGCTAGATCTAAAACTGGGCGGAAGACCACTATATAGAGGGGACACTCCAGAGCAAAAAGACAGACTGAGAAAAGCTTGGGGAGAGACCTGAGGGACGCTTGGAGGGAAGAAAGGCAATCACCATCGGCCGCCCCTTTAAGACCGACCACACCCTAATCTTCCACCACTCTATCTTCACTAACCAGATGGTAAAGTATGCCTGAATAATATGATATCTATTTTCTAATTGCATAGTCCTGACTTTAGATGTCCATCACAAACTAAAGGAATATAAATGAATTATTTTGCTGTTTGAGCCTAATAATCAGTAGAATAGAAATTCTGCCTTTACAGTCCACTGCAGAGGACTGCTAAGGGAGAAACCTATTACCGGCTGCATACTTGAGCCATAATTTAGTGAAATTATTTATATTCCAAGAATACTGTTTGTGGACATCTAAAGATCAATTATATACCTATAGTGAGATACGCTGGGACCGTGAAATAGCTTTTATATGTCAAGTGCCGTCCGCCCCATTCGTAACCTAGCATAACTCCTTCCATATCCATCTTGCAGCCCTTTCGAATGAATGCATGCACTGTAAGTCATTAAGAAGCGTTAGGTTAACGTATATCGAATGAAGTGCTGTGATTGATCTGTGGAAGAGATAGTCTCCCTATCGAGTGTGTTATGTATCTCCCTGAAGGAAGTTGCATTTAGTGAATAGGCCCCCACAATAATAAATTGTGCTGCAGGTGATGCCCAGTAACTGAGTGTTTATTCTAGCCAGGTGGAGGATTGGTTTATAATGGGAAAGGTTTAAGTGAATAGAATAGAGTTTGGTGTTTAAGAATTGAGGCGTGTATATCTGTGGTGCGGTCTATAAACCTAAAATATCTGTCCATTAGATTATTACGTGTCGCAGTATCGCTACTAATCACAATCTATAATCACTTGTAAATTGTAGTTTGCTAATCCGTTGATAACATACGATTGTATGAAACTTGACGTGTGAATAAATTTTGGTTTGAATTGTTTTACCGTTACGCAGTCTCATATCTTTATTGATTTTATTGTGTTTAAAAATATCTAGAGAGCATCAAAAGAACTCGGGATAACGCGCCATATATTTGTTAAGACGTATATTTATTGATTGGTTATTAATCCCTATGTTAGGGGTTAAATACCAATTTATACCACTGGTATTGGAGGCACTGTCAATAATATATATATATATATGTATATCAACAATAAGAAAAATATGCGTCATAATTAATATATCCCTGACCTATTAAAGAAGTCAATAATCTCTAACAATGTACAATTCATACACCATAGGTAAGACCTCAAAAAAAAATCCCAGATGACCTGTCTTGATTTCCTTCATGCAGCATATGAATTTTACATGTTGCAGGGCAGCACTTTCCCCTGTGCTCCCTCTGCATGAAATAGTAATATGTGTCCAGGAAAACATGGCCGCCCTGGCAACCCTATGTGAGAACGGAATCAACAAACCAACTTTAGGAGCACAGCAGAATGATGGATTACTGGACCTTCTCTGTTTTGAGATTATCAGATTTTCTATGGGCTCAAATTCTGAATAATATGAATTTAGCAATAATCCTGGCTGGTGTAATGATTAGTTCCCATCTCTTAGACAGATTTATCAAGCCAGGCTGCTAAGCTAGTTCCCATTCAGCTGAAAGTCTACAGCCCTCTAGTGGCCCTCTAGCGTTCAGTGAGACTGCTGCAAAAACCGGAACTGCTGCAATGTAGCAATTCAGCAGCTGCTGAGGAACTGAACAGGCGGTCCCACATTGTGAGTGTGTCTGTAACGCATGAGAAATCGCTCATTCGAATTGTAAACCCTTTTTCACATCCAACTATGGGATTTCATATTGCATTTTTTATTGCTACATTTATTTTTATATATTTTATTTGCTGTATATTGATGACTATCTCCCAACAGTTATTTTATTTATAATACTCCCACTTAATATATCCAAATGCAATGTTACAATACTACTCCTTATATATAGATGTTAACCACTTTCTCAAATTAAAATCAACATCCAAAGGAACCTGGAAGAAAACAAAGTATGTAATCTCTATGTGTCAGTCTACAAAAAAAGAAACATGGAAATTACTTACAAGAGCATAGGATTAGAGACCTATTGTCAAATCCTAATCCAAAAATGTTCATGTTATGCAATGCAATCCTTGTAATAGATTCACATTTAATGAAATTGCATTGACTTTGTCAAACATACATCGAACTACAAGGACACTTCAATGGATACTAGGACACTAGGGTTACCACCTTTCCTTCAGAGCAAACCCAAACACTTTAGTGCCACGGCAAATTTATAATGTGGCATATACACAATGCGTATGAAGCATGACTTCAGAAACTTACTACACTGTATAATTCATTCTGTTTCTTTGTGCTAAAATTTAACTACATGACCCACGATTGTGACATGTTAAAAGAGCTAAACTGGGGGCGTGGCCAGCTGCGGTCGAGACAAGACATGTCTTAGTGGAACTCCGACTCGTCCTTCTCCTACTGGGGCCTATTGCTGATTTTCCCTGCTGATATTTTATTCCTGGGGTCGCTCTGTGGCCGGCCATAGGGTGTAATCTGTCCGGAGCCTACTTGTCCCCCCCCCCCGACCAGAGCCTCACACTCGCAGATAATTTTTGCAGCTGGAGGATGCAGCCGGTGGCCATTTTGCGGCCTGCTCCCCTGCGCCTGATGCTCCCCTGCTGTGCTTCCTCATCGGTCCCGCCTAAAGCAGGGTCTGCGGGGGTGGCTGTGGAGATGGAGGGCCCCCGTTTTCCGATGGCTGCCGCGGCTCTAATGGTGGAGATTGATGGGGCTGGTGAGATCGGGACATCCCCCTCCCCCTACTGAAGAAATGTCCATGCTTGAGGGCCTAGAAGCCTGCTTGGCGGTGTTGGAGGGGGCGGACTCGGATCCGCTCACAAGGGGGACCTGGCGGCGGATGATGGAAGTCCTGTGAAGTTGCAAGGGAGCGGTGGCTTCCTGCCCAACGGTGACTGAGGAGGAGGGATCCTTACTTGCCTGCTGCGCTGTGGGTCTGGTGACGGAGGATGAAGTGAGTTGCCGTGCTGGGAATGGTCTGTGTGCAGTGCCGACGGTGGACAGCGGATGGAGAGTGGTGACCCGGAACCCAGATTGGAGCAGGTTCCCGAGATAACAGCTGAGTCGCTGGCTAATGCAGAGGCCCTGGTTATAGCTTGCCTGGAGTTGAGGGCCCCTCCTTGTCGACCGGGTGAGATGAAGCAGCTTAGGCCTTCTGTTCCGGCCTTTACTCCGCGGCTGCTCGTGGTTCTTCTTTGGGAGACCGGCAACGAGGCTCTTTGGGCGGCCAGAGACCCACTGAAGCTGCGGGCCTTGCTCACCATTGTCAGACTCTTTTGGGTGGAAGATCTTGGCCTACCTTGTGGCGCCATGCCTGCCATGCGAATACCCCTTTTCGAGATACGGACTGAAGGGGTCTTTATGACTTTTTTTTTTTGCCTTTCAGGACTTCCCTGCCCTGCCCATGTTAAAGATCCCCGGCTGGGGATATTGAGACTTTTTCTTTGATGCCTATTTTCGATCTGCAGAGTTTTCTGACTCCTTCTGCAATATTTGTATATTTTTTTTTTTGCTCTTTGCTGTGCTTTGTTTTGATGAGACTTTTGGTCTGCCTTCACGATGAGACTTTTCAAAAAAAATAATTATTTTGTTGGCCACCTCACTCTGAGTTTCCCTCTTGGGACCCTCCTGCTGTCTCTGTTTATTAGAGACACTTTTTTCTCCCCCTTTTTGTTTCTCTCCCCACAAGCTGAGATTTACTGCTTCCGAAGACCCCCCCCAAGATTTCTTTCGTTTACCTCTCTGCTGTACTTAGGGCCAAAATAATTGGTCAAATATGTGGCCTCCTGTTGATGTATATGTGACCTTTACCAAAATAAAAATTTTCAATTTAAAGAAAAAAAGAGCTAAACTAACCATCACTGGAATCCAGACGCACCCCTCCCCTTTCCAACCTGGTGTTTAAGACGTTTTCTAGGAAGCTACCACCCTACCTGAATAGACTGCTTCCCTAGCAGTTCCCTCATCCTATAACCTCCAATCCAGGACCAGCACCTTACTTGCAATACCACAATACAAAAAGAAAGTGCCTCGATCCTCAATTTACTACAGAGCACTGCAAATATGGAATAACATAACCAGACGCCATCAAATCTTCCCCCAGTCTTAAGTCACTCGAGCTCCCTATTAACATACCGCAATACGGAATGCACCTGTAAACATGTAACATAGTGACTTACAGGGTTATTCAAAGAGATCCGAATTGGGGCCGAAAGGTAACCGAATGTTGAAATTCAGCGTACGGTTACCTTTCCTGGCCATTCGGCTATTCAGAGAGCAGGCAGTTCGCCAAATGTTGGCGAATTGCCTGCACATACAGTGCCTGTTCGAGGGCAGTGAAATCCCCATAGAGAATCAATGCTTCATCTATTCAGAGAACACAAACCAGCAGTGAAAAGTTGCCAAATTGCCCTGCCATTCGGTGGTTTCATTCAACAGGTTTATTCAGGAGAATCCCATAGGCTTCAATGTTAAAAATATTCCCGTTTTAATTCAATATCTAATAAACCGTTGATTATAATATTCTGCAGTAAAAAGTCTCTTTATTTTTAGATTTTTTTAGGATCTTTTAGGCATTTTTTTGGATTTTTTTGCAAACATTTTTTTCCGTTTTTTTTTTCTGTAACTGACCTTTTTATTATCATTCCTTGGACCTCATATATAAATTTCAGACATTTTCGTTCTGTAGTTTCTTTGCAAACAGCGTTTCACTTTTCAAACATTCAAGCATACTGTTTTTTTTTGTTCACTCCATTCATCTGCGGTGTCGAATTTTTCCGGCGGCTGCTCTGCGCTTTGATCGGCTCCTGCTTGGGTTTTTTCCGGCGTTTTCGGCGGGTTAATCCTGATGTTTTTGCGAGTTTCAGTGTGCGTTCGCCTGGTTTTGTGGGAGTGTTCGGCAGGTTTGCGGCGGCTTTTCCCTGTACTACGAAGGCCCTGTGGTGCTTGCTGAATACACCGCAGGGTCGCCGAATTGGGATCGCTGAATCGCACCTAATTGAAGAGAACGAAAAGTCACCGAACGTGCGGTGACTTTTCGATTCTCTTTGAATAACCCTGTATATTTCCTACATATTAATTTTTTGTGTTAATCTGTATATTTGTGTTTTGTTTTTAATGTCTTGCATTTATTACTTTGAATTTTTACAGTCGTTACAGAAATACAATGTTCTTGAACCCAGGACATACTTGAAAACGAGAGAAATCTCAATGTATCATTCCTCTTAAAATACTCTGCACATAAATAAATTTCAATGCTGAAAGCAGTAACCCCGAACCACACTCAGGCTGGATATATACCTGTCCCTGCGCTCCCTCGATGACCTCCCGCAGTTACCTCCAGCCGATCGCGGCATCCTGCAGGCTACTTCCAGGTTCCCTTCCCATGACGGGAACCCGGAAGCAGGACGCCACGATCGGCCGGAGGTGACTGTCAGAGGTCAGCGAGGGAGCGCACGGACAGGTTTGTATCCAGCCCGAGTGTGGCTCGGGGTTACCGCTTTCGGCATTAAAATTTAACCCCCGAGCCACACTCGTGAATACCACCAGGGAGGTTAAACAGGTAAATCCCATAGGATTCCATGTAAAAAGTAATTTTTTTGAGAAAGTATTTTACCAGGAAGGATCCATTGAGATTTCTCTCGTTTTCAAGTATGTCCTGGGTGGCGAGTATGCACCATTAGGTGTCTTGACCAAGGACACTTCATTTTTAATTTAAAAAAAAATAAGTTTATTCATTTCATTATCAGCAAAAAGTCTTTTTTTATTTTTTAGAACACCTTTTTGTATTTTTTAGACAAAATTTTTGTTTCCCAATTTTACAAAACCGGAAATTCCCAATTTGTAACATACCTTTTAATTATTTTTTAAAGGACCTTTTTTATTATTTACAAACATTTTAATGCAGTTTGGTGGAATTCGCCAACACCCTTTCAGTGTTCTTCAGCGACGTTCTCCCAACTTTTTTCATGCGGCTTCGGCGACTCCATCTTCGGTGAACTATGGTATCCATCCGGTGAATAGGGATTTCACTGTACTGTTGGTGAAATGGAATCGCCGAAGTACACCAAACTCGCTGAAGTGAAAAGCACTGAAATTTCGCTGCTTAGTGGATAGACCCTTATATTCAGGAAATATCATGAACTTGAACAATGCTCTCTGTTCGTTCCATATATCAAGTAACAACTCAAGTGATTGAAAAAATATTTTCATTAAATGTGTAAAAATCAATAAGACATGCTTACTGTAAATCAAGAATATAAATATTTCAAAAACAATAATATGACCATAAATTGCATTAGCAGATTAGTAGGGTATATATACATATTTTTTTCACATTATGATGCTCTGCTGGGACATATGAAAATCATAGAAGGACTGGGATGTTAATAGACTTGGTGCTTATCCTTTTATTACATTATGAGAAAATTCCCGACATGAAAAAAAATATTTTTTTGGTAATGAAGAATTTTCCTTGAATCCAATTGTTTCTTTTTAATTGAATTAGCCACTGTGCGTTCAAGTTGAGAATAAATTATTTTCTTTATATCTAATAAATTCAATTACTTCACAGGCAAAAGGTTTCTGTTTCAATGCCCATGTAATTTATTGAAGAGCTACATAATATTATCTGTTTATGATTTATGGCTTATATTCAGCCATTATGGATTCACATCAATTTAGCATTTTGTATTTGTAACTCTGATTCATTTTATGCAAATCACCACCAATAGAATTTAGGTTGTTTTAGGCTAGGGTCAGACTAACGCATTTTTCACGTTGTCTGTGAAAATGTGCGTTCGAAGAATGGACGTATTTTTTCACGGAATACGCAATAGCGGTCATACTATGCGCAGTTTCATCCGTGATTTTGTACGGATCATCAATAAAACACTTCTTGCATCTGGACGTTATGTTGGCCGGACATTAGCAGCGTCTGACATCTCCTAATCACGCAAACACGCCGCTAGCGGACGCAGCGCACTCTGTACGTCAGTACTAGTGGTTTAACGTTCTCGAAAAAATGCGTTCATTTTCCACTTGCGTTGCGCAGCCGGACTTTTGTGCGACCGTACTTCGTATATTGGCCGTCATTGCCCGGCATCTGCTGCTAGCACGGCCGTGATTAAGTGCGCCAGAACGCGCGTTCGCACTGCCTCAGTCTGACCCTAGCCTTAAAGGAGCAACAACAGCATTTCTGTTACTTGGTTGTCCACTTTCCACATTGTCTTCTTCTATGCAATGGGAGTGCTCAACCCCTTTAGGCAAGCAGTATGTTAGGGCTCTAATGGCTCCTTCTGCATCTTTCCGCTTTTCAACAAGCTGCTCATTCATACTATGCAACGTCTCATTTTCCTGATATAAGGTCTTACTCCTATCACACAAAGCAGTAGCCTGCTGCACAGAAGTATGTTCCATATTTACTTACACTAAGGCTGGGTTCACACCTAAGCGTTTTTAATACGCGCGTTTTAACGCGCGTTTTTCACCGGCGTTTTCCTTGCGTTTCACGAGCGTTTTGAAAAAATTAAACGCGTGTTGTACGCGCGTTTTGTGATTGACTACGGAGGTGTCCAATAGGAAATTTACTGTCTTAATTACGGAGGCGACCAATGAAAAAGACCTCCCTGTGTACGAACCAAAGATGCAAAATGGAGATCTGCCCAAGACGCACCATTGTAACAATCGCAGCTTTATATCTGCGCTTGAGGAGAAGGAGGCAGGCGATGGCCAGGCGACGCTACTGGGTGCATCCGACCATTGCAGACTGACAACGAGGTCAGATCTGGGCGTTGTTTGCAACTCTGCGTGCACACGAGGAGAAGTTTATGCAATACACACGGTAAAGAGGTTAGTACATGTACCCTGCTTTTATTGTTGTTGTGTCCCATATGATTGATTTGCTATTAATTCCCCCTTTGTTTTTTTATTTTATTTTACAATAGTTTTGATGAGCTGCTGGACTTGATGTCCCCCACCTTGCAACGGCAGGATACCTTCATGTGCAGAACGCGCACGCGCAGTATGCGAAAACGGATGTTTTTGAATTGGAAAACGCGCAAACGTGCGTTCACGTCAATCTCTATGGCCGCGAACGCGCTGATATCTGCACCAAAGAAGCTCCCGAACTTCTTTGTGCGTCGGCCGTTTATCAGCGCGTTCATGCGCGCTGAGAAACGGCCAGGTGTGATATGCCCACATAGGGAATAATGGCATTTCACTGTTTGAGCGTTTTACAGCGCGTAGGAACGCGCTGTAAAACGCTTAGGTGTGAACCCAGCCTAAGTCAAATCAAAGTCAATACCAAAACCGTACACAAACAATTTACCAATACACCAAATTTCACAAACTATATTTTACACTTATAAATAAATTCATTTGTCTCAACACAATCCCTCCTACCTAGCTGTGCCAGTTATGTAAGAAATTATAACCCTCTTACTGAGTTAGCTCTTTAGGGATTGTGGACAAATAAAACACATAGACAAGTGTAAGTAAAAATAACAGATATATATTGATATTGCCTGTCAAATTAGGTTACTGCTACAGTTAAATAAAAAAAATAGGTTAATTTTCGCTGATTACGGGGGATTTTAAGCTTGATCCCCCTTGCAATTTACCCTCTTTTGAGTCTCTGACCAGCTGGCCACCGGGTGGAGCGCTCTGGAGCCCGTTTTACCCCCCCTCCGGAGCTGAGAGCTGAATCGTGAGAGCTGTTGCCATTCCCGGGAGAGAGAAGTGGCGTCGGCCATTTTGGGACCTGTTTCCTGGCTACTTAAGGTGCCCCACTTTTCACGCTTTCTCCTGCAGAGATCTTTAGCTCGTGTGGTCGTCCTATTTGTTCCAAGTGGATGGAGGGCCCCCATTTACTGGCCGCTGTTGATGTCCTTACAGCGGAGGCAGTGGGGGAGCGAGAGGGATGGCGACCGCTGGGACCCCCTCCCCCCCTCGGAGGCCTGGAGGCAGCACTAACGCGTATGTTGGATTTTCTGGAGCAGTTTCCGGGGGATGAGGGGAGTCCGCTTTTGATTGGTACCTGGAGAGGGCTGATGGCGGCGATGAGGGGTGATGGAGACAAGGAGGCCCTGTGTGAACCGGACTTGAGAGCTGATTCGCCTGGCGGGGACGCAGGTAGATCTCCCGATGCTGCAGATGAAGTGAGGCAGGAGGCTGTCACTGGAGGCTCTGACGCTGCGTCTTGCGTGAGTTCCCTGTCTTTGGAGACGACTTCTCGGCGGAGCGACGGACCCGGGACGCAAGCAGTTATGCAGGAGGCAGAGCTGGTGAAAGCGGAGGTGACTGACGCGGGGCTTTCTCCAGGGGTCGGTGTGGTGGCACTGAGTGGGACTGACAGGCCTTGTGCTGCAGGGAGGTGGTGTGGGCCTCGGTCCCGTGGGGCCGCTGGAGCGATATGGCGGCTCGACATCTATTGCGTCCTAGACAGGAACTGTGCACTTGGAAGTGTGTACGGCCCCGTTGGGTGGATAGACACCGGCTGAAACGAACTGCTACACCTTAGGCCCCAAGTCGTTGGCCCACCCTGTGAAGCTAAGACCCCCTTAGGCTGTTTGTTTGCCCTTCATGTTCGTGGTTGTTTTTTTTTTTATGTCCCCCCCCCCCCACTACAAGCTGAGATTTATTGCATTAAGGAACCACTCCTACTACGGAGAATTCTCGCTGACATTTCGCCCCAATAATGCTGGCTATGAGGACATTTTTTGTTATTTATTTTGATCCCTATGGGCCCACCCTTGCTGTGCTTTGTTTTGCTGAGACTAGCGAGTTCCCCCCGTCCCTTCCCTCCCCTTTTTTTGAATCAGAGACGCTTCGACCACCATTTTATTTTCTTTTTTCCCGCTGTCATTCCCCCGCTGGGGAAGCATTTGAGACTTTGCCACGAGGACTTATGTTTCACACCAATGTCACCTTGCTCCTTTATGGGCCTCTGCCATGCCAGCGATGGTGTTTCTTTTTTTCCCCCACCCCCTTTTTTTTTTTTTTCTCTTTTCTTTCTCTCCCTCCCCCTCTCTCCTTACACCATTGATGGCATGCGGTTGGTGTAGTTTGCGTCCCCTTACCTTCATTCTTTTTATTTCTTTTCCTAAGTTGTTGTACTGCTGACCCCATTTTGACTTAATTTCTATCTAGATGAGACCCCCCCTATTTGGGTGAAGTTTATTGTTACTCTCCTGATGTACTTCTGCTGACTGTTTATATACTGGCTGTCTTATTGCTGATGCTTTTTCAAAATAAAAGATTTGAATTAAAAAAAAAAAAAATACAACAACCAGTTGGACACTGCATTACATTAACATATTATTATTGTCATCATTTATATAGCGCCAACAGTTTCTGCCGCGCTTTACAATAACGAAAGGGAACAACATACAGATAAACAGACATAGGATGGAAACACTAACAGGGTTATTCAGAGAGTGTGAAAAGCAGGAGAATGACTGGAGAATGAAAAATTCTAGGTCAAAATAGCCGATTTGGAAAGTGAGATGAAAGGGCGAATTTTTCTGGTTTGGCTATTTTGACCTAGAATTTTTCATTCTCCAGTCATTCTCCTGCTTTTCACGCTCTCTGAATAACCCTGTAGGTGTAGAGGGCCCTGCTCATAGGAGCTTACACATATGATGGAATTATGATACTTAGTCCTTAGGGCTTTACTTTGCACCCCTTTGTCATGCCGTCCCTCTTTGCTTCTGGCCAATCTCAGACAGCTCCCACACCAGACTCCTTGGGTAGACCTCTCTGGACTAGCTCCAAGCCAGACTTTAATTGGGACTAATTCCACTAGACTGACCCCACTAGACCCAGCCTTTGTGCAACCTTTAAACCCCATTTTACCCCTGATCTCTGCCCCCCCCCCCAAGTTAATCTAGGCAATTGGGGGAGTGAGCGACAAAATGAGGGAAGATTCCCAAAGATGCTAATCATTGCTTTTCCAGTCAGGTCTGGAGACTACTGTTATCACCTTGGGAATGTTTATGTATGCATATCTAAAGAAGCGTTCTCTACACAATATATACGAGAAACCGAAACCCTTTCTATATCATCAGGTGGTCCTGCTTATTCCAACCCGGATGGAGACAGAAAGTCTTTCGGAGAAGTTTCAATCTTACTGTCTTCATCCAGGTGTTGTAAAATGTAAACAGTTCCATGTGCACTCTTAATTGTATTTTACCAGGAACATGCCCTAATTTGCACATAAATGGCCCAAACTTGCTAGACAAGATGGCCATAGCCCTTTTCCATTACAATCAAAAATAATTTGTTAGACATAGCAATTTTAAGTTGTTAGACATACACTATATTGCCAAAAGTATTCGCTCACCCATCCAAATCAGGAGCTGGGCAGGTGAGCAAATACTTTTGGCAATATAGTGTATCAATTTCTTACAGAGTATAACATAAAAAAATAATTCTCTTTTCCCAACGCAACTATACTGGGCATATCAGTTCGGGTCATGCATGTTTATTTCATTAGCGCTGAAGCCATGAGAGTTAGAATATTTAATGACTCTATGAAACCCATCTGCTCTACAACAGGACAACAGCATCCCCAATTTCTGGTCTTGTGCTGTTGTCCAGGATTTGCTTGAACCTGGCCCACTACTGTGAATGTCAAAGAAAAATCCCCAGAAATGCAGTGTGAAGGTCATTAAATGTAATTCAATCTCAGGAAACATGGTGCTGTACTTCGGATATTAGTCCAGGATATGGGAATGAATAGCAAAGCAGGTACTGGTTACTGGCAAAGTATTTATTGGGGCAGGTCAAGTTCACACAAAAAGAGCAACTATAATGATGAGGCAGGCTTTGATAGGCGACACAACAGGAACAAGGCACGGGAGGCTTGGTACACACACTGGCAGGAGACTGGACAGACGTTGAAGGTACTTGCTGGCAGGAGACTGGATGGAGGCTGAGGGCACACGATAGCAGAAGACAGGATGGAGGTTGTGGGAATGCTGGCAGGAGACAGGATGTAGGCTGTGGGCATTCTGGCAGGAGATGGGCATGTGGGCATGCTGGTAGGATATTGCACAGCTATGGGCATGCTGGCAGGAGACTGGACCACATATGGATTAAAGGATTTCCCAACATGACCGAAAAAAGATAAATCATAAAAGCTGGAGCAGAGATGTAAATAAACCATGGCAGTCTGACTATATGTTTATCTGTAAAACATTTATCACATTCAAAGCATTAATTAAACACTCTGGTAGAGGGTTAAGTGAAAATGTAGTGCATTTCGTAAATTTATATTTGATCATCAGTAATCCAGCCCACACACAGACACGTTGCACAAATACATACTTGCATTTACACACTGATATGACACACATTTCCACAAATTGGATATTATATTTACAGGGTGGGCCATGGAAAAGTAGACCGCCTCTGGCGAACAGATATTGACTAAATAGGACAGCAAAATAAAGCCGGTAACACTGCACATAGGGCGACACAACGTCACCAAACAGAGAGCAAGGGGCTACGGCCTCTTCCAAAGAGCGTGGCACCAGTATTGGAAGCAGGTTTCTATTTTGTGGCCCACTCAATAGATGTAAATATACATAAACGAGAGAAATCTCAATGTATCCTTCCTGGTTAAATCCTTTATAAATAAATAAATAAATATATTTATTTATTTATAAAGGATTTTACCAGGAAGGATACATTGATATTTCTCTCGTTTTCAAGTACGTCCTGGGTATATATATATACGAAAAACACATGGGGGGTAGCACTCAACCTAAACTAAGCATTTAATTTGCCATTAACACCAGCTTTTAAAAGACGTTAAAATTATGCACGCAGACGTTGTCCGATAAAATTTGCGCATAGATTGTAATACCATCCGCGTACCAGCGCACAAACGCATTTGCGCTCACAATGTTAAGTATAGGACGCGCAACGTACATTACGCTCGCAAAGGGTTCGCGCAGGTTCACCAGCGGTAAACGTTAACGCACATTTTTTGCGCTGACATTGTAATACGACGTTCTGCGCAAAGGGTTTTTCCCCTCGCGTTAATGCGTTTTTGCACACGCGTTAACGTTTGTGTGAAGAAATTAATAGAGCCCGTAGACTAGAGTGCTCTCTCTCTGGTTTTTCTTTTGTATTTTATTATTGAGACGCACCCGCACTGAATGCTTAGTTTAGGTTGAGTGCTACCCCCCCATGTGTTTTTCATATGTATCTCTTGGGTATGCACCCCTCCCTGCCACAGGTACTCCTCCTCCAGGTTCTATTTTACCAGCTCCAGGAAAGGACTTGTTCCTCAGTAAGTGAGTTTATCCCATGAAGGGCATGTAACAGGCGGAGTAGCGCCCACCAAGGAGTAGCGAAGTTGAGATCCTTAAGGACTGATAAATCTGCGTGACGTTTACAAACTGCTTGGTAAATACAGACTTATACACTCGAGGCAGGGATGATGAGCGAACAACTGAGTTGCTACTAAGCATTAAAGGTTTCGAGACCGATAGACAACTTAGAGCATGTTCAGAAACACAAAGATAGGTCAGACACAGGGCCGGCCCGACAATAGTGCAGAGCGAAGCAGCGGCGCCAGGCGGCAAATTTCAGCCCCCGGCACCGCTGCTGCGCTCTGCAATATTTTTTTATGTGGCGTCGGCAGATCGTGCGGCCGCCGCGTTCGTTCCTTCAACGAGCGGCAGCCGCACGAGTATCTGCCGCTCGCCTTAGATCCATCCTCCAGCCTGCCGCGATCGAGATCACGTGATCTCGCGAGATCGCGGCAGGCTGGAGGGTGGATCCCAGGCGAGCGGCAGATACTCATGAGGCTGCCGCTCGTTGAAGGAAGGAACGCGGCGGCAGCAGGATCTGCCCGTCGGAGCCTGGGCCTGGCAGAGGTGAGCCTTCTGGCAAATCTATGCATGTGTGAGCCTGGGGGCAAATCTATCCATGAGTGAGCCTGGGGGCAAATATATCCATGTGTGAGCCTGGGGGCAAATCTATCCATGTGTGAGCCTGGGGCAAATATATCCATGTGTGAGCCTGGGGGTAAATATATCCATGTGTGAGCCTGGGGGCAAATATATCCATGAGTGAGCCTGGGGCAAATATATCCCTGTGTGAGCCTGGGAGCAAATATATCCATGTGTGAGCTGGGGCAATATACCCATGCCATGTGTGGGCACTGCTGGGTATGTGATGCTGGGCACTGCTGGGTATGTGACACTGGGCACTGCTGGGTATGTGACGCTTGGCACTGCTGGGTATGTGATGCTGGGCACTGCTGGGTATGTGACACTGGGCTCTGCTGGGTATGTGATGCTGGGCTCTGCTGGATATGTGACGTTGGGCTCAGTTATATACACCTCACATTACTGTATCACAGAAAATTCAAAAGTACAGTTTGTATGAGTGTTTGAATTTTATTGCTGTGGCGCACTGTGATACGCTCATACACGCTGCGTGTTTTTTTTTGGGGGGGGCAGCATTTCATCCTTCGCTCCAGGCAGCACAATGTCTTGGGCCAGCCCTGGTCAGACAGTTGGTGAATTGCGCGGACTGCAGGGCAGTCAGGAAATGTGCAGCTTTAACGTTTTCTGATAATCTGGTGCAGATCAATGGTACCTTATGATATTCAGAGGCAACACCTACACATAGGGGTCTATCGCTGGTACAGTATCGAGTATATTTGGCGGTGATAGTACACTGAACATGGATCGCATATAAACAGTACCTTTCTATCGCAGTGTTCACATAAACGTGTGGCAAGAAAACATGAGCCCTGGGTTGGGTATAGGAACTTAATGCGGCCACAGACGATACCCACAAAGGAGGAGGGACAACACCCCAGTAACGTGTAAACACCCCAGCGGCAAACATGGGGTTACACCACCAAAGCACCACACAGGCGATCGTAATCGAGCAGCAATTAGAATGGTCAAAATCAGGAGCAGGGATCATATCCAGAAATGGGTTGGCAACAGAATCAAAACACAAAATCAGCTTAGCGATGCAGGAACAGAACTCCTCGACAGGGCGACGAGGCAACTCTTCGCGCCCTGTTTTAAACCCGGTGGCTCCTCGTGACCATGCCAGGCCCCGCCCCCTTGGACGCCGCTTGGCCATTCCCCGGTGCTGGCAGACGACTAGCTCCTGGCACAGGACCTTGCCCAGACCCTCCAGGCAGCACAGTAGGGGCTGAGGATATGATAGGGCAGTCATTTGGTTTGCAGAGTAGGACCTGCCAGAGGGTGGATTACATTGATGTTGTTGGCAGGCTTAAAGCAATTCACGGCCGTTCATTGCAAACTATATTTCCACCATTTCATTCAACAAAGCTCAGATTTAAGAATTTTTCAACATGTGGTAAAATCTGGTATAATGTACCCATGTATGAAGCTGTTGTTGCTGGTTTTTGAATGTGTAGACTGGAGTGCTCTCTCCGTGGTTTTTCTTTAATATATGTATATATATATATATGTTTATTATTGCAGAAGCCATTTGCACATCACAGCAATTCAAACAACTGCATCCCAGAGCTACTGTGCTACCTTCTACATATGCAGCAAGGAACTCTGGGTAAGACATGCAAATGACATCTGTCTCACTTTTTTGCATCCTGGGTCAGTGGCGTAACTAGAAACCTGAGGGCCCCGGTGCAAGAATCCATGAAGGGCCCCCCAACCCCCCCAAAAAAAAGATCTATATTTTTACTTTTTTTTCCTGCCATATAAAAAAGATAGTATTGCCCCCAGCTGACACGGATATATACTGTATATTGCCCCCAGCTCACATGGATATATATATTGCCCCAGCTCACATGGACATATATATTGCCCCCAGCTCACATGGACATATATTGTCCCCAGGCCACACATGGATATTTTTTCCCCCAGCTCCTGTATAAATTTGCCCCCAGCTCCTGTATATATTTGCCCCCAGCTCATGGATATATTTGCCCCCAGCTCATGGATATATTGCCCCAGCTCATGGATATATTTGCCCCCAGCTCATGGATATATTGCCCCAGCTCATGGATATATTTGCCCCCAGCTCATTGATATATTTGCCCCCAGCTCATGGATATACTTCCCCCAGCTCATGGATATACTGCCCCAGCTCATGGATATACTGCTCCCAGCTCATGGATATACTGCCCCCAGCTCATGGATACTGCCCCAGCTCATGGATATACTGCCCTAGCTCATGGATATATTTGCCCCAGCTCATGGATATATTTGCCCCCAGCTCATGGATACTGCCCCAGCACATGGATAATGTCCCAGCTCATGGATATACTGCCCCAGCTCACGGATATACTGCCCCAGCTCATGGATATACTGCCCCAACTCATGGATATATTGCCCCAGCTCATGGATATACTGCCCCCAGCTCATGGATATACTGCCCCCAGCTCATGGATATACTGCCCCAGCTCATGGATATATTGCCCCAGCTCATGGATATACTGCCCCAGCTAATGGATAGATTTGCCCCCAGCTCTTATGGGTATATAGGGCCCCCCAGCTCACCTCAGGCTCCTCTGCTGCCGCCGTTCCTCTCCGTGGTGAGCGGCCGCTGAAAGCATGCAGCCTGGCCGCTCACCGGAAACCACCTGACCAGCGCAGCCGAGTTCTCGCGAGATGTCGTGCGCTGGTCAGCTAGTTCCCATCCCACTCGAGCAGCCAAGCTGCAAGCCAGCGGGCCGCTCGCAGGGAGGGGAACAGCCGGCGGCGCTGCTCCCAGATTCTGGCGCTTTTTGCCGGAATCTGGCGGCGGCGCTGGGCCCCCCTCCAGTGGCGGAATGCCAGGGCCCGGTCGCAACTGCGACCGCTGCGACCCTGGTACTTCCGCCACTGTCCTGGGTCTGTTATTACACAGAACCCTTAAATCAATGCCATGCATACTAGATGGCTTTTTTTAAGCAGAGATCAGGTTTATGCAACCGGTCATAGCCACTCCTAGGACAGCGCTGTTTCGGGTTTATTGTACATATATATATATATATAAAATCACCATATCGATAAGGATACTTTAGCTCTTCAGATGTGTCTGAATGCCAGCAATCTATTTCTCTCTGCAATCACTACGATTGCATTACCGGATCCAGAAGTCAATCTTGCAACTTTATATGTGAAAAAATTTGTACACAGCGATGCCACATCAGGAAGGAATACAAGCTTTCAGACAAGTCCTATGAAGATTCCTCCATTGAATATCTTCTCCAAATTTTACAGATCAAACCTGATTTGAAAAAAGTATAATTTATGATTATTTTATGAAAAGCAATGGGAGCAGCAGTGGCTCTCTCCTACTCAAATGTTTCTATGCTTCAATTTGAGAAGGAACATACATTTTCATCAAGATGCAAAAGGATAGTTTTTGTTGGCGATTTAACACAATGACATTTTTGTGTGAAATGAAAGGTTGACCAGATTTCCTTTAATAACACAGTGGATCATATTGCCAACAATAAAAACAACAGCATCTAGTTGTTTTCATGACATTAAGGTTTTTTGGCCTTGGTAGAAACTAGGGTACACCTTTTTCTGTAAAGAAACAGACATAAACACTTTTTTGAAAGTTGATAGTCATCATCGAAGATATTTAAAAGCCTTCACCCATGTCTGAATTTTCAAGAGTCTTAAGGTATAATACTGATGAACAACTAAGGCAATGTTTCCCAACCCTGGTCCTCAGGTACCTCTAAGGCTAGGGTCAGACTAACGCAGTATCAATGTGCGTTTAGCAGCACTAAATCACGGCCGTGCTAGCAGCAAATGACGTCCAATGCCGGGCAGCATACGAAGAACAGCCGCACAAAAGTGCGGCTGCGCAACACAAGTGGCAAACGAACGCATTTTGTCGAACGTGAAACCGCTAGTACTGACGTACAGAGTGCGCTGCGTCCACTAGCGGCGCGTGTGCGTGATTAGGAGACGTCAGACGCTGCTAATGTCCGGCCAACATAACGTCCAGACGCAAAAAGTGTTTTATTGGTGATCAGTACAAAATCACGGACGAAAATGCGCATCATATGACCGCTATTGCGTATTCCGTGAAAAAATACGTCCATTCATTCAAACGCACTTTTTCACGGACAACGCGAAAAATGCGTTAGTCTGACCCTAGCCTTACAGGCCAGGTCTGCCAGATATCTCAAGCACAGCACAGGTGTTAGGATTTGCTGCTCAGTATTTGCAGGATTCGGTCTGCATTTTCCCAAGGGAATCCTTAAGGCTGGGGTCAGACCAGCACATTTTTAACGTGCGTTCTGGCGCACTTAATCACGGCCGCACTAGCAGCAAATGACTGGCAATGACGGCCAATATACGAAGTACGGTCGCACGAAAGTCCGGCCGCGCAACGCAAGTGGAAAATTAACGCATTTTTTCGAGAACGCAGAACCTCTAGTACGGACGTACAGAGTGCGCTGCGCCCGCTAGCGGTGTGTGTGTGTGATTTGGAGACGTCAGACCCTGCTCATGTCCGGCCAACATAACGTCCAGACGCAAAAAGTTTCTTGGTTTGGATTCGTAAAACATCACGCACGAACATGCGCATCGTATGACCGTTTTCGCATATTCCGTGAAAAAATACATCAATCCGTTCGGACGCACTTTTTTACGTTCGCGTGTAAAAATGCTTTCGTTTGACCCTAGCCTAAAACCTGGCCTGTTAGGGGTACCTGAGAACCAGAGTTGGAAAACACTAACCTAAGGGATCAAAATGTTGAGGACATGTTTCAGCACATTCAAGTTGGGGTCACTCCTCTATCACTCTTCACAAAGCCCTTATCAAAGCCCTTCAAAGATTTCAACAACTAAGACTTCAGCCACGGAAAGAAAGAATTAAAATTATTCTGCCAGTAACCCATCATGCACAAGGCGATAAGATTGCTCAGCAAATTTGCACACAATTTATCATCCAGGTTTGGACAATCACTGATGATTAGTTTTTGTAGTGTCAAAAATCCTTGGCACCTGCTTGTTAAAACAAAACCAGAGATTCAAATGTTAGTAGCAGGAACTTCATATCTCCATCCCTCTACTGGAAAGATTTGAACATCAAACACCGGATCACCTGCTTGACTGAATATGTGATTTATTTACTTACATTTCCTTGCAACCTAGCATATACATGTTAAAGGAACACACTACTCATCCTGATCACTTTATTTTTTTTAAAGTGGCCTGGATGTGTAATCTCCCCCCCCCTTCCCTTGTGCCCCAATCTGGCAGAAAGACTGGGTGAAGTGGAAGAGTTTCCTCCACCATCTTCCCCTCCACGCACTCAGCATATCACCAGTAGATTTAGAATTTCCCAGCTGCCGGTCACCAGATCTCTTAGTATTGAGGTCAGCACGCTCTCTGCGTGGTGACACCAATCTCTCTGAGACCGCCCATGATAGGAAGCGCCCTGATAGAGGCAGCTGATGCATCAGATCTCCGTAGGCGCTATGGAACTTGCACAGTAAAGCTCCAGGAAAATCGGGTTTAGAATCCCATGAACTGAAGAGGAAGATCTGCGGATGCTGAGGGACAAAAGGTGAGTAAAATCACCTTAGTTAAAATAAATTTAAACAAAAATAATTGGGCAGAGGCTGTCAGCTGCATCTACCCTATTATTTACAGGCAAAAAAAAAAGGAATTATTTTTAATAGAGTATCCCTTTAAGGCAGGGGTGGGCAATTACGGCCCTCCAGATGTTTTGAAACTACATTTCCCGTGATGCTTGGCTGAACATTAGGTTTGAAACAAGAGGGGTGTTTGTGAGGGTCCTGAGAACGAGCAACAGCACAATGGCCTGCTCTACGGTGGGTGCCCGCTCAGGTCTCACAAACAAGGTTTTAGCTTGCTTGTGCCATTACAGGGATGAATTTTCCATATGCAAATCAGCCTGCTCTCACCCAGAAAGGGTGGCCAGTGCTGATTGCCAAGGACGTCATCCCTGCACGATAGGTGCAGCAACCGCCGACGATCAATTCATCCCCGTAATGGCACAAGCAAGCTAAAACCTTGTTTGTGAGACCTGAGCGGGCACCCACCGTAGAGCAGGCCATTGTGCTGTTGCTCGTTCTCAGGACCCTCACAAACACCCCCCCTTGCTTCTCACTATAATTGTAAAGGGTCATCCAGACGTGGATCCCTTGCTTGATGTGCCTAGAGTGGTGTCAGCTATACCCTCCTGACGAGGCCCAAGAAGGCTGAAACTATCGTCGGGGGTTGCTGCACCTCTCGTGCAGGGATGACGTCCTTGGCAATCAGCACTGGCCACCCTTTCTGGGTGAGAGCAGGCTGATTTGCATATGGAAAATTCATCCCTGTAATGGCACAAGCAAGCTAAAACCTTGTTTGTGAGACCTGAGTGGGCACCCACCGTAGAGCAGGCCATTGTGCTGTTACTCGTTCTCAGGACCCTCACAAACACCCCCCCTTGCTGCTCATTAGGTTTGTAAAGCCTCAAGGGAAATGTAGTTTCAAAACATCTGGAGGGCCATAATTGCCCACCCCTGCCTTAAAGGGATAGTATTCAGGGACAACACTCCGTACTCCACTCCAAACGCCTCTACATACTGCATTGTACACATAGAAATGTTTGGCCACAGAATTATCTTAGTTTGTCAATATAGAATACCTACCATTAAACTTATTTGGATTGATAATGTTACCCATTGCCACGAGGAGGAAACCCTTTACAACAGCTCACTGGATGTCCAGCAGAGAACTTGTATAAAATGCTAAATTTGTGGGATGGTTATCCTACAGGCAGGGCTGTTCTGCACCTTATGTACCGTTATGTGTCATGTTATATTTCCCAATTGTAATGCACTGTGGCATTGATTTGCGCTTGATACACTGACTCCCAGTGGTTTAAATGAGTATCTGATTCACCAGTTCTCTTAACCTCCCGGCGTTACGATTCTGACATAGAAATTATGTCAGAATCGTTACAATTTTTTTCAACCCCCTAGCCGTATTAGTGCGGCTCGGGGTTAACTTTCAATGCTGAAAGTGTTATCCTTTCACTCCGGACTGTATACATTACCTGGCCCTGCGCTCCCTCGCTGTCCCTTCTGTTGGCCTTCAGACGATCGCGACGTCACACTTCCTGTTTCCCTTCATGCGAGAAGGGAACCAGGAAGCAAAATGCTGCGATCGCCGTAGGAGACTGCGATTGCGGAGGTCAGCGAGGGAGCGCAGGACAGGTTTGTATACAGTCCGAGTGTGGCTCGGGGGTATCCACTATCCACTTTCAATACTGAAAGTTAACACCGAGCCACACTTTATTCATCAGCATACTTATTTTTATGTCCTGTTTTCCCTTCTTTTCTGGTCAGGGTTTTCTCTTTTTCTTCCACATTTACACATACATTTTATCACGTTTGGTTTCACACTATTTCGTACACTCCACACATTTTCAGTTGCTATTATCCACCACTTTAATCACAGCTTTAATATACAGCAGTTCCTGTCTAAGCACTTTAATGATTGTAACTTCATGTTGGACACTAACTTATTATGGAAACACAGTGCTTGTCGCAACATTTATGGCCTTCCCTCAATTTTTGCTGTGAAGCCTTATGTGCCCTTCTATAAATGATTTCTACAGTCACCGCTGCGATGAGCTTTAGAATGAGTCACAATTATCCAAGTGGTCGCAGTTTGCCTTTAATAATTATGAAACAACATGACAGTATGTCATGGCTCTGGAGTAACTCCTGTTGACATAATATGGTTACAGTTTTATGGTACGCTTTCTTTCATTAGCCCTATAAGAAATAAAAACTTTAAAAACAAAAGGGCTCTATCACCTCCTTCAAGCTACTGCTAGTGCTCACGTTAGCGCCAACTTAAAAGAGGCGATAGCGTGCTGCACAGATCACCTCTGATTTGCTAACGGGTTTAAAAAAAACAATTAGCGAATCGGTATTAGCCGTTTATACCGTGAGTTTACAGTACTTTGCACTCCCTATACTTAACATGGAGAGAGCAAAGTGTAAGCATAGAGTAACTAGCGTTAGCACCTTGTGATCCTAAGAGTTGACGCTAACCAAAAAAGTTAACGGATTCCACTGCTGAAGAATCAGTTAACAGCTGAAAAGCCCCCCCCCAAAAATCAAATACTCACCACTCTTCCCACAGTGAGAACTGCGGTCCGATCCGGGAGCAGAGGGAGCACGGGGGGGGGGGGGTAAAGAGTCCCTGGTTTCCCTCCATGACCACACTGCTGTCCAGCAGGATTTCGCTTGAAGAGAGATCCTGCCGACCATGTGATCCGGCAGAAGCTTCCATGGAATCCTATGGACGCCATGGAGTGGATGCTTGGGACAGCGTGTTAGCGCTGCCCCTAGTATCCGCGAGCCTAGTAGCGGCTACGTCACAGGTTGCTGGACTCAGCGTCTACCCCGTGTACAGGTTGTGAAACCGGGATGCAAAAGGGGAAAATAGTAATCACTAATTTTTCCCCTTAGCGTCCCGGTTTTAGCTCAGGGCAGTCGATATTTTGGGCACTATCTACAGCAACCACCCCCAATTTGTAATAAAAGGGTTTCTAGCAAGACAAAGAAATTGTACACAGACTTCTGTAAAATTTACACAGTACAGGATTTCATTCTAAAATAAGTATATTTTCTAGTAAGTGTACTTTATGTGTTTGAAGCAGGTAAAAATCTAAGTATTACATTGATCAATATATTTTTCCTCAACATCCCACAGCTTGCAAATTATTTTTATATTTTCTACATTGTAAAGGCAGCAAAAAAAAAAAAAAAAAAATGATGGGAAAGACTGCACCCTGCAGGTAACACAGCATATTGCAATGCTAAGTATGAATGGCTTTAGATTTAGCGCCTGAAATAAGAACAGGTTAACCATAACCGTAAAAGTAACCCTAACACAAATACTAGCGCTAAAATTAAAGAGAGCATCTCCTTTGCACCATAATCCTGTCAGATTATACTGACTTGTGTATGGTGCCTAGTTGCACCGAAAAAAACAACGCAAGTGTGTAATTTTTCACAATTATACATTGTTCCTAGCCTCTAAATGCGAGTATCTCTTTTAAAACAACAAAATTTTTAGTGCATTTGTTCTATCCATGTCCACAAGGTTGCTAGTTTCATATAGCATATCGTCTTGTCAGCGGTTGTCTTGGGGCAATTGAGCTGGTCAATAACCCAGGGTTCCACCAAAGCACGCTACATCAACTTGGATCAAATTAACAAATGCGCAGTTTTCATACATTTAATGCAGTCAAAATTTGAAACTATCTCCACATCAGAATTTAAATACATGCAGACCGCAACTCTTATAAGCAGAAAACATCGCTACAACAAAACACCAGTATCGTCACCCGAGGAAGCCACGGCCATTTGTGACTCAAGGGTGAATCGCGTATTGGCTTTTTATGTATGTTTTTATATTGATTTTAATAAACCGTTTTTTTATAACATTGCCATCCTGGATTGATCCTGGGGGTCTTCATGGAAGTTGTACCCATATAGAACAACCTCTGGGCTTTTTATCCAGGGACTTGGCAGAGGTCCTGTACCATGTGAGTACCCCCACTATTGGCGTGGAATAACTTTTGGATGTGTTGATCTGCACTATGGTGTCTACTTTGCATATCTAGGAACCATTAAGTATTGGGATATCCACAAGGGCTGCTGGGTGGCCAATTTAACAACCCACAGGCGACTACTATAGAGCCGTTTCTGGCTCTTTAAATTGTGTGTGGAAGCGCACAAAATTGTTCTATGAATTTGTGTATGTACTGTATTTTTCACTCCATAAGACGCACATGACCATAAGACGCACCTAGTTCTTAGAGGAGGAAAACAGGAAAATAAATATTCTGAATCAAATAGTGTAATAATGGATATTGCCCCAGCTCATGGATAATGCCCCAGCTCACACATGGATTTGCCCCAGCTCACACATGGATTTGCCCCAGCTCACACATGGATAATGCCCCAGCTCATGGATACTGCCCCAGCTCACACATGGATATGCCTCAGCTCATGGATTTGCCCCAGCTCACACATGGATTTGCCTCAGCTCATGGATTTGCCCCAGCTCACACATGGATTTGCCTCAGCTCATGGATTTGCCCCAGCTCACACATGGATTTGCCCCAGCTCATGGATTTGCCCCAGCTCACACATGGATTTGCCCCAGCTCACACATGGATTTGCCCCAGCTCACACATGGATTTGCCCCAGCTCACACATGGATTTGCCCCAGCTCACACATGGATTTGCCCCAGCTCATGGATTTGCCCCAGCTCATGGATATGCCCCAGCTCATGGATATGCCCCAGCTCACACGTGGATATGCCTCAGCTCACCTGCCACCGCCGCGTTCGTCTCCCTCTTAGCACGAGTCTGGCAGCAGGAAGCTTGGGCACTTGCCTGGGGGAGCCACGTGACTGCGATCTCGCGAGATCGTGGTCACGTGGCTCCCCAGGCGAGTGCCCAAGCTCCTTGCCGCCGGACGCACGCTCAAAAGGGAGCCGAACGTGGCGGCGGCGGCAGGTGAGCTGGGGCATATCATCATTTTTGGACATTCGCTCCATAAGACGCACCCACTTTTTGGGGGGAGAAAAGTGCGTCTTATGGAGCGAAAAATACGGTATGTATGTATGTACACACACACACAGCCACACACACAGGTTTACACTATGATCTGTATTCTATCTTTTTAATTGAGGACATTGTACATCACACATCAATCTTCAAGTACAGAGATTGTAACATAGGAATTTGAATTGTGTTATATGGGTAAATACTGTACATTGTTATAATCTGGAAACACTGGGTGTGCTGCACTTAATTTTTGTATAGTATCAGCTATGCCTCGTCAGACTTCAGATTTAAAATTTTACCCTTCTGACTGCTTTCTTTAAAAAGTGCAGCAACCTCAATTTTAAAAAACACATGGTGGAGTCCTGCATAGCTAACCATGGCTTTGCGCACTTACTATTGTGTTTTGCAAGGTACTTGGTCATCATCCAAGTCCATTTTAAAGAAAAAAGGGATAACAAAAGAGAAAATAAATGTAAACAGAATTTTGGCCAATATCCCCCCCCCCTTTATTTCTTGTCCAGGCCTTATCCTATGGCATGGCAAAGTGGTTTTAAAGTCAGACCTCTGTAGGCCCTTGTACAAATATTGAAATTTTGAAAGACCGTATATTTGTAACCTCTATTGACGGCATGAAATACGGTGATCAAAACCAAAAACTGACAGATGTGCTTACCATGTAATAGTCACTAACACAAAAGGAACAATATGAACGCAGAACACGTGATCAAAAACAAGAATTCTTCTTTATTTCATGATTTTAAATTCACAATGAGTATTGCTAGACGGACGGCAATTTTAATCCAAAATTCTACATTTCAGTTTTTGGTTTGACTACCAAGATTTTATGTAAAAATATAAAAAGTGGATTATTTTTATTGGTTACATTCAATTCTATTGCTAGAATTTGCAAAGTTGATTGTTGTTACGATTAACTTCAGCAAGTCACCAACAGATTGCATAGTTTCCTGTCCTGATAGTACATTTATATTAGAAACCATGTTAATGTAAATTGTAATGAAGGAGATGGCGAGATTATAGTTTAGAAGACATCTCACTCATAAGTACATCAAGTTTCATAGCCAGACCCATATCTCCTTTGATCTTCAGCTTCCCACTCATGAATGCCATTGTAGGCTTCATCTTTCCTGTGGGAAAGAGAAAACAGAATTTAATATACAAAATCATAGAATTTTGAATTGATATTTAAAATATTTAGGTTTAATTACAAAAACAAAGTAAGTTATAACTGGAACATGAAGGCCAAGAAAGTAGAAATAATTAGTAACACGGGCCACCATTCACTTCGAATTGGATGCCTCAAGTCATTTTTTGGAAGCATTTGAAAATTTTCAAGAACAATCAAATTCCAGAAAGGTTTGGCTTACTTCTCACGTTAGTAATTAAGGTTAGGTTACTATTTGTGATTGTTTTATTAACCTAAAAGTAACCTTCACACTAAAACTAACAGTCTGCTCCCTTATAGTTTGATGCTCATTGTGCTCGCTTGAAAGAAGGAGCACAATCTGTTCCCTAAAAATTAAGTGAAAATGGAGAGAAATCTTAAAAGAACTCTAAAAACACTGCCATACATCAAAAACAGAGGGAATGGGAGGAAAACCACCGATCCCGCAGAAGTCAGACCACTTAAAATCTAGCTTTATTGATGGACATTGCCAAATAACAAAATAATGAAAAACCACACCACCCTCAAGCATAAAAAAATTACATTGAAGTGATTGAAAGACACTTTGACCCAAGTCCTAGTATGGTATGTGGTTAGTGGCAGCAATCATTTCAGATGAATATAATTTGAATGGTTACAACAATACATCAAAACATATCACATTATTGATTAACTAAGTGGCTGAACACAGGACTGGCCAGTCGGTCTTATTAGGGGCTAGTTTGCCAAGTGTCCATTTCAGTTTACTTTTATTTTTTGTGTCAAAGCTATATTAATAAATTGTCTGACCTCTGAGGGATCGGTGGTTTTCCTCCCATTCCCTCAGTTTTTGATGTAGGGCAGTATAAGTTTTGGGTTTAGACCCACTTGGTCAGAGGATTCTCCCAGCTGTTTTTTTTGAGTTGGGAGTTCTGTTTGTTTATAACTCTAAAAACACCCCTCACTGAAAATCCCAACACACCCAAAAAATGCTTCCAATAAATGACATGTGTGAGTCCCAGATATTATGTACAAGATATTGTAATAATATATTGTATCAACCTGCGATAAAGGGAATTCTATCCCAGCTTATTCTTATACACAAGAGAAACAGGTAACATAAAACAATCTAGGCTTAGTAAGTACTGACAATCTATATGAATGAATCCTTAAAGCTTTACATTCACACATTTCTGAGTCATAAATTGCTGTTGCTTTTTTTTTTTTAAACAGGTTAACCAAAGTGTAGATTCTCCAGCACTCTTCTTCTATTCCTTATGGGAATAAGAGCACAAAGAGCAGGAACAATCCGCTAGTGCAGCTCGATACATACATAACATTTTTTTTACATGTCACATGTGTTACAAGAACAGAAATAAAAAAAATGTTACAAAGAAAGGGTTCTTGATAAAACATTAAAGGAGGTTTCTTTTAAAAATGGAAAGGATCTATTGGGAGTTTTTTGGCTTCATTGTTATAGTTACCAATAAATAGAATGCAAGCAAAAAGAATTGTAGGAAAATACTTGCATTTGTTAACGGATATACACCGTATACCTTAAAAATATTATTGGAGAAATATTAAAAATAAAGGTTGGTTGTAAGATAGTATTGGGGTGAGAATTTATCATGATGATCCATAACTAGTGAAATCGAGCACCATAAGCAGGCCTGTTTGTGGGAAAATGGGTGTCCATGAGAACATACATATATTTATACATTCATCAGCATGCTTGATCATTTTCAGTACATTATTTATATTTCTGATTTAGATGCATGAGTGTGTAATATATATATATATATAATATATATATATATATATATATATATATTATTTTATATCCAGAAACACATACATTTGTCCAAAAATATATAGGGCCTTATTGCCTGGTATGAGCTAACCCTAGCTTCAGCATGTTTTTGCGTTAGTGCCAGGTAAATTCAGTCAACCCCTGACCAACAGATCGTTTGCCTCTCGCTACAAATGGAGAAAACCATTAAGCGCATGGTAGTTTGCGGTTCGTAGCGCGTCCTATACTTAACATGGGGAGCGCTAGATTGCACTTGCACTATTGTAAACAAGAGATCGTTTGGTCTCAGCGCCAATTTCTACACGTACACTAATCGAAATTTTTTTACCTACTGCTCAACCCTGGTGTGAACTGATGGAAAGGAGCAAGAAAGAAAAAAAGGTTCTTGCACCAAATTAACAGGCAATTGAAAGGAATGCAGCTCAGGTGTTCTCTTGGCCCCATACACCATAGTAATGGATCTGGGCAACAATGTGGCTGCTGTTGCAGTAGGCTATATTACAAAATGTATCCCTTACTGACATATATCCTAAATCTAGTATATTGGCTAATACTAAACATTTTATGCTATACATAGTATGTAAGCGGGTGAGTATTAGGGTAAGGACCATGTTTAAAGGAAATCATGGATAAGTCTTGCCCTGAAACATGTATTTTTTATATGCTGCAGCAGGGAAATTATTGTTGCTCACATGGCCTTCCTTTTGGATCTATTAAATGTAATGTAATGATACTACATGGTGTTGGGTGGCATTTATCATGCAATGCCCATCAGCGTTAACTAAACATGGATAATACGGCCACCTTGGAGGATTTTAATAATGCAGGGGTGTGAGGGCTCTTGGTCCTCACAAGCTTGAATAAATATGAACACATCCAGCAGGTATGGGCAGGCACTCTGCATTGGAATTAAACAGTTCTATCCTGTACACAACCGCATTAGCGCTGGGTCTCAGCCCAGGTCTTAGCGTTTCCATAGCATGCGCTAATGAATCTTGTACACTGACAACCGCGAACAAGGCGATCTGTTGGTGGGTCATCAGGTGCTCCATTTTAGAGGTTCGCGGTAGATTTTCAGGTAATGTTGGCGTTTTAGTCCACACCAGGTGATAGAAATACACGCTAATTTTTTTTCGCATTTAAAAATCGAGAAAATAAACAAAGGCAGTTTTACTGTACCCAGGCTAATGTATTATACTTGCCTACAGGCCAAAAACTGCCAAATCTCACCAGATTACTGTTTGCTCATATGCAAAATGAACACTAGTCTCTCTCTTCAGAATAAATTGGCACACAATTTAACTAGGCTCTAAACAAAAATATGTCGGTAGACTCAGGAAGTGCATACAAACCATAGCAGAGGATAAAAGGTAGATTAGGATAGACTTTGAGTAAACTAAATATAAGCAAATGGTTAAAAATACCTACCTGGTTGGATTTATAAAGGCTTACTTTAAAATCTAATGGAATGACCCTGCAAGGTTAAATTCCATTTTTACACAAAGTTAAGAAATGCTTAGATTTCAAAACATGGCTGTACAGGTAACTGCATCAAAATCTACCTCTTTATCCTTTTAACGCGATCTTCAAAAGCACCTGCAGGTGTCTAAGATAGAGTTCATTTGATCTGTACATATTCCAGTACATCAGACACAACAGCTGATGTACTCAAAGTCTTTGAAGCCCTGGGATTTCTGGGTCTCCCAACTGTAGCACCACATTTCGTGTAGCAGAGGGATGTATCTGCCTGCAACCTAGGTATTTTTTTTTTAAGGCTAGGGTCAAACGAACGCATTATTTGCAGCGACCGTCAAAAAGTGTGTCCGAACGCATTGATGTATTTTTTCACGGAATGCGCGAAAATGGTCATACGATGCACATTTTCGTGCGTGATTTGTTACGGATCCAAACCAGGAAACTTTGGGTGTCGTTATGTTGGCCGGACATGAGCAGCGTCTGACGTCGCCTAATCACCCACACTCGCTGCTATGTGGGCGCAGCACACTCTGTACGTCAGTACTAGCGGTTCTGCGTTCTCGAAAAAATGTGTTCGTTTGCCACTTGTGTTGCGCGGCCGTACTTCGTATATTGGCCGTCATTGCCCGTCATTTGCTGCTACTGCGGCCGTGATTAAGTGCACCTAAACGCACGTTAAAAATGCGTTAGACTGACCCCAGCCTAAGTCTATTTATTTATTTATTTATTTTTTACACAGGTTGTACGCCCAGTGTGAATTTATCCAGTGCATCTTCCATGTGTGGTTATATAAAGTGGCTTTCCATAAAACCATGGTTCCTGACAGTGCTTTCATGAAAAGAAAAAAAGAAAAAACACTTTGTAGAGAATGGTTTATTAAAGCGTCTATACCTATTTATGTAATTTGTGGTATGTTAAATAAAAAACCTGTGCTATACAGACCTGTAAATATCTTTACAAAATCCTCACTGTCCATGCTCATTACAACGTCGGCTTTAATTGCTGGTTCACCTTCTCCAATTTTACCCTTTTCATTTTTAAGGTCCATGAACCACTTCCCCTCTTCTGCACCTAGGATCGAGAAAGAGTAAATTCATCACATGACAATAGAAGAAAACATTTTGTGGTTTCCTTTTTTAAAGAAAAGCAAAAAAAATTAACATTTATGGGGGAAAAAAACACAAGTCTGTCAGTTTTATTCAATTAAGGTGAAACTCTGGAGAATTCACCGGAGAAGTGAAAAATCCAGAAAAATTCTCCCATTTATCTCACTTTCCAAATCAGCTATTTGGTCTAGATTGTTCTCTTCTGACAGTTCTCCAGGCTTCAATCTTTAGTGAACAGACCTGTATTTTATGTTATGGGGACATTCTGGCCACCATCACCTTTATGGGACAAATTTTGAAAATGGAGATCTCATCTCTACCCTTAAGGCTTTTAGCCTGTGACCTCTGTACAGCCTTACAGGGTTAGGGGCTCCAGCGGAGTCAAGCTTTTCAGCAAACCACACCGAGTCTGTGTTTACATAAACACAATGAAAGAAAGGATGCTTTCAAAGAAAAGAACATAATCTGTACCTTGAAACATTATACTGCACTATGTTGGATATATTTTCAGCTTCTTTTTACATGTGCTGAGAGCAAGACATTCTGTGATTAGAGATGCAATTAGACCACTATATGGACTTTTGAAATGGTTGTATATGCATGTATTGACTCCACTTGGAAAGATGTTTGGCGATACCTCCACTGGGGTGGAGTGGGGTTTGTGGGGAGTGTGTGGCATGGCTCTTCATTACTTTTTTGTATTTTACTTACAGGCAGGGTCACCATCAAGACATTACGCCCCATGCTGTAGTAAGGGGCCTGATGGCGCCTGGCTCGCCAGGGCCCCGACGGCACCCTTACTTTTTATCAGCTCCGGTATCTGACTCTAGGAGTCCGAATCCGGAGCCGTGTACTGGCCGGCCGGGCGGGTCAAGCAGCGTGCATGTGCCTCCATAGCACGATGCTTGGCTCCGCCCTCCAGTCACATGTGAGACATGAGACAAGACGTAGAGAAGGAGCAGGAGAAGCAGAAGGATAGAAGATGGAGAAGCAAAAGAAGACTGGTGGTGTGGTGAGCCAAGGCCCCGTCAGACCCCTGGGCTCAGCCAGGCCCAGCCAGACCCCAGGGTCCAGCCAGACCCCTGGGTCCAGCCAGACCCCTGGGTCCAGCCAGACCCCTGGGTCCAGCCAAACCCCAGGGCCCAGCCAAACCCCTGGGAAATGTTTTACCAACAGCGAGTGGGAAATGTTTTACAAACAGCGAGTGGGAAATGTTTTTGTCAGGCTCAGCGCTGGTGGGGTACCAGTCAGTGTTGTATTGAGCCCAGTATGCAGTGAGTTCAGGGTTATTGGCAGACAGTACCTTGCTGTATAGCATGGTGTCAAGAGGGTTAAGCACGAATCGTAGTCAGGAGACGGTCTGAGGTTCAGGGGCTGGCAGAGAGGATGCAGAGTCGGTGGGCAAAGCAGAGGTCTGGTACACAAAGGGAATAGGCAATAATAGGTCTTTCCAGGTCAAGGTATAGGAGATAATGCTGAAGTCCAGAGGGAGGGGCAGAGAGAACCTTTGTTTCAGACACAGGCCTGTGGTGTGTGTGTTCTGTGATTAACTGTGAAAGTTCTGATTTTGGGCTGAACCTGAGGGCAGCACTTTTCCTGGATGTGCTGCCAGCATGGATATGGCAGCGAACAGCAGGCATGGATCCTGAGTTTTACCAACAACGAATGGGAAATGTTTTACCAACACACAGGACATGGTATACCCGAAATAGGCCAGACGGTATACAAGGATGTATTCTAACACAAGCCCAAATCGATCAATGTTAGAGTGGTCAGTGATAGATAACCCTTGTGTACGGTTTTGGCTATCATATAAGCCTAAATCAGAGTTAGAGTGGTCAAAGAATAGGAAAGGAAAGGAACATGGGGGTGGTTCTCATACAAGCGAAGTAATAATGGAGACTGAAAAATCAACCAAGTAGTGAATCACCAGGAGACCGCAGCACTGAGGGAAGCAAACTCCACGACAGCGCGATGAGCCGGATCGCGCTGTCTGTATTAAAACCCGGCGGGCACACGTCATCATGCCGTGCCCCGCCTCCTGGTCAGCTCTGCGAGTTCCGGAAGCCAGCGCAACTCCTGGCACCCAGCTTGTCGATGGCACCGCTGGGTGCCGGGGCCTCTGAGCCCCAGACGTGACAGATACAGTAATGTGCGGTGTGCATGAGCGTGAGTTTTATTGCTGTGGAACTGTGTTATGTCCTTTTTTTGTTTTGGAAGGGGGTGAAAAGCTGTTAGAGGTTGAGGAAGTTTACGGGGGGGGGCCATCGTGAGGTTCAGTAAGGGGCCCCATCATTTCTGATGGCTGCCCTGCTTACAGGGTTATTCGTCCCCTGCAATTCAGGAAGTCAAATTTGCCAACCCTATGGTGAATTCCGCATTCACCGTAGGGTCCCCGAAGTGCAGGGAACAAGCCGCCAAAAGCGATCAGAAAAAAACACAGCAAAACCACTGAACGCATCTGAAAAACTGCAGGGGGGGGGGACCCTGAATAATCCGAAAAAAGCTAATGACCCGTCGAACAGAGCACCGACCAGTCGCTGGAAAAAGCAGACGAACGGGTAAGAAAAAAAAGAAACAACCCACTGTGACGTTTAAAAGCTGTTTGCAAAAAAAACCAAAAAACTACTGCATGAAAATGACATAAAAGGTCCTATGGATAATAATAAAAAGGTCTGTTAAAAATAAATAAATAGAGGGAAAAAAATTAGCTGAAAAATGACTAAAAAATAAAGAGACTTTTTGTTGCAAATTAAAAGACTATACGGATATATAAATATTTAATAAAAAAACAAGGACATTTTTTTCACATTGAAACCTATGGGATTCACCTGATTAAACCGGTCGACTTAACCCACCGAAAATCAGGGCATTTCACTGACATTTCGGTGTTCTCAGAATCGATTAGCCATTGCTTCTCTATTTGGAGTTCACTGCCAAACAGCACCACATTTTGCTGGCAATTCGCCGATATTTGGCCGACTGCCAGGTTTTTGAATAGCCGAATGGGCCCGAAATTGCACCATAAAAAAAAGGGGAAATTCACTGTTTGGTGCAATTTCAGCGAAAATTAGGCTCTGAATAACCCTGTTAGATGCTTGCACTAGTTGCTTGTCCAAACAGATGAATATCAAGCAACAGCAAAAGTCCTCAATTCAGCTCTTAAACAGCCCTGTATTTGTCTTTACTTTTGTACATGGATATTTCATTTTGAATTCACAGAGCTGATACCAAGCCAATAGTCATGGTGAACCTAATGTCAAAGTGAATACAAAATGTTACCAAATGCAGAAGCACACATTCCATAAACTCATTTAAAACCAGAGCATCCTGATCCTGCAAAAACTATAGATCGGCATAAGATGCAGGAATATCCGTACACAAATTCCTTAGTTAATAATGAATACATTTTTCATTGCATTGTTCATTTCCTTAAAAGGTGACTGGTCATTGGTTTTATGGGCAATTTAACTAGTATATGTCTGAAAAGATTTGGTACTGCTCTTCATCTAGATTTTTTTTTTTTTTTTTTTTTATTGTAACAAGTGTTTATTCAAAGTTTGCATGAGTAAAGACTTTACAGCATAGTATGAGAGCAGCCCAGGTATGGGACAACAGTTCATCTAGATTTCTACGCATTAGGTTTCAGATTCAGGTAGGAAGACAAAAACTATATCTAAAAAAAAAAGGCAAAAAAAAAACTTACCGGAGATTACAAACTGGTAAACACCTTGTGTAGACTTCACAGTATCTTCAGTGATTAAACGTTGAATTGTTTTAAAAGTCTCTCCCACTTTGCTCCTTGGCTTGGCTGAAGCTTGTATTTTTACATCACAAATAAATGTTAAAATGGAAGATAATGTTGAATCAGTCATGTGTGTTTTCTTTGATAAATACAGAACGCACAAATAGTTTTCTAAAATCTTATGCCACTGCCCATTCGCTTTGGAGAGAACAATTTTATGGGAACAAACACACAAGGTAATCCAGATGTCGATCACATGTTCGAGGTGCCCAGAGAGGTATCAGCTAAACCCTTCTGACGAGAGCAAATATGATCATCTAGGGATACTATATCTCTGATGAAGGCTTGCTTGGCATGTCGGTCCTGGCCAACCTTTCTGGGTGAGTCTTCTCTGTAACAGCAACATCGAGCTAAAATCTTTTGAGAACTGAGAAGGTAGGCCACTTATGCCACTGCCTGGTTTCAGTGCCCTCAAACTTGTTTTTAGAATCACAATTACTGTATATTAACCTGTTCCTGTAGACATCCCGTCTAGCAACAGGCAGGCTTAAACGCCACAGGTAGGCATAGCATGCCCCGCGGCTTAATGAACCTCCTCCCTTGCCAGCTGTCGATCGCCGTCATTGGCTGCAGAGGGACTGCTCGAGTTCAAGGCAGTCCCCCTGCAGCCAAAGACGGTGGAAGAGGGCCAGAAAGATGTAACATTTTCTATGTTTCTATGTAGGGCTTGCTATGCCTCAGCGGAATTTAAGCATGTTGGCCGGCTGGACGTCAAAGCACATCCATTGGAGACAAGGGGTTAAAAATGCCATTTAACGTTTAACAGTGTGTTGCTTTCGATATTTACCTCAGAGAAAATACTTATGTATCCCCAAGTTCTACAATTCCAAAGGTTTCAAAAAAAATATAGGTACTACAGCTAGGAACCATAGAATTGCACATAACATAATATTTTATAACAATGTAGAAAGAATAAAATCACAGAATATAAAATTGCCTCAGGTTACTCGTGTGAATGGAAAGAGCATTGACATGGCATGTGTATTTATCCAGTTCCCTAACATTTATCTGTGTATCCCAGGCCATTTCCAAATAGCGTATTGAAACAAGAGACATGGGGACCAACTAGACTTTGATCACGGAAGGTAGATACAGTTTCCTGTATTTTGCAAAGACTCGCTAGATGTGCCCTTTAAATGCTCGATTTGTAAGCCTCACAAACATTAACAGATTGTTATTTATGATTCATCTGTCATGCATGTAACAGTGTCATAGGAGTTTACTGGTAAAATCAAGAGCTCTTTGTTTTATATGACCTGTAACAGAAAAATAAGAGTAAACATTACGATGCCTTTTCCCTATTTGACTCATATTTTGATTGACGCATTTGACACTTTTTGCACAAACCTCATCAGTTTTCAGCCTGATATAAGGTTCTGATGCGTTGCCTGTTCTGCAGACCATGTAATCCCTAGTTTATTGTTTTACATGTATTACTTACCATGCTCTCCAAATTTACTAGTGGCTACATCTGGACTCTCATCCAAGAAGAAATCTGGAAGCAACGGATGACCTACAGAAAGATAAATGTAAATTTTTTTGAAACCGTAACAGCAATTCTCCGTCATCAAATGGTTTTCATAGGAGAGGCAAAAAGAAGAGTAACAATTTATAGAGGAGTATGGGAACTAGCATGAGGGAGAAACTATAAAAATTGATTCCAACTACACATTAAAAAGGTGTCAATTACTTTGCCTTTGACATATTTTATGTCAGATTCTCGTTATACCTCTTTTGAGGTTTTTAATATTAAAAAAAAGTTTTTTAAAAAAAAGGCGTCAAGACAAAATATAAGACGATTCATTTATGATACATCATTAAAGTTCCCTCCAGTTCCACGAAGGAAACCCAAAGCAACATTGGTCTTGGGTAGAGTCAAGTATGTCAACTATGGAAACCTGTTGATAATTAATATCATGTGGAGCTGTGTGCTGATGTCTGTAGCCAATCCATTGAGATTAAGTGCCAAATCTTCACATCAATTTTACAGTGGTTTCCTTTAGCCCCTCTGGATTCTGTTCATTAGCTCTTTTTTGGCTCTCTCATGGTGCCTCTCTTAATATCTTTTCTCTCCCCCCCCCCACTGTCTTCTCCTATTCCTATAATCAATTATTTTTAATCTTTTTGTGTATCTCTGTTGTCTCTTTTAGGAGGGATGGCTATTTTTTCTTTTTCTCCTAACAGGTGTGAATTTGTGGGATTAACTCAGCAGACCTAAGGCTAGCATCAAACGAGTGCATTTTGTATGGACTGTGCGTCCGTGCAGTACGGACACACGTTCTGACGGAAGACGCAGTAGTAGCACACGGTCCGTTTTTGTGACGGACGTTATTTTTGACTGATGTAGATGGGAAACGAAAAACCATTTTGTCCATCAAAAATGCTGGACGCATAAATGCAGTCCGTCTGCCTATGTTCCATCACTCACACACAAAGCTATGCGGACGTGGCGCACTCCGTTCTAGCAGTATTACGTTCTTGCCTAACCTGCGTCCGTTTGCCACTTCCGTGCGGATGTACTTTGTGTGTGAGGCTCCATTGGTCAGAATGCTATGCTGCCACGGACGTACAAATGTGCGGCAACACGGACATGATAACTGCGCTCGTCTGACCCCAGCCTCAGAGTTCACAGTTACCCAGGCCAGGATTACGGTATGATTATTTTCTATTGCACCGAAAACACAGGTCATGAGTTTTATTCCTTGCAGATTCACAGCTCTTTGACCTTTGCTTGGCCCATATGGGTATCCATTGCTTGCCGGACAAACTATCGTCTTCAGTGTATTTAGTAATACTGACACTCTACGATATATAGCGGTGTTCCTTATGTTTTATTGTCCGACTCTTTACTCTATCATTGAAAAATCATTACCATAACAAAAAGAAAAAACTATATGGCTATTTGATTAGCACATTGTTGTAATAGAATTTAATATCCTATCAATCTATACAAGTATTGTGAATCATGACAAGTCCCGAAATGTTGCTTTCTACCTCGTGATGACAGATACATGAAAGTGTGCTCTTTGGGAATTAGAAACTGACATGGAATATCATGGAAAAATTAAACCACGCAAATTGTTACTGTTACAGCGCAAAAATTACATGCATACATTACCTGGAGACACTGCATAGACCTCAAGATCCTTGATTCCTTCTTGCTTTAAAAGCTCTTCATCAATGAGAAAATTTCCTGTGAAATCCTTTGGTTTTGTGAGAATGGAATAAGCAGCATCAGCCATGATGTCAGTTGTCCTGCATTGTGCCTGCATTCCAGATCCCCCCAACATGTCTGTAGCAGCTGTGTGTATAACTGTTAGAGAAAGCAACACTCAGGACAACGCACTAGTGATACACAACAAATAATTACTAATGTGGTGTCAGCGTGGGACAAAAAGAAATGGCGTGCTCTTGAAAAAGAAGCGTCAGATGCAGAGCCATTCTTTAACATCTGGCAATCAAGCTGTAGCTAAAATAAACAGCAATTTTCTTCCGCTCAGTGGTTTTCTAGAAGTCTGTAGTACCGAAATCCCTGCTTCGTTATTAAAATCACAAAAGCCGATCAAAGAGAATGTGAATTACAAGCCCCCGCTTGGTCAGAGGACTTCTTTTGAGATTCAAAAGCTCAATAAAACTGTATCTAGATTTAAGTAATTTTTGGGTTCTTTATCAGCTGATCCAACCTACAACCATGTAATTATGACCTGACCTAGCATTTGGGACTAATGTGTTGTTTTCAGTCCACTCGTGCAACAGTGGATGATTGAGAAAATAAGAGTTTTCCTACTTTTAAACTAATTTGGACAGTGTCTGCCGCTACCTACAGCGTATGTGAATCAACCTATTGGTTTATGCAAATCTAATAAGTGCATTACTGGAATAAAGTGATATTTCTATTACAGCAGCATACGAGTGAGAATATAAACTAAGGGCAGTATTACATAGTTGGTGCCAACTTAACCAGAGCTGTTGTAAACTTAAAACCTCCATTGGGCTATAATGGCTCTGGGAAGTTTACAACGGCTCTGGTTAAATTAGCACCAACTATGTGATATGGCTCTAAAAAAGGGACATTACTGGCACTGTGATCTTTCAATGTAATTTGTGTGGTCACAGCAACCAGAGAATCTCGACACTAAGGCTGCGGTCAACTGAGCGTTCTTGAGAGTGGAAGGATCGTCCGTGAGAGTGGACGGTCCTTCGTCTCTGATGCCCGTGTGGCCACCTTGCTGAGCGCAGTTAATGCGCTCAGTGCTACAAAGCGCAATCCTCCTATGGAGGATCGCGATTTGTAGCCCCGTCCTACGTCCATCCTAGCTTTTTGACGGGGAGGCTGAAATCACATCCAGTGTAGCGCACGCAACAAGTTCACACGCTACACTGGGTGGCCCTCCCCGTTGAGCCGTCACAAGACTTCGACGGACGCAGGGAGGAGTGGTCACATGGATGCACTCAGTGCGCTCGTGTGACCGCAGCCTAAAGCTGTACAGTTATATATATATATCTCTGATTGTACTATTTTTTTTTTAATACGGGCTGATGTACCGGTATATCCTGAAGAAACGTGTTGCTATTTGGAAACGTTGGTTCATACCTATATATCAGCTAGTTCTATTTCTCACTTTTTGTTTTTTTCTTTCTTCTGTTTTTCACTCATATGTTCCAATAAACATCCTTTATGTAATAGGATAGAATCCTTTCTACATAATTGAGTTTGCAGACTTCTACCAGTGGAAGACTTATTGACTACCCAGGACTCTGAAGGGATACCAAGGCCTCAAGATAAGCCAACTACTGAGGGCCATTGGTACTCAACCATTGGAGGACCTGTGGACTACCTAGGATCCTGAAGGGATACCAAGACCACAAGACGAGACAACCACTGAGGGCTATCGGGTGAGCCGTGTGAAACACCCGCAGGCGAGGTGATCGAGCCTAACGAGGCTCTGGAAAGTGAATACTCCGACGAACTATGAATTGTCCAAGACAGTAAAATATTTACCCTATGTTATAACGTATATCTTTTTCTCTATACGGAAGAGATTCCCTTTATACCGTGAACACGGGAGCGCCGAGCACCGGTTCTCTGTCTATTTCTCACTTGGTTTACATCCATTTTTATTATGAATTGTTGGGTCTTTTTAACCCTGTTCCCCCAAGACTGATAATTCATGTGGAGACCATGATGAGCCTGGAGGAGGAACAGTGGGAACAACAATATTAGTGCTTGTCGCACTTCAAGACGATTTTACATCTTTTTTATCATGAGTGACTGTCTGGACCACATAAGGGACTTGTTTAATCAGTTTATGCCATGAGATGTTCATTCCTTTTCTAGGTTGTGTTGGTCTCCACTTGTTATTTTATATAACTCAGAGACATCGGCGACACCAACAGGGAAGCAACTGATGACTATGATCCATTTATTGTGTTTTCAGTAAATATTAAATTTTAACTCCTCCTTACCCCTACCACACTTCCCTCCCCAATTGTAACCCGTTAGCTGCTTCATTTAAAAACTCAACTTAATCCAGCACTGGCCTCCCTCGGACACTTGCGAGAGATGACATGCTGCCAGCCACAGCATGTCATGTCTAGGCGCTGCAACCAACCCAATGGCTCTCAATGAAGGAAGCCGTTGGGACCATTGGATAAGGGTAGTTCCCAAAAGTCTCCAAGACCTGAAAGCTGATCTGAGGGATATCGGAGCCGAGGTTTTGGGCAGGACAAAGCTAAATTAGCTCCCCAGAGGGAGAAAGAGGGAGCAGGAAGCTCACAACAACGTGACCACTGTGATTGAATGGTCACACTTTGTAGAGTGTCCCTTTAAGGTACATTAATGAGGCTTCATCTAACAGAAAATTATTGCATGGGACAATAGGATACACTGGCATAGTACATTACTATGAATATCAATTTACTGGAATTTGTAAATTAGCGATCACAGACATACAACAGATAATCTAAATATTAGAACACAAACATTGTCAAGGAAAACTACTGGGCAGATTCATTCACCTGTTTTCGGCCACAAGGCATTGACTGCAATTTCGCCTTTAAATTCTTCAGCCATACCCAACACACACATGGACATCCCATACTTTGCCATGGTGTAGGCTGAAAGAAAAATGCAAAAATGTAACTAAATAACACCATGAAAAGAAATCATATGGTTATAGAATATAGATCTTATACCATTCCTAAAGGTCCATTCTAGTAACTTTATTATAGGCAAAATATATAATTAAACCAGGAGAATGAACAATCTAGGCCAAAATAGCCAATTTGGAAAGTTAGATGAATGGGAGAATTTTTCTGGTTTGGCTATTTTGACCTAGACTTTTCAATTCTCCAGTCATTCTCCTGGTTTTCACCTCTCTCTGAATAACCCTGATAGTTCAGAAACACATGAAAGGCCTAAGAATTCTGGGAAATGTTGTAGGCCTTCTATATCTGGGGAGCAGAGTTTTAGATCCCTAGCCTAGATGCACCTGAAGTGGTCAAGATGTGAGTAGTGCCCCCTCCTAGCCCGGCCAAACTGGATAAAAAGCTGGGAGAAGTGGAGGCGTATGCTCCACCCCACTCAGTGTCAGGGAATTTGAATTTCCTAGTTACTAGCTGTCAGCAGCCTCTGCCCTATTGTTTAAGGGCAAAAAAAAAGGACACTACTTTTCAGTAAAATGTTCCTTTAAGCAGGATTAAAGGGCAAGTGTTTATGGAAACTCAAAAGGTAGAAAACAGGAGGGAGAGCTGCAGGGGTAGGGTGCCATGCAGTAACTGGAATGAATTTGTAGGTTTCCTAGAGTGATATTCAAACAATAAGCATTTTAGAATCACATATTCCATCAGTTTTTGAGAACTATAGTGTAGTCATAAGGAGTCCTCACTATGTCACACACTTCTGTCACAACCAAACATAGTTTCATGATACACAGTCATTTCTTGTTTTTCAACTCTACCTTCACTGTAATACATACCTCATTAGGCAGGTCCCTAGCTAAGCAAACCTAACAAGGTTACAAGATTCTCTACAGTATGCAAAGGTTAAAGAGAAAAAAAAAGTGTAAACTGCGCTTATCCCTGTAACTCCATGTGAGAGAGAAAAAAAAACAAAAAACACAATTAGAGGTTTAGGTTTACTTGAATGGCCATTGAGGTATAAGCTCACCTACCACGTCAAGGCACCTCTGGTAAGGTGCGTCCTACCTAATGAAACCAAAAGCTGCTTTCTAAGCAAGCCACATATGCTCATGCGGCTTCTCAGTCATGAGGAAGACTGGTGGGTTTTTATTTATACTCTCCCCAGAAACAATTCCACTATGGGATTAAAAACAAAAACGTGAAACCGGACAGCGGCAAGGACGTCCTGGATGGAAATACAACAAAATATGCATACATTCCAAAACAAATGGTGTTGCACTTGATCCCTACCGGGGCGGCTTCAACTACAAGAACTACCAAGAGGTGTCGTGACAGGTGAGCTCACAATTCAATGGCCATTCAAGTAAACCAAAACCTCTAATTGTGTTTTGTTTCACATGAAGTTATAGGGATAAGCGCAGATGACACTTTTTTTCCTTGTTATGCCAGAAGTATCCTGGGCTGGATACTTCTGGTAGTTGCAGCCGCCCCAGTAGGGCTCAGACGCGACGCCTTTTCTGTATGTATGCAAAGGTTAAAGAGAACCTGTGAAGGATAACCTGTAAACCATGTGATAGGGTGGGGTGCAATCGCGGGAGGTCGTCTCAACTCCAGGATTATATGATGTATAGATTCTGAATTTATATGTATATAGAAGAGAGATAAGACTTTATATTAAATGTATTTTAATACATTTATGCCTCTTATAGTTGTAACAGCTCCCCATTTAACAAATATATTTTAGGTTTTCAGTGATTTTTCCAGCCAGCTAAAATGAGGAAACGGCTACAACAAATACACATGAACAACCCACAGAAAAATTTATCTGCTCCGTGATAGGTATCTGCCGCTCTTAACAAGGGTGCCAATGCAAAGTGCCCGTCTCCAAAGTAATTTTTCAATTCAAGGTAAAACTAGATAGGCAAACCCATGGAGGCAACACGGATATATTATTAACCAATTACATTACTTACCACAATGGTCCTTGAACCACACTGGGTTTAGATTCAATGGAGGGCTTAGATTTAGAATATGCGCAAATTTACTCTTCTTTAAGTAAGGGATACATAATTTAGACCTGAAGAACGAAAACAAAAGTATGTTTTATAGTCGGATCCTTTACATTTATCACTTACAACAAATAATCTATTTAAACCTTTAACTGCCAAGCAAAAAAAAAAAAAAAAAAAATACATTCATTTGAAAGATGGGATGCATAAATGTAGGCCAAGATAGAAAATCCTTTACAGAAATATTGCTGGGATGAAAAGGTTCTCAACTAGATGGTGTCCCTTATCCTGCAAAATTTTAAATGATGTCTAATACGAATGCGGTTACTACTAATAAAGATAGTTTAAAAAAATGGTCAGATATTGTATGTGTATCATATGCTTGGGAAAATTATAAGAAATAAAAGAAACAGGATGATCCGGCTCTACTCAACTAAATGTATGGAAGTCTATATTCTAAAAATTTGTTCATCAGAAAGCATTACACATGGAAATCTCACAAGCCAGGACTATGAAGCAAATTTCCAAAGGGATTTAAATTATCATTGGTATGTATGGCAGAATAAGAAAACAAATTAAATAGGTTGCCTACTGTGGAGGGAGTGAAAGGGCCAAGCAAACCTTTTATTCACATCAATGAATTTGCAACTTTTTATAAACGTATCACAGCCTGCAATATGTGTACCGTGTTCTGCAAAACATCAGACAAGGCAGACGTGAATGATCACTTCAATTAGGAACTCAATGGAAGCCATTTGTTTGGTTTAAATGTAAAATTAGAAGCTTCTTTTTATCTATTGTATCTTTGAGCATCACACGTGTGAATGAAAAACCTGTTCTTTTGTCCGTTTCCTCAGCAGTGCCATCGTCCTGTGATCACAGTCATTAGAATCAAAATGTACCTTGACAGCTTCAAGCAGTACTTGAGACTCAGCTGTATGCATGCGAATGTAGATTTCTATCAGTTTATTGTTGGATGGTGCACTCATTTATGTATGGACAAGATATGGATGTACATGTTATTATGCCAATTCCAGTAATTATTCTAGCCTTGATTAGCAATCTTATCTTATCTATTGCTGCAGAATTGAGTTAACATCAAAACAAAAGAAAATCAAAACCCCTAATAAAACATGGAATGGCAAATTAATAATATATACCCACTACATATCCACGATTAATTGTACTGTGGTCAAAACATTGACAAACAAAAGGGAGAACCTACCCCCATCCTAGAAAATTTCTCCTTAAAATAGCATTATGAGGGGGCGTGTCCAGACGTAACAGCGCGTGGTCGCATGGCTGAGTAGCTCCCGCGGCCAGTGCTGACTTTCCCAATCCTACGGCTTCCAAGGGGCAACCCGAGGCACTCTTTTTGCTGCATCAGGTGGGGGAACTTACCCTGCACCCCGATGGCACCTCCTAAAGCACAACGAGTGTTGGATTCCCCAAAATCGGCCCGGAAAGACCGCGGTAAGGAGGCCCAAGATGGCGGATCCCTGCAGCATGAGCAGGCCCATGACCCAGACGCATCACCCTCAGCCTCGCTCGGCCTGTCTCCTTCAGAGAGCAGGTTACAAGCCATGTTGCAGGATCTGCGAACAACAATACAGGCAGATATCAAAGGAGCGCTGCAGGAGCTGAGCCGGGATGTTCTGGATTTAGGGGAGCGTACTGACGCGCTGGAAACCAAGGCGGAGGACTTATGTTTGGCCCACAATGATCTGGTAGACAGGCATCAGGCCTTACAATGGCTGACATCGAAGATCGCTCACGGCGTAATAATATTAGAATCAGGGGCATCGCAGAAGTGGTCAACCTAGCGGACTTACACCCATACCTTCTGGAGTTGTTGCAAACTTTGCTGCCTGAGGCTACGCCACAAGACCTACTACTGGATCGAGCGCATCGTCTACCAGGAGCGAAAAACCTGCCTACATCAGTGGCCCATGATGTTATTATACGGGGGCACTTTTTTCATATCAAAGAGGCTTTAATGTCTGCGTCACGGAAGTCTATGCCTTTACCTGCCCCTTATGCTGATATCCTTCTTCGCTGACTTTTCGGCTTCGACCATGTCGAAACGACGTGAGTTCTCCGCTCTTACCAAGCTTCTTCGTAATCACAAGTTGGCGTACAGATGGAAGGATGGTACCCTGCATGTTGTTCCCGATGTTGCCACTGGATTCCAATTTTTGAAAGATTGGAATATTCTGGCTGATTTTTCACCTCCGCGCGAGCCTTCGTCATCGCCGATCAAAGTCTCCCCAGAATGGCACAGAGTCCGGCCTAAGTGATGGGTGTCTCCTTCCCTGTGTTGCTTCTACAGCTGTCCGGATTTCTGGACAGTTAACCCCATGGAGGGAGTGGTTCCTCTACATGATCGCCTCGGGACCCTATGCTTATTGATGCAGCGCGTGGTACTTGCGCTGAGCTCTGAGTAGCGAGCGTCCACTCGTCACCCGTTTGAGTCTCCTTAGCATATATATTTTGCATTTTTTCTTGCCACCTGGAATGACTCACTTTTGCTGTATTTTTGTGATGCAGCATTGTTTTATGTTGTTTTCATTTTTCGTCCATTTATCTTTTTTTTCATTTGGTCTGTTGATATGCTCTCATGCAGGGTTATTCAAAGAGATTTGAAAAGTCACTGCACGTTCGGTGACTTTTCGTTCTCTTCAATTCGGTTCCTTTTGCCAATCCCATTTCGATCACCCTGCGGTGTATTCAGCAAGCACCACAGGGTCCCCGAATTGCAGGGAAAAGCTGCCGCAAACCCGACGAAAACGAACCGCGAAACCCACCGAATGCACGCCGAAAACACGTAAAAACATCTGGATTAACCTGCCGAAAAACCCACGCAGCGAAGCAGCCGAACAGGAGCCGAATCACACAAAGCAGATGAGACGCAGAGGAGGCAGTGAATAAATTAGCAAAATCATTTGTATGAATCTGTGAAAATGAAACGCTGTTTGCAAAGAAACTACTGAGCGAAAATGTCTGAAATTTACACAGGAGGTCCAGGGAATGATAATAAAGGGGGCTGTTACAGAAAAAATAAGTAAACTAAAAAAAATCAGGAAAAAAAATAAAAAAAAAAAAAATCAGGAAAATGCTTGAAGTATCCTAAAAAATCTATAAATAAAGAGACTCTTTACTGCAGAATTTTATAAATGAACAGTTTATTAGATATTGAATTAAAATGGTAATATTTTTAACATTGAAGTCTATGGGATTCTCCTGAATAAATTTGCCGCATGAAATCACGGAATGGCAGATCATTAGGGGAACCTTTCACTGCTGGTTTGTGTTCTCTGAATAGCCGAAGCAGTGCATTTTCATGGGGATTTCACTGCCCTCGAACAGGGACCGAACAGGCACCGTATGTTCAGGCAATTCGCTAGGATTTGGCGAATTGCCTGCTCTCTGGATAGCCGAATGGCCAAGAAAGGTAACCGAACGCTGATTTTCAGCGTTCGGTTACCTTTCTCAAGCAATTCAGATCTCTTTGGATAACCCTGATGGTCATGGCCTTCATACTCCCCATGCCTCCCCTCTGTTATTTCTAATCCTACCATGCATATTATATCGTTGTGGTTACTTTATCATGAGTAAGCCTCAGTTACGAATTTTCTCAATGAATGTTAGGGGGCTGAATGTTCCGTTTAAACGACATGCTCTGTTTCGTGACTTACATAAAAATGAGCCGGCGTTAGTCTGCGTGCAGGAGACGCATTTTAGTGCTCTGCGCACCCCACACTTGAAATCTGTTATGTACCCTGTTTCTTATCATTCTACTGCCCAGACGAAGTCCAAGGGCGTCTCGATTCTTTTTCATAAGGACTGGGTCTTTAAATGCTCGAACCAATACGCAGATCCGTTGGGTTGCCTTTTGATTTTGGTGGGCACCATGAATGAACTGCCAATAACTGTTGCTAATTTGTATTTGCCCAATGTTAACTCGGTAGGTTTTCTTAAAAAAGCTTATAGTAATATTAGGAATATGATGGAGGGATCCCTTTTCCTGTGTGGAGATTTTAACGGTGTGCCTGACTCGGCTGTGGATACACGGCGGGGCCAGACCCGCACACAGTCTCGTAAACAGCCCCCCTCTAGCCGCCAATTAAATGATGTTTTACGCTCCTCTGACTTATATGATGCATGGAGAATTGTCAACCCCTCGACCAGGGATTTCACCTTTTTCTCCCCAGTTCACTTGTCTTACATGGCTCTACAGTCCCTCGCCTCCTAGCCGCCCGTATCGGCTCTATAACATGGTCTGACCACGCCCCTCTTATGATTGATTTTGAGGCTGACTACCCTGCTAGGGGAATGGGGACTTGGCGACTAAATGACTCCCTTATTGTAAGTGACACTGATGTCTGATACTTCGGCGATATTACAGGAATATTTTGCACTAAATGAAACAGGAGAGGTGGCCATTTCGTCAGCTTGGTTGGCGCATAAAGCAGTGGTGAGGGGCCATTTGTTTCAGAGAGGGGCTAAACGGAAAAAGGCACTCAATGCCCAGACGATCTCGATACGGCAGCAAATCTCTGACTTGGAGTCCCAACATAAAACCAGTCCTACACCTGACCTCTTGTCTCGTTTAACAACCCTCCGACGGGATTTAATTCACTTGACTTTACAGTCCTCTGAACGGGCCATACGACGCTTAAATTACACTCATTATACTCAGGGCAATAAGGCTGGCCGCGTACTAGCATCCAAACTAAAATCTAAAAGACTTCAAACTAAAATATCTTACCTATTAGATAAAAGGGGGGGGGGAAACAGGATTTACAACCCGCTCAAAATCACGGAGGAATTTGCTGACTACTACGCCTCTTTATATAATTTAGGATCGGACCCTATGACCCACGACCCAAACCCAGATGAGATAACTCGATTCCTCCAGGATAGAAACATAGAAAAATGTCGGCAGATAAGAACCTTTCGGCCCATCTAGTCTGCCCAATTACATGGATACTTGACCTGGATTTATCTTTTGTTTAGGATAGCCTTATGCCTATCCCATGCTTGCTTAAATTCAATTACTGTTTTGGCCTCTACCACTTCTACTGGAAGACTGTTCCATGTATAAGGATGCAGACCTCCCCTCATTATCCCGCTCCCAAGCGGCAGATTTACTGGTTCCATTTACGGAGGAGGAGGTGCGCAAGGTCATTAACCCCTTAGTGACCGGGCGGTTTTACACAAATCCGTCCGTTCGTGACCGCAGCTGTTTTTACGTTTCTGCGCTCTTAGTGTTTACGTCAAATTTTCCTCTTACTCGTTTATGTAACCCACACATATTTTACACTGTTTTTCTCGTCACTAAATGGACTTTATAAAGATACCATTTTTTTCATCATTTCATATAATTTACTATAAAAAATATTGTGAAATATGACACAAAAATTGAAAAAACACCACTTTTTCGAACTTTGACCCCCAAATTTCTTATGTATCAACAACCGTCAAAATTTTTTTATTCCTTAGTAGTTTCTAAATTTAGTACTGAGTTTAGCAATACCCAATGTTTACATATTCCTCGCTTTTTTCCTTATTTTATGCAACAATAAGTGCAAGTAGCACTTTGCCATTTCCAAAGAGTTTATTTTCAAAACTAGTGATAGTGACATTGTAACACTGATATCTGTCACTAATTCCTGAATAACCCTCCACATATACATATTTTTTTAAAGTACACAAATCAAGGTATTAAACTTGGGGTATTTTGACTCTTTCCATGCAAACCATTTTATTACCACAAATCTATGCAAAGTTTGAAAAAAAAAAAAATTTTGGTGATTTTTTTTTTTTGAACGCAATTTAAGAATACATGTACTGTGAACTTTAAGGTTTACTGCCAAAAAGCACCCCAAAATATGTTCAGCAACATCTTCTGAGTAAATTGATACCACCCATGTATAGGTATGTCGGGTCATTTGGGGGCTAAAAGGCCTTATTTGGGGGGTGCGCATTTCAGTTTTCCAACTTGGAATTTTCACATTTCGTCATCATGCACCATGTCCTATTTGGGACATTTTTGAAGCCGGCCAAAGTAATTTACCCCCATCAAACCATATATTTTTAGAAAGGGCACACCCTAGGGTGCTTCAAAGAGTTGTATTTTAACACTTTCCATGCACTAGCTCTTTGTCAATCTTTCAGGTAGTCACTTTTTGTGTTATTTTTTCACACACATTGTACTTTAGGCATGAATTGTCAAATCCAGTTATGGGTTACTGCCAAAAAACACCCCAAAATATGTTCAGCAACATCTTCTGAGTAAATTGATACCACCCATGTATAGGTATGTCGGGTCATTTGGGGGCTAAAAGCCTTATTTGGGGGGTGCGCATTTCAGTTTTCCAACTTGGAATTTTCACATTTCGTCATCATGCACCCATGTCCTATTTGGGACATTTTTGAAGCCGGCCAAAGTAATTTACCCCATCAAACCATATATTTTTAGAAAGGGCACACCCTAGGGTGCTTCAAAGAGTTGTATTTTAACACTTTCCATGCACTAGCTCTTTGTCAAACTTTCAGGTAGTCACTTTTTGTGTTATTTTTTCACACACATTGTACTTTAGGCATGAATTGTCAAATCCAGTTATGGGTTACTGCCAAAAAACACCCCAAAATATGTTCAGCAACATCTTCTGAGTAAATTGATACCACCCATGTATTAGGTATGTCGGGTCATTTGGGGGCTAAAAGGCCTTATTTGGGGGTGCGCATTTCAGTTTTCCAACTTGGAATTTTCACATTTCGTCATCATGCACCATGTCCTATTTGGGACATTTTTGAAGCCGGCCAAAGTAATTTACCCCCATCAAACCATATATTTTTAGAAAGGGCACACCCTAGGGTGCTTCAAAGAGTTGTATTTTAACACTTTCATGCACTAGCTCTTTGTCAATCTTTCAGGTAGTCACTTTTTGTGTTATTTTTTCACACACATTGTACTTTAGGCATGAATTGTCAAATCCAGTTATGGTTACTGCAAAAAAACACCCCAAAATATGTTCAGCAACATCTTCTGAGTAAATTGATACCACCCATGTATAGGTATGTCGGGTCATTTGGGGGCTAAAAGGCCTTATTTGGGGGGTGCGCATTTCAGTTTTCCAACTTGGAATTTTCACATTTCGTCATCATGCACCCATGTCCTATTTGGGACATTTTTGAAGCCGGCCAAAGTAATTTACCCCCATCAAACCATATATATTTTTAGAAAGGGCACACCCTAGGGTGCTTCAAAGAGTTGTATTTTAACACTTTCCATGCACTAGCTCTTTGTCAAACTTTCAGGTAGTCACTTTTTGTGTTATTTTTTCACACACATTGTACTTTAGGCATGAATTGTCAAATCCAGTTATGGGTTACTGCCAAAAAACACCCCAAAATATGTTCAGCAACATCTTCTGAGTAAATTGATACCACCCATGTATAGGTATGTCGGGTCATTTGGGGGCTAAAAGGCCTTATTTGGGGGGTGCGCATTTCAGTTTTCCAACTTGGAATTTTCACATTTCGTCATCATGCACCCATGTCCTATTTGGGACATTTTTGAAGCCGGCCAAAGTAATTTACCCCCATCAAACCATATATTTTTAGAAAGGGCACACCCTAGGGTGCTTCAAAGAGTTGTATTTTAACACTTTCCATGCACTAGCTCTTTGTCAATCTTTCAGGTAGTCCCTTTTTGTGTTATTTTTTCACACACATTGTACTTTAGGCATGAATTGTCAAATCCAGTTATGGGTTACTGCCAAAAAACACCCCAAAATATGTTCAGCAACATCTTCTGAGTAAATTGATACCACCCATGTATAGGTATGTCGGGTCATTTGGGGGCTAAAAGGCCTTATTTGGGGGGTGCGCATTTCAGTTTTCCAACTTGGAATTTTCACATTTCGTCATCATGCACCCATGTCCTATTTGGGACATTTTTGAAGCCGGCCAAAGTAATTTACCCCATCAAACCATATATTTTTAGAAAGGGCACACCCTAGGGTGCTTCAAAGAGTTGTATTTTAACACTTTCCATGCACTAGCTCTTTGTCAAACTTTCAGGTAGTCACTTTTTGTGTTATTTTTTCACACACATTGTACTTTAGGCATGAATTGTCAAATCCAGTTATGGGTTACTGCCAAAAAACACCCCAAAATATGTTCAGCAACATCTTCTGAGTAAATTGATACCACCCATATATAGATTTGTTCTGTTGTTTTTGGGGGCTACGCCAATCTTTGACATGTGCTTGTCAATTTTCTAATTTGACATACAGTATCTTCTTTGCTTATCTTCTTTTTAGGGGCCTTTTTACATACCCCAGTTTTATGAACGTGCATATATTTGGTAAGCTAACACCCCAAAGTATTGTAAATGGAGTGTTTTTATGCTATGGATGCATCCGTTTGCTCCAAACAAATTAGATACTGTTTGGTGGTCATTTTTCATTTTCACACCCACATCAGTTTTGGACTGTGATTTAGGAGACACTGTTGTTTTTTACTGCATGAAAACTCTCCAGGTTGTTTTCTGCAAGGTCTCCTGAGTACACACCCATGCCCCATGCATAGGTTTGCCAGGATTTTGGGAAGGTTCAAATACAATTTTTATGACTTTGTCATTGGAGTTGAAATTGAGATTATTTCTTCAGCTAGGCCTAGCTTTGGTTTTGGGTCTACCGCATACCCCAGTTTGAATTATTGCCAGAAAATTGTTTATATTTGTTATGTTGACACCCCAAGGTATTGCATATGGAGTGCTTTGATGCCATGGATGCAACGGTTTTAGCCAAAAACATTTGAGAAGGTGTGTGGCGGTAATTTTTCAATTTTCAGATTTTTACGCCCACAGTAGTTTTGGACTGTGATTTAGCAGACACTGTTGTTTGTTACTGCATGAAAACTCTCCAGGTTGTTTTCTGCAAGATCTCCTGAGTACACCCATGCCCCCCATGCCTAGGTTTACCAGGATTTTGGGAAGGTTCAAATACAATTTTTATGACTTTGTCATTAGAGTTGAAATTGAGATTATTTCTTCAGCTAGGCCTATCTTTGGTTTTGGGTCTACCGCATACCCCAGTTTGAATTATTGCCAGAAAATTGTTTATATTTGTTATGTTGACACCCCAAGGTATTGCATATGGAGTGCTTTGATGCCATGGATGCAACGGTTTTAGCCCAAAACATTTGGCAACAAGGTGTGTGGCGGTAATTTTTCAAATTTCAGATTTTTACGCCCACAGTAGTTTTGGACTGTGATTTAGGCTAGGGTCAGACGAGCGTAGTGTTCACGTCCGTGATCGCGCCTAAAAGTACGTCCGTGATAGCATGACATAAAGTCCAATGGAGCCCGACACACGAAGTACGTCCGCACTGAACTGCGGACGCACAACGGCCGCGGCCCACGGACGCAAGGCAGGCAAGAACGTAGAACCGCTAGAACGGCCGCACAAAGTGCGCTGCGTCCGCAACGTCTGCATAGCTTTGTGTGTGAGTGATGGAACGTGGTCAGACGGACTGCATTTATACGTCCTGCATTTTTCACGGACAAAATGGTTTTGCAATTGAATTTATTGTCCCTCCTACATCTGTCAAAAAATAAATGTCAGTGAAAAAACGGACTGTGTGACCACTACTGCGTCTTCCGTACTGACGATGTCCGTACTGCACGGACGTACAGTCCGTAGAAATCACGCTCGTCTGACCCTAGCCTTAGCAGACACTGTTGTTTGTTACTGCATGAAAACTCTCCAGGTTGTTTTCTGCAAGATCTCCTGAGTACACCCATGCCCCCCATGCATAGGTGTGCAAAGATTTTGGCAAAATACAGCACCAATTGTAGAACATAAAAATGTACGAATAAAATGTAAAAGTCTGGTGCCTGTCAAACTGGGGATGCTCTCTAGGGGAGCACAGGCTGTTGTCACTGAAGTGCATGAAACGCAAAATGTTTTCATACCTTCTACGTGACATTGATTGGAGGTAAATGGGGGTAGAGCAGATGGGGCTACTGCTCCAGCAGGAGCGAATTGAGGGCTTCTTTATGATGCCCTCAGCATAGTAAGTGCCCAGAATTTCAGAAATTCTGGCACATCTAGCGGGGTCCATTGCTGCCTTGCCAAGTAGGAGTCTGGCTTCGCAGCACAATGCTGATGGGCATACAGATTTGATTGGGCCACGATGTGGCCCAACAAATCATCCCCCATAAACACCTGCAAAAACTGTGTGGCGGTAAATCCTGCAACATCAATATTGATGCCAGGATTTGCCGTGAAAGGAGGGATATCTGGCCTCTGGCGATGAGGCACTACCCACTCCTCAGCTGGAGCTGTGCGTCTCCTGCTGGCAGGTGGTGACCCAGGATCTGCATCAGAAACATCACTAGATACATCAGCCAGCATAGATAATGTATCTAGCGACGCCTCTGAGCAGTTAGCGGGGTCGAAATGAGGGTCTGAGTCTGACGCAGATGCCTCAGATTCTGACGCCAGGATGGCATATGCCTCCTCGGCGCTGTACACCCTCTCAGACATTATATATAATAGATTATAAAATTTTATAATTATTATATATATATAAGCGGATTGTTGGTTCTTAGAAGAACCGTTGGGTTTCACAAGAAAAATACAAATAAACACCTAAATCTCTCTAAATCCCTCTAAACCTGCCTCAATTCTTCTAAATCTCCCTAAAATCTCTCTAAATCTGCCTCAATTTTTCTAATCTCACTAAATCTCACTAAAATCTCTAACCTGTCAAATCTGATGTCTCTCTCTCGCTCACCAAAACACAAGTGAGGAGAGGGAGGGAGAATCACAGAGGTCAGAGCCAATATTTACAAAATATTGGCCTGACCTGACAAATTAGAAATTTTATTTTGATTTTTTCTAACTTCTGATTGGATGTTGCTAGCCTGCCTCTCTGATGAGGCAGGCTAGGAACATCCCACTCAGCCCAAGATGACCCTGCCCTTAGAACCCTAACCCTACCCCTGACCCTGCCCTTAGAACCCTAACCCTACCCCTAACCCTACCCCTAACCCTAACCCTACCCCTAACCCTACCCCTAACCCTATAACCCTAACCCTAACCCTACCCCTAACCCTACCCCTAAACCTAACCCTACCCCTAACCCTAACCCTACCCCTAACCCTAACCCTAACCCTAACCCTAACCCTACCCCTAACCCTAACCCTACCCCTAACTGTCAGTTTATTTTATTTATTTTTCTTTTTTACACTTTTTTTACACTTTTTTTTTACTTTTTTTTTACTTTTTTTTACACTTTTTTTTTACTTTTTTTTCACTTTTTTTTACTCTGCTGGGTGCCTTGATCCCTCGAGGCACCCAGCAGAGCACCTGATCACTGAAGTGATCGATTTTGTACTGAGTGCCACGATACCTCGTGGCACTCAGTACTTCCTGCCGCTACCGGAATCGATCGCTCGGGGGGAGCGATCACGGACGGACCGGCGGCAGGTAAGTATATTACAAGGATGCCTCGATGTCGAGGCATCCTTGTAATATGCTCAGAGCAGCTGGAAGCGATCCGATCGCTTCCAGCGCTCTGTAGAAGTGCCGGGCACCTCTCCGGTGCAACCGGATGTAGATCGCTCCCGGGGAGCGATCACATGGTGCCCCGGCACTTCTAACGGCCATTGCACGGATGCCTGGACTCCCAGGCATCCTGCAATGGCGTTTGAGCTGCTGGAAGCGATCCGATCGCTTCCAGCAGCTCAAAAACGGCAGGACGTACCATGTACGTCAGCGGGTCTAAGAGAGACCCGCTGCAATGACGTACATGGTACGTCCGCGGTCGGGAAGGGGTTAAGGCTCTCCCAAAGAATAAAGCCCCTGGGCCAGATGGTTTTTCTAATTTATATTATCAGACTTTCGCAGATATTCTAATACCGACCCTTACGAGATTTTTCAATCATATCAAAACCACCGGTGTAATACCCCCAGAAATGCTTCAAGCTACTATTATAACGCTACCTAAACCTGGCAAACCCCCGACGAGCTGTGCGAATTTCCGTCCTATCTCATTATTAAATGTAGATGCTAAGCTGTACGCCAAGTTGTTGGCGTCTAGGGTAGCACCTCTGCTTCCCCTTCTGATATCAGCAGAACAGACTGGTTTCATACCCGGTAGACCAACATGTGACAATACCCGCCGCTTTTATAATATAATTGACATTGCCTATTGAACCAATACGCCTGGGCTCCTCTTGGCACTGGATGCCAAAAAGGCATTTGACCGCCTGCATTGGGGCTATATGTGTAAGGCATTAGAATCCTTTGGCTTCCCTGCCCTATTTATTAATAGTATCATGAGTCTATATTCCCTCCCGACAGCAAAAGTCCTGGCATCTGGGTTGCTTTCCTCCTCATTCTCCATTACCAACGGTACCAGACAGGGATGTCCCCTCTCCCCACTAATCTTTGTTTTGGCTCTGGAGCCTTTGGGCTCGCGGATTAGGCAAGACCCTTCTATCTCTGGCATCTCTACCCCAGATGGAGTCCATAAATTAGCTATGTTTGCTGATGATATTTTGATTTTTCTTACCTCCCCTGAACCCTCTCTGCCATCTCTAATGCGCCAGCTTACTTCCTATGGCCTGGTCTCCTACTATAAAAACAATGTGAGCAAGACGCAGGCACTACCCCTACATGGTGATGATTTTTCGCTTTCCACCTTACGTGCCGTGTACCCATTTGACTGGAGAACAGCCTCTTTAAAATACTTAGGTATCTCGCTCACCAAATCCAGGGGCTCTATCCTTAAACTCAATTATAACCCCCTAATGACATCTATCTCCTCCCAATTGACCTCCTGGCATGACTTGGAGGTCTCTTGGATGGGACGCATGGCGGCTCTGAAAATGTGTATTTTACCCCACATTCTCTATTTCTTCAGGAATAGTCCAGTTTTTATCCCGGCTCATATGTTGCTCCGCATGCAAAAGATGCTACAAGCACACATATGGAAGGGGAGGCCTCCGCACATTTCAGCTTCCACAATTAAGGCATCGAGGCGCAGGGGGGGGGGCTAGGCTTTATAAATATTACAGCGTATTATAGGGCGGCTTTATTGGCTCAGCTGCTGTCCTCTATGTCCCAGCGAGACACTCCTTTATGGCTACGGATGGAGAATGCTTATACTGCCCCTTTTCGAGTCCATGACCTGCTGTGGTTTGCAACGCTCCCACATCGTACCTTAGAAGGTATTCTACCGTCCACTTCTCTTTCCCTTATGTCATGGCGCTTATGGGGTAGACAACTTTTACGGCCCTTCCCGTTGCTAAGCTTGGCCCCGCTGCGCTTCCAATGCCGCACTATCCAGGACCTGAATCTTGACCAATGGTTCCAGTTAGGTCTCACTCATATTAAATCAGCTTTTCACGACCTCCTCAATGAAAACCTTTCCGGACCTAACAAGAGTTTGCCCTTCCCGCTAGCGACTGTTTCACGTACCTTAGAGGAGTTAAACATGCACTGACTCAATGAGGTATCTCCTCCTTTGCAGCGACGGACATTACGGCCTTTCATAGACTGTGCTTAGGTAAAAAAGTTATGAAAAAAACCTTTGTCTTTGTGTTATGACAGTTTGTTAAATGTGAGCTCTAATAAGAAACTGCCTTATATGATCAGGTGGGACAAAGATTTGTCGGTCGATTCTTCTAAGGAGGACTGGTTCTATGCCACTGAAACGGTATATAAATACACTAGGAGCACTAACTTACAGGAATCACACCTTAAACTTTTATATAGATGGTATCTGACCCCAAATCGTTTGGCTCATATACCCGGTCACTCTGGTATGTGTTGGCGCTGTGGTACCAATGGCGGATCTATTCTTCATATCTTCTGGCAATGTCCACTCCTTGCTACCTTCTGGGGAAAAATTTGTAGATTGATCTCTCACTGTACCGGCCTGTCTATGCCTTTATGCCCCAAACAATACCTATTACATATGCTTCCGATTACTATACAACAACGGCATAGAGGTATAATATCGATTATACTTAGCGTAGCTAAATCAACTATAGCACGTCACTGGCTCTCTAAAGTCAGTCCCTCTATGAGAGAAGTCATGTTATCTCTGGAGAATGTTTATCACTATGAGGAAATGTACCACAGGGCCGCTAACTCTCTATTCTTGTTTCAAGGTGTATGGGAAGGTTGGGAGTTTTTTGTAGCCTCTGGGGACTTGATATAATTGATGGGGATGATGATATATGTGTTGCTGATATTGGACCTAACTGAGCATATTTTTTCTTTTCTTTTTTCCTTTTTTCCTCTATTTCTGAGTATTTTTATAATTTTGTGTTTTTTTGTTATGCCTTATAGTTTTCATGTATTTTAGTTTAGAATGAAAATGTTGGTTCAACCGATTTGTTACAAGCAAAGTTTATGTTGCTGCTAGACTTGTTTAAATGTAGGATCCTGCGCGATCCTTTCTTCTCTCACTATTTGTGTTTTATTTCTGGCATTTGTTCTTTACGTGTGAACCTCATTAAAAAAACTTTTATATGGAAAATAGCATTATGATATTGAGGAGAAAAAGTAAGTGTATATTTGCCTGTCTCTCATTTACAATAAATCCTTAACCTCCGCAACAGCTTGGTGGTCCCTTTAAGTGATTTTCCAAAGTTGGTCAGATGCCAGGTTCTTTATTCATATACAAATAGTTAAATATTTAAAACCCCAGAGGCCAAGCAACAAATTAAAAATAAAACTTGCAAATAATAATTCAATAAAATTAGTAGATCAACGTTGGACATTTCAGAGACTAGTTAGCCATGGATGCATAGAATTTTAGCCCGGCCTCCAATATTTCGGACTCATTCTACACAGATCTACCAGCAAAACTGTATCTGGCACCTAAAAAGGCATAGCTGGCTCTGACGTTGCTGGTTCCGAAGTATTATAAATGTTTATGAAGCCCTGTATTGCGCATGAGTTGCAGGCACGTTAGTCAAGAGACCACAAAACTAAACAATTTCCATAGACAATAGTTAGATTATAAAAATAGTTGTTCGACAACAGAATCTGTTGATATAGAAAATGATGGCAAAGCAGGCAAATTCCTGGTCCTCTCCTATACTGATCGATGAATCCACAGTGGGTTCTATTTCCACTCAGATCAACAATGTGGAGTTTTTATAGTGAAGCTCTGCAAATGTACGTCCCATCCTGCGCAGTAAAATGTACGAGTGACCCCTTGGCCTACTCTACATTAGAGCCAGACCCGCATTATATGGTCAGATATATCCTTTGATTTCCCCATTTGGCAACCAGATTCAATCTGTGGCCCGAGAAGCATTTACTTGTATGCAGAGGGGCAAGTTTCAACCTGTCTACATCTAGGAAAAGTGTCAACTCCATCTAGGCCATGCTTCCCACCACATGTGTAACCCCATCAGGAATGGGCATCTACAAAGCTACATTCATACTTAAATTGTCCAAAAAGGTAACACAAACATACCCAATACTAAGCATCTTAGAAACTGGTACCAACTGATATCTAGTAAGTGCAAGTCACTGCCCAGTCGCTCGATTTCAGCTTTAAAATTTGTTTAATAAAGTCCTTAGAACTAAACTTTTGGATTAGTATCTGTATTCTGCAACAGAAACGTTTCTGAAGGTCCCCAAAAATTCCAATATAGGCCTTCCAGCGTGTCATGAGGCATTTCAATGTGTGCCTTGCCATAAATCAGACCTGCATAAAACATTCTTTAACATCAATAAATCTGGGATTTATGGTAACAAATAGTTCATCCTACCTAGTAAAAGACAAGTTTGCATGCAAGTCAACATCTGTGTCCCCAATAGCACATAGAATGTCTAACCCTCCTGGCTACAGGATAAAGGCATGGCGTGAGTATCTTCTCTGCAAAAAACAGCCAAACGGTTATGAAAACCGTTTTAGCACAACTGCATAGTTTTTCCTGAATTTGCCAGCATATTGGGTTCATTGCTATGCAAATATTTTTCTCTTCATGATCACAGAGTACTTCTCAAAACTCCAGGTGACCGATATATATTTAATTGACCCACTCAAATTAACTCACAGGTGGGATGATAAGAACGCAGATCAATTTCTTTCTGTACTTTTTACATTGCGTACAAGGAAGTTCATGTATAATTACAACTATCTATAACAACCACAACTGTATTTCTAGTAAGTCCCACAGTCCTGGAAATTACATCCTCACAAAGCCTGTGCATCTCAGTGCGTATTTACAGGTGTTACATTCAAAACAAATCCACTGAGGGGCGTGGCCGGACGCTGCAGCGCGCGGTCGCATGTAAGGGAAGCTCCTGAGACCGGCGCTGAACTTTCATTTCTAGCGGCTAAAACACAGCAACCTCGGGGCTGAAAACTTCTAGCTCCCAGATGGCACATCCTAAAGCGCAGCGGACGCTGGAACCGCTAAAATCGGTGAAAAAAGACCGGGTTCGTGAGGCCCAAGATGGCGGATCTCCCTCTTCTGTTTCCTCTTTTACAATGGAGGCAGCTGTGGTGGGCCCACCTTGCATGTCTGACACTTCACCGCCTTCAGAAAGCAGACTTCATGCCATGCTGCAAGAACTCCGCTCTACCATCCAAACGGATATCAAAGAGGCGCTGCAGGAGCTGAGGCGCGATGTACAGGACCTGGGTGAGCGGACCGATTCTTTGGAGTCTAAAGCAGATGACTTATGTTTAGCTCACAATGACCTGGTGGACCGTCATATAGCTTTGCAAGCAGCACACGACACCATGGCATCGAAATTAGCCGATATGGAAGACCATTCACGGCGCAATAATGTACGGATCCGGGGCATTCCGGAGGCAGTGGCTCCTGCTGACCTCCAGCCTTATATTATGGAGCTTTTCCAGATCCTGGTACCAGCATACTTGCCGCAAGATTTTTTGATGGATCGGGCACATAGACTGCCGCGTGCCAAAAATCTACCACCCTCAGCTTCCAGGGATGTGCTGGTCCGGGTGCATTTTTTCCACGTTAAAGAAGCGTTAATGAGAGCGTCGAGGAAATCCATGCCTCTACCCTCTCCATATGCCGAAGTTTCTTTCTATGCAGACCTGTCAACAGCTACCATGACTAAAAGGAGGGAATTCTCGTCTTTCACCAAAATCTTACGTGACCACAACATGGCGTATCGTTGGGGATTTCCCACGAAGATCCTGTTATGGCGGGAAGGAGCTTTGCACGTCATTCCAGACCCCCTCGCTGGCATGCGTTTGCTGACGGAATGGAAGGTGGTGTCGGAGTTTACTCCCCCTCGTGTGGAATCGTCTTCGCCGCTGAAAGTTTCTCCGGAGTGGCACCGGATCCGACCTAAATGAGATGCTATGGTCCTGCATTTTATTGCTTTGGGCGTGCTTTTCTTTATTGTTTCCTTTTTCCACCAGGTTGTCTTAAATCTACTGGGACATTGAATCTCTCTCACGTCTGCAGGACTTAACCCTTCTGATCTACCTTGAGAGTGGCGCTTCTGGGTAATGTTCCTTCGCTTGGTTAACCCCGAGGCCTTCCAATGGCCTGTCTATTGGCGCAGTCTCCTCCGTGTAGAGTTGGGACTGCTGTTTTTCCCCTACGGGAGTTTTTTCTTGAACGTGTTTCTTCTAATTATACCATCCTACTGTGTTGATTGACTCCACTCAGCTGCATTCATGGAGTGCAGTTTTTTTTTTTTCTCTCGAACTTGGTACGGGTTTTCCCTTCTTTATTCTTTTCTTTTTTTTCTTTTAATTAACTTTTTTCTGTTTCAACTTATGTGTGTAAAGTATGTACTGTATGTATTGTTTGTTTATTTGGTATGCACTACGCTATATCATTCCAGGTATTACTGTAAGCGGAGGAATCCCCCCGTCCTCCCACGGAGGTTGTGTGTCATGTCCGCTACGAGATCTAGACAGCTGGACGCAATTAACGATGAGTAAACCTCACTTCCAAATTCATTCCTTAAAATGTTCGGGGCTTGAATACTCCGTACAAGCGACATGCTTTATTTCGTGACCTACATAAGTCCCGACCTGCTATTGTATGTTTGCAAGAGACTCATTTCTGTAAGAGACGCCCGCCGTTTCTGAAGTCACGCATGTATACTGATGCATATCACTCCACTGCCCAGACAAAATCTAAGGGTGTCTCGATCCTGTTCCATAAAGACTGGACCTTTGTGTGTTCGGCTCAGTATGTTGATCCGTTGGGTCGCCTGGTAATCCTGGTGGGCACGCTGAACGAATTACCTATCACTATAGCCAACCTTTATCTTCCTAATGACAACCCAGTTTCTTATCTTCGAAAAGCTTATGGTAGAGTGAGGAAAATGTCTAGTGGTACGATGTTTCTATGTGGGGATTTTAACTGCACTCCTGATCCCGAAGTTGATACCCAATCAGGCCAACCCCGCTCCCACGCCCGCTCCTCCCCATCCTCTAGCAAACAATTACGGGAATTTATGCATTCGTTTGAATTATATGATTCTTGGAGGATATGTCATCCTGATACGCGCGATTACACTTTTTTTCTCATGTTCATTCCTCATACAGTAGAATTGACTTGTGTTTGATTCATAGTTCGGCTTTGTCCCGCCTAATGGAGGCGTCCATCGGCGTTATCACGTGGTCTGACCATGCTCCGCTTACGCTTACCTTTGAAGCGGCTTTCCCGCCGAGGGGTATGGGGAACTGGAGACTCAATGACTCGCTTATTGTGAATGGGGATGACGTGACCAAAACGCTACAACTCCTTCGGGAGTACTTTACGGCAAACATGACTGAGGATGTTGCAATGTCGTCGGTTTGGTTGGCCCACAAAGCGGTTCTGCGGCGACACTTTATACAGAAAGGAGCGCAGCGTAAGAGAAGTTTTAACGCCCAGACAAATGCCCTCATACAACGAATCACTGTATTGGAAACCCAGAATAAATCCTCTCCTGCCCCAAATATTTCAGCTCAATTGATTTTACAGCGCCGTGAGTTGGAGCATCTTTTGCTCCAGGCCACGGCACGCTCAATTAGACGGCTTAATTATGCTCATTATACTCAGGGGAATAAACCGGGGAAATTGCTGGCGTCTAAACTGAAAGCAAAACGAATGCAAACCAACATACCGTACCTATTGGGTGCGAATAACGTAAAAATTTACAACCCAGCCCTTATCACTGACGAATTCGCACGCTACTACGCCTCCTTGTACAACCTAGGAATAGACCACACAGTGCCGTCCCCTACACCGGGCGACATAGATAACTTTCTCCAGATGGTTAATCTCCCCTATATCTCTTCCTCTCAATCCGCGGGTTTGCTTGCTGCGTTTACAGAGGAGGAGGTACATAAGGCCATTAAGGCCAGTAGAAGTGGTAGAGGCCAAAACAGTAATTGAATTTAAGCAAGCATGGGATATGCATAAGGCTATCCTAAACAAAAGATAAATCCAGGTAAAGTATCCATGTAATTGGGCAGACTAAATGGGCCGAAAGGTTCTTATCTGCCGACATTTTTCTATGTTTCTAAGGCACTTCCGAAAAATAAAGCTCCGGGCCCTGACGGTTTTACAAATCTGTATTACCAAAAGTTTGCTCCGTCTCTAGTCCCGACTCTCACCCTGGTTTTTAATGACATTAAAAATACTGGCATTATCCCTCCGGAGATGCTGCAAGCGACTGTAGTGACCCTGCCTAAACCCGGTAAACCCCCGTCGCATTGCGCCAACTTCCGCCCCATATCCCTGTTGAATGTAGATGCAAAACTATATGCTAAATTATTAGCTAACAGACTGGCCCCTCTACTTCCCTCCTTGATCGCGAATGAACAAACTGGCTTTGTCCCCGGACGCCAGACATGTGACAACACCCGACGTTTTTATGACATAATTGATTTAGCTCATAGAACTAATACCTCTGGACTCTTGCTGGCATTGGACGCTGAAAAGGCGTTTGACCGCCTGCACTGGGGGTATATGCGGACGGTGTTGCTGCGGTTTGGTTTCCCGGAACACTTTGTGAATAGTATTATGGCCCTTTACTCAGCTCCGTCGGCGAAAGTTTTGGCTTCAGGGTTTTTATCCTCCCCCTTTCACATAACCAACGGCACCTGACAGGGTTGTCCACTATCCCCGTTGATATTCATTCTGGCCCTAGAACCCCTGGCGTTGCAGATTAAAACCTCCCCGGCAATCAAGGGTTTATCGACCCCGAATGGGGAGCATAAATTGGCACTATTCGCGGACGACATACTGCTCTTCCTGACCTCACCGGAGACTTCACTCCCGCCCCTGTTTGACATCCTTGATAAATTTGGCGCGTTATCTTATTACAAAAATAATATGAGTAAAACACAAGCTCTCTCCATAAATATGGCTGCTTCATCCCTTAGCTCTATGCGTAGTAAGTACCCTTTTGATTGGCGCTCTACTTCTTTAAAATACTTGGGTATCTCCCTATCCAAATCGCGAGGTACCATCCTTAAGGAAAATTTCACGCCATTATTGACCTCCATAGAGACACAGCTCTCTAATTGGAGTACAAACGATTCCTCTTGGCTGGGCCGCATGGCGGCCATAAAGATGTGCATCTTACCCCAAATTTTATACTATTTCAGGAATATCCCTGTTTTTATTCCGGCGCATTTATTGCTCCGACTGCAAAAGTTACTCCACGCACATATTTGGAAGGGGAAACCCCCTCGAGTGTCAGCTTCCACAGTCACCAGGCCGCGACGTAATGGAGGGTTGGGGTTTCTGGACTTACACTCTTATTATAAAGCAGCCTTACTAGCCCAACTGTTATCATCAATGCACTTGAGAGAACCACCACTATGGTTACTACTGGAGAATGCCATGATTTTCCCATATAAACTCCATGACTTGATGTGGCTTCCATTTCTGCCGAGGAACAGTACCACAGGTCTGCTGCCCGCTTCAATGCTTTCTCTTATGTCTTGGCGCCTGTGGGGTCGCTCCTTGGTACGACCTTATGATCTACTATGCCTCGCTCCCCTAAGAGTATTGTGTGTTCTATCCCTGATTTAAACTTGGACTCTTGGTTCTGGCGCGGTTTGACTCATGTATGGCAACTCTTTACGCCCAACTCCCTGAAATCCTTCCCTGATTTGGTAAAGGAATTTGCCATCTCACCGAGTGATTGCTTTACGTACCTTCGGGTGAAACATGCTTTGACCCAAAGGGGCCTAACCTCTTTTAATGAAGCAAATCTTTCAGCCTTTCATAAACTATGTATGGGAAGGAAATGTCAAATGAAACCGTTGTCTCTGTGTTATAATAGCCTCCTAACCCCAACCCCACCTAAGAAATTACCCTATATGGTTAAATGGGAAAAAGATTTGGCTTTAACTATTTCCATAGAGGATTGGTCATACGCCATGGACACGATATTTAAATACTCTAGAAGCACCAACCTACGTGAGGCCCACATCAAATTGCTGTGTAGATGGTATTTAACTCCTAATCGATTGGCCCATATCTCAGGGACTTTGGGCTTATGTTGGAGGTGTCTCACAGGTCCTGGCTCTCTATTACATACGTTTTGGCTATGTCCTATTCTGGGGGGTTATTGGGAAAAGTTACGTAGATTGATTTCCCATTGTACTTTGCTTACGCTTCCAATCTGCCCGAAAGTGTACCTCTTGCATCTTTTACCCGTTAACATTCAGACCCGTCATAGGAGGTTTATTTCCATGGTACTTGGGACGGCTAAAATAGTTATAGCAAGACATTGGCGTTCTTCCGTCTGCCCCTCTATGAGGGAGGTTATGGTTGCCCTCGAAAGTGTGTTTAAATATGAGGAAATGTTCCACACAGCGAATAATTCTATATGCCAACTTGAGGAAACGTGGGAGGGATGGAGGGTGTTTGTCGATTCTGGACTTTTGATATAAGGTTCCTCGATATGTAAGACTGTAGTGCTGCCATGTTGTATGTTTTATGTTTATTTTAGGAATTTATGTTTTTATTGGAAAATGGAGTCTGCACAATCGACCCCTTTCCAGAGTTCAACGATAATTTCATTCGAATTGTATTGTTTATTACCAATGTTGCAAATCTATGTTTCTTCCTTCTGATGCTTTCTTTATTTGCATGTTTGTACCATTCATGTGTGCACTCCAATAAAAATCTTTATATAAAAAAAAATCCACTGGTCTACCTATCCGACACATTGGATTTCAGCTTTATACAATATTATGTTCCACTATTATTATTATTATTATTCTTTATTTATAAAGCGCCAGCATATTCCGCAGCGCTGTATAATAAGCACAGTATAGACAGGGTTACAATACATTGAACAACATTTGACAAACAGTACAGGAGGAGATGAGGGCCCTATTCCCGTAGGAACTCACAATCTGGGAGGGTTGGGGTTGGAAACAGGAGGAGAGGACTGCAAGGTGAGAGTGATTGATGGTTGCGTCAGTGAGTTGGGTGGTAGGCTTCCCTAAATAGGAATGTTTTAAGGGAGCGTTTGAAGGAAGAGAAGTTAGGGGAAAGTCTGACAGTACGAGGGAGAGCGTTCCAGAGAGTGGGGGCTGCGCGTGAGAAATCCTGCAGTCTATCATGGGAAGAGGTGATGCGGGGAGAAGCTAGGCAAAGCTACAACAGATTTAAATATAGCTAGATTGTACTTCGATACTTAGGACCAGTAACACAGCACTATTGCAAGCATGCCAACTTACTAGAGACCATGCATTTTAAGAATCTAGTCACAAGCATCATTCAAATAATTTGGTTAACCTTCCAGAATGAGGACTGAAGCATTGCCGATCTCAATTTTTACAGCAAAATAATGAAAGCCAGTCTTTTATCAGGGAGCAATACCCTTAAAAGAGAATTACCCTATCCCCCCCTTCCCCTAAAGTGTGTAGTCCCATTCACTCTCCCCATCTCCAATCTGTGAGGTCCTAGCTCTTCCTCCAAGGTCCGTGAAGCTCAGGATTAAGGCCAAGAGAACCCAATACCACAGGTTCGTTCTAACAAGAGATGAACCCATGAATGATAAAGTCACAGGAGGAATCACGCCGGGTACATCACTGGACGCCCCGCCTGTCACATCCTCAAGGCTGAAATGGCCGTTAGTAAAGCACAAAACATACAGAGCTGAACATGGTCTAGTTATGGGTATGGGGAGCACAAGTGTTTTTTGGCATAATTATGATTGCTTAAAGATAGTGCTAGCCTACATCAAAAGGTTTCAAGATTAATTGCACCATAACTAGAACAAGCTGAAATGGCTGAGGTGCTGGGAGAGTATATATCAAGGTTAGGGTTTCAGGTGCCCTATTTACCACTTGATTAAAAGAAAAGAACGATAATATTTGTATCTTAATATTTTGTCTACATGGATTACCCTGTTCCAGCCGAGATGGTAATAGTGAAACACTACGATGAAAATTTGAAGCAAGTTCTAAAAGTCTTAATGGCTACCTATTAGCAGCTTGATTGCGAGTCAGCCGATAAAAAAATACCAGCAACAGTGACGTGAACCGCCGCTGGTGCTCTCTTGACCCCATAGTACTCCAGGTAGACTTGCATGAGATTGCTGGTGAAAGAAATCCAGAAAACTATTTGCTAGACATGTCCTTCAGTCCATGGAGAGACGGTAGTTGCAAAATCACCTAAAAGGGGAGTAGAACACTCCACTGATGCCACAGTTTGGTGGGAGGTCAAAACCGGGAGCTGGAGTGAGTATCCAGCCATGCCAATTGCTTTCAATGCAAGAACATTGGAAAGCCATCAGTTAGCCAGAATGAATGAATGTTCATTCCTGACCTTTTTCCACAGCATGCAGATCAACAACAGCTGATTAGCCCCACCCAGAAAGCTCTCATGGACGGCTAAATCAGCCCTTTGGGTATACCATGGAGGTGGTAAGGACACCAAGGTCACTGTGACCATTGATTTTGCATTAAATGGTCACAGTGCCTAGAGCGTTCCTGTAAGACTACGTTATAGGTGATGGCAATTTCTTTTTCCAGCTACATGAGCTGATGGAATTGTATGTTAATCTTTCGGTCCAAGTGAATTTTCACTTCCTATACAAAGTGTAGGAAGCATAAATGTGCAGTGAACTAGTTTGGCTTACATTGCAATTAAGGAGTGTGGCCATAATACTTTACAGCTGACTGTTAAAAGGTGATGCCACTTTAAATATAAGGATTCGATTTCAAATTGACACGTGTGTACTGCATACAATTCACACATATATTGTGTGTGTGTGTATTTTACAGAAACGAGCAAAAGGTGCTCCTGACTGCAACACACTCGCCTTACCTGCACTATATTTAACTAAACAAAATTATTTATGCGCATTCATTCATGCTTTTGCACCATTATTATATAAAGAATCCAGGTCTGATAATCATTAATATTCAGATTTCAAATCTCCCTGCTCTATTTGTAGCATTATTCGGTAGGGGTCATATTTGTAATGGAAAATTGCGCTTCATTAATATTCAATATAAATATGAGGATGGAAATGTATTCATTACGTCATATATTAAATGTCACTGGATACAAAGCCTTCTATTCAAATGATAGGAAGGTTATTTTTATGTACACTGCTCTCGGTGAGATCGATTGTGATACTAAATAATGTATTTTCCGAGCAAGCTAAATACATTCCGCATCCCCTCGCTATTTAAACAGTTTTATTAAATGACAGCATTCTACAGCTTGTGATCTAGACAATTTTAAAATTCTGCACGCAAGATACAAAAGGCTTTTATCATTAGTTATACTGCCTCATTTCCCTGCTGGTAAATACACCATTGTGCAAAAGCTTGTTAGGACACTTCGGCACATTATCATTTTAATACAGGTGTCAAAGCTGTCCTCGCTAGGGTTTCTAATGACACTTTCCAACACAATGACATTGAATTTAGACATGCAGGGAGACTTCACATTGTGCGTTTACTCATCGTACAAAAGGTGTTGAATTCATTTCATTTTTCTTTTGCATCATCTCAAGAATAACGTGGCTTGTTTATCGAGTGTGTTTAATACCATCAAAAAGAACAGTGCTATTCAGTTACAAGAGGTTACTGCAGGGTTAATAACATTTAAAATGTGAAGTAAAGAAATGGGGACAGCGCTTCAACTTAAAAGGATGCAGTGTATAAGTGAAGTGGTAAATATGGAATAATGCTCACAAGCAATGGTAGGTCCCTTGATGATTAGGCGTGGACTAAATCAAAGTCTTCTAAATAGGAGGACCTCAAAAAAACAGATAATGGTACAGTATTACACAGAATATACTGCTATAGTAAGGTTGTAATATTCACTACTCACACTTTACGAGAGCTGCTAGCTCTCATAATGTAGACCTCACAGGTGTTCAGGGCCAAAGCATGCTTTTTGTCCCTTGCCACTGATGAAGCACCCCTGAGGCGAGAAACGCGTTTGGCTGTTCGCTTATATATTTTAACCCCTTAGTGACCGGGCGGTTTTACACAAATCCGTCCGTTCGTGACCGCAGCTGTTTTTATGTTTCTGCGCTCTTAGTGTTTAACGTCAAATTTTCCTCTTACTCGTTTATGTAACCCACACATATTTTACACTGTTTTTCTCGTCACTAAATGGACTTTATAAAGATACCATTTTTTCATCATTTCATATAATTTACTATAAAAAATATTGTGAAATATGACACAAAAATTGAAAAAACACCACTTTTTCGAACTTTGACCCCCAAAATTTCTTATGTATCAACAACCGTCAAAAAAAAATTTATTCCTTAGTAGTTTCTAAATTTAGTACTGAGTTTAGCAATAACCCAATGTTTACATATTCCTCGCTTTTTTCCTTATTTTATGCAACAATAAGTGCAAGTAGCACTTTGCCATTTCCAAAGAGTTTATTTTCAAAACTAGTGATAGTGACATTGTAACACTGATATCTGTCACTAATTCCTGAATAACCCTCCACATATACATATTTTTTTAAAGTACACAAATCAAGGTATTAAACTTGGGGTATTTTGACTCTTTCCATGCAAAACCATTTTACCACAAATCTATGCCAAAGTTTGAGAAAAAAAAAAATTTTGGTGATTTTTTTTTTTTGAACGCAATTTAAGAATACATGTACTGTGAACTTTAAGGTTTACTGCCAAAAAGCACCCAAAATATGTTCAGCAACATCTTCTGAGTAAATTGATACCACCCAAGTATAGGTATGTCGGGTCATTTGGGGGCTAAAAGGCCTTATTTGGGGGTGCGCATTTCAGTTTTCCAACTTGGAATTTTCACATTTCGTCATCATGCACCCATGTCCTATTTGGGACATTTTTGAAGCCGGCCAAAGTAATTTACCCCCATCAAACCATATATTTTTAGAAAGGGCACACCCTAGGGTGCTTCAAGAGTTGTATTTTAACACTTTCCATGCACTAGCTCTTTGTCAAACTTCCAGGTAGTCACTTTTTGTGTTATTTTTTCACACACATTGTACTTTAGGCATGAATTGTCAAATCCAGTTATGGGTTACTGCCAAAAAACACCCCAAAATATGTTCAGCAACATCTTCTGAGTAAATTGATACCACCCATGTATAGGTATGTCGGGTCATTTGGGGGCTAAAAGGCCTTATTTGGGGGGTGCGCATTTCAGTTTTCCAACTTGGAATTTTCACATTTCGTCATCATGCACCCATGTCCTATTTGGGACATTTTTGAAGCCGGCCAAAGTAATTTACCCCCATCAAACCATATATTTTTAGAAAGGGCACACCCTAGGGTGCTTCAAAGAGTTTATTTAACACTTTCCATGCACTAGCTCTTTGTCAAACTTCCAGGTAGTCACTTTTTGTGTTATTTTTTCACACACATTGTACTTTAGGCATGAATTGTCAAATCCAGTTATGGGTTACTGCCAAAAAACACCCCAAAATATGTTCAGCAACATCTTCTGAGTAAATTGATACCACCCATGTATAGGTATGTCGGGTCATTTGGGGGCTAAAAGGCCTTATTTGGGGGGTGCGCATTTCAGTTTTCCAACTTGGAATTTTCACATTTCGTCATCATGCACCCATGTCCTATTTGGGACATTTTTGAAGCCGGCCAAAGTAATTTACCCCCATCAAACCATATATTTTTAGAAAGGGCACACCCTAGGGTGCTTCAAAGAGTTGTATTTTAACACTTTCCATGCACTAGCTCTTTGTCAAACTTCCAGGTAGTCACTTTTTGTGTTATTTTTTCACACACATTGTACTTTAGGCATGAATTGTCAAATCCAGTTATGGGTTACTGCCAAAAAACACCCCAAAATATGTTCAGCAACATCTTCTGAGTAAATTGATACCACCCATGTATAGGTATGTCGGGTCATTTGGGGGCTAAAAGGCCTTATTTGGGGGGTGCGCATTTCAGTTTTCCAACTTGGAATTTTCACATTTCGTCATCATGCACCCATGTCCTATTTGGGACATTTTTGAAGCCGGCCAAAGTAATTTACCCCCATCAAACCATATATTTTTAGAAAGGGCACACCCTAGGGTGCTTCAAAGAGTTGTATTTTAACACTTTCCATGCACTAGCTCTTTGTCAAACTTTCAGGTAGTCACTTTTTGTGTTATTTTTTCACACACATTGTACTTTAGGCATGAATTGTCAAATCCAGTTATGGGTTACTGCCAAAAAACACCCCAAAATATGTTCAGCAACATCTTCTGAGTAAATTGATACCACCCATATATAGATTTGTTCTGTTGTTTTTGGGTGCTACGCCAATCTTTGACATGTGCTTGTCAATTTTCTAATTTGACATACAGTATCTTCTTTGCTTATCTTCTTTTTAGGGGCCTTTTTACATACCCCAGTTTTATGAACGTGCATATATTTGGTAAGCTAACACCCCAAAGTATTGTAAATGGAGTGTTTTTATGCTATGGATGCATCCGTTTGCTCCAAACAAATTAGATACTGTTTGGTGGTCATTTTTCATTTTCACACCCACATCAGTTTTGGACTGTGATTTAGGAGACACTGTTGTTTTTTACTGCATGAAAACTCTCCAGGTTGTTTTCTGCAAGATCTCCTGAGTACACCCATGCCCCCCATGCATAGGTTTGCCAGGATTTTGGGAAGGTTCAAATACAATTTTTATGACTTTGTCATTGGAGTTGAAATTGAGATTATTTCTTCAGCTAGGCCTAGCTTTGGTTTTGGGTCTACCGCATACCCCAGTTTGAATTATTGCCAGAAAATTGTTTATATTTGTTATGTTGACACCCCAAGGTATTGCATATGGAGTGCTTTGATGCCATGGATGCAACGGTTTTAGCCCAAAACATTTGAGAAGGTGGTGTGGCGGTAATTTTTCAATTTTCAGATTTTTACGCCCACAGTAGTTTTGGACTGTGATTTAGCAGACACTGTTGTTTGTTACTGCATGAAAACTCTCCAGGTTGTTTTCTGCAAGATCTCCTGAGTACACCCATGCCCCCCATGCCTAGGTTTGCCAGGATTTTGGGAAGGTTCAAATACAATTTTTATGACTTTGTCATTAGAGTTGAAATTGAGATTATTTCTTCAGCTAGGCCTATCTTTGGTTTTGGGTCTACCGCATACCCCAGTTTGAATTATTGCCAGAAAATTGTTTATATTTGTTATGTTGACACCCCAAGGTATTGCATATGGAGTGCTTTGATGCCATGGATGCAACGGTTTTAGCCCAAAACATTTGGCAACAAGGTGTGTGGCGGTAATTTTTCAAATTTCAGATTTTTACGCCCACAGTAGTTTTGGACTGTGATTTAGGCTAGGGTTAGACGAGCGTAGTGTTCACGTCCGTGATCGCGCCTAAAAGTACGTCCGTGATAGCATGACATAAAGTCCAATGGAGCCCGACACACGAAGTACGTCCGCACTGAACTGCGGACGCACAACGGCCGCGGCCCACGGACGCAAGGCAGGCAAGAACGTAGAACCGCTAGAACGGCCGCACAAAGTGCGCTGCGTCCGCAACGTCTGCATAGCTTTGTGTGTGAGTGATGGAACGTGGTCAGACGGACTGCATTTATACGTCCTGCATTTTTCACGGACAAAATGGTTTTGCAATTGAATTTATTGTCCCTCCTACATCTGTCAAAAAATAAATGTCAGTGAAAAAACGGACTGTGTGACCACTACTGCGTCTTCCGTACTGACGATGTCCGTACTGCACGGACGTACAGTCCGTAGAAATCACGCTCGTCTGACCCTAGCCTTAGCAGACACTGTTGTTTGTTACTGCATGAAAACTCTCCAGGTTGTTTTCTGCAAGATCTCCTGAGTACACCCATGCCCCCCATGCATAGGTGTGCAAAGATTTTGGCAAAATACAGCCACCAATTGTAGAACATAAAAATGTACGAATAAAATGTAAAAGTCTGGTGCCTGTCAAACTGGGGATGCTCTCTAGGGGAGCACAGGCTGTTGTCACTGAAGTGCATGAAACGCAAAATGTTTTCATACCTTCTACGTGACATTGATTGGAGGTAAATGGGGTTAGAGCAGATGGGGCTACTGCTCCAGCAGGAGCGAATTGAGGGCTTCTTTATGATGCCCTCAGCATAGTAAGTGCCCAGAATTTCAGAAATTCTGGCACATCTAGCGGGGTCCATTGCTGCCTTGCCAAGTAGGAGTCTGGCTTCGCAGCACAATGCTGATGGGCATACAGATTTGATTGGGCCACGATGTGGCCCAACAAATCATCCCCCATAAACACCTGCAAAAACTGTGTGGCGGTAAATCCTGCAACATCAATATTGATGCCAGGATTTGCCGTGAAAGGAGGGATATCTGGCCTCTGGCGATGAGGCACTACCCACTCCTCAGCTGGAGCTGTGCGTCTCCTGCTGGCAGGTGGTGACCCAGGATCTGCATCAGAAACATCACTAGATACATCAGCCAGCATAGATAATGTATCTAGCGACGCCTCTGAGCAGTTAGCGGGGTCGAAATGAGGGTCTGAGTCTGACGCAGATGCCTCAGATTCTGACGCCAGGATGGCATATGCCTCCTCGGCGCTGTACACCCTCTCAGACATTATATATAATAGATTATAAAATTTTATAATTATTATATATATATAAGCGGATTGTTGGTTCTTAGAAGAACCGTTGGGTTTCACAAGAAAATACAAATAAACACCTAAATCTCTCTAAATCCCTAAAACCTGCCTCAATTCTTCTAAATCTCCCTAAAATCTCTCTAAATCTGCCTCAATTTTTCTAATCTCACTAAATCTCACTAAAATCTCTAACCTGTCAAATCTGATCTCTCTCTCTCGCTCACCAAAACACAAGTGAGGAGAGGGAGGGAGAATCACAGAGGTCAGAGCCAATATTTACAAAATATTGCCCTGACCTGACAAATTAGAAATTTTATTTTTTGATTTTTTCTAACTTCTGATTGGATGTTGCTAGCCTGCCTCTCTGATGAGGCAGGCTAGGAACATCCCACTCAGCCCCAAGATGACCCTGCCCTTAGAACCCTAACCCTACCCCTGACCCTGCCCTTAGAACCCTAACCCTACCCCTAACCCTACCCCTGACCCTGCCCTTAGAACCCTAACCCTACCCCTACCCCTACCCCTAACCCTACCCCTACCCCTACCCCTAACCCTACCCCTAACCCTACCCCTACCCCTAACTGTCAGTTTATTTTATTTATTTTTCTTTTTTTACACTTTTTTTACACACTTTTTTTTTCTCTGCTGGGTGCCTTGATCCCTCGAGGCACCCAGCAGAGCACCTGATCACTGAAGTGATCGATTTTGTACTGAGTGCCACGATACCTCGTGGCACTCAGTACTTCCTGCCGCTACGGAAGTGATCGCTCGGGGGAGCGATCACGGACGGACCGGCGGCAGGTAAGTATATTACAAGGATGCCTCGATGTCGAGGCATCCTTGTAATATGCTCAGAGCAGCTGGAAGCGATCCGATCGCTTCCAGCGCTCTGTGGAAGTGCCGGGCACCTCTCCGGTGCAACCGGATGTAGATCGCTCCCGGGGAGCGATCACATGGTGCCCCGGCACTTCTAACGGCCATTGCACGGATGCCTGGACTCCCAGGCATCCTGCAATGGCGTTTGAGCTGCTGGAAGCGATCGATCGCTTCCAGCAGCTCAAAAACGGCAGGACGTACCATGTACGTCAGCGGGTCTAAGAGAGACCCGCTGCAATGACGTACATGGTACGTCCTCGGTCCTTAAGGGGTTAATAAATATTTTCCCAGCATATCTGGCCTTTATGTTACCTTTGTTCTTATACTGAGGTTTACACACACACGGCTACCCTGGAATATTTCTGCTGGAGATTCAATTCTATTTGGTGAGTGGATATTTGTTTACCCTTTACAATCCTGTTGGATTATATGCAATCCATGTTCCTGTGCTTTTTTGGAGGTCTGAGTGCGGGAGTATGAGGCGAACAGGTTGGCCCTTAACACCTGTGAGGTCTACATATGAGAGCTAGCAGCGCTCGTCAAGTAGTGAATATTACAAACCTTACTATAGCAGTATATTCTGTGTAATGCTGTACCATTATCTGTTTTTTTGAGGTCCTCCTATTTTGAAGAATTTGATTTAGTCCACGCCTAATCATCAAGGGACCTACCATTGCTTGTGAGCATTATTCCATACTTACCACTTCACTTATACACTGCATCCTTTTAAGTTGAAGCGCTGTCCCCATTTCTTTACTTCACATTTTGCAATTTGTTCTGGTGACGGGAGCACCACAGTGTGGGAATATAGCGAATCCTTAAAAGTGTATATCTAGCGCCACGGAGTATAGCCTTTTTTCCTTAACATTTAATGCTATTTCTCTGTGGTCTGACTCCATAATGCATAACAGGAATTAAAACACTGTGAAAACACAACATTTCTAAAAAGGTGAAGGTAATTGTATTTAGATTTATGGTCTTAAAAGGAATGCTCCCCCAAATTTATATACACAGGTATACAGGCATGTACTCAGGGCCGGATTAACACAGGGGCTGATGGAGCAGCAGCTCCGGGCCCATGCCCCAGAATAGGCCCGGAGAAAGGACAATATAGGTCTGCATTGATGGTCATTTGGACCCTATATCTCCAGCTCCAGGGTCATGTGAGATATCTCTGGAAAGCCCAGAGCCTTTCCAATGATACCAAACATGACCGGGTTTCATATAACAAATATTTTTCTTTCTAAACACAGCAATATTTTTCACTTTATAATTATAAAGGGAACAATGATGCTGCACCATAACTCACCATCTCAAGTGTGGAGGTGATGGCAAAATCCATTATTATGAATTGTTACATCAAAAACCTAAACCGCCACACTGCAGCAAAGTGCACTGGGTGGGACTTTGGAGCCCTGCGTCACTAATCTTTACACCTCACAAGGCGAATGGAGGGGTCATTGGACAGGTCAGATTCTGACCTTTGCATTGATACCAAACGTGACCATGTAAAATCTAAAAAGAAAAGAAAACCATAAACTTTTTTTATTTACTTATTTTTAGTTCAAAAGTGATGGCATTGTCCATTTGTCATGTATAAAATAAGCAATACCACTGCCATTACCCATTTTAATTTCTTATGCTGGGAGCAAGGTCAGCATTTTATACAGAATCCTATTAGTGATAAAACACCATACTCCAAAACACAAAGGAAATATTTTAAATTTGTTAAAATTGTGTATTTTCTCAGAAAAATTCAGTACCAGGTTCCCATTTCAATATTTTTAACAAGAATTCCCTATAGGATCTATAACCACAAAAGGTTTGGATGATAAAAGGTGAAAAAATAAATTTTACAGGTTGTAAAGGATTGACATCTGAATGGAAATCTACTCACACAGTATCTGCCTGGTTAGATATACCCGTATCTGCACTATTAAAGAACCTCAAATAGGCTTTATTTCACGAAATTCCAAAAAGAAAAAAAAAAGAAAAAACAGGCCACCAAAATCTTCAGCTCCAGGCCCAAAGAGATCTTAATACGGCCCTGAATGTACTTGCCATCAGGAGAACCGGGAGATTCCCAGTGTGCCGATGACCCAGTGGAACCGGCCAAGCCTGCGGATCTCCCAGGACTGGTCGCCGGCTGAGGTTTTTTTTTAACACCATTCTTTTTGTATTTTGACAAAACACTTTGTACTTTGTAATATTTTTAAAGATCCTATTGTATTTTATTAGACATTCAAGGTTATTCAAAGAGAAATCGAAAAGTCACCTCACGTTCGGTGACTTTTCGTGCTCTTCAATTCGGTGCGATTTGGCGATCCCATTTCGACGACCCTGCAGTTTATTCAGAATTTTCACTTCTCCAGGCGTTCCCCTCTCTCTGAATAACCCTGCTAGTTTTGATTTCATTAAATGACAAAAAATCCAAACTAAATCTTTAGCTCCAGCCCATAGACATCTTAATCCGGCCCTGTGTGTTTGCATATTCGAATGGGCCGGTCTAGATGAAGTCCAGGGCCGATTTTTTTTCGTCCCAGTCTTGCAGGTATATACCAGCAGTTAAAAGGATGCATTCAAGGGGTCAAATAAATTCTTATTTATTGAGAGAAGAAAATCCAACAGGGGTCATAATGTTGTAGTTTTGATAGCACAATTAAATAACACCTTATAAGTCTCCGAAGTGCAGCCAATTCATTGCTGGTGATGTACTTTTATTAACCCTTTCGCTGCTGAGGCTTTTCCCGCCCCTATGCTGAGGTCGTTTTTACCTGTTTTGCGCATCATGTTTAAACGTGTTTTGAAGGCTTATTTTAGTATATGACCCAGACATATTATATATCGTTCTTTCCGTCAGACTCGGTAGATTCATAATATGTCATTATTATATGTATACGTTATGTCATGTCTGTATATTAGAACAAAAAATGCAATAAAATATGTATTTTCAATAATTTACAATGTGTAAAGTGTTTTTTTCCACATTTTAACATGCGAGCAATTGCGGTTATATTTTGTATGGGGTGCGCTTGTTAAAAAAATTAGAGATGGGGTCTCGTTACATTTTTTTTGGGGGAAAATGACACTATTTTTAACAAACGCACCGCATACAAAAATCGTTAGTGCAGCATCATTGTTCACATTATAATTGAAATGGGAACAATATTGCTGCATTAACAAACCAAAAAAAATAAAAAAAAGTGTTTTTTTTTTTTTTTACAAAACTTTTCACTTTCATGTTTGGTATCGTTGGAACGGCCATGCTCTGGCCGATCCAACCATACCAAAATTTAACCCCTAACTGCCACGGATCGGGAGATAGGGAGTTCCAATGAACTCCCTATCTCCACAGTTGGTGGCAGTTAGGGGTTAACTGTAGGACTGGCGTCATCGTGCTACGCACGATGACGCCAGTCCTCTGGGGGAGTTCCCGGAGGCTTGGCCGACATCCAAGATGTCGGCCAGCTCCGGGAAAGGATCGCGAACCGGCGCTTTTCAGCGCGATTCGCGATCCAGCTCCCCAGGGGTTAATGCCAGGCATCATTTGGAAGGGCAGGCTGTGCCCTTCCAAATGATGCCTGGGTTAACCCCCTGTGCGCCGCCGATCGGGAGGGAGAGAGGTCCGAAGGACCTCCCCCCCCTCCCTTTCAGGCGCCTCCTCCGCACATGCGGGGGGGCGCCTGAATTAGGTGTCATCGCGCCCCCGCGATGACACCTAATGCTGGCGGCTGCTGGTCCGGATGCGCGGCTGACATCCAGGATGTCAGCCCGCACTGGAGGGGCCAGCGATCGGCCGGAACCCGGCCGAACGCTGACCCCGATGGGAGGACGCGCTCAGCGCGTCCTCCGCATACCAGCGGGACTGCTGAGGACGCGCTGAGCGCGTCCTCAGCAGCGAAGTGGTTAAACTCCACAGAGGGGCATCTTTCTCCATTTCAGAAACTGAGGTGAGCCCCATTTACCCCATGAACATGTACCACCCTTGACTAGGGATGCACCAAAATTTCAGCCACCGATGTTAATCGGCCGAAAATAGTGCTTTCGGCAGGAAGAAGAAAAAAGGGCGATAACAAAAATCATTTGAAAAATCAGTCACCCGAACCTGGGCCTGGAGGCCCGGCCTGAGCAGGCAGCTCGGCCGGCCTCTAGGCTCCGGCAAGCCCCTGGCTGGCCAGCCAAGCAGGTGATTTGGCCGGGTCTCCAGGCCCAGATGACTGACCTTTTGGGGGGGGGGGGGGAGAATGTCACGTTCCCAGCCCTGTCCCCTGTATATATGATATCCAGTTCAGGTCTTGATTTTGTGTTGCCATTCCTGGGTTTCTGCCAAGGGGTTAATTGTTTTGCTCTACTCACCTGTCATGTCCAGTTCCTCTCCCCATTTAAAAGCATTGCTTCCACAGTGCATGGCTCCATGATTTTCAGTCTTCATTTGTGCTTCCGGCTTCAAGTTCCTGTTCTGTTTGTATATTTTGTTCAATATATTTTATTTGTTCGGTTTCTCTGTTACTGCTGTCACCGTGTTCTTTGTTTATCTCTGGATATTCCTGTGTATATTTCTCATCCTGTTTCCGGTGTTCTTCAGTTTGTGGTTCTCCATTGCTGTCTTTTTCTTTTCTGTTTATTATTCCTTGCCGACATCCTGTGTAGCGATCTACAGTTGTGTTCAAAATTATTTCAACCCCCACTGAAATTGAGTGTTTTGGCCAGTTTGACATTGATTTTGATCATTCAGTCATCTTGCTTACAATTAAATCAAAGAGGCACGTGTAGGTCAGACAAATATAACATAACATTTATAATGAAATAACCACAAATGTCTTTTCTGTGCTCACATCATTATCAGTTTTATTCAACCCCCAAGTGACATTCAATCTTAGTACTTATAACTGTAAAAGGATGTTGTACTAACAGCTTTTAAACGTGAAGCATAGCTTGACACAAGTGTCTTGCAGCGATCTACGGGTATCTTCGCCCATTCGTCATGGGCAAAAGCCTCCAGTTCAGTCACATTCTTAGGCTTGCGCACTGCAACTGCTTTCTTTAAGTCCCACCAGAGGTTCTCAATCGGATTTAAGTCAGGTGACTGCGATGGCCACTCCAAAATGTTCCAGCCTTTAATCTGCAACCATGCTCTAGTGGACTTGGAGGTATGCTTGGGATCATTGTCCTGTTGAAAGGTCCAACGTCTCCCAAGCCTCAGGTTTGTGACGGACTGCATCACATTGTCATCCAATATCTCCTGGTACTGAAGAGAATTCATGGTACCTTGCACACGCTGAAGCTTCCCTGTACCTGCAGAAGCAAAACAGCCCCAAAGCATGATTGACCCCCCGCCATACATCACAGTAGGCAAGGTGTTCTTTTCTTCATAGGCCTTGTTCTTCCTCCTCCAAACATAGCGTTGATCCATGGGCCCAAACAGTTCTAAATTTTGTTTCATCAGGCCACAGAACACTATCCCAAAACTTCTGTGGTTTGTCCACATGACTTTTGGCATACTGCAGTCGACTCTTATTCTTTGGAGACAGCAAGGGGGTGCGCCTGGGAGTGCTGGCATGGAGGCCTTCATTACGCAGTGTGCGCCGTATTGTCTGAGCTGAAACTTCAGTACCCACATCTGATAAATCTTTTCTCAGTTCCTCAGCAGTCACACGGGGACTTTTCTCCACCCTACGCTTCTGGTAGCGCACAGCAGTCGAAGTCAGCATCTTCTTTCTGCCACGACCAGGTAGCGTTTCAACAGTGCCCTTTGCCTTGAATTTGCGAATGATGCTTCCTATAGTCTCTCTTGGTATGTTTAACATCTTTGCAATCTTCTTATAGCCACTGCCCTTCCTGTGAAGAGTAATCACCTCTTCTCTTGTCTTCCTGGACCATTCTCTTGACTTCACCATGTTTGTAACCACACCAGTAAATGTCTAGAAGGAGCTGAGTATCACAGTCATTTTAAAGCTGCCTAATTGGTGCTTATTATGCTTTATTGCTGCTCCGTGACATCCACAGGTGTTTTCAATACCTGATTGAAAACACTTGAATGAACCTCTGTTCTTCAGAGTGGTAGTCTTTAAAGGGGTTGAATAATTGTGTCAATGAAGAATTCACAAAAGAAACATTTACTACTGTATTACAAAACCAATTGATGTCATTTTAGTTGCATATGGTTCTTTAAAAAGTCCTTGTATGATTTCATTCTGAATACAATTACAAATGTACACTAAATTCCCTAAAACCCTTTACAGCATTGGGGGTTGAATAATTTTGAACACAACTGTAGCTTGTTTGACTACCCTCCCGGCTCTGGAACCCTGGCATCTGGTTTGTGTACTCGCTCTGGCTTGCTGACTCCTGGCTTTCCTCATGACTCGGATTATGTACTTTCCCCAGACTGTACAGATTCCTTGATTCCTGATATCTGTTCATTCTGAGACTCTGCACGGCCCTGTGGTATTTTCTATTTAGCTTAGATCCGGCTACCCTAAAGACCAGCCTATCAGTGTTAGGGTTTCTTTTGGTATTGCCGTGCAGGAGTCCCTATCTAACCCTGTGGTGTTCTTACCACCTGTTGTCTGCAGAAATATTTCCTGCTTAAGGGGGTTATTCAGAGAGCACGAAATGTCGCCTGCTGTAGCGCGCAAAATTTGTGTGCGCTGAACAGCGTGTGGCCGGCCCGGTCGCAGCATGACAACGCTGCGACGGACGCCAGGAGGCACGTCAGTACGGGCGCACAGTGTCATTCTGAATGATAGAGGATTCACATGTCATTCCAAATCCAAGTACCAGCAATTCTTACGCTGTTCACTACAGAGCCCTGCTGGTGTCAGAATGAAAAAATATATATATATATATATATATATAAAGCGTGTCCACAATTTATTAGGTCGTGGGGACGATCTGCTAAATTGTTCCCACGCTTTAAATGTTTTTTTCTCATTATCTTGCGCACGAGTTACCCGATCCGTGTGCACGTTAAAGAGACACAGACTCTCCTCCCAGGTCTTCTGACCTCAGTCAGGGCCGCAGCCTCCCACAGCTCATGCAGGTGTATGATATAAGCCCTGAAACCGGTGTTTACTTGTATAGCAGCCTAGTGGCTCAACCGGTTAAATCACCTCATTAGTAAAGAAGAGATTGTGAGATTGAATCTCAGCAGGGCATTTCTATTTATTTATTTTTAACCTCTACCTGTGGCTCAAATATATTTATAATGCTGCTATAAGATTGTGTTATGAATAATAGTAGCATTATAATAATATTAAATAGATTAAACAAGCTTTGTTTTATTTACTCAATAATAATATTATAAACGCTACTATTATTCATAACACAATCTTACAATAATAGCAGCATTATAAATATAGAATATGAGCCATTTTGGTTAACCAAAAAAAAATAACAAAAATTAATAGAAATGCCCTGCTGAGGTTCAATCTCACAAACCTTCCTTACTAAGGAAGTGCTTTAAACTAATGTGCCAACACATGAAGAGCAAATGTTTCAGAGCTCATATACATCTACATCCGGCCAGAGAAAACTGCAGGATCCTGCAGCCCTACCCGAGGTCGGAGGACACGGGGAGGAGAGTCTGTGTCTCTTTAGCGAGCGCACACTAATGGAAAAACAAACATTTAAAAGCGTGGGAACAGTTTAGCAGATTGTCCCCACGACCTAAAGTGTGGCCACGCTCTAAATATTTTTTATTCTGACACCAGCAGGGCTCTGTAGTCCACCAGCACCAAGCACCATTTTATATTTGCGACAAGTGTCATTTGCTAACCAGCAGGTGTAATTTTCGTCTCCACCGTACTACATTCTGGCATACTCAGAGGTCATCAACATAGGTGGGGTCCTCATACCTATATATAAACCTCAACTGGACCAATGCATATTGCCTTGTTGTGGTCCATCCAATAGCATGTTCTTTGATCCTGATAAGGCTATTTATAAACCTCATTCTGATCTCCAACCCTTTGTACCGACCTGGCCATTGTTATTTGACCATGCTCTGACCCTGTATACCAAATCGGCTATTCCCATGACCATAATGTGTATTACTTACATTAATTCAACCACCATAAGGACTGCTATGTCTCATCGCATTGGCTACTTTCCCACTAGGAATTCTATTACCAGTCCTAATAATGGCTAGGCTTAAAACTTGTCCAGGAATAGAGTCCGGTGCCAGGTTTCCACTTCCATAACCATTGCCAAACCCAACCATATTAGATAAGGTTACCATATGTGACAAAAAGGGGTTTCAAAGTCAGTTGCCAGGAAGGTTGGACCTTCAGTTTCCAAATTATTTTCTCTGCCATGACTTTTTGCATTTCAAATTTGAAGAACCAACCATACTTCTGCTTGTGCACCCATATACATCACTAGAACTCTATTTTGTCATCCTTTAGCCCCTTGGCTGCGGATGACATGTGGGGGACATTCTGGGGATTCCCCGCAACACACGGAAGACGTCCCCCACATTAATCATTTACCAGCAGCTCCATGGGTGAAGTCAGACCATGTCTTGAGACCTCTACCTGTCCACTGACTTCATCTCGCATGGCCATGATGTGTTCAGAAAAGGACCTCCCCACAGTCGGATAGGGAGTTCCTTATCCTGTGGACCCCTGTATCTCTGCAACCGTTGGAAAGGCCATGCCTCTAGCTGCAACGATGCCAAACATGACCAAGTTATGTTTCAAACAGATAAAATAAAAACCAAAAATCTGTATTTTTTTTTAATGCAGCAATATTGTTCACTTTTTAATTATAAAGTGAACAATGTTGCTGCACTAACTCACCTTCTCATTTCCCACAATGCGCTATTACGAATTGGTTCATCAAAAACAACAAAACTGCCGCACTGCAGTGAGGGGCGCTGGGGAGCTTTCCAATCCTACGTCTATGATTTTTACACCACACTAGGACAAGTGAGATGTCATTGGAAAGGTCAGAGCCTGGCCTTCCCAAATGATACCAAAGATCACCATGTAATTTGTAAAAATAGAAACATTTTTAATATTTTATTTTTTCCCTATTTTTCTACTCATTTCTAAGTAGGTGGCATTAATGTGCTTTTTTAAATAAAGCAAACAATGCCACTGTCCTAGCTCACCTCCTCATTTCCCATGGCGGGACCAAATGTGGAGGTGATGGCGCAAAGCGTTTTTACACATTGGTCCATCTAAAACACAAGCCGTTCCACCGCTGCAAGGAGAGTGTGGGTACCCTGTATTTCCATTCTTTACACCCCACAAAGTCATGTTAGGGGTCTTTGGACAAGTCAGAGTGTAGCCTTTCTAAATGATACATTTTACATGGTCATGTTTAGTAGAAGTAAAAAATAATAATAAATAATATTATATACACACACGAGGCTCAAAATTTGCGTTTGGCGAGTGGAAATTAAGTGAGGGCGAGTAGAAATGCACACGCAGGCAGCACAATAAATAATTTTGTGCTGCGTATTCCGGCAGTGCCACCGTGCAGTCCCCTTTCCACAGGCTGCACAGTGGCAGAGATCAGCTGTCTAACCTGACCCAGCTCGTCTCCGTCACTGGCGGGGGGGGGGGGGGTGGAGAGGAGCTTCCCTGCCTCCTCGCTCTGGTCACACTGGGGTCTGATGTCTGGGTATGTTATTTTCGCAACTTTATTCTAAATAAAACCTTTAACAGTGTAATTTCATAAGATAATTTAATGGTTGGTGTGTGTTGGCGAGTAACTCTTATGGCCAGGTTAGTAGCTTAGGACTTGAAAATATTAAAAGAAAGAAAATATATATATATATATATATATTTTAAATTTGTTACAAAGTAATGGCATTGGCCATTTGTCACATATAAAATGAGCAATACCACTGCCATGTCTCACCTTCTCATTTCCCACGCTGGAAGCAAGTTCAGTGTTTTATACATAGTTGTATTATTCATAAAACACAATGCGGGAAAATAAAAGTGAAAAATTTCGTGTTTTTTTTCAGTTTTAGTTAGGCTGGGGTCAGACCAACGCATTTTGAACGTGCGTTGAGCCGCACTTTATCACGGCTGTAGTAGCTGCAAATGACAGCCAATATACGTAGTACGGCCGCACAAAAGTTCGGCCGCGCAACGCAAGCGGCAAACGAACGCATTTTTTGCAAGAATGTCGAACCGCTAGTACTGACGTACAGAGTGCGCTGCATCCGCATAGCGGCGTGTGTGTGATTAGGAGACGTAAGACACTGCTAATGTCCGGCCTACATAACGTCCAGACGCAAAAAAATTTTATTGACGATCTGAAAAAAAGAAAAAAAAAAACGCATGAAAATGCGCATCGTTTGACCGCTTTCGCGTCCACCATAAAAAAAAAATGTTCGGACGCACTTTTTGACGGTCGATGCGAAAAATGCGTTCGTTTGACCCTAGCTTTAAAACGGCATATTTTCTCTGAAGAAAAAAAAAAAAAAAAAAAAAACGCTTTAACAAGTTCCTTTTTCTAATTTTTAATAAAAAAATACCATGACATTTCAGGACTTTATGTGCCTGAAAAGTCTTGGTGTGTAATCAAAATGTTACTTTTTTGGTAAAGTTACCTGCGGCTAGAGATATTTTGCAAGAGATTTTACACATTTATTTATTTAGTAATTTTTCCAGGAAGGATACATTGAGATTTCTCTTGTTTTCAAGTATGTCCTGGAACACACATATACGTATGTATGGCATATTTGTAAGAAAACACAAATTCAAAAAGAAATCCATGTACAAAAGAAATGGTTTTCCCTCTTCTGTCTGTATCCCTTTAAAAGATGCTAACTGAACATCGAAAACGAGAGGAAAAAAAACGACAATAGAAAGCTAGTAAACACTGAGAAGTCTGCTGTGGCTGATTTGTACCCTCTTCTGTTCTTTGCCATTGAGCAAAGCTGTTTAATGAGATAAGAGGCACGTCAAAGGTGTGTTTCTAATACATACGTCAGATAGGTTCCTCTGGTATTAATTCCCATCATGAGATCCACCTTCTTCATGGTGGAGTCCGTGGTGTTCGTCAAACTAATGGCACTGGCATTGTTCACCAAGATATCTATTCCTGGGTAAATCAAACAAGTACAATAAATGAAAATGCACTACACTATGATAAATGACAATGAAAGAAAACCTTTCCTAGTGGAACCCAGTAAAAACACAAAAATGAAATATGATCTAAACACAAAAGCAAATAAAAGTATCATCTGCTAGTGTTAGGTCAACTCTAGTCTCCAGCAGGTCTCAGCTAATTTCTTATCACCCACGTATCCTGCTGTAATTGCAGCTACTGGCAGGGGAATTCATGTCAGATTTGGCAGCAAAGTATCTTGTCTCCACGCGAAGAAGCCTTCCCAGTATGTACTTATGTAATTATGAAAACAGAAATTGATGCAAGTTAAGCGATCTATTCTGGGAAAAGGAGAAGATCATCCTGAAATGCTTGAAATATCCATAAAAGCAGCGAAATTAAATAATTTGGGCATAAATAAGACAGGTGATTACAATATGTTATGTGTTTACAAACACTTTTTTAAAAATAAATATATATCTGCCTATTCTACCGCAGTATTTCTTGGAGGTTAATATCTGAGCAACAAATGAAAGGCAAAATTTAGACGAGATCCAAACTGACCAACACACTGTGCACTTTTAGGGCTCTATTACAATCCATGCGCTAAAACGGGGGCGGTAGGGAGAAAAAAAAACTATGCCCGCGGTTTTCCCACCTACAGCCCGCGTTTTAACGGGGGATTACAATGCAGGTGCAAAAAATGCTGCCTGCATTGTTTGCGCCCACTATGTCCCGGAATGCGCGCGGCAGCGCTAAGCGCATCCTCTCAATGGAGTCCATAGGACTCCATTTAGCCCCCCCCCTTGCTGGTCACATGACGGTTTTTTAACCTGTTTGGATTGTAATATGCGGTAGATACCGCAGCCAACGGTAGTGCTCACGCAGGTGAGCGCTAGGAGTGTAATAGAGCCCTTAGTAATTACGCATATATTCACATCTGATGCAGAATGTTATTGTATCTGCTGTAGACTAGTTAAAAAAAATGCATGATATAGGAATTTGACATTTAACAACCACTGATGTTGGATAGGAATGGACTCTGAACTGGTTTGTTCAGATAAAGAAATTTGCTTATTATTTTCTGCTCAACAGACCTAGCATTAACCCCTTAGTGACTGGGCGGTTTTACAAAAATCCATCTGAAAGTGCCCGCTGCTGTTTTTAGGTTTCTGCACGGTTTGTGTTTAGGTTAAATTTTCCTCTTACTCGTTTATGCAACCCACACATATTGTATACCATTTTTCCCCACCATTAAATGGACTTTATAAAAGATACCATTATTTCTATTAAATCGTATCATTTACTATAAAAAAAAAATGATGAAATATGATGGGATGGGGGGGGGGGGGGACCACACACTTTAAAATTTAACCCCCAAAATGTACATAAAAGACCCCAGCTAAATAGCTTCGAAATTTTGTCCTGAGATTAGAAATACCCAATTTTTACATGTTTTTGCTTTTTAACCCCTTCACTGCTGAGCCATTTCACCTCTGTGCGCTGAGCTCATTTTGACTGTTTTATGCTCATCATTTTTAGATGCCAGCTTAAGTCCTATTTTATTAAACCTACCAGACAAATTTTTTATTTTTTAAAAACACAACAAACCTGGTCATGTTTGGCATCGTTGGAAAGACCATAATCAGGCCTCTCCAATCATATAAAACATGACCCTCTAGCTGCCACGGATCAGGAGATGGGGATCATTTGGATCCCCCTATCTCCAATTGGCAGCTAGGGGGGATAACTGGCCCACTGACGTCCTCACACATATGGTGAGGATGTCAGTGGGTGGCAGTGACCCAGAGGCTTGGCTGACATCCAAAATGTCAGCCACCTCCAGGTTTGAATCGCGATCCGGCAACAAAATGGTTACTGTGGGCCACCGCTGAAAAGGGGAGACTATCCCCTTTTCAGCGGTACCATTTTCTTTTTTTCATCTTACACGGTTTGGGACGGAGAAGGCTCCAACAAGGGGGGGGTGCCTGGCGATGATGTCATCACGCACAGTGATGACATAATCGCGCCTGTCAGGCCCCCTGAAAAAGCGGGGCAGGCTTCCAGCCTGCCGCAGGAATGTCAGCAGGTCTAAGGGAGACTTCCCGATCAGACATACATAGTACATCAGCGGTCGGGAGGGGGAAGTCAGAAAAAAACTCAAAATGATCTCGTAGTTCCTCTATTATCAGTATGGAGGAAAGTGTAGCATCTCTTATAACAGTGATGGCAAACCTTGGCACCCCAGATGTTTCTCAACTACATGTCCCATGATGCTCTGCCAGCCTAAAGTGTTCAGAAACACCAAGGGTGCCAAGGTTCACCATCACCGCCTTAGAAAAGCACCTTCTTCCAGCTAAGCTGGTAATAGGGAGCCACAAATCAAAAAGCCAGTAACAATCAACAGCGATTTTGTCTCCTGGAGTTCATAAGATTCCATGGACAGAAGACAGAATCCTCAGAGTGCTCATGTAGGGCCTGTTAAAGGGCACTGAAAACTATTTGTTCCTAGTGTCCTTCTGCTAGTGGTGAGAGAAGGTGTCTGATCATGCAGTCTTCTACTATATTCTAAAATTCTTCAACCCCTTCACTACCAAGTGATTTTTTAAAAAAAAAAATTCTGACATTTATTTGAAACATGGGAAGCAACGATAAATACCTGGTAAAATAGAGGTTATGCATAGAGATTGTTCGGAGATATTTTTTATATTCCTTCTATACAGTGGCGACCATAGGAATAATATATGGGGGGGGCACACAAGATACCACAGTATAAACTGGGGGGCACTAATAATTTTTGCTACTAAGGCTAATGTCAGATGAGCGCAGTCTGAGCGCACTGTGCAATTAATTGCAATCGAATCGCGATTAATAAATTGCATAAGGCTGCAATTTTCTGCTCCCTGTTAACTTCCGGCGGCATGATGCTTTGGGCACTCGCAGGGGGAACCACGTGACGAGCCGCGTTCTCGCGGCTCGTCACATGGTTCCCCCAGGCGAGCGCCCAAGCTCCATGCCGCCGGAAGTTAACAGGGAGCCGAACACGTGGCGCACAGAGGTGAGCTGGGGCAGTAAATCCATGAGCTGGGGCAGTAAATCCATGTGCTGGGGCAGTACATCCATGTGCTGGGGCAGTACATCCATGTGCTGGGGCAGTACATCCATGTGCTGGGGCAGTACATCCATGTGCTGGGGCAGTACATCCATGTGCTGGGGCAGTACATCCATGTGCTGGGGCAGTACATCCATGTGCTGGGGCAGTACATCCATGTGCTGGGGCAGTACATCCATGTGCTGGGGCAGTACATCCATGTGCTGGGGCAGTATGCATATGCTGAATACTGAATACATTTAGAATGAATGTAGCATGTTTGAAAAAGCAAAAACAATTGGCTAAATCGCAAATAAAATCGCAATATGATTATTTTGTCAATATTGCACAGCCCTACTGTGCATAATGGACAGACGTACTGACGGTAGATACTGTAGACACCACACGGTCCGTTTTTGTTGACAGATGTAGAAAAAAAAAATATGGGAAATAAAACTTATGAAAAATGATAAAAATTGCTCATACACACTGCGCTGCACATATCAGTTTTATTGTTGTGTGGCTCTGTGATATGCTCATACAGACTGCGCTGCACGTAACGGTTTTATTGTCGTGTTGCTCTGATATGTGCAGCGCAGTGTGTATGAACATAACGGGTTTTATTGTTTGGCTCTGATATGCTCATACAGACTGCGCTGCACATAACGGTTTTATTGTTGTTTGGCTCTGTGATATGTGCAGCGCAGTCGGTATGAGCATAACGGTTTTATTGTGGTGTGGCTCTGATACAATCATATACACAGCACAGTACTGTGAGTTTTATTGCTGTGGAGGCTCCACAGCAAAGCTCTATGATAAGATCCATGGGGGGGGGGGGTGCATATACTGGTTTGTTTTCTTTTACTTTATTGCCTTCCCAAAATACTACACACCAATGAAAATCCGCAAAACAAATAATTATTTTTTGCCCCCCAGAATAAGATAAAAATCATTAAATTTGCCCACAGGTGGAAAGGCAAATTAATGATTTTTTTTTTAAAATCTTATTCTGGAGAGGACAAATACTTTATTTGGCCACCTAAAAAAAAAAAAAAAAAAAAAAAAATTCCAGGGCAAATGAAGTCAGTCTGGGGTTTTTTGTTTTGCTGATTTTCAGATATAATACAATTTTCGCTAGGGTTTTTAAATTATTAAACAGTTCAGGGGGTGATCTCCGCTCACTCACCAGGTTTGTCTGTCTCAGTCTGGTGGTGCTGCTGCTCTATCCAGTCACGTTCTCCCCTGATCTGCTCCTCTTCTCTGTTCCAGTCTCAGGTGGGTGCGGCCAGGACAGGGCATGCAGCTTGGCGCGAAGATGTCACGAGGCGCACATGCTGTGACGCTCACCGAGTGGGCTGGCCGGCCTCCATCTTTAGTCCTACGCTGGTGGCTGCCGCTGTAGTCTGCACTGCAAGTGCAGCGGCAGTCAGGGGCTGGATTTCAGCAATGAGACGCATCTTGGCAGGCAGTCTTTGACGATTCCTGGGGGGACGGGGGGGACGACGGACCAGCCACACTTCAAGTGCAGCGGCCGTTTTGTGCCTGCCGTCTGTGCCTCTGATGGATCATGGCATCTGGTGGCAGGCCTTTCCCGACTTCTGGTGGGGGGGGGGGGCAATTGCCCCCCCTTGCCCCCCTGTAGCGACGCCTATGTATCTATATCTGTTTGTGGCATAATGCCTGAAAATTATGGTAACCCTTTATATCTGTACTGTACAAGGATTTTCAGCAATTATAACCAACTAAATCGTATCCCTGTACAGCAGGGAGTGACCCCAAAGCGCTCCAAATAATTCTTCACTCTTACACGATGCTGTACTCCATCAGAATAGTGTTTGGACTTTGTTACAGTGAGGTTTGGGGCTTCTATTTGCAGCTTATCAGGGTGACTGGAGAGAGATAAAGGATTTTGTTTCACCACAGGGGGCACAGTAATCTTGCTTTAAAAACGGTATAAAAATGGGGTTTTGATAATCAATGTATTACAATGAAATATTATCATAACACGATAATGACTGAGGGGGTTAAGGGATCTTATAACCTCCCATCATTGAGTTCTCATAAAATATATTTATAGTGTTTTTGTTTTTACAAAACATTAATAATACCTCATCTATTAACGGTTGATTTATGCCAAAGTGAGGGTGTCAGTACTAGTACAACAGATAACATGATGTTTTTGTATTTCTGTTTACAGTACGCCATTTGTGTGATGTAACATAGTGCCACAGCAAAAATAAAAGGAAAGGATTGAGGAATGAACTGTATCAATATTTGACCATATGAAACTAAAACAACTGTTACATATTCTTTTTGCTACAGTATGCAACATGCCATACCTCCAAAGGTTTTCACTGCCTTTTCCACTGCATCGCTGATTTGCTTCTCATCTCTCACGTCAACAATGCATGGTAAAGCCTTTCCTCCAGCAGCTTCAACTAGTGAGGGTATAAATCAGGAAAACATAGCGAAGTTAAGAGTTGCTTAATGTACGCTTTTCATGCCCAACATAAAGTTTGTCTCATTTGATAGGAAATCCCTACCTATATATGTGTGCTAGGAAACAGAGGAATTCCAGATCAAAGATTCAAAACTGTCAAATAATGACCTTCAACTGGGTATAGAAATGTCAGCCTACAGGGCACACCACTGTAGTCTCCACACAGCCTGACTGATGAATTTGCACATCAGCATCAAAAAAGATCAAATTCTTACAGTGTTGTGCGATGACCCCGTTTCAGAGGTGGCCATGGAGGAGGAAGATGGTGGCACCCAATGCTGGATATTAGGGGATTGTATTGATCTTTCTCATAAGCCTGAGGAGATATCGCTGGGGTAATTAAACCTGTACGGGCTCTCTTTATAGATAATCAAATGTCCCGTTTCATTATGGTGACAGAGTGCAGGGTTGGGTAACAGAATGTCTGGGAGAGTAATTGAGGGAAAGTATTTAGGACCCAGAATCCTGCATGGCCTCTATTCTCTTGCACACTTGTTGCCAATTAAATCAATTAAGCAACAGGAAAATTACCAGGCCTCTGACTCCTGGACAGAAGTGGTTTTTTTTTTTATTAAATCAGACTGCTCAGAGCAGCGCAGGGAGCACTAACATGTCAAAAGACAAACTGTTTCTGGCTAGTCAGAATCACTTTATGTATAGTAAGTGCTCCAATTTGAGCTAGGTTCTCATTTGTATGTTGTTGTTTTTTTCATTTAATCACCTGCAATAGTGATTTAAAGCCAAGGGTGGCATTTGTTTATGACTAAAAGTACCTCTCATTTGCACAACTTCAAGTCTGAGGCTGTTTATACGTAGGGCAGTGGTTCCCAACCACGATCCTCAAGTACCCCTAACAGGCGAGGTTTTCCAGATATCAGAAGCACAGCGCTGGTGATCTGATATGCTGCCAGTGATTCCTGGATTCAGTCTGCATTACCCCAAGGTAATCCTTAAAATCTGGCTTGTTAGGGGTACTTGATCACGGTTGGGAACCACTGCCCTAGGAGGACCGTGCTGTTTGGCTGGAACCAAGTATCCCGAGTGGTTGATGTAACACAATACATTTAACACATTGAAATGGATTTTTAGCATTTAGGTCACTTCAAAAAAGCAAAAGATGTGCTCATGTGCACTATTCCCTAGTCAACGTTAACATTTGTGTCTGGATGTGTAAGAGTCATCAAGATAAATAAGTTTAACGTATGACGTCCATGTCATTCCTGACACTAAACCTGTAAAAAAATCGTATCGGAGGTTGCACGAGCTTACTGTGCTTCGCACTAATTACCGCAAGGATGCAATGTTGAACATTTTAGCGACTCCTGAAAACTGGTTCTAATTCCAAAGTCAACGGACCTGCCCAAATGCAAAATCCTCAGATTTGGATCCATAGAGTTATTATATGATGGATGTCGTCAGGCATGTCAGGGTTATCACCGCTGCTTTCTTGCCTGTACGCCATTACATATGTAGAAACGGTGTCCCACGGCAGCAGGACTCAGAGAGGGTACGACAGTCACACGTACACCTTGTGTCCGAAGGCCTAGATTCACGATGGAGAATGTGAGTGGGGCATAGTACCTCTTCGGTATAGACCAAGACCGGGGTCAGACAAGCACACTATGTGCGTCAGGCACAGCGTTGTGAAGCTTTGACGGAGCCAGCCACACGCTGTAGCACGCACGAATTGTGTGCTACAGCGGGCTTGCTGCAGACATTCTGAAAGCCTCCCTGTCGAAGCGCTATGACGCACGTTCGACCGGGCTGCAAAGCGCAATCCTCCATAGCGGGGGGGGATAAAAATAAAATAAAAAAAATTGCGCTCAGGGAGGTGGCCAGATGGACGTCAGAGTGGACATTCCTTCCACTCTGCAAAATGCTCGTCTGACCTGGCCTAAGCCGTGATCAGGTCTGCAGGCTCTACGTACAGCTGCAGTCCCATCTGGAGTCGAGGTCTGGCTCACGCTGATCTGTGCCAGGTATGACGAAGCTGCTGTGCTGCTTAAGGGTCCTTGCTACTGGGACCATTCAGCTTCCCCTGTCCGAGCTAGGTGGTGTCAGCCAGAGCAGGTTCTCCAAGATGCTCCACCACTTCCTCATTACTACGTGAGGCAATTGCCAGCAGTATTTTGGATACCCTACCACCCCTGAGGGATGGCATAGTGTGAAGCAGAGGTTTTATGTCAGTGGAGGGGTTCCAATGACTGCAACCACATAGAATAATTTGTATAGGAATCCAAATAAATGGAAACCCATTAGTAATTGAAGCTCAATTACTCTGAGTTTCCAGACTGAAACCCACAGGGGATAACCCTACTCAAATGACAAGAAAAAAAAAGTTTCACTAAGACTACCAGCCAAGAAACATAAAATATACCTTTTATTAAATTAAAAGTTAGATTGAATAGTATAAACAAATCTGTACTGTCAACCTAAATATTCAATATTTATTCAGTCAGTGCATCCATGATTAGGTACAAAAGTTCAATGCTATATTGATACATGTAAATGTTCGATCATTATCTCAAAATGTACTAAATGCAATTGAAGCGGTTTAAATAGAAAAAAAATCTAGGATGTCCACGATTTAATTTTGTATGTTAGGATTCAAATAGTCGGTAACAAAGGAGTTTATCATGTTGGCTAATTATCAATTATACTCGATGTTCAAAAAAATGTTCACACATGAACACAATTAATCCTCTTTCACCGGCACCAGAAGATTGAATCAACAGATTTGTTTATGTATTAACCGGCACCGAAGGAAATAGATTTACATACCCGTTCTCGTATAGACACAATATCTTCTTTACCAGCATCGAAATAATTAATCACATAGATTTATCCACATGTCGTTCATTAGATCAGCGATTAAACTCAAATTATAGGATTTCTATTTTTGACATTTGTTACACTTTGCACGCATGAATGAGGACACCGAAAAATTGGTGTAAATTTCAAACCTGTGCGTGCAGTAACAATCACTTCAATTAATTCAGAAAAGAGATCAGAACGGCATTCCACATTTCAAAGACCAAAACATAGCATATAAAACCGATTATTTCTAGAACCCTCTGGCATTGAAATTAACACTGTACTGACCCTCAAATTCAAATCATCCTGAAGTAAATAACGTCTATTCCAGCACTAGGCGTATATTCACAATTTGCCTTGTTAGACTAAATTCAATTGAATAAATTCATATTGTAGTTATTTTAGTCTAACGGTTCCTCGATCAAGGAAGGGAAGCATTCAGCACGCGTTTCGCATATACACTCCTCAGGAATGCTAGCTCCGTACAGTTGCAGGGTTCCTTTTAATAGACCTCCGCAAACTATTTTGTTAGGTCACGTGGTATAATCCAACTAGATCGTCTCATTATTTCCACCATTCGGATGGATTTCATAGGTTCCCGAGATCACGTGACTCTTTGAACCAATCATGTAACTTTATTCACATGCTCGTACTATTTTTCTATTTCTTTCTCGCAGGAGGATAGAAAAAAACAATTGGCAGTTTAAAGTTTAAGATCCAAGTCACACTGATGAAGGGGGGGGGGAATAAAAGATTAATTCTCTAAATCACACTGTTGTAAATTCAAATATTGGAATACATGATTTTTCAAAAAGTATGAACGATCAGTTTATCAACTATAATGTGTGAATATTATATGTAATCAATAGACTTAATGTTTTTGAAGTACTGTATATTCTTGCAATTGTAAAAGAGTATAGTCACTCAACTATACTGTGGATTTAATTGGTTTTACAAAAACGGAGTGTAACTAAACTCCTCATTCAATCCCTTTGGAGTTTGGGTTTCTAATGTGAAAATCCATCATGACTCTTTATCGTAGTCGCCTTTCCTAGGACCTATTGTAACGGCTTCTATCGCTTGGAAAGTCAAACACCTTTCATTACCATTAGGATTAGCCATACATGACGGGAAATTGGTGTTTGTTACATTTTTAAGAGTTTATATATGTTGCAAAACTTCGAAATTGCTGATATGTTTTTGGCATTCACAAGTGATAAGATAAATTACTTTCGATGTTGCGCAGTTTATTGTCCCTTTGATAAAGTTTTGAGTGTCTACTTGCAAAAGTTTCATTTTTCAGAAGTCTCAGAACTATTCATTATGCCAAGTTATGAACGCATATTTTAGAACATTGGACTAAGTTGAGACAATCATTTCCTTCAGTGCTGGTAGAAGGCAATCAGTCGTGCGAATACATAAACAGATCTGTTGATTCAATCTTCTGGTGCCGGTGAAAGATGATTGTGTTCATGTGTGAACATTTTTTGAACACAGATATAATTGATATTTAGGCAACATGATAAACTCATTTCAGTTACCGAGTATTTGAATCCTAACATACAAAATTAAATCGTGAACATCCTAGATTTTTTTCTATTTAAAAACCGCTTCAACCGACTGAGTGGAAAAGAGGTAACATCACTGCTCTGTATGGAGAGAGCCTGGGGAGTCATGGGTTTGATCCCGACGAGCACCTCTCCAGTAAGTGTCCTTGGGCAAGACACCTAACGGTACATACTCGCCACCCAGGACATACTTGAAAACGAGAGAAATCTCAATGTATCCTTCCTGGTAAAATCCTCAAAAAAAAAATTTTAAAAAAAAAATTGCATTTAGTACATTTTGAGATAATGATCAAAGCATGATCGAACATTTACATGTATCAATATAGCATTGAACTTTTGTACCTAATCATGGATGCACTGACTGAATAAATATTGAATATTTAGGTTGAAAGTATAGATTAGGTTATAATATTCAACCTAAGTGTTGATCGATCTTTTAATTGAATAAAAAGGTATATTTTAGGTTTTTGGCTGGTAGTCTCTTTGTGAGACTTTCTTGGCAACCACATAGAGATCCTTGCACCCTGGAAGAATCCTGTGGCTTATAGCAATCGCAAGCACTGCCTTTCCATCAACGCACAAAATGGTTTGTGATGCCAATATGCGCATCATGAATCTGTTTGCAGCATTTCCTAAAAGGGCCCATGACTCATGTATTATGTATTATGCAGAACTCTTCAGTGTCATGTGACTTCCAGGACAGGATGTTCCCAGAAAGATGGCTTCTCATTGGGTCCTTTAACCCTTTCGCTGCTGAGGCTTTTCACACCTCTATGCTGAGCTCATTTTTGCCGGTTTCGCTCATCATGTTTAAATGCGATTTGAAGTCCCATTTTATTAATTGACCCAGACATAATATATATATCGTTCTTTCCGGGAGACTCGGCAGAGTCATAATATATCATTATTATATGTATACGTTATGTCCTGTCTGTATATTATAACATAAAATGCAATAAAATTAGAATTTAATAATTTACAACGTGTAAAGGGTTTTGTTTTCACATTTTAACATGCGAGTGTTTGCGGTTATATTTTCTATGGGGTGCGCTTGTTAAAAAAAATTTGAAACGGGGAACCGTTACTTTTTTTAGGGAAAATTACGTGTTTTTTGGCAAACGCCCCCATAGAAAAAAAAAAATAGTTAATGCAGCATCATTGTTCACATTATAATTGAAATGGGAACAATATTGCTGCATTAATAAAAAATTTTTTTTTTGTTTTAATTAAATTCTTCCCCCCCCTTTTTTTTTAATTGTACATGGTCATGTTTGGTATCATTGAAAAGGCCATGCTCTGGCCGTTCCAATGATATCAAACATCAACCCCTAGCTGCCACGGATCGGGAGACAGGGGTTCATTGGAACCCCCTATCTCCACCATAGGTGGCAGCAAGGGGTTAATTGCAGGACTGGCGCCATTGCGCTATGCGCGATGACGCCAGTCAATAGGGGAACATCCCGGAAGCTTAGCGCCATATCGCAATCCAGCCCCCTAGGGGTTAAAAGACAGCCGCCGCTTGGAAGGGCAGGCTGTGCCCTTCTAAGCGGTGTCTGCCTTTACTGGCTGGCCCGCACGGATGGGGAGGGGGGGGGGAAGAGGGTCCCCCCCTCCCCTTCAGGCACCTTCCCCGCAATGGCGGGGGGGTGCCTGAAATAGACGTCATCGCGCATGCGTCTATTGTGCCCGCCGGGGTCCAGGAGGCTGGGCTGACATCGATGATGTCAGCCCGCACCGGGGGGCCACCGCAATCGCCGTTGCTAAGGGAGGACGCACTCAGGGCGTCCTCCGCAAGGGAAGTGGCCATGCGGCAGGACGCGCTGAGCGCGTCCTCCGCATGGAAAGGGTTAATACAAATATTCTAATTGTAGAGTATTGGCCAATCTAACAGAAAATGAATGTGTGTTATGTACCATGTATTAGGTGATGCAGAATACCCTCTCAGGCCATGGTTGATGACCCCCATTAGGAGGCCTGAAGGATTAAATCAGGAGGCCTACAACTCTGCCCACAAGAGGTTGAAGATTGTGATAAGGAGACTAGAGCTGCAAGTAACGATTATTACGAAAGCAGGGTGAGAAGGGAGGGGGGGAAATGTACGCAGCCCAACCACTTTAGCTTAGAGTGTCCCTTTACAATAATTTCATGAACAAACTGAGTGAGAGGAGGGTCCGGGGGTGGAAGGCAGGAAGTTTGGGCAAGGGACCCGAGTGTGAGAGGGAGTGGGTTTGGGCTAAAACACCGGAGCTGAGTGTGGGAGGGAGTTTGTGGGAAGGGAGAGAATGGCAGAGAATGGCAAAGGGAGAGAATGGAGGCTCCAGCCCAAAGTGACAGGCAGGTTGAGGTGGCGACACAGGACTCCAGCTTCAAGTAAGGGTAAAACACCAGCGACATTGTGCCCATAGCCAGTGGCAGTATCCCAGGGTTCGTGTTATAGTGCTTCTGCAGTTGTAAACTGAATAAGAACAAATTGGTTATGTTTGACATAGCGAGTAAAGCAGTGGCACGTCTTCTGCAATCAGCTCCAGAGCAGAATCTGAGGTTATAGCGTTCAACTCAGTCTGACTCGAATAGACTCTAAAATTTGTGTAGGGCACACACTGTTTAATCAGCTGTCAAAAAAAAAAAAAAAAAAAAAAAAAAAAAAGGATAATGAAAATAGGCTGCAGGTGTCAAACTATTCTCATTATCTATTAGTTGTTTCAGCTCTGAAGGAGACCAAAAGGTCCTCTCTAAAATGAGAGTCCACTGTTTGGACAGGTCTGAGGGTGCACTGACTTTACTCCGCTGCCCAAAAAAGGGACAATAGAGAACACACCCAGGAATGTACAACAAGATCCCCAAACCAAGACAGGAATAGGGACAGCTCAGAGGTATTGAATATGCCACACACCGACAGCACTGAAAACAGACTGGACTTTCGAAGTGTAATTTTGGACATTTTTTTTTTTTTTTTTTTTTTTTAAAACAGTCATCCAACAAACATACCTTCATTAGCAGTTGTGTATATTGTGCCAGGAAGTTTGGGATGAGGCTCCGCTGTCTTTGCTGCTATCACAATATTGGCTCCATCCTTTGCTGCCTTTAAGGCGATGGCTTTACCGATCCCACGACTTGCGCCAGTGATAAATAGTGTGCATCCTGCGAGTTTCCTGAAATAAGAATACACAAAAGATACAAGACAAAAAGCTTCAACATTAAAAGGCAGCAAGTATGGAGCTACTTCAAGAACTCTCACATCTGGAGAAAAGACCAGAAAAATGATTCCACTTTCTTTGACTGTCATCCTAGGGTTAGGTCAATAATGTGAGAGGAGCCCATCACCACCAATCTATGTACCATTCTACAACATATTATAGATGGACTATGCAAGTGGAAGACGGTTTTGAATCTTCAGGGTTATTTTATATTACTTGGGCCACCACCATTATTACCTTGACCATTTGACAGGTTCAGTTGAGCTCCCCCATCCTTTGGGACCCTGGAGGGCTTCCCTACTCCCAGAAAGCTGGTCACACTGGAGAGCCTTCTGGGGTTGTGAGTAGTACTGCACTGTTTGGCTAATCCCTCTCAGTGTATTTGCATTAATAGGCATCTGGTTGGCTACATGAACAGATCATAAAAAAGATGCCATATGGCTGGACAGGAGAGGGGAGACAGGAGTGGTGGTTATGAGACGTTAATTATTAACCTCTCAGGCAACAGATCACCCCTTCCCGACACCATTTTTAGCCTGAGCTCCATTTAAACCTGCAGTGAATTGCTGTGCAAATTCATCTTAACTTATACTTGCCATGCGTTCCAGTTACTGTTCCTATGGAGATGTCCTATATAGTAAAGCCCAAAAATGTCAAATTTACTATCACCATCTCCTGCTCTTTGCTGCTGACGAACTTTGCAGTAGTAATGGCATATAGTACATCCCGGCAAAAGGACAAGTTCACTTAGCGTGGCGTGCCATTTAAAGTGCAGAGTCTTACTTATCAGGTATGCAAACATTGGCTGTATTAGCTGAGCGGACAGGTAAAGCTCTGCGATTTCAGTGCTAAAGTAATTTACTTGTATGTATGCAAAGTGCTGCAGGTCTTTCTATTGGGAAACAAGCCAAGTTGGAAATCTCATCACAAGGTACAGAGCTTTATAACCGTATTGTTTAACATCACTTTGTATACACAGACTACAATAATAAGCTTGTGTCCCTTAACCCCTTAACCGCTCTGGCGGTTTTCCTGAGTGTGGCTCGGGGATAAATATCTATGCGGAAAGCTGTAACCCCGAGCCACACTCAGGCTGGATACATACCTGTACCTGCGCTCCCTCGCTGACCTCCCGCAATCACATTCTCCTCCGTGCGATTGCAGCATCTGTCTTCCTGGTTCCCTTCTCGCGAGAAGGGAACCAGGACGCCACGAACCGCTGGGGGACAGCGAGGCAGCGCAGGGACAGGTATGTATCTAGCCCGAGTGTGACCCGGGGTTACTGCTTTCAGCATAGAAATTTAACCCCGAGCCACACTCTAACACTGCCAGGGGGCCGAATAAATGGTACCGATTCTGATATATAAAATATGTCAGAATTGGACCGCCAGGGAGGTTAAGGACCAAGGGTGTTTAAAGTCAATGCATTTATGACATAAACGTTATCAGGGTTATTCAGAGAGCGGTGAAAAGCAGGAGAATGACTGGAGAATGGAAAATGCGAGGTCAAAATAGCCTATTTGGAACGTGAGATAAAGGGGAGAATTTTTGTGGTTTGGCTATTTTGACCTCGAATTTTCCATTCTCCAGTCATTCTCCTGCTTTTCACCGCTCTCTGAGTAACCCTGTATGTCATTGGTCCTTAAGGGGGTTAAGACTACATTACTGTATCTTCCAGAATTTAACCTGTACAGCACAGCAGAATGCCACAAATACTTATCTTTACAAATTATGTGCATCTCTGGGTCGTCTTATGGGAAAATAAAAAAAATGTGATGCAGCGTAAAGTTATAATAAATCATCCCAGTTTCAGGGCATGTCCCAACCAATCTATGATTCGGGGGAGTCCCTATCTGTATGCCCACCATGGTTAGACCCTTCTGTTATACAAATGAAAATTGAGCAGAATCTTAGGGATAACCCTAAACATAAAAACAAATACTAACCTTACCATAAAACTAACCCAAAGAGCATTTAAAACTTTACATTCTGCCATAGGGAATTACATATGCCAAAATAAGAAACTACCAGTGCATATGTGTTTTTATTTCATGCCCCATGATCATCACAATAATAAAATACACCTATTCATGTCAGACCCTAGCTCCTGCCACTGTAAGCCCTGCCATATTACAGCTGTAGGATGATCTCACCCTGTGCAGGGGAAGGGGGGATAGCAGGAGCTGCAGCACCCTGGCAGAGGGAGCCCAGCACTGCAGGATTGCTTACCCTGTGTTTTGCAGCATGATGGAGCCCGAGGAGTAAGCAGCAGCAGCAGATATGGAACAGCACTGTGGATCTGAAAAGTAGAAGAGGAGGGTTCAGACCAGCAATGCACTTTGCCCTATATCTTCAAGTTCACCTTTCATTCCAGCATTCAAAGGTCACAAATTGTGCAAAACTACACACAGGGCTTATTGTATGAAAAGAGGCATGGCTGCAGAACAGAACTGTCAGTGCCCTTACATGGCAGGGTGAATCCTGTAGCTCTAGGGCACCAGATCGAACTCTACGTTACCGTGAGCAGTCAGACACTTCCTACAGAGATAAGGGCTGTCACTTGGCCTTGTGGGACTCTTCACCAATCAGAGGGCAGCTCGTACAAAAATGTATATACTGAGAGCCGGGAGAAACCAGACCGAGGCTTGGAACGCCGGAAGTGACTTTATAGTTACACACAGGCAGGCTGGAGACAAGTTTTAACAGATTAAAATGTTATATGCGTGAACAAAAATTACATTCCAGTGCTTTCTCACCAATGGAAAGCAAGGGAAGCCAGATCCACCTTGTTTTCGTGATATTTCTTCTTGTGGTACCTGGCAGGAAAACGGCTGCCCTGCAGGGTGCAAAAGTAATGTAATTAACGAAGGAAAGGCATTTAAAAAAATGGGCAAGATGCAAAATTGATTTAAAAGGATACATGTCTAAATCAGATATTTTAGTCCAGATTTTGGCATTTAAATGTGTTTCCTTCTGTATTTCTTTTTGCTTGATCTATTAAACCATTACATGTACTTATACAGCTCCAACAGATTTTGTAGCACTTTACAATGGGAAAGCACAAACAGGCGACATAATAAATAATAAAACACGAGGCCCTGCCTGTAGGATAATTGTCCTGCTAAGGCCCACGTCAGCCGAGCACACTTTTTGCGTCCGTTGTAGCTTTACTTAGGCTGGGGTCAGACGAACGCAGTGCGAACGTGCGTTTAGCCCCACTTTATTACAGCCGTGGTAGCAACAAATGACGTCCAACACAGGCTCACACATGAAGTACGGCCGCACAAAAGTTTGGCCGCGCAACGCAAACGGCAAACGAACGCATTTTTGCAAGAACGTCGAACCGCTAGTACTGACGTACAGAGTGAGCTGCGTCCGCATAGCGGCGCCTGTGCGTGATTAGGAGACGTCAGACGCTGCTCATGTCCGGCCAACATAACGTCCAGACACCCTAAGTTTCCTGCTTTGGATCCGTAAAAAATCACGGCCGTAATTGCGCCTCATATGACCGCTATCGCGTATTCCGTGAAAAAGTACGTCAATGCGTTCAGATGCACTTTTTTTACGGACGATGTGAAAAATGCGTTCGTCTGACCCTAGCCAAAGGAGTCAATAGAGAACAACACACGTAGCACGTGCACACTTTTTTTACGTGCGCGCAACGCATGTTGCAACGGATGCCAAAATGGCATCAAAGTGAAAAAGCTAGACGGACGTAGAGAAACAACAGCATACAGGTTTTTTTTTTCTTTTTCTCAACATCAGTCAAAATTAACAGATACAATGTAACCACAATCTCAGTGAAAAAGTATGTTTGTCCGTTACTGTGCGTACAAAAAGACAGTGGCACGATCCTCATTTTCCTAGAGAGCTCCACAATTATGGAATAACCTTCCAGACGCCATCAAATCTTCCCCCAGTTTAGGCTGCTGTCAGACGAGCGTAGTGTTCACGTCCGTGATTGCGCCTAAAAGTACGTCCGTGATAGCATGACAGGAAGCCCATCGGAGCCCGTTACACGAAGTACGTCCGCACTGAACTGCAGACGCACAACAACCGCGGCCCACGGACGCAAGGCAGGCAAGAACGTACAACCGCTAGAACGGCCGCACAAAGTGCGCTGCGTCCGCAACGTCTGCATAGCTTTGTGTGTGAGTGATGGAACGTGGTCAGACGGACTGCATTTATACGTCCGGCATTTTTCACGGACAAAATGGTTTTGCTTTTTAATTTATTTTCCCTCCTACATCCGTCAAAATATACGTCAGTGAATAAACGGACTGTGTGACCACTACTGCGTCTTCCGTACTGACGTACGCCCGTGTGCACGGATGTACAGTCCGTAGAAATCACGCTCGTCTGACCCTAGCCTTAAGTCACTTAAGAGCCCCCTATTAACATACCTCAATACAGAATGCACCTGTAAACATGTAACATAGTGAATACATGTATTTTCTGTTTAAAAAAAACAACACAAATACACAGTTTAATATCTTGCATTTAGTACTTTGTATTTCTGTAAAAACTGTAACAATTCATTGTTCTTGAACCCAGGACATACTTGAAAAGGAGAGAAATCTCAATGTATCCTTCCTGGTAAAATCCTTTCATAGATAAATCAATAAATAGCCGGCATAAGCATTTTTGTTGTACAATTTGCTTTCTTACCGCGGGGCTCAGGCAGGATTTGTTTGTGTACAGGGCACCTAGTTTGGGGTAAAGTTTAGATGAGAGTTTTTTGATGTGGGGGCCAAAGGATAGATTTGGGTCTAACCACATACCTAGATATTTGAGAGAAGTGACTGTGGTCAGCGTGCCATTTGATTTTGTCCTGACACATAGATAGGGATTTTGCAATTTATGCAGTTTAGGTGCTGTTCCAAAGAGCATCATAACAGTTTTGTCAGTATTTTAAAAAAAATTGTTATCTGCGATTCGGGTTTCTACGTCTGTGAATTGTTCTTGCAGCACGGCTGTAACGTTGGGGGCTTCCAGCCCTACCTGTGTGCTTGAGGACAGCAAGTCTGATGCTGCTTGTGTTGTTACAGTTATCCATTTAGATGGGGATTTATATTGTATAGATAGTCTTACGCTGCCTTATGCTGCCACCTAGTGGTCTTTCTGTATTGTACATGCTTTCCTTCTTTTTTCCCTCGCTTTATGATGATGCACTTCCTGTGTGTGTTTAGTTCCACCCTTCCTTCTTGTAAGAGCTGCAGCATGGTGTAGTTATCCAGCAGCACATGTATGTTCATCCTCAAGTTAGGACAGAATCATCTTTTGACCGCAAAAAACCTATAATTCCATCATCTGCTGTATCCTGTGATCTGCTGTAACCTGATGTACGGAATAAAGCAAGTCGTGGAAAGAAACAGTGTTTTGGTGAGTTCAGCTATCTGACAAGGATTGTCCTCGGTGATTGCATCTACTTATACAGGCCAGGCATAGAGGTCTCTGCAAGGGATAAATCGCTATACAACGATCTGAGTCAGAATAGTCAAAAGATGTGTAGAATCCTAAAGAAAAGATGAGTAGAATCCTATAGTCAAAAGATGAGTAGAATCCTACAGCCTGCTATTATATATGTGTGTGCTTAATCTGCAATCAAGCTCCGTGCCATCGGCCATTTTATGGAAGCACATGTGTGTGTGTTTAATCTGCAATCAAGCTCAGTGCCATCAGCCATCTTGGGGAAGCACATGGTCGCACAAGCTTACTGCATCTCACTTATACTGCATCTCACTGAATATTAAAAACGGTTTCTCTGCATTTAACTGTGTTACCTGCCTGTCTAAGCTGCCGTTCATCTTTTTAAAGAGACAGTACTATTTTTGCAAAAACGTATAAAATGTCCAGACAAGGTTCTGTGCACTCTATTATGGCTGAACCGACGCAGATTCATCACGTCCCTGAACCTGCAGACGTACAAGGAGCAGATTCTGCAGAGTTTGTCGAACAGAGTGTAAAACCCAAACGCACAATAAAACCGACACAGAAACTCAGAGAAAACTATGAATACACTAGAGATGAGCTCTCCAGCAATCTGACAGACCTGTGGGACAGAACGTCACAATGCATGTCAGTTTTACCACATTTAACGATAACCCAGCTGAATTAAGAGACTCTATAGATCGTCTGTCTGCTGCATATAAACGTTACCAGAGGCTGTCAGAAAAATACACAGACTTCTTGCAGGACTCTAATATGGAAGACTTTTCAGCAGAACTGACCAAGACTGATGCACTAAACCAACAGAGAGACCTCCTAGTGCAAGTTGCCAAAGAAAGGGCAGAATTCCGCATTGCTCAACTGCAAGAGACCAGATCGCACAGATCCACATCAACCAAGCACACTGCACATTCTTCCAGATCCTCTCGCTCCAGACATTCAACGTTAAGCGACAAGCTAATAGAGGCCCGCGCTGATGCGGAGTCAAAGAAAGTGCAAGGCTCCTTTGCTAAAAAACAAGCAGAGTTAGAAGCTCACAGCAAAGCCCGCCAAGCAGAGTTAGAAGCTCACAGCAAAGCCCGCCAAGCAGAGACGGAATCCCAAATCAAGATTCTGCAAATGGAAAAGGAGGAAGCAGCTGCCGTAGCGAGGCTGAAGGTCCTCGAAGAAGCAATGGGACAAAGTACTAATGCAGACTGCCCTATCCCAGCAGAACTGGAAGACCCAGTCGAACGCACTAGCAAATACGTTTTACAGCATAACATTTGCAACAATACACAGTCATCTCCTGTACCTCCTCCCAACACTGTTCTGACTCTCAACGCAGAGACCTCTCAGCTCCAAATGCCTGAACCTCCTCCAGTCCACAACACAAGAACATCTACGCAGCAAATCACATCAACTCAGTCTGCCAGCAAGGTGAATCCCAGTGACAAGCCGCAGCTCAAGCCGCAGCCAGCAGAAGCCTTAGAGACTACACCAAAGTTAAACGTTCTTGCAACGTCATTTTATCCTGGTAAACCTCACCCTTCATCACCAGAGAACTTTAACACCCAAGCGGTTCCTCAAGTTACTTTGGCACCAAAGAGTGAGAGATCAGACTTGACTGACTTCGCCAGATATATGATACGCCGAGAGCTCATTAACACAAGCCTCTCAAGGTTCGACGACTGTCCAGAGAGCTACAGGGCCTGGAGATCAACCTTCAAGGCTGCTATTGCTGATCTGAACCTTACTACCAAGGAGGAACTTGATTTGCTCATAAAGTGGCTGGGGCCAGAATCCACAGATCGTGTTAAAAGACTGAGAACAGTACATGTTGAGCACCCGGATGCAGGTCTCGTTGCTGCGTGGGCAAGACTTGAGCAAGCTTATGGCAGCGCTGAAGCCATAGAAGGCGCTCTGTTCAAGAGACTGCAAAACTTCCCAAAAATAGGTAACAAGGACTATCGAAAGCTCCAGGAACTGAGTGATCTCCTCATGGAGCTACAGTTGGCAAAGACAGACCCACGTCTACCTGGACTAAGCTTCCTGGACACTGCTCATGGTGTCAATCCAGTGGCGTCTAAACTGCCATACGGCCTGCAAGAGAAATGGGCGCAACACGGCTCAAGATACAAAAGAGACTATAACGTATCCTTCCCTCCATTCTCATATTTTTGCAGGTTCATCAGCGAACAAGCCTGGACAAGAAACGATCCCAGCTTCAGCTTCAGCGAAACCAACTTGCCAGCTTCATCATCATCACCAGCATCCTCATCAAGGTATGATAACACAGCGGCTAAACGTAGAGACTTTAATAGAACAATATCTGTTAAAAGGACAGACATCTCACCACCCGTGTCCTCTCGTGCAAACCAGAGGGATTCGGGTGATAGCGATAAAGACCCTAATCGTCAGTGCCCTATTCACAAGAAGCCTCACCCTTTAAAGAAATGTCGTGGCCTTAGGGCAAAGACTTTACAAGAGCGCAGGGAGATTCTTCAAAAACTTGGGGTATGCTACAGGTGCTGTGCCTCTTACGGACATTTTGCTAAAGACTGTAAAGTTGTCATCAAGTGCACAGAATGCAGCAGCGACAGACATGTTACAGCTATGCACCCCACTCCACTTCCAGACAACCCACAGCAGCTACCTACCTCTGCACCTGTCTCAAATCATGGCGGGGAGCAACAAGGTAATGCTCCGACTATAGGGAATATTTCTTCTTCATGCACGGAGGTCTGTGGAGAAGGCTTAAATTACAAATGCTGTGCCAAGGTATGCCTAGTCAAGATATACCCAGAGGGTCAACCTGAGAAAGCCACGAAGATGTATGCCATATTAGATGAACAGAGCAACAGATCGCTTGTTAAGCCTAAATTCTTTGAGATCTTCGGCATAAAGGGACACGCAACACCGTATACTCTCAGAACCTGTTCTGGTCGCGTAGAGACTTTCGGCAGAAGGGCCAACGGGTTTATGGTCTCTCACGTCAAGGGGAGAGAGGGAATACTCCTACCAACATTAGTTGAATGTGACCAGATACCAGACGAAAGGGAAGAGATTCCTACTCCAGAGGCTGCGTATCATCATCCGCACTTAAGGCATCTTGTAGATGAGATTCCAGTAATGGACATGAATGCTGAAATCTTGGTCCTGCTAGGAAGAGACATTCTCAGAGTACATAAAGTACGCGAACAGTGCGACGGACCAGACGATGCCCCTTATGCACAAAGACTTGACCTGGGCTGGGTAATAGTGGGCAATGTATGCTTGGATAAAATGCACACGTCATCTGAGATCCACTCATTCAAAACTCACGTGTTAGGAAACGGACGTGTATCCCACTTCAAACCGTGTCCTCACCATTATGACGTAAAGGAGAAGCCTCTTGACATTATCTGCGTGTCCGACGTCACTCCTATCCTCTGTGATGACAACCTAGGTACCACAGTGTTTTGTACTACAAGCGATGACAACAAAACAGCCTTATCAGTTGAAGACAGAGAATTTATCAAAGTAATGGACAAAGAATTCTTCAAGGATGAGTCTAACAGCTGGGTAGCACCATTACCTCTTCGTGCTGCAAGGGTCAAACTCCCAAACAATCGTGAACAGGCTTTATCCAGAGTCAAGTCACTACAACGAACACTAAAGAACAGACCTGAAATGAAGGACCATTTCATCGCCTTTATGAAAAGGATCTTTGACAATAATCACGCTGAACCAGCTCCACCTCTTCGAGAACATGAGGAGTGCTGGTACCTGCCTTTCTTCGGAGTATATCATCCACGTAAGCCAAAACAAATCAGGGTAGTATTTGACTCCAGTGCCAAGCATCAAGGCATATCCCTGAACGATGTTCTTCTCACTGGTCCTAACCTGACCAACAACCTCGTAGGTGTACTCATGAGGTTCAGAAGGGAGCCAGTCGCCATAACTGCTGATATTGAACAAATGTTTCATTGTTTTATTGTACAAAAAGACCATAGGACTTCCTGAGGTTTCTGTGGCACCGTGACAACAACATGGACAATGAGATGATTGAATACCGCATGAGGGTACACGTCTTCGGAAATAGTCCCTCACCTGCTGTTGCAACATATGGTCTACGAAGGACTGCTCTTGACGGAGAAAAGGAGTATGGAGAAGATGCTCGACACTTCGTTGAGAGAGACTTCTACGTGGACGACGGACTTAAATCCTTACCCACAAATGAAGAAGCTATAGACCTGCTCCAAAGGACACAAGGTATGCTTTCTGAAGCTAACCTCAGACTACACAAGATTGCTTCAAATAGTGTTGCTGTCATGAAGGCCTTTCAACCTGGTGACTATGCCACAGGGTTTAAGGACTTAAATCTGGGAATGGACATGCCACCCGTACAGAGAAGCCTAGGCCTGCGGTGGGACTTATTAAAGGACACCTTCGGCTTCCAAGTCGGCTCTGCAGACAAGCCATTTACCAAACGTGGTGTTCTGTCGGTGGTGAACAGTTTATACGATCCAGTGGGATTCGTGGCTCCCATTACCATACAGGGTAAATCCTTACTTAGACAGCTCTCAGAGACTATTACAGATTGGGATGCTCCACTACCAGTAGACAAGCTTTCAAAGTGGAATTCCTGGAAGCAATCTCTACATGCCTTAGATGGAATTCACATACCACGCTGCTACACTCCAGCTTCTCTTGCCACAAGTCAGAGAAAGGAACTTCACATCTTCTCAGATGCATCTACAGAAGCCATAGCAGCTGTCGCCTACCTTAAGGTAAGAGACTCCTCCAATCAGACCCACATAGGATTTCTGTTTGGGAAGGCTAAGTTAGCACCTAAGCCTGAACACACAATTCCCAGGCTTGAACTTTGTGGGACTGTGCTAGCCGTAGAAGTTGCAGATTTCGTACTACAAGAACTAGACGTTCAGATGGACGACATCAAATTCTACACAGATAGCAAGGTCGTTTTAGGCTACATATACAACCAGACTAAACGTTTCTATGTCTATGTCAGCAACCGTGTAGAAAGAATCAGGAAAACATCTAAGCCTGAACAATGGCATTATGTTCCATCCGAACTTAATCCTGCAGATCATGCCACCAGGCCAGTGTCCACAAGTGTCTTCGCAAATTCTTCTTGGTTGACAGGTCCTGATTTCCTGCTGGCTCATCCAGAAGAAACAACAGCTGACGTCTTTGGTCTTCAAAATCCTGACGAAGATCCAGATATTCGTCCTGAGGTTAAGACTCTTCTCACCAGAACTGCACAAAGACTCGTCTTGGGCTGTCAACGCTTTGAACGTTTCTCCAAGTGGACAAGGCTTGTACGCACCATCGCGAGGTTAGTCCATATTGCACACTGCTTCCACACGAAGCCCGCAGAGGCTCACTGTCAAGGTTGGCACACGTGCCAAAGGTTTCTTTCTGCAAGGGATATTGCTGAGGGCGAACTGATCATAATACGCAGTGTACAACAGGATGTCTTCGGCTCAGAAATTAAATGCATTTGTGACAAGACGGACGTTCTAAGAAACAGTCCAATTGCTAATTTGAACCCATTCATCGACAGTAATGGCATGCTAAGGGTCGGTGGTCGTTTAAACAAGGCTAAGTTGGGAGAGCAAGAACAGAATCCTCTCATCATACCTGCTCGCCACCACGTCTCCACTTTGCTCATACGGCACTACCATGAAGGGGTTAAGCACCAAGGTAGACACTTCACAGAAGGTGCCATAAGAGCTGCAGGCTTTTGGATTGTAGGAGCAAAAAGACAGATTACAGCTACACTGCACAGCTGTGTTCAGTGCCGCAAACTGAGAGGGAACAGCAGCAACAGCAAATGGCGGATTTGCCAGCTGACAGAGTAAGCACTGACCCACCCTTCACTCATGTCGGTCTGGACGTCTTTGGACCATGGATGGTAACAGCCCGCAGAACTCGAGGTGGCCAAGCAAATAGTAAACGATGGGCAGTGATGTTCACCTGTATGAGTGTGCGTGCAGTACACATCGAAGTAATAGAATCTATGGATACCTCAAGTTTCATTAATGCCCTAAGACGATTCCTCGCCATCAGAGGTCCAGTCAAGACATTGAGATCTGATTGTGGAACTAACTTCGTTGGAGCCTGTCGAGAGTTACAGCTTAACTCAAGGCCTCTCCAAGACCTTTTAGCTGAAAAGGGCTGTACATGGACGTTCAATCCTCCTCATTCTTCCCACATGGGTGGTTCATGGGAGAGAATGATAGGCATTACACGTAAAATACTGGACTCAATGCTTATGGACTTGAACTCCACAAGACTCACCCATGAGATTCTAATCACTTTCCTGGCAGAAGCATCTGCCATAATCAATTCTAGACCACTTGTTCCAGTGTCTACAGATCCAGAGAACCCAACCATCCTTACTCCAGCTACTCTTCTTACCCAGAAACTTGGGACTGTTCCTGTTCCACCTGGAAACTTTAAAGCAGGAAAAATGTGCTACGACCAGTGGAAGCGAGTACAACACCTTGCCAACTGCTTCTGGAATCGTTGGAAGATGGAGTATCTTTCCACTCTGCAAGGACGCAGGAAATGGCAACGCCTGAACCCGAACATTCAAGTTGGAGATCTCGTTCTCCTCAAGGACCAGCAAGCCGAAAGGATAGAGTGGCCTATGGGACTTATTAAAAAGAGCATCTCTAGCGATGATGGTAAGGTACGTAAGGTGGAGGTGAAGGTCGCAAGACAAGGAACTGTAAAGACTTTTATCAGACCTATCACGGAACTTGTTTTGCTCTTACCGCTTGGAGACTGAACTTACTTAGGTTTTCAAGACATCTAGCAAATTACACTGTCGTTATTTGCGCTTGCATAACTACCGTTATGATGTATATATAGTGACATTTTCAATGCCAGACGGGGAGTGTGTTGTTACAGTTATTCCATTTAGATGGGGATTTATATTGTATAGATAGTCTTACGCTGCCTTATGCTGCCACCTAGTGGTCTTTCTGTATTGTACATGCTTTCCTTCTTTTTTCCCTCGCTTTATGATGATGCACTTCCTGTGTGTGTTTAGTTCCACCCTTCCTTCTTGTAAGAGCTGCAGCATGGTGTAGTTATCCAGCAGCACATGTATGTTCATCCTCAAGTTAGGACAGAATCATCTTTTGACCGCAAAAAACCTATAATTCCATCATCTGCTGTATCCTGTGATCTGCTGTAACCTGATGTACGGAATAAAGCAAGTCGTGGAAAGAAACAGTGTTTTGGTGAGTTCAGCTATCTGACAAGGATTGTCCTCGGTGATTGCATCTACTTATACAGGCCAGGCATAGAGGTCTCTGCAAGGGATAAATCGCTATACAACGATCTGAGTCAGAATACTGCTCGCTGACCACTGCCCGGTTTAAATGGAGACAGGCAGGGAGGTGATTGCATGAGGTGTGGCTTGAGTGGGGGGGCGTGGTCTGGTGAAGGTCTTTAAAAACCCTCAGTATAGTTTCAGAAGTTGCCAGATCGTGGTTATCCATACCTGAGCTCCTTGTACCTGACTGCTAAATTGATTTAACCTGTTATTGACCTCTGCTTGTGTTCTGACCATTCTGCCTTCTGTTGCCCTAGACTATTTTCTTGTACTACGCTACTGCTCTGATACCGACCCGGCTATTCCATTTGACCATTCTGAACTCTGTATTCCTGATTCTGGCTCGGCTGACTCCTCTCCGTATTGTTAACCCTTTTCTGTCTAGCTAGTTTACCTGGCCAATTCTAAGGACCAGACAGCTAGGGATCATTCACAGCTACACTGTTGGTAGCTTCTGAGTTTTGTGGAGTGTTGGGGGTTAAGTACTGCGTGGTGGGATCCGGGAACCGTGACAATGGCTTCCAGCTGCGGGAGATTTGGTTTGCTGGTATAGATTAACGTGTCATCTGCGTACGTGTGTACACTTGAGGCTTTGCAGACATTGGGCAGATCATTTATAAATATTGTGAATAGCAGCGAGCTGAGTATTGAGCCTTGGGGTACACCGCATGTGACTGGGAGGGAGAGGAAGGACACATATTGCGATCGATCGGATACATACGATTGAAACCAGGTTAGCTTGCGATCACCAATACCCTAGTTTTTAATAGGGATGTGCGTTTCGGATTTCGGAATTTTCACGAAATTTCCCGATTTGTGCATTTGGATTCGGCCGATTCTCCAAAAATTTTCAGATCCGAAAACGGCAGATCCGAACAAATTTTCGTGCCGAAACGAAAACTTTTTGGAATTTTCGAATGGACTAGAAATGTGTAAAATCGAAATTCATTTTCGTTCCATTCGTGATTTCGGCTCCATTCCTGATTTTGGTTCCATTTCAGTAATTGTACACATGTACGCAGACGACACGGTAATCTATACCAGCAAACCAAATCTCCCACAGCTGGAGGCCGTGCTGCAAGAACAATTCACAGGGGTAGAAAAGTGGATCGCAAATAACAAACTTTTTCTAAATACTGACAAAACGGTTACAATGCTCTTTGGAACCGCACCTAAACTACACAAATTGCAAACACCTCATCTATGTGTTGGGACAAAATCAAATGGCACACTGACCACAGTCACCTCTCTCAAATACCTAGGTATGTGGTTAGACCCAAATCTATCTTTTGGCCCCCACATCGAAAAACTCTCATCTAAACTCTACCCCAAACTAGGTGCCCTGTACAGAAACAAATCCTGCCTGAGCCCCACGGTAAGAAAGCAGATTGTACAACAAATGCTTATGCCAGCCATTGAATACGGAGATGTAGTGTATGCAGCCGCCCCACAAACCCACCTCCAGAAACTTACTACATTGTATAACTCATTCTGTCGCTTTGTGCTACAATGTAACTACATGACCCACCATTGTGACACGTTAAAAGAACTAAACTGGCCATCACTGGACTCTAGACGCACCCTTCACCTTTCCAACCTGGTGTTTAAGAGCTTTTCTGGAAAGTTACCACCCTACCTGAATATGCTGCTTCCCCCGGCAGTTCCTTCATCCTATAACCTCAGATCCAGGACCAGCACCTTACTTGCAATACCACAATACAAAAAGAAAATGGCTCGATCCTCATTTTCCTACAGAGCACCGCAAATATGGAATAACCTCCCAGACACCATCAAATCTTCCCCCAGTCTAAAGTCCCTTAAGAGCTCCCTATTAGCATACCTCAATACGAAATGCACCTGTAAACATGTAACATAATGACTTTATTTCCTCCATATTTATTTTTCTGTTAATCTGTGTATTTGGTCTTGTGTTAATATCTTGCATTTTACTATTTTGTATTTCTGTAACCACTCAATGTTCTCGAACCCAGGACATACTTGAAAACGAGAGAAATCTCAATGTATCCTTCCTGGTAAAATCCTTTCTAAATAAAATAAATAAATATCGGACGGTAGTTGGATACCAAAGTAGTATCACCACTTTTATGGAGAGGTACCACCCTCGCAGTCTTCCAGAGTTTGGGTATGTATCCAGTCGCCAGTGATTCATTGATTAGGGTTGCGACAGGATTTGCAATTGCCAGCGAACTGATTTTCAGCAGCATTGCTGGGATTTGATCAGGTCCAGACTGGTGTTTCATTTTTTGATTACGGAGAAGTTTAGTAACTACACTGACAGGCACTGGTCTAAAACTGAATTCCTCTGCGATACAGGGTCTTTGCACAGTTGGAGGGACCTGACCTGCATGCAGCCTTTCTGTAAGTGTGTCATTCGTTAGCTTAGCAATCAGGGTGGTTGCACATTCAACAAAATAATTATTAAAGGTATTTGCTACATCTAGGGGGGGTGTTGCAGGGTTAGGTTGTTTACTTTGACAGCAGCCGGTTGGGAGTGGATGGGGGTGATTGTATGTTACTTAAGATTTTCCAAAAATTTCCAGGGTTTGATAGGTTATTGTTTAGATTTTCATTGAAGTATTGGGCTTTAGCCATTTTTGTTTGTTTTGTGCATGCATACCACCATTTTCGGTATTCACAGTGATCGTTAATGGAACCAGTACTCTTGAAATTTGACCACAGTAAATCTAAGCTGGTACATTTTGTCAGATCAGTTGTAACCCAGGGGAGATGGGCTCCTTTTACTTGCACTTTACGTAGCAGGGCATGAGATTTCTAGACTTGCAGGAGCTCAGACTGAAAGTATTCAATTGCACAGTCCAGGTCTGGGATTAGATTTAGTCTGTACCATGGGAGCTGTTTGAGATCATTTAGGAAGGAGTCAAGATTACATTTCTTGAAAGACCTGGTGATTATTACCTTTGGGGGAGATTATGTGGCCTTTATTTTGCGCACACAGTACACTAGGCAGTGGTCACTGAAGCTATTAGTGAGAACGCCTGCCTCCAGTATTCTATCAGGACACGAGGAGAGACTCCAGTCAAAGAAGGTATGGTTAAGGCTTTTCATATTAATACGAGTGGGGGAGGAGATTAATTATGTTAGCTGCAAGGCCTTAAACAGTGAACAGTGTTTGTTTTTAGGATTCAGCCAATCTGTATTAAAATCGCAGAGGACCAGCAGTTCACTTTTTTGGTTTTGTGCAAGTAAGTTACTAAGGATTTGAGTTATGTCAGAGAGAGAGTGCACTGGAGAGCTCGTTGGGCGATAGAATCCAGCAACAATAATCGGTTTACTGAACGGGTTCTCAATAATACCAGAGAAGAAATCAAAGGTGGCAGGGGAGCTAGAATTTTGTAAAGGGGTGGACATTATGGACTCATCTACATAAATAACAATTCCCCCTCTCCTCTTTGCTCTGTCCTTTCTATAACACAAATACCCCTGTATTGATAAGGCAGAGTCTGGTATTTTTGGGGTTAACCATAATTCTGTGTGCACAATGACTTTGGGTTTGTAATAGCGCTATTCGTTACAATTCAGCGGTTATTGGCGCAATTCGGGCAATTTTCACTAATGTCCAATAACTGCTTCGACCCAATTTTCGGAGTGAGTACAAGTTATTATATCTCTTCAAGGGATTAGATATCGCATTGATCTACAAGACCAATACAATATCTATCCCCTGATGGAATATAGCAAAGAGCAATTGGTCACTACAGGTCAGTGACGTGCGGTGAGGTCAGTGGCTGGTGAGGCACTGGCTAGATTGTGCAACATGTCTGTATGATAACTTTATGTAAAATACAGGTTTTTTAATGTCTGTTTGTTAAATTTTTGTCACATTGGAGAAAGGGCGCTTAATACAATGGCATAGAGGGCTGTTTGTGTGTGTGCAAATATATAGCATTGTAAAGGTATAAAGAATATAATGGAGTTATGATGAAATTAAATAGAGTCTGGGTGAAAGGTAAAAAAAAAGTAACACTGTGATATAAATAACAATTATAATAATATCACTTATAGAGAAACAGATTTTATTGGTGAATTTTATTATCAAAACATTTCAATGTTTTGAGAAAAATGGCACAAAATGTTCAAGCAATTTCTGCGAAGATAGAGAAATGATAGAGACACATGCAGGGAAAATGCATAACCTAAACAGAATCTATAGAGAAAGGGTGAAACAGGGAAAAGGGAGAGAGTAAGATACAAAAGAATGAAGAATGGGGATTCAATAGACAGTGGAGCAGGAGAAGTGACAGGGGATGACAGAAGAATACAGAGAATATGAGGAAAGGACACAGACAAAATATACAGTTGTGTTCAAAATTATTCAACCCCCAATGCTGTAAAGGGTTTTAGGGAATTTAGTGTACATTTGTAATTGTATTCAGAATGAAATCCTACAAGTACTTTTTAAAGAACCATATGCAACTAAAATGACATCAATTGGTTTTGTAATACAGTAGTAAATGTTTCTTTTGTGAATTCTTCATTGACACAATTATTCAACCCCTTAAAGACTACCACTCTGAAGAACAGAGGTTCATTCAAGTGTTTTCAATCAGGTATTGAAAACACCTGTGGATGTCACGGAGCAGCAATAAAGCATAATAAGCACCAATTAGGCAGCTTTAAAATGACTGTGATACTCAGCTCCTTCTAGACATTTACTGGTGTGGTTACAAACATGGTGAAGTCAAGAGAATGGTCCAGGAAGACAAGAGAAGAGGTGATTACTCTTCACAGGAAGGGCAATGGCTATAAGAAGATTGCAAAGATGTTAAACATACCAAGAGAGACCATAGGAAGCATCATTCGCAAATTCAAGGCAAAGGGCACTGTTGAAACGCTACCTGGTCGTGGCAGAAAGAAGATGCTGACTTCGACTGCTGTGCGCTACCTGAAGCGTAGAGTGGAGAAAAGTCCCCGTGTGACTGCTGAGGAACTGAGAAAAGATTTGTCAGATGTGGGTACTGAAGTTTCAGCTCAGACAATACGGCGCACACTGCGTAATGAAGGCCTCCATGCCAGAACTCCCAGGCGCACCCCCTTGCTGTCTCCAAAGAATAAGAAGAGTTGACTGCAGTATGCCAAAAGTCATGTGGACAAACCACAGAAGTTTGGGGATAGTGTTCTGTGGACTGATGAAACAAAATTAGAACTGTTTGGGCCCATGGATCAAAGCTATGTTTGGAGGAGCAAGAACAAGAAAAGAACACCTTGCCTACTGTGAAGCATGGCGGGGGGTCAATCATGCTTTGGGGCTGTTTTGCTTCTGCAGGTACAGGGAAGCTTCAGCGTGTGCAAGGTACCATGAATTCTCTTCAGTACCAGGAGATATTGGATGACAATGTGATGCAGTCCATCACAAACCTGAGGCTTGGGAGACGTTGGACCTTTCAACAGGACAATGATCACAAGCATACCTCCAAGTCCACTAGAGCATGGTTGCAGATTAAAGGCTGGAACATTTTGGAGTGGCCATCGCAGTCACCTGACTTAAATCCGATTGAGAACCTCTGGTGGGACTTAAAGAAAGCAGTTGCAGTGCGCAAGCCTAAGAATGTGACTGAACTGGAGGCTTTTGCCCATGACGAATGGGCGAAGATACCCGTAGATCACTGCAAGACACTTGTGTCAAGCTATGCTTCACGTTTAAAAGCTGTTATAACTGTAAAAGGATGTTGTACTAAGTACTAAGATTGAATGTCACTTGGGGGTTGAATAAAACTGATAATGATGTGAGCACAGAAAAGACATTTGTGGTTATTTCATTATAAATGTTAGGTTATATTTGTCTGACCTACACGTGCCTTTTTGATTTAATTGTAAGCAAGATGACTGAATGATCAAAATCAATGTCAAACTGGCCAAAACACTCAATTTCAGTGGGGGTTGAATAATTTTGAACACAACTGTATAGAGGATTAAAAGAAGGGTGTGATAGTGATGTGTGGATGTGCTGATAGGGGAGAGATAAGCAGGTTCTGTTCTATGGGACACAGAGGAGAGAGGGGAGGGATGGAGGGGCAGAGGGAGGGATACAGGGATGAGCGTATGGAGGGGGAGCTAGAAGTCAGGGGGATGCAGTCAGAGCTGAGTGAGCTCAAGACCGGAGAGCAGTGTTCACAGACCCCATATACACCAGACCAGCCCCTTGTGAGCAGACAGAATCCCCCTCCTCCTGCCCTGAGCCCAGGCTCTCCTCTCCAGCTTCACTGCTACACCAGCACAGACCACAGCTGTAAACAAGCAGGACGCTTTCCCATCCGAGGGCACTGACCAGCTCTGCCACTGCACTGTAACCAAGACCTCACTGCTGCTCACACCCTCAGCTCCTGCCTGAACACAGAGACCCTCACATTAAGGTTACAGCTGAGCTCAGTGAGAGCCCATAGCTGGAGGGACACCATCTGCCTGCATAAAACACTGTACCAAAAGAAAAGAAAGTAAAACATACCTGCCTGCCTGTCCCAGAGAGGGCTGAGCTGCTGTGTGGTCCCTCGTGAGCACTACACCTCCTCCAGCTGCTTCCCGCGTGACTGGCGCCGGCGCGCTGTGTCGTTAGCGTGTAGGAGGAGCTGGAGCCAGTGCGTGCTCAGCACAGGCTGAGCCCCCCCAGACTGACGAGGACAGTCACATGACTGTCCTGCGTCACTCAAACCATGGGGAGCTCAGCCTCCAATGGTGGGCGTTTTAAGAAAAAAAAAATAGCTTGAGCCAATGGAGCTTTCCCATTGGCTCAAGCTTTCATTTGCTATCATTGCCTCTGGAGGCACTGATGAGCATGCCTGCCTGTCACCAGCCTGGGCTTCACAATCAGCGTAGCGTTGATGCTGCGCAAATTGCGTAGCCTAGGCTGGCTCAGTGCTGCCCCTGCTGTCTGTGTAATGAATCACACACACAGCAGCCGGCAAACTGTTAAAGTGAAAGCGCAGGAGAAAAAAAGGAGGACAGAGAGATGCAAGCACAGCGAGGGAGCAAGGAGCAGGTGAGTATGGACTTTTTTCAGTAAATAACATTTTATTTCAGTTTAAATATACACACATACACATCACATGTCATTACAACACCATGAGCACATTAATTTACTGGAATGGCAGGGGAGGCTCCGCCTCCCCTGCCACCCTGACTGCACGTCCCTGCTACAGGTGCACTTATGTACTATGCAATAATACATCTTTCCTTTCTACCTTTGCTCCATTACACCTACATTCTGACCTTGCACACCATCTCCTGCTGCACAGCGAGCCACAGCACACTGGGTGAAAATCACTGTTCTACATGCTCGGAGATGAACGCCTGCAGCTGTCCTTGATCACTGCATTTGCTCTTCAAAGTGGAGTTGACACCTCCTTCCTGAAGACTATCAACTGATTGGCTGTTACACAACTCCGTACTGTAGATGGATGTCTAGTGGTGAAGAGTTTTCAGCTTAAAGGAAAAAAGTCAAAATGAGGCAAAGATTGAGAAGAATTTGTTGGGTAGGGGGTAGTGTTAACACTAATCCTAAAAGTAACCCTAGCCTTAAAAACAAGCACTATCCCTAACCCTACTATTAAAAGGAGTGTCCATTTTTACACAGACAACTGATGTGCGTATGGTGCAGAGTTGCACAGCAAGTGTGCTTTTTTTTCCGCATTAAAATGGCTTTTTCATAGCGACAAAATTCAAGCTACGTTGAGTAGAAACTCTATCTTGCAGCCATGAGGTGGCGACTTTCTTTTTTGATACTCTTATGCAGTTGCACATAACAGGTGCACTGTAAGTGCCTCCAAAAAGGGCAGACTTTCAAAAACATTCACAAACATTAACTTGTCCAGATGCTATTGCTGCCTTATACTGCCACTGGGGAAGAAACTTAACTGTATTTTCTAAACAATATAATATACAGCACCCTGATTCCGTACAATTCTCTTTCTAAAATATCTTTTTAGGTGGAGGAGGGAGTGGACAAGATAAAAACTAGATGACCCTCCATTGGATTTTTTATAAACAAAAATACTGGGATGTATCCACTAAGAGCTGGTGTTTGCCAGCATTGCAAAAATCGGCTAAAATCGCCAGTATTGCAGTGCTGAGAAATGCCGGCGCTCCTCAAAAGTAAAAACTAAACAACAAAAGGGGAAGTTTTATACTGCAGCGTCTCCTTTTGCTGTTTGGATTTTAGTTTTGAGACGTGCCAGCATTTCTTTGTACTGCAATACCAGCGATTTTTCACCGGTTTCTGCAATGCTGGCAAACACTGGAGCTTAGTGGATAACCCCCACTATCACTTGCTAGCTCTTATAACCATGATGGTACTATTATAGTCAACACCAGCCACCATATTTGGTGTTATAAAGGGAGGAACACTTTACGTACTCCACCACCCTACTGAGCTTTACTTGAAGCCTTCGTAACTGCATGGGGACAACAAAACAATAGTCACACTCATTTTGGATATGTACATTTCACTCAATTTTAAAGAATGTTGCTTTAAACCTGTACATAATAATAAGATTTATCATTTTATTTGTATTTGTTATTTACCAACATTCAGAAAATTCCTGCTTTTAAACAATCCAAAATGTTAACCCACAGCACGCAGATTGTGTGGACTGCTGTGAAGAACCTTTTTACAATTTTATTTATGCAGATCTTTTAGTAAGTGTGAAAAAAATAAACCTGCCAATTTATTAAAGCTCATCTTGTGGGTAAGTGACATCTGCTTTCTCTGTCAGTGTATGGCAGGGAATCTGATGACGACAATTGCTTTGGCAATAAAGTTATGGAATGATCTGCTTTTTGTAAAGCTCCTAAACCCATGCACAGAAATCAATATTAATTGAATATTTTATGAATAAGAGCATCCATTACTAGAGGATCTGCAGAGAGACTATAAATATAGACTTCATTGTGAGATTTTTTTCTGTGTGTTTTTTCCTTTGGGATGTTACAGAAATCTATCCAGTGCTTTCCAGGCTTTTGCCACATCTGTATTATAGACGTGGCCGCATCCGAATTCCGCAGGGATGTGGGAAAGCTCTTATTGTCTAAAGGTTTTGGCGTGTATGGTGCTTTACTGATGGATTGATAGAACTCTCAGATAATCAGCAAGCTGCAGGAGATACATTAATGGATGTTAAGTGAATACACTGCCATGGTGTGTTTTACAGATTAAGAGGAGATGCAAGCAAGAAGAAGAACGTATTGGGGGACACTGAGTATCTAAATAGTAAAGGAACACTGATGTTAGGGCAAATGTAACTTACTCTTAATGCATTATATTAACAACTATTAAAATTAAGGGGGACAAAAAAGTGAGATTAAAACCCTCTGTTACACACATTTCGAGTGGAAAAAATATGTCATTATATTATGATTATTATCCTTTATTTATATAGCGCCACAAATTCGGCAGTGCTTTACAAGAACAGTGTACAAGGAGTTGATACATCAGAGTACCACACATGGATAATGGGAGACCCTTTTCCCACTAGAATTTACAATCTATGAGAAGTAAAAGTGTTTTTTAGGTAGGCGCATCCATGTCGTAAGGTGTCTTGCCCAAGGACACTAGCTGGTGGCGTCTTCTGACTGGGATCAAGTCATCGTTCCATGATTGTAGATCAACGACCTGGTGTATATGGCAAGAATTTTCAAACATTAAACCCTTTTTAACAAAGCCCCTGAACGGCATCCAGTGTATGAGAAAACTTGTCATGTCACAATACCATGTGGTTGATGCAAGGTAGAGAAGATGGTTATAAATCTGGTCTCATCAAGACAAGCCATATCAGTCACTCATCTTCTGGCGTAGTTTTTTTGTGACTGTCATGGGATGTCCCCTGTCATCAAAGGGTTAAAGAACAGTTGCTAGTAAGAATTTAGGAGGCTGAATATTATTAGAATATGTCTTACATTTTGGGATTAGGATTGTGGATAAATTTCTGCAGTGATGTACAATAAGTAGAAAAGAAGCAAGAAAAACATGGCAGAATAGCAGTCAAATTAGAAACTGTAAAAATTACAAAACTCCATTGGAAGATGTAAAATAAAAAGGTTTACTGGTTTAATTCAGCTACCACAAACCACATATCAAAATCTCTAACAGACGGTGGGTTCTCCTTGTGTAGAAAGCAGCTTGAATGATATGGGTGATGAGGTCCTGGGTTATGTGATTTGATTGTATGCTTCTCTTAGGCTAGGGTCAGACGAGCGTGATTTCTACGGACTGTACGTCCGTGCACACGGACGTACGTCAGTACGGAAGACGCAGTAGTGGCCACACAGTCCGTTTATTCACTGACGTATATTTTGACGGATGTAGCAGGGAAAATAAATTAGAAAGCAAAACCATTTTGTCCGTGAAAAATGCTGGACGTATAAATGCAGTCCGTCTGACCACGTTCCATCACTCACACACAAAGCTATGCGGACGTTGCGGACTCAGCGCACTTTGTGCGGCCGTTCTAGGAGTTGTACGTTCTTGCCTGCCTTGGGTCCGTGGGCCGCGGCCGTTGCGCGTCCGCAGTTCAGTGCGGACGTACTTCATGTGTCAGGCTCCAATGGGCTTTCTGTCATGCTATCACGGACGTACTTTTAGGCGCAATCACGGACGTGAACACTACGCTCGTCTGACCCCAGCCTAAATAGGCAGGGTTTCAGGGAGCTTTTAAAGGCAAGACTATTAGGGTCATTCTCTTTGGATCTTGTATGGTTGCAGAGGAGGATGGGTAGAAGAGGGACAGAAGCATGAACACAACACTTTCCCAGGACACTCGGATCACATGACCATTTAAATGGCATTTAATAGTCACGTAGCCTGAATGTACTCACCTATTGCTGTTTTTGCACTAATATACACATTGGTGTCCAACAAGAGAATATTGTATCAATAATGATCAATATGTAGATAAAGCAATATTCCTAGATTCCCAACCAGTCGCTCCTAAAACAATCTTATACACAAATCCCAAAGGGATTTTTTTAAAATTATTAATCTTCATTAACTTTACTCTGCCCTGTACTCTTATTCCCTGTACTCTGTACTCTGTCCTGTACTCTACACTTTACGCTTGATCTCCTAATATTTTTAAGAGGAGGTATTAAGCACCCATCTTGGCCCCTACGGTCACTTGATCTTAATCCTATATAGCAGTGGTTCCCAACCGCAGTCCTTAAGTACCCCTAACAGGTTAGGCTTTCCAGATATCTGAAGCACAGCACAGGTGATATGATTTGATGCTCAGTGATTGCAGGATTCAGTCTGCATTTCCCCAAGGTGATCCTCAAAACCTGGCCTGATGGGGATACTTGAGGGCCGCGGTTGGGAACCACTGCTATATATAGGGTCACTCCATGTCAAATCAACCAATCCATAATACCACGGATTTGGTTCATTTTTGGTACATTTGTATCTTACCATGAAATGTTTAAGAAAAAAAATTCAAATTTTTTTTGTAACTACTAACAAGTTAATTTAATTTTTGTATGATACCATTGAGATAACACACTGAAATTTGGACTGACTGTCTACCTTTAAGTGTGAATTTTTGGAAATTTTATAATATTCAGTTTTTCTGAAAACTCAAAATCAAATTATTTTGAAATTTGTGAATTTTTGAAATATTACAATTGTGGCGTGTTTTTATATCAAATGAAAGCCCTATTTGTAAGCTTTAAAATGGCACCTCTCCCATGTCTGTAGTTATAGTAGGTATTTAAATGTAATTTGAAGTTATGGTAGCTAATGAATTTTGGTGTTTATACAATTTTGAAAGTTCAATATTTCAAAACCGGGGAGACAAAAAAATTTGAGAAATATTAATTTTTAAACATCTCATAGTAAGGTACAAATTTACCAAAAATGAACCAAATCCATGACATCAGGTTCCAAAATTTATTTTTCATTGGTTGATTTGACATAGAATGACCCTATAGAAACTTTAGGATGTGGTTGAAAATAACTATAGTTTAACTCCATCTGTAACAATTACAAGGCTATGACCTGCGTGAGCAATAACGTTAGCCGTGGTGGCCTACCACATATTACCATCCAAACGCTAACGGGTTAAGTAATCCGTTTGCGTTTGGTACCTTGTGCTTTTCAGCGTGAGGTTACTGTACTTTGCGCTCCCTATACTTAACATGGGGAGCGCAGAGTGTTAATCAGCGTTAGTATTACAATCTACTAGCACTGATTAACGTCCGGCCGCAGTTTAACAGAAAGCCAGGACTTGGTGTTAATGGATTCTGCTTCTGCAGAATCCGTTAACACCAGCCAAAAAAATAAAATTCTATCCTGTGGCTCTGTCTGCCTCCTCCATCCGGCGGGAGCAAGGAGAGACTGGGGGAAAAAGTTCCTCAGTCTCCCCTTGCATCAGTGGTGTATTTAGGTTTTGTGCTGCCCTAGGCCTGACTAAACTCGTGCACCCCTAATTTAAATTTGACACACCCCTTCCGGTCAAGGTCACACCTCTTCCTGATTAAACCCCACCCTTCCTATTTAGGCTCCACCTTTTCCTCTCTTTATATTAAAAGTGGACACCAAGTTCCTAATTGTATATTTTGTTTATCTCAATACCAACATTTGAAATGGTAATCAAATAAAATTATGAAATATTTAAATTCAATCATTTTTACAAAGATCAGCCATGCATGTCAAGTATACTGGATCACAGCAGCTCTAATTGGTTGAACAATAAAATCCACAGAAATGTGCAGTGTGTATGAGCGTATCACAGAGCTGCACAGCAATAAAACCCACAGAAAGGTGCACTGTGTATGAGCGTATCACAGAGCTGCACAGCAATAAAACCCACAGAAAGGTGCACTGTGTATGAGAGTATCACAGAGCTACACAGCAATAAAACTCACAGTAATGTGCAGTGTGTATGAGCGTATCAGAGCTGCACAGCAATAAAACACACAGAAATGTGCAGTGTGTATGAGCATATAAGAGCTGCACAGCAATAAAACACACAGACATGTACGGTGTTTATGAGCGTATCAGAGCAACACAGCAATAAACCCACAGAAACGTGCGCTGTTCATTTTTATCACAGAGCAACACAACAATAAACCCACAGAAATGTGTGCTGTGCATTTTTATCACAGGGCAACACAGCAATAAACCCACAGAAATGTGCACTGTGTATGAGCGTATCACAGAGCTCCACAGCAATAAAACTCCCAGTAATGTGCATGAGCATATCACAGAGCTCCACAGCAAAAAAAAACACTGTAACGTACTGATAGTTTATTCAAACCCCCCCAGCATATCAATTGTCAGTTTATTAACCCTCAAGCTTCATCAATTCAGTTAATAAACTAAATTGATGAAGCTAGGGGGTTAATAAACTGAATTGATGAAGCTCGGGGGGTTAATAAACCCCCACCTTCATCAATTCACTATATTAACACCCCCAGCTTCATCAATTTAGTTTATTAACCCCTCTTCGAACACTCACCGGCATCGTTTGATCTATTTTTCCCCCGCTCACCGGCATCATTTGGTCTCATGCATCCCGGCACTACAGTCCTCTGGCTGGCTGTCTCCGCTGGACTCCTCCACCCGTCCTCCTCTGCAGCTGCAGTGTGCGCCCTGCGTGTATCGCGTGAGGGGGCGACGCCAAGGCAGCGTGTCCTACACGAGCTTAGAGTCCTGCACGAGCTTTGCAGGCACGCTGCGGTGTCACCGCCGGGCCATGGCTCAGATTTACCACCGTCAGTCCACCCTTGCGCCGGGGATAAACAAACCAGCAGCCACCAGTCACACTGTGCGGCACTGCAGGGCCGCGTTTTTACTGCGGAGGCCGTTTTTTTTGCCGCCCTGGAAAAGAGCCGCCCTAGGCCTAGCCGGCCTGGGCCAAGATACATTCCTGCCCTGCGTATCACTACGCCGACCGCGAGGCGAGATCCGGCAGGTCATGTGGCCGCCAGCGTCTGGCTCAATGGAGTCCTATGGACTCCATCGAGTGGATGCTCGCGGCGGAGCGGAGCACCCGCTACCAATGCAGGCAGCTTTTTAAGTGCCTGCATTGTAATCTCCTGTTAAAGCAGGGGGCAGTATGGAGAAAACTGCAGGCGCAGTTTTTTCTCCCTAGCACCACCGTTTTAACGCGGGGATTGTAATGTAGCCCTATATATTTTGCTTCCTTTTATATATCCATTTAGACGAGGTTACTTATGGGAGCCATCTGAGTCCTGAGAGCGAGTTCTATCGCGCTAACCAGATATGTACACACTACAGAGATGTTCTCATGTTTGACTAAAGCAGAAACACTTATGAGCTACAGACACATAGAGAGACACTGAGAGGGACACACCGATGAAGACACTGAAAATCATACAGAGACAAAGACAGAAATCTTCATACAGTATTGTAACGACTGGGGGGACCTGACTAGAAATGGAGCAGGAGAGTGTGAGCTATTTTGCAGTGACTAGACAAGATACAGACATGAAGCGTGAAAAAGAGTAAATAAAAGAATTTATTTACAACACTAAGTAACAAAGATGAACCAATATAAACAGACAGGAGATCCAGAACTAAATACACATGAAACTAGAGACCAGGGAACTTAGCAAAACATAAAATGAAAGGGAAAAAGACCTGAACAAAATATACAATGAATACTAGACTATAGCTGACAAATGATACAAGAGCAAAGAAAACAAAGAGCAGGATCAAGATCAGAATGAGGCTAAAACTCAAAGAGGAAAACAAAACAGACTAGACTAGACCATAACATGAATAAACTAGAGGCTTGAATCAGAAACAGTACCTATCACAACTGAGCTCCAGAACAAATGAAGCAGTGTCCTTCTTTGGGCGCTGCCTGCTTTTAAGCACAAAAGTTCATTGAACAAATAGAGTCCAGGTGTTGCTCCAGGCTTGAATCCAAAAGGAACTGAATGTCCAGAACTAGTATGTAAAATACATAGAAGCCAGAGGGGGCGCCAGATGTGCAGAATGTTCAGAACAGCACTGGCAATGTCCACCTCTGCCAGAGGGGGCGCCAGGATGTCACAAGTATTTACTCACCCACATATTAGTGCTTAATAGAAAAACACGCTAAGAGAAATTTAAAAATATATCAAACAATTCAATGAAATAATAACTCTACAATTTAAAACCGTCAGAAATACAGAAGCTTAAAGTTAGAACTTTAAGCCTGTTTCCAAGAACTCGCAATGTTCTATTTGTTAGTATTTGGTAAAATAAATCCCAACGAAATTTGAAGCCCTCCTGGTACCTACGTTTTATATATTACCCTTTCCTGCCTAAACCATGCCATCACCAGGTCACATGGTTGGGCAAAGTGTGAATTCCACTTTTAGGAGTATGTCCACTTTTTGCAAGCATATCAGGTACCAACAGATCTCACTATGTGTGACGAGAGTGACTCTGAACTGGGGTACCTGGACTTGGCGGTACGTTTGGGGGATGTGTGACTATAAGTTCTGGAGGGTCTGACACACATCATTCCCCAACCCTCTCCTATGTCCAAGTCACCCTGTGCCTATAAGGGTACAGGGTGTATGTCTGTGCTTATATTTTACTGTTATTATTTCTGATGTCACTGCCCACTTTCCAATCCACCCCCGTAAAGATATGCTTTAGACTTGTGAAAGGTTTGGATGGTCATTGTCTTGTTTTCCAAACATCTTCCATTATCAGGGAAGATACAGGTCTACTGGTGATAGACCGATAATTCTCCATTCGGGTGGCTGTTCAGCTCCATGCAGACTTTCTCCTTCTCTCTCTCTGAGCTTGACTGTACCCTCAGGCACCTGAGAAGAAACTGGAGTCACACAGAGGAGTTTGGTCTTACAAATGACACACTCAACTCGTGGATACTTCACAGCTCTTCTAAGAGAGCAGCATCTTTATTCATATTATAAGCTTTTCAGGGATTCAGCGGTAAAAGCAGTGAACCAAACATTAAGTTGTAGATAATAATGAACCAATCATAAACATTCTACATGACATACTTCCTTAAAAATGCTGAATGCTCAATTTCACAAAATAATGAGAAATTAGCAAAAGAACACTTGACAAGACAAAATATATATCTTTGTTATTGTAGCTTTCCTGACCCTTATAGATAATGGGCCACATAACTAGGGATGCACCAAAATTTCGGCCACCGAACATTATCGGCCGAAAATTGTGTTTTCGGTTGCGGCCAAAATGAAAATTCAGCCGAAAAAAAATGGCCAAAAATTTCCATTTCCCGGCCGAGCCAGGGGCTCGCCTGAGCCTGGATGCCAGCCGAGCTGCTTGCTCGGCCGGCCTCCATGCTCAGACGAGCCCCCGGCTGGCTGAGCCTCTAGGCCCATGCCAAGCCAGGGGCTCGCCTTAGCCTAGATGCCGGCCGAGCAAGCAGGGGGGGGTGTTAGAGGGGTGTCATACTCACCTACATCGGCCTCGAGTCCTCCACCGGTTGCACACATACTCACCTACAACGGCCCAGAGCTCCTCCAGTGATGGCAGTCCTGCATCCAGTGTCTTCTCTCTGTTGGTCGCCGGTATGACGTCACGGAAGCCTTTGACCCTGGGTCAAAGGCTTTCGTGATGTCATACCGGCGACCGACACAGCAGGCACAGGATGCAGGATTGCCATCGCTGGAGGAGCTCAGGGCAGATGTAGGTGAGTATGTGTAGGCAACATCCTCTTACTTCGGCCCTGAGCTCCAGCGGTGATCGTCCTCTGGCTGCCGCAGGCTGCTCGGCCGTCCTCCAGGCTTAGGCAAGCCACCAGCTCGGCTGGTCCTTGAAGACCCAGCCGAGCCAGGGGCTCGCCTGAGCCTGGAGGACGGCCAAACAGCCTGCGACAGCCGGAGGACGGTCCTCCGACTGTTGCAGGACGTTCACCACTGGAGCTCAGGGCCAAAGTAGGAGGATGTAGGGGACTATGTGTAGGCACCATACTCACCTACATCCTCCTACTTCGGTCCTGAGCTCCAGCGTTGACAGTCTTCGGGCTGTCGCAGGCTGCTCGGCCATCCTCCAGACTCAGGCTAGCACCCGGCTCAGCTGGGCCTTCAAGGTGAGTCCCCGGATCAGGCGAGTCCCCGGCCTCCAGGCCCAGGTTCTCATGTTTGATTTTCGGTTTTCGGCCGAAACGATCCCGATTTCGTATCAGCCAGAAATTTTAGTTTCGGTGTATCCCTACACATAACAATCTCCACGCTAAAATGGGGGCGGTAAGGAGAAAAAACTGCGCCTGCAGTTTTCTCCCTACCACCCCCGTTTTAGCATGGAATTACAATGCAGGCGCTTTAAAAGCTGCCTGCATTGTTACTGCCCGCTACGCCCCTGGATACTCGCAGCAGCGCTGAGCGCAGTCGCGAGCATCCACTCGATGGAGTCCATAGGACTCCATTGAGCCAGACACCGGCGGTCACATGACCTGCCAGATCTCGCCTCACAAGATCCGGACGGTCAGCGTAGTGATACGCAGGGAGAGACTTGGGGAATTTTTCCCCCAGTCTTTCCCTGCTCCCGCCGGAGGCGGTTGGAGCCGCGGTCCTCGCCGTGGGACAGTAGGTGAGTATCTGATAATTTTTATTTATTTTTAGGCTGGTGTTAACTGATTCTGCAGAAGCGGAATACGTTAACACCAAGTCCTGGCTTTAGTTAACTTTCCACTAACCAGAGCTGGACGATAATCAACTTTAGGACTTTGTAATCCTAATGCTGATTAACACTTTGTGCTCCCTATACTTAACATGGGGAGTGCAAAGTACTTAACCCGTTTGCGTTTGGATTGTAACATGCGGTAGACAACGCGGATAATATTAATGCTCATGAAGGTGAGCGTTAACGTTAGCGTCAAGATTGTAATGTGGCCCAATATGTTTTACTGCTGACCATGAAGAGATGGCAATAGCTACATCATCTCAAGGTTCTTGAAATAATTAATGTAAAATGTTCTCTAATAGGATAGATACGAAAAAGCTAAGTATAAGCCAATGTTTTCTCTATAGACGATTTCTTTTTTAAACATTTTGCACTGTAAAGCAATATTAACTCTTTCAGCTGGCACCAGTTATTGTATTGTCTGTTTGTTAATAGGGCAATGTTTTAATCCCTGCCTGAGTTATCAATCAGATACTCTAAAATCTGAATCCCCTGTTTATCCCCTCAATCTGCTATTGTTCTGTTTTGTTGGTATGTTGCGCTGGCAGGGCCGGCGCTAGTGTAAGGTGGCACAGGCGGCTGCCTTAGTGTTCTGGCTTTCTGCTGCTTTGAGGGGCGGAAATATCTGGACCGCTCAGCAAGCGGAGGCCTTGCAAGGATCGGGCGCTGGGTCTCCCATTTACTAGGCAGCGTGTGGGATCCTACTCCCACACGCTGAATCGGAAGTAAAGGCCCTGTGGGGGGGTGTGCAGAGGAGGAGGAAGACGAGACTGCCAGACCAGCAGCTCACATGGGAACATGCTGGCCCCGCCCATCCACCCCCTTCCTCCTCACAGCAGCTGTGAAGCAACAAGCAGAGCCTCCCTCCCCTGCTCATGTGCTGGATGTGTCCAGCACGAGCAGGGAGGGGGAGTGGAGAGAAACCAGCTGAGCTGGGACCACAGAGGCAGCCAGGAATGCAATCCTAGGGTATGTAGCAAACCTGTGTGTGTGTGTGTGAGCATGGGGGGTGGTGTGTGTGTGGGCATTGGGTGTGTGTGTGAGCATGGGGGTGTGTGTGAGCATGGGTGGGTGAGTATGGGGGTGGGTGTGTGTGAGCATGGGGAGGTGGGTGTGAGCATGGAGGGTAGGTGTGAGCATGGGGTGTGGGTCTGTATGTGTGAGCATGGGGGCTGGAGCATGAGCATGAGAATGGAGTGTGTGTCTGTGTGTGAGCATGGGGTGTGTGAGCAGGGGTGGTGTGTGTGAGCATGGGTGGTTGTGTGAGCATGGGTGTGTGTGTGTGAGCATGGGGGGTGGGTGTGAGCATGGGGGGTTGGTGTGAGTGTAACGGGTGTGTACTATATAAATATATGTGTGTGTGTCTTTAAGGGACATTATATGTGTATTACACTAATTCCTTACAAAAATAGATATGTTCCAGTCCCAGGGGCATTAGGTTCTTTAAAGGGTTGTTGTGAGTAGTTTTTATATTTGGTTTGAGCAGCCGTTTTTATGAGGGGGTTAATATGGTAATGAGGGATGACATCACTCCCTGCTAGTTAGATCTAGGCAGTTCCCTTCCTTCCCGGGCTTATCAGAGAACGTGAGGCTTGAGAAGCAGAGGTAAGAGGTCTGACAGGCTCTCTGCTTAAAGCAGGAAGAGCTAGAAAACCCTATAAAACCCTATAAAATCCTATAGAATCCTCTTATCAAAGATGTATATAGTATAGCTGGATTAGAATCCATGTTAAAATAGGTATTTTGTCTTCTTTTTTTACTTTCGTTTTTGAGTTGCAGCAGTTAGGCCCATGTCCCTGTTATAGTGTTCTATAACTATCCTTTTGTATTATATGCTCCACTAAACTTAAGGCTGTTTATTTTATTAGATGTCCTGAATAAAAGTGTATATAGGTAGAATGTGCAGGTTTTTTATGTATATTGTGATCAGGGGGGTTCTGTACACAGCGTAATGTTATATTTTGTTGTACAGGTGGAACGTCTCCTGATATATATATTCATTCCTCTATATATGTATATTATTTTATTCAGGTATGTTCCAGTTTATTATTATTTTTATGTCTTATTGTGTATTTGTCTTGTCATTTGTAAATAATTTTGTTAATTCATGTATATGGTTATTCATATAATCAGTGGTGTATTTTGGCCTAGGCCAACAAGGCCTAGGCCTAGGGCGGCACTTTCCAGGGGGCGGCGGCCCGCACTGGTGGCCCCACCCCCAAAAAAATATATATATTTTTTATTTTTTTTTACTTTTGCAAAGTGTTTTGCCAGGAAGGATACATTGAGATTTCACAAATTTTCAAGTATGTCCTGGGTAGGCAAGGCCTAGGCTTTCACTTTCCAGGAGGCAGCAAAAAACCTCACCACTAAATGGGTTACTCACAGAGCACCGAAATGACGCCAACATTTTGGTGTTCTGTAGTTCCCTGCACTTCGGGGAATAAAATTTTCCCTCCCTGCAGTGAATTCACCATTCCCTGCAGGGTCCCCAAAGTGCATGGAGTCGGCCGCTGAATGCTGCCACCGCAAACCCGTGGCCTGCTGTTTTCAAAAGAACTACTGAACGAAAATGTCTGGAATTTACATATAAGATCCTAATGATTGATAATAAAAAGTTCTGTTACAGAAAAAAGAAAAAACGCTATTAAAAAAAAGGGGGGGGGGTTTTGCTGAAAAATTACTAAAAGGTACTAAAACAGAAATCAATAAAGACTTTTTACTGCAGATTAAAATAATAAATGGTTTATTAGATATTGCATAAAAACGGGAATATTTTTAACATTGAAAACTATGGGGTTCGCCTGAATAAACCTGCTGATTGAAACCACCGAACATCAGGGCATTTCACTGCCATTTCTCTGCTGTTTGGTGTTCTCGAGAATAGATTAACCATTACTTCCCTATGGGGATTTGCAATGCCTTCAAACGGCACCGTACTTGCTGGCAGTTTGCCAAACTTGTGTGTGAGCATATCACAGAGCAGTGGTGTACTCAGGGGAGTGGCGTAGGGTGGGCCGCCCCAGGTGCCAGTGATTATTTGGGTGTCATTAGGGGGTACTAGGAGGTGCCACGGTCACTGTGTGTCAACTTTGAGCGGTGTTCTCACAGAATAAAATCGAATAGAATAAAAATCCCCCTCTCCTCCCTCCATAGCTCCTCCCCTGCCCCACAGCAGCTCTAGGACAGGGGAGGGGGATGTGATTTGTGTGCAGAGAGAGAAGATGACAGTAAATGGCAGGTAAAGGGGGGTATCAGCAGAATATGAAGCCCTGTCTGCTTACCGCTGTTTAAAGTGGACCTTTCCTTAACCAGCACTGCAGTGATAGAAATTTGTCATTGAGCTGCCTGGCTCCTGGTGAGGCTGCGTGCATGCAGGTCGCGCGGTCTGGCCAGTCAGGTGGTACTGAGTCTCAGTACCACCTGATTGGCTGAACCACGTGACACGCACGCAGCTGCCCGCCCTTTCGTTAACACGGACTCTCACTCTATTCTGGACTGAACACCCACCAGGAAGGGAATCAAAGCCACGGTGCACCCTCTGGCAGTGGCACCCCACTGCTGACAAGATGGCTCCATGCACAGGCACAGCCGCGATCCTAACTTGGCCTGGAGGGACCTCCTGCTGAGTCCGTACACAGTCCCTGCTGACTCTGCACACAGCCCTACCACGGACGGAGGCTGGTAAATATAGAATAAATAATTGCTGTGTGCTCATAGTCACTCCTATTGCTGGGAGTCTTATTGCAGTGGATTCTGATGCACTCATACACATCACACATTGCATTGCTGGGAGTTTTATTGCTGTGGATTCTGATACGCTGACACACACCACACATTGCATTGCTGTGAGTTTTATTGCTGTGAATTCTGATACACTCATACACACTGCACATTGCATTGCTGGGAGTTTTATTGCTGTGGATTCTGTGATACACACTGCATATTACTGTGAGTTTTATTGCCCTGGAGCTCTGGGATACGCTCATACACACTGCACATTACCGTGAGTTTTATTGCTGTGCAGTTCTGATATGCTCATACACAGTGCCCATTTCTGTCGGTTTTATTGCTGTGCAGCTCTGTGATACACTCATATGCAGTGCACGTTTCTGTGGATTTTATTGTTCAACCAATTAGAGCGGCTGTGATCCAGTATACTTGACATGCATGGCTGTTCTTTGTAAAAATGCTTGAATTTAAACATTTCATAATTTTATTTATCTCAATAGATACATTTGAAATGGTATACAAAATATACAAGTAGGCACTTGGTATCCACTTTTAATATAAAGAGAGGAAAAGGCGGAGCTCTATGAGGAAAAGGTGGAGCTTAAAGAGGAAGGGTGGGGATTAACCAGGAAGAGGTGTGCCCTTGACAGGAAGGGGTGCCTCAAATTTAAATTAGGGGGTGCACGAGTTTAGTCAGGCCTAGGGCAGCACAAAACCTAAATACACCACTGCATATAATGTTATTCAGATGTTTATCAGAGCACGTGAGGCTTGAGAAGCAGAGGTGGAACGTCTCCTGATATATATATTCATTCCTGTATATATGTATATTATTTTATTCAGAGGAGAAGTGGCGCCAGAGGCAGAGGAGTCGCCTGAAGTAAAATCCGTTCCCCAAAAAAGTCACATGTTGCCGGTCTCGTCCTTGCTGCACCACACCAACATACAACACAACGCAGAGTCCATCATTACGAACGGGCGGTGAGGGTGTAGGCCGGTCACAGTGGTGCCGTGACCCAGATGAAGATCAGTCTCCGTTCTCCGTGGTGTGGATCTTCATCTAAGGATCAATGTCGTTTGATCGCCGGTGGGAGCTGCACTCCAGTAAAGGTTTCAAAGAACTGTAACACAAAATGGCGCACTTACATGCACAGGACACTTCTCTAGATATGCAATGCCAGTGAGACTCAAGTCACTCTCCTGAGAGTCCAACGAGTAACTCCTCGGAGTTGGTTGCAGTGGCTGCAGCGGTGCAGCAACGGGCAGGTTTTTGTAATTTAAGTTTTTTTTATTTCCTCTGAAGGTTAAAGCAATAATGGCGCATGGTTTCAGTGGAATTGATTTTAATGCTGATAGAAACATGCCAAACCCAAGTATGGGCAGGGGAAGGCTGTTTAGTGATCAGCTGTGTACACCTGTTGCAGTGAGGGGTAACTCTGTAAGAACATCACCCGAGTTTTGTTCCACTAGGGTAACTGAGCGAACGCCTAACCAGTCAGGAGGTGACCCAGTACCGACCAGCCCAGATTTAAAGGATCCAGCATGGTACAATTTCATTACACAAATTGCTCAGGAGGTAGGGCACAGTATAATTTCTGCTCAGGATGGTGACGCGAGTAGAGGGAGAGAAACCGGCAATGTACGAACTTCGAGTTCAGGTGCAGAGCAGTCTTTTTCAGAAATCCCTTCGCTTAATTTGACAGGAGTTAAACTTGTTGTGCAGTCTGAAGCAAAAGAGCCGCCTGTGTTCAGAGGAGATTGTGCAGATAAATTTAGTGTACATGAATGGGAAGAGTTAATGGGCACTTATTTACGAAAAAGGGGTGTACCCGTAGTGGAGCATTGTAACGAAATTCTTTCCAGGTTAATGGGAAAGGCCAAGGACATTGTAAAAATCACCCTGCGCAGTAACACTTCTCTAAAACCTTCCGAGAACCCCAAGGTAATATTCGATATTCTGAAACAACATTTTAGTGAAACCAGTTATTCCTACATGCCGTTAGCAGATTTTTATGCCACAGTACCTGTTATGGGGGAAAGTCCAGTTGAATATTGGGTCCATTTAAACAAAGCTGTTGATGTTGCCGAGGAAGCTTTAATCAGATTAGGGCGTAAATTAGACAATCCATGTCAGGAGGCAGCAATGATGTTTGTTAAGCACTGTCCAGACCCAACTTTGTCAGCCATCTTTCGTTTTAAAGCTCCTGATAAATGGACCGCAGGTGAGGTACAAGAACATCTCGATAGGTACCAAATTGAACAGAAGGAACAGTTAATAGTTAAGTCGAAGTGTAGTGCTGTTGTGAGAAATGCCGCAGTCCATTCACAGTCATTTAATGAGAGCGAAATCGTGAACAGTGATTCTGTTGTTTCACCAAACCGAGCTAATGCTAGTACCCAGTCTTTTTCACAGAATGATAGAAACTGCATGAAGACACTGATAAGTTTGCTTGACCGTGCCCTGTCTCAGAATAACCAAGCAGAAGCAAGACATCTTCAACCGAGCCGACCACCTATGAGAGCGTGTAAGGTCTGTCAGTCACACGAACACTCCACTCTAGCACATTGTCGACGACATCAGTTATGCTTCAGTTGCTACAAGCCTGGTCACACACGTAGGGATTGTGCAAATGTTCAGTTCAGTAGCAACCACCGATTTGCTCAGTCGTCGCAGAATGCACCAGCTTTAAACTAGACAACTCACACCTGGAGAGGGGACGTGTGGGTAGGGCCGAACAAACCCTCAGAACCACAGATATTGAGCAAGTATATGAGAGCGCATGTGCACGAGCACCAGCTGAAGTCAAGGTAATTGCACAGAATATGCAGACTCTTGAAGCATTTAACAAATTATTTTATGCACCGGTTTGTGTCAATAACAAATTCCAGATGATGGGAATGCTAGATTCAGGATCTATGGCGTGTACCTTTAGTGAGGCAGCAGAAGAGAAGATGCTGAGTGAGAAGGTATTGCAGGAGTCTACATCAATGTCCCAAGAGATCATGCTAATAGGATGTGGAGGTAAAGAAACTAAGCCCAAATGTATATATGAAGTTGAACTGAAAGTATATGGTGAGAGGTGTATGGTTCCTGTTTTAGTTGTACCCGGACAAAGGGACGACTTGATCATCTGTACCAACGTGATCAAATTCCTTATGCACAGGATGAAGATCAGTGATGATTACTGGAGGATTCTGTCTAACAATGCTACAGAGTCGTCTCCGTTTTGTGAACAATTTCTAGATGTTATGGCGAATACATGTCGTTGGAGGGGTGGAAATCCACCAGATAAAGTAGGAACTGTTAAGCTACAACAGTCAGTTACTTTAGCAGCCAAACAAGAACACCTTGTCTGGGGACGGCTGCCGAGTAATTCTGTTATGTCACCGGGAAGTACAGTGATTGTGGAAGCTACTTCTTCCAGGACTATGCCACGAAACATAATGATTGGCCGAGTTGTCACACCGTTGTGGGGAGATTATTGGGTTCCTCTCAAAGTTACCAACCTTTCAGACAAGCCAGTGACGCTCAGGAGGAATTGCAAACTTGCAGATGTATCCCCGTGTTTGGCTGTGGAAGATTTTGAGCTGCTACAGGGTTACAGTCATACTCAAGTACTCGCACCTGAGAGTCATCAGCAACCCAGTGCTATGACTGATCTCAAGAAGAGACTAAAATCTGTAGGTCTTAGTGACCTTGACATTGATTCCTGCTCGGTAGGAAATACAGGCAAAGCCAAGCTTGTTCAGTTGCTTGAAAACTACCATGATGTTTTCTCAAAACATGCCTTGGATTGCGGAGAAGTTAGAGACTTTGTGCATCGTATCCGGTTAACAGACGATCGACCGTTTCGATTGCGTATCGGCGAGTACCACCAGGTCATTACCAAAAGCTACGCCAAGTTCTCTGAAATGGAGGAGCAAGGAATAATTCAGAAATCTGTGAGTGAATATGCTTCACCCTTGGTACTCGTTTGGAAGAAGGACGGTGGTCTGAGGATTTGTACAGATTTCAGATGGTTGAACGCTAGAACTATCAAGGATGCGCATCCACTCCCACATCAGTCCGACTGCCTGGTCGCATTGGGCGGAAATACACTCTTCAGCACCATGGACCTAACATCAGGCTTCTATAACATCCCCATGGCTGAAGAGGATAAGAAATATACAGCTTTCACGACTCCAGTAGGACTTCATGAGTACAATAGAATGCCTCAGGGACTGTGTAATAGTCCAGCCTCTTTCATGCGAATGATGATGAGTATTTTTTGGAGATCTGAATTTCAGCAGCCTACTGTTTTATTTAGATGACTTATTAGTATTTGCACCCAATGAGCAAGCAGCCTTGGAGCGACTGGAGATGGTGTTTCAGCGATTGAGGGACTACAACCTCAAGTTGAGCCCGAAGAAGTGCCATCTGATGCAGTCATCTGTCAAGTTGCTAGGGCACATTATCGATGAAGACGGAATTGCTGTTGATCCTTCGAAGGTGGAGGTCATTGCCAAAATATCAAAGTTCGATCTTATGGAAGAAGATGGGTGTACACCATCTGTAAGAAGAATCAAGTCCGTTTTAGGGATGATCCTCTATTACCAGCACTTCATTCCAAATTGTTCATCCATAGCTAAGCCACTCTTTTCCCTTACAGCAGGACAGAAGAGAAGAATTAAGGGTAGGATAGGAGTTAAAGCAGGTACCTACAGAAAATTGAAGGCAACAGATTGGACCCCAGAGTGTGATGAAGCCCTCTCTAAGTTGAAGGAGAACCTACTAGATAGTGTAGTCCTAACACATCCTGATTTTTCGTTACCGTTAATTTTGTCAATCGATGCATCCTTGGATGGACTTGGAGCAGTATTGTCCCAGATACCAGCAGGCGAGGCGAAGGCGCGTCCTATTGCATTCGCAAGCAAGGCCCTAAGTAATTCTCAGAAGAGGTATCCAGCACACAAACTGGAATTTTTAGCTTTGAAGTGGAGTGTGTGTGAGAAGTTCAGCCATTGGTTAAAGGGTCACACGTTCACCGTATGGACGGATAACAATCCGCTCACTTACATACTGACCAAGGCCAAACTCGATGCTTGTGAGCAGCGCTGGGTGTCCAAGCTTTCTGGCTATACTTTTGACCTGAAGCACATAGCTGGAAGAAAGAACATTGTAGCCGATGCTTTGAGTCGTGATCCACTAGTGAAGACCGTCAGTCAAAGGCTGATATCAGAGCGATACCACAGGTTACTAGCTGAAGCTGAAAACGTCAATCAAGATGGAGTTCAAGATACATTTCGCTTACAGGTGAACAGTCAGCAAGTGTCACTTCAGTTGAATCCAGCATCCTGTGACCATGCAACAGTTAGGTCTCAATTGAGCATTCACGATCAGTGGGAGACAGTAACAGAACTGAGGGCCATGCAGGAGATTCAACTCATCCAGAGCAACGTAATGTCTGTGTCCGATGAAATTCGATAATCCCTCTTGAGGAAATTCGGCAATGTCAAGAATCAGATCCGGTGATTTCGCAGGTTATGCCTTATGTGAGTCAGAAGAGACGTCCATCAGGAAGAGAGAGAGCTGGAATGGATTTCAGAGCTCTAGTCCTTTTGAAACAATGGGATCGGTTGAAGATTCAAGATGGAGTGATCTACCGCGTTTCTAGAGACCCCTTAAGTACACACAAGAGATTCCAACTTATCATTCCTGCGAGTCTCAAGTCTAAAGTTTTGACCGGTGTGCATGATTTAGCTGGACACCAGGGACAGTCAAGAACTCTCCAGCTTGCCCGACAACGGTTTTTCTGGCCGAAGATGGAACATGACATAAGGGAGTACGTTAAATGTTGTCAGAGGTGTATTTTGGCCAAAACACCAGAACCATCTGCTCGAGCACCTCTTCAAAGTATCAAGACTACAACCCCAATGGAGTTGGTGTGTTTTAGATTTTTGGAGTGCGGAAGATAACAAAGCGGTCTGTAGACGTGTTAGTAGTGACAGATCATTTTATCAAGCTGGCCCATGCCTTCCGTGTAGCAATCAGAAAGCAAAACAAGTTGCAAAGAAGTTATGGGACAATATCTTTTGCGTCTATGGCTTCCCACAACGTATCCATACGGTTCAAGGCACTAACTTTGAAAGTACCCTAATTGCAGAACTGTTAATTTTGGCAGGTGTTGCAAAGTCGCATACCACAGCATACCATCCGATGGGAAATGGAGAAACAGAACGTTTTAACAGAACTTTAGGCAATATGCTTCGTTCTTTACCACTCAAAGAGAAACATAATTGGCCTGCACAGATACAGACTTTGACATTCGCTTATAATGCAACAGTGCACGAAACCACAGGTTATGCTCCATTCCAACTAATGTTTGGTCGTATTCCAAAGTTACCTATAGATGTAATGTTCGGACAAGTATCACATGATCCTGTAATTGTAGATTACAGCAGCTATGCAACTTCACTTATGACGTACCTTCATGAAGCAACGCAGATAGCTCAGAAACATACAGAGAAACAACAAGCAAAGCAAGCTAAGTGTTACAATCGAAAGATCAAAGGAACAAATCTCAACATCGGAGATCGAGTATTACTGGGCAACAAAAGTGAAAGAGGAAAAAGGAAACTTGCAGACAAATGGGATCCTACTGTCTATACTGTACAAGATTTCAATCTGCAAACCAACATTTACAAGCTAATTGATGAAGAAGGCAAGTCAAAAGTAGTTCATCGCAATTTGATGCTGGACATTAGTTTCTTACCCGTTGAGTCAAATCAACATGATGAAAGTATACAGTCCAACGTTGATGACACTGAGAATGAGTCTTGTTCAATTGAATCGCTTGACCAATTGGAAGAAATAAGTTCTGATGAATTGGATGACAACGTTTCAGAATCTGATCACTCAGTTTCAAGTGAAAGTGCTGATTATGAACAAAGTATTGAAAATGAAATTGAGAACATTGAAGTTAATCCTGAGCAAACACCTAGTGTAGAGGCTGAACCTTCTGTCAGTGACTCTAGTGCACCAGCAGAAATAGTAAATGATTCTCAAGTCAGCAGCAACCCAGACACACAGTGTGTTAAGACCCGTACAGGAAGGGTAGTAAAGAAAGTTAGCCGTTTAATAGAATCCTTGACCCAGAAGTCAATCAACATTCAGAAAGTGGGCCCATCTCTAATAAATAGGTCAGGGTCAATCCGTTCTTTATTCTAAGTGTTCTTATATTTTTGATATCACACCAAAAAAAGGGGTAAATGTCAATTGTGAAAATTGTCCAAGAAATTTAAGAATTTCATGTAATATAACCTGTACCAGACCATCGTATGCTGTACACGGCAGTATATTGTTCTATGGATGCTTAGGACTTGATCAACCTTAGGTTTATCCTAACCTATTAAGTAGGTAACTTACGCTGAATTGCAAATTTGTTTTGTTTAGGTCTGGTTCAGCGGAACCATTAGTATTGTATGGTCAGGATATTAGTGTAATTCAGAAGGGGTGAATGTAACGGGTGTGTACTGTATAAATATATGTGTGTGTGTCTTTAAGGGACATTATATGTGTATTACACTAATTCCTTACAAAAATAGATATGTTCCAGTCCCAGGGGCATTAGGTTCTTTAAAGGGTTGTTGTGAGTAGTTTTTATATTTGGTTTGAGCAGCCATTTTTATGAGGGGGTTAATATGGTAATGAGGGATGACTTCACTCCCTGCTAGTTAGATCTAGGCAGTTCCCTTCCTTCCCGGGCTTATCAGAGCACGTGAGGCTTGAGAAGCAGAGGTAAGAGGTCTGACAGGCTCTCTGCTTAAAGCAGGAAGAGCTAGAAAACCCTATAAAACCCTATAAAATCCTATAGAATCCTCTTATCAAAGATGTATATAGTATAGCTGGATTAGAATCCATGTTAAAACAGGTATTTTGTCTTCTTTTTTTACTTTCGTTTTTGAGTTGCAGCAGTTAGGCCCATGTCCCTGTTATAGTGTTCTATAACTATCCTTTTGTATTATATGCTCCACTAAACTTAAGGCTGTTTATATTATTAGATGTCCTGAATAAAAGTGTATATAGGTAGAATGTGCAGGTTTTTCCTGTATATTGTGATCAGGGGGGTTCTGTACATAGCGTAATGTTATATTTTGTTGTACAGGTGGAACGTCTCCTGATATATATATTCATTCCTGTATATATGTATATTATTTTATTCAGGTATGTTCCAGTTTATTATTATTTTTATGTCTTATTGTGTATTTGTCTTGTCATTTGTAAATAATTTTGTTAATTCATGTATATGGTTATTCATATAATGTTATTCAGATGTTTATCAGAGCACGTGAGGCTTGAGAAGCAGAGGTGGAACGTCTTCTGATATATATATTCATTCCTGTATATATGTATATTATTTTATTCAGAGGAGAAGCGGCGCCAGAGGCAGAGGAGTCGCCTGAAGTAAAATCTGTTCCCCAAAAAAAGTCACATGTTGCCGGTCTCGTCCTTGCTGCACCACACCAACATACAACACAACGCAGAGTCCATCATTACGAACGGGCGGTGAGGGTGTAGGCCGGTCACATGAGCATGGGGTGTGGGTCTGTATGTGTGAGCATGGGGGCTGTGAGCAGGGATGATGTGTCTGTGTGTGTGCGAGCAGGGGGTATGAAATGAATTAAAGGGGAGAATGAATTAAGGGGGGTGAAATGAATTGAGGGGGTCAAATTAAATAAGGTGGAGAATGAATTGAGGGGGTCAAATGAATTAAGGGCGTGAATTAAGGGGAGAATGAATGGAGGGGGAGTGAAATTAATTGAGGGGTGAAATGAATGAGAAGGAGTGAAATGAATTGAGGGTCAAATGAATTAAGGGGGAGAATGAATTAGGGGGGTGAATGAATTAAGGGGGTGAAATGAATTGAGGGAGAGTGAAATGAATTAAGGGGGTCAAATGAATTAAGGGGGAGAAGGAATTAAGGGGATGAATGAATTAAGGGGATGAATGAATTAAGGGGGTGAAATGAATTGAGGGGGAGTGAAATAATATTAAGGGGGTCAAATGAATTAAGGGGGAGAATGATTTAAGGGGGGTGAAATGAATTCGAGGACCTGGACCCTGCTGCAGGTCTGCTGCTGGAGACCTGGATTCAGACGGTGGACCACAGCCACAGAGTGAGACTGGTAGGTCGCAGGGAAACACTGGCAGTGGCAGGCAGTATGATTTATGTGGGTATATTGACACAGCAGGACCAGGGGGCACCACCAGGTGCAGATTGGCACTGTGGCACTGTGGCACAGAGGGGGCACCAGGCAGAGCATAGATTGCAGTGCTAATCTATGCTGTGCCTTGTGACCCTTCCGGTGCCGCGTTGCTAATTTAGGTTTGTGCCTGGTGCCTCTTCAGTGCCAAAAGAGGGGCACCACGCACTGCGTAGATTGGCATTGTGGCACAGGAAGGGCACCAGGCAAAGCAGAGATTGGCAATGCGTTAGGACACCAAACACTCCCGATAGAGAATATTATGCATCTCTATGCTGATTGGCATGGCATGGATGGGGGGCACCAAAACGCACCTACGCCTGAGTAGACAAAATGTTTGCATGTGCCCTGTGCGCAAGGCTTGGTGTCCAGAGTTAATTCAATTATCTGTCCCTATACTAATTATGTCCCAGACACCTAGATATAGGAAGGGAATTCTGTAATAGCACACCAAGAAGCCAGGGAGGGATTTCTGTTGTAACACCTGGGGCTGTTAAGTAAATAAACTGCCCAGTGACGTGCGGTGAGGTCAGTGGCTGGTGAGGCACTGGTTGATATTCAAATGCAAAACAGCCAAAAAACATTCTAGCTCCCAAAGAGGAGGCTTCAGGCATTTAGTACATCAGGACAGACACTGCGAGTAAGGACTGACTGGAAGCCGATTCTGTTCCCACAGACCTTTATACAGAACAATTATCTTACAATATGCCTTCTAAATTGCATTGGTAAAGACTTCTTAAATGAAGAATCTACAGTCCTGGGTCCTTGTACCTGGACTTGTTTTCATACAGGGTTATTCAGAGAGGTGAAAAGCAGGAGAATGGAAAATTCTAGGTCAAAATAGCCAAACCAGAAAAATTTTCCCTTTCATGATCTTAACTTCTGTCATTCTCAAGGTTTTCACCTCTTTCTGAATAGCCCTGTATCAGAGTTATTCAGAGAGCGGTGAAAAGCAGAAGAATGACCCTGTATCAGGGCTATTCAGAAAGAGGTGAAAACCTTGGAGAATGACTGGAGAAGTTAAACTTCTAGGTCAAAATAGTCAAACCAGAAAAATTCTCCCATTTATCTCACTTTCCAAATTGGCTGTTCATTTTCCTGCCAATTCTCAAGGTTTTCACCTCTCTCTGAATAACCCTGATATTTTAGGCTCAAAAAAAAAAAGTTAAGCCAACGCTTGCCCCTGGCAAAACACACAGCGCATGTGAAAGAAAGGGTGTGTAAAGAGACTGGCAATGTAAGAACACACACACCTCTATATGCTGCCCCTATAACAAAAGTATTAAGAGGAGCCTGGCCACATCCATTAGGTTTCCTTAAAGCACCTATACATTTTGCGTCATTCATATTATACGGAAGGGAAAGCAAGCCACTGACCCAACCTGACTTCTGCACACTGCAGGGCAGCACTTTCAGGCACTGACAGGGAGCAAAATGGAGATCCGACACCCCAGCCCAAAGCCAGTGACCCATGAAGCACATGCTGTTATCTGACAGCCCTGGTAGAAGAGGAGTTGAGAGAGTCTTGCTGGCAACTTTGCATCTGTTGAGTCCCCCACCTGTCCTGTCCCTCCCCAGGCAGCCTGGCTAGAGGTACAATACATCATACAGATTGGCAGCTAAGCACTATCTGAACATCAGCACAGAGGAAAGCCATGACCTCTCTCCCCCCATCATTAACCCTCTCCCCCCATCATTAACCCTCTCTCCCCCATCATTAACCCTCTCCCCCCGTGAGGTCATTTACCTTGCAGCTGGGCAAAGAGGGCTTCCTGCTGCTGCACCCCCTCAGATCCCTCCTGGGGGGAAGATGTGTTGTGCATTCTTCCAGCCCCAGTTAGCAGACAATAACCAGCCTGGGGTATAACTGGGCATCCCCAGCTGTGGCAGAGCAGGGCACCCCTGTGCCAGGCTCCTGGACTGCAGCTCCCCATGCAGCCAGTCAGGGGTTGTCCATCATGCAATCTTTTCACAGCCTGCATTGGAGGGCTGCCTGGCCTATCATTGCCAGGAAGGGGCATGTCTAACTGCTAGACTTCCTGTCAATCAGAGGCAGTCCTCTAATGTAGGGGTTTTCTGGGAATGGCTTGGACCAATGGTGCTTTCCCATTGGTCCAAGCTTTCCCATGCTCTATCAGTGCCTGTCAGTCTGTGCGGCACTAATGAGCAGTGATCTCTGACGTGTGCTGCACACATCTTGAGCAGTTTACTCAATTAGTGCAGCGGGGAAACGTCTTGCTATGCAAATTGCGTAGGCTGGGAAAACTAATGCCTGCAGAGGCAGAGGACGGAGCTGACAGCGGGGGAGGAGGTGAGTTTGTTTTTAGTTTATTAATTTATCACTTAATGGCAGGTGCGGCTGTGCCTCACTTGCCTCCACTGAGTGCACGTCCCTGGTCCTGCCCACGGGTCTCCCTTAGACCCGCGGATGTAAAGTGGGCTTCTAACCTCCTCCCACCGATACTCACCTCCCTGCTCGTTCCCTCTGCGTTTATGGCAAGCTGGAAGCTTGCCTCACCATTTCCTGGTGGCCGGCGGATCAGATGACGTCATCGCGCTGCGTGATGACGTCATCGGCAGGCGCCGGTAATGGAAATTCAGGAAAGGGAGGGGGGGCTCCTTTGGAGCCCTCTATCTCCCCAACCATGTAACATACAGTGATGCTTTTTGTGCCGCTGGAAAGGGGAGAGTCTGCGGTGTATAGCATTAACATTTTTGCTGCCAGATCGCGATTAGGCGCTAATCGGTGCCAAAACGCAATTCGAACCTGGAGGGGGCTGACATCTTGGATGTCAGCCAAGCCTCCAGGTCCCCCCCACTGGCAACACGCTGCGTGGTGATGTCATCAGCAGGCGCCCCCTTTGAAATTTCAAATTTGCGCCAAATCGCGATTCAAACCTGGAGGGGGCTGACATCGTATATGTCAGCCAAGCCTCCAGGTCACCCCCCACCCACTGACAACCTCACCATATGTGTGAAGATGTCAGTGGGCCAGTTAACCCTCTAGCTGCCATGTGGAGATAAGGGGATCCAAAGGATCCCCCTATCTGCCGATCCGTGGCAGCTAGATGTTCATATTTGACATCATTGGAAAGGCCTGATCATGATACCAAACCTGACCAAGTTTGGTTTAAAAATAAAATTTAAAAAAAAGAAATAAAAAAATAATAATGAAAATAAGTAAAATAAAATTTATTTAAAAAAAAAAAATTGTCAGAATGAGCGCAGCGCACATAGGTGATCTGGCTCAGTAGTGAAGGGGTTAAAAAGCAAAAACATGTAAAAATTGGGTATTTCTATTCTCGGGACAAAATTTTGAAACTATTTAGCCGGGGTATTTTTTGGTGGTTGTAGATTTTGGGGATTAAATTACGAAAAAGTGTGTTTTTTCCATTTTGTCATCATATTTCATATTTTTTTTATAGTAAATTATTCGATATGATGGAAATAATGGTATTTTTAGAAAGTCCATTTAATGGCGGGAAAAAGGGTGTATAATATGTGTGGGTTGAATAAACGAGTAAGAGGAAAATTTGACCTAAACACTAACAGCGCAAACATAATGTAACGTTGGGGGCTTCCAGCCTTTCCGGTGTGCACCTTTCCGGTGCTGCTCGCTCACCAACACCCGGTTTAAATTGAAAAAGGCAGGGAGGTGGCTGCATGAGGTGCGGCTTGAGAGGGGGCGTGGTCTGGTGAAGGTCTTTTAAAAACCAACAGTTCCTTCTAAGCAGTGCCAGATCGTGGTTATCCATACCTGAGCTCCTTGTACCTGAATTCTCTCGCGATTTAACCTGTTATTGACCTCTGCTTGTTTTCTGACTATTCTGCCTTCCGTTGCCCTAGACTATTTCCTTGCACTACGCTTCTGCACTGATATCGACCCAGCTATTCCATTTGACTATCCTATACTCTGTATTCCTGATTCTGGCTCGTCTGACTACCCCCGTGTTGCTGACCTGGTTTTGTATTACGACCTTTGTCTTTGATTAACTCTTTCTGTCTAGCTAGTATACCTGGCCATTTCTAAGGACCAGACAGTTAGGGATTCTTCTACGGCTACCCTGTTGGTAGCTTTTGGGCTCTGTGGAGTGTTGGGCTTTAAGGACTGCGTGGTGGGATCCGGGAACTGTGACATTACGATCTGGCCAAATGGATACTGCAGACTTAATACAGCATTTGAGTAACTTTGTATCCAGACAGGACGAGCGGGACCATAGGATGGATCAGTTTGCTCTCGCCTTACAAACTATCCTGACTCGTACGGCTCACCTGGAACCAGCTGGGGTTGCACCTCCGCCTGCTATACCTGTGTCCCCTGTTGTTCAGACATCCCAGGTACACATGACCGCTCCTATGAGGTTTGACGGTACTCCCTCGGAGTGCCGGGGATTTTTGGTCCAGGTGGATATTCATTTTAAATTAAATCCACAAATGTTTATCACTGACATAGCCAAAGTGGGGTTCATTATTAACCATCTGTCTGGCAGAGCGTTGACATGGGCGAATCCTTTATGGGAGGCAGAGAAGCCTATCATACTGAACTATAAAGAATTCATAGCCGAGTTAAAACGTACGTTTAATCCTACCAGAAACGCCAAGGTAGCTGGCAAATCCTTGTTCCGCATACGTCAAGGGAACAGGACTGTATCTGATTATGCTATAGAATTTAAAACGTTGGTTTCTGACGTGAACTGGACTGATGAGGCTCTGGTTCTGGCTTTTATGGAGGGGTTATTGGAGTCATTGATGCATGAGTTGGCCCCTCGTAAATTACCTGAAGTGTTGAGTGAATTTATAGATTATTGTATAGATCTGGATGATCAGATAAGGGACAGAAGAACTCCAAAAGAGAAACCTAAGAGACCGTTACCAAGGTTGGCCCCTGTCTTTCAGGCACCACCAAGAGAGTTATCCCCTCCCTCTGAGCCTATGCAACTAGGCCATACTAGGCTTACAGAGGAAGAGAGAACAAGGCGTCTTCGTGAGGGATCGTGCCTGTATTGTGGTTTCAAAGGACATTTACGACTTCAATGTCCCACTCGCCCTAGAATGCATGATAAGTCGGAAAACTACCACACCTAAGGCAACTGAGGAGACAGGCCTTGGGTGTGACGTTCATGTCTCCTGTCAAAGACACTAGACTCTTTTTACCAGTATCCGTGGCTTGGGAGACCAAGACCACGCATACTACCGCTTTTGTTGACTGGGGCTGCTGGTAATTTCATTGATGTTGAATATGCTTCCTCCATTTCTCTCCCTCTGGTTGTAAGAGAGACACCCTTGGCTGTCGAAGCCATAGACGGTAGGCCGTTATCCTGCCCCAGAATTACTCACGATACTGTTACAGTGGTTCTTACCAGTGGTCTCTTGCATAAAGAAGAGATCAGATTTCAGGTTATCCGTTCACCTTCCAATCCTGTTGTGCTTGGTTTCCCTTGGTTGGTGGAACATAATCCTGTTATTGATTGGGCTAAGGGAGAGATACTGTCTTGGAGTCCTGCTTGTTTTGGGACTTGTTTACTACCCATTCAGCATATTGGTGCCCTAAACACACCTACAGCTCCTCCATTGTATACAGAGGTTCCTGACTGGTATGCCGACCTCAGGGCTGTATTCGATAAAAGAGAGGCAGAGAAACTACCTCCACATAGACCGTATGATTGCGCCATAGATATTCATCCAGGTACCATTCCTCCTCGAGGCAAAGTATATCCTTTATCCATAAAAGAGAACCAAATCATGGAGGAGTACATAAAGGAGAATCTGGAGAGAGGTTTTATCAGACGTTCCTCTTCTCCAGCAGGGGCTGGGTTCTTTTTTGTATCTAAAAAAGAAGGAGATTTACGCCCGTGTATCGATTATAGGGGGCTTAACAAGATCACCATCAAGAATGTGTACCCTATCCCTCTTATATCAGAACTGTTCGACAGGTTAAGGGGATCAGCAGTATATGTCACGTTCCCACGTTCCAACCCTGTCTTCCTGCCCTCTGTATTCCTTATGTCTGTGTTTCCCTGTGCTGCTTTCCCTGACGTGCAGCTCAGGGGTTAAGTTCTTTGCTCGTTGAGCTTCTGCTGGTGATATGGGCTGATTACTCCCCTATTTAAAGCCATGGGCCCATATCACCATGCTCTTGCATCCTGGTTCACTTCAGCTACAGATTTGTTCCTGAGAGCTCCCTGTTATTCTATCCTAGTGCTTTCTCAGTGTTTCCCCCTTGTCTGAGTTCTAGGTTTCTGATTGACTTCCTGGTATTGACCCTCTGGCCTGGCTGACGGATTTTCTCTGGTGCTATATCCCCGCTTTGGCTCAAGGTATACGTTTTGGTTTTGACCCCTGGCTTATTTATTTATTAACAACTCTTCTGGACATCCCTAGCTGTTCTGTGCATATTGTATTATATGTTGTGTATCCCTGTAGACCACGGCTTTTGTATATTGAAGTCCTTCCCTGCAAGTTGTTGAGTATACTCCTTTCAGGTGTCTGTGTTTTCCCCAGGACTCTGCACGGCTACAAAGGTAACCTTTTTCTATTAGTGCAGATTCGGCCACTCTAAGGACCGATCTATCAGTATAGGGCTCCTTCGGTATAGCCGTGCAGAGGTCCACAGTGTCTCCTGTGGTTTTTCACATATCCCAGATCATTGTGTCACGCATCTCTGCATATAGCGGCTTTTCCTCATACCTGGGCCCTACTTGGCGCATGCCAGGTACCGCCATAGTGGCTGAGCGTGACAGTATACACAAAACTCGAATTCAGAGGGGCTTACAACCTGATACGTATAAAAGATGGGCATGAGTGGAAAACAGCATTTAACACCAGGAGTGGGCATTATGAATATCTGGTCATGCCGTTCAGTCTCTGTAATGCTCCAGCTGTATTCCAAGATTTCATTAATGATGTGCTCAGAGATTTTTTGCAATCCTTTGTTAGCGTATACTTAGACGATATACTGATTTACTCTCCCGATCTGAAAACCCACCATGAACATGTCAGACAGGTATTAGCAAAATTACTAGACAATGGTCTTTATTGCAAACTGGAGAAGTGTTTATTCGACATTACTACTGTAAAGGTTCTTGGGTACATTATCACTCCAGAAGGTTTTGAGATGGATCCTTCCAAACTCACGGCCATCTCAGAATGGCCTCTCCCTCAAGGCCTCAAAGCCATACAGAGGTTTCTGGGGTTTTCCAACTATTATAGGAGATTTATCAAGAATTATTCTGCTGTAGCTTCCCCTATCATTAATATGACACGTAAAGGTCTGAAGAACCAGGTCTGGTCTTCACAATCCAAACAGGCATTCGAAGCTCTCAAACAGGCTTTCACTTCCGCTCCAGTGTTATGGCATCCTGATCCCAGAATTCCATTTGTTCTTGACGATGATGCTTCCGAGATAGGACAGCCCCAATGCCTATGTCAAAGAGAGTCTCCAGGGAAGCCTCTACATCCTTGTGGGTTCTTTTCAAGAAAATTATCACCAGCAGAACGCAATTATGGTATCGGTAACAGAGAATTGCTTGCTATTGTGTCTGCCCTGTCAGAGTGGAGACATTTGTTGGAAGGTACTCTTGACCCTTTGTTGATAATCACTGATCATAATAACCTTACGTACATCGGGGATGCTAAACGTCTGAACTCGAGACAGGCCAGGTGGTCATTAGTACTGGCTCGGTTTAATTTTGTGTTGACTTACAGACCAGGTGACCGCAATGTAAAGGCTGATGCCTTATCTCGTCAATATGACCCGTATGAATCAAATTCACAAGACCACAATCCTATAGTTCCTCCTGAACGTATTGTGGCTTCCACGGTCTTGTCTGTTTCCTCGCCTTTTCTGGAACGCCTCCAAGCAGCTCAAATGGGGGCTCCACCTAACAAGCCTCCAGATATGTTGTTTGTGTCTGAAAAGGAAAGACAAGAATTACTCATAATGTTTCATGATTCAAAACCAGCAGGTCATCCTGGTATTACTAAGACTCTTACCAGTATCTCCAGACAGTTCTGGTGGCCCACCATGCGACAGGACGTACGTCTTTTTTTTTGGCTTGTCAAGTCTGTGCCAGAAGCAAAACCAGTAAAACCTTGCCTGTCGGACTATTGCAGCCTTTACCCATTCCTAATAGGCCTTGGTCTCATCTATCCATGGATTTTATTGTGGACTTGCCGAAGTCCAAGGGTCATACTGTGGTTCTGACAGTTGTAGGCCGCTTCTCCAAAATGGCTCATTTTATTCCTTTACCTAAGCTTCCTACTGCCAAAGAACTGGCGGTCGTCTTTGCTAGAGAGATTGTACGAATACATGGGGTTCCGTCTGAAATAGTCTCTGACAGAGGAGCTCAGTTCGTCTCTCGTTTCTGGAGGGATTTCTGTGCGGAGATGGGGGTGCGATTGGCCTTCTCTTCAGCATATCATCCACAAACCAATGGGGCAGCAGAGAGGGCAAATCAGGGTCTCGAGCAGTACATACATTGCTTTACCATACAACAACAAGACAATTGGTCGGAGTTGTTGCCCTGGGCTGTGTATGCACGTAATAACGCCGTTAACGAGACCACTGGCCACTCTCCTTTTTCTGCTATCTATGTTTTTTTCCCTCCGGCTCTACCGCTTCAGTTTGCTGAACAGGCCATCCCGGCTCTCGATGAACATCTCACACAACTACAGGATATTTGGAGACAGATTCGCGAAAACCTGGAGCGCAATGTTGCTGTCCAGAAACGCAAGGCTGACAGGCATAGGTTACAAGCTCCTTCCTACAATGTAGGGGATAGAGTTTGGTTGTCCACTAGGAATGTGAAGTTGTGGGTGCCTTCTATGAAAATGGCACCTCGGTTTATCGGTCCATACAAGATCATTCGCCGCGTTAACCCTGTGGCTTATGCTCTTGCCCTTCCTAGACATCTTCGCTTGCACAACGTCTTCCACACCTCCCTACTGAAGCCTTTGTTGTGTAACAGGTACACGCGGGTCGTTCCTCCTCCTCCACCTGTTCAGGTTGATGGAGAGACGGAGTATGAGGTTAGGAAAGTTCTGGATTCTAGGCTGTTCAGGGGTGCTCTGCAGTACCTGGTCGATTGGGTGGGTTATGGTCCGGAGGACCGGTCCTGGATTCCGGTTTCCAACATGTCTGCCTCTAGGTTGGTCAGGGCGTTTCATGCCTCTCACCCCGATCCCCCTGGTGGTCGTCCTGCCACTTGTCCTGTTGGTCATCCGGTGGCCTCCCGTGGAGAGGGGGGTACTGTAACGTTGGGGGTTTCCAGCCTTTCCGGTGTGCTTGAAGGCAGCATGTCTGATGCTGCTCGCTCACCAACGCCCGCTTTAAATTGAAACAGGCAGGGAGGTGGCTGCATGAGGTGCGGCTTGAGAGGGGGGCGCGGTCTGGTGAAGGTCTTCTAAAAACCAACAGTTCCTTCTAAGCAGTGCCAGATCGTGGTTATCCATACCTGAGCTCCTTGTACCTGAATTCTCTCGTGATTTAACCTGTTATTGACCTCTGCTTGTTTTCTGACTATTCTGCCTTCCGTTGCCCTAGACTATTTCCTTGTACTACGCTTCTGCACTGATATCAACCCGGCTATTCCATTTGACTATTCTATACTCTGTATTCCTGATTCTGGCTCGTCTGACTACCCCTGTGTTGCTGACCTGGTTTTGTATTACGACATTGTCTTTGATTAACCCTTTCTGTCTAGCTAGTATACCTGGCCAATTCTAAGGACCAGACAGTTAGGGATTCTTCTACGGCTACCCTGTTGGTAGCTTTTGGGCTCTGTGGAGTGTTGGGCTTTAAGGACTGCGTGGTGGGATCCGGGAACCGTGACACATAAAAACAGCAGCGGTCACTAAAGGACGGATTTGTGTAACACCGCCCGGTCACTAAGGGGTTAAGGTAAAGGACGATTCTTTAGTGAGATGTATACACCAGCCAGCCAAATCAGTGGTCGTAGATGACCAATCTTATTCTGGTCTAAATATAATAATAAATAAATAAGGATGAATTTAAAAAATGTCTGATTTTCTGATCCATTCCAGAAGACACGGTTGCGATGTAAAAGCTGGAAGACTGAGGTCCTCCAAGACAAGCCGATTAACCAGAGAATGACTGTAACACTGTATATAGAAGAAAGAAAATGGTTTCAAATGCTGGCATTTTTCTTATTCCAGGCTAGATACATTAAGCCGAAAACCACTACAATTAAGTCAATCCGCGATCTTTTGTTTTTTAACTTTTGTAGGGGCATCACTCTCCACCATATGATAAAGCAATATCAGTTACAACACCTGTTCAAACAAAAAATAAAAGAGCCAGCCATCTGATGTAATTTATAGCCATGGTTATCTACTATGTTTACATACTTTACTTTCCTTTCCTTAAGGAGATAAACATTTGCATGAATCCATCTGTAAAATTAAAGGTGGAAAAAACAGATATGACAGCAGTAACCGATCTGATGCAGTCTGCTCTACATACAGTAGTGCTCTAATGTTTCAGCAAGAAAAGTATGCAAACTCTGTCAGATCTGTCATTTGCAATGTCTTTTAAACACATGTTTGATTTAAAAAGAAATTGAGTGCTGATAAAATGAAGACAAGTAAAATTGATGTATTTTTTGGTGGTTTCAATATGTTTAATCACTAAGGGCGTGATTCCAACTGTGCAGTTAATAACGGCTTGCTAATGGATAAATTGAGCGTGAGCTGTTATCCATGACTAAGAGAGAATGGAGTGAGCATGCGTGTGGTTCACTGAATGGAATGAGAGTAAGCATATGGGGCCCTATTACGTTCTTCGCGCAAACGTCAGCGCGTGCGCAAAAATGCATTAACGCGAGGGGCAAAAACCTTTGCGCTGAAGGTCGTATTACAATGTCATCGCAAAAAACACACGTATACATCTACTGCGGGTGAACCTGCGCCAACGCAGCGCGAGCTTACTGTACTTTGCGTGTCCTATACTTAACATTGTGAGCGCAAATGCATTTGTGCGCTGGTACGCGACTGCTGATGGCGTCACCACGAAGCGTGGTGACGTCATCGAGCTCGCTAGCCCATCTAAATTACGGGGGCAGGCTTCCTCCTTGCCAGATCTGCGAGGGATCCAGCGAGGGAGGTAAGTATCGGGTGGGAAGGAGGTTAGGAGCCGCTGACGTACTATGTACGTCCACGGCTCTAAGGGAGACCCGTGGGCAGGACGTACATGGTAAGTCAGCGGTCCCTAAGGGGTTAATTCTGATTGGCTGAATCGTGTGAAAAAAACAGTCCGCACACTGATTTCTGTGCGCAACGTTGCTGCGCGCGTTTGTGCGCATCCATTTTACGCGTGTTATTTTTTGACGGATGAAAAAATGCACGAGGATCGTAATACCAGCGTTGATTTACACGCTTTAATGCTTCGCGCAAAAATTCACGCGTTGCGCGTGCGTTTTTGCATGAAGAATGTAATAGGGCCCATGGTTGGCTGAAGAGATGGAAGTTAGCATTTTAGGACTTGGATTGGTAACTCTGTACTCTCTTCGGGTCTTTCTATATTAACATTATGTTCAGAAATTCCTATAATTGCTGACATGCCCCAAATGGTTCTTAATATGTATGTATTGCTGACATGCCTTCAATGTCAAGAAAGAACAATTGATTTTTTTTTCTACTTGACCAATTTATGGTTCTTTCTCCAAATTGCAAAACCATAATAATTTAAAATAAACTTGTGATTTATGGTTTCCTTGTCATAATCCACATCTACATATATTATTGACTTCGGATTCAAGATTTCTAACAGAACTATTTTAATCTGTTTGTCCTCTTTTATGTATTTCTCTTCTAACAGCCTCACGATCGCACAAGATTTCTACTGCTTTGATAATATCAGACTCTAAACCAATATCAATATATTGTCATTTTACAATGGTTTTGCTATCTCGTGTTGGGTAAAAGGTTCTCTGTTCAGGGGACTTTTCAGCTGGGGTCAGTGAGATAGTGAATTACAGCACCTCCATTGAGTCCTCATCAGATTTTTGGATGACCTTCAAAACATCTGATCAGGTTTTTGTTTTTTTTTAAATTGTTTATTTAGAAAGCATTGAAATTACAGTGAAATTTCGGTGTTTTCTGGTTCGGCGCACTTCGCTGTGCTTCCGCTTCAGCGATCTTGCCAACCCTTATTTAAGAATTTTAGTAATAGTCTTTGTTTGAGAATATAGCTTCCTTCATCTTCTCTTTCCATTTGAATTTCAAGTGAATGGTGCTCCTGAGTTGTCTAGTATGAAAACTCAGATTCAATTATTAACTTCATGATGAAATTATCATCATTGAAATACTTTACCATTCTTACACAATGGAACAAATCCTGCAAAGAATGTCACATTGCTTGTTTCCATTAATCAATGTCCCATCCATGTTCTATGAAGTGTTGATGTTTTACATCCTGACTACTTAGGTCTTACTTTGCATGAGATTCCCGGCATTTTCCACTATTCCCTTCAAATGAAACCACCCACTCTTCATAAGTGCAGCATAGTTTCAATAATAGCACACATTGCTTCTTTCTCTGTCTTTGTGACCTCATGGACTTCGAGAACGGGCTTCGACTCCACATATCCTTCAAAATCCATTTTCTTCTCTTCTGTTTCAAGCTGAACTCCCATGCAGTTCCGTCTAATGAGACTGGCACCCTCACTCTCCTCACTATCACGCCTCCTCTCCCTTACTCCACTACTATCCCCCTCGGGACTCTCCTGGAGATTCCTGTCACCCCTCCTCTCCCCACGTCTCCTCTCCCCCTCACCCTTCCGTCTACTCTCCCCACCACGTCTCCTGTCCCCACTCTTCCTCTCCTCCTAACCCCAATGTCTCCTGTTCTACTCCTCCCCCTCACCCCTACATGCATATACATTGTCACGAACACCGGCACCAAAGATATTACTAAAATCTCACTCAGATATGTATGTGATGCGTAGTAGTGTATAGGTGTATATGCAAGTATGTGTAATGCGTATTTAAGTTATATGATGTTTGAATGCAATGTGTGAGGAATAGGTTAACAGTAATGACAGATGAGAAGACAGAAAAACTCCTGCTTACTCTTGCAACTGCACTCCAGCAGCTCAATACTCGCAAAGCATGAACACAGTCAAGGGACTTGCGTTTGCAGAGCGTATTTATTGGGTATTTATTGGCAGTGGAGCAGGTATGGCCAGGCTTTGGCACTGGAAAAAAACTGTTTGATTCTGCACACGCAACTGTGGTAGCGCTAGGCTGCTCTACCGGTAGCGTTCGGCTAGGATAAGTTAGCGCCGAACCTGCGCAAGCATGGTAATCTGCTCGGTAGTCGCCAAGCGCTAACAGTTTGCGATGCACACTAACTTTTTTGTTTTACTCTCGCTTTTTCTCGTTCACTAGAGCATAGTACATAGTTAGAACTGGGCCTTTCTCGTACCAACATCCAGCCCCCAGGCCTCTCATCAAATTTGTTTAGGAATGAGATTCATCTGGATCAGGTTTCCATCCATCAAATCCATCCAAATAGACCATAAACATTTAGGAGCCCTTATCTGATAAAGTCATAAATACCATATGCCAGTTAGTCGTTACCATCCCAGGGTCCTATTCCATAGTTGGTGTAAACTTAACCAAAGCTGTTGTAAACTTAACTCTGTAGAATGCAATGTTTCTGGTAAATTTACAGCAGCTCTGGTTAAGTTAACACCAACCTTGAAATAGGGCCCAGTTACTCATATTTTATGATTCAACAGGATAAATGGTTTCATTTGAGTCCAAACATGGCTCGGTTATCATATTCCTGGGCAAAGTTAATACACAATATGAGTTTCCATAGTGCTTTGCCCGATGAGATGAGGGGGTTGAGTGCGAGCCTTTTGAAAAGAAGACTAAACCCCCCCCCCCACAAATTCTGCGATTAACCTTGGCACAGCCCAAAAACCAGGCTTGTGCATGACATCTGCTGGCCAAAAGAAGTAACTGCAGTTAGAGCAGCAGCCAGCGGTTCTCTGCATCTGCAGCTGAATGTCCGATAAGGACATTCAATTAGCCTGTTTTTAAAGAGTTTTAGCACCTTGGGCATTATGCCCACAGGGCTAAAACTTTGAGTGCACCTTCTGGAGCCCAAAAGCAAACAAAATTTGTTTGCAGCAAATTATTTTCCATTTGCTTTTGTCCTGCACAGCTGCAGATGGAAATACCTCGATATCAGACACCTGATTATGCCTTTGAGTTATCTGAAACTTGGGAGTGAAGAGGTTAACCTTCTCCCACCGCAGGACGTTCTATGCTGTCCGTGCGGTGGGTGGGCCTTGAAGACACAGGGCGCACTGGTACGCCCCGCTGACTTCAATGCGCCGCCTCAGCGTCTCCTCTCAGCCGGCACGCACCATACGCCATTGCCTGCAGTGGGATGGCCTGAACTCAGACCGCCTGCCCAACAGCTAATGACGCGTGTCACGTGCCGACTGCATGGGCGGGCCTAACCCACATGTCGTGAACGGGATAATATATGGGATCTCACAAAAGAAAACAAGAACGAGCGAGTGTCAGCTTGTTTGAGTTTAAAACAATGAAGCTCACAAAGATTAGGCTAAAGGACCATACCAGTCTCTTCACCACCTAAAGGCAAGTTGTCTTTACAAGGTTTTTTTTTTAGTAAATCAACCTTTTCTCTAAATGCAAACTCTCAAGAGGATCTTGAATGATGATTAACCAGTCTCGAGTCCTGGAATGGTTGAGCAATTTTTCACCTTGCTCCAGAGTCCAACACCAGCAATTTATAGCTGGGGAGCTTGTTACAGAGACTTAACTACTGGAGGCAGATATGCACTATGCATATCGATTGTCTGGTAGTTTAGGTGGCTCTCGGAATCCGCATCAAAGATTCTAGGCCTCCTTAAGTATTGCTCATATTGGACAATTTGTCAGCGTTTCAATACTTCAACCATGTCATGAGACCTAGATCCAAACAATTAGCCAAGATTTTCTGGGGTTTCTCTGTCCAACAATGTTTCAGTTTGAGCGTAATATGTTTCAGGGCTCGACAATTCTGCAGTTGATTGAAATTCCAGATGACTCAGGGACCACAGCAACTGGCATCTTCTGAGACAGATTTTCACCCAACTGTCCTTTGGGGTAGATCGCATTTGGACCATTTTGTTTCTTGCTTCAATGCACAACTTCCCAAATTTTACAGCTGGTCCCAGATCCTGGGGCTCTAGCCACTTATGTCTTCCTCCATCTTTGGCCCAAGCAGGCTCTTGATTTTTTTTCTTATTCCGTTCTTGTCGGTTACAGGGAACCACTAAGGATAAAATGTCTTTGTCTCCCTTAGCAGCTCCCTTTTGCAAACTCTATTCCGACCTAGCCATTATCTTACAGGGTAATTCAAAGAGATTCGAAAAGTCACCGCACATTCAGTGACTTTTCGTTCTCTTCAATTCGGTTCCTTTGGCCGATCCCATTTCGGTGACCCTGCGGTGTATTCAGCAAGCACACAGGGTCCCCGAATTGCAGGGAAAAGCTAAAGCAAACCCAACGAAAACGAACTGCAAAACCCACCGAATGCACACCGAAAACCCCCAAGAACATCTGGATTAACCCGTCGAAAAACCCGAGCAGGAGCCGATCACGCGCAGCGAAGCAGCTGAGACCGCAGACGAGGCAGTGAATAAATTAGCAAAACAGTTTGTGTGAATGTGTGAAAATGAACCACTGTTTGCAAAGAAACTACTGAGCGAAAATGTCTGAAATTTACATATGAGGTCCAGGGAATGATAATAAAGAGGGCTGTTACAGAAAAAAGAAGTAAACTTAAAAAACAAGCAAAAAACTTTTAACCCTTTCGCTGCGGCGGACGCGCTCAGCGCGTCCACCCGCAGGTAGGGTTGCGTGCAGAGGACGCGCCGAGCGCGTCCTCCCTTTTGCGGCCAGCGATCGGCCGGATTCCGGACAATCGCTGTGCCCCCCGGTGCGGGCTGACATCCTCGATGTCAGCCCAGCACCCGGAACCGCCGCCGGCACAATTAGATGTCATCGCGGCGGCGCGATGACATCTAATTCAGGCGCCCCCCCGCGTATGCAGAGGAGGCGCCTGAAAGAGAGGGGGGGAGGTCCTTAGGACCTCTCTCCCTCCCGATCGCCGGGGGACTGAGATTAATGTCAGGCACCGTTTGGAAGGGCACAGCCTGGGGGACCATTAGGGGAACCTTTCACTGCTGGTTTGTGTTCTCTGAATAGCCAAAGCACTGCTATTCATGGGGATTTCACTGCCCTCGAACAGGCACTGAACAGGCACCATATGTTCAGGCAACTCGCTAGGATTTGGCGAATTGCCTGTTCTCTGGATAGCCGAATGGCCAGGAAAGGTAACCAAACGCTGATTTTCAGCGTTCGGTTACCTTTCTCAAGCAATTCGGTGTACTTTGAATAACCCTGTATGTGGCGAAAGTCAGAATTTGTGGGAGCCAAGTGCAGTTTTGATCTGTTTGTTCCCAGTGCATCACTGCATATGGACAGAGGACACTGTAGCTCTCTCCACCACCCTCTGCATTGCGGGGTCATGGTGAAGTATAGAAATTTTTGGTGGGCTTATTTTTCAGTGTCATTTTGCAAAAGCAAAATAGCTTGCTTTTCGCTTGCTGACCTGTTATTAAAGACTCCTATACAAATTACGGGCTCTATTACATTCTTCGCGCAAAAGCGCACGCGTAGCACAATTTTTTTGCCCGCAGCGTTAAAAGTTAACGCGCGTAAATTAACGCTGGTATTAAAATCCGAGCGCATTTTTTCATCCGTCAAAAAATAATGCGCATAAAAAGGCCGCTCAAAAATGCACGCACATTAACGCTGCGCACAGAAATTGGTGGGTGGACTGTTTTTTCACGCGATTCAGCCAATCAGAATTAAGAACCACAATTGTCTCCCGTTAAGTTTTTGCGCCTGTCAAAATCAGAGTATATATGCTGCAGCAATAATACAAATAAATAATACAAAATACAAAACAGGCACAACCTCTCTATTTTATGGTTTGGGTATGTGTAGAATGTGTAACTATACGTTGCTGTATTTTTTTTTTTTTGGCTGGTGTATTTTGTTTTTGGCCAGGACGTTCAGATTTGCCGTTACCACCAGCTTTTCAAAGACGTTAAAATTATGCGCGCAAACGTTGTCCGTTAAATTTTGCGCTAAGATTGTAATCCCATGCGCACACCAGCGCACAAACGCATTTGCGCTCACAATGTTAAGTATAGGACGCGCAAAGTAAATTGCGCTCGCAAAGGGTTAGCGCAGGGTCACTCGCGTTAGATGTTAACATGCATTTTGTGTGCGAACTTCGTAACACGACGTTCAGCGCGAAGGGTTATGCCCCTCGCGTTATTTTGCACACGCGCAAAATTGTGCGCAAAGAGTGTAATAGTGCCCTACAAGAGCCATTAATCTACAGTAACTTGCCGCTAATTCTGCGTAGCAAGAAAATTTCCAGCAGGGTCGGAATAGTGGTTTGAGACTTTAAGTTAACGGCAATGTCGGAATAGAAACCACTGCTTGGGGTTTTATTGCTTTCCGGCTTTGTTATGCACTTGCACACCAAAAATCAACAGAGGAGACCCTAACAAGAGGATCAGTAGGAAAAAAAGAGGGGCACAAGGATTTGGGCCTGAAAAAGGGACTCTTTCTTCTAAAGAAGGAAACCTGGGAAGATGGGTACAGTATTCCTGAAGATAATAAAAATGCAATAGCTGGTTGTAGAAAAAGTAATATATACTAAGCAATAACTGTCATATTAGAGATAAGAGTGTCTTTTTTAATTCAGTAAATAAAAATAGCTATTACTTGCATTACTACTGTTATGGATATGAATTACTGTGAAATGAGATAGTTCAATGGACAATGTCAAGTGACTAATAACGGTCGTTGACACCAATAGGTGTCACTAAAGAGCAAAGAATCCTTTGTCTACCGAAGAGACAATTTGGCATCGCCTAACCATGTGCTTTTGGTGGGCTGGGACATAAGTCAGCTACCCCTCCCAGGAAGGGCACTTTCTATTCAATTAGCTAATGAGACCCACTCTGGTGGGTGGAGACAAGACTCTAGTCCAACCTTCTTTTGATTCACCCAGGTGCTCCAGCAGGAAGGAATCATTCTCTATAGGGGTTATTCAGAGAGAGATGATCTGGCCCCGAACCGGGAATTGCCCCATACGGTGCTATTCAGAAAGCAGGCAGCTTGCCAAATTTTGGCGAATTTCCAGCGAAATACAGTGCTGTTCAGCGGCAGTGAAATCCCCATAGAGAAGAAATGGTTAACCTATTCAGAGAACACCGAAGAGCAGTGAAATGCCCTGCTATTCGGTGGTTTCATTCAGGTTTAATCAGTCGAATCCCATAGGTTTCAATGTTAAAAATATTCCTGTTTTTATCCAATACCTAGACCATTTATTCTTTTAATTTGCAGCAAACAGTCTCTTTACTAAAGAGCAGGCCACTAGTGCTGTTGCTCGTCCTCAGGACCCTCACAACCCCCCCCCCTTTCTCTTACTAAAGTTTTAGGCATATTTCTGGATTTGTTTTCGCCAAAATTGTTTTTTACGATTTTTTTAAATAGCACTCTCTCTTTCTCTCTCATCTTTCTCCTTCCTCCTCTCTCTCCTTCCTCCTCTCTCTTTTCCTTTCCTTCCCTCCTTTCCTTCCTCGCTCTCTCCTTTCCTTCGCATCTCCTTCCCCCTCTCTCACTCTCCTTCCCTCTCTATCCCCTTTCTCTCCTTCCTCCTCTCTCTTTCCTTTCTCCTCTCTCTTTCCTTCCCCCTCTCTCTCCTCCCCCTCTCTTTTTCTCCTCCCCTTTCTTTTCCTTCTCCCCTTTCCTTTCTCTCTCGCTCTCTTTTCCCCTTCCCTCTCTCTGTTTTTCCTGTCCCCTCTCTCTCTTTCGCTCTCTCCCTCCTTTCTCTCTCTCTCCTTCCCCTCTTTCTCCTTTCTTTCCCCGCACTCTCTCCTTTCCTTTCCCCTCTCCTTCCCCCTCTCTCACTCTCTCTCCTTCCCTCTCTATCTCCCTTTCTCTCCTTCCCCCTCTCTCTTTCTCTCCTCCCCTTTCTTTTCCTTCTCTCCTTTCCTTTCTCTCTCGCTCTCTTTTCCCCTTCCCTCTCTCTGTTTTTCCTGTCCCCTCTCTCTCTTTCCCTCTCTCCCTCCTTTCTCTCTCTCTCCTTCCCCTCTTTCTCCTTTCTTTCCCCGCACTCTCTCCTTTCCTTTCCCCTCTCCTTCCCCCTCTCTCACTCTCTCTCCTTCCCTCTCTATCTCCCTTTCTCTCCTTCCCCCTCTCTCTTTCTCTCCTCCCCTTTCTTTTCCTTATCTCCTTTCCTTTCTCTCTCGCTCTCTTTTCCCATTCCCTCTCTCTGTTTTTCCTGTCCCCTCTCTCTCTTTCCCTCTCTCTCTCCTTTCCTTTCCCTCTCCTTCCCCCTCTATCTCCTTTCCTTCTGTAACGTTCCCACGTTCCAACCCTGTCTCCCTGCACTCTGTATTCCTCATGTTTTGGTTCCTATGTGTTTCCCTGTTCTGCTTTCCCTGAGATGCAGCTCAGGGGTTAAGTTGTCTGCTAAGTTATATTGCTCATTGAGCTTCTGCTGGTGATATGGGCTGATTACTCCCCTATATAAAGCCATGGGCCCATATCACCAGGCTCTTGCATCTGGTTCACTTCAGCTACTGTTTTGTTCCTGAGAGCTCCCTGCTATTCTGTCTAAGTTCAAGTTCTATTTCAGGTTTAAGGTTTACCTTTTACCTTATTTCTTTTGTTTATCCGTCTGTTGTTTCTTTAGTATCCCCAGGTTCCAGTTTATGTCTCGTGTTTTCATGTTTATCAGTTTCAGTGTTTCTCCTTTGTCTGAGTTTCATGTTCTGATTGATTTCCTGGTATTGACCCTCTGGCCTGGCTGACGGATTTTCTCTGGTGCTGTATCCCTGCTTTGGCTTAAGGTAAATGTTTTGGTTTTGACTCCTGGCTTATTCACTGATGACTCTTCTGGACATCCCTAGCTGTACTGTGCATATTGATTTATTGTTTTGTTGTGTGTCCCTGCTGACCACGACTTTTGGGATTGAAGTCCTTCCCTGCAGGTTGTGGAGTGTATATACTCCTTCAGGTATTTTGTGTACACCCTGGGACTCTGTACGGCTACTAGGTAACCTTTTTCTATTAGTGCAGATTTGGCCACTCTATCAGTATAGGGCTCCTTCGGTATAGCCCTGCAGAGGTCCCCAGTGTCTCCTGTGGTTATATTCACGTATCCAAGGTTATTGTGTCCTGCATCTCTGCATATAGGGGCTTTTACTCCTACCAGGGCCCTACTTGGTGCATGCTGGGTACCGCCATTGTGGCTGACTGTGACACCTTCCCTTCTTTCCTCCTCCCCTTCCCTCCTTTTCTCCCCTTTCTTTCACCTCTTTCTCTCCTTCCCCTCTCTCCTTTTCCTTCCTCCTCTCTCCTCTCTCTTTTTCTCCTCTCCTTTCCTCCCCCTCTCTCCTTTCCTTCCCTCCCCTTTCCTCCTTTTTCTACCTTTTTCCTTCCCCTCTCTCCTTTCTCTCTCCTCTCCTCCTTCCCCCTCTCTCCTTCCCCCTCTCTCCTTCCCCTGTTTTCTCCTTTCCCTCTCCTTTCCCTCTCCTTTCCCTCTCCTTTCCCTCTCCTATCCCTCTCCAATCCCTCTCCTTTCCCTCTCCTTTCCCTCTCCTTTCCCTCTCCTTTCCCTCTCCTTTCCCTCTCCTATCCCTCTCCAATCCCTCTCCTTTCCCTCTCCTTTCCCTCTCCTTTCCCTCTCCTTTCCCTCTCCTTTCCCTCTCCTTTCCCTCTCCTTTCCCTCTCTTTTCCCTCTCTTTTCCCTCTCTTTTCCCTCTCTTTTCCCTCTCTTTTCCCTCTCCTTTCCCTCTCCTTTCCCTCTCCTTTCCCTCTCCTTTCCCTCTCCTATCCCTCTCCTATCCCTCTCCAATCCCTCTCCTTTCCCTCTCCTTTCCCTCTCCTTTCCCTCTCCTATCCCTCTCCTATCCCTCTCCCTCTCGCTCTCCCTCCCCTTTCCTTCCCTCATTTTCATCTCTCTTTCTCCTCTTCTCCCCATCTCTGTCGTTTACTACCCCTTTCCTTCCCCTCAGGCACGTACCTCCGGCGCCCAGCAGCCTCCTCCACGCTGCTCACTTGCCAAGCACGGGATAAAATGCATGCCGGCGCCGATCACGTGACGCCCGGAGGGACGGGGCACATTAGGAAAGCGCGCGATCTGATATGTAAACCCTTCAGTTAGCCCAGACCAGCGCTGTCGTGTTCTCACACTCCCACAGTGCTCCCAAGTGTTTCTCATTAAATGTATTGATTTGTGTATGAATTCTGGCTTTAGAAAATGATTACTCTTGTGTATTGACCGTTGGCTTTGGAAATCGACTACTCTTGTGTTTAGACCTCTGGCTCTGTTAATCTGCTACTCCTTTGTTTTGTCCTCTGGCTCTGCATTATTGTGTATACAGATCTCTGGCATCTGGTTGCTACAATATATGCACTTTATTCTTGTCTCAGTCTGTTCTCTTAATCGCTATAAACCGACCACTGATAAGGATCGGAATATTAGGGCAACCCTGCGTACAGGGATCATACTTATACCCGTGGGGAATTCGTGACACACTCTCTATACCCTTTTCTTCCTCCCTCCCTCCCTCTCCCCTTTTCTTCCTCCCTTCCTCCCTCTCCCCTTTTCTTCCTCCCTCCCTCCCTCTCCCCTTTTCTTCCTCCCTCCCTCTGCCCTTTTCTACCTTCCTCCCTCCCTCTGCCCTTTTCTACCTTCCTCCCTCCCTCTCCCCTTTTCTTCCTTCCTCCCTCCCTCTCCCTTTTCTTCCTTCCTCCCTCCCTCCCCCTTTTCTTCCTTCCTCCCTCCCTCTCCCCTTTTCTTCCTTCCTCCCTCCCTCTCCCCTTTTCTTCCTTCCACCCTCCCTCTCCCCTTTTCTTCCTTCCACCCTCCCTCTCTCCTTTTCTTCTTTCCTCCCTCCCTCTCCCCTTTTCTTCCTCTCTCCCTCCCTCTCCCCTTTTCTTCCCTCTCCCTCCCTCTCCCCTTTTCTTCCCCTCTCCCTCCCTCTCCCCTTTTCTTCCCCTCTCCCCTCCCTTCTCCTTTTCTTCCCCTCTCCCTCCCTCTCCCTTTTCTTCCCCTCTCCCTCCCTCTCCCCTTTTCTTCCCCTCTCCCCCTCTCCCCTTTTCTTGCCTCTCCCTCCTCTCCCCTTTTCTTGCCCTCTCCCTCCCTCTCCCCTTTTCTTGCCCTCTCCCTCCCTCTCCCCTTTTCTTGCCTCTCCCTCCCTCTCCCTTTTCTTGCCCTCTCCCTCCTCTCCCCTTTTCTTGCCCTCTCCCTCCTCTCCCCTTTTCTTCCCTCCCTCCCTCTCCCTTTTATTCCCTCTCCCTCCCTCTCCCCTTTTCCCCTCTCCCTCCCTCTCCCCTTTTCTTCCTCCTCTCCCTCCCTCTCCCCTTTTCTTCCTCCCTCTCCCTCCCTCTCCCCTTTTCTTCCTCCTCCTCCCTCCCTCTCCCCTTTTCTCCCTCCCTCCCTCCCTCCCTCTCCCCTTTTCTCCTCCCTCCCTCCCTCTCCCCCTTTTCTCCCTCCTCCCTCCCTCTCCCCTTTTCTCCCTCCCTCTCCCCTTTTCTTCCTCCCTCCCTCCCTCCCTCTCCCCTTTTCTTCCTCCCTCCCTCCCTCTCCCTTTTCTTCCTCCCTCCCTCCCTCCTCTCCCCTTTTCTTCCTCCCTCCCTCCCTCCCTCCCTCTCCCCTTTTTTCCTCCCTCCCTCCCTCCCTCTCCCCTTTTCTTCCTCCCTCCCTCCCTCTCCCCTTTTCTTCCTCCCTCCCTCCCTCTCCCCTTTTCTTCCTCCTCCCTCCCTCCTCCTCCTCTCCCCTTTTCTTCCTCCCTCCCTCCCTCCCTCTCCCCTTTTCTTCCTCCCTCCCTCTCCCCTTTTCTTCCTCCCTCCCTCCCTCCTCTCCCCTTTTCTTCCTCCCTCCCTCCTCCCTCCCTCCCTCTCCCCTTTTCTTCCTCCTCCCTCCCTCCCTCTCCCTTTTCTTCCTCCCTCCTCCCTCCCTCTCCCCTTTTCTTTCTTCTCCCTCCCTCCCTCCCTCTCCTTTTTCTTCCTCCCTCCCTCCCTCCCTCTCCCTTTTCTTCCTCCCTCCCTCCCTCCCTCCTTCTCCCCTTTTCTTCCTCCCTCCCTCCCTCCCTCTCCTTTTTTCTTCCTTCCTGTCACGTCCTGGGTCTCTGGCGCCCCCTCTGGCTTCCATGGAAGTTGTATTTAGTTCTGGACATTTGGTTCACGTCCAAGGCTGGACCTCACCTGGACCTATTGTTCTCATTTAGTCATGGCCTATATAGGCAGGCATCGCCCTAAGAAGGGCGCTGCCTCATTCTGATGTTTCAGTCTGCTTTGTTCCAAGCCTTGATCTCCTTGATCCTTATTCACATACCTTGCAGTTCTGGTAGGGATCTGTTACTCAGGTTCTCCTGTATGTGTTCAAGTTACCCTTTATTACTTTACTTTCAGGTTTTGGGTTTACTCCTCTGCCAGTTCTGTATTTACATCTGTTTATAATCTCCCAGGTCCTTGGTTATTCATTCTGTTTTGTTCATATGGTTCCTGTTTTGTATTTATGTTTGCATTTCATGTTTATTCTCTAGGTTTAAACAGGTTTATGTTTTCACTCATGTTACTCTAGTGTTTAGTTCTCTTATGTATTTCTGCCTATAGTTTCCCAGGTCCTTGGTTGTTCATCTGTTTATTTATTTAGTTGAGGTCTATGGTTTTATTCTAGTGCTCAGGTTTTTTGTTTCATTGTGGTGTTCTGGTCCCTTGCTGTATATAGTACTGTTGTAAATAAATCCCTTGTTTTGTTTATACTTCCATGGGTCATGTCTGTTAACTGCTCAAGTAGCTCACACCCCTTCTGTGCCATGTCGGGTCAGGCCCCCCGTCACACTTCCTCCCTCCCTCTCCCCTTTTCTTCTTTCCTTCCTTCCTTTCCTTCCTTTCCTTCCTTTCCTTCCTTTCCTTCCTTTCCTTCCTTTCCTTCCTTTCCTTCCTTTTCTTCCTTTCCTTCCTTTTCTTCCC